>OW029921.1:12175000-14675000 GCA_932305915.1 Agriopis marginaria
AGTCTGAACCAAAATAGCCTACATCCTGTGAGATGACATTATTGAATGGTGCTAAGTGCAGATTGCTTTTCCTGACTTGAAATGAAACAGTTATGAATCGGATGACAATATTTGTCCGATTCATTGTCCCGGAGTCTCCGGTTAATAACTCCATAATAAGGAATATCTTTCCTCGTTTAGTGATACTAGCTCCTAATTTTTCTCAAAATATTAACACAAATTACGTCACAAGTTTTATATGTTTGTACCTACTACATATAGAAATTGTTATGTTTGTTTTTTGTTTGTACTTATGATTTTAACGTTTTTTTAATCATACGTGGTGACCTGCGACGGTCGCACGATATGTCGTACCAAGTATAAATGCATTTCTAGATATATTTATTATTTAAACTAAAAGTATTGATCGGGCCGTCTGTGCTGTGAGTGTATGTGTGAACATTGAATGGAAACGTGTAAATGTGTTATTTAATTGTTCGATTGTTATTGTATTAATTTTAAACTAATTAGATGTCAAGTTAAGATGAGCTTCCGATTAATTTAGTTGAATAAATGATGCTCAATACATTTTTGCGCTTTCACAGCGAAGCTTGTGGATAAATAGGTACTTATAAAATTGTAAATATTATCTAAATTTAGAAGATAGTAGTAAAATTTCTGAGAAAATAATATAACGTAATATTATTGATAGTGCGTACCTACTTAGTGTTTATGAGATTTTATAAAATTATTGTTAAAATACTTTTGTACAATTTGGTTAGATCTGAAGTTTTATATTGACTTATCATCGATCGGCGAGATTCCATGTGTCTTTGTGAGCGCAATGCCTTCGTTATATCTGTTGCATTTATTAGCATTTCAATTCCAATAATGTCGAACTGTATTTTCATATTTAAGAACGAGCATTTTGTTACTCTGTATGGATAAGCAATATATAATGATTAAACATTTTATTTGATATCTTATTTTTGTTTTGAATCCTTTAGGTTTTAGCTCAACTACATATACAATGTAAACTCTATACAGCGAATCTTATAGTGCTAACAGACGCTCGAACGCGGCTGACGGACCGCCGTCTAACCAACTGGAGAGAAAGACTGAGAATGTCATATTTCCCTCTCTTTCTCTCCCATTGGTCAGACGGCGGTTTAGGTCAGCCGTGTTCGAGCGTCTGTTAGCACTATTAAGGGACGGCGCTTTTTATGGCGTTATTGAGAGTTGTCGTTAAATGGAGAGAAGAAAAATCAATATTATATTTTGAACCTATTTACTAGTAAAGTATAAAATTAACAAACAACAAACATTTATATAAAATATACAAGATACAAATAACAACGCTTCTTGCGCTTACAATCACTTATAGTCTGATATATTCATCTGACGTTTTTAGCTGCTCCTGTTTTTTATTTTAAATACAAGGTGTTAGAAAGTACTGTTTATTGCTTAATAATGACGTATTGTTGTCGTTATTTAGAGTGGGTGTGATGCCACATAGAGAGTATCATTGTATGGACAACAAGGTAAACCAACCAAAGTCAAATAATTTCGACTTTTAGGGAGTTTGTCGTTAAATCTAGTGTCGCTATATAGAGTTTACACTGTATTTAGATTTACCTACTATAAAAAACTTATCACTCACAGTCCGGCCGCTGCCAGAATGCGTCTGAAAGCTGCAATAACATTGATAAAAAAACTGAATTAAAACATTTTCTTTTAATATATTACTGTAGTATATTGGCTACTTGCAACGATAATTTAACCAAGTGGTTAAAATAGTCATTGTCGACCGGCTACGATTTTACTTTCAAAAACTAGCTAATATTAATATCTACTATTTTCGTTTAGCTTTTTACAGTGTTTTGGCAACTGTCAGACGCATTCTTTCAATGGCTGCACTTTAGGTTAATTATAATGTTGCACTTGAGAGCCAGTTCCCACTCTAAGCTAGGCGTAAATTTACCATCTTCGACCACACAGTCACTAAGCAGTTAAGCTATGATGAAAGGCCTATTATATCAACACTTCAAAAACATTAGTAGAAAAGCAGTTATAAACATTATGAAAAATAAACAATCAAGTAATAGACGACAACTCCCAAGAGGGTCAATTATTTATAATACGGATAATTATGTTCGACTAGTAGTTCGATGGAAATGGTTTTGATTTGGTCCAGTCACTTTTAAGCGACCTTTAGAAACAACTGAATAGATCGTAAAGCTACTTTGTATAAAAAAATGGACGACACTGATAAAAATCAGTTAATAAAAGAATACGCGAATAGATTTAGAAAATTCATATATCGTCCTATAAAACTGACTGGGTTCTGCAGATTTGATATAGTAAACGACCAAATTGTGCAGCTGACGAGTAAAACAATGTTGTACAACACCTTTCTTATAATAATCGCTGACTGCTGTGTCGCTTTTCTTCTATACAGCTCAGTATCTTTGGGAAACTATCTAAAAATCCCTGACGCTCTATGTGTTTCACATTTTGCTTTGTTTGCTAATTTTATACTTCTTAATTTAACATTCATAAATAGAAGGAGTGGCCTTGATTTGGTAGAGCACTGTATGAAAATGGACTGTTACCTTGGAATAAAAGAAACTGCTTTTATGAGAGAAGTTGCAATGAGGGCTTTCCTAGCTATCGTTTGCTTGATGATGGTGTTGAATATTGCCATTGGAATATTTTTGTATCAAGCGTACGTTGTCTCGATGTCCATACATATCGTCGGTTCTCTATATTTCTTTTGGTTATTTTTCGCTTACGATGACTATGCATTTTCACTTATGCTATTTATACTAAATTCGTTGAGAATTCGATACTTGAACGTGGCTTTACTTAAAATCGGAGATATGAAGGAACAGTATATACCTAGTCAATCAATTCTAAATTTATTGTTATGGAATAAAAAATTCAATAATTTAGTGACATTTCACCAACGAGCTGGTGTTGAAGAATTCAATAAAGCTTTCAGGATGTGTTTCGGCATGATAAATCTACTGGAACAATACTATTCATTTCCTGTAAGTATCTCAAATATCATAAATGAAGATAACGTTTATTCCATTCTGTCCGACTAGTAGTTCGATGATCGAACTACTAAAGTAGTTAGAAGAAGCACAATGGCATTATGATACTCTTAGATCGAAGACCGTAAGAATCTTTCCACGCTGAAAAGGGCGCAGGAGTGGCGCCATAATTGGGGAAAGGCTTTACAGGTATAACATGGCTAAATGAGGATTCGACTCTCATAGTCGCTCGGGAAGGTGTTGAACTATAATTTTTGGTAACATTATTATAATAATTATAAAACTTATGACAGCTAAAAACCGTCGTTTTTAGCTGCGTTTTATAACTTATGCAATACGTTGTGTTGCTGAAATTGTATAGTACCTACGTACTCCAAATGTGCTTTATTGCATTCTTGTCCGATTATCGGAATCTAATTTTTATTTGCTTATTAGTGTGCCTGTTAATTGTTTTTGTTGGGGGTGCCACTCCACTCTCTTCGCACCTTAATTCTTACCCAACTTTGTAACGCCAGAACCATAGACAATGATATAATAATTACATCGGTCAAAGATAGAGCACGCGCCTGCGTGCTGAAGATCTTTCAGGGAACACGGGAGCCCGCTGGTTCCATTATTGGGCTGTATCAAATAATGGAACAACTCGCCGGCTTCCTTATTCCGTGGAAGATCTTTTTACCCAGCGTGCTCTGTCGCTCCCTCTTTTACCACATTGCATCAGCGCTTACCAACAGGCTGATAAACATTAGTGATCGAATGCAGACTTGTCTTATACGCGGAGAAAAAGCACGAAAGTCTTTTGTTTCATTTTGTTCTTCCTATACTAGTTTACTTATCCAATATATAATCCGTATACTGATTATCCTCGTTTTCAGTTATTAAATGTAGTTTGGACTGTCGTCGTGGGATCTTTTGTTGCAGTACAGACATTCATAATGCGTGTCAAAAATCCCACGGTAAGTTTTAGGATTTTGTTGTACTCATTAAAAAAATGGTCCGTTTCTACACTAGGCAAGCGTGGTCCATCGTCGATCGCATCATCCAGGCAAGTAGGCAGTAAAACGTAAAATCTATTAGACATTTAAAGTAAATATTACTGGCCAAGAGCGTGTCGAGACACGCATATGGTAGGGTTCCGTTTTCCGTGGCCAAAATCTTATACCTAATTGTGGTCACATTCATAGTTAAGAAATTTGTGGTTACAGAAAATAACTAAAGATTGAAGCTGAACTTATCGAAATTTCAGAGGTGTTTTTGCTACTTTGGCGGGCCATAATTCACAAAATATTCACTTGATTAAAAGGTGATATATAATATCTTACCTTTATTTTAAAAGTTTAACCTATGCAACGATACTCCACACAAGGGGGTGCAGCGAAAAAAATATATTCATCCCCTTTTCACATGTACCAGAGCCACCTCAAAACCGCAAAATTATAATTTTTTTATAATTTTAAAATTGATATCTTTATTAAAACTCTAACTGTAACCAAACAAATTTTCATTTACTTGCTTTAATAAATATAGAAGTTAGAAGGTTCTAAAAAAACCAGACAGACGGACGGACAGCGCGAATTTATAAGGGTTCTTTGTAGGACTACGGAACCCTAAAAAGGGCGTCAATGTCGTCTGCTGAGTGAGTTCGAATAAAGGAATCAAGCCTGATTTAGGCCAGATACGTTCGCACCCACCACGCCACCTTACCTTAATATCTTCCTCGTTTGTTTGATTTGGGATTAAAACGATATCAGTAGCGCCTGCACGTCTTTTCGCTTTTAAGCGTATAAGTTTTGATGGTTTATATTTATCACAGGCTATGGACAATGAGCACACGTACATCATAGTTGGATGGGTGATCCTAACGTGGGGTTTCCTGATCCTCATGTCCACCATCACAGATATGACTACGCAACAAATACAACAAACAAAACTAATTTGTTCATATATACAGATGAAGCCTGACAAATCGGGTAAGTACGTTGATATTATAAAAGTTTTAATAATGATTTCTTTAGTTTTCGCGATACACATTACTGTTATTGTTTCTACAGGGTTACGCATATAACCTGTGCTAAGCCGAAAGGGGATCATCATCATCATCATCATCATTTCAGCCATACGACGTCCACTGCTGGACATAGGCTTCCCCCATCGATCTCTAAAAGGGCCGGTTGGAAGCGGCCTGCATCCAGCGTTTCCCTGCGGTCTCTTTTAGGTCGTCTGTCCATCTTGTGGGTGAACGTCGTACGCTGATAGGGGGTCATTATACTCATAATTATTATTATGAACAACTTTTACTATGAGGTCAACCCTGAAATAAGAAAAAAAATACTATTTTGCTGTTCCATAGAAAACGGTCACACGACATTGATACTTGACTAAATGTATGGAACAGCTGTTTTTTCTTCTTCTTGATTTCAGAATTGGTCCAATAGTAAAATTTGTTCTTATTAATGAGTAGGTACCTATAACGAACCTCTTTCGGCTTAGCTTACCTCTTTCTTTATAACCCTGAATAGTCATACTTGGACATCCTTGGACCATGGACATTGCAGTGTTCAAAACGTAAAGAATTAATGTAAAATACACACGGGGACCTATATACGGCCTCCGCAGGGAATCCGTGATGATCACTGATCAGCGCCTTATTTGATGACTGGGCAATCACAAGATACGCTGCTACGTTGGAGAGCAACCAAGTTATGTGGGATTATACCCACTAAAATTTCCTTGGTGACCTGCCCAAGTGCTTGACGCAGAGGCCCTGGGATCTCTATGAGAACACACAGGGCAAAGATTTTATCTAAGACACGGGGTTAATTGCGGTTCAAAGCCTTCTGGGATACTAACATAACAATTACATGTCTACCTACGAAACCGTGGTACTTACTTGATTAGCGCCTTGTAAGAACGCAAGACTTTTGTAGGAATTCTATTCCGTACCATGGCACAGAAGACATAACACAGCCACGGTTTTACGTAGCTATAATTATTATGGATGTTATTTCCTACATTTTATAATCAGTGTTTGTGTTCGTATGATTCTACAATCTGTGGCTTCAACATTTTTAAAAGGAGTTTTTTTTGGCAGAATTTTTTATTAAGTACCTACTAGCTGCGGTCCGCGGTTTCACCCGCGTTTTAAAGTCGTTGTTAAGTTTTCTGAATTTTTCTAACTTTCTGCGCAATTTTCATAATACTTATAATCCGTAAGAACCTTCTACAACGTATTAGAAAGCTTTAAAAAAAGATGAAATCGGTAAAGTCGTTCTGAAGGTATGGCGTGACCAAGGTAAATAGGGATTCATTTTTATAATCTCTACATAGTATAAATTGAAGTCGCTTTCCGAGTCTGTCTGTCTGTATGTCTTTATGGCCGCTAACTCCTTCTAAACCACGCAACGGATTTTGATGCGGTTTTCACTATCAGTTAGATGCATTTTCAAGGAAGGTTTATATATATAACTAGCGACCCGCCCCGGCTTCGCACGTAAATTACACCCGTGCGAAGCCGCGGGGCAGGTTGTCGCTAGTTATATATATGTTACTAATATGTATTATAAAATGCGAATGTAGATGATGGGATTCCATTAGTTAGGTAGGGTACGTGAGCTCAAAATGGGGGGAGGGTCCAGTTAAATCTCATCAAATCTCTTTTAAACTGAGACGGTCATAATTGGAAATATTGCGTCTACTTTTAAAGAATAGGTCTCCGAAGTTTTACTAACAAAATAACCTTTAATTCATTTGTTTCAGCTAAAATCTACAAGCTTACGAAGACTGTACTTAGAACTATCAAGATGCGTAATGCTGTCCCGAATATTTACAACCTCTTTTACTACGATTCTGGGTTCATTCTCAGAATAGCCGCGTCCACCCTCGTTTACATTACTATGCAGTTGCAGCTAGCGTTCCCTAGACTTCCACTGAACAGCCTCAGGTTAAATGGGACTAATATATAAGATTTTTAACCTACGACCAGTAGCGGACTCACAGGCAGGTTGAGTAGGCTAGGGCGGCTGCCGGCTACTTTGGGCCCATATATTTTTTATTTCCTACAGAAATTAAAAGATTCACATTTTAAAGGTATACTTACTAAATGTTATTACAAACAATTCAACATGTTTCACCACATAGATACATTTTTCTAATCTGCACTATGTAAGTAGTAGCATAGACAAAAGTAATATTATTAATTAGGGCATCATATTTAATATTATAAATGCGAAAGTGTGTTTGTTTGTTTGTTCCTCCTTCACGCTGCAACGGATCGACCTGATTTTTTTGCATTGGTATTGTTCACGAGCCAGAGAGTAGCATAGGCTACTTTTCATCATCATCATCATCACCATTTTTCATAACTACGCGGGTGAAACCGCGGGGCGCAGCTAGTAATATTATAAATGTGAAAAGTTTGTTGGTTTGTTTGTTCCTCTTTCACGCAGCAACAGAGCAACAGATCGACCTGATTTTTGGCATGGGTATATACTTAGTTCATAGGCTGGAGAGTGACATATGCTACATTTTCATCATCATCTTCATCACCATTTTTCATCACTACGCGGACCAGTCGCCGCGGGGCACAGCTAGTTAATATTATAATTAATAATAAGTTTTTCCAGGGACTAAAATGAGACACTGACTCTGAAGTAATTTTGTTGTAAAGCAGCAATTATGTAAATAATTTGTTGCCGCCAAAAAATAAAAGGTAAATACTATCGTTTCAATATATAAACAAGAATATACCTTAACACTGAATTTCGAAAAATGTTCTAACTTCACTATAAATTTCTAATGTTCATAATATAAACATTAGAATTATTTAATCCTTTATTCTCTTATTATTTACCAAACAGATATATAATAAAATGTGATAAATATAAATACTACCTACGCTACTATTTATTTGTTCGCAATGGTAAAAAGTAGAGTACCTAAGTATATAACTCGATAAAATCCAACTTAGTCCCTCGAATTAAATCCCCTTATTTTTACTTATTGTATAATCTACTGTTGATATTTAGGTATCTGCGTTAATAATGTAGGTGATGTACTCTTGTTATTATTTCTTTGCCTGTAGCACATTTTACCATTAGAATGTTACAATTGTAATGTAAAACGTCTGTCCTGTCTTCAAGGATATTGTATTTTGACAACCTCTCAAAATTTGCTGATTTCACGCTTGTAGTGTGTAATTTTGGAGCTAAACCAATCTAGGTGTAAATATCATCATCATCATCAGCCTATGGGACACAGGCCTTCTCCGTAATCCACCATGCTGGCCAGTGCACGTTGGTGAATATATGGTCGTAAACACGTTGGGTTGGGGCAGGGTGGGGCGCATGCCCCATTTTGGCTGGCCCTGGCTGTCCCTGGCAGGCCCTGGCATGACCTCTCGGGTGACCGATATTTTCAAATTTACAGCAGTTACTTATACGATGTTCTTGATGATTCTTTGTATACAAATTATGGAGTCTAAAGCATGAATGTGTTATCTAAAACACATTCATGCTTTAGGCAATAACCAGAAAGAAGAAGAAAGCCAGCCAGCCGGCTAGAAGCCTGCTTTTTAAGAATTCCCAAAAAGCAGACTTCAATAATTACAATAATTACCTACAGCAAATATTCTTATTTTCCGATATTCATTTGTTTACTAGGTATACGAACAAAGACTTTATGTAACCTAGTCTGTGTATACGAAGCACGGAATTGGGTACTTATCTCCAAAATTTGCTTAGTACGAAGTTAAATGATTAAACAATAAGATCAATTTACTTACCTACTTATATATTTCTCACTGATAGGTAGGCTTTAAACAACATCGAGCTTGGTGAACGGGTAAAGCTAAACGTGAAGCGGGGTTTGAAATCCGTCAAGAAACTTCGTCGAGAAACAGTCCTGTATTTAATCCGTATTATAAACACAAAAAAATACATCTATGGGAGCCTAATAAGCTTCGTAGCCACGTAGCCTGGACATTTTAAATTCGCAAATTAGATAGATAACTGACTGAGTTATTTTTCACACCAGAAATTACATACATAAGACAAAAACAACCTAAAACTAGTAAAACAATTGGCGGCCTTATCGCTATGAGCGATTTCTCCCAGGCAACCTCAGTATGGTGAGGACATACAGAAGAGGTAAATGACGGGGTGTGCGTGCTGTAATAATAGAATACGAGGTATATAAGGCAAAGAGAGGCATTATAATAATACACCGATACTGAAACAATATATTCGTGATATATATATAACTAGCGACCCGCCCGCCCGGCTTCGCACGGGTGTAATTTACGTGCGAAGCCGGGGCGGGTCGCTAGTTATAAATATAAACCTTCCTCTTGAATCACTCTATATATTTAAAAAAAGGCTTCAAAATCCGTTGCGTAGTTTTAAAGATTTAAGCATACATAGGGACGGACAGACAGCGACAGCGACTTTGTTTTATACTATGTAGTGATAGTGAATTACGTGATAGGTATATAAAGCCGTGGTAGCCAATTTGGGAGACCGCAAGACTTGAAAGCGTGAGGTCGCGGGTTCAAACCCCGGGCCCGTACCAATGAGCTCTTTGGAGCTTATGTACGGATTTTCATACCACTGGCTTTTCGGTGAAGGAAAACATCGTGAGGAAACCTGCATACGTACGGAGAAGGATTCAATGGCTTATGTGAATCCACCAACCCGCACTGGGCCAGCGTGGTGGATATGACCCCAATCATCCTTTCGGGGGTAGGCTAAAAGTCCAGCAGTGAACTGTTAAAAGGCTGATTAAGATGACTGAAACAATATAATATTACATTAATAATATATATAAATATTAAACAATATTAGATACATACACGCTTTTAAACATAAATTGAGAGCATAACGACATACAGACCGACAAACTTAACTGTACAGCTGGTCAAATGATGAAACTAAAAAAATCTTTAGATGGTTGCCAGTTTTGTTCGGAAAATTAGAAGGTGGCTCCTTATTCAGCTGTACAGACAAGCTGGTCGTATACTGTACGCACGAATACGCATAATTATTCACGTCACAATATATATTTTAGTTTAGGTAGCTATCTCAATAGTGTGCTTCTAAACGTAGCAAATACAAACCGTAACGTACAAATTGTGTTTTTCAAAATTATGTTTATCAGTTGAATAACAAGATTTCACACCGATGAAATGCTAATGCGAAATTTACGGACATCAATTCTCACGGAAGATTTTTTTTGTAATCTCAGGAAGATTTCTCTCAGTATATATTCGGAGCGTTTTTTTTTCTAAATCAGTGTTAATTTCGACTTCTTCTGATTCGGTTTCAACTCAACAAAAATAACTAAAAATGAACAAGAAGATTCTCTGCCTTCTACTCATCGCCGCGGTGTTCGCTTGCGTGGTAAGTTATCAAATTGTATTTATTTTGTTTACTAAGCTTTTGGTTACAGCGGGTTCAAATTAATAAATGAAATTTTATTTATAATGAAGCATTATAAATAAAATTATCGTAAGTTATTCGTCATGACATGTCATGATAAGGGCTAAGGACAGATTCTATGGAATTTGTAAAAAAGTCATAGTGACTGGAAATTATCAAGCGGCGTTAGTAGCTTTACCTAGTCTGTGGGCGTATAGTGGAGGAAAAGTTAGGGCATGTACACACACGTCAATTATTTATTTATTTAGGAATAAGTTTGCGTTTGACCGCCAACTCACCTGATGTGCGGTCTACGATTGAGCACGCTTGCCTAGAAGAAACCGATTCACTCGTGATTTAATACACCCAGATTGTAATCGGGGAACACTATTCAGGCAGCGCATTCCAAAGACTAGCAGTCCAAAACGCACACATAAAAAAATATACTATATATTTGTTACGTTTACGTTTGTATTAATTGGTTGTAGTCTTTACCACCTTTGGAGATAATTGGTCTGCTTAAGACCTAATAAACCGGCCAAGTGCGAGGCGGGCTCGCGCACTAAGGATTCCGTACCACACCACAAAATACAATAGTTATTAATTGTCCCAATGTTGATAGCCCCGTTGGTCCACTTGGTACTAACCTGCCTTTTGCGCTTGGGGGCGTGGGGCCCCCGATTAACCGACTTCAAAATTAGTAAAATATGGCATTTCGATTTCGAGAAATGAACAAGGTCGAGGTTCGTCCAAGTAACTAAATTATTAGTTAATAGTAGGCCGCCCCTGCTTCGCACGGGCGAAGCCGGGATATATAGCCTATATCAACCGGGGATAGTGCAGCATCCCAACAGTGAAAGAATTTTTCAAATCGGTTCAGTAGTTTCGGAGCCTATTCAATGCAAACAAACAAACAATCAAATCTTTCCTCTTTATAATATTAGTATAGATAATTCTAGTATATAATATGTTTATCTATGGTTATAACTTGGTAATGAACAGAAATTTGTCACCGTCTCGCACTTGGCCATTATTTATTTTTTGTTGTTATATTTTAGAGTTTGTACTATAATCACGTCAAGTTTTACGCTTGTACGTATTACCAAAATACGTAAAAAATACGTTTGATGTATGGGGGACCTCCTTTTTGTTTTTACTTTTCGACTAATTTCTTAGTTAATCCGCCGTAACTTAACGTATTCTGTGAAAATTCAACTGGATATCTATTACGGTTCGAAAGATACAGCCGTTTAAATGTAGGGTGAACGGACGGACAGACTACGTAGGCTCAGTAATAAGGTCCCGTATTTACCCTTTGGGTACGGAATCCTAAAAAGTGAGTATTGCGCAACCAATGTTTTTTTAAAGATATTTGCCGTTAGGTACAAAGACTTACGTTACAAATAATTTTTATGGTCGCCACTTACCTAATACTGAATTAGTCTAGAAGTTTACGACGTCAACGAGCGATGATTCTGGCTACACGTATCGACCTGCTATTAAGTTTGGGTATCACCTCGCCTTAATTTCAGGCTAATGCAGTCGACAACGACCCCGCCGGCTCCTCTGACAGTCCATCCGCTAGCGAACAACCAGATCAACTCGTTAGCCAAGCACCACCTGAGCTACCTGTAAGCCAAGCACCACCCGCGAAACGCTGAAATACCTGAAAGACGTAAGTAATAATTTTTTATTAGACCTAAGTAGTGTTTTATCTTTTTTTGTAAGTTAATCACTTAAAAATAATGTATTAGGGTACAGGTTATGCAGGATTCATCTATTAAAACTCCCTAAAAAAGTAGTGTTTTTAACTCCCGACGCAAAAAGAGGGGTGCTATAAATTTATATGTGTGTCCTGTCATTCTTTGACATCGTAGTTCCCAAACGGCTGAACTGTTTTTTTTTTTGTATTTATTTCGAATATTTTTGTATGGAAGCTGGCATATCCATCTGCCGCCATTTTTTTTTAAGTTTCCGCTCACAATGCAAGTAGTATATATGGGTAGAAAGGACACTTATAGAAATTGCAATGTTTTGATGACGCTGAATCATAATTATAGGCAACTCAATAGACAAATCTGGAAGTCATTGCGGCACGACATACGTACCTTTAATACAAAGATTGAGCAAAATAAAGGATTCAAAGTATTTGCAAGAGACGTCTATTGGGCAGAGCCAGTTGACCAAGAGAAGATGGTAGTGTAGCTTCGACCAGAGCCGAGGTATTAGGGGAATCGACAGGTTCTATGGACAACGTTAACTACGACGAACGACTATTAATACGTATAGGCTTCAAACTTGGCATGATTATAGTACACTCTAAAGTATAACAACAAATAATAAATAATGGCAAAGTCCGAATCGATGACAAATTTCTGTTCATTTTCATGTACGACCTTATTGTATTTTGTGGTGGTACGGAACCCTCAGTCCGCGAGTCCGACTCGCACTTCGCCAGTTTATTGTTTAACACTACAGCGATTTGCAATATTCGCGCCTTTCTTTTTCTTTATTGTGTTCTATTCGTGATGGCCAGTTTGACTTTTGAATAAGCTCTTTTTAGTGCAGGTCGCTATAGTAAAAATTCATACAGTTGAGGTACCAAATTCTAAATCCAAATACTATTGACCTACAGGCCTAGCATGGGCAGGGGACAAATTGGCTTCCCATAATTTTTGTCCCGCGAGAAAGAGACAAAGATATCTATAGGGTGTAAGGGGAACACTCTCGAAGCCAAAAGAAGGTAAATGTACTCATCATTATGAACAACTTTTATCATGGGACCAACCCTGAAACCGCGAAAAAAAATCAGCTGTGCCATACATTTTGTCGAGTGTCAATGACCGTTTTCTATAGAACAGCTGATATATTTTTTTTTCGCGATTTCAGGGCTGGTCCCTTAGTAAAAGTTGTTCATAATGATGAGAGTACAATTACCTTCTTTTAGCTCCGAGAGTGTTCCCCTTACACCCCGTATACTCTAGCTTTGTAGCGTCTACGCAAGGATAAAAACAGTGGGAAGACAATTTGTTCACGGCCCATGCTAGACCTACAGCAGGTTATAATGAAATTCAGTACAATATTATTGCCCGGCTATATAGACCGTAGGGCAATAATTACTTTAGGTTTGGTTTTCATGAGATAGGTATTATTATGTATTGGACATTGTCGAGCAGGTGGCGTGAAAAGAATATTTTTACATGACAGGCAAAAAAGAAGGTAATGTACATAGCGTACATTACCACCGTTACATGTGCTTATGAACCTGTCATTTCCATATATAATATTTTTTTTTGTCTTCACAGATATAAATTGAGAAGATAGCAACTAAACTTCCCGCAGCTGTGAACTTCTCTGCAAGAATAAAACTATGTACCTACTTGCCTGCTTTTCTTACACATTTCAATACTAACAAATTTATAAAGCTGTAAATAAATTATCAGACGCATCTAAAAAACTCTTTTAAAAATAAACGATTGTGAACATTAAAATAATGAGTTTTTATTCATACACATTCGTCATCATCATCATCAACAATTTTCGACCCACTGCAGGTCTCCTCTTCAGCGCACCAACTTTTCTGGTCCTGAGCTAGTCTTGTCCACTGCTATCCTGCTGCCTTAGCGATGTCGTCTGACCAGCAGGCTGGTGGTCTGCCTGGCGGTCGCTTTCCGTTCCGCGGCCACCATTCTGTGACTGCTTTGGTCCACCGTCCATCTTCCCTTCTGACCAAGTGTCCCGCCCATCTCCTATCAACTCTCGTGATCCGTTTAACCACGTCTTCGACCTTCGTTCTTCGTTTTTCTTCTAATTTCTAATTTTCATGATTGGTATGCGGTCCAGGATAGAGATGCACATTACACAATACAAACTAATTCTAAAAACCAAAACTAGGCAGCCTACTTATTATACAAAAAATAACAGATTGCCTATGGACCATTGAAAATCTAGAGACAATCCAAATGCTCAAGCCCACTACCAGGTGGCAGCTTACCCAGCATACTGGCGGCAAAAATTACCACGCTGAACGGCATAGCTTTAGTAGGTACGTTGAGACAAAAAAACGCTAGAATTTTAGGCACGCTAAGCGCTCTGAAAGATATATAAAAATAAGGTGAGGTCCTACATCGCCCAATGTCTTAACTTCAAACACCTCAAATATGTAACCACTGCCGAAGTTAGCATTTTAATTTATAAGCTTGCGCGCCGCGCCTTCCAACATTTGCGCCGAATATGCTGCTCCGCCGAATTAGCCGTGACGGTGTATCGACACAAGTCGCATGAGTCGCATCCCATACAGCCATCCCAACCTCCAGGGCACGATTATCAGCCCTTCAGCCCTTTTCTGATATGGGAGGCAAATGAGGGTTGAAAAATAAGAAAATGTTAGGGATAATGTTTGATGTTAGCAAAATATAATTTGGTATACAGAATTATGGGTAAAAAAAACTGATCTAAGATTTAAGCAAATAGGACAAATTGAGAAGGTGAAATTTGAGTTTGAATGTTGTGTTAAATAACTCGTAAGTACAGAAAGATAAAAAGTTCTGATTTGGAACATACTAATTATGCAACTACGAAGCTGTAATTTGGCGAGTAGATTCCTTGTGGAGTGTATGATACTACTAAGAAACTACTTTGCAAAAGCACAGAAGACATAATAGACAGCAAAAAGGCCGAATAAAGAGAGGCAAAAAGGGTTGAAAGTTTATATGAAAATCTACGCGTACGAGGTCGCGGGCACGACTAGTTTTCTAAATAAATTACTAAGAAGATATAATTCGCTTAGCAAGAGAACAAGATTTTTGGAAATTTTTGTATCGGACTTGTACGTCAAACATGCCACTTATCTATACACCTCTATTAGTGTGGCTAATCATAACACAGGTTTGTGCTATTACAAAGTCACCTCAGTATTTTTACCTATTATTATGGAAAGTATTCAAATAATCTGCGATAGAAAACTAAATATTTCTGTTGAAAATGCTATTATGAGAATGATGTACCGAAGCTTTTTACAATAAAATCTTATTGTTTGCATGTCTTTTGTATACAATCCGCAAGTATATATTTGGTCGGAAATGTTCGTCTAGAACCAGTGTCAAGTTTGTTTTATTGTAATTCAGTTACTCAACTGCAAAATACAAACATGAACATGATTCCATGTCTCTTTTTCGCTGTCTCGGTGTTCGCGTTCATGGTAAGTATAATTTGTATTAATTTCGTATTTTACGCATCGAATACTCTTACTCCGCCCACTGATACCAATAATAACAATAAAAAATACCTTGCGGAATCGACATAATGAGGGAATTTCGACCGCGTAAATCTGCACGATTGGTCATCTGGATATACTGTAGGTACATTATAATAATAATTGCTTTCCCTCACTACGCCGCTTTTTTCTCAATAATTCGCCAGTATACGTAATACTTAGTATTCTATTTCTAGCGCTGATCATCTGAACCAGGGATATCGTTACCAGGAATTGTCCGGGTTTGGTCATTCGTTCAGATTTTATCCGGTTTTTTATTTTGTCTGGATGTTCGTTTACCATTTATTTATCTAAATGGTAATCGTAGCTAGAATTCATTATTTATTTTGTTGCTTATATATATCCAGATATTTTTGTATGTCTAGCTTTTTGTCAGGACTTTTCGAATTTTATAACGGTAACCTTACAGCTAGCTATATCGCTTGGTAGCTGGTAGCTAGATTCTGGTTATCTCAGTTTTTGACGGCAAAGAAGCATCCATTACTAACTAATCTAACTATTAGTAAGTACCTACTATAAGCATCCTACCGTCTTTGGCTGTGTTTTTTCATCTTGATCGGTAGATTAATGATCTTTTCGGTAACTGCGGTAAGCTTTCGTAGATTGATATTATCGACGTGTAGTTGTCTAGTGGCCAAAAATGTTTCTTCTTCTCATATCATAGATAGGTTGAAATCGCACACGGTGCGATTTGTGATTCGTATTTCTGGAATGAGCACCTCCTCTCTGCGGCATTTCCGAGTAACTATAACATGGGGTTCTTCAAAAGGGCTGTTTATACTCTTTAAGGGTTGGCAACGTACCTATCTGTGATGCCCCTGGAGTTGCTAGTATCCTTAGGCGACGGTGATCACTTACCATCAGGCGGCCCGTAAGCTTGTTTGCCACCTATGGCATAAAAAAAATCGTCGCAAGTACCTAAATTCACTGTAAGATACAGTTTATTTATTTATTATCATCATCATCAACCATTTTCTACCCACTGCTAAGTATAGGTCTACTCTTCAGTGCGCCATATTTTACGGTCCCGGGCAAGTCGCGTCCACTGCTTTCCTACCGCCTTTGCGATGTCGTCCGACCAGCGGGCTGGTGGTCTACTCGGTGGTCGCTTTCCGTTCACTGACTACTTCGGTCCACCGTCCATATTTCCCAAATGAGATGATCCATCTCCACTTAAATCTCGTGATCCGTATGATATGATGTACTTTCTTGGTATGCAATCCAAGAGAACATGGCCCGTTCCATCGCCTTTTTACTAAACTAATAAATAGAACTTTTCTAAATTTTTAGGCTGCTGATGCAACTGCAGTGCCTGTGGCAGCCTCATCTAGTGGTAAGTTGACGAGTCACGCACAAGTCATAAAATAGTTGCGTGTTTTTTTGTTGTTGTAGAATTTAGTTTTTAATACAGGTAGAAATTTAAATCTTTGGACAGTCAAATAAAACATAAATGACACAACCCTATGGTACTACCTTTTTGTACAATTCACTAGTTTTGAGGTATTGTTTTTGATCCTGATGTTGAATTATGAATGACAATGATGATATGGCCCGTATGGCGTGCGTATGGCCGACGAACGGTAGACGCGCCTAGCATGGAATCGAAACTGATTCGAAGTAAATCGGTTTCTTCTATATTGGTCTAGCGGTTGCTCCTTCGTAGACCGCAAAGGCGAATATAAAGCGAGGTAGCGGTCAAGCAACATACGAGTATGAATATTTTTTTAAGACTCAAGTGAGGCTGCCAGAACTTCGCAGAATATTTTGTTAGACTGCGTACTACGTGTGGGTCATGATGAAAACGAAACACATTGTGCTAATAAGCACTGTTTCTTATTTAGGTATAGGTAACAATATTTGGACTCCAGCGATAACTCAGCTATAATAGCAACTTATTGCTTAGTGTATGCTTAGTGTAGTTCATTCTAAATAATAAAAAGCAAGGACAAGGAATTACATATAAGTAGATCTGTGACTTTTTCCCCAACACTGAGCAGGCAATAGCCATCATGGCCATCCCGCCTAGTCTTCCGTATTAATTTTACTGTCATAGATATGTCCCAGTAAAGTAGTGGAGACTTTACTACAGGCTCCTATGGAGTTTAGAGGCATGAAAGTTCACGTTATAGCCCAATTTATCACTTTCCCACACTAATATAATAATAATCCACCATTACACACTAGCACTCGAAAATAAACAAGTTTAGGAAAATAATACCATGACGCGATATGTTTTTTCCACGTTGTTGGTGCCCAGCCTTCTGTGATGACTAAAGGAAACGTAAACATTTAGCTACCACAGAAGTTAGAGACAAGAATAACAGAGGAATTATGAATCCATAGCTAATGTATAAATATCATAATTCTACACAGCTACACTAAAGCTTGCTACACTATAAAAGTAGTTACCTAATCGGTTGTACGGTGTAATGACTTTATCTTTCTAGATACATCAACTACCCCCTGCCCTACAGCCAAGCCAGGAGCCGATACTGCAGCAGGTAAGTAAATGTGGAACGACATGTTCTGAGACGAAGACATCATTAATAGGTATACGTAGGCTTGCTTCACTACATCATAATCAACCTGAGACCAGGCGAGTAGATGAAGCGAAAACTGCACGAGCGGGGCCTAAGCGAAGGCAAGCTCAGCCCCGTCAGGGACAACTTACGGACAACTGCTATTGCGGCACCAAACTAACGTTCAGTTAACAACGTTAACGTTGTATTAGTTATTAACGTTTGCTTAGTCGGAAAATCACGCGAACGTGAACCTTTACATTCGGGATTGGCTGAAGAAACTTTCCACCTATGACGCTAATAGCAAAAGCTATGTTTTTTACCGAATTCAAAAAAGCAGAGAGGTTTTCTATTATGTCCGTATTTTTTAAATATTATTGGTATTTGAGAAACGTTAAGAAACATTTTGTAAGAAATATAATGAAAATATTAAGGTAGATGGCCCACCGCCTGGCTATCAAGAGATGAAGTCGTATTTTTTTATAAAGGTTGTTTAGGCGTACCTATATTGCTACACAATTTGACATAACTTTTCAAGAAAGACGGAAGAAAGAACTCATTAAAGTTATATTAATAAAAAAAACTCTGTCGCCGTCCAATAAAATGTCAACCCAAAAACCACTTTATAAGATTTGCAATGTCATACTATAGGTAGGGGGAGTCCGGGAGAGTTGAACCCCTTTTTATTCTTTCACGCATAAAATTATTACTATGACTTAAAACTTTACAATTCAGCTACTAATACAACCCATTAGTAAATAGTTACCATTTTTTTATGTCAAAGTTTCCATTAGTCCAATAATTTGACCAGACGAGGACTTTTTTTAAAAATCGGGTTGCCTGCGGTTCAAATCTCCCCAAAGCATGGGAGAGATGACCATACAAGTAGGGAGACTTGACCATAAATATTTGTATGGGAAATAACTAGAAACACTTGAGAATATCAAATGTAAATTTTAATTATAATATTTCTCAACCACCAACAGCTACCTACCTTAGTTTTTCTAATTTAAAGAGGAAAGGTGGTATGAAAACAAATTATTTTCGTTTTATTAACGGACTGTCTACTTTCTAAATAAATGTGACAAAAAATACCAGGAATAGCTTAGCCTATTCAGAAAAGATAAGGATCACAAAGGAATTATTCTAATGGAGCTCTTTGGCTAGTGAGATCAATAATCAATCTCTAATTTTAACAACATCATCATCATCATCATTTCAGCTTTTGGACGTCCACTGCTGGACATAGGCCTCCCCCATCGATCTCCAAAAGGGCGTTTCCCTGTGGTCTTAGGTCGTCTGTCCATCTTGTGGGTGGATGCGCATCCTACGCTGCACTTACCGGTGCGTGGCCTCCATTCGAGAACCGTTCGGCTCCATCGGCCATCTGTTCTGCGTGTTATGTACCCTGCCCACTGCCACTTCTACTTGCTAATCCGGTGGGCTATGTCGGTAACTTTCGTAAAATTTTACATGCAAAATCACATAAATAAAAACTTTTAGTCCTGTTCGTCAAACACTTGTAGTTTTGTTTATTTTTTGTTAGCGGCGTAAAGTGGTCCTGTCAATTTTAATCGCAGTTTCTTGAAGTGAAGCACCACTATGTGCTGCTTGAATAACGCTTTCAAACTCCTGCTTGCTTAGCTGTTTTGCGGGTAGAACCTGCTTTTGGTTTGGTTTGAAACGGCATCACATCAGTACCTGGGGCCTTATGGCCAACTCCTTACGTGGTCTCAAACTAACTTTAAAACCGGAAAACCAAGGTATTCGCAGCATAATCAAAGCAATTCGGAAAATCACGCGAACTTGAACCTTAACGCGCCTAGATATGGTTTGCAGTCGCGCAACATTTTTTCATTACCTAAACTGGATTGCTTTAAACAGCTACCCGCAAGGCACTTGGAAGCAACTTAAAAAAATTAAGTTAGAGGACTTATATTTTATTATATTTAAAAAACACAAGTGTTATTTGTATTAAAAATTATTATCTTTATATCAAATATTACTGAGGGACAGTTGAACCATGGTCATATCTCTCTCATGCTTTATGGATCAAATCTCCCTAACCTATCCATCTTCATTTCATCGCGTGTTTGTAGAAACAGGTTAAAACAGAAGCCTAAACACGCTAGGTTCTTAAAAATACATTAATTTCATAACTCAATCAATAAAAAAGTTTTTACATATCTTGATAAATTACGGAGTAACGTGGAAATGCAAAAAATCTGCATTTTTCACATGCGATCACCAAAAACGTGTTAACTTCGCTCATTGTCGAACCGGCGTAATGGTTGCCAATATGGCGACGCACACGTCATGAGCAATAAGTGGGCGTCCACCAACCAGACAATGAACTCGATAGCGCGAAATTTCAACGATTTATGCGATGTGGAGCATCTCTCCTACCTGGGCAAGTCTCCCGGACTCCCCCGGACTAATGCTTATTATTGGGGTTGTTTAAAACCACTTTTTTCTTCAAAAATATTGAAAATGAACGAAAGGGAGCTCTGTCCTGCAAATGCGGCGTGAACTCTTGCGCGTTTTCATCATGATCATTTCAGCCATAGGACGTCCACTGCTGGACATAAGCCTTCCCCATCGATCTCCAAAAGGACCGGTTAGAAGTGTCCTGCTTTTAGCGTTTTCCTGCGGTCTCTTCTAGGTCATGCGACTTCAACTTGCTTATCCGATGACTATGGCCGAAATGGTCAACTTTACTCATCACATTTAGTTAATTTATTTTGTCATTGTTAATTTAACTTTTTTTATTTCATATTAATATGTATTTAATTATTAAGAAATAAGTAATGCATGCTGTGCTTCCTTTAAAAGTTAACACATTTAGCCAAATTCATTTATAAGATTTCAGTGTATGTAATAATGTAGTTATCAACGTGAGCTTTAATAAAAAAATAAAAAACTATACGGTACTTGCACGTTTTAATACTTTTAAACTTTACATCCAGCACCGCCTGCTGCAGTTGCGCCAAGTTCTGCTCCTGCTACGACTACAGTTCCTTCAGCACCAGCCAATCCGGGTAAGAAACTCGCATCGGATGCACGTAGTTCATAATCAACATGCAGACGTGTAGGTAAAACCAAGCTAAAATAAAATTCATCATCATCATCATAATTTCAGCCGTAGGACGTCCAATGCTGGACATAGGCCTCCCCATCGATCTCCAAAAGGGCCGGTTGGAAGCGGCCTGCATCCAGCATTTCCCTGCGGTCTCTTTTAGGTCGTCTGTCCATCTTGTGGGTGGACGTCCTACGCTGCGCTTACCGGTCCGTGGTCTCCATTCCAGAACCCTTCGGCCCCATCAACTATCTGTTCTGCGTGATATGTGCCCTGCCCACTGCCATTTCAACTTACTAATCCGGTGGGCTATGTCGGTGACTTTCGTTCATCTACGGATATCCTCATTTCAGATTCGATCTCGTAGAGAAACCCCGAGCATAGCCCTCTCCATAGCTCGTTGTGCGACTTTGAGCTTGCTTATGAGGCCCATAGTGAGAGACCACGTTTCAGTGCCGTATGTCATCACTGGTAACACACACTGGTCGTAGACTTTCGTCTTAAGGCACTGAGGTATTTTGGACGAGAAGACGTTGCGAAGTTTACCGAACGCTGCCTAGCGAAGTTGCATTCACCGATTGACCTCTTTCTTGAAGTACCATATATAAATAAATATCTGGGACATTTTTGCACACACGGTCATCTGACCCCAAACTAAGCAAAGCTTGTAATATGGCTGCCAGAAACTGATATACGTACATATATATTTTTAAATACATACTTAAATAGATATTAACACCCAGACATAGAACAAACACAAATGTTTGTCCTAGATGGGAATCGAACCCACGCCCCCAAGCACAGAAGATAGGTTCACTACCAACTGAGCCACCGGGGCAGTCTGGTATATGTTGGTATAGTAAAATTATTATTTTAAAAAACCAGATTTTCGTATTTTTCTCGGTAAAACGCATTCATTTGATACCATGGGGGTGCATAAAAAATTACTAGTCCACCGTCTTTGGGAGTCTGCCATATTGGATTAAGAATGACGTCATTTAGTTAACCATGCATTGTCATCCAAACAAATAAGGTGTGTGCAAAATTTCATCTCAATCGGTTTAGGATAAGTGGTCTTAAATTCAGTTGCATGATTTGTCCCACACATACATAGGTACATAAAAATAAAAGTTTTTAAAAATATTGTATTGTACCTAAGGTTGTATAGACTATAGTTTTGGCTTTTGTAACCGACTTCAAAAAAGATGGAATATTGTATTACGCCGATTAGTCCGACATCTGTTTACCAATTTAAGTTACTTTTAGGGTTCAGTAGTAAGTACTACAAGGAAATCTTATAAGTAAGTTCTGTCCGTCCGTTTGTACGTCTGTCTATCCGTTCTAGTTCTTTAGAACTTTCTAACTTCTTGCATGAAACTTTGTACAATTACTGGTTTCGTATAGATTTCAATTTTAAAAGTTTTTTTTAAAATAAGTTTTGTTTTCAGCCGACCCCACGAAAACTCAAAACATGCAAGCCCAAACCATGAGTACAGGAAGCAGCGGTCCCGCCGTGGCAACAGGAAAATAATTTTTTGTATTTAGGTAACTATTCTATCCACTTTCTGTTAGCGTTAACGCCTGCGGAAAGATGAAATTGTATGAAAATGACATTAGCTTTAGATAACATCTCTCAAACTAATGTCATTGTCAATGTCATTTTCATACAATTTCATCTTTCCGCAGGAGTTAACGCTAGCAGAAAGTGGGTCTTGTCTAACCCCCCAGTGCCCTTATTAGTCTCAGATTTGATAGTTTACGAAAACTTTTTTCGTTTTCATCTTGTTCCATACATTGCTGGGCTAAAAGGTATTCGAAAACTTTTTTCGTATGAGAGTGAAGCAATCTATACCGCCGGTAACTGCCAAATTTACTTCCTCCACGTTTCCGATACAGGCACTTTACTAAAATGTATGGAACAATACGTAAGCGAAAAACGTTTTCGTAAACTATCAAATCTGGGACTAAGGGCACTGTTATTCAACTTTTCTTTAGTCACGGGCGTATTGAATATCGAGCATAAAGAAGGATTGTAGAGTTACGTTCTGTTTAGTTTTGAGTTCACTGCACACACTGCACACAAAGAGTAGGTACCTAAATACATATATACCTACAGTGCATACGGACCCCGAGACTTATAGTGTGTGTGTGTATGTTGTAATTTACAATGTGAACAATAAAGAGTTTATCTATCTAGGTAAAATACTTATACATATATCTATCAACCGGGAGGCTGAAACGGCTAGTGGGCTACCGAGCAAGATTCGCCGGAAAAACCTAGCCGGAAGTCCATTATACCAAGATAACTCACACTACCATTATTGATTTTTTCTGTCGCTGGGGTTTTGGCCGTTACTTTCAATTTTCCTTTACACAACCATTTCAAATCTTATCCATTCTCGCCACTCCAAACTCAATCTTCCTTTGATTTAAATCTCATAAAACGTATTTTTTGCAGCCGAGTCTCCAAGATATCGCGAATATTCCTGACCTCTCTGAAGAACAAAGCTATATTATTATTTACATACTTACGTAGCATGCAAGTAGGTACATAAAAAATATTTGAAACAATACTTTTTCTATATTTACAATTGAAATAAATAAGTTGAATGATATAATTATGTTTATTTTTTGTCCCCGACCCAACGTGACCGATAACATAAAATTCAGAACCAGTTCGTTTTTTTTTTTAATTATACATATGTAGTATCATCTATACTAATATTATAAAGAGGAAAGATTTGATTGTTTGTTTGTTTGTTTGTTTGCATTGAATAGGCTCCGAAACTGAACCGATTTGAAAAATTATTTCACTGACGGGAAGCCACACCAGGCATGGTGCTCTCCGGACTTTATGTATGTTCGGCCGGTGTCCCTTCCCGAGAGGGTCATAGCAGGGCAATCAGTGGCCGCTCGGCTCGCGCCCGGCCCGCACGCTATGCCTACGAACAATGACTTCTTAAAGTTCTAAACGATCTCTTATTAAGCTATAAAAGATAATGTTGTGTTTACGGATGCTTAAACAAAAAGAAGAACAAGGAATCGGAATAATCTTTTTTTAATATTCCGAAAGATATTGACAGGTAAGCTATTTTGTTGTATTTTGTATTTAGGTAGGTACGTACACCTAAACACTCGTACTTGTATACCTACTTGCCTAAGAATTTGCCAATAGCTTGAGTAGGTGTTACTTGTTATGGTTTGTTTATAAGTAGGTACTTAGGTAGATACTTGTAATTTAGGTAGGTACTTATAATTTTGCATGATTGTTATTGGTCCAAATTCAGAATAAGAGTTAGTTTTTTTTGTGCAGATTAAATGTCATTCTAATAAAAGGAGAAAATAAGTAATAGGTAGGTACTACATAATATGTTACATAGCTGGTAAGTAAATACTAATAAGTATTCTGTGTAACACCCCTCTCGAAGAGGGAGGCATGTGTTCAGCAGTGGACGTTTACTGGCTGATGATGATGATGATGATTTTGTGTAAATATCAAGAAGACAACCCTAACGCTACACGTGCCGCGTCATGTGAGATAGAGCTACGTGATAGAAAGAGAGCGGCCTTCTAGGTGAATATAGTGGGCGGTACCCAGCGCTGTATGAGTTGAATTGCTACTTTATTGCCTCGTAGATAGAGTCCTTATTTATTTAAATTTCTTCACGGAGTGAACCTTCTGTGTCTATTATGCCTTCTGTGGCCACACTATCCCCGGGTGAAATAGGCTTATAATCTATACCCGTGCAAAGCTGGGGCGGACCGCTAGTTATATATTTTTATTTTATTTTATTTATTAAGGAACAGAAAACAGCCATATTATAAAATGTAAAACAATGTGGATAGATTAATAAACTTAATAATAATACAGCCAACAGCACTATTCACAGATTACTTAAAGAATTATATAAATTTACCGCTAGGAGTAGCTAACTTGCCAAAAACAATATTTAAATATACATTTTTTTTTTTTTTTTAATAAGCTCTAAAACACAAAAATTAAAAATTTATGATTTTATTAAATTTAAACAATTATTAATTAACATAATAATAACAGTATTGTATCAAAGTATTACAATACTGAAGTTATGAGGAGAGATTTTTAAGTACTGCTGCTTTAAATTTACCTGCAGTGCAAGCAAAAATATCTATATTTTGAAAAGAGTCATTATACGATTCCACCATCCGACGAGTAGGAATGCGCAGTCCGGCGTTTGAGCGGCAATTGCTCAATGCCAATAAGCGCCCTGCGCGCACCTCCCGTTTGTAAATTGTTCTAGGTACAGCATAACATAAATTATTAACTAAATCCATGCAGTCAAAGTTATTGTTAACAATTTTAAAAAGAGTACAAGCTTCAAGGTACTTGCGTCTTGATTCAAGTGTAAGCATGTTATATTTGCCGAGCAATTTAGTATACGATAGATATCTTTTATGACATCTGTAGTGCATGGCACGTAAGAACTTTCTTTGAACCTTCTCAATAGCCTCTTTATACTTTTCATAATAGGGGTTCCAAATAGGTACAGAGTACTCGAGTTGAGATCAAACTAGAGTTTTATATAAATATAAATATGTAGAGGTACGTTTAAAACCTGAGGATGACCGCATTATAAACCCATACATTTGAAAGGCTTTATTAACAATGTTATCTACATGTTTGTTTAGGGATAGATTAGAGTCGAGCTGTATTCCTAAATCCCTAAGGATTACAACATTTTTCAAGGTGACGTTACAAAGGTTGTAATTAAAACGTGTGATGTTCTTATCTACTTTTTTTGTAAAATTAATGTAATTACATTTAGGGATACTCAGCTGAAGTTTGTTCTTGTGACAATAGGTAGTAAGTCTATCCAGGTCCTGTTGAAAGGCAATACAGTCATCAGTCGATTTAATAATCTTATAAGATTTAAGGTCATCTGCGTACATTAAAAATTTTGAACACTGGAAACAGTCCTTGATATCATTGATAAACAGTATAAACAGCAACGGCCCTAAAATAGATCCCTGTGGCACTCCAGAAGTAATAGAAATGCTTCCAGATTGAAACCCGTTGACAACTACTTTTTGTGATCTATTTTGTATATATGATGAGAACCAACGTAGTAAATTACCTCGTATCCCATTAAAAGCTATCTTGTTGAGAAGTAATTCGTGATCCACCTTGTCGAAAGCCTTTTTGAAATCTGTATATACTGCATCTACCTGGATGCGATTGTCTACATTTTCGAATAAGAAGTTAATAAATATGAGTAGATTTGATGTTGTAGATCTACGCTTAACAAATCCATGCTGTTCTTCAATCATAGCATTGTGCAAAACTGGGTATACTTGGTTATGGACTAACCTCTCAAAAAGTTTTGACAGGGTGGACAATATAGATATAGGGCAATAATTTTCTACATCTTTTTTAGTTCCGCCTTTATGTACTGGTGTTATATTAGCACGTTTCCATACTTCGGGAAAAACTCCTTCACTCAAACACTTATTATAAATTATGTGCAGTGGCTTGCTTATATAAATTGCTATTTGTTTGAAGAAGAGTGGAGGGTCCAGGGTCCATCTGGTCCAGTTCCTTTTGAAATATCCAGTAATTTAAGTTCTTTCATAATCTGAGATTCAGTAAACTGAATGTTGGTCAACAAAATATCCTTATCAGTGATGTCTGTTGGCACTTGCCACTGTGACAAGTTAGAAGAGGCTGGCTCAAAAACTGACAAGAAGAAATCAGAGAACATATTACATATTGTTTCCGGATCATTCGATTTAGATGTTTGATATTGCATTGTAGAGGGGATATCCGGTTTAGATTTACGGTTTGATATATAAGTCCAAAAATGTTTAACGTTATTAATTATACTGTCCTCAACAGATTCCATGTATTTAAGATAACACTGCTCACAGCCAATTTTAAAATTTGTTCTATACTGAGAAAATATTTCATAATCATTATTAAATTTCTTCCATTTGATCCAAGCTTTTTGTTTCTTTTTAGAAATATTAATTAAAGAGCGAGAGAACCAAACAGGAAACTTAGATGTTCTGGGAGTAGTCAAAGGAGCGTACTGCTTAACAATGTCATCTACAGCATTGTAGAATGTATCAAGAGCTATTTCTGCAGGAAGGCTTTCCAACAATCCAGCCCAGTCAGTTTCACTGATTTTAATGTTAATAGGCTCAAAATTAGCTTTATAAAAATTGTATTTTGTCATTGGAAGTCTTTTCATAGATTTAGTTATGTGGGACACATTGACAATAGCGATAAAAGGGGGGTGGTGGGGATCAAGGGGCAGGAAAGGATTATTTTGTACAATGATTTTAGAGGGGAAATTAGATATGAATAAGTCTAGTATTTTACTATTCGCCATAAAATATCATTATATATATAATGATATTTTATTTTATTTTCAGAGGATGAGTTAAGTCCACAGAACAGAAAAATAATCGTTTCTGTGGGTCTATGTTTGTGATTTGCCGATCATAAGGCTGACGAAATCTGAGTCATAATAATTATAGTGAAATTAAATGATAAGAGTAAAATATTGATAAAATTTATTTAAGTAAATTTTTAAGTTAGTGTTGTCAAGCTATGATAGGAGAGGGGGCATGATGGGGTACTTAAGCAGAAATAACAAAAAGACACATTACAGCATTGTTTATTATTTTTATTTATTTATGGCATATTATTTTATGTAGTATTAATCTAACTTCATTTTGGCACAGTCTTTGGGAGATCAACTTATCATTTTTTTTTATAATAAATGATTAAAATATGATGGGGTTATTGAAAATGGGGCAAGATGGGGTAAGTCAATTATTGTAACAATAAACACAAATGTGGATTTCTTCTGCGTTTTCATCATCTACACTGAAAAGCATTATAATCCCCCAACGTCCACAGATCTGGCAGCCTACCCCACACCTATTATCTCATCTTGCCCAAAAGCTTAGACTTAGAAAAATTATTCCTCAAAAATATACCGATTAACTGAACTTTTATTTAATAAAAGTAAAAAAATACTAGCAACCAAATACTATAAAAAGGTCACAACTACGTTACAATAAATATGTTTAACTACACAAAATTAGATCGTCAAGACGCTCAACTAGTTTTCCGCTTGTAAACAAACAACGCGCACGCGCCACTCGCTGTTTGTCTTGCACTGACCGTTGATCGAGAGTTGTATTTCTATTGGCTTGTTGCTTTCTGTTCGCAAACGTCTAGTTTCTTGCATGGTATAATAATATACTCCGCCAGGTATAGCACTACGAGAAATAATGTGACGTGGGCGTCCCACAATGATGTCATCAATGTCATGGATACACGTACAGGTGCATAAGCAAGAGCAGAATAAGTAATTTACAACAAGTTTGAGAGAGATGACGATACACGATACGATTTTCTGTGTTAACAGTAGCGTGAAATTAAAACTCTCCAATATTCGTATATTAGGTACCTGTGGGAATCCAATAAATCAATGTGGTTTTGATAAAATTGTGTTTAATATATTCAATTCGTGCTTAAGCAGCTTGAGCGGACAAACCAAATAACAATTGAAATGCTTTTTGTATTATATTTAATAGATGATTAAGGAATTTGTTTCTCAATATCTGTGTTTGTTGCAATAAAGTGGCAACTAGACAGTGACGTAATTCTGGGACAACTGCCAGAGTGCCAGACCTTGTTTTCTTGAATAGAATATAGAATATCTTGGATCATGATTTCTTGTATATTCGCGTGCCCCATCTTACCTCGCGTCCCCATCATACCCCTCCCCTATAACTGATACCAAGGAATCATTAACGTCATTTTCATATGAGTCAGGTGTCTTACACACTATTGTATTTGTGCTATCATCTGCAAATAATGTCATGGGTTGAGATGTGGCATTAGGCAAGTCATTAATATACCCTAAGAATGAAAATGGGCCCAGGACACTACCCTGTGGAACTCCATATAAGTAATTTGATTAGACTACTACTAAATCCATTCAGCCATAACAAAGTAGAGACTTTGTTATGGCTGAATGGATTTAGTTGAAGGTATCTTATACTCATATTCTGGAATATTTGCCCTTAATGTAGAGCTCTGGGACACTTTTAGTTAAAAGTACCTATTAGGTAACTCTAAATATAGGTAAACGTATAAACCACAGGTCTTTTATTAACTTAGAAGCCATTTTTGTACGCCGTGAAAGTAATTTAGTGGTTTGACTCAGTTCGCAAGGCCAACTGCTTTTAGTACGGCACCGTTTTTTCATTTTGTAGTTTTCAGGAAACACGGAGGAAGCCAAGGTGTTTCTTGGGCAGTACGTATCATAAATGACGACCCAAATCGTTGTGTACGAATCTTTGGAATTTCCACGAGGAAGTGGTAGTAGAGTGTGCACTTGTGCAGTCCTTCTACTTGGCCTGTAGTAAATGGGAGAGAGTAGAATATGTCATTTAGAGATGCGTGGCTCGCAGAAATGAAAACACGTATGTATGCGTATTCGGAGTTTCGGACATATATTTATTCATTAAACAAAGTCTGAATAACTATAGGGGAGAGTGGGGGAATTGCGAACTGCTAAGGGAAAATTTAAATAATACAAAAGTTATTTGAGGTAGAGTTGTTTTTAATACGTAATCAGTCGGTCCATTTATCCTACTAAGTAATCCTATAATCAACATTGTTAAATTATTCAAAACAAAAAATATTTTCTAACAAAAACAAAACCCTTGGTGTTCGGTTTTACCCGACGCTTGTCGGGTAATGCCGAACGGTAAATGGGGTAGTGACGAACTAATCTAATAGCTTTAATATCTACACAAATCACAGCGATAGCCCCCCGATGTTGATTGTTGGTCTGTGCACTTATCGTGTGCCCATTGTTGACATTTGCAACACATGATCCAATCTTCGGTAGGAGGGTTAACATATTTTTCATGGCAAAAAATACAAAAATAATCATCGTCATTGTTCTTATCATCCTTCTTCCTCTTTTTTCCACCTTTTCGGTCAGAATCTTGAAAATCTTTAATATCCTTAAAGTTTTTCACAGGTTTTGTCACCCTCTTATGACCAGTTTTAACAATATCTGTTTTCTCTTTCTTAATTTGTTTTTTTGACTGTGGTAGTTTCTCTTTTTTGTTTTTCTAATTTCTTATTTGTTTTTGCTCTAATTATTCTTTTATTTTGTTTTTGACCCTCTGGTGCCAAAATTTTTGAGTTTCTTTGTACGTTTGTAATTCCTGTTTCGTCTATGTTGAAAATTTTGTCAGGCCCAAGGTGATGTTCATTTTGTTCATTAGGTGATGTTCAAGTTTTCATAGAATATCTTAACTTCAGTTTCATTAAAAGCATTAATCCTGTTTAATAAAGTAGCCTCATGTTTTCTTAAAGACAGTTCAGGTTGCCTGATCATAAAACCATAATACCAGTCTTTTCCAGCCATTTTCTTCTTTTTGTCAAAATTATGTGGTAGTTTATTTTGCTCTGCGAATGTGAATGCGATTTTGCGAACCATCTCAATTGTCAATCCATAATATAGCTTGCTGCAATTTAGTATATGGTGTTGAAGCTCCAATTCTTGAATTTCCGAAAAGATCGGTTTTTTTCCACCCTTCGGTTGTTTTATTACGGCGTCTTTTAAATGGTCAAATATAGTAGTTTTTGGTACCGAGTAAGCAATTGACGCTTTGCCTATACTTAGCTTTTTACTCCTGACATCTTCAACGGCTTTCTCGAGATCTTCTAATGAGTATTTCCTTTGGGTCGTTTTAATATTTTTCGAGGCATCTGAAACAAACAATTGTAGTTATGTAAATGGGGTAATGCCGAACGTTCGTGATTACCCAACTCTGTGTGTTCGCCATTACCCCACAGAATCAAAATGTAAATTTTATTTTTTTAAGTATAAATTATATTTGTGAACGCAGCTACTATTAAGCACAATACAATCGTTGATTAGTAATTATTTTGTCCTATAGGTATCTTAATAGATATATTTATAAAAACAAAACTACACTAACATAAATCCTTCCAAAAAGTACATCAGAAACAACAAAATATTTAAAATTGTCGTACCTTGGACAGTGAACGCGTCTGCTCCAGTCCGTTTGCGGCGTGGCACTAGAGATGGCGCGAGGTTCAAGATGGCTGTAAACACAATCCTGTCATCCCTTTCTAATATACTGTAATGACTGAGTTCGGGATTACCCCGCGTTCGCCATTCCCCTACTCTCCCCTAATATATATTGTTATGTTTAATAGTTATTATAGTTAGTTATTATTACATGAGAAATCGTTGATTAGGAAATTAACACAATTACAAACCATGTCACATCGAAGATGGCGGACAGGGAAGAGAAAGCAAAAATAGAAAATTCCTTAGAGCATAGAATTTGTCATAGATTATTATTATATAGACAACCACAATCAAGCCTATCAATCCTAACTGACATTATCCTGTCAGTCCGTGCACATCGTAGTAAAGTAATACAATATTTAACAGCATATAGTCATAAAGCTCTTGCGCACACTCGCCGAAATGTATCCGATAGAAAATGGGCAGACAAGCTATTTTACGGCGTTGCTCGAGGCTTAGTATTTTTTGCCTTTTTTGTCTTTTGACGTTTTTGCATTGACGTCTGCCGTGCTTATGCCAAGACGACGGACATAATAAATTAAATTGGAGCACTGAACCAACTTTAGACGGAAAATACTCAAAGTGTTATAACTCGTGGCATCTAACCTGATGTAAATCTGTGCTATAAATAAATGCTCGTAGTCTACACAAAGCTTTATTCAGTGAAGACCACAGTTCTCGTGCACTTGCGTATACTGGGTTACACAGTACGGTGGTACAAAGCCGAAAGGAGGTCAAAATTGAATGGAGTCGCATATGGTGTGGGTTATCAAAAGATACCTACCTAAATAATAATTTGAATGGAGTCGCCTATGGTCACCTGGGTGATTATTTTCACAGGTGATCAAAAGACACTAAAAAGTCGCCAGGTGATCGAGGCATTAGCCTAGTCCTGTATAAAAAAGGTGATCAAAGTGGAATAGGCCATCGCGTATCTTCCCACCCATCATGGGAAAAACACCAAAATCGCAAAAAAAATAAAGTTCATTCACACTCTACAAAATGTATGAAACAGCGGAACAGCTGATATTTTTTTGCGATTTCAGGGTATGCCCCATAGTAAAAAAATACATAATCATGAATATTACGACTTCTCACCCCCTTGGCTTGATACGACCGTTCCGAGTAACTCTGTATAGGTTAAAAATTACTTAATTTCGGATAACCTCATATATATGTAACTAGCTAATTTAGTTAACTCCATGGTCACGTGCCCGTGGCCTATCTAACATTATGTTAATTACCTTGACACACGTCACGAATATAGTTAAGGTTCTCCGAAAACAGAATTACGTGCGCGAATTTATTGTCCAAGTCTGTGGAAAACATATATTGACACTTTCATGCTTGTCTGTAGATTTGCTACACAGTATATGGCTACATCAAACACTACACGAATTGAGCACGTCAAAATGGACAATGGACTGTTATAAAGCCAGTCTCTACTGAGAGCTAAGCGAGTGGACTTTAGCTACATATAAAATAAACAACTGCTACTCGCATCATAGATATTGACTACCTATCTCATATGGCGTAGCAATAGGGGATTTGACTGTTTTACGAAACCATTTCAAATTGTCCAGAATGTTATAAAAAAGCAAATTTAATGTTTTAATCGCATAATTTTCAGTATTTGTGTGCTTACCTACCGAAAAGGATATTCAAAATTCAAATTATTATACTGCCGCGTAAATGCTTCTTTTGACATTTATGGTGTTGACTTCAGTGACGTTACAAGTTAAATAGAGCGTTTTTGCAGTCGTCACTGACCAATGTTTTTTTTTTCTTAAAATCTGTAATTTATCTTCTAGCATTACACCAGCATGAATTATATAATTAATACATCAAAACAGTCAAATACCCTATTCACTGGCGGCGTGGCGTAGCAGGCCTACGCAGCTGGGCGTTTAAAAACACTTTTTTTGGTTATTTTTGCGATCGTTCCGCGCAAGGCAAAATAAGGTTTTCCCACTTTTAAGCAACGCTTATTACTACAGACAACAAACGGGAGGGAAAGATAAATTTTTCTCTTTCTCTCCCGTTGGTAGGACGGCGGTCCATCAACCGAATCGTAATGCCATATTTTACTAATTGTGAAGTCGGTTTTTTAAATTGATAATTATTGTATTTTGTGGTGGTACGGAATCCTCAGAGCGCGAGCCCGACTCGCACGTGTCGGTTTTATTTATTATTAATAATAATAGGCTTGCGTTTGACCGTCAACTCGCCTGATGTTATGATGCTGTTTACGATGGAGCACGCTTACCTAGAAGAAACCGATTCACTCGTGATTTGAAGACACTCAGATTGTCGGGGAACACCCTTACAGGCAGCGCATTCTTTTTTGGTATTTCTATTTTCTAAAGACACGTGGCGTAGCTTGATTTACCGATCACTTCAGTGGGCGTGTAGCCTAACGGGCCAATTTTAAGTGTTTTGTCTTATTGCAAATTTTAAGAAAAATATCATCATCTGTTATTCCGTCAGCGGTCCAAAAACAATATTCCTATGCCATTGTTAGCATTTTACGTAGTCATCGGCTCTAACATTCGTTTTAAGTTCTATGGCGTAGTCTTTCGTATATATTTGCATGACAGATTTCGTTTCCAATCAGTGTTAAGTTGGTCTCAATTTGAATCAGTTCAACGTCCATTACTTCCAATAACGAAAAAAGAAAAATATGGCGAGAGTTCTATGTTTCTTAGTACTGTGTGCTCTAATCGCGTACTCAGTAAGTACTAACGCCTTATCATCGCTTTATCATCGCCTTATCATTAAGACCCATCCGAAGCCTTCCCACACCTACACATAGGTACAATTGTGGGTACAATCAATGCGGATGGTCAGTTGCACTTTGCGTCTTGCAAGGAACTAAGTTTGGTTTTGCCTGCCAATCCTGCCATAATTATACGCGCTCTTAACCGGTCACAGGCTATAGGTAAAGCTCCTATAACTGGTGCGATAGGCAGGTTCGCTGTTGACGGAGACGTCAAGGAGGCCGATAAATAAGTACTAACAAACAACAAACTTTTTGCGAGTGATCGTAAGTTATTTTCTGCTTTTGGATTTAAAGACTTTTTTTTGTTAGAATAGTTTTAGTTTAAAATTTATATTCAAGATAGTTTTTATTTTACTTGTAATATTTATTGATTAAATAATACATATTTTTATATACATTTTAAGATTTATAATTATAATAATAATAATAAAAAAATATATAATATCAGGTAGGTGCAGACCTTGCGATTTCACTGGCTACATTATGTGGTAACTAACATGGACATTCAAAGTCAAACCAGGACCCTGGAAATAAGGAGTGCCAGTCAGTAGGTAATATAAGCTCAGCTTATATTGGATTGTTTACATATTTTCAGTGAAATGAATTTTTGTTTTTGTAGTAATTTTTTATGAACATGGTTATTTTACCTTTACATTTAAGCAAACAAACTATGTTAATACAAGATAAGTAATTTTTAAATTCAAGCGTTGTTCTACATATTAGGATTTTAATTAAAAGTAGGTACAATAAAAAAATATTGTGTAGTATATACAGGGTTACTGGTAATCAGTTAGCATCCTCTTAAATCTTCAGGCTTCAATACGTCAAAACCAACAAACTTTTTGTTCTACGACTTATCTAAATACGCGTAAAAATATCTGCTGTTTCATATATTATATTGTGTCGGGAGTGAATGATATTTTTGTATGGAACGGCTGATTTTTTTCTCGAATTCTGAAAAGTCGTATAACAAAATTAAGTTGTTTGTTCCGATGTGACGACTGAGCCCTATTTAAAAAGATGCTGATGCCAGTAACCCTGTATAGTCTAATCATCTAATGTGTGTGAGTGTGTGACAATTCAACAATTTGACGACCGGTAGGATACGATCTTTCGCCATCCGGGTTTACGTCTTGAGCGCTCTAACCGCTAAGCTACGGTAGCATATATTTTTTTTATTGGCTATATCATAATAAATTCATATACCCTTTTTTGTATGTTTGTTACGCGATTACTCCGCCTGTTATGAATTGATTTTGATAATTATTTTTTTGTTTGGTAGGTCATACTTCAGATGTGGTCACATAAATTTAATCAAAATTGATTCAGTGTTTTTTGAAAATTTCAACAGAAACAAAAATATATACACAGATGACGTTTTGGTTTATGGTTGGTTTAGCAAAAGTTTTTAAGAGGACTTTCAATCTGTGGACTTACTCTTGACACTCGATTTCAATCGAATTTGGGATTAGGATCGAAAACATGCCATTTTGGTACTCTTGAATTCTAAACTAGCGCACGATTGGAACCGATAATGTTGGAATTTTATGGAACTAAATAAAATCAACTCAACTCGACGCTTTCGGTACTCTTGACGCGATTGAAGAGTACTAAATGGCATGTTTTCGATCCCAATCCCAAATTACGATTGAAATCGAGTGTTAAGAGTAAGCCCACTGTTTAACTGATTTTTTTCCAACTTTGAGTTTGTATTTACATGTAGTATTGAAGTCGTTTTAAAATCTCTAAAGAATAACTTTCACATCATCAGCCAGTAAACGTCCACTGCAGAACAAAGGCCTCTCTTTTAAAAAGGCGTGTTGCCATAATCCCCACGCTTGGCAGGTGGCTTGGGGATCGCAGTACGTTCACCGTGTACTAGTAGGACACTGCTGCCATCCTCCGGTTCAAATTAACTTTATTAACCTTAATTTCTAGTATGCTGATGACACTACGGCAGCACCTGCCACTACTGCTGCTGCTACCACCGCGGCTGCCACTACAGCTGCAGCAGCTGCCACTACAGCAGCAACTCGTAAGTTGCAATATGTACTCATACAATGCGTTGCTCTTGCGCACGATGCGGTGGGTGACACTGGGTCGTAAAATCAGGTGCTACTCTTGCGACACCACTCGATTTTACCAGCTATCCTTAGGTGCAGCGCCAACCCTGGGGTAGTGAGAGGAACGGTCGCTCAAGGCTCCATAGATAGCAAAGGGCGCCAAAAGCGAAAAAAATCGAGTGAAAAATATATTTTTATGGCGCCTCGGGGCAGCGTTGCCAGATGTCCCGATTTTTTTATCCAATTAAAAGTCCCGCGCGGGACAGGTTCTGTCCCGATTTTCGGATATAATTCGACCGTGCGTGCAGCGTGCTGAGGAAGCGCGGGCAGGTGGCACAGAAAGGTGTGGACTGGCCGCCCGTCCGGCGCGTAATGAACTAATGAAGATAAGCGCTAAGACTCAACTATTTAACGATCTGATTTAAAATATCATATTTTTATAAAAATAATTTTCTATGGCTATTATTGCTATCTATTGTTACGTAAACATAATTTGAATCCAAATAAAAAGATAAATATTTAAAAACTTCTGATTATATAGTACGTTTTTTTGCTATGTCCCGCTTACGACGACAGAATCCCGCTTAGTTCACCCAAAAAGTTCCAAAATCCCGAATTGGCAAAAAAAAATCTGACAACGCTGGGCGGTGGGTACATTTACATTGTGTGCAAAAATTATGTGGAAATAATTTAGGTACCTACATCCTAGATTAGCACATGGGCTACTTTTTATTCCGGAAAAATCATCGACCGCCGTAGAGTCGGACTTCCACGAGCTTCATCCAAGTCACCGACTGGCGAGAGAAAGCGCGAGTCTCTTCTGTAGGAGGCCAATTCTAGTCAGGCCACTGCGCCAGCGGAGGAAGATGATTGTTTTAAGACGTGCATCTTGCATCTCAACAGACCACCATGCACCCCAGCCATGCATGCTCCGGCTCCACTCCTCAAAGAACCGAGTTCACGACCCGTGGGTCAAAAGTACAAAACGAAAAACGAAACGAAAGTACGAAATAATATAATACACTCTTTGTTAGCCGACTTCAAAAAAAGAGTGGGTTTTAATTTCAGTTGTTTTAGTATTACTTCGGAACTATATCAATTATAAAAAAATCTAATTTATAATTTTATAAATTATTTTTATATTTGAAAGGTTAATATTATTTAAACTACTGAACCAACTGACTCCTACACTACTACTGCCGACTACTGTACTGTCTACTGATTGGTTCAGTAATAATTTTTTTAAATCAATATTAACTAGAAAAAATATGTCATCCAAGTAACTGAAATTGCGTGCTTACTAATTTTGAAGTCGGTTTTGCAAATTGATACCTAATTTTTTTGAAGTTTGTTTAAATGGTTACTATGATTTTTTGCAGCTTCTTCGGGCTCTTCCAATCCTGAAAACCCGCGTAAGTACCTATAGGATGTTCAATTTACATTACCGAATGGGTTGATTGACCTAACTATGACTATGTAGGAACGCGGGTGATAAACCGTGGGGCACTGCTGGTGGGGTACATAAAAATAGCTCTAAACTTTTTGCATTTGTATTCTAGGCTAAGCTGACCCGACAAACGTCTTGTCCGAATTAAAAAAAAAAATGCACTGTTAGTTTTCCACTATTTTCCAACATTCCGGGCATTTTTTTAAACCACCCTTTTATTAGAGCGAACAAAACAAAAAAACAAACCGGTTAATCCGTTTTTGAGTTTTAGCGAGACCAATGAAAAGAGATAGTTACTTCAAATCACGAGTGAATTTTTCTTCAAGGCAAGAGTGCTCCATTGTAGACCGCATCATCGCTTAACATCAGATGTGTTGGCGGTCAAACGCAAGCCTATTATTGAATTAACAGAAAATGTTATTATGTAGTAATACGTAGGTATATACAACGTGTTTACTAAAGGTGTAGTAATACTGAAGGGTATGTATGTATATTCATCATTATGAACAACATTTACTATGAGACCAAACCTTGTACCTACTGATATGTATTCTGTGACCAAACCTGAAATTGCGGAAAAAATCAGCTGTTCCATAGAAAACGGTTATTGACACTACAAAATGTATGCAACTGCAGATTATTTTTTCGCGATTTCAGAGATGATCCCATACTGAGTAAAAGTTGTTAATAATGATGACTAACAAACATATTTGTTTTAAATGTTTATCGGGACTTATCACGTATTATTTAATTTAGGTAAAAAATATGTACCTATTTGTATATGTATGTGTGTTATGTGTGTGTATGTAATCGTGAAAGTTTAAAAATTACTACATACATATTCTTCAGTATTACTATAGTTTTAGTAAACACTTTGTAAAAACACAGACTAGATAAAGCTACGTTAAATAATAGATAATAATGGTGTCGACTGAGCATTTATGGACTAACGTATGCTGGCCTCGGCCCACATTTTGTCATGCGTCCATAAATGCTGTTGTTGCCTACCGTTGCAGGAATGAACTGAAAATAAAATATGTCGAAACCAGAAAGCTATGTCAACATTTCTTGACTTAGCATCGTCTAGAAAGTTAACCTACAAATCAAATAATTAATCTAGGTATATACTACTAAAGATGCTTCATCAAAACTCGCGAGAGGTTTTTTTACATTGGACTAGGTTAACGTTTATCGCGATTCGCGATCTCGCCTGATGGGCCGATGAGCGATGATGCGGCCGAAGTTGGGGCACGTTTGCCCAGTAATAACACTCCAAGATTGTAATGCTGCGGAAACACACGACAAAACCAAGGCGTTCCATTGTTTTGCCAGGGCAAAACGCATGGAGCGAATGAATGGCATTTCAACCATGTAGCTAAGGGTGACGCTTTGCAGTTTGTCTGGATGTCCGGTAATGAAGAGATGATGGGGGAACAAGTTCGTGAAGTTCCATTGCACACTTTTCGTAGAAAATCCTAGAAAGTACCGACAAACTTGTGACTACGCCGGTGGTTCAGATTCTGAAGTTTCTTTCCAACCAACATTTCGTCATCGATGAGCTTCATTACTCGATTCATTATAAATTATAATGAAACGGCATACACTCACGTTATGTTTATCGGTCGAGACGAGACCGGTTTCGGAGCCATTAGAGCTCCTTCATCGGGGAATATGCGCGCTCCAGACAGGCTAGCTTGCGCACCGCGACAAAATGTTGTCGACTCTTATAATCGTGCCAAAGCGAGACAGGTGTATACGAAACCGTAGGCGCCTTGTCGCGTTATCGCTCGACAAAGTGCCGACAAGATTTTGTCGCAGTGCGCATGTTAGGCAGGCTGGAGACGGTCATCCGCGCACTGGTACCTACTGCCAAGGCCGCGGTTGCGGCAGCTCGCGTCGCAACCGGCTCTAATGGTTCCGAAACCGGAAAATCGTCTCAACCGATAAACATAACGAGTGTAAGCCGTTGTATGATAATTTACTAAAGATACTAATTGTTGAAAAACTCAGAGTCACTCAGCGGGCATTGGAGAGAGCTATGCTCGGAGTTTCTTTGCGCGATAAAATCCGAAACGTGGATATTCGCCAAAGAACCAGAGGCACCGACTGTGAGAGTCGCTGGCATCCAGTGGATGCAAAAGGCAGGCTGTCGTTCAGTGTGGAGGTTAAAGGGGGAGGCCTATGTTCAGCAGTGGACGTCTTCTGGCTGATGATGATGATGATGACTAATTGTTTTACATTTTATTTATATTACACGGGAATTACTCACGTGCATTCACCTTGAAAAAGACCGTCTAATGCGGTTGAAACTATAGTCGGAGTAACCGGCAATAAAAACCGGCTAAATCCGGCATAATCTTACGTGAGTAATTCCCGTGTAATATAAATAAAATGTGTGAAAACCACGTCAGTTTCAATAATAAAATACCTACTAATTGTATTTTTTTTTTTTGCACTTTCAGTCGTGGCTTTTGCAAACAGCCTCTTCGCTGGAAGGGAGGCATGGCGCAAAAAAGAGTCAGAAATTGATAGTTCTATGACCAGTAAGTAAAATTTAGTAACACCACGTTCACCGCCAAACAAACAGCCTGGATGCTCCATTAGAGCCGCCATGCTGTTTACCGACAGTGTTGATGACTTTCTAGCTATTGGGGACACCGGTAACCCGAAAGGAGGTTACAATAGGCATGATGACTTTTTATCATCACCAATACATATAGAGTTCATTTAGCAATACATCGTGCTAAAAAAATGTCTAACTAAAACTCGGCGCACGCTACGAATTGCGCAGACTTTTTGGCTAGTTACAAAGTAACCGCGATCCGACTACAAAGCCACGCGATGCCAGAGTTACGATGACAGCGAAAAACTAACGTTGAACACTATGCAACTAATGCAACTAACGCCTAAATTGGAGTAAATATGGCATTGTGAACAATGTACTTATGTACAATGACGCTCAGGCGTTTTTTGACTGTTTTCACTGAGAGATTGTGGCCCTTTAGGAATTGTATCTCCATGAACACATAGAACAAAAATGATTTTTCAAGCAATAATGCGCCATGGCGTGAGGACGTAGTCGGGTTTTAGTTTTCTTCTAAGTTAACCTATTATTAGTTAAAATTCTTGCAATTCTTATACGTATCTATTTCTTTTTTACAGAAGGTATGACCGATATCTTCAAAGGCTTTGGAAAGTAAGGGAAAAGTCACATAGGTAACCTAACAGAAACATCTCACCGAAATTGCTGCATCTATTCCATTTTCTTTAATTTCACTCTAATAGTAAGTTAATATCATGTACCTACTTGTAACGTGAGATTTCTACAAATTTATATAGTCTTAAAGCATTTTGTAAAATATGGATTTGTATGTTGAGATATATAGGTAATATTAAGACACACATAAGTACAAAATAAATGTTTTGATTTAAAAAGTGTTTTTCTTATTTTTTACTCACTAAAGCCTTAGCCAAACCAACGCGTTCAGCTCGCGTCCGCGGTGGCGATCAGTTGTTGTATACTATGTGTTCGAACTTGTAGCGACGTGTTCACATCGATGAGTCTTCTGATTGGACGCGGCGTCCGGTTAGGACGCTGCACGCAGCTATTATATGTTGAAAACTATGTTTTTAAGATTTAAAGTATGGTGGAAACGGAAGAAATTATAAATGAGGTCCACAAATACCCATTGTTGTTTACTACTCTGGCACAATATCTTCGCACATGATTACTTATTCACAGATTATTAGAAATAGACTGTTTTCATGCCGATCTCAAGTTCACTTCTTGTTCCTCTTCGTCTTCAATAATAGCAGACAGAAGTAAAACTTCTTCAATTTCACATCTGTATCAGACAGCATTGTAGTGACAGCCTGGTGAACGCATGACTAACGCGACAGTGTGCACAACTTTTGCACGCGCAGTAATCGCCAACGTGCACGCCACCGCGGACGCGATCTGAACGCGTTGGTTTGGCCTAGGCTTAAGTGACCGCAAAGGAGTGTAAGGAGCTAATTGATTAAATAAAAAACTCGAGTCGTTCCCCTCTGTTCTACTTCTTGTTCTACCAATAGAACAAGTAGGAAAAATAATTACCATTTTTTCTACCAATAGAACAAGTAGTAAAAATAATTACCGTTTGTTCTACACTTCTACCTATAGATAAAGTAGGAAAAATAATTACCATTTGTTCTACCAATAGAAGAAGTAGTAAACATAATTACCGTTTGTTCTACCAATAGAACAAGTAAGAAAAATAATTACCGTTTGTTCTACTGCCACAGAAGACATAATAGCTAATGCGGCCGACTAACATTCACACTGCTCTCACTGGTGCGACGGTTAAGAACTAATCTTCATACCTACTTTTATGTTTCTACAGTATAAGTACCAGGAGACCAGAAATACTGAGAAGCAATCAAAATCGTTAGCTAAAAATTATAAATTAATCGTTTTTTTTTTTTAAACAAGCTTTTATAATGCGTGTACATCATTTCGTTCTGTGCTGTTAACCGTTGAGAAGTTCCCTACTCAGGACTCAATCCTGAGCAGCAACCATGTCATCGTAAAACTTAAATCCGGTTGTTATAATAAAATGCGTACACAAAATGTATTGTCTGTGCTGTTGCTCGTTGAATAGTTCCTTTATCTGGAGCTAATCTTTGATGTCCATTCAGGTCATACTTACCATAATAATGCAATGTCATCAGAACTGAAGACATGCAACAATTCAACTGCGTAGGATAAGTGGAAGTGGTTCTAATTCAGCTTGCAATATTTGACCTAAACAAACTACCATACTAAACATGGCAAGTTAAATAAAAGCTAGTAATATCAATAAAGGCCCCATCAGGCTACGCTTCGTTCTACCATAGAGAAATATACTATACTAGAGGTTCTACGTATCGCATAACGCATTATATCTTTTGCTATACTATGGTTCCCGCACTTTCTTCCTCCATTAATAGCGTGGCGTGAGGAAAAATTATATCAGATGATGACATTTTATTATAAACCTATTAGATACCATTCCTTACATACCATTTTCCATCTCCCTACCACTCCCGTCCAACTTCCATCACTTTTCTGTTCTAATTCTTTCTTATTTCATTTTTATCTCCTTATTATCAACCGCTGTTCCTTTCCCATTCCGTTTTTATCCCACTTCCACCTCTCTAACGTTCCGGTACCATAACCTACCTACAGCCTTCAACCGGCTATTTTCTCGCCCCAGTTCCGATCTCGCCCTAAACCCCGTGTCTCTCCTATCTGCCCCCGTCCCGCTACCATTCCGTCCTCATCTCGAATCGTGCCCGTGCCGTCCTATCCCCACCACGTTTCTTTGTCGTCCCAGTCTCGTTTCCATTAAAAATAAATAAATATTCGAAACATTTTTGCACACAGGGTTATCTGACCCCAAACTAAGCAAAGCTTTTATATTCAATTATATTCTTATTTTTCCCTTATCCACCCCTTTTCCGCACCAATCCCGTGATCATATCTCGTATTACTCCCGCCTCGATGCCGTGTAGATGTGTAGACACTTATCAATATATCAAACCAAATACATTACATACACCCATTCTCAAGTATTAGGTTAGACCTATGGTTAGACTTACCTTTTACTGCAATTTTTTTGCAAGTTCAATCCATATCAGATTTTTCTTCTAATAAGGTAAAAATCATTTACGACAGTATTTGATCTACACATTTATTGTTTATGTATGTATTACTCTAATTTCATACAAGATATTATTTTGTACCTCAATAAATGCAAACTACTTTCTTAATGCCATTTCTAATGAAGTCTATAGAAAACTTAAATATTACCTACATACTACAGAGCAAGCGTTGAACGGGTCAACAAGTAATTAGTTATCTTAAAGCTGAGTTTAAGCTACAATACAATTATAGTCTGTTAGCTATCGGATGAAAGCTGCAGTGACCTGCTAAAAGCCGAATGAAAACATCTTACTTAAATTTTATTAGATTGTCTAGGAGTCTACTGCACTAAGTAGGTTCACTTTTCAATACTTTGCTGTAAATCGACCTGACACACATTGGCACGGGTCCGGTGTAACCTGCATCATTATTTATGCTGAATGGCACTGCCATGCAACTGATACGGGCAAGCATGGTGCTTACCATAAGAGGAACAACTTGCTCTTTCTTTCACTGAATTGCATACAAAAAGTTCTCTAAGTGTAATTCGTATAAATTATAAAACTTTTTTAATCTCATATGAGTACGCCTTTCCTGGCTTCATCTGTTCTAATGAAGTTCATGTTATTACCGGAGCCAGGCTTGTCTTGTTTGCTTTCCGAGGAGTTACTTCTGACTGGTCCTCGCTTGTCTTTAGACATTTGTGCTACCTGAAAACATTTTTTTACGATCTTGATTCTGATAGGATTTGGAGGCCTAAATATAATAAACATCAAAGTTTAATCAATTTAGATTAATGGAAAACGATCGCACTAGAATCTAACATATAAAAAGGCGGATATTCATACGGCCTGAGAGTGGGAAGCCTGGCATGCCACATAACTGCCTGAAGATCGTACAGTTCCTCTCATTGATATTTACAGCCGCCATGCATGATGCCAGATTTCAATTTAAATTTGTGAATGGGTAAAAATGGCGTAAACATTACTCCCTAGCTTAAAAGGTCGCTTCAAAGAAAAAGTTATACAATTTAGACATTCTTGTCTGAGATGCACTTTGTTAACTCTAGAACACTACCCTCAGTTTTGTACATACTACTACTACCGTGGGGTACAGGCCTACCCCACATACATTTTGTGGAATAAAAAAAAAAACATTTATTAAATAATCAAAACGTTTTATTCATTTTAATCAGTCATTTGAAGAGCCCACAAAAAATATAATTTCCAAATATTTTCTTTACTTTTCGTGACACATTTGGCATATTTAAATCATATGTTCCGCACAGATATGGCGCCTAGAGGAGGCACACACATTTCTCGATCTTTAGCACGTGAGCAGAAGCAACAGCGTCCGGTTCGGGAGTCAGACTGAACTGGTTCAGTGATGTTCTTATGAATTTTTAGGATACCATTAATAGATTCCCGTATATCCCGGGGCAATCTTGGCCATGTCAATTTCTCTTCCAATTGAGGTGTTATGGGGGACATCAAAAAATCCTGATCAAATCCTGATCCCGGTTTTCGTCCGAAGTGTCCCCAATGGTCAGCTCCTCATCATCTGAAACCTCTAACTGTGCTGCTATCTCAACATCTCTCAAGGGCCGACCAGGCCCACCAGAAGTCATTATGGCTTGTAAGAAAATTTGCCTGAAATAAATTTGAAATAATATTTAAACATGTAGGTATTAAAAACACATTTTGTATCTTCATGCACATAATACAGGTACTGTACAATATGTTACGCAATATTTTATGTATTGTCAATTGAAACTTACCAGTACATACCTGAAATCCAAAAACACTCACTCGTAAAAAAACGTTGGGTTACTACTACCGTGGGGTACATCTGTACCCCGGAACGCCTGCGCTGACGTATGCACTCACACGAGCCCTGCACTCGACTCACCTACTTACGCGGCAATGATCTAATATAGATTAGCTTGAGCGGCAAATCAGTGGTTGTAATACTTTTGAAAATATCGCCATTTGAAGAGTAGGTGGGGTACGCCTGTACCCAGGGTAGTGTTCTAGAGTTAAACATACTGAATCGTTGACTTCAGACTGAGAGTCAGTCATAATCATAAGCTAGCAGTTTCACATTTTAGAATAACTTACGGCATCGTCAATTGCTTTGAACTGCCAGTTCCAATGCACGCGGTAGAGGAAGGGCCGGTGGTCGAAGCGGTTGTCGTCTGGACTGTAACTCTCGGCGTGGTAGGAAGGCGTCAGTACCGTCATCTTGTGACGATTGATTGCATAGCAACGGAAGAAATGTTTCACTTTTTCGGCCACCTGAAAGAATAATTTTTAATTAAAGTAAAAAAAAAACTACTAGATGGACCGACGACATTGTGAGAGTCGCGGGCATCCAGTGGATGCAAAAGGCAGGGTCGTCGTTCAGTGTGGAAGTTAAAGGGGGAGGCCTATGTTCAGCAGTGGACGTCTTCTGGATGATGACGATGATGATGATTTTTTTTTAATACGCTATTTTCTGTATTACACAAAGACAGTCTGTGGTGGATGTATTTGATACGAGTTATTGCAATATAATTATATTTTTTGTTATTATTATCTATACTAATATTATAAAGAGGAAAGATTTGATTGTTTGTTTGCATTGAATAGGCTCCGAAACTACTGAACCGATTTGAAAAAAAATAGTTTCCTGTATGTTAGCGGATAACCGCGGAGCGCTTCAAGATTCAAATAAATAAGAATAAAGAAAAACCTCTCTAGGCGTGCATTTGTTGCTCCAGGTGTTGACTAGCTTCTGGAACATGCTGTAAGGGCCGCAGTTATGCGTTTTACGCAGTCGCCCAAATTCCGATAGTTCTGCGTACGTCATCCCCATGTCTTGTTCATCTGTTTGTGTGATTTGACCGTCTGTGAGGGGTTCTAGCTCGGCTGTTGGAGGAGCTTGTAGGATTTCGGATAGAGATGGCAGGAAGAATCTGTAATGAAAAGGATTATTTTGATTACACGTGGTTATATTTTTATTTAATTCTGATGGGCCTCAGTTCGGTTACCTGTGTCTTTGTATTAGAATATAATAGGACAATATATCCAGTGAAATTATAGTCATAAAAAGATTTAACATCTACAATCTCAGGGTGATGAGGACAGCACATTGCTGCGCTGGGTTGCGTGATGAGCAAGCGTGGCGCTTCCCATCAGGCGAGCGACTTGCTCGACTCGTCACTCAGTTGCATAAAAAAAATTATGCATCGTCTAGTGAGAAGTTTGTCATCACAATTATTTCATGACTAGCTGCGCCCCGCTGTTTCACTCACGTAGTGTTGAAAAATGGTGATGATGATGATGGTGAAAAGTAACCTATATCACTCTCCGGCCCATGAACTATACCGAAGCAAAAAATCAAGTCGATTCATTGCTCTGTTGCAATGTTGTTATAATATTAGTATGATCACCACTCACCTATTCTTAGCATACTGAAGAAAAGCTTTGAGATCAGTCTTCGATATGCCCCCTATAGGATTCACATCAGCGCTGGAGCAGTCGTATTTAGTCATATATCCTCTTAAAGCTTCGTCCACATTAGATGAACCAAGCACTAAGAGGCCGCCGGGCCGACCACGGACCCATAGTATTAGTTGTGCGAACAGATAGGACAAAACCATGCGGAGACGTGCCTGAAATATTAATGAAAATTAAGGTGTGTTTTTAAAAGAAAACAGGCTTAAAAATTATAGCAATGTACTGAAACGTGGACACTTTCCTAGACGCTAACTAAAAATTAATACTAAGCTCTTTGAAAAATGAAGGTGTGTATGTATAAAAAGCAAATAGCGTTTAAAAAATTGCAATGTATTAAGACTTGTGCTGACTGCCTTGTATGACTTGTATGACTGTTGACCTTTTAGAAAAACCACACAGCTGGCAATGGAGAGAGCTATGCTGGGAGTTTCTTTGCGCGATAGAATCCAGAACGTGGATATTCGCCAAAGAATCAGAGTCACCGACATAGCTATAAAAACTTGCAAGTTGAAGTGGCAGTGGGCAGGCCACATCGCTCGAAGAACCGATTAACTGATGGGGAAGGTTCTTGAGTGGAGACCAAGAACAGGAAGACGCAGAGTAGGTAGGCCTCCCACTAGATGGACCGACGACATTTAAGAGTCGCAGGCACCCAGTGGATGCAGAAAGCAGGCTGTCGTTCAGTGAGGAGGTTAAAGGGGGAAGGTCAATGTTCAGCAGTGGACGTCTTCTGGCTAATGATAATGAAGACTTGTGCACTTTAGATTGCATACTTTTAGTCGTGAAAATTGAACTATCACGTCCGGCCATTATATTAAACTAGCATCTACATCAGAAGTAGTACTGATAAATATACTTTCTGTATCATCGTCGCCTTGTTATCGTCCATTGAGCACAGGCCATCTATACTTATAGAAAGTTCATCCTTGCCAGTCAAGGATTGATGACCAAAAGGCAGACCTAAGAATTGCCTGTTCTATAGACTTTGCGGCTACATTTAGCCCAGAAGAAACTTCAACAGAGTGTAAACCTTAAATCTCACACTGGATAGCTGGCAACTTTGCCGCAGCAATAGTTATCCAGTCATAGGTCATAGCTATTTCTTTAACTGCATAGATGGCCAATCTGCTGCAAAAAAGCCGCCGGATCGTCGTAGGCTAGTCGACTGAGTATAGATGGAGAGATAAAGTGGAAAAAAATCTAAGGATACTGAATGTTCAAGCTTGGCATTGTGAAAGACAGGGAAAGGTGGCAATTTTTGGTATCAGATGTCAAAACAAATTGTGGGTCGCTGCGCCAGCCTAGTGAGTGTGTAGTGACAGTACCTGTATATTTTGCAAAGCCAGATTCTGTCGTGGACAGCCGCCTTTGGTCCTGAACTTGGGAATAAAGCCTGTGGCAGCCGTGAATATTCCGAGCACTGCGCTCACTGCCGCGTCGATCACTATTGGGAAATGGTAGCTGCCTATCTGACTCGATAGCTGAAAAGAGATAATTTATTTAGAAATATGTTAATCTAGTAGTTCGCCCCGAATTGTGCCCGCGCGGTTAGGCGTTGCAAAGATTTATGGGTGTCCGGTATACATAATCGAAACTCCTGGTCCCATTTAACTCATATTGGAACTCAAAAATTGCATTGGAATAAACTACTTGCCTACAAAATTTCATGAAGACCGGATTAACGGTACACAAATTATCGTCGAACAAATATACAAACTTGCAAACATACATACAAACGCCGATCTGTCCGAAAACTCGGAGACCTCAACTTCGCTCGGTTAATAAAGACTACTAATACAATAAACAAGCTGTCACTGTTAGGCTTCGGAGCGACACATGCTGGTGTGGTCGATGATGGTATACTCACCTGAAATGAATGGCTGAGCTGGCTCAAGTGAGGCTCATAATCATCGTTATCAACCTATCTTGTTCCCACTGCCGGGACACAGGCCTTCTCTCAGAGAGACAGAGCGTGAGAGAGGATGGGCCCTAACCTACCATGTTGATTGCGTGATGCACGATTGTCCTCACTCAACTCCGTAACAGCTGAACATATTTTAATAAAACTTGGTATGGAGGTAGAATGCATTTGGTTGGACAGAAATATTTGGGGATATCGTTGTACTCCTCATTATGAACAACTTTTATAAAAAAAAATAAGCCGTTATATACATTTCTTCGAGTGTCAATAAATAAATTATATGGAACAGTTGATATTTTTCCGTGATATCAGGGTTGGTCCGACAAAAAAAGTTAATCATAATGATGAGGACAATGATATCTCCGAATATTTCTACTGTCTAATCATTAAATTTCTTATTTTTAACAAATCAAATTCCAGACCGATTGCCTCTTCTGTAGGATAGCGGATAGAACCGCGGGGCGCTACTAGTTTTTTTATTATTATTATAAATAGGCTTGCGCTTAGCCGCCAACTCGCCTGATGTTAAGCGATGATGAGTCCTACGATGGAGCACGCTTGCCTAGAAGAAACCTTTTCACTCTCGACTTGAAGACACCCAGATTGTAACTATCGGGGAACACCCACTCAGGCAGCGAATTCCACAGACTAGCAGTTCGCACAATAAATGTAGAATCAAATCGCTTTGTACGGGTTCTCGGAATTTCAACCATAAAGCGGTGTCGATTCTTCGTGCCAACTCTGGCAGTCCGATAGAAAAATGAACAGTAGGGAATCAAATCATGCAGATCATCTATACTAATATTATAAAGAGGAAAGATTTGATTGTTTGTTTGTTTGCATTGAATAGGCTTCGAAACTACTGAACCGATTTGAAAAATTCTTTCACTGACGGGAAGCTACACTATCCCCGGGTGACATAGGCTATAATCTATACCCGTGCGAAGCTGGGGCGGACCGCTAGTTATTATATAAGATAGAAGGTTACCTGTGCAGCTCTCTGTTTAGTTTCCTGGCTGGAGTTCTCAGTACCCATGTAACAGGTGACCAGGAGCCTGTTACACAGTTCCATGGGGTCTGTGGGAGTGTAATCAGACTGGCAGAGGATCTTGCGCACGTCGTACAGTACTTGGCTTTCTGTAATAGCAAATTCGCTGTATAACTATTTCAGACTTCTAAAACATTACCCATATTGACCAGTCAACAATTATTCTAGATAATATAGATGAGAAAATTGCAAGTTTTTATACTTCCTGTATGAATTTGCAGGCATGAAAATTTTACAACTATTTCGAGGTCGTCGAATAGTGATAAAAGCAAATTTTTTTGTTTTCATAAACACCAAATTCAAACGTTTTCTCCAAGAGCACCTTAAGCGAAGCAGCAGACTTTATGAAAAAGAAGCTTTTGCGTGACATGATGAGACTGCCTCAGAGGCACAAAGTGGCGGCAAGGGACCAAATGTATAGGAGTTTCGACGCGCTTCTTAGTGAGACTTATCTAAAAGCGCAAAACGGCGTTATAGGAAATGGCGTATTGGGATTACTCCGGGTAAATCTGCTCCATTATCCTTTACTATTACTCATGAAATTTGATTATTTAAATATTTCTAGTCTAGAAAATAAAACAAAGTAAACGTTAATGCCACAAATGGTTATCCATCCAGACTCCATTGTATATTTCTTACCTCCTTTCTGTATGGCATCGCATATCTGGGTACACATAGAGAAGACAATACAAGCTGTGCTAGTTGAGTCTACGCCTCCACTCAGCGGCAAGAAGAAACCACCCTGCCCCGAGCGTCGGAGGTAGTCCCATAGCCAACATGCGGGTCCTGAGAATAAACGGAGTAAATGAATTAACGATACTATGTATATCTGCAATCTGCATACACACAAAGACAAGCGATGCTATAGGCACAGAATACATTTTAATATAAGTACAGAAGATTCACTCTGTAAAATTATTTAAATAAGTTACGACTCTTGCTACTACACAATAAAGTGCAATTCAGGGCGCGCGAGCGCTAACAACCTACAGCTATATTAACCTAGAAGTTGTATCTCTGTCTATACCGTAAATCTCGTCGAGTTATCTCTGTCTATCGTGCGGCAAGTTCGACAAGTTCTACTTGTAGCTTCATACCTAAAGTGCGGAGTGCGCCAGGTCTGCTATAGGCCACTTATACGGGGTGCATCTCTAGACGACAGACATATTCGAGGATATCATTGTACCTTGATTGTACTCATCATTGCCACAGACAGACACACATATACACAGACACACAGTGTCACAGACGTTACGTCACAAATCATCTAATTTTGCGTCGGAGGTTAATGAGATCTGCCGGGCTAACATGCGCGTCGTGACAAAATTTTGTCGGCTCTTTTTATCGTGCCAAAGCGTGACAGGCATATACGAAACCGTAGGCGCCTTATCGCGTTCTCGCTTTAAAAAGTGACGACAAGATTTTGTCGCGGTGCGCATGTTAGGCAGGCAGGATTCTTACGCCTAGCTGTTTAAAGTAATCCAGTTTAGGTGATGAAAAAATGTTGTGCACAAAAAACCGTATCTGGGCGCTTTCGCGTTCGCGTGATATAACGTTAGTGTGGGACCGCGTAACGGCGTTTACGTAAGGCCCCTGTTCAAAATTGCCCAGAGACGCATACAGTGGTAATGTCTACTGTGACAGTGGAATCAAAAATCTATTTGTTTGAAGACAGTACAAAAAATATTTTTCCTAATTACCAACCCAGTTCGATTTCTTCTTCCGGCGTTAGATACTGCCACTCCATAGGCGGACTGGTGGTGAGATTCACGTCTTCATCATCGGAGAGCGCGAAATCCACCAAAATGCGGGGGAATGGCGGGTTGGACGCGGCAAGGTGTGATCTAGATCGGTTCTGGGCGCGGTATGAACGGATGTCTTCTAGGTCTATTGTTGCTGTGATTACTTCCTGCAAGAAATACCACTCAGATTTTAATTCAATTACAAGGTTATTGATACTTAACTAACAAAACAACCTCTCGCAGGTAGCTTCCTTACAAGTCGTGCCACAACACAGCTTTAGTTCCATAAAAACCCGTCTTTTTTTTAAATATTGCGTTCGTCCATTTCATGCCTAAAAACGACTAGGAAGGAGCACGGTTACCTAGAAAAAACCTATTTACTCTTGATTTGAAGACACTCATATTGAACTTTTTTATCCCATAGATGGAAAACTAGCAGGCGGGCTGCCTGATAAGTCACCTATGAATACTTGTAATACCAAAAGCATCACAAATACGTTGCCTACTCTTTAAGACTCTATTAACTCGCCTTTTGTGTAGCTTCTCAGAACACCGCGGTAGGTAGCTAATTTGATATTTTGCAGGTGTGAGGCAAGAAAGATCGTGTGAATCGCACATTGTGCTGTTTCCACTGATTGTGATATGTGGCTAAGCTTTCAGGCTGTGGCGGCTAGTGCGATGATAAAACCGCAACGCAGGTATCAGATCAAGCAGTTTTTCAGAACACTCCCCGTTGTAAATGCGATAAAAGACCCAACGTCTCTGCGCAATCGCATATTAAGCGGACTTTTCGGAGGAAAGACTCCAGCAGAAGACCGCACACCTGTGCGTAAAAATGTATAGAAAGGAAGCGCTTTTACTGTGGATTTCGCTATGAATGCAATATGCATGCTGTAAAAACATCACTGGACCTACCACATCATGCAAGGCGAACTGCAGTCCTCGATTGACAATCTGTCCATTGACTGCGACACAAGAGCACCCGTTAAAGTAATACCTCTGCCCGTCACACCCCCTCAGATTGCTGAACAAGTAAGCACCGCCACTTTTAAATGTGGCGCTTTTTACTAAGTCCACTGTGACGTAGGCCTTGCGAAGTTCCATGTAGCTTCCAGAGCCGTTGGATATGATTTCAACGCCGTCTAGACCCAGAGGGATGTGGCGGCTGAAAAATGTAAACTGGTTAGATGGGAGGTAGCCTTTTCTTTTAACACGTTTTTAATGGCTTCACTTGTTTCTAACTATGTAAACAAATTTTGGACGTATATTGTACCTATTTCAGATTGTCGTGTCGATTGGAAAATTTGCAAATTTAATAAATCGTAGTATATGTACCTAATCCGATACAATAATTGAGTAGCATCAAACTGATCTGATGATGGATAGTGGAACTTCAAACGTTTAATATTAATAATTTTTAAAATCTTCCTCGTTTTATTCTCACTTGAATTATCTTCACTTTCAGAGCAATTTGATGATTCAAAATCTTGTACATTAATTATCATTTGATCCATAACATCAACATCCATTTTCTTTGGACGATTCATCTTGGGACTGATCGTGGCACGTTTATCTCGTGTGTGTTTTGTTCCAAGCGTCCGTTACACATAAGTGAAAATAAAATAATAATATTCGGGACATTTATGCACACACGGTCATCTGAACCCAAACTAAGCATAGCTTGTGATATGGCTGCCAGAGACTGATATACATACATGTATACTTTAAAATAGATATTAACAACCAGATATAGAACAAACACAAATGTTCATCACATAAATGTTTGTCCTGAGTGGGAATCGAACCTACTCCCCCAACCTTAGAATGTAGGCTCACATCGCACGTCAATCTCCTCCCGCAAAATTCATACCGCGCGGGCGATTCGTCAATTGTACGGTTTAACTATAATAAAAGTACCAAAAACTATATTCATTCATTCATCATTTATGATCGTAGCTCGTGTCAGTAGAGTAACTTCCAGGCTTTACGGTCTTCTGCTAGCGTTTACACTTCCCTGTACATGACATTTGCTTCTTTTATTTGGTCTATAAATGCTATCCATGGTTTTACCGGTTATCTCTTTCCTTCTATTTTATCCTCTGGGATGGTTTTCATTCATTTGACATGTCAAACAAGGCGGCCAAGAATCTTGACTCTTCTAGTTTCTATATCAACTAGACTTATTTTTTCTTAAAATTTATATGATTATTTACGGGATATTTACCGTGGTAAGGTTGTGGAATGAGCTCCCATGAACATGGTGCATGTAACTGCGCCGAAATATCGGGAGCTCATTCCACAACCTTACCACGGTAAATATCCCGTAAATAATCATATAACTTTAGTGAACAACCGTGAAACCGTGATAGTTAACAGTGTTTATCTTTTCTCATTCTAAATATATTTTTTATTGCGTTGGAGACTGTTTAATAAAGGCTTAACAAACAGCATACAGAATAATTCGTGTATTGTTTTACAATATGTATGTAGAAATATGATACATTACCTTTGCGGGTTCCACAGTTCTTCACAAATCTCGAAACCTATGCATGTGTCCCTGGTAGATATTACTGCGTCTCCAATAGGCACTGTGGTCTGTTCAGTTATAGCCGATATCATTCGCGGCAAAAAATAATCTTCCACTTGTCTATCCTAGAAATACAACAAATAGATAATTAATTATAGGTACGTATGAAAGTTTATTTAGCCACGAGCTTAAAGGAAAAACTACAAGCGACCTACAGTAAAAAAACAAACATTTTAACAAATATACTACTCTAGACGGCAATTCAAGAGCGCGTTCCGAATCATGCCAATACGACAATAATACGGCTTAAAAAAATCTTCGGACTGCATTAGTTCTCATTAGGGATGTTGGCTTGATTAAAAAGTCAGCCGTCAACGTCAATATATCATTCACCTAATCACCCTCTATCGCAATGCAGCGGAGGTGAAAAAAAAACCTCGAAGATACTAATTAAAACAAATTGGGCATTCATGGGATCTAAGCTAATTCTAACTAACATCGAATTAAAGTAATCTCACTCACAACTCGTGTTGTTTACTTGTGTACGGGTCTGAAATAGTAATAATTATGATCTTTTAAAGGAAATTCACAGCAAAGTTCAGCATCAGCTCACAAACCAAACGTTAGCTTACTTTAGTCCAACCTGAAAACCATCTCGATTCCCTGTAGTTCCCGTCTTCGCACAACACCATCTTTGGCCTGATCAGCAGTATCTTTTTGTTAAGGAACGCTACTCGACAGTTGTATGATACGTTTCTGTGCTGAACAGGCATGCCAACATCTATCAGCATGTCTTTGCAGGTTGGAGACTTGAGAAGTTCGGCGAGCACTTGCCAGCTGTGGAGGAAGGTGTCTGGCTCGTGGAAATGATCCTCGCAGCTGTAACCGCTGGAAAATAAAGTTTCTGAAAATGTATTACATTTCTACATGGATTTTTTATCATCGTTTCGACTGGTGGGGTGACCTGGATAGCGATTAAGAAAATTAATCGACCGATTGCAACGTTTGGCACCATTTTGGGGTATAACAGCTGGTAACTCCTTTTGCCGCTTCCACGCCAACTTTCTCAGCCTCACATATTTTTTTTCAGTATGATGTTGGCTTACTCAAATCTTTGCAAGTTACCAGTGGATTCCACTGCGAGAGTATTATATAAATCAAAAATAAAAATTACCATATCTCCAACTCTGGACCAGTCCTGTACAGCGCACCCAATTCCTTGGCCTCTTGTATGGACTGGAGTATCCTGTTCAGGTTTCCTTCGAAGTCCAGCGCCCATTGATTCAGCGTGCATACTGCGACAGTCACTTTTCTACCCATAGTGCCTGGAACATAATGCTTTTTGTGGGTATAAGATAGTCGAGACAAGTGGAAAAGTGCCTAATTTTAGATTACATACATAGAGCGGAAAACATTTAAAAACGACACACTCCTTATTAAAGCTGTGCGCATGAGTGTTCGAAAGATGGAAGGAATTGTAACATGCTCATTTTGGTCAGGTCGCTACTTGTACTCACTTTATTCTAAGAAACTGGCTATAGGAAAAAAAAATCTCCAAAATAAACGAAAGCCCAAAGCAGGTGCAAGTCAGTCCCTATTGTATCTGCTCATCATAATCACCGTAGGTTCGCTTAGTCTGCGTGGCCAACCCTAGAGTCACGGCTTCCGCACATGGGTAACTCGCGACAGCCACGACACGCCACCACCGTTGGCTGCGAACTCAGTTTTAATACATTGTATATGAACCCACCCCACACTGTTGTCACCGGCGGTCGCTACACGCCAGCTTCAAGCTTCTGTTGGCGGTGTTTTGTTGCTATTGGCAATGGGCAGTGTGCAGCGAGACTTAGAGCGTCTGAAATTGTTCTAGGCCCTAGAACAATGAATCAAGTTTGTTTGGCCTAGAATCTAGGGCAAACAATAAATACCTATTTAACATACAAAATATTCACACAATGTCGTCGTTTCAAATCTCACGTACATAACTTTTGACTTCCTCGGTATTGTATTAAGTCAACTTATTTTTTGTATCAAGGACTTGCTGGGCTTTTTAGCAATTTGGGTAAGGCGATTAATAGAATAAAACAATCAAAAAACAAACAGCAAAGCAGTCAAACTATTCAACTTCTTATAGCACCCACTGAATATAGTTGTGAAGTCTGACAATAGCTTGTTAAAAGTTTCCCGTATCATATAACTGCAAATAGAATTTCAACCGCTACTTTTCATTGAAAGAATGAGTGACAAAAGACAATAAGCTGGTAATCGATCCGGCCCGTACCGCCCCGTGCCTTGAGCTGGCCAGTCACCCCTAAGTCCTTAATTTGACATAGGTACAGTTCACGCATATTACCGAAAAACGCTGTATTTGCGAAACACCCTAAACTGCTATAAGCTGTAAGTGTGCTTTTTGTTTTAGGAAAAAACAAGTAATGTCTCATGTAAATGACTGAACTACTGAACAGAATAGCCATGATGACTAATATTGTTATATTACATCCTAAAATCATAAAGAGAGCCAACGAAAAAAAAAAAACAAAAAAAAATAAGTTATAAGTATTTTAATTTCATGCTAGACAGAGAGCGCACTATACTGAGTTATGACGTCAAACCTCAGGCGTGCCATACAAATGCTATACCAGGAGTTTCCAACATTGTGGCCTGCGGGCCGTAGCCCGCAGGCCACAATGCGGCCCGCCAAGCTTGCTAATCCGGCCCGCGAATGAGTCAAAAGTTGGGTAACTTTTAACTTTTTTTAGACGTAATTTTGTAAAGAACGGAGATTTGTATCTATATCATCTACATCAGTGTGCCTGAGCATGCAGTTACAAGTGAAACCTGCTGTGAATTCCGCCAAAAGTTTATAATTATACCCTTTCTACCATTTTACGTATCTTGATTTGCTCAGTTACGAAACATGTCTTGGCCCGCCATAGTTTAAAAAGTTCATAAATCCGGCCCGCCACTATACTTTGTTGGACACCCCTGTGCTATCACTAACACACTCTTTGCGAGAAAGGGACAGAGAATCCCCTCTCTATCCTCACCTATAACTTTAAACGCTCATATATCAGATTTATAAGCCAATTTATTTTTTCAGTATGTTTAATGTATTTAGTTATATTCTTCGCTAAGCGTGTTATTTGTAATAAATTAAATATTAGGACACATGCCTAATAATCTAGGTATTTCTATAAAGAGTTTTGTTTCTTAGACTTAGATGAATCTCTTCTTGACTTAGTGTATTTCCGCTTCAACGTCGCATTATGTAGGTATGTTTCATTTACAGAATTTTGCAGTTATTGATAGACAGACACAAGAATGCGAGATAATAAAAACGTAGTAATAAAATAAAACGATAAGACTGCATAAGCGTTGTGTTGCAAAAACCGCACGCAAAGATGATAAGTATATAAGCTAAGATATCATTAAGTAAAGCAGATGTTTCGATTTAGCGACGTGAAGTGAATTTACGGCAGTCAATATAAATAGAGCCAGGCACCAGACAGCTCAAATAAAACCATGCTATTTCTTAGATATTGGCTTTAGGGATAAGTTATTGCCTTTATTGCCCGCTGTATAACGAAGTTGTCAGATACAAGACCGATGGTGGGTAAATAGCTATTATATAATACTACATGGCCGCTTCACCCCCCCATTGCGCAGCGTAGCCTAACCTGACAGACTAAGCCGTCGCACCTGGCGCGGCGCGGTGGTAGAATACTTTGAGCCCAGCGATAATCGCTGTTCGAACCCCGCTATATCACTAGCTATATTCTGGTTTTCCCGCCATTTTTCGGAGTCAGAATTATCCATCTCTTCTTTCTAATAGACACAACTTCCTTGCGTCCTCTTTTTCACTAAAATAGAAGAAGCTTAGTGATAGAAACATACAAACTTTGAACAAATGCGTCTACAATAAGTCCAAGGACTCCAAGGAGCGTTTTTCCTGATCTAAAAGTACCTAATTATTAATCAGTTAAGAATTATAACTAGCTATGCTAAAACCAATATGTAATAATGGATAGCTATACAGGGTTATATTTTCTTTTTCTATTACTAACAACTATACAGTCCAGCAGTTCCCCTCCCTCCTGCCCCCCTCCCTCTTTCGGCCCAGAATTTTCGGGCCCACCCATTCTGCGAAACCCTGTACATCAATCGAGATTTGAAATATCTAAATAATATAAGCTGGGTGGCATAAATTGCCAGGCATGGTGACGGCAGGTGATGTACGTACGGCACTACGACAGGAACCGAGCGGTGGCCAAAATTGGGTCGACAGAGTCCAAGCCGACCAATTGAGGTCTCCAATGACATCAGGAAAGCAGCAGGGTACCTCTCACATTAGAAATGTCACGAGATTGAAAGTGACCGAGATAACCTCGAGCGCGCTACATTAGGAACCCCAGACAGAGATAGATGCGACTAACAAGGACCTGACAAGATGACAGAAACAAAGGCTTGTACAGAAATGCAGGTCTTTTTTTATTTTAAGAAAGTAGAATATCGAATGCAGGTCTGATAATGATGATGCCAATCAACTAAATACAGCAAGCAGTAAAATTGAATCCAGGTGTAACTTACCAGTAGAATGCAGCAGCTAATATGGCTTCTGATTGTATAATCGATTCCACAGGATAGGTTACCAAGGTAACTTCATTTATGGTCTTTGTGGACAGTTCGTGTTTTTGCAATGATTCTGATCTTGTATTTTTAAATAATAAACACCTCAACTTATGCATTTAGATTCATTTTGTTTGAATTTGGTAAATATTGATACAAAAGTCAATTCTATACAAATCACATATAGTCCGAGTTCTGACTGATTACATAATGATCATGATGTACCAATATGAGATAAGACTAATATTAGTTTGAGACGCATGTGTAAAACGAATAATATTGATAGATATCCAAGACGAAAATGGACGGCTCAGTGTAGTAGCCAGTATTTTAGCACGCTAGAATATTGGCAACACTGCTCTTAACCTCTTACTCTAAAGTCGCCGAGCTGAGAGGACTTTACCCAACTAATGAGGCTATTACATTTGCCTAAATTCAGAGACAAAATTTAGGATGTACGGAAGCCTTCCTTTCCTTTATTTAAAATCCTATCTTTCCTAAGTCATCCTAAACTTGCGTTTTTTTAAGTCTTCCTAAATGTAGGCTCTGAATTATTTCAAATTTTAGCCTCGCATTACCCTCGGGAAATATTTAATTTTCGATTTTCATAATTTGATCTGGAATTGCTTATTTATATCACAGACACAGTGTATATGTTACCGGCAATGTGTATAATCCGGTATTCTATACAATGCCTAGGCAATGTATAGAATGCCTAAAACGTTCAGGCAATGTATGAAATATTATTTATTTTATACTTTGCCTAGGCATTCTATACAATGCCGAATGCGCAGCCGGCAATGTGTGTAAAATACGAGAGCAGGGAAGGGGGAGACGTGCGAGCAGAAAGTAAACTCCTTGCGAAGCGGGCGGGCGGCGTGATGACCCTCTAAAACAGCTTATAAACATGGCTTAGAAGCGAGATGGGTCTGTAATATTAAAGCAAGGTGTTGACAAACACACACTCACAAATCCACACACACACTCGCGCTCACACTGACCCCCACACACACACATACGAGTGTATCTCTCTCTCTCTCTCTCACACACACACACACATACGCACACACACACACACACACATACACACATACACACACACACACGCACGCTCGGACGCTCGCTCAAACACACGCACAGGCGCACGCTCACACGCCCACTCTCACACTCAAGTCCACACAGACGCCCACACACACGCCCACACTCACACTCACACTCGCATTCAAACTCACCCACACTCACACGCACGCTCATACTATCTCTCTCTCTCTCTCTCTCTCACACACACACACACGACTGCTCGGACGCTCTGTTGGACGCACGCTCAAACACACGCATAGGCGCACGCTTACACTTACGCCCACTCTCACACTCAAGCCCACTCTTACACTCACGCCCACACTCACACCCACACTCACGCCCACACTCACGCCTACACTCACGCCCACACTCACGCCTACACTCACACCCACACTCACGCTCACACTCCGCCCACACTCACGCCCACATTAACACTTACGCTCACACTAACACTCGCACCCAAACTCATACTCGCGCCCACACTCACACTCATGCCCACACTCTCTCACACTCATGCCCACACTCATTCTCACACTCACACTCACACCCACGCTCACACCCACGCTCGCACCCACGCTCATACCCACGCTCTCACCCACGCACACACCCACGCTCACACCCACGCTCACACCCACGCTCACGCCCACGCACACACCCACGCTCACACCCACGCTCTCACCCACGCACACACCCACGCTCTCACCCACGCACACACCCACGCTCACACCCACGCTCACACCCACGCTCACACCCACGCTCACACCCACGCACACACCCACGCACATACCCACGCTCACACTCACGCTCACACCCACGCCCACACTCACTCTCATACTCACGCCCACTCACACTCCCACTCAATCACACACTCACGCCCTCACTCACGCCCACACCCACGCTCACACCCACGCTTACACCCACGCACACACCCACGCTCACACCCACGCTCACACCCATATCGCACCCGTATCGCACCCATATCTCACCCATACCACGCCCATATCACACCCATTCCACACCCATATCACACCCGTATCGCACCCATATCTCACCCACATCGCACCCACACCCACACAGCCACATACGTGTACTCACACACACACACACACACACACACACACACACACACACACACACACACACACACACACACACTCACTTAGCCGAGTTCTACGGCACCCACGGGAAGAGAACGGGGGAGTACATTCTTAGGCTGGTGCCTCCACGACGGTACTTACATAACATTGATAATTATAGAACTAAATCGATTTATACATTGCCGGCGGACCAGCAGGTATTCTATACAATACCTAGGAATTGTATACATTGCCTAGGCAAAGTATGAAACGGTCAATAATATTCATAATATTTCATACATTGCCTGGACGACCCAGGCATTCTATACATTGCCTAGGCATTGTAGAATGCCTGAATTATACACATTGCCGGTAACATATTATATATGAAGATGTTATTGTAGTTTGTTTAAAAAACGGTTCTGATTCTAATATTAATATAAGTTATTTGTTGTGTTAAGTTATTTGTTTCGATTTATATATTATGTACCTAAGCTTGCTCTTAATTTATAAACTTAAATATTAATAATTGCAGCGAAAAGAAAAACGGGAGATTATTTTTGTTCAATTTACCTAACCGCCTAATTGAAAACCTCTCCACCTACCCATAGAATTTGTATAGCTGTGTATTGTGTACAGCACAGAGTAATTTCCTTTTTCCTTGATGGACTCTTCACAGAGCATTACGATTTTAGAGGTGGCCCAAAGTAGGAAAGTCCTGTGAAATGTTGTCATGTAACTCTAATTAATAGTAAAACTTGAAAGGGTAAGATTGATTGATTAGATAAAATAAAATTAAGTATTGTTTCGGCCAATAATGGATTCGAGTATTTAAATTCAGTTACAAATGTGTTACACTTATTGGGTCTTTTAGAGCTTTGAATTCAGCTATCAACTTCTTTACTATTCTAGGCATATGACGGAGCGGAGTGTCTTAAGGTTTCAGCCACTTTTTTATGGACTTCTTTCACCATCAGTCTATCCTTTCATGGTCTATAACATGATGGCAGCGCAAACCTCAAAATTATTCATAGTTATAAAAATTACTCTTTCGGTCAATACTAATACGGCCTAAAACAAAACAAACGGAGCTTTAGACAGGTACAAATGGTAGTACAGTAAATATTACGACGGCAATATTTCCTTCGTATTAAGTCACTTATTTCTTTATGAGGTCGCGAACTATGCGATCGATTCTGGTATTCGATACCGTATTCGTATTTCACCGAAAATATGCTGACAATTCTCATACATTACAAAGTACTGAGATTTGTTAGCTGTATGCTACAACAAAAACTAGAGAGAAAAGTTCAACGATATTGGCATTCATAGTTTAGAAACCACGCAGTAGTTGCAGAATTGTATTGTGTTTGCCTCAAATAGAAGACCAGAAATCAAAATGTGGAAGTTCTGCTACTTCTGATATCTACTAGAACATTAGAAGTTTATGGCCCTGATTGAGGGCAATCGCTAAGTTTTCCAAGTTTTCTTTCCCCCTCTTCGTGGAAGTGCAGTCACCTTTCGAACTTTCCGGTAATCGTTAATCTGATCCACGAAGCGATCAGCGTTAAGCTTTGCTGAGAATGACTCTGCCTTCATAAACCTAAAGCACGGCGAGCTGCAAATAAAGTGATGTAACGAACACGTGGATTCACGATAGTAAGGTTTTTGTATACGAGTAGACGCTTTTGTTACTATGCACTAAGCTACATGCAGTCTAGATTCTAGCCCAGACACAAGTGCCGAGGGGCGGAAGGGTTAAGAACCCCACTTAGGCACAAGCCCACGCAACAAACTGACGACAATGCCTTAGAACTTTTTTGAATGCATAATGTAGTTTATTTAAAAATTGATAACGACATAAGCAGTGAATTTAAAATGGATGACATGAGCTTGGATGCCATGGTTGCCGAAGAAACTGAAGACTCGCTTGATGTTAGTACAGGTATGCTTGCATTTTCTCAAGAATCTTTTAGAGATTCACGATAAGAATTGTGTGTACTAGTAGGCTATTATTATAACAATATTGAAATTTGATCAAGAAAACTAGTAAGCATTATTACTGTTCAAATACGGAACTAACCTGAAACCATCCAAGTTTAGGAAGATACTATTTATTATGACAAAATTTAAAGTCGGTAACATTAAATAGTTACTATTATTCACTACAACTCAGAATTCATAATGAATTACGAACATGAAATTAGCTGCCTTGGGTATTGACCTCATAAATCGTTTCAACGATAAATGGAAAGTTTAATATACCCAGCAGCAGTGCTTTCCGCTAAATCATAATTCCCTGTTCTTCGCATGAACTACCACTTGACGTCACCAAATCACCTGATAAAAACTTTATACGGTCGGAGCATGACATTACTAGGGCAATCGTCTTCCGATAACGAAGAATATGTATTCCTATTTTGGGAGTCAGTTTCACTCCGAACGTCGCGCCGCTCGCCAGGTTTTCGCGGATTTTAGACTTCACTATAAACATCGTAAATTGCGTAGCCATGGTGACAGTAAACTCGACGGCGACGGCACAAACGAGAGACAGGCGAATGATAACGTTCCATAGGTGCTAGCACGAATGTTGATACTAAGTGCTCCTAAAATGTTATGGTGGAAACAACTGGAGAGAGCGCAGGAAAACGTGATGATGTTTGAAATGGAAGAAGAGAGAAGAAGGGAGTATGTAGATAACACGACAGTGACTCTTACGCTACCTGCCATCAATCCCGTAATTCAAGATAATTTATTTATAGCAAATTTAGAACATGTAAAATCGCTACAGGCTTCGCTGTTTCCGATTTGCAATAAAGGTAAAGCAGCGTCTTCTAAAATTTGCAGATTTCATAATTGTAGGTAATTACTGTAGTACATTAATTAAAAAAAAAATAGAATGTTTAAAAAAAAATACCTAAACCATGGAAACAATTATTTTTATTTATAGGATAGATATATCGAAAATAATGTCCCATATCAAATTACAAATTTTTTTTTTTTTTTTAGTTGTGACCGGGTCAATAAATATTTTTCATAGAAACATCGATCTAAGTATTCGTCAAGTCTTGCTTCGATCGAAAATTTACCTACTCGCGTGCTTGTTGATGTAATTTGTGAAACATGAAATGCTCGAATGCCTCTAATACGGAAGCCACAAACATGACTAGGCATGCTTGCCGGTGGTTTTACTTTCCGATCGACCATTTAAAATCAGGTCATCGATGCATATCAATCAGGGTTACGAGATAATTTTGCCATGGCACGAATGCGTATTTGATTCCCTGATTACCATTTTTCCGACAACAATCCAACAAGGTCACTGAAGCCATGAAAGTCATTTAAGTTTGCGTAAACTTATAATTAACTTCCAGGAACATTTATATCAAACTTCCTGCAAAACAACATCAAAACGAATCAGCTAGAAATAGACACAGACGCAAAAACATTTAGGACAATAGCCAAACTTAAAGAACCAAGAGATCTTTTTGCGCTACCAAAAGAATTAGATTGTCCTCAACAAGCTCCAAGATGGCCATCAGAATGTCAGGTGAGTCCTATAAATAATTTTAGGAAAGATAACTTACATATGCACCAAGGTTATTCCTCTTAAAGGTTGTAGAAGAAAGGATTCAGCACTTAGTTTGGAGTACAGCAACACCTGAGCCATATTATGTCAAAACTGGAAAAGAGTTGAAACCTCAGCCAGTGGGAGAAGATGCCGGGACAGTCATATATCAGTATTACCCAATGAGTGCTGTTAACTATGTAAGTTAATGGAATGTTTTCCTCGATGTGTGCTATTACAAAACTTGTAAGTCATGGTGTGAGCTACACAATTGATTAATTAATTTCAGTTCAGCCGTTCAACAGTAGGTGGTTCTCCTTTGTATATTTCTGCATGTGCAACTGCTAATGTCGCAGCGGAAGATGAACTGCGATTTGAATCCCGATTCGAGAGCGGAAATCTTGCGAAAGCAATACGTATCACATCTGCGTATTATGAGCTTCACCTACGCACCGACCTCTACACAAACAGGCATATGCAGTGGTTTTACTTCAGAGTCACAAACACAAAAAAGCAAATGATGTACAGGTAAGGATAAACTTAACGTTTTTAAGTATTACGGACTTAAATTAAATACGGACATTAGACGTGAAGTTTTTCAGGTTTTCCATTGTGAACTTATCTAAGGCTGAGAGCTTATATAACGAAGGCATGCGACCTTTGTTATACTCAACCAAGGACGCCCAGTTGCATTCGATCGGTTGGAGACGGTGTGGTGACAACATTGCTTATTACAAAAACGATTCGACGTAAGTTGTGAAGATAAAGCCCAGTGAACATTTCTAAATTTCGATTATTAATAATACGCATGTGATTTCAGGACCGAAGAAGAAGAGCAATTTCCAAGTTACACATTAACATTCAACATAGACTTTCCACATACAGACGACACCGTGTACATAGCACATTGTTACCCATATACGTATTCAGATTTACAAGAATATCTATCGAGATTACAATCACATCCTGTGAAATCAACATTCGCAAAACTAAGACTTCTATGTCGAACTTTAGCTGGAAACAACGTATACTATCTGACGATCACCGCTCCGCCAAATCCTAATGAGTTGGAACCTAAGGTGAGCCCCTCCAAATTGTTGATTATGACGTTCACGGACACTTTAAAGTATTTTAACACGCTTTTATTAGCTACGGTTGTAACTATGTAAGTAAATTTTAGATATAAATTTTAACCTACCTATTTACCTTAAGGCTTTTTTATTTTCTTCATTTGATATACCGCTGCAGTTAAATAAATAATATTGATAAAGGACGTCTACTTACTATTTATTAAAAAAAATATGGTATCGATTAGAAACTTTGCAAATATATGGAATTCGGATAACAATACAATAATTTGGTTAAATTGAACTGATCTGATGATGAAGCAAGGTGTTAAGTGGAACTTTTCAATTGTTACTATTACTAGTAAGGCCCTCAAGTTTGTGAAAATTTGGTTGGTTGTAACGAGTACCATACCAAGAGCTCACTATTCACCTCCCAGCTCCATCATCAGACCCTCGTCACTAAGTGTTGACTTCTCGAGATTGGATTCCTTTGATTTGTTTTAACGAGTTACATTGCGAGATTTTCATAATTTAGTATATTTCATAATATAATTTTTATAAATGTTTGTTTTTATATTATGATTTATGTTGTAGAAAAAGAAAGCAGTTATAATAACAGCGCGAGTGCATCCAGGCGAGACCCCGTCCTCGTGGATGATGAAAGGCTTCATGGACTATTTAACTGGAGATTCTAATCAAGCTCGCGAATTGAGAGAAAAATTCATATTTAAATTAGTTCCGATGTTGAATCCGGATGGTGTGAGTGACGAAATATTTAAACAGTTCACACATGCGACCGTCAATGAGTTCTATATATTATTTTTATGATGCGTTTCTATTGACAGGTGATAGTTGGTAACAATCGTTGCTCATTGACTGGAAAGGACCTCAACAGACAATATAGGACAGTCATAAGAGAAACGTACCCACCAGTATGGCATACCAAAGTCATGATACGAAGGTTTGTATTTTCCTAGAATGGAAATGATCTATAAGGAAACAATAATACTGACTCATAAGATTTCAGACTCCAGGAAGAATGTGGCGTTGCTATGTACATAGATTTACATGCTCACTCTCGAAAACATAACGTGTTCATATATGGATGTGAAAGTAGAAAAAATTCTGATAAAAGGCTGCAGGAACAAGTCTTTCCTTTGATGCTACACAAGAATGCTGCTGATAAGGTAATAGCCAACCAAAAAGCAGAGATAAGTAATATTATTTAAAGTTTAATATGGTTCTTTCATGTATGTAATGTTTCAGTTCTCTTTCGAAAACTGCAAGTTCAGAATTCAGCGCAGCAAGGAAGGAACTGGACGTGTAGTAGTTTGGATGCTAGGAGTAGCTAATAGTTATACAATGGAAGCTTCTTTTGGAGGATCGGAATTAGGCAGCAGAATGTCCACGCACTTTTCTGTACAAGACTACGAGAGTATGGGCAAAACATTCTGCGAAACACTTTTAGACTTCTACGACGAAGATCCAAGTAAAGAAAGATTGAGGAATAAAATTGTAACTAGGCTTTTGAAGGAAGGCTCTAATGCTGACGAGCCTACAAACATAGACCTTTCTGATTATTCTAGGTAAGATTAAATTTTTGGACATCATCTTTTATATCTTGTAAGAAGCTATACAGGTATTACTATAAGCTATATTAATGGTATTTCAGTGATGAAGGGGATACCTCAAGCAGCAGTTCTGACGGAGGATTAATGAGAGAGAGCATTGACGTTATGCATCCAGCGCCACCTCCTTCGCCCATTTTTCCAGATATAAACAAGAATAATGACGATGTAAGCGTTTCTTATAGTTGATACAAAAAACTTTTCTATGAGAAGTAATTTTTCCTTAGGACTCTGTTCTTTTAACTTCCTTTAAAACACTTAACAGAAATTACTATATTACAGAAACCGAGGAAGCAAAGGCCAAAATTGGAAAATACAAAAAGAATTGAGAAGAAGAAAACCAAGCGCGAAACGTTGCAGGTGAATTCTGAGTAAACTCTAGCTATTTCCAAACCAGCTTATTAATTAGGGTTTTAATTTAAAATTGGATTGGAATTATTATCTGTTTATATATTTTAGTGTATAACCTTCATAGATGATGTAAAATGACGAAATTTCCATCGTTTTTGTAGGAAAATGTGGGATTTGCGTTTTGCAGTATAGGTTTTCGTGCAATTGAGTCTTCTTGGTTGGGTGTCCCTATTTCTAAACCACTGATTAATATTTCAGGTATCAAGAGCAACAATAGACTTGACCTCGGATGCAATGACGGACGCTTCTTCAGATGGTGAATCTTTTGAAGGCTTGAGTCCAGTACGAAGAGTACACAAGTTATTGCATACAAACTCTAAATTAAAGCCGAGAAGGAAGAAGAAAATGCCGCCTGAATTACGGGTTATACCAGCAACACAGGTTACAATTTTCTTTCGGATAAAGGTTCAAGTTCGTCCACCAATTTGCCTGGATGGTAAGCGTCGATGCCGTCAAAGATGGGGCATACAGTCCTAGAAAATACCTATTCACTCTGATCACCTCTTGAAAAAATCAGATCAAACTCATTACGCGGTCTCAAACTAACGTTAAAACAGCGTAGTTCGGAAAACCAACCTTAACGCGCCCAGATACGGTTTGCGGTCGCGCAACTTTTTTCATCACCTAAACTAGATTGCTTAAAACAGCTAGGCGTAAGGCCCCAAAGGAAACAAGAGAGCTCGACTGGTTTCTGGAAAAAATTACAAATTGAAAAGAAAATAAATCCTAGTTATAATAGTACACTGTTCATTAGATACTCTGATATTCTTGTCTTTTTTAGACTAGTGATTCACCAAACCAGTCAGATCGTGAAAAGAGAATGTTACGAACGAGACGGCCACGCAGCGTGTCGTTGTTCAATGAACCACCAGAAAAACCAAGACTGAACCCAGCTTCGTGGCATCAATTTAGGCGGCTACCTCCTCCGAAGTAAGCTTACACTGAAACTGGGTTACAAGCGGCGTGGTCACGCGCGTGGCAGATAGCGCGCGGATCTGGGGATTAACTTATCGCCTGCGGAAAGATGAAATTGTATGAAAATGACATTGACTATGACATTAGCTAGAGAGAAAGTATCTCAAGCTAATGTCATTTTTAAACAATTTCATCTTTCCGCAGGCGTTAACGCTAACAGAAAGTGGATCTTGTCTAGACCCCCTGCCCCGTGCAAGTTGTTATAATAAAGAGCAATAAAAATAATGTCAGAAGAAGTACGTGGGCAGGACGTGCGTGTAGCAGGTCGCGTGGAGCCGTGACCTGCTACCAGCTCACGCACCGCGCTACTGATTCTATGTTATGTTCTGCTCCGCTTATGACCTGCTTTCAGTATGATGATGCCTTAAGTTAAGGGCACAAAAATTTAAGGCATGTTCCAAAACAAATTCTGTATAGACACAGTCGTAAAAGTATACAAAAGACGACGGGACGCGTTATTTATGTGTGTACTATGCGTGTTGTTTATGAGTGTGTCTAGTTTATTAGATTTCCCTTTATGCTATGTAATAACTGTAGTAGTCAAGCTGGTAGTTTAACTTTATTTTTATAAATTCTAGCGCTTGGGTGGGTACAAATAAGACTTCAGTAATAATGAAGGGTGAACTTGAAACATATTACATGCTCAAGAACGAAGTAAATGGCATAATAAAAGAGAACTGTACATAATAACAGAGATGAAAATCATCAGCCTATTTGATGTTCGTCCACTGCAGACTGCTGGACGTAGGCATCTCTTAAAGAACGCCACAAGCCACTATCTTCTGCTTTTTGCATCCAGTTGCCACCAGTCGCCTATCGCAGGTCGTCACTCCACCTGGCTGCAAGCTGGTCAATCTTTTTAAAGTCACTCATTAAGCTATGGAGCGAGCTGTGCTTGGAGTATCTTTGTAAGATAGAATCAGAAATGAGATTATCCGATAGAGAACCAAGTAACCAACATAGCTCAAAGGATTAGCAAGCTGCAGTGGCAATGGACTTGCCTTCTGTAGAAAAACTGAGACCTGTAGGGGTAGACAGTTCTAGAGTGGCGACCGCGTATTGGCAAACGTAGAGTAGGACGCCCTGCAACCAGGTGGAGATAATATGTAATTAAAAATGACTAGCGGCCCGCCCCGGCTTCGCACGGGTATAGATACATAGCCTATGTCACCCAGGGTTAGTGTAGCTTCCCAACAGTGAAATAAATTTTTCATATCGGTCAAGTAGTTTCGTAGCCTATTCAAGGCAAACAAACAAACAAACAATCAAATCTTTCCTCTTTATAATATTAGTATAGATGAAGAAACATTATAAATAATGTAAGGAACAAAGGGAATATAGGGTCAGGGCGGTGTGTGGACATCATAATTCTCAAGTGAAAAAAGGGTTGTAATTTTTTTTCCTAGGTGTTTGGCAGATACTAAGAACAGGAACAGTCAACCAGCAGAGCTGCAAGTGAAGTTGAATTCTTTGAAAAGAAATGTATGGACAGGCGTTCAGAACGAGGAGAAGGGGCCACTGTCGTGGGGCATTTCCAGTTTTGCTATGAACTCATACTTTACAGATAGTGAGGCATTACTTAGGTATCTAACCATGATCACACTAATCACAGTAATAATATAAATGTCATCCTGAGTGCTCTAACCACAGATACTCTGTATCGCCCGTTGGTGGGTCGCACGGAAATCGATGGCTTGGCGATTAGAGCACACAGGGAATCCTGCCCGTTATAAAAAAAAAAATGTCTAAAACACTGAAATATTAGATCCTAAAGTGTGGAACAACCACCGTCATTGGGAACAACACTTCAAACTCATTGGTTCTGCATGATACAACATGATCTGAATTCCTCCTGCCTATTTTCTATTGCACTGCCAAAGTAGGCACGAAAAGGCGACACCATTTTACAGTTAATATGCCAAAAACCCATACGAAGCGCTTTGATTCCACTATTAGTGTGCGAACAATCTGGGGTACAATCTGAGTGTCTTCAAATCGCGAGTGAATCGGTTTCTCCTAGTCAAGCATGCTCTATTGTAGACCGTATCATAACTTAACATCAGGCTAGGTGGCGGCCAAACGCAAGTCTATTATTTAATTATTCTTTTTTAAACTTTATAAATTATAAAAATTTGTGTGAAAGTATGTAGTATGTTTGTCCACGCTCAACTCTAAATACAGATAAATGGATTTTAAATAATTTTTTTGAGTGTAGCTCTTTAATAATGAATTGTTAATTGTTAATTCAGGGTATGGCTTCTTGACCTCCTGCAAAAAAAACATAGTTTGTGAAGGATAGTGCATGGGTTAAACCGTGAGGCGCTTCTAGTAATATTATAATTTTAGTTTCATGAGATAGTCGTGGTCATTACAAATTGTCACCTTGTAAACCTGTTTGTCAGGTCTTGTTCCAAGAAACTAGAAGAACTTGAAGGGGAGCGCAAAAAAAATAAAGAGGATAAAAAGAAGAAAAAGTCTAAAACAAAAAAATTGCTTTCTCTTAAAGTGCCAAACTCCGCAAATGAAACCCAAGAACCTACAAACAAAGTACAAAAGACTTGGAAGAAGAAAGGAAAGTAAGTAAACCGTTATCCCCTTAGATAGACTTTTTTTTTGTTTATGTATTTGTATTGTCTCTGGCAGCCATATCACAAGCTTTGCTTAAATTGGGGTCAGATGACCATGTGTGCATAAATGTCCGGAATATTTATTTATTGCATACATTTATTTGTTTTGTTGTTGAAAATAATGAGATTGACCAAGCACTTCTTATCAATCATCATGACTTTGGTACAGATGGAATAAAATATTTTGCTTTTTTTTTTCAGATTAAAACATGCCAAATCTGAAGGGTCTCCATACATGAACAATCCAAGTTTTACCGATATCCCTCGAAACACCGCTCCACAAAAGATGAGTCCAGTAGATAGCCGGCAAAAATTACGATTCAGAAAGACTGCCCTCGTCACAACCGCTGTCCAGAATAAAAAGTCAAACAAAACTAATAACCTACTCATATCAGACAACTCAGATTCTGATGATTCAATACAATCTATGAAAAAAATCAAAAAGAAAAGTAAATCATCAAAAGGAAAGCTAGTGAAAGGAATGTCAGAAAATAAGTCTAAGAATTAACTTGAAGTTTTAATGTTAGGCTTAGTTTTTTATTAAAAGTTTTTAAATGTTTTTCAATTTTTTATTGTCATCATAATTTAAACATCAGTCGAAATCTAAATGCCTAGTATGTACAAATATGATGAGCAGACACAATGAATTGATTGTGGTTTTGATTAGCAGATAGTATAAAATAGAACACCTACCATGGTTAAGGTATCCATTTCAGACTACTAACTTGCCTGTTAGTAAGGGACGATGTGGTCAAAGATGAAGCAGAAGATGCCTATTCACTCTTGACCTTGAAATGGCTCAGATTATATCTCTCAGGAAACAAGTTAGCCGGCATGTTGTTCCAATCTTTGCCCGTGCAGATTAGAAACGTAAATTCAAAACGTTTGGAACGTAAATCATCATATAAATTCACAATGTATGGGTGGTAGTAGGCCGGCTTGCTACTAGGTCAGAGATCCTCCTAGGTTTTCTTCTAGGTAGTAATGGTCTAAGATACTAAGCTTGAAAAAGATAGGATAGCCTAACTAGGTACCATACTTTGACTGGACATTACACACAACACTCATATCTTTTTATTAACGTTTTCTCAGCGTGATGTGGAAATAAATAGCTTTAACGTAAAAACTTCACGTATGTCTACAACTTGCTCGATAATCTGAAAACATGAGAGAAAATAATAGAAAATTACTTACGATTCGATTGCAAGACTACAATACAAAACGCATCCAAAAACGCAAAATATGGAGCAGGACAGGACACTAGACTAGATTCATTCTATATTCTTGTAGTAGGAAAATAAATTATTAATTACAACAGAAGGCGGCGAGCGGCAATTAACAATTATCAGCTGACTATGACATTGATAATGACTTGACATTTGACAGTGAGAATGAGAACTTAATTTTTTTTTCTTCGTCCCCGTATAGGACTTTTGGCTCCGCCGCTCCGCAAAGGCTCCGCACTGTGGCTCCGCATTATTGACACAGTTGCCATATACAAATGGTATGAGTTTCGTTTTAAAATATAAAGGTAGGGAAACGATACGCGAAAATTAGGATGGACGGATCAGAGGAGTGTAAAAGACTTTTTTTTTTATTAAATATTTTAAGATATAAATAAATAAAATGAGAACTTCACTCACAGTCCTCACAGACTCTCAAGATAGTGTTTTTAGGTATTGCATGTCTTATGCATTATGCATTTGCCTATGACAAGTTCTGAAATAATATTTAGTTATTCTCACGTTATTCTAAATAAGTGATGGTTGTCACAATCCAGTCCAAGACAGTGAAGCCCTAGAAAGATACGTTAAGAAAAATTTATGATACGTTTGAACTATAATATTATTCAATTATATTGTCTATCCATAGTGTGTTTTTATTCATGAACGAGATGGAATTATTTAAAACCTCTCTTCCTACTTTATGGTGGTACCTACCTTCTCTTCAACGACTATAAATATTCCGTCATTATTATTTTTACAATACAAATATTATAATATAGGTACATTTTAATTATGGCTCTAAATGCATCTCATTTACTAAGATCATTGTTTAAATGGCAACCATTGTATGTGGTCTTCTGGTCTATAAATAATCCGAATTCCGGGTGATACGCGCGTGTTTGAAGTTATGGAATCAGGGCCCTGCATTTTTGCAAAATTTTCAAAGATAAAATTAAAAAACAGAATATAATACAAAAACCGATTGGGCATTATCTCTAGAAGAACATTGTAAATATTATGGTATAATACAAGAATCGTGTTGATAATAAAGGTTGTCGGAGAAAATAGAAAAATAAAAATTTTCTAGTTTTTATTTCTTAAGGCGAAGTTTTTCCATTTTTAAGCGCCGATTTTTACTACAAATTACCCTAAAGCTCAATATTGTATTATCGTGTGATATATTATCACAATTTATATTGTATTACACAGTGGTGCGTTTCGCTACTTCAATTTTTGAAGTTTTTATAATTTTTCGAAAACTAAGCTGTGACTGTAATGTAAATTGTACCTTTACGGTTCCCTTCATGATTATGAAATCTGTATGTTAAGCTTTGACGATGCATAAGCATAACCAAAGATGTAAAGATACATATTGTAGATTTCATGTAAATTGATATTTGAATGAATCCAAAACACAGGGAGAAAAGCACAAATCAGTGTTAGTTTATTTTTCTATCGAGTGTAATAATCAGTCGTGTTTCGGTCTCTACATCAGTTTATTAGATGAAACATTCAACTTTGATATAACATAATTTTTATAATTATAAATTAACTATGCAAGTAGGCAAACAAAAACTAGAATGACTAAAAGAGGACTAAAAGTGGGAGGGTGAGTGGGCGGTGGGGAGTGTCGGCCTTGATAAAATGTTAAAAACACGCTATAGAGATAGCTGTGGCCGATGAGGGGGAGCTAGTGAGAGAAGTTTTGATACATTACAAATATCCCAGTTAAATTATTACTTAATACAATGTAGACACATTTTTCAGCAGACGTTTGTAAGCCAACTTGACTGGGTTAAATTATTATTTGAAGAGCAAAATGAATTTGATACCGGAGTATTGCCTGAAAAAGCAAGTATTCGTAATTCGCCAGTTTCAGAAAATTGCAATGCGTTACTGACTCTTGCACCAGATGACAAATAACCAGGAACTTGAGTCTGTCCTGTAACTGGATTATATGAACTGCACCGTGCTTTAGCTAAGATACAAGACGTTACATTGGTGTAGAAACGCACGTTGTCCGCGTCAATTGTTATGTTAATACCGGTTCTTGCTTCTCGTGTACATTGTGTTATCTGAAATTAGATACGATTTTAAAATACATACATACTTCCTGACCTTTACAGTTAAGAAGTTAAAACATTGTGTATAGTAGGCATTTACCAGATTTATCGAATTCGTTCTGCGTAAACAGCGAACAAAGTCACAATATCCCATGTAGCAACCTGATGTTTGTACATTCAACGCAGAAGTAGAAAGAGCCTGTTAAAATACTGTTAAATTAAAATCAAAAAGCCATCTTATAGTTAGTTATTAAAAAAATCAGCAAAAATCTTAAAAAATTGTTCAGTGTAGTTTACCACTAGCGCAGTTGCACAAGCCGCATAGGACGTGTTAGCGAAAAACTGTATACCACATGCACTCAATGCACTTAATTCTTGTGGTCCCTAAAAGAAAAACAGCATTATTAATATAAATTAACAAATATCATCTACCATCTAGCCACAATCTAGTCTATTTGTATTTTTAATTAATTGGCTACGATAATTTAAGGCTTTTTATACCAAGCGAAGATACCGTAACTCGGGGAGTGGAGTGGTGAAGACTTGTTGCTTGGTGTAATAACATTGTTGTTGGTAGTAGCATTGTAGCGTGTGGTATTCCAAGCGTTCACCACGTGCCATAGGTATATCTAGATATATCTTGTTTTCAACAGCTCCTAGGTGCATGTAGATAGGTACGAATGCTGTCATTCCACACAAAACAACAAAGTGTACAAATAGCACAGGGAGCATAATACATATCCTACCCATCCTAGATAGATACATAAAGTCAATGAGTGGTTTGGTTGAGTACCTAGTACCTACCTATATCTAGATACAGGGGATGCAAAAAGTACATGTGAGTCATGCATAATACATACCTCTGGCATTGATGTTACGCGAGAAAAACAAGTTATGCACCCATCTCGAAGTGTGACATTGGTGGGTTGTGCTGTACTACATACTAGATTCAGTAAGTTTTGTAGTTGCGCCCTGTAACGGTAGAAAGGTATTTTTATCACACTTCACTTCTTTAATTCTATCTGTTTTTTTTTATGAACTCATGGATCCGACATTTGAAAATCGATTTACGTGTTTCTTTTTGTATTGTGTACCTACTACCTACACTAAAATTTTATCAACACTGGCTTAATACTTCTTTATGGACGTCCAATAATATGAATAATTCTGTGCAGGATTCTGTGCTTGTTTATTTGGCAATATCATCTATTTTGTTCAAGCGCCCACTGATTTCAAAGACAGTTTTGTTGAGGTAAATATTATTTTACTGAAATTAAAATCATTGCTAGGTAGTTATAATAGTTATTCTGGCAATGAAATATATATATGTTAGGTATCGCGTTACCGGCAATGTGTATAATCCGGTATACTCTCAGCATAGACTTTATCGATATTGATCACTGACACGAGAGAAAAGAAGAAAAAGAAGCATAAGATGTCGGATCATATAAATTAACGGTAATACATTTTCACAACTTTTCCATCGCAAATCTGTAAAAATTCGTTAACGACGATGTGAAAACGATTTAAATTGTTGCAATAAATTACAAGACGGAAATTTAAAATGAAGAGAGAACCTACACAATTTAACTAGCTGACCCGACAGACGTCCTGTTAAAATTTAATAATAATTTGGATGTTTGAGTTATGGTCTTGAGTTAATACGAAAATTCCATAGAAAAAAGGACGTTCAGTTTTCCCGATTTTGAAAAAAAAAGAGGAACTATTCCAATTTATATTTCCATAAAAATCATATTTTTGACAAACAACAACAACATTAACATTATTGTATAACTAAAAATATCTGATACTAAGTCAGTCCAGCCGTTGTTCAAGTGATGCGCTTGCCTTCTAACGATATTTCATTTTTAGAACATAGTTTACCTATCGTATGCCTCAGTCTCTCGGTTAATGATTCAAAATTTGTATCAGAAATATCAGAATTTAGGACAGCATATTTTTATCTATTACCAAAAACCATTCCATTCCATTTCATTTCATCCCATCCATTCCCATTTTTCTAAGGTGTAGTAAAGAAACTGAATAAGTATCTTACCCGTTTGAAGGACATAGAGCAGATAGTTTATGGGATTTCCATTGCAGTATTTTGTTTTTAACATCACTGAAGTCAAACCCACCATTGGTAGCTACTCCGACCTGTGAAGTATAAGCACATAGGTGTAAAAATTAAAATTGTCAAATATATTATAGAAATACTAGCGGTCCGCCCCGGCTCCGCACGGGTATAGTTATATAGGCATTCAAATGGTGAAAGAATTTTTAAAATAAGTCCAGTACTATTTGAGCCAATTCGTTACAAACATACTTACATACAAATCTTTCCTCTTTATAATATTCGTATAGATTAATATAGATAAGTACGTAGGCACCTTTTATAAGTTACTAATTATGTTAACATACAGAATAATAAACAAGTTAGTTTAAGTAGACATTGATTTAATTCTGACCTCGCTACCATTAGGCAGGTAGAGATTTTTCCATTGTAAAACATTCTTTTGAACTTCATTAATGTCAATAAACGTGCAGTTAGCCACGATCTGAAGAACAATATTTACACTTTACTAAAAATTTTAGCACATAAATACTACTTAACACCTATTCTAATAAGTACCTAATAATAGTGGAATTGTTTAGAATGGCACAATTAGTAAAAAAATATATAACTTTTTATGAAAAAACTTACAAAGAACGTCAACAAAATGCCATATTTTACAGTCGACATCTCGTCGCATACCTATGTTGAGTATAAGCTCAATTTTTTATTGTTACTGAATAGTACAATGACATGTCGATCGTACTATAATTTAGACGTTCAACTAATGTGCGAAAACCCATGAAACGAAATAAAGCATTATAAACATACTAAACGAAGGTTTATGTTTGTAAAGTAGATACTAAAATACGTATGGTGTATGTGAAAGTTATATTTAACTTTTTATCAAAGAATAAATTTTTTTTTTGTCAATGAATAAAATAAACAGTTGTAAATTTTTACAACACTGTCTAAAAGCTGGTTTGTAACGGTTTAGTAGTAATATTGTAGTCAAAATTGGGTAATTGACATGCAGACCTGTGTGAACCAACTAGTGTGAGTGAAGTGAAATTATATTTTACCACAATGTCCATAAATCACAATACATACCTAACAATAATAAAACATAGGTAAAAAAATATAATGATGGTGCTATTGTCACACCGCTTACATATTTTAACACTTTCTCGCGTGGTCAAATACCGTAACGAGCGGTATTATGAACCATTTACACATTACATGACTGTGATTTTTAAATAATTTTATCACACTTGCCAAATAAACATCTTTTCTCAAACAGGGTATTTAATGCTTCTATGTAATGAAAAATGCGGTTCTACCATAATTGGACTACAATACAAAGCATCGAATACTTATAATAGCAAGATATAGTTCTGTGAGCAAGACTTTTACCCGTAAAAGCAGAAGCTTCAACTTATATTGCATACATGATCTGAATTTATATGAACGAAAGCAGCACCAACAAAATCAACAAATAATCTGTGAAAAACAGACATCTAGACGAAGATACGTTAGTCTTTCAATATTTCAATATTTTTTTGTTTGCTAGTCTTACATGGCCAGTTTTTTTATAAGTATGTATTGTAGAAAAGCAATAGGGTATTTGACTGTAATAAAAACACAATTCTTGCTGGTGTAATCCAAGAAGTTTTTTTTTAAATTAATTTAATAGGTAAGGTACTTACTAAAAACTAAAAATAATTATAATCCTGATATTTAGCAAAATAAAAAAATTAAATATGTTTATTATTGACTTGACTGCAACCACTTATTGTAGGTCGAATGTCCTGATGACGTCACAGAAAAGTAAATAATGGCAACCAAGAACTTGTTTGCTTATGTGTGACGTCACTAATTTCACGTGGACCCATAAAATGTCATAAGAAGCGTTTACGCGGGGGTTTAATATTTTTAATTTTCATCCGCCATTTAAAACACAAATACTGATTTTTTTTTAGGTTTAAATCATAAGGTTGCTTTATTATAATTTAATAGACAATCTATGATGATTTCGTAATACCAGTCAAATACCCTATTATCATGTAAGAGGTTTATGATCCTCACAAAACTTATCTGCTTCTGCACGAGGAAAAAATTTATAATTGGCAACCCGGACGGTCAGAGCAGGGTCGATTCCATAACTTCAAACACGAGTGTAAAGCGGCGCGTTAAGTTAACCACTAAAAATATGACCTATTTCCTTAGGTATAAAGGCCAACTTTTAGAGGTTACCTCAACGAGCCGCGTTCAAGGAACAATATTACTCACAAGGGCCGCGTTACGCGCGTTTGATGTTATGGAATCAGGGCCCAGAGACGAGACAAAGATCATTCGTGAATCGTTCAACTCATGACCACACTCACTCGGCTTTATAGCCCCACTCACTCGTTCATTCTGTTCTGACTGCTGAGTTGTGTGGTCTGTGCTGTTTCTGTGTCTGTGTTCACTGAGTTCATTCTTCATGTGATTGATTGATGAAATTGCAATTCGCCGATCGCCGAAAACTGAAATAATTTTGGTTATATTTCACTGTTAAAATTTGTTTTATTTTCTTTTCATTTTTGTCTTATGATGATTGACGGGCGAGCAAATGTAAGTAACTCACACATCACTACACTAATAAGTCTACACTACTCCGTCGGATACCGTATAATCACGTACTTAATTCGCTTTCAGGAATTACCCGACTTTGTGGTTTTTAGGACAGTGATAAAATATTGTCTTATTATCATATTCGTCCCTGTGTTGTCATTTTTCTCTGCGAAGCTGATATTGTTCGACGCACTGCTGCAACTGGCTCCTATGAACAGTAGCGTCTACTCTGCCGTAGTCGCTGTTATCGTCCTACATCTTACTTTAGGACTATACATTTACACGGCATACAACGAAAAGGAGACATCAGCGCCTCCAAAACCAGTCAAGAAAGACTAAAATAATAATATATTTTTTCTATAATTCTCATAAAATATCAAAATGGATAACCTCTACTTAAAAGGCGAAATGCTACAAATCCACACTAAAAACTATGAAATCGTCGAAGGCCAGTTCTACGAAATGACAAACGACAAATCGAGGATTTCACTGTGCAATGTTAAAGAGTTACCTCTTGACAAGCCCAGTGATGGTATATTGCACTACTATGATTCGGAGATTCAAAACATTGTCAAACTGAAGCTTTCTAGCGATCAAAATATAACCAGTCTTAAACTGTCCGAGAAAGAGTATGAGAGCATCATCAAAACATCAAAAATGTATAAGTATATCAATCAGGTCGATAAAGTGTTCCATGAAGCTATAGAAGATCTAAATGAGTACAGCTATGTTGGATTAAGTACCGATGGTGCTGATAAAGGCCGGAAAGTAAGGATGCCATTCCTGGTCATGTCTACACCACAACAGATCTACATTTTTGACACTCACGTAATGCAGTACCATGCATTTGATTCTGGATTAAAGAAGCTTCTTGAGGCAGAGAGTCCTAAGAAGATTGTTCATGATAGCCGGTTACTGGCGGATTGTCTGTATCACAAGCACAATGTTAAGCTTGCATCGGTGTTTGATACTCAGGTAATGCAATATTTACTATGTATTTATAATAAAACTGGTATCTTTTTACTACGCATGTTACAAAGATGGTTTTATAGGAGTCTTCAATTTGGCTTGTCTGAACCGAAATATGAGTCGAAGTCTGAGGTGAAAGTCAGTGAAAGACGAATTGGCAGAAAGCATGTGGGGAGAGGGTATCCCCACGCGACAAGTACTTGTTACGAATAAGTATGTTTGTTCGTACGCGCTGACCGCGGCCGCCACCGTTTCGCACCTCGCACCGATTATAACCTAAAATGTCGAATTCCTAAGCCAAAGACAGAATCGAAGGTGTAATATTAATTGGAAGTTCTGAGGAACTTTTTTCGGAGTAATAGGAATCGAACTTCCATAACATCGCTAGTTTCTACACACAATGTTAAACATTTCGTGCCAGTCCTCTATCACTGACATACCATTCACTCTTGTTCATTACGGAGATGTAGATCAGAATTCCTATATTGTACCTAGGGACCCTGGAAATAATTTCAATTTTTACGTCCCATTGTAAAAGTACCTACTAAAAGCTGTTCATAGTATGAGCTTCAGCTTAGTACGCCTGCAACCTGCAACCTTACCGTTATAATCCTCTATAATTATATTTTTTCTACTAATGCATATTCAATGTAATATGTGTATATTCACAGACACAGGTGCTAGTGCCATCTTATACTGCAAACAGTCCCAGATTTACTTTTGTTTTAATGCTGTCTGCCCTTTTCGCAGGTTGGTGATTTAATCATCATGAGGAACAAAAATGGAATTTTGCCCAAGGCAGTGAAGTCTCTAAATGAATGTCTAAGTGCATATCTTGGTCTGCAAAAAGATATAGTTGAGGAGAAAGTAAGTTCTTGTCCTTTTTATTTGAGGTACTGACTTGAGATCCGTCTTATTTCAGCTCAGTACTTTTATTTGGCTATATCTTTTCACTGGCTGGTCAAACTTCGAAATACTGGTACATATTGGGTCAAATTAGGGTCTAAAACTTTAAACAATAGTACAAATAGATTTTAAATCCATTGTTGTATCCGCCAATGTATTCTATTGTTGGAGCCAAAGCCACTGCATTCTCGTCTTGGGCTGTCTTTGTACAGTCTAGTGTACAGCCAACGTGAAAGTGAATCCATTGACAATGTCGTGAAAGCCTTTCAGTACGGTCAACACAAACCACAAATCTACACAATCTGATAGTCATAATCTGGGTGTCATTAAGTTGCAAGTGAATTGGTTTCTTCTAGGCAAGTGTCATCATAGACTGCATCATCGCCTAACATCAGGGGAGGTGGCTGCTAAACGCAAGCCTGTTCCAGAAATCAAGATAGAGGCTTAGCCTAGTTTGAGGTCCTCAGGATATTACTTAATTGTGACAGTTACAAGTTTTGAAATAAATAAATGTATGTTGTATTTATCAATTAAAAAACTTAAAGTCATCATGAAGTAAAGAATTATGATTATTAGTTAAAAAACCCAAATCTAAACTAATGATTTATTTTCTCATTTCAGCATGACATAGTCCAATGCACAGAGCGTCCGTTGGCTACCAGCATCAAAGAAACCCTCGCTAAAAACATAGCATTTTTACACCGCCTTTCTGAAACAATTAATGAAGAAATGCTTCTGCCATTCGTGCGAGGAGTCGAGTGCTATGTCGAAAATATAAGATCCTGCGATGACTTTAAAGCATGGGAGCTTTGCGGTAAACAGAATGTTATGCCAAAGGATTTCAAGAGTGCAATCGAGTATTAATAAGTCATGCATCAGTCACATTCCACGAAAAAAATTTGATAAATGTAGATGTGATTTTCACTTGCAATTGAAAGATGCATTATTGGCAAAATATTGATCAGTAAATGAGCAGTATTATTATAAATTTGTAGTAAAATTATACACAAATATTTTATTTACTTAAGACTGTAATTCTGCTTCTCGTAACAAGTGTTGGTAATTGTAATCAAGCTAAGTTAAAAAAATATTAAGTTTCACATTTTGCAGCTTTGGTAGATGTGTAAGCAAATGTCGATTTGTTTTTCCTTTTATATCAACGAACTTAGTTTTAGGTTTAATTTTGTACTTATAGGAGTAGTAAAAAGGGCTTTAGTATTGTAATCCACTTTGCAACATTTACTAGAAAATAAGTTGTATCCTGTTCTAAATATAATTTAAAGATAAGGGTATGATTATTTTCTGAGAATATTTATAATGAAGGATAAGGAATGAAATATCAATTCGAAGTTAAGGTTTGAAACTATGTATAACTTTTATGATCAATCCAGCTTATGTGAAATTAAAAAGCCTTGCTTTTAATAAATCCTATATGTGCTTTAAATAATTGTTTTATGTTATGGTAGAATTCTATGCATCCTTGAAAATTTTCTCTTAAATGCTAAAGTTGTCTTGTAGGTCTCATTCAACAGCTGAACCACAGAAAAGAGAAGTATTTTTTTCTTCTTTTCTGTGGAACATATTCAGATGAAATCTAGTATTAGAAGTAGCTCATACCCTGGATAAACAAATACAACGTCGCACGAAACGGTGGTACTACGTCGCACGAAACGGTGGTACTACGTCGCACGAAACGGTGGTACTACGTCGCACGAAACGGTGGTACTACGTCGCATGGTCATTGTGTTCATAAACAACTAAGGGACCACCCTTGTATTCACGAAGAAATTATCTGCTGTTCCATACATTTCGTTGAGACGGAATTATCTATACTAATATTATAAAGAGGAAAGATTTGATTGTTTGTTTGTTTGTTTTCATTGAATAGGCTCCGAAAGTTTAAAGTTTTTGGTGTTTGAAAGTTTTTATTTTCGGAGCCTATTCAATGCAAACAAACAATCAAATCTTTCCTCTTTATAATATTAGCATAGAGTATAGACTAGCGGTCCACCCCAGCTTCGCACGGGTATAGATTATAGCCTATGTCACCCGGGGATAGTGTAGCTTCCCGTCAGTGAAAGAATTTTTCAAATCGGTTCAGTAGTTTCGGAGCCTATTCAATGCAAACAAACAAACAATCAAATCTTTCCTCTTTATAGTATATAGTATTATTAGTATAATTTATTGGATTTTAGCCATTAATTCTTTGTTAAGGTGCGCATCCACTGCGTCGGAATTGGAGCGTACGCACCGTACGGATTTGTTGCTTTGTATTGATTTCTATGGTACTTCGTGCACTAGATCGGCAAATCTGCGCCATATAACTCAATACAAAGCAACAAATCCGTACCGATTCCGACGCAGTGAACGATTACATTTACTGTCATCATGGCTATTAGAGTATTCGTCGCGTCGATAATAAAAAAAAACTGTATAAAATAAAATATATTAACTCTTATTCACAATTAAGGTATAATAGCTCTGCATTTTAGGCTTTATTCAAAAATTGATTCGGGTAAAATGCTAGTCCTTCAATAGATTCGTCACGGCACGCCATCCCGAGGCGCTCCGTCGTATACAGCCTTTCCCGTGCCAGTAGGACGGAAACATTCGCGATCTGAGACAGCTTCACTGGCGTCAATGAACCATTTTCATCAAGCTGGAAATTAAATAATTATTAATATAATTAAAAAACAAAAAAAATAGTGCGTGGAGTCCCTCCGCGCGGAAGAAGTGAAACTCTCGCTCTGTCTCTTTCTATTCCCCCTTCATGGTAGCGTTAAACGTTTAACGCAACCTTGTTGGAAGTGGCATTAGAAGTTTCACTTCAAAAATACGCTTATGGTCACAAAATCATATTTTTTTTATAATGGAACTCTTTAATACTAAAATACACCCCTTGGTTGGGGTCCATTGCTTTATTTGACACTTATCAAATTTATGTAGTCTGGAGGTGGATAATGGAACTATTTAATACCAATACACCTTTGTTTGGGCTCCTTTGGTTTGTTTCTTTGGCACTGATCTAATTATAGAGCCTGGAGGCGGATAATGGAACTCTTTAATACCATTACACGCCTTGTTTGGGCTCCTTTGGTTTATTTGACACTTATCTAATTTATGGAGTCTGGAGGTGGATAATGGAACTATTTAATACCAATAGACCCCTTGTTTGGGCTCTTTTAGTTCCTTGGTAGGGTGAGGGTGGTTGGTATTAAATAGTCATTTAAATCAACAATAATAAAAAAAAAACTTTAGCATTACACCAGCATGAATCATATTTTAACCGACTTCAAAAAGGAGGAGGTTATCAATATCAATTCGACTGAATGTTTTTTTTTAAGTCAAATACCCAATACACACTGACCTCTGGTTGGTTTGAACTTGTATAAGACATAATAACAACTTACCAAATCGCTGGTAGTTTTGGCAATTTCTTCATCTCTGTTACTATTCAATTGTAAAACGCAAGCACCACTGGGGAATTTCCTCAGAGACATTGGAGCATCAATATTGTGCAATAGTCTGAAATGAGAAAATTTTCCCTTGGAGTCATTGACTTATAAGTATATTTTAACTAATAAGTCTTTCTTTTTCATACCTAAATTGTGAAATTTTAATGTTTTTTTTTTACATCTTACTAGTCTAACGTTTGACCGCGATCTCGCCTGATGGAAAGCGATGATGTGGTCGAAGATGGAGCACGTCAGTAATAACCTATTAACCCTAGACTTGAACACTCCAAGGTTGTAATGCTGCGGAAACACAGACAGGTGCGAGGCGTTCCATTGTTTTGCTGTTCTAATTAAGAAAGAGGACTCAAAACGCTTGGTGCGAATAAATGGCATTTCGACCAAGTAAGAAGGCCCTTGCCGTTCGTCTGGACGTCCGGTAATGAAAAGGTGATGGGGGTACAAGTTCGTGAAGTTCCGTTGCACACTCCGAGGACAATCCTATAAAATACCGACAAGGTTCTAATTTGGCTTGTAATAAATGTAGACTAAAACAATACCTTCATAGTATGGTTTTACAAATTTTTAGTTCAGACATTTTTGAGCACTGACTCAATATCCATAATTTAAAACAATATTCTAACCAATAGCTCGAAGAACCGATAACCGATGGGGAAGAAAGGTTCTGGAGTGGAGACCACGAACCGGAAGACGCAGCGTAGGGAGGCCTCCCACTAGATGGACCGACGACATTGTAAGAGTCGCGGGCATCCAGTGGATGCAAAAGGCAGGCTGTCGTTCAGTGTGGAGGTTAAAGGGGGAGGCCTATGTTCAGCAGTGGACGTCTTCTGGCTGATGATGAAAACAATATCCTTCCTTTGGAACACATTGACCAGAGATACTGATGCATTCATCGAGATACAATACATACAGCCACAATCGCGCCGAAAAAAGTCCGAACCAAAACTCTGCGCACACTATGTATTGTGCAGACTTTTTGGTTAGCTACAATGTAACCGCGATCCGACTACAACGCCGCGCGATGCCAGAGCTATGACATAGCGGACAACTAACGTTGAACACTATGCAAGCGACATAACGTCTAAATTGGAGTAAATGTGGCATTGTGAAGTATATAATTGATACAATGTATGTACAATGACGCTCGGATGCATTTTTACTGTTTTCACGGACAGATTGTGACTTTGTAGGAATTATCTCGATGGACGCAATGTAAAATGAACTTATCTTGCACATCCAAACTGACACATGATTGTCTAGATTAGCCTCTCCAAGTCTTTAGTTAATAAATGCAACTAAATAATAAGAACTTACTTGCAAGCATTCAATAAATCTTCAGGTGAAATGAGCTCCAGTCCCCTAGCTCTGTTCACTCTGCACCATACATCTGCTAATGACATCATTCCTCCACATTCCTAGAAACAGATAATAAAAGGCTTTTAAGGTGGCAATTTTTCTATGGACCTTGCTTTGAAAAAACTGCCTCCTCAGAATAGCAGAATGACTGTTTTTAATTCATACAAAAAACTTAGCAAGGATGCATATTACAATTATAATATAATGGATATTTTTGTTTTCCAGAATTATAATTTTTATGACGGATATTTCAATAAAAGTCCGGACACTTCAATATGTTAATATGTATATATCGAATTTAAAAAAAACAAAAAAAAAAGAAACAGTAGTACATTAGTCTTTAGTAACGCCTGATTCAATCAACTTCAATATATTTTATTTATTATTTAATAATAGGCTTGCGTTAGACCGCCAACTCGCCTGATGTTAAGCGATGATGCGGTCTACGGAGGAGCACGCTTGCCTAGAAGAAACCGATTAACTCGTTAATAATTAAACTCGTGGTTAATTTTGAAAATAAGTTTTAGCTTTGTGTTAAGGGAGACATTAATGACGTGTGTACTGTATGTGTGCTTGTACCGAGACATCACCAAACGGCTCCAACGGAAGACCAGCGCTGGTTAACAGCCGGCATTATGCTGAGTTGGGGCCGATTTGTGACCTTATATTATAACTAGTCAATAAGCTATTTTTTAAAAAACCTAATTTGGACACAAATAAACTTTTTCTTTCTTTCTTTTAATCAAGATTTACTCGTATATTACATTATTATTATTACATTCATCATCATCATAATCAGCCTTTTAACAGTACACTGCTGGACTTTTAGTCTACCCGCCAAAGGGTGATTGGGCCACATCCACCACGCTGGGCCAGTGCGGATTGGTGGATTCACATACGCCATTGAATTCCTTCTCCGTACGTTTCCTCACAATGTTTTCCTTCACCAAAAACCCAGTGGTATGGAAATCCGTACATAAGCTCCAAAGAGCTCATTGGTACGGGCCCGGGGTTTGAACCCGCGACCTCACGCTTTCAAGTCTAGCGGTGTCCCAAATGGGCTACCACAGCTCATTTACAAATTACATTCCTCAGGCTAAAAAAGCCCAGACATGTCCTTATCCGTACAAATCTGGATGGATTGTAACTCTAGTTAGAAGCGAAGCTAATGAGACAGCATAGGTAGGACGACCGACGACATCGTGAGAGTTGCGGGAATCCAGTGGATTGGCAGGCTGTTGTTTAGTGTGGAAATCTAAGGGGGAGGCCTATGTTCAGCAGCAAACGTCTTCTGGCTGATGATGACGATGAAGCTAATAAAAGCGTGTTAAAACAGGTAACAGACTTAAGATTAGTGAGACTTAAAAGTTTGGACTCACCAATAGAACAGCGACCATCATATCAGAAACCTGCTGTGCTAATCCAACATAGTAATCAGAGTCCGATCTAAATGTATCCCTGGTTACTGGGTCATCTATACCTAAGCTCATTAGGTAGGACTTGAATCTGACTGTATCATCTTCGGAAATATCGCCTTGTTTATCCTGTAAAGAACAAGTTATAAATTAAATATTTTAAAAACCCCCCCGATAAAATAGATTTTCTTGAATCATAGCTAAGAACAATCTCGGTCAGGTCACCTTTCAAACAAAAAAAAATATATCAAAATCGGTTTAACTGTTTGGGAGGTACGATGCCACAGAGTCAGATACTCAAGACAATGAAAATGACATTAACTTGAGAGATGTTATCTCAAGCTAATGTCATTTTCATACAATTTCATCTTTGCGTCGGCGTTAACGCTAACAGAAAGTGGGTCTTGTTAACCCCCCGGTATGGCTCAGTTGTAGCGCCTGTGGTAGCGCATCTACCTTATAAGGAGAAAGTTCAGTGTTCTATTCCCGATTCCCGAAGCCAGAAAGATAATTATTTGAATGATGAATTAAAATGTCTGCTCTGAATGTTTTTATTATGACTTGCGTTTGACCGCCTCTTTGCCTGATGGTAAGCGGTGATGCGGTCTAATGAAGCATGTATGTTTGTCAAGAAACCGATAAGCTCGCAAAGTTAAGACACCCAGATTGTAACTATTTTGGAACACTCATACAAGCAGGACATTCCACATGGATGTGGGAGTTTATTGTCCGTCCCTTGGGTGTGTTATGTGGCTTCTATGTATATGACAAACTCGAAATAACTCATCGGAGTGACAATACCAGGTTACACAGAGAGGGTGTCCTTTCCTGGACGAGACCGGGTGGCTGAATTAGCTGCAGCCGGGTGACGCAAAATCAAAAATGGGTCAATGAATGGCCTAGTTGCGGAAAATGCCCGCTACACAAGTAACAAGTAAGTAAGAGGGTGTACTAAGCCAGAAGGGTCCAACGTACTCATTAATGAGAACAACTTATACTAAGGGACCAACCCTGAAATCATGAAAAAAATATCAGCAGTTCTGTAGAAAACGGTCATTCACACTCGACTAAATGTATGGAATAGCTGTCATTTTTTCGTAATATCAGTGTTGGTCCTATATAGTAAAAGTTCATAATGATGAGTATTATACTCAGCCTTTTGGCTATATGGTACGTAACGCAGGTGACAGTGGCTTAAAGCGTGGCATGCCTTGGGAGAGGCCTATGTCCAGCATTAGACTAAGATAGGCTAATGATAATGATATGACAAACAACCTAACCATAATTCAACAAAATATTTACCCTTATTCTGTTCGAAATATTCTTTGAAATTGCTACCATGTCCTTAGCCTTTTCCATTAATTTAGTCAAATCCTTAAAAGCTACTGTGATGCTTTCATCAGTCGCTCTATGTTGCTCCTCTATACTCCTTTCTATTCCGACAATTCCTGAACGAATCTTTGAATTGATTGGAGCTATTGCTTTGGAAGTTGTGCTTGGACTAGAGTTGACGGGTGATGTGATCGGTGCCTGACGTTCCCAAGCTTTACTTGCTACAGCATCAGAAAATGCCTTGTAGAATGCTTGGTCGATGCCATCTTTGAATGAAAACTTTATAAAATGGTACGGGCTAACTACAGCTGGACCTGGTCTTTTACCTGTAACAAAAGTAGAACACAGCATAATATTGACTGACCTAGTAATTTTTTTCTGAATTCTGTTTGCTGGTGCAAGCACTGGATAGAATTTTTCAACCATTTTGTATGGTATCGCAGCACACTAAGCGTTCGAGTGGCCATTTCTGACACACAAGCTCTGCGCTTGTTTCTTATGAGTGTGATTTGTCATACTGAATCCTACACCAAAATCACCCAATCTCACGTGGCGGATTGCGAGAAAACTTGTTTTTTCACTACGATATGGCTTAATCTTACAATTTTTTTTTTTACCTATATTGTCCCACTGCCGGGCTAAGGTCTCCCCAAATTCTCTCCATAAATCTCAGTCCTCCGCCACCTCTTGCCAACCTCTCCGGAATGAGTCAAGATCGTCACACCAGCGTTTCTTGGGCCTTCCTTGACTGCGTCGTCCATCGGCCACCCACTGTGTGAAGATCCTGGCCCATCAGTCGGGATGCATACGCTCCACATGTCTTGCCCAATCCCATTTTAATCTGGCGGCTTTTTGGCCAATGTCGACCACACCTGTGATGGAGTGCAGTGCGCTGTTGCGGACTCTGACCATTCTTTTGATACCAAGCACGCTGCATTACAAATATTAATGCTGAAATAATATAATTCCATACCAAACCCCTAGGAATTCCATACATTTGATTTGATTCGGATGCACTTTTAAACATCATACTCATAGTAGGTATAATATCAGGAACCAGTTTTTTTACAGGTGAATTTCTAATTCACAGTTTATTATTCTTTGTTTACTTATGATTTTAACCTTAGCTCCAAATCCTATCTAACCTTGTCAGATTGCCCCCCCCTAAAATTAAATCCTGGATTCGCCCCTGTCATTAAAGGTGACAAACATATCATAATGACAAGAGTTGCTTTTATCACTGTTATTAGTGTGAGATAATGTGATTGTATATTACCAGGAAGAGCAGGTCCCAAATGTAAAATTATCCTTTTTGGTCCTCCCAAACCAAATACACCACTACTTTCTTCTTCCATGCAGAAAACATAATACAGATGTAGCGATAGACACACATTTCCTTTAGGTATATCTCCTGGCTTTCCCCACAGTATCCTGTGAGTAGTTAGAACTACTTCACCATCTGTGAATTGAGTCTGCAAAGATAATAAAAAATGTAAATTTTGGTTGACGGTAAGTTTAGTACTTGTATCATACTAATATTATAAATGCGAAAGTGTATTGGTTTGTTTGTTCCTCTTTCACGCTGCAACGGAACAACGGATCGACTTGATTTTTTGCATGGGTATAGTTCAAGAGCCAGGGAGTGACATAGGCTACATTTCATCATCATCACTATCACCATTTTTCATCACTACGCGGGTGAAACCGCGGGGCGCAGCTAGTAGCTTATATATTTGATGACGTCAACACACACAGCCTTAGTAACCAGAAATGATGATCAGAGACTCAAAGTAGTAGACTTCCCTTGTGATGAAGGCATGGATTTTTGCAGGATAAAGAATAAAGCAAAGAAGTCTAAGCAAGAAAACTCTGCAATGAATGGAAATATAATGAGGTAACCCCACGTTAACTTTGTAAGATCAATTTAGCATACATGTTCAATGTGACCTAAACATGATCCGAGCAAAACGAGAGGTTGAAAGTGTTCATCCCGCCACCTTAAATCCTCCAGGAAGAGATCGCACTTAGCGATAAGGCTGCCGATTGTTGCACTAGTTTTTATGCTGTTTTATTGTGTTTATGAAATTTGTGGTGTGAACAATAAAGTTTATCTATCTCAATAGGGAGAGTCTTCTCTTCCAGGCAGGAGATCTTCTCAGAACTGGAGGATAAGACTACCACTTGTAGCACAAGCTTTAGTTTTGAGTACTCTTACGATTTGCAAACAACATCATCAATAGCTTAATTGCTGGAAGATTTATAATGGATGTTTGACGGCCTAGCCAATCCTTTTTGCATTGGTCTTACTGTTAACTACTTACTGTGTCCTGTGTCCTGTACTTAACTGTTACTGTGTCTTGGCACTACTGATTTCTTTCTCAATGTCACATTTTGTGAACTATTTTTCGGCTATGTCTTCGGTGCTGATATATGCTAACGATTTTTTACAGTGATAACATAGTGATTGTAGAAATAATATAAACAACGCACGGCACAATCAAGACACATTTAATTTGGCAGTTACTTCTGTGCGTGAAGACTGGCTCCTGATAAAACGCGCTTACAGTTGAAACGGTCAACAAGTTTATTGTCGCCCAGTGAGCTAAGGAAAGTGCTTTGACGAAAGTACATGAAAGAGCTATCTTTGCTTGGCTATACCGTATTTGATCGAGTCACAGCAAGTTAAAGTTTTGTTTCTAATAAGTATTTGATTTACCTTGTCGTCACCATCGTAGATTTTTACGTTTTTGTCTCGCTTTAGATAATTTTCTCCATCAAATAAACGGGCGTCTATGTATTCAAATCTATCCATTTTATGTATTGTTTTCTATTCTAAAAACAGAACGAAAATTGAAGTCTTTTGGTTTGGTAGAAACGAAAAAATCTAGAAAATCATCAAAAACAAACATAATATTGCCAGTTCCTTGTATTACTGAAATTACATTGACAAGTTTGACATTGACAACTATCAAACATCTCACTGTTGGTTTTTTAATTTCCTTTCGAATAAATTTTGGCGTTGCCCGTCTTGTGCATTTGCCAATGACAAGTATTGAAATTTTTAGGTCCTATAATTTTTTGATTGAAGCGCTGAAGTAGTTCTGATCTATATAATTTTCTTTACTCATATGCCAAAATGAGACAGGTTTGGTTGACGGACCACCGTGCAACCAACAGAAGAGAAAAACAAAATTTTCCCGTTGGTTGTACGGCGGTCCGTCAACCATATCCACAAGTCTATTAGCAGTTTTAGAATGGTACAAATCGGAACGTATTGGGGTTGACATGACAAATGACAGATCTTGACAGTTGTCAAGTTGGTTGGCGATTCTATTCTAACCTCAAAATTGTTGCATTTTGTTGCTCGTTCGCTATTTGCTGAGATAAAATGAAAGGAACCAAATAAGCTACAATTATATCTAAGTACTTTTACCCGCAATCGCAGCCTTGACTGGACGCCGGACACGGATTTAGAACGTTAACATTATTATTAGCACCTTAAACCATGGCTGATTCTCAAGAAACTTTACTGTTGAAAATTAAAGAACAGGGAGATCTCGTTAGAAAACTAAAAGCTGCGAAGGAATCTAACGAAAAGGTTAGTACTCTCAACACAAGTCTAATTCTAAAACATACTAAGGTGTAACGTGGTTACTTTTCTTTAAAATTGCATCATGCAACAATAATTCCAATCTATTTAACATTTTATAGGGGAAAAAGGACGAAAATTCCCTTGATATACTACAAATGGACAACCATTTATCTCAGTATAGTTATATGGGTGGCTATATGCCCAGTAAATGTGATATATCAATGAGTAAAAAGTTACAAAGTTTAGATGTTAGAGAATATAAACATATAAAGCGGTGGTTGGACCATATGCGGAGTTTCAATGATGCTGAAAAAGTTTTGTTCAGCGAGGCCACTCTTATCAATCTAACAAGAGCAGAACAGTCTAATATTGACCAAGAGGTTTGTTTGTGACCACTCATATAAAGCATGGATGTGTAAATTTGGTTTGGTGTAATTCCCTTAATCAGGCTTTATTTAGCAATGTATTTAGATTTATTGTAGATTAAAGGCTTTGAACCTCCTCATATGGTTGTTTCGTCACCACAACTTTCTGTCTTTGTTGTATTTTTCTATGTTAAAAATGAACTAAAATAATGATCCTTTTATTATATTTTCCGGTAACTAAAGTAAGCTGTGGTGACAAGATATTCATATTGTACAAAAGGTAGAAGATAAAACCATTGAAGCATGTATTACAAAGTGCTGAGACTTGCAAAAAGTCATGCCAAAGTGGTGCGATTATGCAACTCGAGTTTTAACAACGGTTTCACAAAAAGTATAACAACATCATCTTGCAATCAGGTACTGGAAAGTTATTGAGAGCAATTGAGAAGCATGCTTGTTTAATTTTACTTACTAGTTAGTAAGTTTGTCTACATTTTGCCAGCTTATTAGATCACTTCTTTTGAGAGCTTAAAGATTTGATATTATGACATGCTTCATAAATTTCTGTTCGACATATGACTGTAGAAAATTAAGGCCTGACGCCTACTGTAGAGTCGAGGCGGCATTGCGTCAAGCGGCCATGGTAAAGTCACTCGTTCCGTTTTGCCATAAAGTTCAAAATTGTACCACCACACTTATGCACTGCACCGCACCTCAACTGTTCTAATAAATGAGGTACAATTTTGAACCTAACACAAGCCGAAAAGAGTTGATATTTCCACAGTTATTTGTATACCATGATGCTGCCTTGACTCGCCAGTGGGAGTTGGGCCCTAATTTTTCGATACTGACATTTGTTTTAAAAACTTGAAGAATTCATGACACTATTGATGCAAGTCATAAAAGTTATAAGTCTATTACACATTGAGTACATGTCCCTTTCTAATGTTTGTATCTGTGTGTCTGTGACTTCATAGCTCCCAAACGGCTCAACTGATTTTGTTTTAGTTTTTTTTGGTTCAAAGGTGATTTGATCAAGATTGTTCTTAGCTATGATTCACGAAGATCTGTTCAACTATTTAAAGATTATCAGCAATTTTATCGGGGGTTTAATAAACATCTATTTACTTTGACTTGTATTGACAACACTTAATTGACACTGAAGTATGTTATATGAAGGAAACAAATTATAAACTGCCACAAAATGTGGTCTTTAAAAAAATATTATAATAGGCTTGCGTTTGACCGCCAAATCACCTGATGTTAAGCGATGTCGCGGTCTATGATGGAGCATGCTTGAAGTCATTGTAGTTTTAAACACATTGTATGATATTTTTTCACGTCTTATTGCTAATAATAAATCCTTTGTATGAGAATATAATCAGTAAAGTTAGTAATTAAGTCTGAAAATACTTCTTAAATGAGTAACTATTACTGTATTCTTCTTACATTGTGTATAGAATAAAGTCGATTTTACTACCACTATCTATAACTTAGACATAGTAATTTGTATGTACTCACCTAGTTACGATAATGAATAATGATTCACTTAATTGCAATAACTGACATTGAACTGGGAACCTGTATTTGTGAGCATAACTGGTATGGATTGCAGCATTATGTATGCCACTCATTCTTATATTTAGGTAGTTAAACTGGTTTAAAAAGGAATGTATTTCATTAACATACAGTATACAGGGTTACATGAAAAGGTTAGCCGAAAGGAGGTCACTGCACTAATTTTGCTAAAAAAATCAGTTGTTCAATAGAACAATGTTATTCACACTCAATGAAATGTAACAGGTTTGCGTTGGATAAAAGGAAAGAAAGTGGGGCTCAGCCAGCGGGAAAATTAAAAATTCTTTATTATGACAACAAATAATGTAGGTAATTAAACAAGTTTGACACTTGGTTTGTATGTTTGGTGTTTTGACTATAAAATAAAATAAAAATATAGCCAGTATAAAGGAACGCTTTGTGACAGTTTTTTTTTTTTTTATTGTAGTTTTCCTTTGTATATTTGTTTTCAGCTATCAAGTACAAAATACTTAGTTATGTACATATATACTTACTTAAAAACTTTATTTCTACCTTAATATTTCGATGCATTCAAAACAAACAAAAATCTTATTTGCAGATCCAAGAAGAAGTTTCAAAACTGCTCGCACTCAAAACGCAACTCAGTCCTGATGATGCAGCCCCACAGAAGTTCACCCTTAAAACGCCGAAGGGCACTAGAGATTACAACCCTCAGCAGATGTCGATCAGAAATGAAGTGCTGCAGAAAATCATTACGGTTTTCAAGAGGCACGGAGCAGAGTGTATTGATACTCCTGTATTTGAGTTAAAGGTACAATGTGTAGCATTAACATTGAACATAGGTCATCTAAGATTACTGGGGGGTTAGACAAGACCCATTTTCTGTTAGCGTTAACGGCTGCGAAAAGATGAAATTGTATGAAAATGATATTAGCTTGAGATATTATATCATGTCATTTACATACAATTTCAAAATGACATTAGCTTGAGATAAATATCACAAGCTAATGTCATATTCATAAAATTTCAATTTCATCTTTCCGCAGCCGTTAACGCTAACAGAAAGTGGGTCTTGTCTAACCCCCTTGATGAGATACTGGTAGTAAAATATTACTTAGTACAAGTATGACCTAATTTTCAAATTTTCCATTATTTTATTTCCTGAACAAGATTTGCTTGATATTTGATTTGAACTTAGGCTGACCGGCTCATTAAATGTGTGCTGTATGCGCTCAGTTCAGCCACATGGTATCTGAGGAAGGCCAACTTTGCAGACTTCTGGAGTGTCCTTCGTAATTCAAATATCAACATGCATTGTTCTTCCACACTCCCGCACTCTGTATAAAACAGCCATCTGTAAAATAAAAGTGGACCTACGTGAAGCTTAGGCTCACATAATCAATGCTTTATTACCAGCAGAGCATGTATTACAGCCTCAAAAACATTCTCATAATAATCTTACATTGAGCTTTGTCTCACTCTCTCGGCTAATGAGAGAGCAAAACAAAATTCAATGTAAGATTATTATAAGAATGTTTGAGGTTGTAATGAGCTCCCAGGTCTCGTTTAATACTTGAACATAAACCTTGGAGCGAACAGCGACCTGCGGCCGGTCGCGTAGCAAAGGTTTACATGCGGCAAGCGGGCGGCAAGCGGCCGGGCGCAGGTCGAACGTCATCTGTTTTTTTCATTCTGCCACGCGCGCCAAATTCGCACTGACTACATAACACAAATGTCTTAGGAAATATCATGACAAGAAATATCTAAGCATGTTTGAAAAAATATAAGTTTGTTCATACTGACATCGGTTTTCATTACAGGAAGTCCTCACAGGCAAATACGGTGAAGATGCCAAGCTCATTTACGACCTAAAAGACCAAGGTGGTGAGATCCTAGCATTACGTTACGACTTGACTGTACCACTAGCGAGGTACCTAGCTATGAGCAAGATAAACACATTGAAGCGATACCACATTGCAAAGGTTTATAGAAGAGACAACCCGGCTATGACGAAGGGGAGATATAGAGAGTTTTATCAATGTGTAAGTAAAAAAAAGTATTTATTTTAATTCCTGACGTTTCGAATAATTTGTGGTGTCTTTGGTCACAGGTAGACTAGATGACAGATGTCTATAGAAATTATTGGCGGTATTGTAACTACCGCCAATGATATATCGGTTTCGCAAATGAAGGACGATTTACAGAGTCACCTAAGTGTGTTGTTTAGTTTTTAGGGTTCCGTACCCAAAGGGTGTATATGGGACTATTACTAAGTCTATGCTGTCTGTCTGTCTGTCTACCTGTCCATCTGTCCTACCTTTTAACGGCTGTATCTTTGGAACTGTAATAGATAGGCAGTTCAAATTTCCACAGAATATGTAATATTATGACGTATTAACTAATAAGAAAGTCAAAAAGTAAAAACTAAAGAGGGGCCCACGGGGTCCCCATACAACAGATTTTTTTTAAACATATTTTTTATTTGCTCCCGTGTATAAACGGAAATACATACATGTGTCAAACTTGGCATAATTACACACACTCTAAAGTAAAACAATAAATAATAAATAATGGCCAAGTGTGAGTCACTGACAAATTTCTGTTAAGCTGAGTTAAGCAACCTTGGGCGCGGTCGGTACTTTGATTGGTGATGTTGTCGTTTTGCACAACTTTTTTGTACTTTAGTAGTTAACAATTTATGTGGTAGTACGGTACCCTCAGTGCGCGAGAACGACTAGCACTTGGCTGGTTTATTTAAACTATAATATCTATATATATAAAAGAAAGTCGTGTTAGTTACACTATTTATAACTCAAGAACGGCTGAACCAATTTGGCTGAAAATTGGTGGGGAGGTAGCTTAGAACCAGGAGACGGACTAGGCTACTTTTCATCAGCATCATCGCCATATTGATCACCGCGCGGGTGAAACCGTGGGGCACAGCTAGTTATAAATAAAAAAGGAGAGAGGAGAAAACTATTAAGAGTAAGCAAGTGTAGGTGCGTTAAAACTTTTTTATGGTTGGCTAGTCATTATACTCAATTCAACTTCTTATTATTTCAGGATTTCGATATCGCCGGTGCTTACGACCCCATGGTCCCTGACGCGGAATGCCTCAAGGTCGTCACTGAGATACTGGACGCCCTGAACATAGGAGAGTATGTGCTGAAGGTCAACCACAGGCGGCTGCTGGACGGGATGTTCGAGGCCTGTGGGGTGCCCGCAGATAAGTTCCGGACTGCTTGCTCTACTGTTGACAAATTGGATAAGGTTAGTTGATTTATTACCTTCCAGCAGGCCTAGCACGGGCCGTGGACAAATTGTCTTTCCACCGTTTTTATCCCGCGAGAAAAAGACAAAAGTATCCATATTCTAGCTTTGTCGCGTCTAGGCGTGGATAAAAACGGTGGAAAGACAATTTATCCACAGCCCATACTAGGCCTGCAGAAAATTAAAGAGGAAATCATCATCATAATAATAAAAAAAAAAGTCATCATCATCAAAAATCACAACGATGATGATGTAACTTAAAATTACATCATCATCATTTCAGCCTATCATGTTCCCACTACGGGTACAGGTCTGTGTCGGTATTAGTACTAGATTGCAAAGATAAAAAGTATACTATGTGGCCCTCAGTCAAATGTGTACTTTGTTATAACGTTCCTAATCTTTTACTAATAAAATTTTAGAACCTATTTTAAAACTAATATTCTTTCCCTTACAGTCACCATGGGAAGAAGTGCGCACTGAAATGATTAACGAAAAAGGCATAACCCCTGATGCAGCGGACAGAATAGGCGAATACGTCCGCTTGAACGGAGGCACAGAGCTAGCCGACAAACTACTCACAGATGAGAAGCTATCCAAAACTAAAGCGGCCATTGAAGGGTTACAAGGAATCAAGCTACTGCTGAGCTATTGTGAACTCTTCGGTATTAAGGATAAGATCTTGTTTGATTTGAGCTTGGCGAGAGGACTGGATTATTATACAGGTGTCATTTATGAAGCTGTGCTCACTAGTAAGTTGTTTTTTTTTTTACAAACTACACTGACTTGAATTTATCCAAGACTATGTTGGCCATTGGAGGGTTAGAACCTCTAACCCTTCAATGGCTGCTTTAGTCTTCAGCAGTTTTATGTGTTCTAGCATCAATATCATCAACTTCTGATAACCTACAGCTAGGCCTATAGGCCTTCCTTTGGTTGTCATTCACTTTGGTCTTGTCAATTGCTTCCATTCGTCTTATAATTTAAAACGTAAAATTGCTGCTGATCTTTTGTGAACTCTTCGGCATTAATGCATTAATGCAAATGTCCCGAATTTTTATTTATTTATTCACAAAGTTTCCAATATGGCCCAAAATTAATAATAAGCTTTTCTCTCTTTCTCTCTTTCTATGATATAACTTGAGAAACTAACGAAATTTACTTTATTGTGATAAAAACGTGTAAAATTATTCAACGTAAAACATTTTTAATTACTCCAAGTGATTAGTAATTTTTATGTATTGGCAATCTACTAAATTAGAAATCCATCCGAATTTTATACTGCCATATGTAATTCGAACTGATTTTCGCTTATCCGTTTTTGTACAAGAATTGATCTAGTTTTGGCCATAATCTCGCTGGATGGTAAGTGACGTTGCCGCCGATGATGAAACACGTTGATCTAGAAGAAATCTATTCACTCTAGCCTTGAAGATGCCTAGGTTGTAGTTCTTAGGAAACCATTAATTACAGCCTTTATAAAGCATTGAGTGATTGTTGATTGGTATAATGTATAATCGGATTATTCACTTCCTTCCAGAGCCCATTAAGGTCGGCAATGAGGAGCAGACTGTGGGATCGATCGCCGGTGGTGGTCGATACGATAATCTTGTTGGGATGTTTGACTCTAAAAACAAACAGGTATGTAATCAAATTGTCATAATAGAAAAAACGCTATTTTTATTTTATTTACGGGAATCACTCACGTACGATTAAGCCGGTTACTCCGACTATAGTTTCAACCGCATTAGACGGTCTTTTTCAAGGTGAATGCACGCGCGCGGCTGCGTCTCGCTTTGCACTACGGGCCGCCGCGCGGTGCGCACGTGATGACACCGGCTGCTTATCGGGTGCAGGGTGGGGGTGCGTAGAGAAATATGTTGCGCCGGCGCATACTGGAGCTTTTCCCCACTCGAATCTTCTTGTGTGTCGGGAATACTTCAGCACGCGGAGCTCACCACGTCGCCCCCAACCTCACGGTCACTGCGACGAATTCCATGAAAAATTCCCGTATAATATAAATAAAATGTGTGAAAACCACGTCAGTTTCAATAATAAAACGCTATCCTTGTTTGACATCCACAATAAAAAAAAACATTAGTAAACAGATAAAACGACCTTGTTAAAAAGTTGTGCAATCTTCTGTCTGGCCCGGAGAAAGACGAAGAAGAAATATAACTATAAATATAATAGAAGAAATATAGCGCAGATAGATGAAGCAAGACATGACTATAACAACCATATCCAATCAAGAAGGTACTTAAGATGACCTTTGGCTTGCACCGTGCTGGGTACTCCCACCCTCCAATTTCCCTAGGGGCTGTGTCACCCAGTGCTTTACCTCGGCAAGAAAGTTAACTTAAAAGCCAACTGCTTACCTCTCGAACAATAAGGGAGAAAGAACATGATGGTGATGATTATCTTTCTAAGAATCTAAGAATGAACTTCAAATCTTTATAATTTTAGGTATTTAGGTGATGAGATGATTGGGCCGTTTGTTTGCTGCGCCTGCGCGTAACAGTGCAATGTTACACAGAAGCGACAAAGGGGCGTTAATGATCCTTTAAGCATCCGTTACGGCGGCAGTGGGCTGTTAACTAAGCGGGTGCCTTATTATAGATGTCTTATCGTGATTCGGATTGTGATCGCGATCGCGTGCCATCTCACTTACGCACGTGGTGCGAGTAAGTAGATGCGAACGGGACGGCATGCAATCTCGATCACAATCAAACTTCTTTAATAAGGCCGCAGTTAGATACAAATTAAAGAGACCGCTCGCACCGCACTGAAGAAAACGCGTCAGACTATTATGACGAACGACGAGGAATAATATTTTCCTGTTATCTTCCAGGTCCCATGCGTAGGCGTCAGTATTGGCGTAGAGCGAGTATTTTCAGTGCTCGAAGCGAAGTTAGCGGCCGGCGACATCGTCGTACGTACCAGTGACGTAGACGTTTACGTCGCGTCGGCGCAGAAGAACTTCCTCGAAGAACGAATGAAGATCTGCACCGAGCTGTGGAATGCTGGCATTAAGGTGAGAAAGAGACTGTGTTTTATGTTATAAGAATGAGAGAAAAAGAGAGAGCGAGAGAGAGTGTGAGAGCGAGAGAGAGAGAGAGAAACGTTAGTTCTAGAGTGAAGGTTTACTAGCGGTAGATGGTATCGTTGTACCAGAGGCGCATACGTAACATTGCGTCGGCGCAGAAAATTTTCTTTGAAGATATGCATCAAACTGTAAGAAATAAAAAAATATTTTTTTCTTGTAAAAACACTAGTATATAGGGTTACAGAACTTTTCATAGAAAAGGTATGTGCCTAATACACAGTAAAGTCCCTAAATACACAGTTATGACTCTGAGCTTTGGACCTAGGTACAAATAAGGCTATAATTTTCTTCAACTTATTAACAGGATCTTCTTATTTTTAACCTCCGACGCAAACAAAGGAGTTATAGGTGTGTATCTGTGTGTCTCTGGCATGGTAGCTCCCAAACGGCTGAACTGATTTTGATTTTGTTTGTTTTGTTTGAAAGGTGACTTGATCGATAGTGTTCTTAGCTATGATAAATAAAAAGTTCAGCCGTTTGAAGATTATCAGATCTCTTACGGGGCTTAAAAAACAATTTATACTTGTTTTCCAACTTCGTAAAGTTTGAGGAGACATTATCTTTTTGTCTATGACTTTTTTAAGCTTAAAAATAGAAATTTTATCACCAAAAAAATAAAGTAAAACTATAAAACTGCGAATAAAAAAACCCAGAGGGCAGGTAATACTAAATGTTATAAGTGCATCGTAGTCGAGTGTGGTGTAAGTCTTTGTTGGTTGATTGGTATACCCGATAGTGCAGAGTTGAATCCATACACGTTGTAATTTTTTTGAAATGTCTGTAACACATCGTCATACAATACATCGTGCCAAAAAAAATTCCGAACCAAAACACGCTACGAATTGCGCTGACTTTTTGGTTAGTTACAAGGTAACCACGATCCGACAAAGCCGCGCGATGCCAGAGCTACGATGAAATAGCGGACAACTAACGTTCAAAACTATGCAAGCGACATAACGTCTAAATTGGAGTAAATGTGGCATTGTGAAGTATAATAATTGATACTCTGTATGTACAATGACGCTTGGACTATAGGAGAGATTGTGTTTATAGAAATTGTCGATCGATGCTGTAACATGTAAATAGTAACCCTAAAGTGTGAAACGACACTACAATAATTATAAAAAATACTTTAAAGTCGCATTTTGTCACGGTATCCTCCGCTCAACTTGATTTCATTTCTTTCCAGACTGAACAATCGTACAAAAAGAACCCCAAAATGCTGAACCAGCTACAACACTGTGAAGAGAATGGCATACCGTTGGCTGTGGTACTCGGAGAGTCTGAGCTCAAGCGGGGAGTTGTCAAGATTCGAGGCATCACCTCGCGGGTCGAGGAAGAAGTGCCTAGAGCTGACCTAGTACAGGAGTTAAGGCAACGAATAGCCGCTTTGAGTGTTAAGGAAGTGAACGGAGTGTAAGGTATTAGTGGATGTGAACCAGACGTTTAACAGAATACAGTTCTACCGAGACCAGGGGGTCTAGACAAGAGCCACTTTCTGTTAGCATTCACATCTGCGGAAAGATGAAATTGTATGAAAATGACATTAGCTTGAGATAATTTTTCTCAAGCTAATGTCATTGTCAATGTCAAGTTGTTAACGCTAACAGAAAATGGCTCTTGTCTAACCCCCACCCCCCAGTCCAATTTTGCTAGAAGCGTGCTCTTCAATAAATATACATATAAAATACATTGGTGTATGAATATGAATATGAATACCATTATCTAAACTAAACAATTTGATAGCTCTAAAATTGTTGTCATCCTTCTCTCACACATTGAAATGAAAAGAGATGCAGATAATATATTATTAGTCCTGTCAGATTGGTTTAATTTAGTGAGTGCTATGACAGAATTGATGCCATTGTTTTAGAAAATGAAATATAGGAGTTTTCTATACTTGTAGCGCTGTTATTATTGCTGTATTGTTAAACGTCTGCTCTAGCATTACCTAGCCGAGGCTTGTTAATTTATGTGATTTCAAAGTTTATTTCTTATTATTTTTTCCTTCATAATGCATTTCTAAAGTACGATATCAATTTGGAAACTAAGGTTTCTTTTTTTAGTAATTTATTTTAGTATCATCTCCTACTTTAGTATAATAAACTTTACTCTTGATTTAGGTAATATTTACTTTCTATATTTTTTACTAAGTAGTTGTGCCCCGAGGTTACACCCGCATGGAAAATCTCTTAAAGCCCAGAATATAGCGATTTTTTTAAAAATTAAATTACTGTCTACTTTTGAAAAATGTACTTCAGTTTAATTTGCGAAGTAGATATTTCAGTTTTTTTTAAATGGTCAGAATAAAACGGGAAAAACTTTTTATCCCGTTTTCCAGGTCGTAAACTGAAGCACATTTTTCAAAATAAGTCCGTCATTTTATAAAAAATAAAATACATCTAATGCGCGAGCGAAATCGCTGCACCCTGTATTCTGGCTCTTACGAACCCGTACATTTTCCGGGATAAAAAGTATTAGTATAATCCACTAACAGTAACATACAGTGAGCTTAGATGTAAATGCATAGATACTAAGTACTATTCATAGAGTTTGATGTATATGTGTGGAATATTTTTAATAAACAGATATCAAATATTGTTGCTTTTTTAAATAAACTGAAGAAATACAGTATAGTCTATATACAGGGTGACTGGTTAGACAGTGTAAATATTCGGGGATATTATTGTACTCATCATTATGAACAACTTTTACTATGGGACCAACCTTGAAATCGCGAAAAATAATCAGCTGTTCCATATAAAAATGTCATTGACAGTAAGCAAAATGTATGGAACAGTTGATTTTTGTTCACAATTTCCGGCTTGGTCCTATAGTGAAAGTTGTTCATAATGATAGTATAAAGATATTCACGAATATTTCCACTGTCTAACCAGTCACCCAGTATAGCGTAGGCATGTTAGATGCTATATCCGTAGTTGCCGATCAGATTGATGCCTAAGAATACCTTTACTTATATTTAAGAAATATATAGACACGTCTACTTAGTTTATACAACATGAACTGAATAAGAATTCCACTTCGGAAGTATCGAGATACCTAACGGGGATTCTGCGGCTGCCAATGACAAATTTTGATCAGGCTTCGAATCAATGACCTTGTAGTCATCGTCCCCGATCGGATACTATTGACCTCGATTGGCTGGTACCCTGCTCGATAAAATGTACCGAGCACAGGCAACAGAATACAGAAGAGTGCTTTCCAATAATGCGGTGTCATGGCTGAGTCGCCTAACCAGCCTCATTGTTCCCTACAGCCTCCACGCTTCCTCCCATTGTGCCCTAATTCGCCGTGAACTCAAACACGATTTACACCAATATAAAACTCTTTAACCTAACTGAATCCCGCTTATTGTCACTTTTAACGCTCCCTCGTAAACACAGACTAACCTGCGATGAGATGATTTGCCGCAAATTTAGTGTAGCTCTTCTCTGTGTTTGTCTGCTCACCGCAACTAGCGCATCGGTGCTGAAAGAAGCTTTAGAAGAACATCTCAAAGATGCAGCTCACAAAGAAGCAGCGGAGTCCATTAAACATGACAAGCATAAAGGTGAAAAAGTGCACGAAGATGACAGTCAGATTCATGACACTCATAAAAACCAATACACCAAATCTAGTGACGAAGGAAAATATGCGAAAAAGGACCACGATATAAAATCGAGTAACGAAGCTGATTCGTACAAAGGATATAACGCTAATCAGGATAAAGCTGAAGACAGTGAAACTGCAGGATTTAAGAGAGGCCACAAGAAAGGCCACCACAAACAAGGATTCCAAAACTCCTACCACAAAGACGAATCGTCTAACAAAAGCACATTTTTTGATGATTTCAATGACGAAGGTGACAAAGCCGCTTACAATAGCAGATTGAACAGTCATGACAATCACGGTGGGCGGGCTTACCAAGGCTCCCACAATAATGGGAAAGAATACGTACGGGATAATCACCATGGAGGTGCGTACAACCGTTACGCAGATAACGGCAATAAGCAGGTGGGGCATCAGGATCATGGCAGGAAATACCACTTGGACGATGCTGAGGCCTACAACAAATACCACGATGATCGGAACAAATACAATCGAGACAAAGTTCACGATTACCACCAATATCGAGCTCCACATCAGAGAGAACCCGGATGGGACTGGCAGAAGTGGGACGACCGACGAGGCTGGGACGATCGAAGAGGGTGGGATGACCGTGGTGGCTTGGATGATCGCCGAGGCTGGGATGACCGCGGTTGGGATGATCGTAGGGGATGGGAGCAACCTGGCTGGCAGAGAGACCAAGGCTGGGCAAATAAAGACTATGGCGGTCCAGGTTACTACGACGATCACGGCTCGCGTCATGAAGGAGGTTACGGATACGGTCCTAACCACGGTTATGGGTATGGATACGACGAGTCCCGTAACACACCGATTGCTAAAATCCCAACTGCTTCCGCTCAAGTCCCTCACAACGCTCCTGTAGTGGCCCACAGAAAGCAAACGATTACCATCTACGAGGATCCCAGATATGACAACAAACAAGGAAAGCTTCCAGCTGGCCAGCTTCGAAAGGAGGAAGGTGATTATCTACAGTTGGAATACAGGCCAAGCAATCAACGCTATGCGGAATATGATGACACCTATTACGCTCCGACCAGAGAAGGGGGAGTAGAGACGAGTAAAATTAACAGATTAGTTTATAATTACAGGCGGCAGTGATGCGCTTAGATCAGTCGTGGTGTGACGAATTACCTAGGTACCTAAAACGACCCTGTTAAACGTTAATTATCGTAAAACCGAAAAGTTTCTTCTATGTGATTTAATAACTCGTAAAGTTTGTCGATGATTCACTTACTTTGGAGTAAACTTATCAGTTTTTCGTTACGCGATTGTTCTGTTATTGTAGTTTAAGTTTAGTTAAGTAAAGTAGGTTTTGTAGGCTTTCTACAGATACTCATAAAGTAATTTTACTGTAAATTAAGTCACATTGAAGTTATTTATTGCAAGTCAGTTATCAACGAAGTTGGTCTTGGGGAGTGGTGATGGGTAAGATAAGTCTGTAAAAAATGGTTAAGAATTGAGTAAAATATATCTAACTGTTGGATATCATATTTGATTTCGATATTGCATGCGATATTGAAAATTCCTGAGTATTAGGAGTAGAGACGTCTTCATATTACATTCAACGATTTGAAGTGAGGCGTGCAAGGCAAATAGGTAGGGAAGATTCCTTGGGGCTACGTGACGAATAGACGGACGGCCGGCCGGGTCCGGTGGACCGGCGTATTTCAATATGGTGCATCTGTCACACTTGAATGGGCCGAGCTTTGGACCGTGACCGGTTTCGGAGCGTGCAAAATCGGTGGCGGTGGTCCGAGGAAAGATGTGAGCGATAAATAGTCAAAGCGCTTACCGTGACTGGGTACGAGTACCTCTACCTACCTATATAAAATAGCATAATTTACGCATAAGTAAGTTCTTATCTGCCTACGTAGATGTGTTAATAGTCAAAGTATGCAAAGATTTTTCATACTATACCACAGAAAAGTATTTTTTTGTTTAAAGTAGAACAGCTATCAAGGCATTTTTGTAAGAAACTTGTTCTTTTTTAAAATCAAATAATAGGCTTGCGTTTGACCGCCAACTCGCCTGATGCAAAGCGACGCCAGTTGTACCCATGTAAACGAAACGTCACTCGAAATCAGTTAGCAACTGTGATGCGTAGTTCGACGCGTTGATCTAAATAATAATGTTCAATCAAGGTTCACTCATAATGCCTGGTAACAGATTTTGCTTCTCATTTCCGTTCTATTTACTTTTATTTTCTGTGTACTATACTACTTACGTAAGTCTATTCATCGTGCGTCCTGTATATCGCATGCGCATTTTTAAGATAAATAATATGATTGAATTTTCTTATGTGTGAAATATAAGCAGAACAAATTAGAAAAATAACGAAAATTTCATAAAAAAAATTCAGTATAATCTTCATTTTGATTGAAACAAGTTTTCAAACATAATAACTAACTGAGTAGAAAAATAATTGGACTATATTTTTATGTACTTGCGATAAAAAAATACCTAAAGTTATGTTCTTTATTCGTTCTTAGATTTCACATAAATACCTACATTCAGTAATTTTATACCTTCAAAAAAAATTTTATGCGCGAATGAAATGGAGAACGCACGGCGCTTAGACACTAACATAATGTTAGGGTTAGATTAGGGTTGCTAGACACTGCTATTTCGTTTTCTAATTTGAATTGACTGATACGGTCTATAAAATCTACCCTAATATGGATCCTTAATTCTAGAGCAGTGAATAAGCTCTGTCATGTAAACCGACGTTCAAATTACTGGGAAATCAAAGTTGTAGACGTAAGTTTCAAGTTTACAGTGTGACTGCACCACGGGCCATGTAGAGCTTTCTTAATATTTCGATAGAAAATGTTTTAGCTCTACGTTTACCTTTCAGAAGGCCTAGCACGAGCCGCGATAAAACAATATCCACTTTCTGTCCTGAGAGAAAAATACATAAATTATTCTAGCTTTGTCACGTTTGAACGTTGATTAAAAAGGTGGCAAGATTTTGCCACGGCACGGTTCAGGAGTGACCTACACCTAGGTATCACTACAAAATCTTTATCGACTCACAATGACTCAAATCTTACGCACAAGGACCTGAGTAACTTTCAACCTCTATTATTGCCTCGGCGTTTTAATTAAGAGACATCGTTATTGAGCCACTACCCACTCGTAGATATTTTTCAGTGCTTTTATTTGTAATTTAAATTTTGCAACCCCTTCTTTGTTTCCGCTTTAGGGGGATAAACTAATTTCACCGTTAAGCTCCCGACAAAGTCTCGCTTTAAAATGTATACGTATCTTTAATAATATGTATGCTGTGGCCCTAGCCAACGTTTTAAAATTGGATTAGGCTAACATCCATTGAGAATAAAGAGGCTGTTTTTTTTGCTTTTTTGAGAGCATACAATGTTTTTTAATATTTGTTAGATATTTGGACGTTTTGCTTTAATTTTAGCCGACTGCCTAGAAAGAGGGTACGTAACGGGGGCAATGTTCAACAGTGGACGTCTTATGGCTGATGATGTCATTTATTAGCTCCTGGGCTTAAGGCTTACAGATTTTAAAACACGAGGTATCGTAAGATTTGACTGTGTCTGGAATGTCATAGGCTAGGTAAATTTTGAAGTCGGATTTTTTCGGAAGTAAATCTGTTACCTGGTACAAACTCGAGCAATCCAGTATTAATCAAATTGCTCAACTCTTCAGTCAACCGTGCTATAAAGATCTGCTATGGTTAAAGCTGCTACGAAAAAAAAGTAGTTGAATAGCTACTTGATTAACTTCATTACTTAAGTATTAGTATTCTTTTGTCGAACTCTGTTTTTAAATAAAGATGAGCTCAGACAATAAAGTTCGAGAGATATGCATATTAATTAGAAGCCAATTTGCAATTTTAAACTCTTTTTCACCACTTACACTTTGTAACGATGAAAGCGAGTAGTCTGTTAGTTTGATTCTCGTTGATTTAATCAAGCGTAGTCGAAAAGCAAACACCATGTTTTGGCATTCTTTTGTGGCAAATATCTCTTAAATAAATTTGTTTTTTTAATTCAGGAAGGGTTCGCTTTATTAAACGTGTTGTTGTCACGATGTTTAGTCAGTGTAGCCGGCCTTTCTTAATGTAACAACGTGAGTCCCGAATAAAAAAATAAACAGGCCAAGTGTGAGTCAGGCTCACGCACTGAGGATTCCGTACCACCACAAAATACAAAAGTAGGTACCCATCCAATTACCGACCGCGCCAAACGTTGCTTAACTTGGCGGTGAACAGAAATTAGTCATCGACTCGCACTTGGCTATTATTTTGTAGTATTAGGAGTATGTACTATAATCATGCCAAGTTTGAAACTTGCAAGTAATTACCGTATACAGAGCAAATACAAAAATACGTTAAAAAGCATTCAGTTTTTACTTATTGACTTTATTATTATTTCTTAGTTAACCCGCCGTAACATTATTCAGTGAAAATTTCAACTGGCTATCTATTACGGTTCAATAGATACAGTACTAAGGACTACTGAAAGGTAGGACGGACAGACAGACGTGGGCTTAGTAATAAAGTCCCGTTTACACCCTTTGGGTACGGAACCCTAACAAGCTTTATTGCTCAGACCCAGACCATTGATCCAAGAACTCTTCAGACACTTAAAAACAAAGTTTCCACAAGCAAAATCACCTCTGAGCCTGCTAATCACCGTGCCCTCTTTTTATTGTACTTTCTAACGACTTGTCTTAACACTGGTGCAATTTCAAAATGGCTCCCAAATAACACGCCAATAATCGTTAGCAGCGATTGGAAAACAAAACTGTGATTATAGGGTATTATCTAGGATTTCCCATCTCATTTTAACTTGACGGTGAAAGTGGTTTTGTCTCTTTTTTGTCGAGAGGGGATGGGAGATAGAGTGACATTACTTTAACGAACTTTCGATGGTCGTAAGATGGGGATTCGATTGGTCTTCTTGTCTTTTCTAGGTTAACTTTGGTGCATATATGATTGAAAGGAAATCAGAAAAATCCCTTATATAATATACCTCTTTGATTATAATAAATAAGTCACCGTTTTAAAATATCACGGTTGTTATCTACAGTTATATGATTATTAACGGGATATTTACCGTGATACCGTACCACCGTAACCTAATCACGGTACATATCCCGTTAATAATCATATAACTTGTAGTAAATAAGTGCCTACAATGGCTACAATTTATACTTTCAAAACCTATAAGTTCTGAAAATTTCTTATCTTATTTCATATTCTAATGCTTATTTTGATTAGGCACGTATTAATAAGGTAGGTGAGTGCTTCGACCAAAATAAAATTAATGGACGGGCCCAGAAGAAGCGCATTTTTGAAGATTACAAAATGAGCGCCGGCGCTCACTTCGTTTCAGTCGATCTCTAGCCGTAGGCAGTGCAACACGTGACTTTTGTTACATGATAACCAAACATCTGACAAAATTATGCCGTCGTGTGCTTTCTCGAAGTGTAAATACACAAGAAAAAACTGGTATCAATTTTTTGTAACAAATGTACTGTACGTGGTTATAATTAAGTGTTGAAGTATATTTCCGACGGTTTTGACTCGTTTTTACTCAGCAAATTCAGTGGTTATGGCCCGTCCATTCATTATATTTTGGTCGAAGGGTGAGTGTGTTTTTTTTGTCATAAACCTGTTACGGAGTTCAGTCTGAAAGTGTTTAAAAAGCAGTCTGCAACTACCTATATTTAAATTATCATATATCTGAGGCAACTATCTACTTACAAAATACCGAATTCTTCCTATTGCGAGTACGTATGCTATTTATAAACTACCGTTAATAACTTTTTTTTTAAATTGTTTATTTATTCTCCACGGACTCCTGGGTCCGTGCCCTTTGTCAACTTTTAACATATATTTTTTTAACTATATTTGATATAACATAAAACTAACTTAAAAAAAGCATCCATCAAAATCTACAATGCTGCAAACGAACTGTTATTTAAATGCTATTAACTTCCATGTTCTCCACATTCAAGGAAACTTATTTTCTAAGCAGTATCACTCCACAATAGAGTCGGCGAGTCGCCTTATCTCGGAGTGTTATTGTCTGAAGTTAGTCGGATGGCAGAAATGTTGCAGCTCCCTATAAGTTAGACGTATCTTGTGAGGTCCGCTTTAAACAGTCCGATCCGACCGACTACCAAACAATTCAAACGATGTCCAGTTTTGTGGTTTTCGTGGTCCGATACTTTCAGAGGATAGACATGCCTGTGTGTTTTTCAAGTTTTACGTCGGATTCTCATCAAAAACTTGGGACCTCCAACTAGATAGAAACCAGTTTCATCTGTCCAGATATTTAGACAACCAAAAAATTACTAAAGTGGTTTTGGTTTTTGTTGGGTAGTTATATAATTAAATAAAAATATAGTTTAATCAATTTCAGTGTAAAATTTAAACTAACGGCCTTACTTAAACACATTACTTTAGTTAAACAATGTTTTTAGATGTCAATTTCTGTCTCATTTTTGCTATTAGACAATTTTCGACCGTGATAAGTTGTCAGAGCAATTTTAAGCATTGTTTATTTGTGGAGTAACATCTATTACGAAGAAATTACGATAGTTCGTGTACTTTTGGTATAAATATAACTATAAACGGACTTATGTTATGCAAAATAATTACGAATGCTGCGGCCAAGGATGTAAAAAAAATTCAAGAGATTATTTTAAAATAAATTTCATTGAAACAAAATTCCAATTAAGTTAGGAGACGACAGTTCGTTGTCTGAACAAGAAGTGATACACTTTGCCTTCGGAATCCTCGTGGTAGAGTAGCAAGTGCTGAGCAGGCGCTTCGTGACTCCGTGGTGTCGCAATGGTCGGCAGCTGCAGGCACGTTTAGCAGCGTCGGCGATCAATGCCCGTCCGGTGGTATTGTATGGTCGATGCGTCGTCATCGCTTTGGGCGGTGCATGGATGTGTAACAAACTGACGTGGTTTTCACACGTTTTGTTTATATTGTAAGGGAAATTACTAAGAAAAGAATAAGTAGTAGTAAGAATAATAAAGTAGTTGTAAGAATAATCCGGTTATTCTGATTATAGTTTCATTTGCATTCGGTGGTCTTTTCCAAGGTGAGTGCACGCATACTTAGCTTTAGCCCAAAATAATTTTTATTTTCTTTACATACCCGTAAACAAAAACAAAATAAGTTTTTTTATTCATCATCCGATATTTTCAAGGCTGATTGTAGAAGTCGTTCCGTACCATGTAAACACGCTTCGAAAGGGGTACTCATTCGCTCGTGACGAATCCGCTGCTGTAGCTAACTAATTGCTATAAAATGAACCGCCCTCGTGGGATTTGACGCCCCGATTTTGTTTAATCGAAATTTTCTGCACAGAATGTCGCCAGGACGAGTGTCGCGATTGTGCACTTCCAATTAACTTAATATATTTTTGATTGACGTCGGTTAATTTTAGACATAATTTGCTTCGAATATGGCACGAAGTTTATTTATTTATTTTATTTTATTACAATTTCTCAAAAACTTACAGCTAAAACCAAAACATAATTCAGACAATTAAGAAATAATTGTCGTCTAATAACAAAAATTTGCCTTAAGACGAAGGTCTTTAACCAGTGTGTGTTGCCAGTGATGACATACGGCAGTGAAACGTCGTCTCTATTAACTATGGGCCTCTTATGCAAGCAAGTCGCACAACGAGCTATGGAGAGGGCTATGCTCGGGGTTTATCAACGAGATCGAATCCGAAATGAGGAGATCCGTAGACGAAGAAAAGTCCTGAAATCGCGAAATAAAATCTGATGTTCCATACATTTTGTCGAGTGTTAATGACCGTTTTCTATGGAACAGCAGCTGATATTTTTTTCGTGATTTCAGGGTTGGTCCCGTAGTAAAAGATGTTAATAACTATGAGTACAGTGACCTCCTTTCGGCTTAGCATACCTTTTCCTTATAACCTTGTATACCTATCCCAGTGTTTAGGCATAACTGTGAACTATGCGAGTCGATGTAGTGATGCGCGTCTGCCTCAGCAGTGCCTCTCAGTTATGCGTCTCGCGTGGTGCCTTCGAATATCTTAGCAGAGTTATTCGGTGTATGCTTTACTAACCTGCCTCGTGTTACTCCATAATAAATAACTTGGGTTAAATTTAAGGTGTGATTTACCACTTTGATGTCCTGGAAGAAAAGGTTGAACCTTCCATTCGTTAAGACTTGTTGCGAATATAGTATGTACGTCAGATCAGACAATTATAGAATTATAGTTTGTGTTCAAATATCTCAATTAAAAAAACAACAACGTACCGATAAACCCAACGCCAAAACTGTAAGTGCGGATCACTTACTCATTTCACGAACACTATAAGAATCTTGTTGAACCAATGAACTAACCAACCAATCGCTGGCCTTGGGGTAGAGCGCACTGAAAAGAAAGTAAATAGAACGGAAAGGAGAAGGAAAATCTTTACCAGGTTACCAGGCATTATGAGTGAACCTTGATTGAACAATCTTATTTAGATCAACGCGTCGAACTCCGCATCACAGTAATTGCTAACTGATTTCGAATGACTGACGTTTCGTTTATATGCAACTGACTACAAAAATTCCTTGACAGCCGTTCTAATTTAAACAAAAAAAAAAACATTTCTGTGTTAGAGCGAGAGGAGCGTTCTTTCTAGGCACCAGATAATAAGGAGGGCTAATAAAGGCAGGAAACGAAAAAAAAAGCGAGCGAAAAATTCAAATTTGATGGTTTATCGCGCCTCGGTCCTGGTGCGGCGTGGCAGGCAGTGGGGCACACTTGTGTTGTTTGTAAAGAGCATAAAATTTCGATGTGGGAATGTTTTTATCTTGGATCAGCACATGGAATACTTTTTGTCCCGGATTCGATTCCTGCACGATAGTTTTCAGAAATGAAACGCTAAAAACAATTTAGCTCTATACCCTGATCAAAGGCCAGGGCCGGCAAGAACCGTTGACGAAATATATGAATCGATATCTAGATTTCAGAAGTAGGATACAATACCTGCCCCAAAACATTGTAGACACTTTATAGTCTCTAACGATAAGTAGCTATATAAATAGATTATTTCAGGTAGAGCATAATAATAACAGGAGCCCGCAGGGCTGAGTGGCTAAACTCCAAATGCCCCAAGGCGGTCTCAAGGCACGCATGCCAAGACAAACCGAAATCTTATCAAACGTCCGCCATGTTGGTCTTGTTAATAAGCAAAACTGCACACTGGGGCCTCACCTGAAGCGTTAACCACAGTGGACAAACAGTGAGACTACTTGCAAGATGTTCCTCAAAGATAAATCACAATAAAAGCATTAAATCTTAGAAGAAATTTGAGTGTGTTGCGATGTATTTTTAACCGATTTCAGAGGGAGGCTTCTTTTTTATATACACCGATTACTTCGCTATTTGTAAATTCATTAACATATTTTTTATTATGTAGAGTTTCTTATTGGATGGTCCAACAAAAAATGTATTGTCAGTAGTTCAGTACGCTCAGTAGTTTTATAATACGAATAATTTTGTTTGATACCTGGTGATTTGGAAATATGCATTTGAGATTGGTTTTTTAATCGATAATTATAGTCAGGTCTAAAGCTAACGTAAAAACAATAAGTAGATACAGATTTTTTTCAATAGAATAGAAACTCACAAGATTAAAAAGTTTTTAATATCAGACTTTTTTATAATACCTACTAGTTTAAAAGAAAAAAACAGAGTTATGGTTCATTCGTCGCTTACCAACAGGCGAGTTGGTGGTCAAACGCGGACTTATCAGCGTTAAAAAAAATAAAAAAATACAAAAATCCCATAGAAAAAAGCAATTTCAGTATTTTCCAAATTTTTTAATTTGTTGGACAACTTTTCCAATTTTTCTTTCCCTAAAAACCTTGTTCGAACTATTACGAATACATTTTTTCTACTGAATATATTTTTTGCCGTTCTCAAGTGATACGCTTAAATGAACAGCATTTAATTTTATATTGTTTTTTTTCTTCATAATATGTAGAAAAGATAATATTTCTTATTTATCGTAATTTTTATCATACCCGTATAATATAGGGCAAACCTTGATTCTACGGAGCAAAAAGAATAAAAGCACTTACTGATGTTTATTTTCTGTGTCTGGAAACATTGAATAGCCAATAGTTACCTCCTTAAGGCTGTTTGAGGAACATATTGCGCCGCGCCATTTGCAAACACCTTGTACAACAGTTCCCAATAAGTTATGAGCGGTTGTGAGTTACGGTAACGGCCTTTGTAACTACGTTCGAGGGACAAGCCCAAATGTGCTACAGACATATTTACCTAAGTTAAAGAATTTTTCCAGTAATATAACTGCGAAAATATAAAAAAACCTCTTTTATTAAACAAGGTAACAGACGTGTTACGTTAATGTTTTTTTTTTTATTCTAGACATAAATCAAAAATATATTTAAATTACATTAGCGAGCCACTGAATTATACATGATTTTGATAAGCTTTCCAGAAACAACTTTTCTAGACAAAAGTACTTTATTGTTTAATATCAACGTTTTTAAAACATTTCATAGTGTTTTTAAAATTATTATTCGGACAACGTTTAAACTTTTTAGACTAAGTGCTTATCTCTTCTCTACATAGTATAAATTAAAGTCGCTTTCCGCGTGTCTGTCTGTATGGCCGCTAACTCCTCCTAAACCACGCAACGGATTTTAATGCGGTTTTCACCACCAGTTAGAAAAATTTTTTACGGAAGGTTTATATATATAACTAGCGACTCGCCCCGGCTTCGCATGTAAATTACACCCGTGTGAAGCCGGGCGGGCGGGTCTCCTAGTCGTGTAATAAAAGTAAAAAAATCTGCATGTTAACCCATGCTTTTTTTAGAAATCAATGGTTATTCAAATAATGCAAATATAAAATAATAATTTATTGAATAACCTTTGACTTTAGCTGAACTAACGTACCGCTTACTTATAGTAGTCTCTGCCTATAAACATATATGCATTAAAAGGAATAGGTACCTACCTACACCTACAGTACCCTGTAATTATACCCTATGTAAAAAAAATGGTAGCCGTCAAAACAAAGAGTTTGTAAAACGGTTTTTTGCTGGCGTAGGCTATTGAAAGGTTTCTTGATTTTTTGGGGATTCTTTTATTGTTCAAGTTTCTTAAAAGAGACGAAAAGAACGAGGAAACGAGGAAGTTTTTTTGTATTATTGAGTATTTTTGAATTCAAATAAAAAATAATGAGGAAAAGGCTGTTCCCAATCCAGGCTAGGCTTTCTTACCATCTTCGATTGGAGCTGTTCGTAGCTACAAGTTTCTGTGTGCGTTAAAATGAGTAGGTAAGTGAGTCGTACTTAGAGCTTTTGCGTTAAGCGGTAGGTAAGTATAGTGAAAAAATGCGTGAAACACGGAGAAACTTTGAACACAAACGATAATTTTACTAGAGCATATCTCCCTTGTTTGTCTGATCTGGACGTTTGGACTCCACAATCTCTTTTATTACAGCACCAAAAATCATTAAGTACTTATCTAATGAATTTGCCTTATAATTTTTTTAAATAAATAGGCTTGCGTTTGAACACCATCTCGCCTGATGTCAAGCGATGATGCGGTCTACGTTGGAGCACGCTTGCCTAGAAAAAACCGATTCACTCGTAATTTGAATACACCCAGATTGAAGTTGGCGCTAGTTGAACTTTTTTGTCTTTGGGTGTCTTTAAATCACGATTGAATCGTTTTTCTAGACAAGCGTGTTCCATCGTAGACCATCATCGCTTAACATCTGGAGAGCTACCGGTCAAACGTAAGACTATTATTAAAAATAAATAAAAAAGACTGACAACCATTCCACAGTACTTAGGTATATACTTACGTCGCCTTTTAAACTCTCACATAACTTAATTCTTGTAAGAACTTAACATTTAAATCATGACAGTATCTCGCTGCGATACAAAGTCCCACACAAGACTCATAACTTCCGTAAAGCCTCTGCCGTGAATTTTGAACTTTGTAAAGATAACACAAGACGCCTGAGCCTACCGAACCTTGAGCCGACGTCTGCGTGTTTGAATAGTAAAGTAGTCGCATTTCAGAACACATTTTAATTGACCGTCTAATGCGGTTGAAACTATAGTCGGAGTAACCGGCTTAATCTTACGTGAGTAATTCCCGTGTAATATAAATAAAATGTGTGAAAACCACGTCAGTTTCAATATTAACATTTTAATTGATTTAATCAGGCACTACTTTGCGGACATACATACAAACACATACATATCATCATCATTAGCCATTTTTCACCCTCTGCTGGGTATAGGTCTCCTCTTCAGCGCGTCATTTTTTCCGGTCCTGTATAATATATAATATAAGTATATATTATATTTCTTTACATTCCATCCGATCCTATCATGGGATCCTATCGCTGATAGATAGATTGTGATCGACAAAGATTAGGGGCGAACGATTAGCTTCGATTTGTCTGCAGTCTGCACTAATCTGTTCTAAGTTGCTATTTGTCTTTGCGGAGTTAAGGCGGGCGAGCGGTACAAGCATTTGGGGTGAATTTATATATTGGCTTAATATAACTTTGTATCCACTTCTTCTAACTTGTAACATAATTTATAATCAGTGTTTGATAGCTTTTTATATTGCGTTCCGCAGAATCTTGAATTTCCGGGTTTTGTTGGCAACATCTGCAGTCTTATGATACACCGAACGATCCTAGAAAACAAAAAAGTGTGTCTATGTCAAGGAAGTTGCAAGGAAAGGAACGCGTTCTGTCAAAATATTCCCATACAAAACTAAACCTTAACGTCTAACGATAAGGTTCATAATAATGTGGCTAGGAACATGGAGGTAAAACGAGCTCACTGAAATAGCTACCACGGAGGAAGTGTATCCCTTTCTAAAGATTGCCATTACATAAAACATATATTTTAGTAAAACTCTGTTTTAAACTATCTCAGCTGTTCACTAAAGTTATATAATGTTGTGGAATCTCATTCCACAACCACCACGGTAATTATCCCGTAATCATATTTTAGTAGTTTTACTTATTCAATCGGACATACCAGGCAGGCCCTATTTTGGGGTGTAAACATAAAATTACTACCAATGAAATAAAGATAAATTTTTATTTCCATTTTCTAACGGATATTAATGTATATAATATATCTAATGTATCATGTACATATTTAAATTTTATTTTTAAGTAACCATGTAGGTTCCTAGTATAATTACTAGGAACCTTCATGGTTCTGCTGAACCATGAAGCTACTGGCAGCATTAACGACATGGCGTTTTTGATTGTTTGCTTACTATATTTTGTTTTTTCAAGCATGATTTTTGAATATTTATTTTAAAATGGTGAAAAATTTCTGTATAAGAAACTGTGCTAGTGAATCATTCGGTGGCTGCGGCATATCTTTTCACAGGTAGGTACACAAAGCTTGAAATACAAGAAAATGTTTACTAGGGTGTCCATACACGTGTGAACATGAACAATATTTTGAACAATGAACAATTATTTTTATACATTATATTTTAGCATGACCTAGGGATATTTTAAAGTAATTCGCATTTCGGCGAGTGTGCGCAAAAGCTTCGAGCCCTTGTTCCACCCTCCCCCTTTTACTTAGGAAAAGTAGAATGACTGCACATGCACCCTACCCTCCCTTCCTAGTGAAAATTCCAAAGATTTGAACTCAACGATTTGGGTCTTCATTTATGATACGTACTGCCCAAGAATGGAACTACCTGCCGTCCTCCTTGTTTCCTGAGAACAACAAACTAGATATCTTCATGGCTAGTGATAGATAGTGACAGTGAAAGTGATAGTGTGATAGTGACTGCTAGTCTGTGGAATGCGCTGCCTGAATAGGTGTTCCCCGATAGATACAATCTGGGTGTCTTCAAATCACGAGTGAATTGGTTTCTTCTAGGCAAGCGTGCTCCACCGTAGACCGCATCATCGCTTAACATCAGGCGAGTTGGCGGTCAAGCGCAAGCCTATTATTTATATTAAAAAAAAAGATATGTATAGATAGATATGAATAGATTTCTAGATCAACGTGTTCCATCCTCCGCCACACCGTCACGTACCATCAGGTGAGTAAGTGGCGAAACGTAGATCTAGTACCACCATCCAACGGTGAACCGAGCTTTCTGTGTACAGTTGTATCGTTCAAGGGTGTTTCGACGAATCGTACGGGAATCATTCTAAATATTACATAAAAAATGAAAGTACCTAAATTCATCGCTGAATATATTTCATGTTACAGTATACCAACAAAAGAGGATGTAAGAAAAATGTGGTTGGAAGTAACTCTTAGTCGAACAGCAAGAATAACAAAAAACTCCAGGGTGTGCAGTTTGCACTTCAACACAGAAGATTTTATAAAGACACTAGCGACCCGCCCCGGCATCGCAGGTGCAATGCTAATACTAAAATAATATACTACGGAATGTCTTTATATACCTACAACGTTCACAGCTTTTTGTCATTAGGCAAAACAAACATGTTTTCTTTAGAGGTTACTCTTTAAAGAGCGACATTATGATTGGCCATGTGAAAAACACGCCGCCGGTACCGGCCTGTTGCGGTACTGGCCGGGGGGCCGGTACCGCCGCAACCACTATGTCCCTGCATTTTAAATCTTTAATATCTTCGAAAATGTTCATATCAATTACATGCTGTAAACGGCCATATTGGTCTATATTAAATGCACAATGTATTTAAGGTACTTAATTGGATAAAGATTAATGCTGTATTGCTTAAAATCCCTTCGTTATCACGTAGGGTTCAGCCAGCGTTTGCAATGTAAGCGCAAAAAAATATGTTTATTTACGACATTACATTAGAAACCTCTACAATTATCAGTGTTTCTCTACTATATTATGCATGTATTATATATATAAACCTTTCTCTTGAATCACTCTATCTATTTTAAAAAATGCATTAAAATCTGTTGCGTAGTTTTAAAGATTTAAGCATACATAGGGACGGACAGACAGCGACAGCGACTTTGTTTTATCCTATGTAGTGATAGTGATGTAGTGATGCTTTCGACAAACTTTGAAAATGAATGTAGTTCGATGTCATTTTCCCGCATTAAGTAAAATATGCCAAATAGTAGTCATGCCAATCTTCTATATTTATAAAAGCTAAATTCACTCACACACTCACTGACTTGTCACGAAATCTCAAAAACTATTTGACTTACGAAGCTAAAATTTGGCACGTAGATTCCTTATGGGGTATAGAGGTCCGCTAAGAAGGATTTAGCGAAAAAGCCGAATTAAAGGGGGCAAATGGATGTTGAAAGATTATATTAAAGTCCTTTGTTTTTGATGATACTTAGGAATAAAATTTGGTATTCAGGCTAATAGTTTAAAATAAATAAATACTGTTATAATATTTTTACAAAAAAGAAGGATTAAGGAGGTGGAATTGGAGTTTGTATGTTGTGTTGAAAGTTATGCAACTACGAATTTGTAATTTGACAAGTGGGTGTAAAAGTTCATTTAAAAATATTTTACGAAAGGGCCGAATTAAAGGGCCCAAAAAAGGTTGAAAGTTTAGGTGAAAGTGTACGCGTACGAAGTCGCGGGTAACGACTAGTTTATTATAAATGCAAAAGTTTGTCTGTTGTATGTGAAAGAGGAACAAACATCCATACATACAAACTTTGGCGTTTATAATATTAGTTGAAAGTAGGATAGGATGCGAAAGTGTGTTTGTTACTCTTTTACGCAGCAACAGAGCAACAAATCAACCAGATTTTTTGCATGGGTATAGTTCAAGGGATGGAAAGTTATAGGCTACTTTCATCATCATCGTCATCTTCTAGATGTTGTTAACTGATCACCGAATTTAAGCAACGGACTACACGGTCAATCTTAGGTAGGGTGATTGCAAGTGGCATTTAGAAACCGAATGATCGAATAAAAAGTTAACAATCTGGGTGCCTTCAAGTCGAGAGTGAATAGGTTTCTTCTAGGCAAGCGTGCTCCATCGTAGGCCGCATCATCGCTTAACATCAGGCGAGATGGCGGCCAAGCGCAAGCCAATTTATAATTTAAAAAAAATATATGTCACGTGACCCGTATGTCCCGGTTGAGTCTTATAACAATAGCCGCTAAGCCATCTCAGAGGCCTTCAGGCGTCCTGGCGGCCTAAAATTCTGACATTAGCGCTCGTCACTGGGCCTATATGAACTTCCTGTATTTACTGAGAGTACCAATACGATGATTTTAGGAATTACCTACAATGTCTTCGTTTCCTCAAAATCATGAACACCCTACAAGAAAAGGACAAATTACTCCGTGCTCGCTTTTCCCTCGGACCGTTTTTTTAGCATGAGTACTCGATCCAGGTCCCTTTAGGGTATATATAAAATCCTTGGTCTATGTAAACTGTAAAAAAAAGAAAGAAGAAAGAGCTGCTTATGGCTGCGCTTTATGGTCGAATTTTTATGTAAAGAAAATTGTTGAGTGGTGATTTTCCGATAAAGATTAACGTGTTTCATATACTCGAATTTTAATTAAATAGCATCACATAGTTGTAGATAACATAAAAATTGTCTTATTTTTGGTTCTTAATTCGACTGTTTTTTTGCGTATCTTAAGTGTTATCTCTACATAGTATAAATTGAAGTCGCTTTCCGCGTCTGTCTGTATGTCTGTATGGCCGCTAACTCCTCCTAAACCACGCAACGGATTTTGATGCGGTTTTCATCATTAGTTAGATACATTTTCAAGGAAGGTTTATATATATAACTAGCGACCCGCCCCGGCTTCGCACGTAAATTACACCCGTGCGAAGCCGGGCGGGCGGGTCGCTAGTTAATGATAATTTGTTAAAAGAAAAAGGTTGTCAAGTAATTTTTTTGACCCTAACCTGTTACAGACTTGTAAGTGTTACTAAGCCTAAACTGTCTGTCTGTTCGTCCGTCCGTCTGCCCGTCCGTACTAACGGCTATATCTTTCGAACCGTAATAGATAGCCAGATGTAATTTAATTTTCACATAATAATTTGTAATATTAAGGTGGGTTAACTGAGAAATAATAATGTAGTCAAAAAATAAAAACTAAATGAGGGGTGCAGCAAAAGTTTTTTAAAGTATTTTTGTATTTTCTCTAGTGTAAAACCGGTAATAGTTAGGTACGTACAAGCCGTCAGACTTGGCATAATTAAGCTCTAAAGTCTTAACATTTTACTAATAAACAAGGAGTTACTGTTAAAGTTTTTTTTGTTGCTTGGAACACCTAGTTACTCCGTCTTTTATCTTTTTCTGTAGAGTTCTTTTATTAGAGTATATAGAAAATATACTCTAATAAAAGAACTCTCTTTCAAAATTTGAAAGATAAAAAAGACAAAACAGGGGGGGGGGGTATAATATATAACAATAAAATAAAATATAAAGTTTGTAAGTATGTGAAATGTGTTTAGTTAGGTAGACCAAAGACAATAAGACATTGGTTATATCGTCAATGGTTAGGCCAACATACACGATATGATCTTATAGGTATATATAAAAAATACTCATATATATTGATTATTTACATAAAATTTCTTTAAGTATGTAAATTGTAAGTGTTTTGTATCTGGCTGCTACTTCACGTAATGAATTAGAACGTTACCGCGGCGCGCCGCAATCAAATTAATTACCTTATAATGTAATCATTTGAAATTAAATTCCACCCTTTCGAAGATATCAAGTTGAGCATAGAATGAATGCTCTCATTTCTCATTTTAACTGAAGCAAAACTTAATAGGTGCAGGGCCGCATTCAGGTGCTACTTTCGGGGGGTTCGATTTACAATTGATTTTCGACATTGAAGAACGGAAGAGGTAAAAACGCGTTAATCACGCATTGTTCAGAATGCTCTGTAAATAGGAGTTTTTTTGTTGTACCCCCTACTAGCCCTGGCTCCATCCCTGCCGCAGTGGAAAGGCAATAATTACGAGCGCTCAGTGCGAGATTCGGGGAAATAAATGAGAGTCGTTAAGAGACTCGCGTTCAGATATTTCATCCCCCTGAAGAAGACGTTAGCGGGGCGACGGTAGCACCGTGTGGGATCTTCCCACGCGCAGAGGCAAAGAAAAACTAGAAAAGAAACGTCTCGCTCGGATAGGTAAATAAAAAGTAGAAATATGTAGTTTTTAGGCAAACGTGTTCCAATTTCAGACTGACTTATTTTACGATATCTAATAAAACTCTAAAATATTTGAATACTCGACACTGGCAAATGCATAAGACGTGTGACGGCAAAACTGAAAGAAGATAAAATACAACTGTCACAAAACAACAAAAATTCAAAAACAAAAATTCCAAAATAAAAACTAACAATAAGGCTTTAACCTAAGTAGGTACCAACTCAAGTGTAAAAAAAAATATAATGACTAAAATATTTTCATGGTTTTGATTGCGTAAAAAAGTTGTTCACTCCTTGGATTTGCAAAGTTATCAAGGGACATGGTTTTGTATTTAGAGAACTTCATCTCTAAATACCAAACCATGTACCTTGGTAACTTCACAGAAAGTTATGAAAGTAGATGAAAGTATGTATTTATTATGGTCTAGTTCCATATTCTTTGACCAAGAGCCGACAAATGATCACCGTTCAACGGCACACCTCACGCGTGTTTTTGTCTAAATGTAGATGTTCTCGCGCGAGACTAATGCCCTTTTACTGCCGAGTGTGGAAAAGGACGATATTAATTGCCTACCTGCTTATAATGAGCAAGAAAACAGAGTTGTTAGAACCTCAGCTAAAACAAAATGTTTGGCTGTTCCATAGAAAACGGCCATTTGTCGTAAACATGTATGTAACAGCTAATATTGTTTCGTGATTTTAGGATTGGTCCCATAATAACAGTTTTACAATGATGGTAGGTACTATGGATATGGACCCCTCTCGCCTTAGTACATCCTTTTCGCGTAACACTGTTTATCAATTTAAAAACCTGCATAGTTTAAAATTGACACTACAGTTAGAATTAGGTTAAAATTGCGTTTCAAGATTTAGTTAAAATATAGTTAAAGATAAAGATTATTTATTTGCTCAAAACACTAGTAAATCATACACACATTTAAAAACGCATGCACAGTAGGTAGGTTTAAATATTTGTCACCTTGTATCATGTTTTGCCTAGTTTTGTTATAGGCGTACAAATCTAGAGAGATGGTATAAAAATACCGTAAGAATTATTTATATAAAAAAGTATTAATTAAATTAACTGTCGAAACAATTTCAAAAGTTAAGAAATAATGTTATTAATTTAAATAGTTAACAGATAGACATTACTATAATTGTATGATAAACAAATTGACCTACTGCAGTCATTACTAAAATTTATCATTTATAAAATCACTAATTTGTAATAACATTTCTAGACTAAAAGTTTTTTTAGTTTTATTTTAAATTGACTAGCTTTTAGATCCCTAATTGAAATCGAATCGATCCCTTATTGAAATAGTTCATTCATGGAACCGCGTATTTGTTGTAAATGCAATCTCCACGCGTAGGTGTTGATTTGATACGGTATTGTGTAAAACCCACGCTCTTTATTCGAAACGCACACGTCATGCGTGCCTTTCGCAAGACCAACCCTGAAAATGCGAAAACAACAGCTATTCCATACATTTGAAAAACTATGGAAAAGCTGTTTTTTAACAGCATGGAACAGCTGTACTCATTGCATGGAGTGTTTAAGTTCGTGACGTCATAAGTAGACGCCATCGCCTGCGAGTGTTTCTAGTAAAATTATCACCAGCCAGAAGACGTCCACTGCTGAACATAGCCCTCCCCCCTTAACCTCCACACTGAAGGAAAGCCTGCCATCTGCATCCACTGGATGCCCACGACTCTCACGATGTCGTCGGTCCATCTAGTGGGAGGCCTACTTACGCTACGTCTTCCGCATGCCGCATGCAAAATCATCATGCCTAGGTATAATTGAACTTATTTGCGCTTAACCAAAGATAATAATAACCTGGGGCCTTATGGACAACTGCTATTGCGGCACCTAGCCCGCTCAGTTGGAAAATCACGCGAACGTGAACCTTATCGCGCCCAGATACGGTTTGCGGTCGCGTGATTTTCCAACTGAGCGGATTAGGTGCCGCAATAGCAGTTGTCCGTATGGCCCCTGTTTATATCGTCATTGCGCTTAACACTCGAAACCTCGGGAGGGGAAATCATCGGACACTGATAAAATTTTATCGCTCATACAATGGTGACCGAAATTATCGCTATTAGTCCTTTCCATTCAAAATGTTCGGATTTATTGAAGGTAATTGATATAATAGCCATCTTTGTGTACGACTAATGTGCCAATTGCGGTTTGGATACGCTGGATGAAAAGGGTAATCCTTAGTGAAAATATAATTCATTTGTAATATTCAGACTTGCTTTTTTAATGCTTATGTTGTGATGAGCAAACGCTCGCCTAATGGTAAGCGCCACACTTGCCCAAAATCGGTTGAGATTATTCTCAAAAACATTCTTATAATAATCTTACATTGAGTTTTGTCTTGCTCTCTCATGAGCCGAGAGAGCGAGACAAAATTCACATAATAATATGGTAGGGTCACATAGTCGTGGTCAAGTTACAAGAAGTTATAATTTAATTTTCATATTAATTTTTATATTAATAGCCCACGGTCATAACCCCCATGACTCCCCCCCTGGATCCGCCCTTGGCTAGTATATTATGAAACAAGTATGAAATCTTTGTTCTATCCATAGAGTAGGAATTTTACAGATTCCAGATTCACGCATTGCAATGTCTGCGCAGCCACGTTTCAATCACATATCAAAACTCGGTTTATTGTGTAGGCGCGAGGTCGCGGAAATAGAGGAAAAGCGTGAACCCGCTGAACTAAATTATTCAAAGCAAGGATACGTGTTTATGCTGCTAACTAAGAATATGGCAACATTTTCTTACAAATAGACCTGTTTTTTTCTTTTATGTTTTGGTTTTAGATATCTGTTCTATTTAGCAATTTTCAAGTTTTAAAAGATATTTTTAAATAAGTCTATCTAATAGTACTTGCTCCAATACGCATTTCACCAAATACGCACTTAGTGCAAGTGCATGCGAGTCTATAAAATAATAAAACGGTGGGCGAAGTACAATTACTTATTTAAGTAGATGAGTTATTCCAAACAAATTTAAAATTTCGGAATAAAAATTTGTATGGTATATACTAAAATATTCGTACTTCGCCCATAGATTTTAAGTAAAGTACGAGTAAGTAGGTTAGTGGGCAACAATTTATCTTATAAATGTAAAATTTGTGGGCTAGGATGCCGTTTTAAAATTAATAGCTATACATAGGTTATGTTAGCAAATTCTAAAGAACTAATTAACTCGTAAATAAAGGGTAGTTCTAGAAAAAAAATAACTTGCGGTTACATACTCCTTTGCTATTTCTTACGTTTATAGCTTTGCGGAATGATAGCAGCCGTAGAAAAGTCAACTCTTCCCTGTTTTAAGTAGGTTCAAAATTCTTATCCTAATTCTTGTCCTATTTAGAATCGCTACTAACTTTAACTGCACTTCTTCGTTACGCAAACATTCTACGAAAAATTTCAAGCATCTAAAACAGTTCAAGGAAGTCATACAAACACGACCGCCGCAAACATTTCCTTGCCGAAAGATAAACCAAATTCAAGTGGCAAAATACCACAAGCGAGGCGACAAGCCGCGACGAACAACAATAGGGCTGTAAAGGCTGTAAAGGCAGTTACATTTTATAGCTGCAATCGCGGCGAATAAACCCCGAGATTGTACTCCAGCCAACAATTAAAGGGAAGAGATAAAGCCAAAGGATTTTCAACGACTCCTTTACCTTTATAAATCTGAGGATATCCGGCTCGTTTTGGTTATTAATTTTATCTTGCACTTTGATGGCAGTTCGTGTAGGTTTGTAGGGCAATCATATTAGTTCAATCCGATGTCGTATTTCACTCACTAGGTTTTATTTTTAATTATCATGTTGGCCTTTGCGTTTTGCGGTATATCAAACTGCAACAAGATTTAATGAGTTTAGTTCTCTTAAATAAAACATGATCAGTAAATCTTTTTTGTTTTATTGTGCTATCTTACTTTTTTGTGGGTTGAAATTCGTTTATATTATTTACTTATGGAGGCAACATCTGTTTTTTTCATCGTACTAATTTCACATAAAAGGACATTAAATCTTTAATTCAAAGTGAATTACAGATTAGCAAAAAAAAAACTGTATTAATTTTTACTTAGCGCCATTTTCAGTAATTTTAAACTTGTACGATGAATTTTTTGACGCACAATTTAGAAGAGGACAATTTGTAGTGCTGTGTAAAGCAAGTAGCAATATGTATCTATAAGAGCTCATTTCTTGTTTTTACAAATGAGCCTAAATCATACACTCTGTAAGTGAAAACAATGTCAACTCAATCGAAAAATGTGTAACAATTAACCTGACACCTCAAGCGCGAAATCCTTTACTCACGTTTCCCGGTTTTCCCTAATGACTGATTTTCACGGATGCAAAAGTAAACCCCAGCGAGGAGACATGAATTTCCAATAGAATAACTCCATTTACTTGAAAGAAAGGGTGAGTGTATTAGAGGTCGATGACTCTTTGTTCTAATTAGTAAACCGAATGGAAACGATGATTCTGGTCCATTAATTTTGAGTTAGTTTGCCAAAATTTTGATTCAGTACGATTAAGATTATCTCTGTGGCATCGTATCTATTTGCCAGAAAACCAAAATCACAGACATTGAGAAACGTAAACTAAAAAAAAAGTTATTTATCTGAGTCTTTCCTTCCAAAATATGCCATTTTCTTTTCTCAGTTTAGGAAGAAAAAGGTCTTATTTTGGATATTAAATATAAAAGTCTATTAAAGGTCTTATATTAGAAGGAATCAGTTTCGGAAGGCACAACTCAGAAGGAAAGTCAGGATTTTTTTCAAAACTCCTATTGTTTTAAAATTAGAAAGCTTTATTGGACAAATTGTAAACGTAATCCAGAAGGGTTATTAAATTTTTAAACGAGCTTTGACCAGCCTCTGCAAAGTGTAGAACGCTTTATGAAAAAAACTCTATCAAAATTTTATAGCATTCCCCACTAGCAGGTACGCAATGACTTTGATATTTTCGACGGCATTAATTAAAAAATTATAAAGCTTCCCTTCTCCCCGCGGCCATTGTTCAGCACAAAGCGTTTATGCAAGGTTTTGGCAGTAAGGATTTTATGTGGCTTCAAGTCAAGTTTAAATTATGAACGAATTTATTAATTAATTATTGCATTCATAATATTATCTTGTCTAGAATATTGTACTATAATATTAACTTTTTATATTAGATACATTTGAATTCTAGTTCAATTTATATATATATTTAAAAAAAAACAATGTCACCTCGCAGTGGTTTTCTAATTATGTATTTAATAGTTAACCGCGCGAAGGAAATGGCGCGTAATCTGTCCACGGGTTTACTTGTGTTTTTTTAAATACACCTAAATTAAATAGTAAATTATATAATGAGTGCATAAAATAAGTCATATTATTAGCCGAGACGTGTATCAGTCCGATCCGAAGGCAAGGGTGGATATTGAAGTAATAAATAAATTTTTATTGGTTTTTATTATTTAGTTTTATACTCTGGTTTTCACTATAATTGCGAGGAAACGGTGATGTTGTTAGTACCACCTACGGGTTGTAGTAGTAGTATTGTAGTAATCTTTTTAATATTATTTAAACTTGAATGATAACGTTTATTCAATGTTTTCGCCCATTACTGGGAAAGCTAAAGCCATCCCTAGTATTATTGTACATTTACACTCGAAAATACACAATTTTAGAAAAATAATACAAGAGGCGACAAGTTTTCTTCACGTTATTTGGTGCCAAAACCTATTTTTATTCGACAAAAATTATGCCAGGTTCTAGTATTCTTTTAAACCTAGGCAACCTTTCTACATGAAATATAATACAAACAGAACCTCTTTGAACGATTAAAAATAAACTTTTTGTTTGGTTGGGGTTTAAAAGCAGAATAATTGTGTGCACTAATGTAGAGCCCTTACTATTTATAATGCTGTGACATTTTCACCGCGCAAAAAGATAAATAAGCCCACCGTAGGTAATGGCTCCGCTTTTATTGAGCTGTTGTTTGATTTCAAAGGCTTTATCGTGCGCCTGTTTTATTAGCTATTGGTAAACGATGCTGTTTGTTTAAACATATGAGAATTTCGTAAATATGAAAAAATGCGGGGCTTTACAAATACGGGGTGTCCTAAAGATGTTGGATATATAATATATACGTAGATAATGACATTATACAGATTGAGTGGCTTAGCGTCAGAGTTTAGGCCTCCCGAAAGCCTTTGACATAACTAAATAGTTGTTGTTAAGGGCAAACAACCGGGACCTACAAATTAACGTGGCATACGTTCCACGGTAGTGCTCCGTTGTAAATGCCACTCATGGTCACTAATTCGAAGTCTGACCAGATCATACATTGCTTAATTTCGGTGATATTTTAGGAACTCCAACTTTTTTTTAAGTCTAGCATATTTTAGTTTTCCATTCTAGAGCCAACTCCATTTGACATGGACAAAAAGGTTGTACTACTTACAAAAAAAAAGTTATAGTATGGTAGGTATGTAGGTAGGAATTACAACTTCTATAGCGGGCTTGAAAAACTTCTAATGACAAATAGATGAAAATTATTGTATTGATAGCGCAAAGACGGCCATGTTTGTGTAGGAATGTGTACATTCCAAGATATCAAGAGACAAAATCCCCTCTATTGAAAATACGATTTTCGTCGCGACACCCGTTATTTCAATGAAACCTCTGAGGTAAATATTTTGGCGCGATAATAAAGCGGAATGGTTCGGCGATGATTTTCCTTAACAATGCTTCCCAGAGGAAGGTGGGTAATTATGATTGAGCACAAAATGGGTAAAAATAAGGCGAAGTATTGTTTCACTGGTAATTAGGGTTTGTGGTCCCGAAAGGGCTCGGTTTTATAATGCAAGTCACACAAACTGTATTAAACGGTAACATTTTTGGTAAGGGATGTTTTCAGAGTTTTTTTTTTGTGGTATCGTGGATGTTTGAGTTTTTTTTTTTCTTTTATAATAGGTAGGCTTGCGCTTGGCCACCATCTCACTTGAGCATGATCATGTTGAGGGACGATGCGGTCTACGATGGAGGATGGATGGAGATGGACGCTTGCCTAGAAGAAACAGATTCACTCTCGACTTGAAGACACCCAGATTGTGACTAACGGGGAACACCCGTTCATGCAGCAAATTCCACAAACTAGCAGTTCGCACGATAAATGTGGAATCAAAGCGCTTCCGGTGGGAATTAAATCATGCAGATCTGATGCACACTCTCCAAAATGTATACGGTAAAAAACCGATAGACTAGCAACTCGGACAATATTCCGAAATTATTTAATTCAAAAATACGAAAATTTATTCGAAATTGTTTTATTTATTCAATATTCGGACAATATTTTTCTCATAATAAGATAAACTCATAATGATATTGCGGTACTTATTGCAAAAATTCTTATAGGTGATTAGAGGGCACATACATACATACATAGGTACATAGATAGACGATCAACCTCACCCCCTCCTTTTGCCGTAGTTGGGTAATTATCCTAAATTATAGGTACCTAAAGGTACTCCCAAGTTCATATTTAGACTGCGGTTACGTAAATTTGGGGAGGTTTGTCTATCCGAATTAACGTTTTACCACGACCTGAGTGTCGCCGACGTATTAATATTCATAATAAACGTTGCTGCGGCGCGAGCGATGAAACCAGACGTGTCAATTAATATCACGAGATATTATGTTAGGAGGTGCCTACTCCCCTTTGTTCTCGTACAAACTTACTTACCGAAGGTGACGTCTTCATATGATGAAGTACTAGCAGCACTCGCTGTTTCATAGGAACCGTGGATTTGTTTTAATACAGGGTATACCATGCCAGAATCAATAGATCTTAGCATGATGCTCGAAGACCTCAATCAAGTCTCCCAACAGGAGGGCTTAAGATGAACATGGACAAGACAAAGGTCATGTCAAATGTCCATGTTGTGCCCACCCCAGTATCAGTTGGCATCTCAGTTTTTGAAGCTGTTGACGCGTACCTAGGATAAACAGTCGAACTAGGCTGGTCCAACTTCAAGGAAGAGTTCAATCGGCGAATCCAATTCGGCTGGGCAGCGTTCGGCAAACTTCGCAACGCCTTCTCGTCCAAAATACCTAAGTGCCTTAAAACGAAAGTCTTCAACTAGTGTGTTGCCAGTTGCCAGTGATGACATACGGCAGTGAAACGTGGTCTCTCACTATGGGCCTCATAAGCAAGCTCAAATTAGCACAACGAGCTATAGAGAGGTCTATGCTCTGGGTTTCTCTACGAGATCGAATGAGGAGATCCGTAGACGAACGAAAGTTTCCGACATAGACAGCCCACCGGATTGGCAAGTTGAAGTGGCAGTGGGCAGGGCACATATCATGCAGTACCAACGACGACGACGGCCTAAAAAAGACCGCAGGAAAACACTGGATGCGGGCCGCTTCCAACCAGACCTTTTGGAGATAGATGGGGGAGGTCTATGTCCAGCAGTGGATGGCCTATAGCAGAAATGGTGATGATGATGAGGGTATACCCTACCTATATACCAAAGTTCATCCAAATCTGTTTAGTTGTTACGGAGTTTAGTGCGGACAAACTTACACACAAACCTGGGCGTTTTTAATATTACTATGATTAGGGCGAAGACGACGCAGTAGTAACCGTACAACAATAATGCAGAAGGAATTCACAGAAAAACGTCGTTTTTATGGTTGACAGGATAGTTTGATCTCAACTCGCCTGATGATCTCAACTTGTTTGGAATGGCTCTCAAATGAAGCTACTGAAACACCCCGTTTAGCGACAGATTTTTAATTTGTTGGTAGCATGAACCGTCATATCATGTATCCTAAGGTATGTCTTATAATCAAATTAATCCCACGGTGTCATCGAGATACAATTCCTATAGAGTCACAATCTCTTAGTGAAAACAGTAAAAAAATATCCGAGCGATTGCATACATCGTAACAATTATATAGTTCACAATGCCACATTACTCCAATATAGACGTTATGTCACTTGCATAGTGTTCAACGTTAGTTGTCCGAAAAAAAAAAACATACTTTATTAGTTAGTAAAGTGCATCTCTACCGACTCCGGGGTCCGTGCCCATTGTCAACTCAAGTCAAGTATTATTCAACTAGATTTAGAATATTGTTATTTACAGATGTCATATAAGAAATAAAAACAGATAATAAGCACGCCTGATGCCATAAAATTAAAAACTACAGTTATATGAATATTAACGAGATATTTACAGTGACAAGGTTGTGGATATGGAACACCCGATATTTCAGCGCAGTTACATGCACCACCTTGACGGGAATACTGAAGAGAGCGAGTGGTTGGCCGAAAAGACCCGACCGTGATAGTTTAAAACAATGCAAATTAAAAACTTCATGATTTTACAACACGACAAAACTTATGGAAACTTTACAACAAACTTGTCTCTCTCGCTAATTCAAGTCAATTTAAATCCTCTCGCTTCGATCCTCGTTGCTTAAGATAAAGCCTTAATTAAGGACCTTCTCGATCGATTAAGTTAAGCTGAGTTTAAATAGACGCTAACTCCGCGAGAAAGGTTTACTCCGCCGTGAAATGGCATTAGGTTTTCGCGCGGTTTATTTCTGGATACACCTAAACGAGGAGCACGAATGCAAGGTAGAGAGGAAGGAAAATATATAGGATATTAAATTTGCTATGTATTGAATCAAAAAAGAGTCTTTAGAGTCATCGCTATGAACAAATTTTACTATGGGTACAACTACAACCCCTAAAACAACCCAATACGAGTATAAACCCCTAGCCCAAAAAACCCATTTTACAACAAAATTTTTAGAAAATCAATTTAGTTTTTCATTTAATTTAACTCCAAAGTGGCAAAAAAATATCAGGTGTTTCATAGAAAAAATTCATTCACACTTATCGATATTTATATGGAATAGCTGATAATTATTTCGCGATTTTAGTGTTTGTTCTATATTAAAAATTGTTCACATTCAGCTTAGGACATCCCAAGCTTATAGAGAAATAATAAGATAAAATAAAAAGAACAAAAAAAGTAGTAAACAAACACAATAAAGGCGACTCCTTTTACAATACACGTATTTTTGTCTTTACTATAGTGTTAAAACGATAATACATATCTAGCGTCAAACTTGGCATGATTATAGTACACAGTCTAAAGTAGCACAACAATTAATAAACCCCAGCCGTGTACCTACAGCTACACGTACGAGTTAGTTAGGCACGCACAACAAATCCTGCACTGATTGAAAGATTTTTTTTTTGGGTGCGTTGCTCTATATGTTTGAGTAGGAATCGCACTTGACCTGTGTTTAATATTTTTAAATATGTGGAAAAATTAAATATTGAATCACTATCATACGTAGCTCTTCCTACGTAGTAGTTTGAGTAGGAATCGCACTTGACCTGTGTTTAATATTTTTAAATATGTGGAAAAATTAAATATTGAATCACTATCATACGTAGCTCTTCCTACGTAGTCTCGGTGTTTGCTTACGTATATCTAAAGCATTCATTCGAGACGAAAGACGAGTCGCTAAGAAAGGAGATTTTATGGCGGATTGACTTAATTAGGGAACGTAGTTAAATTAGAGGAAATATTTTTGATTGATACGACTTGATGGATTTGTTAGACGTTCACAGTTGGATTAACAGTCCTTGCAGCAAGCCGTTGTAACACTTTCATAAATACGACATTCTAAAATTTAGAATGTCGTATTTATATAGTTTATCCATACTTTAGATTAATATGTACTTTGTAATAATTTTAAAATCTAAAACATGGTTGATAAAAAAGAAACAGCTTCATTAACATATATATACCAAATATAAATAAAACCTTTGATACGTACCAAACGTTTTGAATCTACGTTTCTAATCCGTATAGCCAAGGATTGGAACAACCTGCCAGCTTTCTTGTTTCTTGAGAGATATAATCTGGGCCTTTTCAAGGCCAGAGTGAATAGATATCTTCTAAGGCTGCGTGGTTCAACTTCGACCACATCGTCGTTTATCAACAGGCGAGTTATTGGTCAAACAAAAAAAAAAAACACCTCCACAACTATAAAATAACAAAACTATAGATAGGTACACGATTTACATTACTACAGTTAGTAAATAACTTCTCTGTGTCTTCGTAGGACATACTTTGGAGGGTTTCCTGGACAAATAAATTCAGTACTATTTTATATTTGCTATATTAGAATTGTTCCCAATTCTACAGATTCCCATGTCTACAGACTCCGCCATTTCTACAGATTTTCGTTTCAACAGAATCCCACGATTACTGATTTTCATGTCTTCGGAGTCCCATTTTTAGGGATTTTCTTTATAACGGAATCTCATGTTTACTGATTTCGCAACAGGTTCCCGTGTTTTACTGATTATAATTTTATTATGTATAGTCAACTATTTTTAATGTAATTACATACTGGCTGGTTGTGACATTTTATCTTAAGTATCATTGTCATTATGATGCAGTGTCGATTCACTGACTTAGAGTTACATAATGGGAGAATTTCTGACAGCTAATTAAAAATAGTATACAAAATGACCCAATTTTTGGCGTTAGCAAACAATGAAGTGATAAAAAGCAAGTAGTCAAATAACCTATACGTATACGTATTTAAGACAACTACAACAAAAAAAATACTAAAATCTGGAATACCGTCACCCTTTTCTCATCAGGGTAGAATTCTATAAAATACTTAAGTCGGGTGCTGATTTAGCACGATAATTATAAACGGTGTTAATATGTTTGGCATACTTTAATACAAGTAGAGTAAAACAGCGTCAAGTATTTTGCAACACATACTGTGACATACTTTTACATGCATTTTAATATTAGTACGTCAAATACCAAACTTTAGTCTATCTCGACATGCCTTCGATAGCTCAGTTGGTAGAGCGGTGGACTGTAGTCGGTTCGATAGTTGGTATCCATAGGTCGCTGGTTCAAATCCGGCTCGAAGGAATCTTTTTAACCCATTCGCTTAAAACAAAATAAATTTAATTAAAATTTAAACTGTTTTTAAGGTATTATGACTGTGTGATCATTTAAAATTGACAGGATGTAGGGTTTTATTTAAATCATTAAGTCGTTACTTTTTATTAATACAAAATCAAATGTGAAATTCATTAAAAAAACTGGCCAAGTGCGAATAAGGCGCGTGCACTGACTACAGAAAGTATTGTAAAATACAACATCACGCCCAGGCGGTCACCCATCCAAGTACTGACCACAGAAAAAGGAAGTTTTTTTTTTCTTTTCAGTGGTAATGACCGCGCCCCACGTTGCTTAACTTGGTGTTGAACAGACATTTTTCACCGACTCGCACTTGGCCATTATTTAATATTTGTTGTTATACTTTTAGAGTGTCTACTATAATCATGCCAAGTTTGACGCTTGTACGTATTACCGATTTTAGGGTTCCGTACTTTTAACGATTTTATTATTTCTTAATTAATCCGCCATAACATTTCATATTATGTTAAAATTTTAACTAGCTATATATTACGGTTCGAAAGATACAGCCTTTGATAGGTAGGACAGACGGCCGGACGGGCGGACGAACAGACAGACATCGTAGGCCTAGTAATAGGGTCCCGTTTACACCCTTTGGTCACGGAACCCTAAAACATTAATTAATATCAGTACCTATCCTAATCTATAGAATTAAAAATGAATCCCTATTTACCTTGGTCACACCATAACTTGAGACCGACTTTACCGATTTCATTCATCTTTTTTTTTAAAGTTTTCTAATACTTTGTAGAAGGTAATTACGGAAAGAAAAATTAAGAAAGTTGCGCAGAAAATTTTAAAATTTCAGTAACTTAACAACGATTTTAACTTCGCGCGTTTGACAGTTCTAAGACAGGATAACGTCTGTCGGGTCAGCTAGTAAATAATAATAAATAAATAATGCATAAGTAAATTGAACCAAACTTTTATTGCTGTTTGTACCTAAATAATGCGTTTCATGTCAAACAGTAGTTTGAGATTCCAGTTATAATTAAATCAAGCATTCTTTCACAAGTTGTGTATAAATAATTAAAGAAAGCCTTTGACAGGGCAATTCCCTCCGAGTACCTTCCACCCTCCTGCTATGCTAAAAGGAAGGCAAATAGTGATGTGGTTGGCACTGGAGTTATCGACTGCCTCATTACAGTCAATGACGTCGATTTAGTATAAGATTAATAAATTCTTAATAGGGATAAAAAGGAATTGAAAATAGTAAAAAATACGTTTCTAAAAATAAATATCTTTTTACAAGACATAATTGATATATTTTCTTCTTAAATAAGAACAGTGCATCGACTGCCTTATTACAGTCAATTAAGTAGATTTAGTATATGATTAAGAAATTCTTGATAGGGTTAAAAAGGAATTGAAATTCAAACACTTTTAGTAGCTTTATCTAGTCTGTGTTGTAAACAGTAAAAAATACGTGTTCTTTTTACAAGACAGAATTGGTATTTTTTCTACTTTAATAAGAACAGTGCAGCTTAAGGCTTATTAAAAGTAAAAACTAAACGATCAACAGCATAATGAGTTTTAAGCCCAATGCAATATTGATCTGGGTAACTACACATACATACGGTCACACCTCTTTCTCATTGGGGTAAGCACAGACCACATTTCTCAACTTGCTATGATCCTGATTCTCTCTGATTAGCTCTTTCGCTTCTTCTACTTTCATGAGTGTTTTCATATAAGCTCATTGGTTGCTTAGAATAGGTACCGTCAAAAGTATCCACTTTTGACAATTGAACGATTTGGTCGTGATATGTTAGCTTACGTCGACTTTTATCGTCTGCCCATTCACGCTCGCCACATAAAATTCTTTCGTAACTGATAGGTAACAATTGCCATTCAGATTAACACTTATCACCGGAAAAGCGACAGCAATAACATTGTAACCAACTAAATGAAAACTGTAACTTCTGACCACGTTTGTGAAGAAAGTTTGCAAGTTTTTATATTTAGCAAATGTGATGTCGTGCTATAATGTCCTATAGGTATATGTTTGTGCCGTTTGGGGTCGATACTTGAGTGCCGCGAGAGAGGTACCTGCCGCTCTAACATTATGTAGGGACTTGGCCAAACGCTTGGTGGAGGCGACCAAACAAAAAGGCGGCTTTGCAGCTGTCAAAAAAAGCGAAGTATACTTTTATAAAAAACTCTAAAAGTAAAATTATAGTTTTCGCACTTCACTAACGATAACGTCGCGTGACACGATTTCTATACAAGTATTCGCTGTCGACGAGAATGTTCTACGAAATGTCAAGTTGACCTTATGCTAAACGACAGGCCGCTGCTAAATTATTGGACAGCCTTGTTTGATCTTTGAAAGCCCTTTCGTATGATTGCTGGCAGCTTGGCAGGTAAATTGATAAATGGATAGGCATAACATGACGTCGTAATGATAGATGGTAGAAATATTATACAACTCTTTAACTCGAACTCGATTCAAGCATTTATTTACTCTTGACAGCTACAACAATAATGTGAACAGTTTAATAAAAACATTTTCTTTTATTAATTCGGGTCACAGACTAGGTAAAGCTACTAAATCTTTGTTTCGGGTTCTGCTATAGTCTTACGTTCGAAAATCTATAGCTAATAAAATCAGCTTTTTACTATGCTATTGCTGCTGTCAGAGCAAATAAATGCTTAGACCGAGTTTAGGGACGATAACCATCTAAGAAATTTGGCAAGTTTTTTATATATACATAAACATATATTTAAGAAAATTTTACTATACCTAATTAGGTAAAAAAAGTATGATATATATAAATACATATATATAAATGTATATAATTTTTATAGTGGCGTTATCCTTATCCTTATCCTTACCAATATTATTAAATCGAAAGTAACTTTGTCTCTCTGTTTGGATGTTTATTCTCTTATTACGACTAAACGGCTAATTTGGCAGTGCGTATCATGAAAACGGACATAGGGTACTTTCCCCCCAAAAAATCGGAAAATCTGGAAAATCGCGGGTAACACCGCGGGATTCAACTAGTAATTTTATAAACCTAAGTCTTTATAGGTACTTTGTACGTAATAATAGTTGAAAAATAAACAAATAATTATATTTTTTTTATGGTTTTCAGGCGTGCAAATTGCCACGCGTTTGCTATGTGTTTTAACATTCACAACATTTATGGAGTACAAATTGACGTAGCGTCACATAAGTCGACCAGGCCCCAGGCACCAGGCCTTAGAGACAGTAACTATTTACTTAATCAATTAAAAAACGCTTTAGTGGCGATATTAATAAAGGTGCATGTTTAAAAAATTATGTTATGCGAAATATTACAAAAAAAAATAATAGATTTTAATGAAAACGAAGAGCATCTTAATCTTTTTCCCTGTCATAAGTTATTCCAACGTTGTAAGAATCATTATGCCCCAGGTGCATAAAACGAGCGCCTGTTTAAAATTCGCAGAATGAAGTTACTTACGCTTCTTTTACAGGGCTACGCGAAAAGGTTTTACTAAGTCCAAAGGGGTCCATAAAACACATATTTTATGAACAACTTTAACTAAAGGACCAACCATGAAGTCGCGAAAAAAATATCAGTTGGAATAAAGTTACCTCCGCTTCTTTTACAAGGTTGCGCGGAAAGAATTTACTAAGCCGAAAAGGTCCATAGAACCCATAATTATGAACAAATTTTAATATGGGACTAATCATCAAAAAAAATATCAGCTGTTCCATACATTTTGTCGAGTGTGAATGACCGTTTTCCATGGAACAACTAATTTTTTTTTCGCGTTTTCATGGTTGGGCCAGCATCTGGAAATGTTAACTATTTTTTTATCTGTACATTCTAACATATAACCTCTGTGCATTTTGTAGAAAATGTAATCACACTTCTTTGCACATTGAAATATTAGGTATACTACATTTTTATTGTCAACGAGTTACTTTAAGGTCGAGGCCAGAAAATCCAAATTTGGCCAAAAACATTTTTCTAATTATGTGGAAATTAAATACAATGTTTCAGAAAACAGTTTATCAGACTCTAACGGGATCGATAAGTCCGGGACGTACTACGTTAACGTGGTCATTTACGTGAGTAGACGATGTAACTCACAAGTTGGAATTCTTTGAAAACTCGTTAGGGGTTGTTTCATAATGAGGGTAGTCCGATACGGACGGGTCGGAAGCGGCACGACTATCGTACTGGCCGCCGCGACAGTTTCTATTCAAATTAGGAACGACTCAGTAAAACTATGCAACGAAAATCCCTTAATTTTTGCACCCATTTCTTGCCGTGAAAACATCATCATAGACCGTAAAGAGTAAACAAAGCAATGGTTAAGGAGTATAGTTTTTCATCCACTTTGTTTTGTAAGATAGTACTAGAGGAAGGTACGTTTCAGTGCCAGACGACACGTCACTGTTTCCGGAAGTTCAGAGTCGAAATGCGTGCGAAGGAACTACTTTACAGTTGATGTAAATATGCTATCAATTTTACCATCTAATTAATTAAAATCTGTGGTTTGTGGTTGGTGGATTTTAAATTAGGTTGGATAGTTCAAAATTTCGACATCTAGGTAAGTAAAAGTATTTTTGAAATTATTCGATAAACAAGTAAATATTAAAAAACTCAGATTAAATTAAATTAATACACATAATTATCATCAGTCTATATATTATTATAATGTTTATTTACTGCTAGACGTAGACCTTTCCTGAAGGACGTCAGTTGATATGACGCTTTACGCACTTTAGCCGATTCATCTAGGCCTAGGGCATTCAAAAAACTCTTTTATTAATACATTGAAATGCGAAAAACAGACAATGCTATCGATAAGGACAGTGCTAAACAATTGGTAAAACTTATATGGATATCTGCTTCAAATTGAAATAACATTAATTTTAAATAATACTTAAGTATTCAAATTTAAACAACAATCTAATAATCTACTATGTAACCAAAATTCAAAACTCGTATAAAATCTCTGAAAAAACCTCTGAGGTAGGTTTATTTGGTGGAGGAGGACGGCTGAAAAGAGTGCTGAAGTTACAGTAGCAATTTCACTTTTTATCCGACGATGCTATGCAACTATAAGGGTAAATTATGTTAGAATATTTCCATGTACAGCCTAAATTCCCGTCAATGAGGTGTCGATAGATTACTATAAGTCTAAGGATAGTTACTCGGTTGGTGACGTTATCATATAACAAGATATCTTTATATAGAGTGGGGATATATAACAAAATTTGACTGCATCATGTCACATATAATTGAATAGGTATTTTAAATTAAAAGTGACGTTTGGTACATTATTATTGCTTAGGTTATTTGGTACATTGTTCTAGTTCTAAATTTAATGTGTACACTGCCTGTAACAAATTGAAGTTGTACCGTTTGCAAAACATCATGTGGCAAAAATTCAATTGTAGGGTTTTTTTATGGATACTTTCCATGGATTAAAAAGATTCCTTCGAGCCGGATTTGAACCAGCGACCTATGGATACCAACTATCGAACCGACTACAGTCCACCGCTCTACCAACTGAGCTATCGAAGGCATGTAAAGATAGACTAAAGTCCGGCGCACACGCACTGATGTATGTATTTCGTAACATAAATACAATATGCATTTACTACTACGGAAAATTCATAATTATATCATTACAGAAGTAGATACGTTATATTACCATAACTTGTTTTTTAAATCGAAATCTTACAAAGTTTTGACGTTCCAGGTGAATCAAATTATTTTTAGACAAATACTTTTCTGTCTAAAAACTAAATGTTAAGGTAAATGTCAACATTGTGGGTCGAAGCAGCAGTGCAAGTACCGTTCTTAATCGATCTACAATTTCGATAAAATGCCATAGAATCGATCATAGCGAGTACTGATCAAATGGCATTATCGAATTTGTTGATCTCAATTGTCAAATTTGACGATCACTTAAAGACAGTACTTGCACTGCTGATTCCACCTGATTCGAATTATCTATTATTTTGAGTTAGCGCAGGATCAACTTAGACAGAAACAAAACAAAAGACGTCTTTACTCATCGGTCTTTACTCTGTGTTTCTGCAGCATTACAATCTTGGAGTGTTTATGTCTAGGTTTAATAGGTTATTACTGGGCAAACGTGCTCCATCTTCGACCGCATCATCGCTTTCCATCAGGCGAGATAGCGGTCAAACGTCAGCCTAGTCCGATGGAAAAAAAAACGGAAGGATACGAGAGGCGATATTGAGACTTAATCTTTAGCCTAGTTATGCAAATAAAATATTTGACATATTTTGTTAAGTGAGCAAATTATCATCATCGTTAGCCCACAGATAGGTATATAAGTCTAAAAAATTCCTTCGAGCCGGATTTGAACCAGCGACCTATGGATACCAATTTCAACCAACTACAGTCCACCGCTCTACCAACTGAGCTATCGAAGGCACGTGGAGTGAGGCAAAACTCTAGCAAACACGCGTCGACGAACGTGTGGTGAGGTGAAAGGTGCTCCAGTTTGCGTTGCGAAAGCAGATTGCGTAACAGCAGTGCGCGGTATCTCGCAATGATAGCACAAATACCTCTTGACGACCTTGACTCTTAAATCGATTAAATAATTAATTAGCTTCGATTTTATTGGTTTAATTTTAATAACTGTTTATCACGAGACTAATATTTATTTTTTGTTTAAGTGGAGATGGGTGGATAATTTGAATCTAACGATGTTGGCCGAGCGGTAGCATGTGCGTTTTACAATCTGACGGCACTTGATTCAATTCTTGGCCCTGTCTTATTAAATTTGGCAATGACTTATTAAATTTAGTTACATAAATTGTGTGTAGTTTAATTTTTATAGCTCAACAACGGTGAAAGAAAACATCGTGAGGAAACCGATATGACCAAAGAATCTTACAAGTTCAAACACGAAAAGACATATGACGTTTATCAGCATGCACTGGGCCAGCATAGTGGATTAGGGCCCATCCTTTCTCTCTTTCTCTCTCTGAGAGAATGCCTGTGACCCAGAAGTGGGAACATGAAAAGCTGATAACGATGATGGGTCGATAATTTGGTCAGACGAAAAAGCGGACGGTGGACCAACGCAATCACCACCATCCGCCACCAGTAAGACTACCATCTCACTGGTGAGTCGACATCTCGAATCCACTCGAGAGCAGACTTACCTATCAGCAGTAGGCGAAAAATTATTGCTGATAATTTGTTATCTAATAAAAATGAAATACCACTCTGACGACATCACGATACCTCAGAAACCACTCGAGAAACCTGAAACGCAGAACCTTAGCGGTAGATTCTTGTAGGGTTCAGGGGTGCGCAAGAGAGGGATTGCGCAAAAAAGCCGAATAAAAGGGAATCAAACGGAGGTTGAATGCCCGTGAAAAAAGACTACGCAGGGCATGAAGTCTTGGGCAACAACTAGTATAATATTCGGGACATTTTTGCACACGGTCATAACCCTAAACTAAGCAAAGCTTGTGATATGGCTGTCAGAGACTGATTTACATAGATATACATATAATTATAGTTTTAAATACATACTTAAATAGATATTAACAACCAGATACAGAACTAACACAAATGTTCATCACACAAATGTTCGTCCTAGGTGCGAATCGCCCCACGCCCCCAAGCTCAGAAGGTAGGTTCACTACCAACTGAACCAACGGGCTATCTATTATTATAGTATTGGGTAAATATAGTTAGCAGATACTTCATCCGGCACATAGCACTTATGGAAATACCATAATGTCTATGAGCCACACTGGCCGCGACTATTTTAGTGCACCAACTCCCTCAATCTCAAGTCCCAGTGTAGATTTTGCGACGACTTGCACACAGTGCACCAAATCCCTATATTATTAACATATTAATTGAGTATTCAGAAGGAACGTCGGGATCCTGGCAAAGCCGCTTTAACGACGACAGGAGACATTCAGACATGATACCGGAGATTTGGTTATGATTCAGGTTCTGATAACTTCGTAATACCTGTATTAGAAAGACTATTTTGTGTTTTAGTTTAAGAAAAAAATAATTACTGTCCAATCCTTACTACAAAGTCACTTTTGCCCCGATATAGGTACTACCTCCATATAGCTCCAAATTTATCGGTATCTACCTATTAGCATAGGAGTCAGAGATTCGCCTAACTTGTATCGATATTATTTAGTTAAAATTAAATATTTTGTATATTTCTGTAGCTTTACACATGTGTCATAGTTAGGATTATATGTCTTTTTTATTGGAGCTCATTTAATCAATGGTGGTGGCAAACAATAATGCTCATTTGATCATGATTGTACTTAATATTTGCTTAGGTGTTTCTATAAAAGGAAACATTCGGCTGCATTTCTATACTTAAGTTCTGTGGAACTAGTTGGTTCCATTGACTTGTCAACACGATAAAAAACCTCGTTTAATCATTTTAAATATAACAAATAGAATATTTAAATACATAAAAAATTATATTGTAGTTCAGAATCTTGGGTATTTTTTTTACAAACAAAATAATTTTAAATTAAAAAAATTAACCTTAGGCTAGGCAATTATTTTTTTGAAGAAATAAATTATTACATTTAATTTAAAAAATGTTACGTTAGGTTAGGTTTGAATCTCGTTTTTTTTTATAAAACAATTAAGTACCTTCCATTAAAAAATATTAGGACCCAAATGTTTAACGTAAAGCTGCGCATAAAGTTAAAGTTTCACCCGCGTGAACAAGGATAAAAAAACGTGATAACAGAATTAATTAGTAAGTACATGTCATTATGACATGACAAAATCTAGTGTATTTCCACTTTAACGCCGTAACAATAATTTCGGCAAAGTAACGCCTGATTAAATCGACTACTTATGAGATGTATGAGAAACTTCACATAATTTTACAATGTTTAATTTTCAAATTCTTCAATAATGTCTATTGAGTCAAATAGCAACTTGCACAAGTGTCTGTCACCACATACACCCCAGACGTGAAGACTCAGAAGACATAACTTTCGCGAGTTAATTCTCGCTAAATGAATTATTCCTTCCCGTCGCGCCCGACGTGGCGCCGCGTCTATTGACGGAGAACTCCCTTAGATCACAATATACAGGAGATGTACAGAAGGACAACTTGATACAAGTGAGCACAGAGAAGACAACGGTGCGGTGGAGTTGGTCGCTGCAACCCTACAAAACCTGACCGTATCTCAGTATAGTCGGGTATTTTAAGATTTCCATACCCATTACAAAATACCCATTGCAATGTGATACAGCAAAATGTCATACAAAGAAACGTTTTACAAAAATAAGTACTATGAACATTGAAGTACGAGTCCTACAGAATCCGTTTTTTTTTCGGGATAATAAGCGGTCTAATTAATTAATGGTAATTAACAATTTATATAAAAGCGAAATATCACTCACTCATTTACTCACGATGCTTTTCATGGTTGGGTATAAATTTTGTCGGACACCATGAAAAGTGCAATGTACATTCACTATTGATGTGATGTGCATGTACAATTAGTTTAGGTGGAATCTTTGGAGCTACATTACTTTTTTTAATTGAATAATAAGGCTTTTGTTTGACCAGCACCTTACCTGATGATTGCAATGATGCAGTCTATAATAGAGCAGGCTAGCCTAGAAGAAACCGATTCACTCGTGATGTAAAATATTTTCTGTAACCTTATCAAGCATTATAGGCTACTGCAGTATATTTGTATTGTGGCTAAACAGTTTTGTTCCCACTGCTATTATTGTGAGGAGGTTTCAAACTGTCGCATAAGTTGGAAGTTCTGTCAGAGCGCTGACACAATAGTGGGGAGGTATTGTTTGCTAATGTCAAACTAAAGTTTAGTGCTCGAAGGAAAAATAGTACGAGAAATAAAGGTTGTTACAATATTTCAATGTATGACACACCCAAAAGGTCCAAAGAAAGATTTTTTTAGTTTAAATTAGAACGGCTGTTAAGGCATTTTGGTAAGAAATTTGTTGTAGCCAGTTGCACCCATATACATGAAACGTGAGTCATTCGAAATCAGTTAGCAACTGTGATGTGCAGTTCAACGCGTTGATCTAAATAAGTTTGTTCAATCAAGGTTAACTCATAATGCCTGGTAACAAATTTTCCTTCTCATTTCCGTTCTATTTACTTCTCTTTTCTGTGTCCTGTACACACGTATCTACATCATAATCGCGGTGGCAAGGGGCGTACTGACATTCACTTAATTACGTAGATTACAAGTTGACATTTTCGTTTGGCTGCTGCCGGCGCGATTTAAACTTGACGGGTATGGATTATCTCGTAATGCAGAGTATATTGCTTTGTTTACGTCTATGGTTTAGTTATATAAATAACCCTACAGACGTTGTCCTGTCTTAGAACTTCACACGGGTGAAGTTAAAATCGCCGTTAAGTTTCTGAAATTTTCACATATTCTACGCAATTTCTTAATTTTTCCCGTAAAAACCTTCTACAAAGTAATAGTAATATTTAAAAAAAAATGAAATCGGTCTCATGTTATGGCGTGACCAAGGTAAATAGGGATAAATTTTTATATAATTATATAGATACCATACGACATAAATAGAACATTACCTACTTACTATTCATATATATCTAACTGCAAAAAATTCGAAGAAAAATTAATAACTAAATATTTTCACTAAAAATACGTAAAATATTTAACAGCTAGACAAACTTCCTATATGCGTTTTTTTACATGTCATATAGGTACTAGTTCCATAATATCGGTTTAGTTGTTTAGTGGTAATAAATAGTAATAATTAATATCTTTTAGCGTACGCCATATTCATTTCAGTGTGGCTTCATTTTATTTTTCGTATTCTTCTCAGAAAACCTTTTCTTTTGATATCCATATCATGGGGGTGCATAAAAAAATCTGGTACGCCATCTCTGGGAGTCCGCCATATTGGATTTAAAATGAAATCACTTAGCTTACCATGCATTGTCATCTAAACTAAACAATAAACCTGTATGCAACATTTCAGCTCAATCGGTTGGGGATAAATGTTATAAAATTCAATTGCAAGATTTAACCTAAACTAACAAGGCAACTTAAATAAATGCTCGTAAAAAGTTATCAAATCAGAAGCCAGAGTGTTTGAGAGTTAGGTACATTTAGAGTTTATTTATACTCCTTTTACCTGACCAGAATCAGAATGTCCTAGGACAAAATAAAAATTCCCTAACACAAATATGTTTTTGCTTACGTACTTTAGAAACTGATTAATGGCTTCCAACGATTACGCCCAAAAACATTTTCATTATGAAGTTGATCTACGTAACTGTCATAGAAAAATTAATCAAAGTCAGGACAGACAGACAGGCATTCACGTGTGGGGTTTTTAATTAAACATGGGTAATGATCATTTTTCATTTCTAATTGCCGTTTTCATGCATTTTACCTAATCATCATTAGGAAGGTAAACATGGGGGTTTCGTTGATTAATATGTATTCGTAGAAAAGCTTGTTATGCATAATGAAAATTTAATTTAGATGTCACAAAAATGATTTGGCCGAAAATGTAAAACTGTAAAAGAAATATTTTTCAGTGGCTTTCCTTCAGGTATAGTTAACTTTAGAACGCTATGCCAGTGCATTAAGGTCTAGCCTATCACGTCGCGTCCCAGGTCCAGATCTTGATATTAAGAACCGATGAGCCCGTAATTTATATGACACATAAAAATTACATGATTTTCTTTACGTGACTTGTTAAAACCAAGATAATTATTAATAAAAAAAACGACTTCAAAATTTGTAAAATACGCAATAAATTTTCCAGTTATTTTGATTTTAATACCAAACTATTGAACCGATTTTGATGAAATTTCTACTGGACCATAATGAGTTCAATGAGACGTCTAGCAATTCACCCGGTATTGTCACAATTAAATTTAGTAAAACGGTAATTAACAACCGACAAAAAAACGGAACAGCTGATATTTATTTCGAGTTTTGAAGTATAGTGAGTATAATATAAGAAGGTCTAATAACGGTATGCATACTTTTGAAGTCCCTTAGTAAACGTTGTTCATAATGATGGGATGGGATAGGTAGTACATTCTTTCCGCGTAAACCTGTATATTAATTTGGGATAGTTAGCCACTTTTTTCTGCGCATTGTTATACTATGTTTGTTTGTAGGTTATGCTTCACTTTAAATATATATTATTTATGTACTAACGTTGTTGTATAAACATATAGGTATTTTTAAAATATAATTTTTAACTTATTAAGTGCTTTAAACACGATCTGTGTTTTTACTCAGCTATGTTCTAATGCTAATGCTAATTAATAACTGCATAAGGCATCTATTGGCTGAAATATAAGAGAATACTTAAATATCATGAAACGTTTGTGTGACGTAATATTTAAGAACTGCCCAGATAAATAAAAAAAATATATGTAAGATACTTGAGACCCGAATAACTACGATTTTCGAAGTTTATTTTAACAGTGTCTCCTCATAGCCACAGAAGAGTCGTAAACCAGCCTCGGTTCAGTTTCCAATGAATATTCCAACTTGCTTGGCATTCCGCAGCGCTGTATCTAAACATTCAGTGCAATAAAACTAAGCACACGACAATCCAACGAGCAATAAAAGCTAAAACGTAGTTACTGAGGGAAGAGTTGAGCTGTGACGTCAGTTCGCTTTCACGTCACGAGCCTGAACCCCGCTTACCTTGTGTCTGAGCCTGAACGTTGCATTACATTTGAAGCAGTGCTGTATTTGAAGTATCGATATCCAGTATCGATTTTGTTTCTATTTTTTGTCATATATTTTTTTGTTTACCATCATTTTTATTATGTATTGCCGAACGCAATTGAGAAAAGGCTAATATTTCTCTCTCGTTTTGGCATGACAATAAAGTATTTTTTTTTGTTGTGGTGCACATTCTACCTACACAAAAGAAAAAACGATTTGTATCATTTTTTTTTTATTAGTTTCCTTAAGTTACCTAAAAGCAATTATGTTTAAAATTATTAAATTTGGTGAAAGCTAGGATTGCAAAACACTACAACATATTTGTATTCGAAAAAATTACAATAATTATCTACAAATATGTATTGTATTTCTAAATAAAGGAATACAAATTAAGTAAGAAAAGTTAAAAGCATAAATGACATGACAATGTTGGAGCCCTCCTGGCTCTAACATAGAAGGGTAAAGGAAGGTCTATAACGGTATGCGTACTGATTAAAATAGACTAGAATAAAATCAGAATCTCTTTATTAAAAAATTGTGCGTGGAGTTCCTCCGCGCGGAAGAAGTGAAACTCTCGCTCTGTCTCTTTCTATTCCCTCTCCATGGTAGCGTTAAAAGTTTAACGCAACCTTGTTGGAAGTCGCATGTTCTGCCATCTATGCAAATATCAGTGAACTAATAAACTATGAGAAGGATGTACAAGTTTCAAAATTTCCTCATAGATGGCCTCTAAACCTCTTGTTGTCTCTTTCTATTCCCCCTCCATGGTAGCGATAAACGTTTAACGGAACATTGTTGCAATTCGCATAAGAAGTTTCACTTAAAAAAACCGTGTACATAATATGTTTTTAATAACTAAAGTAGTTTCAACAGTTTAACCATATAGTGAAGTGGAACATCTTATCGATGTCGATAAAATTTACGACACACAACCCATCCTTACAGTGACGGTAAGACCCCTTAGAACAACAGCACCTGACACCGTTACGCTATTATAATATTTTGCTATCTCCCTGATGCGATCTTGACGACGCAGTGAATACCAAATACAAGGTACATTTCATAGCGAGGCATTTGTTGGTTTGATTTCACGCCAAATTTATTGACGATACTATTGGAATTTGATATTGAAGTTTCTATAAATTCGATATTTTGTTTACTTGAAGCTGGTGTGTTTTGCTCCTTTATATTGATAGAATTGGACTTACTTACTTGGATAGGGTTCATCATCATAATCATCATATCAGCCGTAGGACGTCCACTGCTGGACATAGGCGTCCCTATCGATCTCCAGAAGGGCCGGTTGGAAATGGCCTGCGTCCAGCGTTTCCCTGTGGTCTCTTTTAGGTCATCTGTCCATCTCGTGGGTGGATGTCCTACGCTGCGCTTACCGGTCTGTGGCAGTGAAACGTGGTCTCTCACTATGGGCCTCATAAAGAAACTCAAAGTCGTACAACGAGCTATGGAGAGGGACTGGCGCTCTACGAGATCGAATCAGAAATAGATAGGGCTACAAAAGATTAATAAGTGGGAAAACTTAGGGTTTTTATTTGAGTCCGCTTCGCGGTTACACCTGCTATTCTACCACAGTTTGTTGTCCGAAATGAAAAGTAAGAGATTAAGCGGGTATAAACTAAGTATAACTACGTCCATATCAAATTTTCTATACATTTTTTTCTATAAATAATAGGCTTGCGCTTGACCGCCAACTCGCCTGATGTTAAACACCCGTGCACCTGCTACGGAGTTGAGTGCGGAGAAAACTATAGTAGGTACACACATAAACATTTGCATTTGTCGAATAACGGATGACCAGTTCCGAATAACGCCAACAGTGCCAACGACATCAAAACGGCTAACTTACGAGGACCAAACAAATCAAAGAAATTAGCTTTGTGACGAGGTGTTTATTTTTCAGCGCAATTGGCGTCGTTATCTACTATTATGAAATAAACAAAATCATCATATTTTCAGTCATAGGACGTCCACTGCTGGACATAGGGCTTACCCATCGATCTCCAAAAGGGCCGATTGGAAGCGGCTGACATCCAGGGTCAAACTACCAAAAAATATATTTTATTATACCTTTCTCTTTTCTGTGGTCACACTCATCAACAAGGGACAACATACTACAATGTAGCGCTACGGGCTGATTCTAAGCCAATCGATATTAGAAAGAAAACACGAAATATGGAAGGTTATCAAATCCGTATCAAGTTTTCTGTCAAAAATATGCGGCCGAATAAAAATCCCGCGCAAGTCTGTTTCTGCCACTGTTTGCCACGCATTTATTTTTTATTGCGAGGGTTCGAATCGCGCGGTCGGATTTTTGTTTAAAATTGCATTTTTATATTTGGAACGCGATCCGTGGCGTGTACCGACACGCGGCGTGACAAATACGCGCGCTGCCGCCATGAATGACAATTGAAGAGATGTTTTTATAAAGACGGCACCGATTTTTCGTTTTTATGCGAAAGGAATTGCGCCATAAAAATGGTGTTGAAATGATGAGTGTCATTTTTCACTGTCATCTGAATGCGCTTTTATTAGGCTATTGTGTTGGAATGTTGACTGTTTTCTAACTAAGGGAGTGATAAACGAACGAGAGCGACAAGCGTGTTCTCTTTTAAAACTTTTTTTTGTTGCTTTAATATGTCATTATTTCTAATGATCATATACGAAATTATCACCAAACTATACCAGGTTTTTTTTGTCAGTGAAAATGATTTGGGCGACCATAGTTACTTAACCCATTCGCAAGCGAATATCCACCCTAATTACTTGACAATAAAGTAGCATTTTGATTCGTACATGGTTACACGCGCGACTACATGACCTTGGTCGCTGATATTGTCTCGCGTCTATATATCAGAATGCTATTATAATACCACGTTTTTAAGGTGGATAGTCGTGTGAGGGCCAGTCAATGCTGTTAATATCGGAATTTGGCCTCTAAACTGACTATTATAAAAGCGTTTTCTGCGTGTGCGTACCGAGCGCATTCTCCTAAGCCCCAGTGGCTTGGCCCAGTGGTTGATTAACTCGGCTAGACAGGCTTCATTGATTTACAGTTTCGCATCTACTTTAATCCTAAGCGCAAATCCACCTATCTAGATACAAATTTATAGCTGATTGCAATATTATTATGAATTGGTAGTATTATGTAATTAGTTAATAAGTAATCCGACATAGAACCAAAGTTAAGCCACATAGCTCAAAGAATTAGTAACTAAGCTGAAGTGGCAGTGGGCTGACCGCATTACCCGAAGAACCGATAACAAATGAAGTAGACGAGTTCTACAGTGGATACCACATTTAGGCAAATACAGTGACGACCTGCATAAAACCTGTAAGGATTACTTTTCACTTATGATCATCATCACTCTCATTGCAACTTCTGCAGTTAATCGTAGTCTCGGTAAAACTCAAAAACGGTTTGACCGATATCAGTTTTTTGTTCGCCTTAATACAGGCGTATTTTGAAACATAAATCAAATTGGAAAATTTGCTCGGAAAATTCAGGAAAAACTGACAGTGATGTATGTTTGTAGGTTTGTTTGGATGTATTATGTATGTTGTGTGTATGTATGGGCTCTTAAATGGGTGGACCAATTTTGACTGGACTTTCACTGGCAGATAGCTGATGATAAGGAGTTATCAACGCGGATGAAACAGCGCGGCATAATTAGTAGGTATTTAATACAAATTACTCATTATAACTTATTTTCGTTTCAGAAAGATGTTATTTTTTTATTCATTCTATATTTTATTTTATTTTTTCCTAATAATTTGTTTTAATCATGACATGACACTGAAAAATACATTTATAGTATTGGAAACTTGTGTAAGCATAATAAATTATTTAAAACGAAATACATAAATACGTTGCGATAAGGCCGCCAGACGTTATACCAGTTTTAAGTCTTTTTTGTCTCGTGTACATTTTACTCGTGTAATTTCTGAGGTGAACAATTAAAAGTTTTATATCTATTTATTTATCGTGATATGTGCACAACATTGGTGTTGTTTTTATCGAAAACTGTGCAGCTTTACAGCTCGATATAAGCACGGTAAACGGCCGATCGACTGATGCTGGACATTGGACGTTAATCGCCCTTTAGCGGCGTATTATTCACAGGCACGCGTTGCACCGATACATCCGTATCACCAAACACAACTCTACCGCCCAAACTTCACAAATATCACACATGCAATTTTGTAAACTTTCCCTACCGAAATAGAGTTTCAAATTCCTTGTAACAAAGACGGTGTATAAGACGTTTAGCCACGATGGAAATCGTTTAACTAATCCATGCCAATATATTCTCTATTTCCCAATGAATAAAATTAATTCGTTTTTTAAACTCTCGTATACGACCGTTTGGAAATCGGAACTACCGCCATTTTGCGCAAAAGTTTAATATGAGCTCTAAGGTCGGGTAAAATAGAGTTTTTTTACCGTTTGTAGTAGGTATTTATGTTGATAAATATGCATTTATTACTGCAATATCAACAGCCGCATTGCATTGTGTAATTAATTATTTGTAAACATTATCGGGGCCTGCAGTGTGGAAGCGTGCAGGGCCATAAATGACGGCCGTCTAGATGCTGATCCAATATTGATATTTAGTCAATAACCACTAATGGCTAATGGCTCGTGAATTGTATCGGCTGCAGTCTATTATGTCATCTGTTAATATAATATATATTATGCTTATTAATATCGATGATTAGTGTTATCAATGTGGATGAAGGTCGCTACATCATAACTTAATCGTAGTCTTGCTCAAGTAACTTTGTCATGTCTATTTATTAAGGCCCTCTTTTCCTTGTTTTAGCAATGTTAGTAATTTAGTTTTAGTTTGTCTTCTATCATGGTAAGCTTAAAACTATAAAATGGTATCATATCTTACTTGAATGTTTCTACTAGGAAACCGTAAAGAACAAAACACTATTAAGGGCATTTCACGCGATAGAAGAAGAAAAAATAGTAATACCATATTTGAGCTTTACTCTCTATATTTTTGTTTTCATTCAAATACCTATTTGCTAAATGATTTCTACGATATCTTAATATACAGATTGCATAAATATGGAGAGAACCGCATTTTAAATTACAACTATACTTTTTAAAAAATTGGGAAAAACCTCAAATTAGAAGTAGCGAAACTCACGACTGTGTGTAAGGGCCATGGTTTTGCTCCCTCAAATGTGACTTTATTAAAGTCACATTTGAGTCACAGAATAGGTTGTGAAGTCACACAATCTATTCATCCTTATGGTCATCTATATATAGTAATAAATTCAAATTCAACTCATTGAGCGCGTGAGCCTGGATTACAAAGTTGGTATATGTGTTAGAAAATTAAAGTTCTTCAGGTCCCGCTTTATCAGCATACAAGCAGTTACTTAAAACTAACTGCAAGAAGAATTTGTTACAGTGGAAAGCGTTCCTTAAAAGTGGGAAAACCGCCTTAAGCAAGAACTATAATATATTAGTACCTACCTAGTTGCGTTCCGTGGTTTCACCCACGTGTACACTCCCCCAGTATTTTTTTCATAAGGAACAAAATCACCTTGCATCACATCTCCAGCTCTCCAACTATTTCTAAGCAAAAAATCACTTCGATCCATTGCTTCGTTGTTGCGTGAAAGAGGGACAAACAAAACACTATTACATTTATATTATTAGTAGTTAAAAACTCTGACATTAGGGCTGGCAACTATCGGTGAATATGATGCATGTAGGTAACTGCGCCGAAATATCGAGAGCTCCATCTACAACCGTATCAAGGTACATATCCTGTTATTAATCATATAACTGTAATCATCTCTTGATAATACACTACTGAGAAATTTCCTATCTTCCTTTGGTTAACGGGTTCTAGAGTAGATGCCGTATCGGGAAATGTGGAGTACCTTCAGCGCAGAAGCGATTACTTGCGTAAGCCACAAGTTTATGCATTTGATTAAATATAATATCATTGTATTGGATGGACAAAATACTATAGGTTTGAAAAAGAGGCAAAAAATATTCATTTTATTCTATGTATCGAATCTACTTAAGCAAACACAAAAACACTGTATATTTTTTAAATCTGAACACGTGAACGGTTTAAACTATTACCAGCATAGTGCGTAGCGTATCGCCCGCGTGATCGGGCGGAACCACGGGAACGCTTCCACTCGACCGAGCGTGAAGATGCAGCGATAGATCGCCTCGCTTCACCATTGTGGGACGCGGCGCTGATAGTTTACACAAAGATGCAGGAGATGGAGGAGAGCAGGTGGAAATATGAAAAATTACTAAAAATATTGTTTTTCTTTTATGCCATAGGTGGCAAACAAGCAGACGGGCTGCCTGATGGTAAGCAGTCACCGTCGTCTATGGATACTTGTAACACTAGATTTATTAACTTCACTTTTGATGAACCCCATGTTGTAGCTTCTCGGAAACACCGCGGAAGGTAGCAAATTCCACATTTTGCAGGTGTAAGGCAAGAAAGATCACATGAATCGCACAGTGCGCGATTTTTAAAGATCTATGATATGTGGATTAGCTTTCAGGCGGTGATGGCTAGTGCGATGGTATAAAACCGTGGCTGCGCGACTTCATGAAATGATGAACACTCGATTAACTCGCCTTTAAAAGAACCCCATGTTGTGGTTTCTCGGAAGAGGTTGTGGTTTAGAAGGTAGCTCATTCCACATTTTGCATAGAAATAGGAGGTTTTTAAAGTTCACTGTTTTTTTTTCTATCATTATCAGCCTAGCATGTTCCCACTTCTGCAACACAGGCCTTCACACAGAGAGAGAGAGAGGGAGAGAGAGAGAGAGAGAGGATGGCCCACAATCCTGGCCCAGTACATGTTGGTGAATGTCGTATGTCTTTGAACTTGTGAGGTTCTTGGACATACCGGTTTCCTCACGATGTTTTCCTTGAAAGTTTTTGAGCGTTAGCATCGACATTGCACATAATTTAAGTAAGTAGGTACTAAAGAAATAATTGGTGCAGTACTAAATAAATCAATGGTGCAGGGCCAAGAATTGAATCGGGTGCCGTCAGATTGTGTAGCGCACTCGGCCACCATCCCTCTGTTTTTGAAGTTGTACCAACCTGGACACATTTGACACATTTATGGACTAAATATATATTAAATAGTATATTATGTAATTCATAAATAAAGGACGGATTTAAAGCAAGGTCCATAGATGAATCAGCGAACAAGTGAAGGATTCTAACCACTGAATCACGACCGTAGGGAGTTTCATTCATGATGATTCAATTGTTAGAATCCTGAGCGACGCGAGTGATTCATGGCCCTCGATATAAATCAGTTTTATTCAAAAGTTGCATACTATACTTTGACAATGAGAAAAATAAAGATTTAAGCGAAAATAGACATTTGATGAAGAAAAAAGTAATGTTAAATTAATTAAAATGCAAAAAATAAAATTGGAACAATGGAGGTCGAATATATTGGTGTGCTCTAAATTCAAACACCAAAATTGTGATTAAAGGTGCGCTTTATTCAATGTTTTCAGTGAGTAAAATAAGCTTTTTAGGAGGAATGGTATGAATAATATTTTCTGTAAAACGTGTAAACATTATACTCGCACCTACTTGTTCTACTGACTGTGTAGGCCTACTCCTTCATAAATTTTCCTAAGCCTTTAACTCGTGATCTCAACATTTCAAACCAGCCCTATTGTTCCCATCGCATCTGTCGCCAAACAAAACGAAACTGAAGCGGCCCTCGAGCATTATATTCTGGAATGAATATTTATAAAGGCGTCTGTTAATTCTGTATTGTCACAGTTTTCACTGCTTGTGCTTGTGACTGATGGCGGAAGACAATTCCCTCTTAAGGCTCGAATATACTTATTGCTTATGAAATTTGTTACAGTGGAAATGTTTGCGTACATATTTGTGTTTTCTAATTGACTACTTTTACTCTTCTATTATTCCAAATTATTTTAACAGACTTCAGGTTGAGGTCATATTTAGGTCTGTTTTTTTAAATGTATGTACACAAAATAATCCGACATTTGTTAACCAATTTACATGGTTATTTTTTACTAACCGACTTCAAAAAAGGAATTACCAAATTCGCATGTATGTTTTTTATGTTTATTACGCGATTACTCCGCCAATTATGAATTGAAATTGATTCATTACTTTTTGATATATCAACAAAATCAAAATATATATACACAGATGAAGTTTTGGTTTGTGTTCCCCTTCATTAAAAGTTTTGATGATGATGTAAAATCTCAGTTTTAACTGTAAGTTTTCTACTTTAGTTTAAGTTTGTACTTTTAGGTATAGTCTTGAAGTCGGTGTTTGTTTTTTACTAGGTTAAAAAGTATCCCATGTCAGTCTTTTCAGCTCTATACAAAAAAAAACACGTTGCTCCATTGTTTTGTTGTAGCGTGAAAGAAAAACAAACGAACCAACACATTTTCACATTTATATTATTAAGTACTGGCTTTTCGGTGAAGGAAAACATTGTTAGGAAACCTGCATACGTACGGAGAAAAGGAATTCAATGGCGTATGTGAATCCACCAATCCGCACTGGGCCAGCGTGGTGGATATGGCCCAATCACCCTTTCGTGGGTAGGCTAAAAAGTCCAGCAGTGGACTGTTAAAAGGCTGATTATGATAATGATGATGATTATTAAGTATGGATAGCTAATAAAAAATAAAACCGTGGTATGTTTTTTTGTATTTATATTTATCCAGGCACCTATCTCGACTTTAAACATTGTTGTTATTTTCTCCTACTCAACATTGTAAGCAAACCAAGAAAGCGCAGCGATCTATACAGTTCTATAGCATTAACGAACAATAGGCTCAAGTGAGCTAAACGGCTCGGCTCCTTACGAAAAGCTCCGCTTTTGACGCGTCGTTTGCAGATCAAAATCTTCTTAATCGCTTTGGAAGTACGTCTATTATATGATGTAAGCTGGTGATTTTAATTATTTCAAGATTTAAAAGTTATCATAGCGTTTTGGATATAAGAAAGCTCAGGCAGGGACGAAAACTCAGAATTTAAAAAGGTCAAACTGACTGACCAGAATGACATGGCCGTACCAATCGATTTTTTTTATTTCTGAGGGCCGTAAATTTTTTTACTTGGTATGTGCCTTTATTAACTTAAATAACTTTATTATTAAGACCACTGAAGTTTTAATATTCTTGTACCTTCTTGTTATATCGTTTCAGACCCTGTCTCACTTATGTTAATCCGAATGGAAGTGACAGTGATGAAAGTTATATCGAAGGCCCAGAAATTACCCACCTGAAAGGGTAAGTGCACATACATAAAAATGATAAAAAAGCTCATGATATTCAAACGATTGAACAGATTTTCTTGAATCATTGATAAAACACTCTAGCTCTAGAATTTTCATAATAAGTTCAGTAATTCCAGATTTTGCCTTTCTACAAACATATCAAGTCACAATCAGTAAGAGAGTTAAAAAAAAATAAAAAAATATTGACTTGTAATGTTGGCCTTTTGGCCTCTACAGCTGGAACGGACTAGTTAGCGAACGCAGAGTGCGTTCGGCATAACTTGATGGTTAAGTTTTTGGGCGACTAGCACAAGGGCACCTCGAAGGTACGAACCTCGGCTTGGGCCGTCGCCGGGAGTGGGAATCAGACTTACCCAGGCACCCTAGAAGGGGTGTGCCCTGGAGCCCTAGCGGTTTGTTGAACTGAATTATTATTTGGAGAGAATCTAACCGATCTTCTAACAGATCCTGAGGGTCTACGAGCACTCAGCAAGCACATATATATAGTGGGCCTTCTGTATCTTCTTCCGCATTTACAACGGGGAGTGTTCAGAAGATCTGGTCGATTTTGTGCCGGAGGCGACGCGATTTAATCATCGCACTTTTTTTTTATAAATAATAGGCCTGCGTTTGACCACCGCCACGGCTGATGTTAAGCGATGATGCGGTCTACGTTGGAGCACGCTTGCCTAGAAGAAACCAATTCACTCGTAATTTGGAGACACCCAGACCACTAGCGGTAGCGGTGGCGGTGGCACTAGCTGCCACCGCCTGAAAGCTCATCCACACATCTTAGATTCGCATACTGTGCATTTTACACAATTTTTTGCTTCACACCTGCAACATGTGGAATGAACTTCCGTCCTGTGGCGTTTTCTAGTAGTTTTTAACTATAATATTTTTCCAGAAAGACTGTTAAATAGTTTTTAATTTTTGGCCACCACATATAATATGTGACATAGTATACGCCACTTGGATCCATAACCAGGCTCCACCGGTGATTTTTTTTTCTCCTCTTTAATCCGCCTGCTGAGGTATCAAAGTATAAACATAATATTATGATACTTACCATCAAGCTTTGTTAGATTATTGACATTAATCTAGATGTGTCTATAATTATAAGGGTTATAAGCGCCATGGCGATTATAACATGACTTGATGTCATGACTTTAGATATACTAAAATCCCACTAAACGACGACAATAATGAACAGACTACATAAATCATGGCAACACTTGCAGTTAAGGAGATATTGCCCATTCGTGCCCATTCTGGTCGTGCCTTAATTACCCAGTCGTAAATATCTTGGATCATATCTGCATTGAGATGTATACTTTTAGTGCAAAAATGAAGTGACACCATTTCAACAATGTTCACTTGGTTGCTGGTCATTTTAGCTATTTAATTAAATTTTTCTTTTATAGAATCTTTCAAAGTTTGGGTGTATTTTGAGATTGGTGGTATAATTGGAATAAACTTGGCAACGTTCTCAATAAATAATAATATGATAATAGGATGAGACAGAGTTAGCCGGTGCCGTTTCCTCTTTCCATAAACCTGTCTTAAAATATCTAGGCTACCGATCATAGAAAAGAGTATTTTTTACCCGTCTCTTTTGCTGTAATAAAAATATTAATTAATAGTTAATTACTTAAATAGGCATCAGATTGCGGTCAAAAGGAAGGTATAACATAACTGTACAGACAAATAAGTCTGTAATTCCACGATATAAAAAAAACAGGGCGTCTCAAAATTATCAGCTGAACAGGTTAAGAGGGGGCCTCCGAAATTTTATGCTAATTTGCCATGATATTCTAACTAAACCAAATATCCTATCAACGTAATAATTGATAAATGTGATTTTTCAATTCATTTTCTTTCCGGCACTAAGACAGAAACATAATAGCAAGATATTTACTCGATACTTTATTGTTTTCAAAATGGTGCCTTTTTGCTGATTTTTTTGATTTTTTCTTGGATAGAACTTCAGTCACATATCTAAAATAAATACTCATCGAAGGAAAATATAGTTTGTTTTCCAGTGCTAAGACAAAATTTACCTAGATTAATTAGTACTCTCATAATAAATTATATTCGATTTGAGACTTACGTCCTTTAGTTCTAAGCAACTATTCGGTCAAACGGCAAGTCCGATAATCAATCTTATTCTGTTGCGCTTCACAAATCTAGGCGAAACACGCTCCGTTCAACCTCAGTACCGCACTATGCTCCAACGGGGAAGGACGCACGCGCTTGCTATTCGCCTAGATTTATCTTCCGAGTGCGATTATATCAACACCTACTGTATTTTCAAACAATGGATAACATAAAAAATCTATGGCTCGAACGCGACCATTTGATGCGGCAACCAAGTGTTGCCAATGACCTTGAGCACAGACTAGGTAAAGCTACTATGAAAAAATTACAGGTATTAATAATTATGGATACGACTAGGCCCTACCTAACGCATCTATTATTATGTACGCGCGGTAATATAGTTATAAGAGTCTAAGTGTTTCGTGTGGAGAGAGAAAGAGAGAGAGAGACAGTCAAAAAGACTACTAAAAATCAAAATTATTAAGTACAATATAATTTTTGTTTAATAAAAAAATATAATAATAATTAACAAAAAAAAATTTTTTTAAAATTAATAATTTCATATATTAAATGAAATTTAATTAAATAATTAATACATACTTAAATTGATTATAGTTATTAACAACCAGGTATAGAACAAACACAAACGTTCATCACATAACTGTTTGTCCTAGGTGGGAATCGAACCCACGCCTCCAAGCTCAGAAGGTAGGTACAGCTTTTAGAATTTTTGTCTGTTTGTTTCTGCGCAGGTGTACTATGCACAGGCTATTTTATTACTTTTGATTCTTTATTAAAATAATTTAAAAAAAACATTGATTATATTCATCGTGCGTAAAATGGGATTCCATAGGAAAATGTCATTCACACTTAACGATATTTAAGGAACAGCTGAATTTTTTTCGCAGTTTCAGGGTTGGTCCCGAACAAAGATAATAGTCCCAAAGTAAATGTTGTTTTATAATGACGAGTACAATGATATTCTCGTATATATCCGTCGTCTGGAGATGCACCCTATATATCGGGTCTAAGGGAAACACTCTCGAAGCCAAAGAAGGTAATTGTACTCATCATTATGAACCACTTTTAGTATGGGACCAACCCTGAAATCACGAAAAAAAAAATTGCTGTTCCATACATTTTGTCGAGTGTCAATGACCGTTTTCTATAGAACAGTTGATATTTTTTTCGCGATTTCAGGGCTGGTCCCATAGTAAAAGTTGTTCATAATGATGAGTACAATTACCTTCTTTTAGCTTCGAGAGTGTTCCCCTTACACCCCGTATATCTACACACATACACTTAAATAAAATACTATCCTTTAGGATGTGCGTCATCGGGTAATAATGAAGTTAGTGACATTGTAGTCGCGAATGTAAAACAGATCATAAAATGTTTACATCTTTTTGATCGCCATATTTTATTACGCACACCGGAAATAAAGGCCAGTTCGATTTTATTTCATTTAATTAATTTTACTTCACATGACTTCACATGTTTACGATAGAGCAGTGCAAATTCAATAATATCCGAGCGTAAACAATACATGAGATTTTAATTACCTACCTGTTAAACAAATAGGTATCGAACATTCAGGAACATACAGTTGAAATATACCAAGTATTTTTAATGTAGGTACCTATGTCCGGCACACTTTTTATGCCATAGATGGCCAACAAGCTAACGGGCCGTCTGACGGCAAGCGATCACAGTCGCCTATGAATACCTGTAACACCAAGGGCATCACAGCTATGTTGCTGACCCTAAGTACTCTCATAACAGCCCTACTTACTTACTTGCCTACTTAGTGCTTATTTTAACTAAATTATCACGTAATAGAAGCAACAATCTATTTTATTAGTAAGGCTTTATTTGACTTAAATTTAGAATAGACGTAACTACGTAGCACTCGTGGCGTAGCTCAAAGATGTAGAAGGTAGCGTAGCGGGTCGGATTCCAGCGAATTCATACAATTGCTAACTGAGATGTGACACTTGTGAATTGCTACAAATTAGTAAGATTCTAGTATGAATTCCGCGCAATGACGTAAAATCCCAATGGCGATCAGGCAATCAGTCTTTGAACTAGTGATCGCTAGTGGCGTTTATATTTTTCTTACTTAAAACTGTGACACTTTGACTGGCTACTTAGCCAGTACAAAGTAACCTATATTTACCGTTTCAATATATAGTCGCACATCTACATGTGTAGTTAAACTCTAAGTTGACAAACAAAACGCCTCGCCAGCATCTGAGGTTAAGGGATGACAATCAGTCATTTAGGCGAAGCCCCGCCGGCTTGCGGTCACCGCATCGATCTACGTCACGCCCAGTTTGGAGTCAAGAGTTGCACAGATGCTCCTTGGGAACCACAAGACGTATCACTTATTTGGAAATAGAAGAAAACTGATGGGTATTGTCTGGAGGTCTACGTTTGGTATATGTGAAAAATTAAACAGAACGGGGTTATTTTGGAAAATAGATGGGGCATCGAGATACATGAGAGTGATAAAGATGAGGTAGGTTGGAATTTGCCCCAGAATTGCTGCTTAGGTTTAGCTAAGAGCTTAATCCGAACGCCTAAATTTCAGAAAACTGACCCGGCAAATCTTGAAAGTTACACAATTTTTTGTTTTGTTTATATTTGCCTAATATAACATAACTAATAAGTAAGTATAATTTGTTTGGTAAACAAATATATTCTTAATTGTTTTATTTTACTGTCTTCAACTTTTATTGTCTGTGATATTAATCTTTGAGGAGTTTCTTTATGTGTAGCTAATCCTGGATGTCGATTCAGATCATGCTTTATTTTAATAATTGTATGTATGTAAGCTCACTATAGACTAGAAAATGGCTAGACTGATTTGACGGGACTTTCACTAGCAAAAATTGTTAGCTAATGTTATAAGTAATCCGGCGGGAAAGCTGCGGGGTACAGCAAAATAAAACAATTCACTTCAATTAAAATTTGTTTATTGACGATTAAGTACAATGATTATCATGCACAGAATACATTTCACATGTTATCAATTTATATACAACCAATAATTACACCATTTCTTCGTAGTCATACTAGTTTATCATAACAGTTTGACCACGGGGATATATAAAGTTCTCAAGTGGACCTACTCTCATTTCTGCACATCCTGTGAGGAAAACAAAATGATAGACTATTAGAAAAAAAGAGCTAGAAGGAATTAGATATAACTTCGTATCTGGGTATGTCTACATAGATTTTATCTATCAGATGCCATTGCTAGGTACTTCTAACCACCCTTCCGTGTAAGCGTGTCGCTAAATGTTGACGTTTATGTCAACGTGTTCCGCCACTAGTATGGGAGTACCAGTTCCCCCCTTCCCCCTGAAGATGTGCTATACTAGTGAATTCTTTGGGACCGAGTGGACTGAAAGAGTAGCTGAAGTTTATAGATGTGAAAGGTGGTTGTGGGGTCCAGGGAGACCCGGTGAAACGGCTGTCCGCTGGCCGCCCGCGGGATAGAACGGGGACCCGAACCTGGGGATTACTTTTAACCTCCGCCTCGGGAGGCTGTCCTGCCATCCAGCGCATAATCCTGCGGAGTAGCTGTCGTGCCGGAGGAGGAGACCGGAGTGGATCCCGTCAGTTGCTCCCAGGGGGGACCGGGGGCCCTTCCGTCCTCCACGCCCACCAGTCACTACTATGTATACTTAGGCTGCTTATAGTTACACTAACTTTTATTTTGTCCTAAAGCAGTTCATCGGAAGTGCATCTTCAACTCCTACTCTAAACACTCCTCAATGGTTATTGGTATTAATAAGAAAAATGTTACATCAGCGGCTCTACAATCCACTTTTAAAGTGGACTTCTGTAATATCCGGGGCATTCACTCCAATCTTAACGCTGTGCATTGCCACCTCGAAACAGCGAAACCAGCTCTCCTCTTTTTGACGGAGACTCAGATATCCAGTCCTGCCGACACTTCATATTTGCATTACCCTGGCTACAACTTAGAACACGTGTTTGTTCCTCACGCCGGGGTGTGTATGTTTGTTAGGGGAGATATTTGCTGTCGCTGTCTGAGCGAGTTTGAAGTGGTTGGTCTATCCACCTTATGGACGCGCGTTGATTACGGAGGTCAAACTCGAGTGTATGTGTATTTGTACAGGCCACACAGTGGTGACCTGGAGACGGCTCGCCTATATGAGCACATCTCGGTGGGTTTGGACTGTGTGATTGAGCGGTTTCCTACCGCAGAACTTGTGATCCTTGGTGATTTTAATGGCCATAATGCCGAATGGTTGGGTTCCCTAAAAACTGACTGCGCTGGGAAAGCCGCTCATGAACTTGCTCTGACTTTTGGCCTTAGCCAATTGGTATCTGGAATAACTAGGATACCTGATATAGCTACTCACGAACCCTCTCTGCTTGATCTCATGCTGACTTCCCGACCGGCCAATTACCAGGTGGCTGTTGATGCACCACTCGGTAAATCTGACCACTGCTTGGTCAGAACAGCTATTCCCATTTTACGTCCCAATGCTCTACCTGTTAGAAAGCGTAGGGTTTGGCATTACAGTGCAGCTGATTGGGATGGGTTACGAGAGTTTTTTGCTTCATATCCCTGGCAGCAACTGTGTTTTTCTTCAGATGACATTAACATCTGTGCCGACTCTGTCACTGACGTCGTACTGCAAGGAATGGAATGTTTCATTCCTAGTTCTGATGTACGAGTCGGTGGGCGGAGTCGGCCATGGTTTAATAAATCCTGCGCGGATGCCGCTAGCGTTAAGTCAGCAGCCTACAAGGCCTGGACTGCGGCGTTATCGCGCAAGGATTCTAAAGCCGCTGACTTCAAAAATAAACTTAACGTTGCTTCCAGACTAGCAAAAAAGGCCATCACTCGAGCAAGGTGTGATCACATTGGACGAATTGGCGAGCAACTTACAAGTTACCCTGCCGGTAGCCGTGCGTTTTGGTCGCTGGCAAAGGCTGCTGAGGGTAACTTCTGCCAATCTTCCCTTCCATCCTTACGGAAACCGGATGGCACCCTGGCCCATAGCGCAGAAGATAAAGCCGATTTACTTGGTAGTCTTTTTGCCTCTAACTCTACTTTTGACGATGGGGGTGCTGTTCCACCTACTCTGCCTAATTGCGCGAGCTCTATGCCGGAAATACGCATTTCTCAGAAAACAGTGCGGAAGGAACTGTGGTCCCTTGATGTGCGAAAGTCGAGTGGGCCGGATGGCATTCCGGCGATCGTTTTAAAAAGATGTGCTCCTGAGTTAACTCCAGTTTTAACGCGTTTGTTCTCCCTCTCCTACAGTTGCGGTATCGTACCGTCTTGCTGGAAGGTAGCCCACGTCCACCCTGTGCCCAAAAAGGGTGACCGAACCGACCCATCAAACTACAGGCCAATTGCGATTACTTCCCTACTCTGCAAGGTGATGGAGCGAGTGATTAACTCTCAGCTTCTGGGGTACCTGGAATATCATCAGCTGATTAGTGACCGCCAGTATGGCTTTCGTCACGGTCGGTCAGCTGCGGATCTCTTAGTGTATCTCACGCACCGTTGGGGAGAAGCTATCGAAAGTAGAGGCGAAGCTCTCGCTGTCAGCTTAGATATCGCTAAGGCATTTGATCGGGTATGGCATAAGGCACTTTTAGCAAAACTACCATCTTACGGCTTACCTGATGGGCTTTGCAAGTGGATTGGTAACTTTTTGCATGGTCGCTGCATAAGAGCGATCATCGATGGTGCTTGTTCTGCGACCATGTCAATTAATGCCGGAGTTCCACAAGGTTCTGTGCTATCGCCCACGCTATTCATCCTGCATATTAATGATTTGTTGCAAATTAACAATATCCATTGCTATGCGGATGATAGCACGGGTGATGCCCAATATTCTGGCCATGCAAACGCTCGTCAATATGAAATCGTAGAAAGGAGAGCGGAGCTTGTGTCTGCTGTCGAGTGCTCTCTTGAGCAGGTCACTGTCTGGGGCATGCAGAATTTGGTGCAGTTTAATGCTGCCAAGACGCAAGCTATTGCGTTCACTGCGAAAAAAACCCCGTTCACCACATCACCGTCTTTTCAGGACATTCCCCTTACCTTGTCGACGAACATCGCGATTTTGGGCGTCGACATTTCCAGCGAGGTCCAGTTTAGGAGTCATTTGGTGAGCAAGGCTGGTCTTACGTCCAGAAAATTGGGTGTTCTCAATAGAGCCAAGCGGTACTTCACGCCGAACCAGCGTCTTCTATTATACAAAGCACAGGTACGGCCACACATGGAATACTGCTCCCATCTCTAGAGTGGCGCACCGAAGTACCAGCTCGATCCACTTGACTCCTTGCAGAGAAGAGCCGTTAGACTTGTCGATGACCCGAATCTAACCAACGCCTTGGAACCGCTGAGCTTGCGCCGGGACGTTGGTTCGCTCAGCTTGTTCTACAGGTATTATAATGGGGAATGCTCTGATGAACTCTTTGACCTCATCCCTCCATCGCGGTTTTACTATCGAACCGGACGCCATCGCCAAAAAAGCCATCCTCATATTATAGATGCGTGGAAGTCTCGCACTGTTCGATTTGATCGATTGTTTCTGCCACGCACCTGTAAGTTGTGGAATGGCTTACCGCCTTCGGTTTTTCCTCCAACATATAACCTCAATCGCTTCAAGCGAAGAGTGAATAGAGTCCTCAAAGGTAGGCAACGCACCGCCAATGCCCCGGGTATTGTAGGTGTCCATAGGAGACGGTGACTACTTACCATCAGGTGGCCCGTCGCTTGTTTGCATACTATTATATAAAAAAAAAATAAAAAAAATTGGTTAAAAGCCTGTGATATAGGCAACAAAAAAGGTTGTGAAAATTAGGCGCTGATTTGCTAAATTATGACTAGGTCTTTCCTTTCGGGTAGACGAGATTATTTTTTTGTCTCTGCTGTCGCATGGCTTATCAGGTTCTGTGCCAGTCTCGTTCACTGCTTATACTTACCGCCTCAGCCGATGCCGTGGTGGCGGCCCCCATTCTGTGACTGTTTTGGTACATCTTCTTCCTGTCTGACCTTTTGACCAACAACATGTAAGATTAAATCACATTTATCAGTGGCATTATTTTACAAAATCAATCCTTTGACGCCGCTATTTTTAATAACAGACACGTCAATCAACTAATCCCCAAGCGAGTGCGTCGGCAGGTGACGGCGGCACGGACCCAAGTGCCGTAAATAATTGATAAATTGCCACCGCCCGCCCGACTGACCGCCCGCCCGCGCCAAACTCTCAATTTACGATCATTTAATTGCAGCTAAATTCCCAAACTAGTCTTAGCGAGTGAAATATAGTTCGCTCAGTTTGCTGGTACGCGACTGATTTAGTCGCGTGATATTTGCGGTGTTACGAACAGTCCGACGGGAATTTTGCGGATGAAATCGCTTGCCATTATGGGTGAAAGTTGGCGGTCAATTGTTGTGTAACTGAAACTATAAGTAGATAGAAGCTTATTTCACAGTACATAATGTAGTAGCCATATTCACTATGTAATTAATTTTAATGTTTGATTTATTTTTAACCGGCAAATATCTTTAGTTTAGAAACAAAATACAAGCAAACTGATCACATTTGCATCAATAATACGCTTTCACTATCCTCCATTAGGATTCCTTGTCTCGAAATTGCCATGAAACTAACACCTAGACCAAAAGCCGACATTTAAATGTTGGTCAAACAATTGTTCAAATACTTGCTTGGTCAGAAATCGAACCTCTTTTCTAAACCTTTTGGATACATATTGGAGAGTGTGAAACGGATCGTCGTGATTTAATAACTACACCGTTTCATGGTTGATATTCCGAAAGCCCATACGAAGCGCACTACAGTGCAAACCTCGAGACTGTAGAATGCGCTGCCTGAATGGGAGTTTCCCGAGTTACGATTGGGTGCCTTCAAATCGCAAGTGAATCGTTTTTTTCTAGGGGAGCGTGCTCCGTCGTAGACAGTATTATCAAATGCAATCCTAATACTAAAACTAAAAAAAGCCATGTTGGTCGTTACGTTACCAATGTAATTTGAGTTGTACAGTGTACATTCGAGAGTATCCCGGCTGAGACCACGTGGCGTAGGGCAGGGAAGGTTGTAATGCGAGTTAAGTTTTGGCCAGTCTCAGGGTGTCTCGCGTAAAGCCGTGGGTAATGTGTTAGTTAATACACTTATGGATATATCGATACTAGATGCTGGTAGTGGTGGTGATATCGGTGATATCATTGTGTGCATCACCATTTCAACCGACGAAAAAGGAGATGGTTCTCAAGTCGACACTTATATTTTTTTTGTACTGGATTTTTTGATAACGTCCGCACTTGATACACTCATTTATTTGAGAATATTAGTAGTTAATATTGTTATATTGGCTAAGCTCAATTTCCAGCTTTTATTAAGTTTGTGAACCGTTGTTTGTGAACGTTACATCGAGAGTTTTACTCGAATACCTGGAGGGTGAATTCAATACCGATATTAAACTGCACACGGCTACAGATTGGCCAGATTCTGCCCGGGGCTCGAGCTATTGACATCGGTTTGCAAGTAAAACTCGCATTTCGGACGTTTACATTCATGTTTGTAACTCAGAGAGCTATAAGCTACGAACTGATTTGTTTTTTGGCTATATTCGATGAGATCGGTGTTGAGATTTCTCTTTGTTTCTTGTTGGCCACATTTTCCGGACTTTTTAACCGACTTCAAAAAAAGAGGTTCACAAGTCGACTGATTGTTTGAGTAGGTATATGGGTACGTAATATGGGTAAGTGGGAAATTGGTAGTGGACAATTAGGGAATGAAAGTTAGTTTAAATCAGTTTATTAGTTAATAGATTAGTGAATAAAATCCCTCATATCCCACCCACCCCATACATAATACACCCCAATGCAGCCGGGTATCATTGAAAGTTTTCCCCCTTCATTAAAAAAGTAGTTGTTTGCCCTGTAACAATTATTGGAGGCCTATAGGTCCTAAACGTTTTGAACCTACAGCTGGTTGCACTTGGGAGAGTTGCCTCAGGCAACGTGGTAGGGTGGGTACCGGGGCATCCCTATAGAGATCACAGACGCCTTTAGTCAGACACAGAGACAGGCCACCGAAGAGGCTTAGTAGATCATCATCACAATTCAGCCTGTATCAACCCACTGCTAGGTAATAGCCCTCCTCTCCCTAGCGCCATTGATCCCTGACTTGGGCCAATCTCATCCACGTATGACCTGCAAACGGTCTGATGTCAATGACCCATCGGGCTGATTGTCTGCCTACGGAACGCTTATCCGCTATTGGTAACCACTCTGTCAGGGCTCTACACCACCTACCGTCACCACGCCTAGACACGTACCCTGCCCAGTAGCTATTTAGTAGGTGCAATCATAAAAAACCTGGTAAACCCCTGGATATCTTTAGATTTACCCCTCGTTAACAAAAAGGCCTGACCACTTAAGCTTACTTCCTCCTCATTTTGAACCAATTAGGCACCTACAGTTTTGTGAAACAATTTTTTTATTACCATCTACTTTGTTGCTTAACAGCTGTTTGTTTTCCATGTTAACATTTATTTTTTATTTTATTTGTATATGACGAAGTTCTAGTGTAATTATACGTCGTTTCGAGTACAATAAGGATTTTGGGATAACCTATGTTTCTCTATAGATATTAGTCATATACAAATGAAAAATGGACTTCCGCAAAGTAACGTCTGATTCAATCAACTATCAAAGATCACAAACACAACAAAACAAGCAAAAAGTACACAATACAATGTGAGAGTAATAATCATAACCCGACTCTCTCAAAGTTGGCTTTTAGTTCCGCCATACATTTTCATTCGGCAATAACAACGCCCTGGGACGTAATTAATAAGGCTAATATGATTAGTAGTTGCTCTCTTACAAGTTTCGACTACTAATGTTTGAGTTTTGCTGCTCCAGCGGGTTTGTTTGAGAAATAATAAACTTGTTTACGCGTAAGGTAGTGTGTTGTGATAATTAGGGACAACTATAAGTAGTGGCTATTGTAGAAAAAAAACATCACACTAAATAATAAGAAAAAAATTAAGTAATAATTTATTTTGTGCATAGAACACTGCAACCTCTGATCATCAACATCAAAATATAAAGTAAAAAAACAAAGAAAGAAAAGTCTTATACAACAAACAACAATAAAATGCAATAAAAATAAACAACAAATATTGTATGTATTTTCTTATTGTCGTTTCTCATCTTATAGATGACTAGCGGCTCGCCCGGGCTTTGCACGGGTATAGATATTATAGTCTATGTCACTCGGGGATAGTGTAGCAAACAGTGAAATAATTTTTCAAATCGGTTCAGTAGTTTCGGAGCCTATTCAATGCAAACAAACAGACATACAATCATATCTTTCCTCTTTATAATATTAGTATAGATATCTCGGCGGGAACAATTTTTATAATCAAACTTAGATTTATATTTTTAAAATTAATTTTTTTGTTGTTCTCACCCGACCTCAAAATCCGTGTTACAATACTATTTTGTTCTTTGTAGTGGCATATTAATTTATTTGAGTTTTGTGTTTTTTTTTAAATAATTTATTTTAGAATATTTAAAACTTATGATAGTGGAATGCTTAAAAACTCCTTTAACACTATTCGGGGCTAACAACTAGTTTATTTATTTATAGATACGATTACACATCCATGCATGAATACCTCCTTGTTTTGACTCGAACAAAAGACAAAACAAAAATATTGTAGTGATTTGTAATCGCGAAATTCGTAGGCGCTCTAGCTATTATTTGAGCTGGTTTAAAAACTACTGAATTCTAATTAATGAAATTTTTGTGGGACCACCACGCGGGTTTTTTCTACATGGTTAAAAAAAAATACACGCAAATTGGTTTTCAGATACACGTAATCGTTGTACAAACATTATATTAAAAAAAGGTCCGAATTGAGAACCTTCTTCCTTTTTCGAAGTCGGTAAAAAAATCTTATGAATTTGAATGATACCACCAGCATGCTGAGTACGCTGCCAACTGGTAGTGGGCTTGAGCTTTAGGATTATCTTTAGACCTACAACGGTCTATGGGCAGTCTAACTGTATTTGTAGTGTTAGTACAAATTCTTGTATTTTGTTTAGTTAATAAAGGCACTTGCCCAGTTACAAAATGTAAATGTTAAAAAATCATTGTTTCAGAGAAATACATATAACCGTCATGATATCCAAATTTCACAACATACTTTATTACTGAGTGAAGCCTCTCTTTCGTTCTTGTATCTGAGGCAATATAATTTAGTATCCACATTAATTTAGGTAAACATTTACAACAGAAAATGCAAATATCGAATTATTACGCTGAGCAAACTGGGGCTGTCCGCGACGAGTGGTCGGGAGCGGTTGGCCAAGGCAAGGCATGCGTGAACTCAACGCGGGGACGGACTTGGAAAAGTCAAGAAGGTTTTACGTCAGATTTGTAACTCGTTAGGCAAGTCTAATACAAGTCTAACTGCAAATTTCTAGTATTGTAATTATTGGCTTGAGTAGATGGATGAAAACGTTCTTCGTGCAAATTATTTTGTAACTTTTTTTGTTAAATTTCTACATCTAAAAGTCATTAAATGAAAGTCAGTGAAACGTTCACCAAGTGAAGCTTGGTGAAGTTCTACCTAGCAGTGGGTAGGAGTTTCAAAAGAAAGAGTTTATGATAGTATAAGTTAAGATTTAATTAAGCAAGAATGAATTTACAGGAGACTGAGGGTCGTGTGAACTCGGAAGGTGATGGCGATAAAAAACGTGTTGGTCCCTTGTTTAGAGACTTAGCTTGAAGAGCTGGGGCGCCGATCGCCGCGTGGCTTGACGCGGCTCGTGGCACGTAGGATGTCAGCAGGGCAGCGCAGCGACGAGACGGCTTCGTGAACTTTTTCAGAGCGTGACCGGAGTGCGGTCAGCGCGTAGTAGTTTCTGATGTTTGTGCGTGGCCGGAGTACGGCCGACGTGGTAGAAGGGTTCTGATGTTGGGCGTGACCGGAGTGTGGCCAGCGCGTCACAACAGCGTGGTATAACTCGTGCGTGGTCGGAGAATCGGTGTAGAGGGTAAGAGCCTGAAATGCGTCGAAGAAACTACGCATGAGGATCAGTACTGAAGCCGCTCGGCCACGTCGTGTGAGATCCCGAAGATAACGGCAGATCGGACCAGGCGCCCATATCTCACATGACGTGGTACCGGCGTTAAAACACAGTTTTTGATCGGAAAGATCCAAGATTACAGAATGCTTTAAGAGCTTAGAACACAATTATATTAGAATGTAAGTACGGCGCGCGTTCATATCCGTAGATTTTACGGATATAAAACGCACTTGCACTAATTTTACAACCAAAAACGGCTGAATATTAAATTTAATTGACAAATAATGATAATCATTATTTGTCGAGACAGATTTCACAATTAACACATTTTAATAGCATTATCTCATGGAAACTTACCCGATTTTGAGTACGGGCTAACAAAGTAAGCAAGTTAAGTATGTAAGTTTAAAGGTTAAGTTCTGAGCGACTTTTTCACTGACTTGCTACTGCACGAATGACCCAGTTTTAGATTTCGGGTCCTATAAATAGCATATTCCTTCTAGAAAGAATATGATATTTACATACCCGAATCTTTTTAAACTGCAGTTTTTATAATTTCCTTTGTTTTAGAACAATGTCAATTTTTGCATAGCGGAATGAAACTGACTGACATTACGTCAATCACCTTCATTCTGTCAACAATGTTTATGTCATAGTAGTGACCTTTTTTATTCATTAAGTTTGGCTTCTAGCGTATGTGCCATTTGACATGAATTTGGGAGTAGGTAACGATCATGGAACGTTACATCAGTGAACAAAGGGTCTGTCGCCCTAGACAAAAAAAAATAAGCTCAGATAACCCTGGACGAAAACATTAGTAACACAGCAGATCAAATAACTTACACAACCCAGTGTGCAGAGTATAATATTATTTACCTATGTAAATAGGTATGTATAAAACCACATATTTATAATTTTCAAATTGAACTTAAATGTACTTCAATACGTATTTACGCATGTAAATACTCGTATTATGTGCACTGATAAATGAAAATAAGAATCATAATCGTATAAAAAGATGAAATCGCTGGATGTAGATCAGAAAAACTGGGATTGCTCTATCTAGCAATATCAAAGTTTTTTCTAAAAATCTTTTTCTATAGCTCCATAGATAAGACTGATAACTTAAATGTAGAATTTAAATAAACACTCTAGTTCGTCCCTGTGCGGACTGCCCGTGACGTCCCGTCTGCATGTTAATTCGCAACATCACTCGCACTCGCGGATGTTAATTGCACGGAAAACGTGCACCACGCTCCTTTACACCACTTATTTCGACTCTGGTGAAGACTAGCTGTCTCCCATGGTTTCAATTGACCTTTTACACCAAACAGATTAATAAATGTAGAATGTGAAATTAATCGATGGCGATAATACTTGAGTTTAGTACTATTATTTATCTCTTTTGAGGCCCTAGAACTGTAAAAACTCATTTCATTGATGCCTTAGCGGTAAAGTAACAGAGTAGAGGGTATATAAAATTTTGACATTTCAATAATTTTAATGTAAAAATCATATAAAAATATGTTATCAACACATTGATTGATTGATAGATTAATTCTTTATTGTTCACACCATTAAATTAGATACAGTGGACAAAAAACTCTCAAAAACTAGTGTAACATCACATTTGTACGCCAAAACTGTAAAATGTTTGAGAAAGTATACAAACGCCGATCAATGTTATTTAACAATAAAACAAACCCCAAACTAACACCATCAAAAACCAATTAAAACCTAAAGTAATAGTTTTGTCCTCAAAATTATAAATTCAGCTGACACAGAGGGCTTTGAGCTGATACGGAATAAATTTTCAACTTAATTTAACTAGACAAACATAGAGGGACGAAAGGGACAAACTTAATTTTCAGTATTGAGGTGGAAACTAATGATAAGGTAGTTTGTTCACTATTCACTTGAATGTATAAATTCTTGATGCGCTATAGGAACAGCAAAAAAAATATGTTTTACCAAAACTATCTATGGGTAGAAATGAAATAGTTATTAACCAAATTTAGGAATTCCCAATTCGGTCAATATTTTTTTATGTATGTACACCAATTACTCAAATATTTGTCAACCAATTCACGTGATTATTTATTAAATATGTAGAAAAAGCTCTTGAATATATTCTTATATTAATAAATGCCACTCGAAACATGCAAAAAAACATTGCTGCCAAAGCAAATTGATTTCCCAATTTAAAAAAAAAAAATTACCGACTGTATATAATTCTATTATGGAAACTGACGTGGTTTTTACACATTTTATTTATATAAAACGGGAATTACTCACATATTAAGTTGGTTACCTCGACTATAGTTTCAACTGCATTCTGAGTGATTGCGCACGCGCGTCTTTGTCTTGCGTTGCAGTTTTTAGTCGGAGTAACATACGTGAGTAATTCCCGTGTCATGTAAATAAAATTAACATAATACGTTTCTGTTTTTGCCGCATCCAATTCGCTCGTGTTTTGCCCCACTCGCGTGGTTCCTACGATTTTGCGCTCGAGCGTACACCCGCATCTGTCGCTGCGTCCCCGTCCCATCGCTAATCCACGCTTCAAACCCTTTCCCTGTCATATATAAACGTTTTGACAATATTTCTTATTTCATATATTAAGAATAAAGTTTTTTCAATATTTGAAAAAACTTTATTCTCAAGTCTCTATTTTCTTTCTTACAAATTAAATCAGTTGAGTATTCGTAGGTACTATGTCAAAGAACCTAAAGTTTTGAAGTATGTTATGAGAGGTCAATGAGCATTTATATCTGGAACTTTTATTACTCGTAGGTACTGCGTCAAGAAACCCAAAGTTTTAAAATAATATTATGTTATAGAAGGTCAATGAGATTTTTTTAAATCTGAAATATTTTAGAACTCATTGTATTCCGCAGGTTTCAAATTCTAACAGCTTTAAGATGAAAACCGAAACTCACCTATCGAATGGGTGCACGTACGTTTCGAAATTTTGAATTTCGAAATTGTAATTTGTAAGGAATTCGATGCATATTTTACGTACCGAATATTCGTACTTTGCCCACTGATATCTAAAGTTCTATTCAGTTCTGAAAATAACCAAATCTGCATACCAACCCTGTTGTTTAAAACAACTGGCTTCTTGGTCATCAATTGTGACAACGACGGCATAAATTAAGACCCCTTCAGGCTACGGCCGGGGGCAACCGAGATTAATGTTGGTATTAATCGAGTGACCAACGCACGGCCCGCGCTGGGCCCGGCCCGGTACTGGGTGGACAGATGTGGCTGTTTTGTTTAGATAATTATTGTTTTTTTTTAATAATATTGTGATTACATGGCTGTTAAAATTTTCAGGTTGAAGTGGCAATGGGCAGGCCACATCGCTCGAAGAACCGATAACTGAGGGAGAAGAAAGGTTCTTGAGTAGAGACCACGAACTGGAAGACGCAGCGTAGGTAGGCCTCCCACTAGATGGACCAACGACATCGTGAGAGTCGCTGGCATCCAGTCAGGCTGTCGTTCAGTGTGGAGGTAAAAGGGGCGGTGTTGTTCAGCAGTGGACGTTTTCTGGCTGATGATGATGATGAGTGGTTACATATTTGTGTCGTTTGGGGTTAAAACATTGAGCGCTTGAAGACTAGGAGCTAACCTCATTTCCAAAAACCTTAAGAGTGCTTGGTTAGTGCGACGCGTGACCTAAATGCTGGCCTTTTTCTGGCTCAACGCTTAAGCATTGCCATTGAGCGTGGTAGTGTCGCCAGCATGCTGGGTACGCTTCCAACTGATAGTGGGCTTGAGCATTTGGATTGTCTTTAGACCTTCAACGGTCTATGGGTAGTCTAACTATTTTTGTAGTATTAGTATTTGTTTGGTTGGTTGGTAGGTACATTATGTCAATGTCAATATTGCCAATTATTTAAAATACATAATACTTAAACGTTAAACACAATAAGCTGGAAACATACATAAACGTTAAATACAGTAGGCTGTAGGTGGAAATATACATAAACGTAAAACACAGTAGGCTGTAGGTGGGAACATACATAAACGTAAAACACAGTAGGCTGTAGGTGGGAACATACATAAACGTTAAACACAATAGGCTGTAGGTGGAAACATACATAAACGTTAAACACAATAGGCTGTAGGTGGAAATATACATAAACGTAAAACACAGTAGGCTGTAGGTGGGAACATACATAAACGTTAAACACAATAGGCTGTAGGTGGAAACATACATAAACGTTAAACACAATAGGCTGTAGGTGGAAATATACATAAACGTAAAACACAGTAGGCTGTAGGTGGGAACATAACATAAGGTACACGTTAAACACAATACTCCCTTTATTATTTGTTTCGTCGGGTCAAGAGATGCAGGTAACTACCAGAGTCGTTGTAGTGTGAACCATGTCTCACGTTCACGGTAGGTGGCCAGACCGCTGACCGCCAATTAAAGTAGTAACGGTGAGCAGAATGTGGTTACTTACAGGCGCCTGCAGGCAACGAGTGTGTTTTCGGACTAGGGAGAACTCATTTACTACTTGATAAAATTATTTTTACTATATCCACCGGGCGTATAAAGACAAAAAAGCATACATCTTATTATCAAAAACCTTTAAGAGTTTATGCTGGTGATTTCTGGCTGGTAATGCCGCTTGCATGCTTGTTACGCTGCACAACAACTGTGTATATACCGTGTATATACGTAATAAGTTGTGGCCTTGAATTTGAATCAACTTTAGACCTGCAACGGACTATTATAGAAAATACAACTGTATTTTATTTATATTACCTCTCCTATCCTCTTCCTATATAATACCTCCCACCAATTTTCAGCCAAATCGGTTCACCCGTTCTTGAGTTATAGTGTAACTAACATGACTTTCTTTTATATATAGAAGATTATGTCAAGATACAATACAATGATTCACAGAAATACTAGAAGTCAAAATCACACTGAAAAAGTTTTCACATTCATTATCTTCTTCCATTTCCTTCTTCCTACCCTATCCTTTAGTTTAGTTAATAAAGTTGCCCGCTGAAAAAAGTACATCTCTCTACACAATCATTTTTTGAAATTAAAAATGCTGTAACAACAACCGGGCGACGCGAGTGAACCATAAAAGGCACCTATAAAGGAAACCTCACCTTATCGGCAAGCCGATCTCATTACACCGTCGCCGCTCACTGACAATGACAATTTAATGTAATTTAATTTCCTAAACCCTATTTTATCGCTGGATTATTTGATCAAAGGGCTAATCGAGCACATACCTACAGTTTAGCCGAAGATAAACTTGCGACATGCGGGCGGCTGTGCGTGTTTAACTAATGACCGACTCATGGGGGTAGCTCGGGGTGGGGGTCAGAAGATGAAATGGGAATGTGAGTCAGTGAACAAGTTAGCGTAATTTATGACTTCACAAATTGTAAAACACTGTTTTAAACTATCACGGTTGTTCACTAAAGTTATATGATTATTTACGGGAGCTCATCCACAACCTTACCACCGTAAATATCCCGTAAATAATCATATAACTTCACAAATTGTGTTTCTAAATTTCAGAAATTTTGAATTGGTTTTCGTAGAAATGCCACTATGCAGGGCTACAAAAAACGGTGGTACTCAGCCAAGAGGAGTTTACTGTACTCATCATTATGAACAACTTTTAGTAAGGGACCAGCCGCATAATCGCGAAAAAAATCAGTTGTATGGAACAGCTGATTTTTTTCGCGAATTCTGGGTTGGTCCCTCAGTAAAAGTTGATTAAAATGATAAGTACAATGAGCTTAATTTGTTTGGCTTATTTTCACTGTTTCGTGTAACCCAGTATAATGTGCTTCAAACTAGACAGACACCAGGCTGCACCAGGGTCTATCCATTCATCATCATCATCAGCCATTAGTAAACATAAACCTCCCACTTAAAACGCCAACAAGCGATGTCACGCCAAGAAGACGCCAAGAGACGCCAACAACACAGCTAAGCATGTAAACAATGAGAATTAACGTCTGACTACAAGCTGCTATGCAGTTAAACAGAATTTTGATAAATTACTATGAATGTTTTGTTCTTAGTAATATATCAAAATTCTGTTAAACTGCATGTACCTATGCATATTACTGAACTTCTTTCCTCAGTTATAAAGATGACGCGTGATAGTACACAACATAACTTGAGACATGAAGCCTTATAGTAGAATAGGTATGATGACTAATATTTTTTATAGCCTCATAAAAAAGCTGATCAGAGATAGAGCTCATCAATTAGAACAAAATTAAAATTAATTCAAAAATAACTAAATTATAAGCATTTTAATGTCATGCTACAGCACTATACTGAGTTATGATGTCATGCCTCAGGTGCGCCATACAAATGCTATAATATACTAACACACGCTTTGCGAGAAAGGGACAGAGTATCCCCACCTAAAAAAATTATCCCCATCTAAAAATTTCTATCCCCACCTAAAATTTTAAAAGCTCATATCTCAGAGCTGTGTCAGCAATTTTTTTTTTCAGTATGTTTTATGTATTTAGTTACATTAATCGCTAACCCTGTTATTTGTAGTAAATTAAACATTAGGACACAAGCCTATTGCTTGTTCTTAACAAAAACAACATCCTCAACAACGCCTCTGTATCTCTGTAACTGCTTCTATTTCTACTTGCATCCGGGCGGGTGAGGAGAGGCTAGGTCCAGCGATATCATTAGCCACAGATGCCGCTGCTGCCCGGTATAAATACATTAAGACCGCCGTCAAACTGTTAAAGCAAGCTTCAAACGTTTTGCAGATATCACCGCAGAGATTTGTTCATAAATTGTTTTGGGATGTTTAACTTTTAAATTGGATTTCTAGTTTCAATGACTACGTTTTCATAATTTTAGAGAAATATGATACCTATTTCAAGCGAGTAAAAACACGGTAGCAAAACCCTATAAATTTCACTTGATTACTTTTTTCTAGAGTTCCATGCAGAATTTTATTTGAGTCACGAAAAAATACGAAAACTATATTGGCAAAAACTCGCTTTGTTAAAAAAATACGAGCAATCATAATTCTATCGACGCTATCCCCTTTCGACAGTTTATCGAGAGCCACATCAAAATCAATAGACAATGAAAAACAGCGGCCAGTGCATGGAATATGGGGCCATAAAATTCTATAAGCCCAATAAAATTCGTGCTCGGCGTTAGAACGTCCGCATAAAATCACAAAGTACATAAACATATCATAAGGCGGGATGTTGGAGTTATCCTTAGTATCCTCAGTTATCCTCACAAAGGGAGTTTTTTCCAGGGGATTCCCGCAGATGGTTATTTTATACAGTTGTGAGTTAACGGGCGATTTTAGGCGCTCGTAGCGGTCTCGTAGCATTTGCCGTAGCGGCGGCGTAGCGCTGTTGTATAATAAGCTTGCGTTTAAAAATGACGGTAGGTGAAAGTTTTCAACATTCATAAAAATAAGGTTACATCAACTGCATCTTTTTGTCGATTTTAATGATTCTTTTTTATTGAATGGGATATAATAATATCTCGAGGATAGTCCCTTATAAAAAAGAGGAAAATATTCCGCTTCTAAGGTGAAAAACTATGGAATTGATCTCGTTTATTAGTAATTTGTTTATGTTGTAAAGATGTATTAATTATTTTCTGGCAGTTTTTATTTAAAGCTCCCGAAAACCCACATAATCTACCCTAGAAACTTGAGTGACGTCATTAGTAAAAATATGTTGAAAATGTTTACGTCATCTCTAATCGAAAGAGTTTGTTTTTAGTTTAAGCTGCATCCCGTGGTTTTGCCCCCATTGAAATTTACTTAGCAAACGTAAATTTTTCGGGATAACTTTAGTATTATAATATGTCACTCTTCGGCCCTTCAACAAATAAAAATCCACGTCATTCCGTTGCTCTGTTGCTGCGTGAGAGAGTAACAACCAAACCAACAAAAACACACTTTCGAATTTATTTTCTTAGTATAATTTAAGTCATCATCATAGTCAGCCTTTTAACAGTCTACTGCTGGACTTTTAGCTTACCCCCGAAAGGGTGATTTGGCCATATCCACCACGCTGTCCCAGTGCGGATTGGTAGGTTCACATACGCCATTGAATTCCTTCTCCGTACGTATACAGGTTTCCTCACGATGTTTTCTTTCACCGAAAAGCCAGTGGTATGAAAATCCGTACATAAACTCCAAATAGCTCATTGCTACGGGCCCGGGGTTTGAACCCGCAACCTCACGATTTCCAGTCTAACGGTCTCCCAAATGGGCTACCACGGCTTGCATAATAATTTATTTACTTATAAGATTTTTCATAATAACTTCGCAATATTCTTTGTTGTCAAAATAGTACAAAGTAGCAATTTTTCTAACTTTGTAAACCAAAGTACCAAAACAGTGTATAAAACATGATAAACATTTAATATTTGTGTTTATTTACGACCACAATTCCTCTTCGTTTATTGCGATATAAATCGGCGACTAGATATGATTTATCAGCACATCACTCCTGGTTACGTGTGAGAAATGGAACATCCTTTATTACAACATTATAAACGTCACTATATTTCTCCACCTGTGTATTTCAAGGCTATACTGGGGCTATTTATATGTCTTTATACCTATATAACGGAGAGCAATGATGGCCAAGCGGAACCATATGCGCTTTACAATCTGACGGTACCCGGTTTGATTATCGCCCCTGCATCAATGGCTTTATTTTGTACTTAAATAAATTATGTACAGTTTCCATGCCATCGCTCAAAAATGTTGAAAGAAAACATTCTGAGCATACCAGTATATCCAAGAACATCAAAAGTTCAAATACATACGACAATGAAAAGCTGATTATTCTGATGAAATACCAAGGGACGGACACCAATGCAATCAGAAAAAGTAGGTATGTTATTTGTTGACTGCGCTAAAAAATTATCTTTTTAATAATAATTGACCAACACCTTAAGAGGCTCTCGCTAGATGGTTGGGTCAAGGGTCAGATGCAGAAGGCAGTAATCCTTGACACGGCACGTATTGTCAGGAGGTTCCTCACTCTGCAGCCCTAACCACCGGTAACTTGGGCCCTGCCCCGCTGCCGGCGGCACCCTAGTTTTTTTTTTAAATAATATTTTGTTTTTGTATAGATATTGTAAAAAAACTTTAATTTAAGATGAAAAATAAATGTGTGATCAATAATAATTATCCTTTATCCACTTTGTTCACAACAATCAATCAATTTTAAAAGATAACATGAATAAGTAGAAGTGGCCACAAAATAAAAACATAATTGTATAGTGAGTAATTGAAAAACACAGTTTAAATTTAATAATATACACTACTCGAGTTTCAAAAAGGGTGTCTACAACTCTCCGGGCGCGTAAAGCACCGTCAACACCGCTAGTGTTGCAGGTCTCCATAGGAGGCGGTTTCTGCTTACCATCAGGCGGACTGCATGGTTGTTTGGCACTCTTTTAACAATAATAATTAGAATTTTTAGAAAAAAAAGAACCGACTTCATGACTATACCTACATTTACAAACTGACACTAAAAAGTAGAAAATATTGTTTAATATTACGACTGAAATACTTTGTATCCATGGTCATGAAAAATTTAACAAAAACAACAGGGCCCGGTCGCCATGGAAACACTTCTTTGTTTTTTTGAAGTTCTGTTGTAGGAACAGTTCCTCTATGTTTGCTGTTCAGTTGACAGCGTCGCTAGTGGAGAACAAAGTATGAAATTCACAAAGAAATAACTGTAGTTCCAATTTTGCCCACCTTAACAGCTAAGTTGGTGGCACTGTACAATGTTTACATAAAATTGTACATTGAATTCGTTACTTATTGTCATGTTTTTGTAGATTTTTCAAAATGCGCTGAATCAATGTCGATAAAAAAAATATGGGACCACCTATGAGATAAGACCTACCAACCAAAAAAGAATCATCAAAAACAATTCTAAATTGGCGGAGTAATCGCGTAACAAACATACATAAAAAAAACATACAGTCGAATTGATAACCGCCTCTTTTTGGAAGTCGGTTAAAAATAAACTAAACTACTTAGTTTAGAAACGTTTAAATGACCTTCAAACAGTTGAAGTTATAAATAATCCAAATTCTCATTAGCTATTTCAATTTCAATTTCTAAATCAAAAGAAAATAATGGTCGCCACAAACATATTACCATACTCGAGGGACACTTACCCTTTGTCAAGAGACGTTGCAATTGAAATGGATCGGATCCAAGAGTCCATCCATCACGGTTGCCCGACATCTAATGGTTTTTTAATAATTCCACTTTGGACTCAATACGTCACCCTTCAATTAGAACAATCGAACAAAAACGAGACTATCTCTTTATAAATAGAGAGTTCCGTATAATTTATGTGCTGCTGTCGTTCAGTGTGGAGGTTAAAGGGGGAGGCCTATGTTCAGCAGTGGACGTCTTCTGGCTGATGATAATGATGATGTATAATTTATTGACGTATGTCAAATGAAGACTTAAAAAAATATAACAAACTTAATAGCCAATTAATAGATCCTCGCGAATAGAAATTGGATAAAAAAAAAATCTAGTGTGAACACAAAAATGACATAGATATACGGCCTTACTTAAAAACGCTAATTAAGTTAAGCAATGCTTAAAAATGCTCTGTCACCTTCTCGTTGACGGAAATTGTCACACGTTAAAATGAGACAGCGCAAATTTAAGGATAGTTGAAGTAACTTTTTTAAGTAAGGGCGTAAGTATCATTCTTAAACCTGCCTACGCGCTTATCAAGGGTGTTTAAAGTTATTGCTAGCTGGTGCTAAGCGATTATGCGGTCTACAATGGATACGCTTGCCTAGAAAAACTAAAATGATCAAGAACGTTCTAAATTATTCGATAGTTATTTGGTAATGAGTTATGTTATTCAATTAATAGCAATAATTAATTTCCGAAACGATTGTATAAACTTTTTTATTTCAGTCTAGTCACGGAACTCTAAAACACGATCGAGTGTATTCCAATCTTCATTGTTCTGAAATAATATTCCGAATATGACAGCCAATTGACAGTTCTCGATTATAATCGAACAATTAAATCGATTCTGGAGGGAAGATGTCATTCACATCGTAAATGGAGGGTAATGTGAGAAAAGATGATATTTTATTGTGTCTGTTATTCTCGTTTATTTTTGTCTGACTCAAGTGTCGAGAACAAATAAAACTTGAATATTTTTTTTACTAATAATTATAGTTTTAATCTGTGTTTTTTTCGAAAAAAATTGTTTCAGCTTTTGATGGAAAACAACTCATGAGGTAAACATAGCATACAGTATGGTTCTAGTGCTTGATTAAATGGCTATTTATCACCTTCCGTAGACGAACGAAAGTTACCGACATAGCCAATCTGATTAGCAAGTTAAAGTGGCAGGGGGCAGGGCACATATCACGCAGAACAGATGGCCGATAGGTTCTAGAATGGGAGACCACGGACCGGTAAGCGCAGCGTACGACCTCTCCCACAAGATGGACGGACGACCTAAAAGAGGCCGCAGGAAAACGCTTCCAACCAGGCCTTTTGGAGATCGACGGGGAAGGCCTATGTCCAGCAGTGCACGTCCTATGGCTGAAATGATGATGATGATGACTACTATCTCTGGCCACACCGCTAGTTACGTCTTTTGAAGCGAGAAAATACTCAGTAACTCATTATATTGGTTTGGTTTTTATGCTACCCTAGTTATCCAAATCCTTCCCATGTGCAAATTCAGAATAAAAAACCAATTTAAGATCTTATAGCCAAATAGAATTCATGCAGAACAAAAGCCTGAACAAAGTTGCCGTCTAACTATGGATATTATTATAACAAATTCATTACCGTCGAGCTATTGTCTACAGAATATATTATTCCGATGTCGCGAGCGGAAAGTAAGACAATAAAGGAACGAAGACAGGAATGCGAAGGGGAGCACCGACCAGTGGCTGACCGTTATAAACAACGGGTAACTATGTGTGGCCACTTGAGGCAAGACCGCACTAGGATGCGATTAAGTTATGACACGACAAAGAGTGACATATCGCCCTTCGTGATTGAACAAAATGCGAAGTAAATTTAACGCGAAGCAAATTCTACCGCGATGTAACCTCTATACAAAACTAACTTATCACGTAGAAAATCCTACGCCAAGCTGACTTAACACAAATAAAACCAACACGAAGTTATTTGGCAATATTACCCGTTATCCCGTGACCCGTTGGTCCAGTTGGTAGTGAACCTACCTTCTGAGCTTGGTTCGATTCCCACCTAGGACAAAAATTTATGTGATGAACATTTGTGTTTGTTCTATATCTGGTTGTTAATGTCTATTTAAGTATGTATTTAAAACTATATAATACTATATATGTATGTATATCAGTCTCTGGCAGCCATATCACAAGCTTTGCTTAGTTTGGCTTCAGATGATGGTGTGTGCAAAAATGTCCCAAAATATTTATTTATTTATTACTGGCTAAAATGACTTGCTTTTTTTTATGAACAACGGAATTAAAATTACAAAATGATTTGCCAAACGGTTAGCCAAATGATTTTTTATGCTTTTTAATATTAATAATATCATTGCAGATAACACAGATCCACGTAAAATTACAAATTATATATTATTAGATACAAATATAATAATTATTATTTACAATTTAAATTTATAAACAAAGTTTTAGTGATTAAAACCCTTTCTTTAACCAGGAACCACAAAGACTTTCATTCGGTGCATTGGTCTTCCCAAATAAACATAACAAGAATTTGAATTTAAATAAAAAAAAAATATATAAAAATTTTATCAAATTTTAATTCAGTTCTATTATTCTATTTAATGAAATTCTAAAAAACATGCACTGCAAGCTCAAAAATCACGACCTAGCACAGTGCATCTTTTTTAGACGTTGGCCAATTCTAGGGCAAATTTTGTTACTGCACCTATTTTCTTTCACGATTTCTGTTTTTGTTTGCGAACCTTTAATTTAATTATTGCGCACTTCTTGTAGGGAATTTTTTCAACTAAACTCTAGCTTATAAAATTTGTTCAGCAATAATAATTGTCTTGTCGTGACGTACTACAAGTGAAGCCAAGTGCGTCTTTATCCCATAAACAACGAGCAACTGTGTGCGGTCACCTTTATATTTCATGCAAATCGCCCACGGGAAACTGTATTGTAAAATAATCGTATTGTATGATAAACGGCTTAAGTTATTTAGCTTGCTGGGGAAGTTTTTGCGGTAATAAATGCTGGCTGGCGTAAGGGTATTATAATGAAAATGTTGAGTATTTTTAACTTACTTCAAAAAAGGAGGAAGGTTCAGTCCAGTCCGTATTTTTTTACTACGCTGTTGAATGGCAGTTAATGGCCTTGACAAACTAATTTAAATTGTACGGTCGTTATAATAATAACCAATTTAGCTTGCGGAGTCTGACAGAGTGGTTAATGATAGCGGACAAACGTTCCGTAGGCAGACAGCTCGATGGGTCGATGACATTAGGTCCATCGCAGGTCATACGAACAATAAAAATCTAGGCTAAGAAAATATTGTACGCCCGAAGAGGGTAGAACTGTGATACTCAATTATGTATTTGTAACAACTCATGTACCAGTTTGAAGCAATAAAAGTTATTCTATTCTATTCTATTCTATTCTATACGTAGATGAGATTGGCCCGAAACAGGAATTAATAATATGATGGCCCATCCAGACTCTCCACGAGGCGACACGAGGGAACGCGAGTCCGAGAGTGAGGACGATGCGCTCGTGTCTCCTCGTCTTCCCTCGCCTCGCTTCGCTGTCACTCCGCTTTGTGTCGGTTTTTCGGACGCGAACCAAAGGACACCAGGGAGTGAGGCGAGGGAATCAACCACACACTCGCGTTCGCTCACTTGTTTTTAACCGCTGCAGAGTAAGAGGGCGCGTGCGTTGTTTTATTACGATACGATGGAGTGGAGTAACGATTTGTGTACCACTTCTAAGGTATTATACCAAATTGAACCAATAATTTGGAATCCAAAAAATACACACCACAAGGATAAAAATAAAGTGAACGGTGCTTAGGTGGTATAGACGTTATAATATTGGTAAGCACATAAAGTAGCTAACGCAGTCACTTTAATCACGTCCATCTTGTAGTAGACGTAGGGGGCAACTGAATAAACCGACAGTGTGGATGGCTAGCACTCCTGCAGCCTCCACTCGCCAAAACTCGTGCGAGAGCCTCTAGGAGGCGCGTCGCGAGAGTCTGGATTGGCCATTAGAGATGGAGAAAGAGTGCATTGAAGTGGCGGCGGCTGGCGTGCGCGGATCAGCGGAGACATGGAGCGTAGGTGTGTCTCTGCTGATCTGTACCCACCTTCACTTCAATGCACTCTTTTCCACCAATACTAATTCTGATATTATTTGTGACAATTGAAAAACTGTTACGAAAGTGTTTTTGACTTAATATGAAAACTTAACTGACGAATGCGGACCGAGGTAAAAGACGACTATGATGAATGACATACTGATTTTACGACGAGATCAAAATTAGTGGAATCGCCCGTTTTTATTCTCAACTAAAACAAATAACCAGGGGATCGATACAACCTGACGATGATGATGATGAAACGCAGACTAAACGCACAGATTATTTAAGTAGTTAGTTTTAGTTTACTTTTAGTATACCGAAATTTTTGAGCCATCACCCGATTTACATTTTTATTTTTATTTTTGTCTGCTTGTATATATTTTTTCGCGTAAACTCAAAGTACCTAAATATTTCACTTACGCGCATAATAATGACATCACTCCGAACATAAAACCCCTTATCTTAAAACACATCAGCATTCCCGCCATAAATGTTACAAATAACCGCGAAACGTCGCGTCATTAAATAATACAGCCGAGATAAAGTCGATTAATGTCGTTTTTATATCGAGAGATCGATAGGACGCTTTCCAAACGACCTTACATTAAAAAGTGAGTTTCGTCGATGTATGCGATTTCAAATATCGATAGGTCTTATCTGTACTTGTAAACGCAAAAATGCATAATGCATGGTAACAAGTTTTTTTCTTCTTATTTTGGTGTCTCACGTCTTGTGTATTTGCCAGAGTCAAATATTGAAATATTTTCAAGCTTTAATCAATGTCATCACACAAGTCATAGTCAAAGTCAGAATCAAGCAAAGTAGGTAAGTCCTGAAGTCCAAGTCATGCCCTAGTAAAGTGGTGGAAATTACTAGAGGCTTCTATGGAGTTTTGGAAACACAAATAAAAGATAATGTTCCACCTCATTATATCACTCAACTACACTTAAGCCTGACAGACACTTAACAAATGATAATCTACCATTACAACATAATAAAAATCAAAAATACAAAAGTTTAGGAAATAAATACAATGAGGCGACAATTCATGATGTTTTGCTTTAAAAATTTATGTCAGCAAAACTTTTTCAAAATGTACATATTTTAGACTTTTAAAGTGTCATTTATACATACTATTTAGGTGTTCAGGAGGCCTTTGACTTGTTATTGTGGAGTAAAGATACAACGATTACAGTAAATAAACACTGACAGAAGTATGCAAGGCCTAATACTCAGACTATCTAACTTCGTTAATTCCCTACGACACTACCAATAATAATATTTATTTCATGACCATGGATCCAGTGTCCTTCAGTCGGCCTACGGCACTACCGGACTCCTAGTATTGCCATGGGTAGTTTTAATTGGGCTCAATTGGGCTCATATTATATTTTTTTTTCCCACGACACTACCAAAGTTAAGTTTATAGAGGTTTCTTTAGGTATAAGGTATACGTTTTATTTCAAAAACAAATTTAAACAAATTAAATAATATATCATCTTCGTAAAATAAAAATAAATAAAAATCTATCTACTAAACTAGTGGGAATTGTTCCCAAAATGCTGGCATCATTACCACGTTGTATGGCAATGCTCACCGTTTGAGCAAAATAGAGGCCTGCATTTTGTTCACGAGTTGCATCGACCAGACGTGATGACGAATCTTTAAAAACATTTTTGGGTCGTGATTGTTTTTGTTTTACTTTTATTTGTTTTTTTGATATTCATTTTTAAATTATTTTTTCCTAGAAATAGAGCTTATAATTTTTATTCAAAGAGGTAAGGCTGGTTTCACAGCTGTACGTGAGACCCGCGCGGGTCACCCTGGAGTCCGTACGAGCGAACCACGCGGGTTTTCCGTACGGGCTCCCAGAGCGGAGACATACGTGTACGTGAGGCGCTAGAACATCGTTTCACAGCGACGCAGATTATTCCGTACGGGACTTGCCTCCGCGTAGATTCCGTCTCCCGTAGTACGGATGACCCGCGTGGGTCTCCCGTACAGCTGTGAAACCAGCCTAAAGGTATTCAATAAAGCCAGCTCCATATTTTTATGTGACACTCATATTTCAGAGCTATGAAAAAGTTTGCCCTACCTTACATAATATTGGAAGGGCAACCATCTGTGCAGAAATCAGCCGGTCACTAGAATATTGTTTTCACTGTATTAGAAACGTGATCGCAATTTTTAAGAGCGAAAAAATTCTATTTCAACTTTACTCTGGCGTTTTGGCGTATTTGATTATACGACTGTGTATTCCCAGTGTTATGAAGTGAATGATATTGGATAAATTCACATCCATTTATGCGGAATATTGAAATATTGAAAGTTTGATTAACTTTTCAGTTTTCAATGTTTCATTACAACAACAAAATTGAACATAAAAATTTTACTGAATGAATTATGAGAATTTTGTAATATAAACAAAAAGTATGTTTTGTAATATAGCCAGAGCTTTTTTACCAGTAAGTAGTTTCACCAGGTCGGTGTCTAAAACGGTGTTTGTACCCATTTTTTATTCCGTTATACTGTTCATTATGACCAACTTATAAAAAGGGAACAGCTGATACTTTTTACGCGATTTCAGGGTTGGTTGGGTAAAAGTTATGTATGGACCCCTTTCAGCTTATTACACCATTTCCGCGTAACCCTGTATAGAGTATGAGTGTGATAAGATATCCCCATTTTCAATTATTTATGGATCTGGCTGTTGGATAGTGAGAGGTATACTAAATCTTTCATAGAACAGTCCTTTATCATTGTAATGTATTCTTAACCCTAATCTTATTTGACTTTCATTAGTGAAACCACTATGATATGGATTTTACCAATTGAATAATCATATTCTCAATGTACAAAGTATTCTCAAAACGATGAAACATATTCCTTTTTTAATTAATCCTCGGATGAGAAATGGGTTTGAGCGATAGCATATACATGAAATAATTATGTAAAAAACTTTTGAATAGTTACTTAGTTTTTATCTTTTTCTCTCTTTCAAATTTTAATCGCGGTAGTTAAAGCCAAAGACGCAGTGAGTATGTTTTAGTGACTTGAATAGCAATAAATCGTGGCAAAACAGTTTTTATCGAATGCAAGATTTTAGATTGCATTTTTTTTGTAGTGAAACCTACTTTAGGCACTTTTTGAGTTGGAGAAAAGCACTGAACTCGCGTGACCGTCACGCTCAGGTAGGTACTCGTTCGGGTAAAGTCACCTCAAATCGACTAATTAATCAGTGTTTTAACGTCTTTGGTCCTTCATAAAAAAAATGATTAGTCTTCCATGTTCCAGATTCAACAGCCTTATTTCCCACTGCTGTATAGCTATGTATATCACTCTCTCTTGTAATGCCATTTGCTTCAGTCCCGTGCTAGTCTAGGTTCGACTCACAATGGTGACAATTTCATCGTCTTGCAGCTGGATGACTAACGCTCCTAGCATAGACCTATGACTCTCTGTACAACTCCAATTTTGTTTCTAATAAAATGTCTAAATAACATGTTAGTCATTTAATAATGGTCATTGTTAGAAGTAGCTCTATTCTGGGTACGGTTTCAGCCCCTGAGCCTTGTCAGTGTCAGGACCTCGTCTCGATTCCAGTCGGCAAACTTGATCCCTGCTCCAGACTGGCTTCCCTGGGAAGGAAGATAACTCGATAGTTTATTCAGCGTGTGTTCGGTTTGATTGATATTGAAACTGATACAATTTTCCAGGTACAGGAAGACTGACGATCTAAAATTAAATGCATAACTTTAATTCATGTTCTCATTGTACTGCAACATTTCCAACTAAACTTTTGATTCAATTTTTAACTTAAAATTACATATGTATTTGTGTCAGTATTTGATCACAATAAAGTTAGTTTTGGGTATTAATAAATTTTTCTTTGTTCATAATATTTGTGTTTTGTTATAAGCTAAGATTTAAAAAAAAACGAGAAAATTAAATGTTTGTGTATGATTTGTAGATATTGTGGGAGCCTCATAGCTTTTTTTTCCTTTAGACGGTGGCGTCTAATGATCTAAACAGAGGTTAATTGATCGGTAGTGGTAATTGAGTGGTAGACAAAAACTTAACGTTTTATAAATGCCCGTAACTGCACGTAACTGGTCTGTACCAGTTACGTGAACTAAATGGAAATTACAACACTATTCATTTCAACAACATATTTTATGCATAAGTTTAGTATGTTCGTTTGCCAAAACATTGGTAATACCAGCTTCATAGGCCTCACATCCGGCCGTGTCAGAAGTAGTGACGACCTCGCCCTTCATTGAATCCTCAGGAAATTAATATAGAGATAGGGGGCAACACTGTTTCTTGCATTGTTTCAGGCTCCATGTCCTATTTATGAAAGCAGTGAAATGAAATAATTAAACTTATAGACTAAAATAAATCATAGCGCGTAGCACATTGCTTAAGAATAAGGTAAAGCTACGTCAGTGTGATAACTAAAATCTTTAATACAACTTTTACTAAGTTTTTTTTGACTTTAGTTATTTTTTAGTTTTAGCGCGTAATACTGTTGTTTCAGAGACATCTTTATTTTTGTTTAACACCTTTTTTTCAATTAACGCATATTTCCTTGATTATGGAAAACAAGTAGGATAACAAAATAATTCTGATATATTTAAGTTATTAAGCAAGTTATTGAATGAAGCTTACTATTAGTGCAGCTAATACACCCAGAAGAATTAGGCGAATAAAGTTTGTTTTAAGTGAATTTAATGTATCCAGGTGATTAATGTTTATGTATACATAATGCAGTTAGGTGAATTAACCCAGGTGAATTAAGTAAACGCCACCGTTTTGGCGTCTTAAAATTGTATGAAAATTAGGCGATCAGTTGCAAGCTTAACTTTTTACCCAATTGAGTGCTACAAAACTATATTCTTGAAATCTGACTTTTTAACAGGAAAATTACGAACCAAAATCACAAGTTACGTAATAATTACAATGTAACCGAAACACCCGTGTCAGCTACTTACCACAACCATAAATCCTTCCTGTCCGAACTCAAGACAAATTAGGGTTGATTACGTTGTTAGTTAAACTGAAACCAATATTGAGTCGGGGTTGTTTATACGGCGTTCGCTTGTTCAACTCACGCTAGTTCCGATACTGAGATTGGGTTACAAGTATCAGCGCTTTTCAAAGTTGCAAAGGTTTCTGAAGTGTTTTGAACAGTTCTTCTTATATCCCTACTATAATTTCAAGGGTTTTATATAAGTGATTTTAGTTTGAATGAAATTAATGTTCGATGGGCAGACCACATCACTAGAAGAATTGATAACCGACGGGGAAGAAATGTCGGGGATGAAATCTTGCGAGCGGAGACCACGAGCCGGAAGACGCAGCTTAGGTAGGCATCCCACTAGACCAATGTACTCGTACATCGCGAGAGTCGCGGGCATACAGTGGATGCAAAAGGCAGGCTGTCGTTCAGTGTGGTGGTTAAAAGGGGAGGCCTATGTTCAGCAGTGGACGCCTTCTGGCTGGTGGTGATGATGATCCAGAATAAACCCGCTGTTTCATTTTTACAGCTAATACGTTTTATTATCGTTGTTTTAATATCCGCTAAGTTTTTGATAAACGAGCATAGTATACTAACAAGCACTATTATTTCAAATCAAAGTAAAAAATATTATTTAAGTTCTTGTGTGAATCAAGTAATATTCATTAGTTAGTCATACAGCGTATTTTGTCACTAGAAAAACGTATATAGGCAATAATAACAATACTTCATTTTTAACAAATCTGAATGAAGTCAGTAAAACAATTTTGATACTTGTTTTGATGAAATAATTTTACATTAACCATAGCCAAAAATGAGGCCGTTATAAATAAATGCTTTGTGTCAAAATTATACCGGTTTCTGAGGTTTGACTATAGTAAAGCATTTGCTATCTTTCGGTACCCGCACAAATGTCAAGTTTTGCACAACTCTAGTCAGAAGTTCTAGTTTAAATTACTGCTCCAAGTCGTACGTTAGAGGCTGATCCGATTAGTGGTGGCAATTGTCAGACGAACTGTAAATGGTAGTAAAGATGTGTAGCGTACCTACGTAATAGTAAGTATATTGTTTACCAAGGGATAAAAACACTTTATTTTAAACGAGATGTTTAGCCGCACGAATGAAAAGAATGCGTTTTTTTTATTTGTGAAATAGATGGTTTCTTTTGAATTAAATACACTACCTTTAAATTAGAATGCGAGGAAATAAAAAAAAAAAAACATTGACACTAGTGAAATAATCGTAACTGCAGTGCAAGTACCGTTCTTCATCGATAGTCAAATTCGATAAAATGCCATAGAATCAATCATGGCGAGTACTGATTAAATGGCATTTTAGCGAATTAAGCGCTAATCGATAAAGAACGGTACTTGCACTGCTGATTAGTTAAGATTAACTGATTAGTGTCGAGCCATAGTTAATAATAAAAAATACGTTAAAATTAATTGTACACCAAATGTATTTGGTAGTTTTTGTTTAATAGTTCTTTATCCATCGAAACTGTTGCTTCTCGTCTCTCGGACAGTATTGAGCCCAGTAATATTGACGCTGACAAGGATTGGAATTTTAAAAAGAGTGATTCGATTTTATTACTTGATATGCTTGCTAATGTATCGTGGGATGAATTTTATAAAATCAATGATGTTTGTTTGAGTACGGAAAGCTTATACACAACACTCTACAACATTTTCGATGCTTGTGTTCCCAAGAAGCGCCGTAACCAGTATAAGGGGTCGCGATATCCGGTTTGGTTCAGTAAGGACATCATTGACGATATAAAACGCAAGCTTGAGCTTCATCGGAACTGGAAGCGTACCAACTCGAGTGGGGCCTATGAATTATTCTCTAACCTAAGGGCGGACCTGAAAACCCGTGTCTCGAATGCGTATGACTCGTACATGGTCAGTATTGAGCAGAACATCCAAACAAATCCTCAAGAGTTTTGGCACCACGTTTCAAATTTGCGATCGAAAGGTGGATTTGAGCCTACCGTCGTGTTCAATGGTGAAACCTTGAAGGGCAAACAGGCTTCTGACGCTTTTGCTGATTTTTTCTCCAGCGTTTTTTTAACCGAATTACCTAAGCTAGATGCAGAAAGTACCTCAAACAGCGACCAGTCTTCGTCGAGTAATTATGTGCACATACCGGAGATTTCACCTTGGGATGTGGCTGCTGGGATACAAAATCTAAAATCTAGTAGCTCCATTGGGCCGGATAGCATACCTCCGTGGCTTCTTAAAGAAGGAAAGACACTTCTGACATATCCACTTTGTCATCTATTTAACCTTGCGCTACGGAATGGCGTCTATCCGCCCCAATGGAAGCTTTCGCGGGTCACTCCTATCCCGAAAAGCTCCAATAAAACGTCGGTAGAAGAATACCGACCTATAGCAATATTACCAACCGTGGCAAAAGTGTTCGAACATATACTCCATCTAAAGTTGTACAAGCAAATTGAGCCATATCTATGTGATGAGCAGCATGGGTTTAGAAGGAAAAGATCAGTTAACACTAACCTTTTGACACTAGTCGACTACATTTCCACCAGGCTCGATCATCGAGTACAAGTAGATGTACTATACTTTGACTTCCGGAAGGCGTTTGATAGAGTCAACAACGATATACTGCTGGAAAAGCTCAGTGCTCTGGGCTTTGCCCCAGGCCTTCTCAGATTTTTCGCTGATTACCTTCGCGATCGCCAGCAGTATGTTCGACTTGGCGTATACGATTCTCAACGCTATCATACGCGTTCCGGAGTGAGTCAGGGATCGATAATGGGGCCCCCACTCTTCAATTTCATGATCAACGATCTTCCCACAGTCATCAAGTATTCGAACTGCGCTTAATAACCTCCTTGATGCTAAACAAGAGTGTGACGTGTTTGCGGATGACTGGAAGGTGATAATGTCGGAATGTTTGCGGTACTGTGAGATGATTGCGTGATTGGGTAGGTATGATAGGTCCTGTTATATTTTGTTTTATTTGTTTGTTTTAAGGTGTTTTAATTTTAATGCATGGTAACTTTTTATTGTAATGTGTTATTTAATTTTTAATTTTTGTGACTTTTCTTTAAATTTTTTATTTTTGACATTTTAGCATGATAATTATTTATTCTATAATGATAATTTATTTTGACTTTTACTTAATTATTGTATAACGACCATTTATTTATTTTGTATATAATATTATCATCACCTTTTATATTGTTACTATCTATTGTGGCAAAAATGTATTATTCGACATGTAATTAATTAATCTGGTAGGTATTTAAATTTTATAATTATGTAATATTGTCTGTCATTAGTGTAATTGGTTTTTGAACCGTGCTAGTTGAATAAATAAATACAAATACAAATACAAATTTATTGTTTATTCAAATTACTTTTCAATATAGGAACCTCTATTGAAAAGTGAATATGTGTTGAAATGAATTGAACAAATAGCCTTAAATATGTCATAGTACTTTAATTGAGTGAAATGAAAAGACGATGTTGAAATGACGACTCTAAATGAAATAAAAATTAAGATGAAGTCAGTAAAATGAAACACCAGGTTGATTGAGATTATTAATTAGAGATAAAAATTTAATTTCTAGCTCAATAAATTAAAATGTACCTTTTTTGCGGCTTTTGGAATTACTTAGAGTGTTCACTCTTACATACTCTGTGGTAGGAACAGTACAGCGGAAGTCGTTCGCGGTTCTGCGCTCTCGCTCTCTTGTTTCGTTCTCAGGAAACGGAGTTCCCAACTTGTGCGCTGAAAGAAATACTTCCCGAAGACTTGTCCGCGTTCTTTATTAGCCTTTAAATTTGTTGTAAGTTTCTTTTGATTCGAAAACGGAAGAAAGGGTTCAGATTAAAACATTTAAGAGGTTTACATTTTATTTTTATTAATAGATCTACAACAAATTTTAATGATAAACTATATTTAATTAACTTATCTTAAATTTCAGCCATTAAGAGACCTTATTTAAGACCATCGTCTTCATAATCATGACGTTATTCAGTCTGATTGACGTTTCACTTGTCATGGCGGATTGCTATAGTTTATATTTTTTTAAATTTAATTAAAGATATTAATCTCACTTTTAACATAACAATTAACACAGTTTTTTTTAATACCTCTTTTAAAATTACATCATGCTTGTAAGTATACCTAAGCTTATGATATATTTTTCAAAATATTCCACAAATACAATTACAAAGCACAAAATGTGAATAGCAGTTAAACTAAGCGCCGTTATCTGCAATAGACATAGCCCGAATTTAGAAGGCTTAGCCGGGAACTAAAGCGTGATTTAATTTTAAACCCCTCCGGCGGCGCTTCGGTAGCCTCTTAATAAATCTGCTACTTACCCACGTCCGGGTTCGATTCCCGCTGGGGCATGCCGGAATTAACTTGTTAGCTTTTGGACTGACCAGAGGAAGTTGCACTGAAGTTTGTAATTGGCGGTAATTTATGACTGATATCTGCAGAATAACCCCGGGGTAAGGTCGCGTATTTACTTATCGAAGTAGTCGATCGATGTAACTTGAAAGATTAACCACTTACTATATGTAATTACTTACTACGTTCTTATTCTTATTACTTACTACTCTTTATACATTTACAACGAAAAAAGAAGGGTGTCATAAGTGATATAACGTGTATATCTAATATGTATAGGTGTGTCTGTCTGTGGCATCGTAGCTCCCAAACAGCTGAACTGATTGTGATTTAGCTTTTCTGTTTGAAAAGGATCTATCAAGACTTGATCAAGAGTGTTTTAGCTATGATTCAAGACAATCTGTTCAGCAGTTTGAAGATTATCAAAACTTGTATTGGAGGTAAAAATGAAACAATTTATACTTCTATTCTATCCCTTCAACTACTGGAATTTAGCAGCATTAGAAATCGTTTATCGAAACCGAGACAGTCACGTCTAGCCGCGGGCCCACGGTACCACCGGTGGGTCGTCAAAGAGAACTAATCCTAACTATGATTAATTGAATTTCGGAGTGGCTCGTGCAATATCTGAGACTGGAATCTATTCCTTCAGAGTACGGCAAATCTGTTACTTCAGAGTACGGCAAATCTGTTACTTTAGCCACGAGGGTGAAATACGTTCAAGTTTGGAAGTTGGATGTACCTTAGCTTGACAGGTGCTTCGCAGTTTAGAGAGGATTTGAATTATTGAATAGCTATTTGTTTGTTTGTTTTGGGCGTAGTACAAAGGTTGCTTTGCTATGTGTATCGTCACTGCAATATTTGTACTACTACTAGCCTCTTAATGGACGTAATATTTTTGCCAATGATGTTAGTGTTTACTTATTTACACAAAAATATCATTATCATCATCATCATCAGCCAGAATAAGTCCACTGCTGATCATAGGCGTCCCTTTTTAACCTCCACACTGAACGAAAGCCTGCCATCTGCATCCATTATCGCTTTAGGCGATAAGGCCGCCCATTATACTGCCGTATATTTGTTTTTTATGTTAGTTTAAGTTTCATTTGTATTTTCGGTGTGTAATAAAGTAATATTGTATTGTATTGTATTGTATCCACATAAAAATATATTATCAAGTAACTGGTATGCTGACGAGTGCTAATAGGTATTATGTCTTTGCGTAGACAAACTTACACGATACAACCAGGTTTGCACGGACCTGAAAAACTAAGGCGAAAGAAGGTGATTGAATTCATTATTACGAACAACTTTTTCTATTGAGCCAACCCTGAAATCGCGGAAAAAAAATGACATTGAAACTCAACGAAATGCGATTTCAGAGTTGGTCCTATTGTAAAAGTTGTTCATAATAATAAGTATAATCACCTCCTTTCCACTTAGTACCGTTCCATGTAACCCTGTATACACAACACTACACCTAACGATGTTTTATACTGTACTGATACCAAACACCAATAAGGTTAACAAAAAACAATCGATCAATTAACATAGTTAACTAACCGCTGGTTTAACTATGATTAAATTACAACTTACATGGAAAAGCCATATTAATTAATGGGTATAGCATAAACAGTGCGCAGCTGGTCAGTTATTCTCGCTTAACGGAGGTCGGCCACAAGTGGGCCTAAGTTTTTGATAGTTTGAGCGGCTTCGGTATTTACTGGTTAAGTTCGAGGGTCAGTTGGACCTCGGGGGAAAACAAGAAGTTTGTTGAATAATAGTTAGGTATGCCTTGGAGACTCTATAGGGTTTTTACATGGGAATCTACCTATGTCCTGCGGGTTACCCATTAATTTACATACACTTAGATGTTGAGCCTATATAGTTTAAATTCACGACAAAAGTGTACCTTCATAAATTTATATAAAATAACGTCTAACTCTCTTAATAAACAGCCATTACCATACCATAATAATTAGGCCGTGGTAGCCTGTTTGAGAGACCGCTAAACTTGAAAGCGTGAGATCACTGGTACAAATCCCAGTCTCGTACCAATGAGCTCTTTGGGGTTTATGTACGGATGTTCATACTACTGACTTTTCGGTGAAGGAAAACATCGTGAGGAAACCTGCATATGTACGGAGAAGAAATTCAATGTATTTAGACTACATGCATTCGACGGCGACGTTATCCCCGCAAAATCACGTACGTGCAATTCGTCATTTGAAATGAATTTCAGTTGGGCAGTGCAGTGTGCCGAGACACAGTAGCAGTCTTGTGAACGTCCTCCTCCGTTGTCGGCACGAAACACTTGGTGCATAGTAAACGTTTGTTTAGGTACAGTGCTTGCATGCAATATTTGCCTGCCAGTTTAACGTATATAAGGTGTTTAGAAAACTTTGATATCAATCTCAGCCATTAAACTGGTTGTACATTGCATAATTTCTGTGTAGTGTTTTATTAATCATTCATTAAATCAATCATTAAAATGCTTTAATAATCCAATAACAGATGGGGAAGAAAGGTAGGTAAGAGGCCACGAACCGGAAGACGCAGCGTAGGTGATGGACCGCACTAGATGGACCGACGACATCATGAAAGTTGCGGGCATCTTGTTTTTCATTTAAACGTATGTACTAGTTTTTTTTTATACTATTGGTCTGGTTTTGAAGCTAAATATATTGAAATTGAAAATATAATTTCCGTTTTTTTTATAAACCTAAAAAAAAAAAGATTTTGGGAAAACTATAAATATACCTGCGAAATAATAACTAAAGTTCGCTGAAATATACAGATAGATAGAAACTCTTTGTTGTTTGTGCGTATGTGTGAGTGTGTCTGGTGTTAACGCGTAATTTTAAAAGTTGCTTCAAAGTTCTTCTTTTGTATTTCGTATAATAGACCTTTGAAAATTGGACAAATAATTATGAAGTGTACAAATGGCATATATTTTTTTTATCAAACTAAAATTAAGTAGCATTCAAAGTATAAGAAAACTGTTCAGTTTATTTTTATCGTTGTGTATATTATAAACGACTACGTTTAACTCTACCTCTTTGGCTATTAGGTAGAAGATATATATATATATATATAAGAAATCAAAATAAATATTATTATGAATCGTTATAGAGAACATGATACTTCAATAAACATCCAACAGGCCCAGTCTGGTTCCAATCACGTCCAGCCTCCGTAGTAATGGGTGTTTGCTTAGGCTGCGTCCACACGAGCACAAACACGAGTGTTGACACGCAGACATTAGCTAAAATCGACGTGACGCTTTGAATTTTGAACTTTACGTGATTTGCTTATTAATGTGGTCGAGAGCGAGCATATATTATGTAGCTATTTTATGGCTAATGACATTTCATTTGGGACCCGAATTTCAAAATGGTTTGCCAAACATAATTAAATTATTAATTTAAATAAAAACTTTTCGTATTCTTCTTAGCAAACCCTTTTATTTTATACCCATATCATGATAGTAGATATAAAGTTGTGTCATGATCGTGGAGTGTCCGCCATATTGAATTTAGTGTGACATCATTTTTCGTTTTTTTTTTCAGCAAACCCTTTCATTTGATACCCATATAATGGAGGTGCATAAAAAATACTGGTCCGCCATATTGGATTTTGAATGACGTCATTTAGCTAACTATGCATTGTCATCCAAACTAAACGTGTATGCAAAATGTCAGCTCAATCGGTTGAGGATAACCGTCTAAAATTCAGTTGCAAGATTTTTCTCACACATACATACTAACTAACAGGGCAAGTTAAATAAATGCTTGTAAAAATGAAATTCTTAGTCTCAAAAAAGAAAACAATACTGTGAAATTGAACATTCATAATTTAGACTGAAAATGTGAATGAATTTTCAATAAACGCATTTTTGACAAAATGCGTTGAGTATTTTTTTAGAAAGCTGCTTCATAAAATATATGAAACAACTCCGTGATCATAAAATAACTGAATTTATTAATTAAGGCAAAAAATAACACACCATTTAAAATATAATATTTACTTTCAAAGATTAAATCTTTTAAAATAATAACTCTATCCTATTAAAATTATATCGTCAGATTTAATTGTCAAATATAATATTATTTTAGATAAAAATATTTCACTTTTCTATTTTGATTATGTATCGTCACGTGTGGGTATACTTGTACTGAAAAGTGTTAAGTTCTTTAGAAATATTATTAAATGTCAGATTTGTGTATCTGGGTGTTAATATTTATTTACGTATGTATTTAAATATATATATATATATATCAGTCTCGTAATGTAATTATGTATATCAGTCTCTGGCAGCCATATCACAATCTTTGCTTAGTTTGGGGTCTGATGACCTTGACCGTGTGTACAAAAATGTCCTGAATATTTATTTATTATTTATTATGAAATTAGTATTAAAAATAGGTAAAATACTTCATTAAAATTTACTAAATATATTTAAAAATATCCATGAACACGATGATACTATCTTTGAGTTACTTACACATATACAACAACTTAATACGATGGTAACTTTTAATATAAAATCATAACAGTAGTCATTACAAAAAAAAAATATATTAACATCATCATCATCACCATCAGCCATTTTCCACCCACTGCTGGGTATATAATTATACCCAACAGTATAAGCTAAGACCTTATAGGTTTTCTCTTCAGCACGCCATCTTTTTCGAACCCGTGCCAGTCTCGTTAAGAATCCTGCCACCTTGGCGATGTAAATATAAATATTTTATTAATTTCCAATAAATATACTACAAATATCATATAACTTTTTCAAATCAACCAATCAATTACTTATAATATTCTTTATTGACTGGAAAAAATATTCTTTTCAGTTTTCTTCCTGCCAATCCAGGCACCACTGAGTCAGCGTGCAGCCAGTAACAAACCACCGTCCACCGCAGACGCGTGTTGTTTTAGGCCTCTACAAACAGATGCAGCGTGACCGTTGCTAATATGGTGTTTACTTTGGATATTTATGGCACTGGACAGGACATGCTCGCACCCGGAATAATTACCTCGTTAACGTGTGAAGGTAATGTTTTGTGTGTGTCATATTTTAGTATTTTGCTTTTGGACGCGTCTGTACTGTGTGATAGGCGCGTCATGTTGATGTTTTGCGTCAGCGAATGTCCTCAATTATGTGGGAAAAAAAAGAACTACGTGTAAGTAGGGTGTTGTTTCCAAAACTTCATAGAAGCCTCTAATCAAGTTTGTACCACTTCACTGGGACATGATTTGAATTTAGTTAACACTTTTTTACTTGACTTTGAGTGTGACTATGGATTTATTTGATGCTATATAACAAAGCTTTAAAAAAGTTTGTTATTTGAATACTTAACACTAGCTAAGCCAAAAAGTTTGTTATTTAAATACTTAATACAAGACGTGCCACGCCAAAATCTTTTCAGGTGGAAAAAAATTATGGTGTCCATATGTCATTACTAAAAAAAGTTGTATAGTTTTTATTACAATCAATCAATCAATCAATCAAATCATTTATTTGCTAGAATACATAGAATTACATTGAGGTCTTAAGATTATTTTCGGTACATAGTATTCAATCTGCATGCAGACGTGCAAATGTTCTTAAGCTAGATATATATTTATTTTATTGTTAGTTAGGTATATATTTTACGAAGTATTATTATATATTATTATCTTATTAAATTATATTATATTAAAAATTCCATAAATTCCTTAATACTATAAAAACAATTCTTAATTAGCCAATCAGTTAATACTTTTTTAAATTTATTACCGTCCAAAATTTTCAATTCATTTGGTAGTTTATTATAAATGTATATGCACATATTATAGATTTTTTTTTGGTACAAGGCTTTTTTGACAGGAGGTTGATCTTCGTTTTTAGAAATATACTGGGTGTTCCTTGATAAAAATACAAATGTCCCTAATATACATACATGGCAAAGGAAGTATGTTGCATGTTTTAAATAGAGGTCTGCAACTGTCCATAAACCAAGCTCTGTTTATCACTCTAATACATCGCTTCTGTATCTTGAATACTCTGTCTATGTCGACTGAGTTTCCCCACATTATCAGGCCGTATCTGAGAAGAGATGAGACGTGACCATGATATGCCATCAACGCAGCCTCCATAGACACAGTATGTCTAACTTTTTTCAAAGCAAATACGAAGCGATCAAGTTTTTTACACAATGTATCAATGTGCATTTTCCAGTTAAGATGTATGTCAAGATATAGTCCTAAAAATTTATGATTGTCAACGTTATCAACTATTTCATTATTATAATTAATGTCAATTTGCAAAGGATTAGAGTTATAAGAATTAAATTGAATGACTTTAGTTTTATTTATGTTAATATTCAAATTATTAGATTTCATCCAAAGGATTACGTCTGATAGACCGTTATTTACCGTTACTGCCCATGTGCTTTTATTAACTAAACAAAATCCAAGCTAAGTAACATTAAGACTAAGAGTTATTTAGGTAGGTATATAACTATTAGCTATTTAACTAAAACTACTTAGCCAAGTATATAAAATACATTTAGATTGTCCATGGACCGTCGAATGTTTAAAGACAATCCAAATCCTTAAGCCTACTCAAAAATTGCTAGCATTTTGGCTACGCGTTACTTTGTACAGGCGCGGGCGCTTGAGAGTATCGTTGTTGTGATCTAAGTCGTTTTCCCGTATAAAATCAAACTGACTTCTAAAACCTGTATCAAAGCAAAACTCCAACCCAAACGTCCATATCATCGTTACCAGTCTACCGTATCACGGTAACATATTCACTTGATTACGGCACCGGGCAGTTTGGTCCGGCCATCGGCACTTAGCCGGCGGTCAGGGTAATCCGGTTATATGTCGTTTAATCGAACCCCGCCATAAAGTCGGCTGCTGCCACTTTACCGGTATCAAATTATGGTTAACTGAATCACCGTTACGGTGTAATTAAAAGCGAGTGTGAATATGGATGAAAAATGAAAACGAGGGAAAATTTGTCCACGTATAAACATTCTACAGTTTTTTTTTCTTATCGGTAAAAATACAAGAGTAAGATAAAACGTAATTAAGCGATTGCCATATTTTATCTTTACCTAGAATTTTATTTTACAAAATATCCTAAGGACTAAAAACATATCTACGAATGGTGCTACGAAAGCGTAGACATATCTACGTTAATTATACTCGTAGAACATGAGCGTTGTAAATCGTATGCGACATATTGTTGATAGCGTAGAAAGTCGATCAAACTTATGTCAATTTCTGGACCCACGGTAATGTCAGCCGAGTTAGCTTGAAATAAATAAGCTACCGATCGGATTATTTTTATTGCCTTAGTATATAGAGCCGATCATCGTAAACAAATAGAAGAATGTTGAAAATTATGGAAGTTATAAGCATTTTAATGTCTTTCTCAGACACAGCTCACACAGAAAGCGCATTGAACTTACAAATGACGTCACTTGTTCGTACACCATACAAATTCAATACTGACTTGCTTTGCGAGAAAGGGAGAGAGCACCCCTTCCTTCCTAATCTGACCATGAACTTTTAACACTTATATCAATGTAATAACTTACTATATATACTAATATTATAAAAAGGAAAGATTTGATTGTTTGTTTGTTTGCATTGAATAGGCTCCGAAACTACTGAAACGATTTGAAAAATTATTTTACTGTTGGGAAGCTACACTATCCCCGGGTGACATAGACTATAATATATCTATACCCGTGCGAAGCCGAGGCGAGCCGCTAGTTTATAAATAAAGAAGAATTTATTTTATTTTAGTTTATAGTTAAAGTTTGTAGTTAGGTATATTATATTTTAAGGATCATGCTGTCCGGAAATAAAAACATTTTGTTTTAGATTTTTGGTATTGGAACTTTTTAAGCCGATTTAAATAATTTCTTCTATTAGGTATCATTTAATTAGATTTTCACTAAGCCTGTTATTTTTGTCAAATTGAACACTTGTCTGGGTCTATTGTATCCTTACGTTTAAACTAATTTATTTATCACAAAGTTATTAACACAACATCCCATCCGCTAAATCACAAACACATTTGCTATTCGTCTCTCGGGCAGATGTGATTAACTAAGGGTCTAATGACCTTCCCTAATTGGAGCCTAAGATTTGAAGCCATTGTCTTACATATTCATAGAGGCACCACCAGGTACCTCTAATTTATTCAGGGAGGCAACGGTCATGCAAATTTATGGAATATCGGTCATGTATACGTCAGATTTGGGCGAAAATTATTGCGGATTGGCTCTCTGGTTGCCCTGATTGCTCTTTGAATTATTATTAGGTAATGGAGAGGTCTTGGCTATAATTCAGACCTGTAAAATATACATTACACGGTATGTTGATTCGGGTCATGATTTAGTCATGGTGTTTGGGGTATAGATTGTCGGCCTCTACAAATGTGCTTTAATAATGAGGCATCTATTTTGATGGACTAAATTTATGTCATTAGTCTTACGGCTACCTGTTTTAAGCGATTCTGTTTAGGTGCACGTGAAAATTTGCGCGACCGCAAACCACATCTTGGTGCGTTAAGGTTCACCTTCGCGTAATTTTTCGCACTGCACTCTTTCGAGGTAGTTTACCATCATTATTTAGAGTTCACTCAGAAAATTTCAAAAATATAAAATACTGCTTTGAATTATTCAGTAGTTTACGAGATAAAGCAGTATCAAATAGCTCTGTATCTACTACGAGTAGGTATAGATACGTACGCAGCGCGCTACTGTTACTTTTCAGTTACCTACTATTTATACAATGCAGTCGGGATGTATATTTAAAACAATTTAAGTTACTTGTTAATTTTGTATCGGTTTAGATTGGCTATTTAAGTATTCTATTGGAAATTATCTTCAGAACAATCGCTAACATCTTCTCTAAAGAACATATTAGTGATTTATAACCAAACACTCTCACACACTCTCACATGAAACAAAATGTTCCGAATACATTATTATTAATGTGACGTTTACTTCCACACGTCTCGGGGCCCTCTTTGAGTTTGTTTCGTACGTTTACAAGTTACTGAAGTAATTAGAGGAGGATAAAATATTTAAGCGAACCTGTCTTAAGACACTTATCTATGGAAGAAATCAATTATGTAAGTATTACCATAGATAAATATATTATACTAGAGGTATTACGCACTGTTGTTTATAAAACTCGTATGTAACAAGTGAATTTTTTTATTTCGATAATGATAAAACCTAAATTTTAGTAAAATAATTTTTCTATTCAGTTTTTATATTAGAAACCTTTTTAAATCAAAATGAATTTTTTACTGAACATTTGTAATAAAACATTACATCTAAACATCTATACAATATTATAAAGAGGAAAGATTTGTATGTAAGTATGTTTGTAACGAATTGGCTCAAAAAGTAATGGACCGATTTTAAAAATTCTTTCACCATTTGAATGCTACATTATCACTGATTAATATAGTCTATTTTAATAGGCTATATAACTATACCCGTGTGGAGTCGGGGCGGACCACTAGATGTTTTATAAAATGGTTAAAAAAGAATACTTGCCAAAACAAAAACAAAAACCTGATCAAATTAAATATTACATTAAACACAAAAATATTAATAATTTCATTATAGAGTATTATTTTATGCACCGGATAAATCTATTGCCATGTTTAAAGACATTGTTACTCCATACAAGATTTCCGGACTACCCTCAGGGCATAAACTTGATAGGCCCAAGATGCTAATAGCTCTTTGTTATCTTAGGCTAAGAAGATTTGGCGAACAACGCTTATCTTACAAGCAAAGGGGCAAGCCTGACGCTAAGTGAGATCCCTCTTAAGTATTGTTGCCAAGGTTGAGATGTATTGTTAGAGTTGATTGTAATCAACCATGGGATTTGCTCACAGCTTCAAAAATAACTATAAAAATTATTTAAGCACTCACTTATTTATCTACATTAAATTTTATAAAAGAGAAATTCTACTCACTGTGTGACTGACTGAATCATTACGAAATTTAAAAAAAAACTTGACCTCCGAATCTTATATTTGGCAGGTAGATTTCTTAGGCAATGTAGAGGTCCGCCAAGAAAGAATTTTGCAAAGGGCCAAATTAAGTGGCCAAAAGAGGGTTAAGAATTTATATGAAAGTCTATGTGGAGGAAGTGGTTGGCAACAGCTGGTACCTAATATTTATCATCTCAACATAGTATAAAATAAAGTCAGTTTTCGCGTCTATCTGTCTGTTTAACTGCTAGCTCCTCCTAAACAACGCAATGGATTTTGATGCGGTTTTCACCATTAGTTAGAAAGGTTTATAATCTATAAATATAAAAGCGAAATTCATCTACTCATCTACTCACTCATTCACTCATTAAACACGAAATCTCGAAAACCACTTGACCTACGAAGCTGAAATTTGTCAGGAGAATTCTAATGGGGTGTAGAAGTCTGCTAAGAAAGGATTTTGCGAAAGGGCCGAATTAGGGGGGGGGGGGGGGGCAAATGGAGATTGAAAGTTTGTATGAAAGTCCTTTGTTTTTGATGTTAGGTACATGAAATTTAGTATTCAGATCAATGGTTTAAAATAAATAAATACTGAATAACTTTTTTCCGACAAAACGGAGTAAGGAGGGGAAATGGAGGTTGTTTTTTTAATTGAAAGTTTTCTAATTATGAAGGTGAAATTTGGCAGGTAGATTATTTAAGGTGTATAGATGTCCGCTCAGAAAGGATTTTGTGAAGGGGCTGAATTAAGGGAGGAAAAGGGGGTTGAAATATTATATGTAAGTCTACGCGCACGAAGTTGCGGGCAACAGATAGTTATATATAATTATAAAACTTATACCCATGCGAAGCTGAGGTGGTTCGCTAGTATCTTACAAAATATGTTTATAATGTGTTTACTGCATAATCTACAATAAGTTTATTGTTTCTTTGATTATATTAAGGTATAAAACACAACAAAACTAAAATATGATTTTAACAATATTCTAGCATAGCTATAATTTCCTTTTTTATCATTAAAATATATGTATAAAAACTGACATTTGTACGCCTTACCCGGCAAGGACATGAGATTCGTTTCCATTCTTGCGACCCTGTATGCTACTTTATAAATATATATATGTTAGGTACACACATGTTCTGACGAATAAATAATTTGATTTGAGTTAACTAGAGTGTACACACAGGCCAGAGAGAGAGAGAGAGAGGGACCGTAGTTTTTTAGCCCTAGTTTAGTTAATAAAGGCACTTTCCAACGATCCTATTCAAGCAAAAATCCCGAAAGTTAAACCGAGTGCATACTTTGGTAAGTGAAGCCAGAGCAAGCTGAAAGTTAGAAGTTGGCAACTTCACAACGGTATTGTTTAGATCCGAAGTTAGACGTCAAAGGAAAAGTTCCGAACGGTTTGCAATTGAAACGTTTGTGTCATTGGTGGTTGTTATTTTGAAATTTAATTAATTTCAATTAAGCAATTATAAGTTTAGCACGTTTCTTGGGCGTCGAGCTGCTATGTAACAGGAAAATAGTCATTACAGACTTAAGACTTTTTTGTTCCAAGATTTTATTTAACTTGCCTTGTTTGTTTGAATCAAATCTTGCATAATAATATAATTATTACAACTGAATTGTAAAACAGTTATCTCCAACCGATTTAGCTGAAATATTGCATACACTTTTAGTTTAGATGACAATGGCGTCTATTCTGCCATACCACTAAACTAAACCAATCTGACAGGGCTAAAATTATCTGCCTCTCGTTTCATTTTAATATGTGAGAGAAGGGTGGCAACGGTTTTACAGCTGTCAAATTTAGTTTAGCTTAGTTTATAGTACATCGGAATCAATGCCAATGCATGGTTAACTAAAAGTTAAAAGCTAAACCCAATATGGCGGACTCGCAAAGGTGGCGGACCTGTTATTTTTTATGCATCCTCATGATAAAAAAATATTATATGGGTATCATATTGAAACGGTTTGCTGAGAAGAATACGGTAAATAAATTTATGTCAAACTAAATTCAATATGGCGGACGCCTATGGACGGTTTTTTAATTAATTATTTAAATTATCCTACCTTCCTAATTGTATTATTTTTTGTCCCAGTTGTGTATATATACCTAACCCTTTTTAAGGGAGTTTGTAAAAGTACATTGGTGTATCCATAAAATGGGCTTTGGCCTCCGATTACTACTCAAAATTAACAGATTTATCATTTTCCTAGTTTTATATTTGTTTCAAAACTTCGAAATTAGTGGTCATGCGAATGGAGTCACTACCACTAAATGCACTCGTGAGTCATAGTAGGTAAAAATGCGGCATGCTGAGTTTTTATGCAACTCGACATGCTTGCGGTGTCTATTTTGGTAAAAGTCTGTGAGTAAAACCTGCCCAGTCATAGAGTCTGCTTCACCTGAGCCGAAGTAACCTGCATTCCAGTCTCAAGTGCCCTCCGAGCGCAGTTTAGTTTGGTCTAACTTGACACAAAGGCGTGCCATTCCGTCTGGTTGGCTGAGTTGAAACTTGGTCTGATGCTGAAGCGGAGACGTGGAGAGGCTGTCTAATTCAATAAGAAAGTTCTGTTTTACCCGAATGTACTTCATTATTGATGGATTACCTCATATTATTGTGTATCAGTGCAATTTAAACTAATCGAGAAAGTTGTGCATTTTTACTCAGTCATTTCCAATAGGCATGATGCCCAATGTTTAATTTATTACAAATAACCCAGCTTAGCAATGAATATAACTAAATACATTACACATACTGAAAAAAATATTCAAATTGGCTGATAAATCTCTGAGATATGAGTCTTCAAAGTTTTAGGTGGGGATAGAAAGGGGATGCTCTATCCCTTTCTCGCAAAGTGGGTGTTGTATACGATTTTTATGGCGCACCTGAGACGTGACGTTACGGGTCAGTATAGTGCGCTCTCTGTCTAGCATGAAATTAAAATGCTTATATCTTATTTATTTTTGAATTTATTTTAATTTTGTTTTCGTTGATGCTCTATTTATGATCAGCTTTTTTATAAGGTAATAAAAAAATATTAGTCATCATGCCTATTAGTCATTGCAGTCAAACTGCGAAAATTTGTTGATGTCCAGGCGCCATTTAAGAGTTTTTTTTTTTAACATTTTTACATTTGCATTAATGTTTGTAGATTCGAATCCTGTCAGTTGTCACTGTCCACCATAACTACTAAGTATAATATTGTTATATTTGTTTTGCTAATCTTTACCCACATTGGCACTTGCCAACTCATATAAAACACATGCTCGTCAAATAGACTTCACTCGATTCGTCGGCACCGCAATTAATTCCTGATTGATTTACAAAGCTAGTTGGTATGCACCCCTCCCTCTTCACCTCACCTCACCTGCCTCCCGAGGATCAGACAAAGATACCAAGTTTCCGCCAGCTCAGGTTTGTTGTACAAAATTTATATGAAACTTTGCTTTGCTGCGAGAACGGTCTATCTACGAGGAATCATGACAGAATGTACTGAATTTTAAAGTCCTAGTCTCAAACTCTGATAAGACCAGGTATACTTGAGTACTACGTCTTTTATTGTTTTTCCGTGCAATTTTTTTATGTCATTTAAATCTATTTGGTCTTATTTTTGTGTCTTATTTTCAAATGAGCAAGAATGGTATAAAATTTTATGAATTCTACTACTATTGGATAGCCCGTTGGTCCAGTTGGTAGTGAACCTGCCTTCTGAGCTTAGGGGCGTGGGTTCGATTCCCACCTAGGACAAACATTTGTGTGATGAACATTTGTGTTTGTTCTATATCTGGGTGTTAATATCTATTTAAGTATGTATTTAAACCTATATATGTATGTATATCAGTCTCTGGCAGCCATATCACAAGCTTTGCTTAGTTTGGGGTCAGATGACCATGTGTGCAAAAATGTCCCGAATATTTATTTATTTTATTTTTTATTGTAAGTACGAAAGTCGGGGTCACCGTGATTTTAGCACAGATATAGTTTGATAGATGGAAGAGTGACATGGGCTACTTTTTATCCTTAAAAAATGTTCATTGGGTTTGTCCACGCAGGGGAAATCGCAGAGCGCAGATAGTTAACAATGATTTTTGGTTTTGGATACCAGAGTCTGCGTAAATAGTGCAGAAGCAAAAACTAAAGTTTTTAGTAGGTTTGCATTAATACAAAAGTGGTCTTTTGAAATATCTGAGACGCAAATTTAACTCATAATGTTCGTCATAGCAAGAAATTACGCAGCAACCTGACAAGATAGCGGTGAAACAGCTAAGATATTCTGAGACGCCGCTCCATTATGTACGCTTTTTGCTTCTCAACCTTACCTGTGGAGATTATAAGACATTTTCTTAAATATATACACTGTCGTGAAACACAGCAATCAAGGTTGGCTGATTTAATTTTCTTTTAAATCTTTAGTTGAACTAACTCGTAAGCATCGGATTAATGAATATGACTTTTATAAATATCTAATGGTAAGCGATCACCGTTGCCTATAGATATCTGTAACACCAAGGGCATCATGTATACGTTGCCGACCTTTAAACACTTTATTAACAGCCTTTTCAAAGAACCCTTTGGAATTAAGTGTCGTATTTTATTATCTGAGACTAAGATTCACTTTAAATTCGTCGCCCCGAAGAGTATGTCATTGCTATTTTAATTTGTCTTTGAATTAATATTAAACAAGTTATTCGTAAAAAACACTGTTCCTAAAAAAAATGGTTATAAAATTATACGTGAGAGTTTATTTTATGAAGCTCTTACAGATCATTGATGCTTTAAAGTTCGGAACGAATTTTGCACATAACTCATGAATAATCTTAGCTTAAAACACCGAGTTACCTTTTAACTTTTAAGCCTCCACTCTTGCGAATATTTTATAACCGTAAGCACGTTAAACGTAACTTCATTAAGTACCACACGAGACTCGCGCCGTTCCGACCTTTTTGGCAACATTCAATTTTTAATTTAACATCGTTCACTCCATTTTACGTGGAATTTTTAAAATGATTAATCTCTTTTTGTAGACTCGGTTGTATTTTCGCTTCAATGCGGTTCAGTGTTGCTTGTTTTGAAGATAAACTACCGCCAAATTAGATTCACACAATAAGCTTGTGTCTTAATGTTTCATTTATTACAAATAACAGGTTTTAGCAAAAGATATAATTCAATACATTACACATACTGAAAAAATAATTGAAATTGGCTGATACATTTCTGAGATATAAGTGTATAAAATTTTTGGTGGGGATAGAGAGTGGATTCATTCATTCATCACGTCCACTGCTGGACAAAAGCCTCCCTCTTAGAGAGGGGTGTTACCATAATCCCCACGCTTGGCAGGCGGATTGGGGATCGCAGTATGTTCACCGTGTACTAATAGAACGCTGCAGCCCATCCTCCGGTGGTTCTGGTCGCAGTTTTAGGACATACCAGGGTCCAGGGAGAGTGGATGCTCTGTCCTTATTACGTAAAGCGTGTGTTAGTATAGCATTCGTATGGCGCGCACACGGCTTTACGTCATAGCGTGATATAATGCGCTATTTGTCTAGCATGACATTAAAATACTTATAACTCATAGATTATTCAAAATATAATTTTGTTTTCGTTATGGGCTCTATTTAATGAATATATCAGCTTTTATATGAGGTGATAAAATTATTGTTCACATGCCTATTAACTATATATAGCGACTAACTTTTATTAAACGAATAGTTCTCTAAAACTTAAAAAAAAACTCCAAGATTTAATTGGTTACCATTGTTACCTCTACATCTACATAAACAGTGTTTCCATGTATTGTGTACTCTACGTAATGAGTACTTACCCTCAATAGCAAAATATTACGTCATTAATTCAACCCCAACATTGATTTCGCTAAACTTTAAACAGTAATGGACAAAGGGTCGTCAATATTTACCAAATGTGTTCATTTGTTTGTTGTGTTTCATTTTATAGCTATATCTTGTACTTATTTGTAAAATTATATTGTATTCTTCTACTCTCCTTATAACCGAAAACTCTTTATAACCTAACTAGCGGTCCGCCTCGGCTCCGCACGGGTATAGTTATATAGCCTATATTAATCAGTGATAATGTAGCATTCAAATGGCGAAAGAATTTTTTAAATCGGTCCAGTACTTTTTGAGCCAATTCGTTAATCTTTCCTCTTTATAATATTAGTATAGAAGTATAGATAAAATACCTGGTTTTTTCAATTTTGCTATACAGTTGCACATTGCAGTTTCCACTATAATATTTATGTAAAAAAACGTGTTCATATATGAGTTTATAAATTTAGACTAATAATATCCAGAGCTCTATTTCTCTAGGGTTTTTGAACTAGGTATATAGGCAGAATTAAACAAAAAAGAAAGCCTCAAATAGTTGGAAAATATTGCTTTTAGCGATAAGGCGGCCAGCTCGGAAGTGTTTTTTAATTTGTTTGTAATTTTTATTTCTACTGTACATAATGCAATAAAGAGTTTCTATCTATCTGTCATTAATTATCATCATATTAATATTAAATGCGAAAGTGTCTTTCTTTGGATCGACGTAATTTTTTGCGGGCCGAAGTTACATAGAACACTTTTTACTCGAAAAAAAAATATCAGTCGCAGCTAGTAGCTAGTATACAGTGCCTAAGTAGGTATTGCTCGTAGGAAGGTACGTTTTCATTTTTACATTAGATAATAAAGTATCGTAAAGTAGAGTTTGAATACCGATGCATACAAGCCGTAGACATCGTAAGTCACACAAAAAGAGTCCGCATAACACAGGTGCTTGAAAAACTCGAGTTTTGTGTAAATGAGCGGAGGGTAGCACGCATATGGCGGGAGGAAGCGACGGGCATAAATCTGTGCGACTGTGGCGCCGTGGCCGGAACAGGAAGCCCGACGTCGTTTGCCGCATTGTGCTATCGGCCGCCGGGCCGCGCGGACGTCTGTTGTGTTGCCACTTTATGGCGGTCGTGGAGAGATACGCGCCCTATCGCTCAGAAGCGCCTTTGTCATGCCACCTTTATAGAGAGGGTATGCTTGGATGGTTTTTATGCCACCTGATGGGTTGGAAATGTCAATGGGGAACGGGGACGGTAACTTTTATGGTAAAGGTTTGCTTGTGACATTTTCTGATGGCTACAGTAATATCATAATAAGCGATAAGACTTTGTTAGTTTTAGCACATTGAGTGAAGATGGTTTGAAGCATCAGCGAAAAAGTGCCCATCTTTATTTTAGTTCCTATACACTGAATATAATTATATTTAGGTGTCTAACTAATAATGAATGTAAATAAAGTATCAAAATATTATCATAACAAAACCAAAAACAAATCGTCATCCAAGTTCGATGCATGACAGCTAAAAATACCCATCTACGATAAGGCGCATCTAACAACTAAAATTTTACAAAGTAATGCGACGCGATTTTGGATTCTGACCTCTCACAACTGATAGTTCTGTCAGCAAATCTGTCAGTAGATCTATCGGCGTATTGGTAGGGTCAAACAATAAGGTTATGTTTTTAAGCCATGAGCATTGAGCATAGATATATTTAGGACGCTATGTTAATAAATTCTTGTAGATAGAAATAAGCTAATAATGACGATGTTTCCTTTTTCAATGTTATCAGTCAGCGTAGCGTAGTGTGTGTTGTTGTGTTTGTCAGTTTCTGGCAGCCATATTACAAGCTTTGCTTAGTTTGGGGTCAGATGACCGTGTGTGCAAAAATGTCCCAGATATTTATTTATTTATTTTATTTATTTATTCGGTTTTTATAAATTTTTGTGCACTAAATACACAATATACACCCAAAGTATAGATAAGTCCGTTATGCAATCGAGCACCCAGTACAATACATCTATTATCTAATGAGCGTAGGAAAATAAATATTCAACTACCCCCATGACGCGAGGGTAGCAACATTCGATTAGGCACCGCACAGACCGGCAGTGGTCTAATCGCGGAACTGTTCCACTAGTGGCATCCATCGACGGCAGTTATAGCGGTCGACTAAATTTTACAACAGAAATACGTGAAACAAAGTTTAGAATTACGTACTTTACGTTAAGTAACTACTTATTGACGTTTATTTACGACTTGGTTATCAAACAGGTATAAAAAATAGGCAGTCATGGAGAATGTCGATAGAAGGCCAAAGATAGAAAAAAAATACGTTTGTTGTATGAGGTCCCACCCCCCCTTTCGTTTTTACTTTTTGACTTTTTTATAATTTCTCAGTTAATCCGCCGTATCATTAAACATTATGTGAAAATTTCAACTGGCTATCTCAGGCTTCAAACATACAGCCGTTAATAGGAGGGACAAACGAACAGACAGACAGACATCGTAGGCTTAGTAGTAGGGTCCCGTTTTTACCCTTTTGGTACGGAACCCTAAAAAGAGAGAATTACTTTAAGAAAAGAAATACGTAAAATTTTTACTACGACGATTTTTTTGAATAACAATAATAGAATTAAGAAAAAAGTACTTATCCCCATTTTGCCTATAAAACGACCAAAAATCCGTGCCGTCCAGTGGGCAAAAATAAAGTTAAAATGCTAATGCAAATGTGTTCGTCGCGCGGGGCATCGCTTCCTGTTGATTGTTGATAGCGATATTTGTGGGCGCCGCATGCGATAACCACCGACAATTGAAATAAAACGCAGCTAAGTGCAGCTGACTGTACACAAATAATCGTTTTTTTTCAGGTGCATATATTTTGAGAAAACTACCACGGGGTTTCTCCCGGGTGGATATTTCTTCAGAAACTTCAAAAGTTTCCGGGATAAAAAGTAATATGTCACTCTCTGATTCTGAAAGTTTCTCTATGCGAAAAATCGTGAAAAAGGAACAAACAAACACAGTTTTGCGTGTAAGATTAGTTTTTAGTTAAATAAAAAAAAAGCTTATTCCATAGGTGGCAAACAAGCAGACGGGCTGCCTGATGGTAAGCAGTCACCGTTACCTATGCATATTAACTCGCGTTTTGATGAACCCCATGTTGTAGCTTCTTGGAAACACCGCGGAAGGTAGCACATTCCACATTTTGCAAGTATGAGGCAAGAAAGATCACGTGAATCGCACAGTGCGCGATTTTCAAAGATCTATGATAATATGTGGATTAGCTTTCAGGCGGTGATGGCTAGTGCGATGGTATAAAACTGTGGCTGCGCGACTTCATGCAAATTACACAGGAGTCAATTGGCAAAAGACAGCAAGAGATCGTGACCGATGGCATTCTCTAGATTTGAAGGCCAAGAGCTACAATCGGTTCCTCAGTAAATTAACATGCTTTCAACAAAGTTAGTTTAAAATAACAAATCGGTCTATTTGCATCCAGGCAAAACAGCATAAGTGGTTAGGTTAATTAAAGTACTTACCCTCTTATAAAAAATCTAGTGCGTTGTTATCTTCTTTTACTTACATTGAAATTTCCACTATCTTTTGTATTATTCAAGCTATTCAGCTATTCACATAAAATGCACTATTCCAAATCGGCCAGAACTTCTCAAAACTATTCTCACAGCGTGAGTTCTCGCCTCAATATTTATGAAGCTCGGCTCAGTCGTCATCAATCACAAAGTTATAAATAAAACAATAAAAGGTAAGAACTTGCCGCAAGTTTCCGCAAGGGTCGGCCACTTCTCACCCAAACGCAATATTGGCGAAGGAAACAGCTACTTATTGGAATAATATGTAGATTACGATGATATTAGAAATATTGGACGGGATCAGTCGATACTTTATTACGCGTTTGGGTCTAACTCTTTATAACTTCTGTATATTGAGTGTTATTTCAATTTTATATACGTCAAGTAGGCTTTTGTAGCGCACTTGGTTTTACTTATCTCATCAGATCATTCTTATAATAATTCATTGAGTTTTGTCTCGCTCTCTCGGCATTTAACACCTTATTTTAGTAGGTACTGTAAATATTTTTATAGGTATATATCATCTTCATTTTCCTTTTTATCAATATTCTTTGCTCAAACGAACTTATGATAGAAGTATTTTCTGCATCAAAACTAAGACCGAATACTAAACTTTTCGATACCTAACTTTGTAGATTTATTTTTCTAACGCTACTTCTATAACATCACAACTACCATTTCAAAAGTTTCGCATAATATTAATTCCCCTACCACACAATACAACAAAATACCTCGAGCAGTAGTTGGAAATGGATTCGAAATAACTTATTTATGATAAATCGTATAAATCATTTTCAGTAACGCGCCTCTAGTACGATAAAAGTGAACGAATAAACTTGTGTGCGATTCCATAACGAGATATCTATACGGTAGAATGGTACAGAGTGAACTTTGACTTTATTTCTTTTGGGATAGAAACTTGTGGATTAATTTCGGGAAGAATATATGTGTACTTAGTTTTTTTATGCTGGAGTTTATGCTTTTTCATATTTTTTGTTCATAATTATGCTTTCGTTTGACCGCCAACTCGCCTGATATAAAATAAATTACTTCATCATAAGCTAGAAGATGTCCACTGCTGAACATAGGCTTTCCTCTTAGAACCCTATACAGTGAATGACAGCCTGCCATCTGCATCCACTGGATGCCGGAACTCTCATGATGTTGTCGGTCCATATAGTGGGAGGCCTTCCTACGCTGCGTCTTCCGGTTCGAGGTCTCCACTCAAACCTTTCTTCCCCATCGGTTATCGGTTCTTCGAGAGATGTGGCCTGCCAATTGCCATTTCAACTTGCAAATTTTAATACATATGTCAGTGACACTGTTTCTTCGGCGAATATTAACCTTCCGGATTTTACCGCGCAAATAAACTCCGAGCATAGCTCTCTCCATTGCCTCTTTGCAGCTCTGAGTTTTTCCAAAAGGCCAGCAGTCAAGGACCACGTCTCAGTACCAAATGTCATTACTGGCTACAGCCAGTGATGCAACACACAATGGTTAAAGATTCTTGTCTTTAGGCACTGTGGTATTTTGGAACAGAAGATGTCACGTAATTTCCCAAACGCTGTCCATCTGAGTTGGATTCTTTGGCCGAACTCTTTGCCTAAGATGGACCATCACCTACTAAGATGATGGATGTGTATAGATAAATGTTATGAAATAATTTACAAGTATCGCTAATGTTTTTTTTAAATCAAAACGTTATCTATTGTACGCATTAGTCAATCACGATATTCAGAGGTACAACAACTAACGTAATTAACTAAGGAGGTTTAACTAAGTATGAGTTTTTTTTTTATCGAACTTAGCCATATCTTCACTTGTATTTCCCACACAAAGCAAACTAAGTGAACGTTTTTTCGTTACCTCATCGGCGGCCTATATGCCACTTGTAATGCGTTTAATATTTCATGATATCGCCGCAAGCTCTATCGATATCTGGCGAGCCATAAATAACTAACAAAAACTGCGGACGAGGGGCGCTTACTTTGAAATCAAACCTATCAATATGATATTAGGTTTGAATTGTTACTGTTGTATTTACATTTTAAGCATTGTTATTTTGCTTTGGTTGTCTCTGCGTAAAAAATTCTAATGCTTGTTTTTGTATAAATATACCTTAAACTGATTGCAAAAAAAGACAATCGACTGTTTTTTTGTGTGTTATTCAATATTTGCGCTGATTGTTAACAGATTATTTAATTTTTATTGAATAGGCTTATATCTCAAAGCTGTACAAATCTGAAGAAAATATTCACATCTAAGGATGAAAAAAAAAACCGTTTATTGTTTTTTTTTTAAGCTCGGATAAGTTCGCGTTTGACCACCAACTCGCCTGTTGGTTCTGTTCGTAAATTCAGTTTTTTTTGTAATAATAATTACTTTTTTCTTAACATGCATTCGAGGAAACGTAAATCGGGCTACCCAATCATTCGACGGAACAACCATTTGATGAAAAGCTCGAGATCGCGACGTTTCAACCAAAAAGTATTTGGCCAAATGTACAGAAACGGGCAGTTGCTAGTTACTTTGAAAATATTATACTTATGATTCTCTAGCAAATGGCCATCGCATTCGGTTACAATTTTGAAGCACAATACACCAATGCGGTAGCGGTCGCCACAGTCGCATTCGAATTCGAAAGCGCTAAACGTTGAATTTATCGCGTGTATCCGATTTAAATCGGCGAATTAACGACATTGCGCACCGCGTCGGCTGTTTACTGGATTTATTCGTGCAACCATGCCGCGAGCACCGTGCTTCGTGCCACCTCTATATTCACAACTATCAGTAAGAGCTTTGTTAGTTCTCAGTCTTCTATATCAGCCTTATTATTTGGCGCACAGTAGATAAAGCTAAACTTTTTTTCTTTCTTTTCTGTGATTTGGCGTGTCATAAAAAATCACGACGTTTTGCAAGCCAGTTTTTTGCACAAATAGGAATTACTTGTGTCGTTTTGTCTTAGATTGTTAGCTTTGCCACAAAAATAGTTTTGCCACAAAAGTATTTTGAAATACAGTTATGGTGGTTGTAATACGCTACCGGAGCACAAGGACATTAGACCTTGTTTGATACACCAAGGATAGAGGCTTTTCCCCCGGGAAGGATTGTCCTAAAACTGTGTTTCCCGACAAGGGATTTTTTCCCCCGGAAATGTTTAACCCGGGATGGTTTTTTTCCCCGGGAACGGTTTTTTTCTCGGAGTAGTTTGTCCCGGGAAAGTTTTTTCCCCCAGGTGAGTTTATTCCAGTAAGGGATTTTTTCTCCCAGGAATGTTTATACCGGGAAGGGACTTTACTGCGGGGTTAATACAGTCGTCGTGCTGGCCAACGTGATTAGTCTAAAAACAAGGTTAGCGTACTGACATAAAATAAGTATTAATGCATTTTCAGTGGACTGGCGGTATAGAAAAGTTATTGAACAGTAAGTTTCAAAAATCTCTCCACTCTAGTGGTAAAAATGCACGATTGCTCTCAGATTTTGAATGAAAAACAGAATCTTTCTGAAGTCGTGAGGTGAAAAGGTATTTTACCTTAACAATATTAATGCGCGATAAGTTCCGATAGGTAATGAAAAATATTAATGCTCAATTTTAGATCGACTGGATCAGGGGAAGTCTTCTAGAGTTATTTTTTAAATTATTGCTGTATAAATACATAATTGTTGAATGAATAGAATCGCCGTGATATATAATAAAAACTTGATAAATAGGGGTAAAAGACTTCCTTTTTACCTCTATTTGAGATGATTTTGCTTATTGGCTTCAAGATAAACTAATTTATTTTGTGTTAATTTGAGTTTCTGTTCACATATTTTACTGCATCAACTACTGACGACGTGAAAATTATACTCTGTAGGCTTGCCATGTATTACAGGTGCAGTTTAGCTGATAGTGTACGTTTTTGTTTGTTCCTTAATTGTTGGTTGTCTGTTGCATTTGTGATTAAGATCTTCCACTGCCTTTTGCGGAATAAAGCTCAGACAGTGAAAAATAAATGAGATTTATTTTACCCCGCCCTACCATAGAATACATTTTAATTTGGATCTATCATCTGTCTTTTCTTTTGTAATGATAATTAAATCTCATTTTCCGTGTCGATTTGATACACTGCTACTTAATTTAGCTACTTCACAAATAATTATTATTAAACAAGGTCCAGTAGCTGTAGCATCACAGATAGTTTTTATTAATTAATGTATATAAAAATTTGGTCTACTAATAATATAATTTTCTATTGATATTCTTGCACTGCTATATTTTTGTATTTATATTTTTTTTTTGTATGATGAACACCTTATTGTAAATCTATTTATCATTGTAACTTTGGAAGACGCTGCCTTTGCAACTCAAGTGTTTTCACTAAAGCAAAGGCAGAACCACATTTTTTTTGTACACAAGGTGTTTACCAATAAATTATGTTTTTGTTCAATAAAATATGCTAAACAACAGTTTTCTTTGAGTGATAAATCGTGGATTTTCAATAACTAAAAAAGGATGAAAAAAATGAAAAAAATATTATAAATTGTAGGAATTAATTTAATAAAATATTTTAGTCTTTTTGTTTATATGATACATGAATTACTCACGTTACTTCGACTATGCGGCGGTCTTTTTCAAGGTTGAATGCGCGCGCGCGGCTCCAACTACGCCACTGCGTGCCTCGCTGTGATGCAAGAGGCTGCTGATTGGCTACGAGGTGGAAACGGTAAGATAGAAGTTGGCCGGTAGAAACTTTTAACAGCTGGCGTAATCATAACGAGCGCTTATTTTGTTATATGTTTATACTAGCTGCACCCCACGTTTTCACCCGCGTAGTGATCAAAAATAGTGATGATGATGATGCCTAAAAAGTAGCCTATGTCACTCTCTGGCTCTTTAACTATAGGTACCCATGCAAAAAATCTGGTCGATCCGTTGTTCCGTTGCAGCGTGAAAGAGGAACAAATATCCATACATCTATACATCCATATATATAAACTTTCGCATTTATAATATTAGTAGGAAGTAGGATTTTGAGAATGTCACATAGACAAAAAGTCTCAATTGTCATAACGACAAAATACCTATGGTAAAAATATGCTATATGATATGCTAAAATTATGCTACACAAAAATATGGCGTCACTTTCATATTGCTAACCCATTGTAATGTAAGAGAACATAATGTTTATCGTCATCTACATCATCTTCATATTCGCCAGTCAACATGGCTATACGTTATCGCGCTCACACATTAGTAGCTATGAATGGAGCCGGCAGAGCAAGTTTCACCGTGTTTTGAGCTGAATTAAACTGCTAATTAAAGTTGTTTACTCGTGAATAATTGCAGCCGTATTTGCTAGTCCTGATGTAAAGTTCAACATGCTTTGTAACTTTTTTTTTAATATTCATCTACGTTTAGCCACCAACTCGCCTGATGGTAAGCGACGGTGTGGCCGAGGATGGAACACGTTGATCTAGAAGAAATCTGTTCACTCTAGCCTTGAAGATGCCTAGATTGTTCTCAGAAAACAAGGAGGACGTCATGGAGTTCGATTCTTGGGCAGAATGTATCCTAAAATAATGACGACCCAAATCGTCATGTACGAATCTTAAGAATTTTCACGACGAAGTAGTTTAAAGGTGGTAATGTGCAGTCCTTTAACTTGTCCTGTAGTAAAAAGAGGAGGGTAGAATAAAGCCATGAAGTTCTTGCGCTCACTTTCAAAAATGTATCCAATAGAAAATAGACAGACAAGCTACTTAAAATTTACGCTGGTACTCGAGGCTTTGCAATTTTTCGGCGACTAGTTTGCTGTCACCAATCAGCCTCATAGCACGCCTACCGAAACTAAAGCTTCTAGCTGGTACTTGGCTACTCCGTCAAATAAGTGGCAGCAGTACTTAAACACGATCGGACATTTTCAGAGAGAGAGAGAGAGAGAGAGAGAGAGAGAGAGAGAGAGAGAGAGAGAGTAATTAATTTTAAGTTAACGGCATGTCCTTGAATATGTAAGACTAATAGAATAAGGAAATAAACCAAAAATTAAACAACACTATTCAAATTTCAGCTGATCAGAGTTGAGTGAAACTTGGCGCTGGGTGTAAAACAAATAGAATTAATACATAAAGTGCGTACACATATCCTTCCCACAAATTATTTCGCATTAGCACGTAAAAACGTCTCGGATCAGCTGCGAGCTGACAAACGCTCATCTCGATTTACGAGCGCAAATCAAACATTTAGTCGGAGGCTGTAAATCAGGATGCGGCAAATTTATGGTGAAAACACTGCCACTGGAAGCACGTGCTATTGGAAAATATGGAGGAAAATATGGCAAGAGGTATTGTGATCAGTTTATGATACGTTTTATATCATTATTTTGCTGTATTCTAACTTTTGAGTTCGAGTTATAGGCAAAATTCTATTGGTCGTGGATGATGATGATGATGATAATTTTACGTGTCTTCTGTGATATGACTAAGATATTAATAAGATTTACCAATAATACCATTCACACTATTATAAATATTTTAACTAAATTAAACATAACTATAAGCCGTGGTAGCCCATCTGGGAGACCGCTAGACTTGAAAGCGTGAGGTCGCGGGTTGAAACCCCGGGCCCGTACCAATGAGCTCTTTGGAGCTTATGTACGGATTTTCATACCACTGGCTTTTCGGTGAAGGAAAACATTGTGAGGAAACCTGCATACGTACGGAGAAGGAATTCAATGGCGTATGTGAATCCACCAATCCGCACTGGGCCAGCGTGGTTGGATATGGCCCAATCACCTTTCGGGGGTAGGCCAAAAGTCCGGCAGTGGACTTAAAAAGGCTGGTTATGATGATGATGAAAATAACCAAATTTGTCTAAAATCGTTATTTGACCCATATTCAATTTTGTTTTCTATACTATAATATTATAAAGAGGAAAATTTTGATTGTTTGTTTGTTTGTTTGTATTGAATATGCTCCGAAACTACTGAACTGAATTGAAAAATTCTTTCACTGTTGGGAAGCTACACTATCCCCGGGTGACATAGGGTATATTATATACCCGTGCGAAGCTGGGGCGGACCGCTAGTATTTTATAAACATAGTCAACGTAATGATTTTTGGCCATTTCGCCACTATAATTGAAGGAGAGAAAATAGAAATGACATAGGAAGCGTCTGAACTCATTTCACAAAAGAAAAAACTAAGAGCTAGTTGTCCGGAGCATTGCCAACACTGGGCGTTCTATAATGTACCAAATAAACAACACACTTAAAAGGTTTCGCACCATCCCGAGGTTTTGGAGGCACTGTGCTTGCCTGACGAAACGGTGCACATGCGACGCAGGTTCACTTTCAGCGAAACCGCGTAAAACAACGGTGACACACGCTTCGTCATTGCTCAGTCATTCTCCAGAAGGTACAGATATTTTTAACTGTGGCTTGGCAGAGTTCATAGAAACTGCTCACAATATTTGTGATTATTATTTTTACGAAAAAAAATTACTATGCATACAAGTACAAACAAAAACTAAAAAAGTTGAAAATGACAGTGAAAACAGAGATTGAAAGTTCTCATCAAAACTTTTGCTGAACCACAAACCAAAACGTCATCTGTGTATATATTTTTTGTTTTTGTTGTTTATTCCAAACAGTGCTGAATCAATTTTGATAAACTTTATATCGCTGAATTGTGACCTACCAAACAAAAGAATCATCCAAATCAATTCAATATTGGCGGAGTAAACGCGTTACAAACATACAAAAAAACATATACAGTCGAATTGATAATCCCCTTCATTCGTCGATTAAAAATAGATAAACATATATTATATCTTATAGTTAGTAAATTAAGATATTTTAAATTTTTTATAGTTAACCATATAGCATCGACAAAGTGGATCTGTGTGCTATAAGTGTTTTTTTAATTAATAATTAAACGCCAAGCTTAGCCACAGTTTGAAAATAAAACGTTAGCCACTGTAGCCTCCCCAGAACGACACAGCAGAGCCGTCGCAGAACACCCACGCCTGGAATGTAGCAATTGTTGCCACTGGCTTTATCCTACTGTCGCTTCGTTTTATTTGCTCAACTCTACTTTAAAATTCTTTCCCGCACTCGTGATGCTTTATTCGAGTTGTTCCCGTTCAGTGTCAGGGTTGCTATTTTGTAAAATAAGAAGAATAATGATGACTTTTAAATTAGCATGTCAAAGTTTGCAGAGACGAAACCTCGTTTATAGGTATTTATCAGAAATTTGCTGAAATATTTGTTGTTTTCAATTTTGAAACTAAAAATTCATTTCATGGTGCAAATATGTGGTGACAGCCCTGCGTTTAGAGCTCTCTGCAGCACGGTAGCGCACTCTACCATGAAAACGTTACGTAATGAAAACAACTTTTTGAATTAACGTCGCAGTAAGTAGCGTTTTTTTTCTGTTTTCAAAACGTTTGTATCGTGCTTGAAGTTGAAAATTTTAAACTCGTTTTGAAATCGTTTCTCGATTTATTAGCATGTTGCTCGTATGAGGGCGCCATTGTCTCATTGCCGTTTGTATGAACGGATAAAACGGTTGAGTCCATTTCAAAAGACGACTTCCAACTTTTAGTACGACGTGGGGAACATTGTGCGAGGATTTGTTAATTAAATCACATTTTAGATAGCAAATGTTATAAAGGTGGGCAAGTTACAGTTAAATTGAATATCATTTCCGTAGCAAAAATGTCATCAATCCAACTCAAAAGCATCTCGCCGATTGCGAACGACAACTCCGATTCAACCGGATCCCACAACAAGCCACCCGATAAATCACCGCCAACTTCGAATAGAAACGTCATATTATTTCCACAAAAGATTTAACTCGAAAATAAATTATACTTTCCCCCTTTTCCGTGCTATTGTTCGGCGACGTGTGGAGCCAGCTCTTGGCGATATTTAAAAAACCATTAAGTGCACGCTTTGTAAGGAAATAAAGTAAAAGGTAATGGGATAATGAGCTGTAATTATTTACTGTTTCAATTGGTTATACAACTAACCAATAACATTATGTTAAGGCATTGATTTAACCAGTGTTTGTTGCCAGTGATGACATAATGGTACTGAGCAGATGTTGTCCTTTGCCTTTTGGAGAAACTCAAAGTCGCACAGCGGGCAATGGAGATAGCTATGCTCCGACTTTCTTTGCGCGATAAAATCCAGAACGAAGATATTTGCCGAAGAACCTCAGTCACTGACAGTTAGGTGCCAAGATTTAAGTTAAAGTGGCAATGGGCAGATCACATCGTTCGAAAAACCGATAACCGATGGGGAAAGAAAGGTTCTTGAGCAGAGACCATGAACCGCAATCGCGAACAGCGCAAGTAGACCTTTCACCTAGATGGGCCGACAATATCATGAGAGTCGCGGACATCGAGTGGATGCAGAATAACTATGTTCAAGCTTATGTTCAGCAGTGGAAATCTTATGGCTGATGATGAAGGCATTGATTTACAAACACGTGGTCTGGTACCCCCTGATCTGGAGGCTGTTTCATACTTTTTTTCGAGTGGCAATGGCCGTTTTCTATAGAACAACTGTTTTTTTTTGCGATTTTAGAGTTGCTTCCATAGTAAAAGTTGATGATAATTATGGGAACAATTTCGGCTTAGTGCAGAAAAGGTAGAGCAGACACTGCATTTTTTAACAGACTTCGAAAAAGGAGGAAGGCCTTGATTCGGCACGTTTTTTTTTTATTGTTAGAGTTGTTGCATCGCTGCACTACGCTTGTGGCCGACAACAATTCGAACGACGCTGCTCAATCAACACCGCTTCAAAGCGTGTTCAAAGTGGCGTGGCGAGTATGAACACATCAGCCCAAAATCAGATTTGATGCCTTTAGTCGATCTCATCTTGCAGACGGCCTTGCAGCTTTTTTGCAAATGAACTATTAGCTATTAGTTCATGTATATCGTTCAAGTTTCTTAGTGTGCGTGGTAAATTAGTAAGTATGCCGTAGTTATAGTTTTTGCGCGGTATAGTGAAAAAAGTGGGTGAAACACGGAGACATTTTGTACACGAACAATAATTGTACTACGGCATATTATCTCCCTTTGTTTGTCTGATCTAAGGCTGCAACGCATCTTGTGGACGGGCCCTTATGTACTTACAACTTATCTATATATATATGAAAGCGAATATCACTCACTCATCACGAAATCTCGAAAACTACTTGACCTACGAAGCTGAAATTTGGCAGGTAGATCCCTTATGGGGTGTAGAGGTTTGCTAAGAAATGTCAGAATTTTAAAACTGTTTGGTAAGAGGTGCCCTTTACAGAGTTCCGGTGTTGTGAAGGTGCGACACTTTATTTGCAGTGATTCTTCTATGTCATCATAAACTTCCTGATCAACCATTACAGGATTTTGCGAAAGGGCCGAATTAAAGGGGGTAAATGTGGATTGAGAGTTTATATAAAAGTCTACGCGTACAAAGTCGCGGGCAACAGCTAGTCTACTATAAAAGCAGATCCGGCTCACACACTATCAAAACTTTCTGGCCTAAAATGTTACACTCATTTGTTTTGCTTGGTCAGCTACAAATTTCATAATGCTGAATGTAAACATATTATTTTAATAATTTACTGTAGTATCTACCAGCTACCAGTTACAATTGTACACTTGAAAACCTAGCATAAATGATCAACATTTATGGTTTACATTTAGGTATTTACAATCTGCTACAGCTGTCGGAAAAACAAAACTTGGACCCAGTATAAAACAAAAAGGTTGAAGCTCAAAGGAATATCTCGTAATCAAATACAAACTGAAACGAAAAACATAATGGGGCATGAAAATTAAATAAAATAACCAGACAAACATTCCAGTATGACATAAACATAAAATATGAAAACATTTTTTTCTCAAAGCGCCCTAAAAACTGCAAGCGGACAGCGGCGGGCGGGCGGGCGGCCGTCACGCAGCGGTGCCGAAAATTAAAGGATTCCGCCGTCCAAAACAAATACGAGAATATTTTTATATTTTATTTTTGTTAAATAAAAAACGTGGCCGGATACGACAGGAGCTCTGCTCGCAGGTGGGAATTTAAATAATCTGACACGGATTAAAAGGAGAAATATCAGCTTTTTGACCGTCGCCCCGGGCTCTCTGGGCTTATCCATATAATGCTGTACATATCTGCTGTACCGATGTTTTATAATTAAAATTATTGCAATAATATTTTTTGGTATTGTTATGGTTTCATCTCAAATAGCACGCTTTTCACATTGGTATTAATTAAATCCATAATGGCGTCGAAACCTCACTATTTTGCATGTGGTTAATATTTAATTACACAGAATTTTATGTTACTGAAATTAATTTAAAATTTTCCTCGATGTATATTTACATCGTTTTATATCCTGCTTATAAATTTTATTATACTTAATGGGAACAGACGTTTTGCTATATAAATTTTCATCTAATCGTTACGCAACGTCACATTACATCAAATGAGTTGGCCAACATAAATAAAAAAAAACCGACTTCAAAAACCACAAAACACAAACATTCCAAGTTTATATACCAAAAATATTATTTTGTTCTTTGTATCTAGGTATAATGTGTTTTGTGGTTTTCAGAACTCGTAATTTTAAAGATAATTATTTTTTTTATAATTAATAATTTAGATAATTTGTTTTTGTGATACCTATGATAGTGGAATACTTAGCGCCTTTGTTAACTTTGTTCGGGCGAACTTGTTTATTTATAGATATAATTACACACGATTCCTCCTCCAAGTTTTGACTCGAACAAAATGCCTGAACAAAAGACAAAACAAAAGCATTGTAGTGATTTGTTACCGCGAAATTCGTAGGTGCTCTAGCTATTATTTGAGCTGGTTTAAAAACTACTAAGCCCTAATTATTATAATGAAATTTTTGTGGAACAACCTCGAGAGTTTCTTCAAAATAAAATCAATTCATAATTGGCGGAGTAATCGCGTAACAAAAATACAAAACATACAGTCGAATTGATAACCTCCTCCTGAAGTCGGTTAAAAAATAATAAAAAACAGAAGAAGAGAAACAGGTGACAGATATACTATCCATATCCAAAGAATCGGCTCTATTACCATCAACGGTTCAAAAATACCTGGAAAAAGCTCAGTATAACCTGCAGACAAGGAAAGTTGACCCCAAATAAATTGTACCAAATCTAAGAGAAAGAAGAGATAGAGCTCTCTGAACGTAAATATATTCGGCACTTCTCATATAATTATCTATTATATGAGAAGTAATATATATAATTCTTATATAATTTAAACTATCAACAGCAAAATTAGTTCAATACATCCATGTGGCTGCTGATCGGCAAAGATGCGGCCTTATTATAGAAGTTTGATCGTGATCGAGATTGCATGCCGTCCCGTTCGCATCTATTTACTCGCAGCACGTGCGTAAGTGAGATGGCACGCGCTCACGATCACGATCCGAATCATCCATAATAAGGCATCTGGTCTATTGTCCAGAAAATAATCGATCGGAATCATCACACCACTTACCCATACGACTAAAGGAGGAGGAAGATATGCATATCTTAATTTTCTAAACCACGAGCTCAAATCTCAAACCGCGTCCAATGCATAAATTGCCAATGGCGGTACCCCACAGGTTGGCAGACGTCAAGTTGATTAATCACCTCTACCCTCGCTATTAACATGGAAATGGTCTGCGAATCGCTTTCTTAGCGATACTTAATGATACAGGATTTACGGGATGATTGCGCTCGACGTAGCCGCAGATTAAAGCTCTTGGTCGGCTTAGGGTTTATCTTCCGGTTACACTTGCTGGATTCATGATTATTTTGCTGCTTAAGGTCTGAGTTGGCAGGTTTTTGATTACTCTAAAATATTAGAGAAAATATCTGCGCTCGAGCGTTTCGGTCCGATGATACTAGATTCTTCTTCTTCTTAGTCGGACACTCTTGGCAGAGTGGTCGTGGTTGGTAAGACGGTGGTACATGGTGGGTCTTCAATGTCGTCGGTCTTTCCGGTGGCGATCACTGATTTTGCAATGCTTCTCCATTTTACTCGGTTCGTCGCATTACGTGAGCACTCCGTTATGGTAGACTTAGTTGCTGTCTTAATGAGGTCCGTCCAGCGTATAGGCGATCTGTTTCAACCTCTCTTTCCTACCACTTGACCTTGGACTACTAGTCACTACTAGATACCAGTATCACATCGTAGAAAATAAGAGAGCGAAGAGAGCATTCAAAAGGCACTAAAATATGGACAATAATAGACAATAGACCTACGTAGAACTTGACAGCCGTACAGTCTTTTACAGCCGTCCCAGTATAAAGATTTCACTTTGTAAACACACAACATGGCATTTTTGATTATTTTTTATACTCCAAAATCGTGCATCGTTTGCGTCGTTGCCAGACACAAGACGGACTGAGTTTATTCAAGCTAATTAACTTGTATTTGTATTGCCACGCAGAGCTCGGTAAAACCTATTTACCTCAGTTCATATATACATCAACATGAGCGACCCTTACTAAACCTGACTTATTTAGAAACGTTTGTAAATGTTCCCTATGGACTCCAAAACGGCTACACCGATTTTGAGGAGACTCACTGGCAGATAGCTGATGATAAGGAGTTATCCACGCGGGTGAAACCGCGGGACGCAGCTAGTAGCCTATAAAATCAATCACATATTATCTACATGGTGGTATTAAGCCGAAAGGATATCATTGTACTTATTATTGTTACCAACTTTTATGGGACTAACCCAGATTTTTTTTTCCATAGAAAATTTTTAACCATTAAAATTCTACGAAATGTTTGTAAAATCAAAAATATCAACCAAAAAAATAATTTTAAAAAAATTCTCGCGTTAATTGCATAATCTAATCCACGCAATTAACTTTTTTGACGAAATAAAACAGCCAGTAGGTACGTGTGTAGCCCTCTAACGTAATAATCCTTCACTTCACTCACATCACTAAAAGGTGCTCGGCAAGTTAAAATATTTGTTCACCTATCCACCGTCCCGCAGGACTGTTGTTTCTATGAATAAAATAACAATTATAAGTGATCCCTACGCTCCGGAGCGTGCTTAATTCCGTTTGAAACAATATTCATCTGGCGATTTACTTTTCTGACACACGGGCTCTAACAATGTTGATCTAAAATGACGAGCTTGTGGAGCTGAAAATATGTTACATACATAAGCTGGCTCCAAACAAAAAAATTGTCGCGGTAGCATTTTAATACAATTACATTTTCAATATAATATTATTATATGTCCATGGGTTTACTTTTTGCATAATGAGGACCTTAATGTTCATTATGTTTATCGCTTTTTGACAGCTTATACAAAGTTGACGACATAACTTTGTAAAACGTCTAGCAAATTATATTTCTTATATGAAGGATAGAGGTAAGGAGAAACGTCTTGTATGAGAGATAAGTTTAAAAAGTGTGTAATTTAACGCATTTCGACGGAAACTTTTTCATACACATAGACTTTTTTCTTTACCTCTACCCTCCATAATCCTTTAAAAGCAACTTCGCTTTCACGTTGACGTAACCTAGTATAGAGGGTATAATATAAATCTATATAGATCAAACGTGTTTATTTGTATGAGATATAATTTTACTTTCTAGACGCTCTACAAAGGTATGTCGCCAACTTTATATGAGCTGTCAAAAATCGATTAAAACATAATAGGCAGACTATACCTACTACATTATATTGACTGGGAACTTCCTGTTCTAATCCTAGTTGTAAAAGTAACAAAAAAATTAAATTTTACTTATACACACGCACTACAATATTTATTCCCTCACTCACAACGAGAAACATATGGGAATGACAGGGGTAGAAAGAAATCTAATTTCACTTCACTGTTATTCAACTCGTAGCTCTGAGTTTAACACTGACTTTATAAAGTGTTCATTTTCAAGCACAACGGGTGCAGTCCTAGCGAACGTGAATACATAAAATTGATATGAAATGAAACTAGAGGCGTCTCATTCGCTGATGTTCGGCAAAAATGCTTGGTCTCTCGTTTTATTTCCAACTAGTAGGCCGCCCCTGCTTCGCACGGGCGAAGCCGGGATATATAGCCTATGTCGACCGGGGATAGTGCAGCATCCCAACAGTGAAATAATTTTTCAAATCGGTTCAGTAGTTTCGGAGCCTATTCAATGCAAACAAACAAACAAACAATCAATCAAATCTTTCCTCTTTATAATATTATAGTATAGATATAGATTAGCTGACCTGACAGACGTTGTCCTGTCTTAGAACTGTCAAACACGCAAAGTTAAATTTGTAAATCTTATTTTTTGACATCTTGGTTTACATTATTGGTAAGGATCCCTATATTTTTTGGAAAATATAATATAGCCTATGCTACCCGGGGATAGAGTAGCTCCCCAACAGTGAGAGAATTTTTAAAATCGGTTCAGTAGTTTCGGAGCCTATTCAATGCAAACAAACAAACAACCAAATCTTTCCTCTTTATAATATTATATATTAGTATAAATGAAATGAAACAAAACGCCACGCATGCTCTCGGGTTCGCTAGGTCTGTACACAGCGTAAATGAATAGTTGACCCAACAAATTGGCAATGTGTCTCTAACTACAGTGGAGTTGTATAAAGTTTGTTAGCCATTTCTCCTATTATTTGATGTAGGATTGCGTCTGTGGTAGAGTTTAGTTTTAATGACACACCACTGCCATAAATGGCGGGTGACGGATTAATAATTGCTTGGGGGTTTAAATTGGTTCACTCGAACCTATTTTATATTTATATGCGAATAATGGGGGATTCACAATCACCTTTTAGATTTTCAAAATTGCTGTATAAAAACTTACTTTTTATTAATAAACATTTAATTTCTAAATTTTACATACCTAAATACAAAGTGTTTCTTATATTCTGATATTATAATAATATGTCAGCAATTTTAAAACAAAATAGAATTGAAGTGATAAATATCTATTGTTTTAAATGTTTATCGGGACTTATCGCGCATTATTATATTTAGGTAAATATACGGATCAAAATGAGAAACTTCCCCTTTTTTGAAGTTATCTAAAAATAGGGACCTCTCGCTTGACGTTTCGACCATGATACAATGGCCGTCACATTGCCGTGGTCACGAGCTGACTGAAAACTACGAGAACAGCGGGTGTTTTGTTTTTCTACCGTCACGTGAAATAAAAAAGTTTAAAAGATGATCTCCAAAGTGATTTGCGTCATTACAAAACTCTAAAATCGCTATCATCAAAACTTTCAGTACGGCATCAAATCAGTCAGGGTGATAATTAATACAAATTAAAATAAAACGGAAACATTGCCACCACCATCTGCCAAAAATATAAATGACATTGCGTATTAAATAGAAGTGCCATAACAAGCAACGTTTAATAAATTACTAAGATGGCCAATAAAACAATTACGGCACTTATGATGATCCGTAATAGCAGTAAAAATAACCGCGGTACATAAAAAGATCGCGTAAAACGCCGGTTGTAAAGTTGTTTTTACTTAGAGTTGTTTTTATAGGGGCATAACCGTAAGGGGAAGTTTGTCGAATGATAGGCGATATCGGTGGAAGTCCCCATCTGCGATGGGCTTTATCTGTGGAAGTTAACTGCCAATCAGGATAGCTTCTCGACGGGTATCGGGGAACAAACGTTCAAACTTGTGGCAATCCTGTAGATATGCTTTCGTGCTTTAGAAAATGTTAATATTGCATTATTTTGGTGAATTGAGACCATTCAGAAATATTGGGCAAAACGTTATCTAAAAACACCAAAAAACCATCGACACAATAAATTAATTAAAATCCAGATGTAAGTACATGTATTTTTCAATAGTAATATTTTAAACTTTCGCGATTTGAACACGTTTTAAATGTTTATCGGGACTTATCACGTATTATTTAATTTAGGTAAAAATATGTACCTTTCGCTCGACGTTTCGACCATGTTGCAATGGCCGTGGTCACGAGCTGACTGAAAACTGCGAGTGAGTCCGGCGAGAAGAGCGGGTTTTTTGTTCTTCTACCCTCACTTGGGGACATATGGTACTGAGACGTGGTCCTTAACTGTTGGCCTTTTGGAAAAACTCAGAGTCACTCAGCGGGCAATGGAGAGAGCTATGCTCGGAGTTTCTTTGCGCGACAAAATCCGAAACGTGGATATTCGCCAAAGAACCAGAGTCACCGATATAGCTGTTAAAATTTGCAAGTTGAAGTGGCAATGGGCAGGCCACATCGCTCGAAGAACCGATAACCGATGGGGAAGAAAGGTTCTTGAGTGGAGACCACGAACCGGAAGACGCAGCGTAGGTAGGCCTCCCACTAGATGGACCGACGACATAGTGAGAGTCGCTGGCATCCAGTGGATGCAAAAGGCAGGCTGTCGTTCAGTGTGGAGGTTAAAGGGGGAGGCCTATGTTCAGCAGTGGACGTCTTCTGGCTGATGATGATGATGATGACCCTCACTTGATCTTGAAAAATCGCAGGGTTGTCTCTACGACACACAACACTGACTGTATCGGTAAATGTCCTAGTGCACCGCGGTTTGTACACATGCTTACTATGGGATTCCACGACGCCGCTAACTTAAATTAAATTAAATAATACGTGATAAGTCCCGATAAACATTTAAAACATGTATCTATCAGTTTTATACATGTACTTACATCTACGTATTGGGTCGCGCAGCAACCCAAAATGTATCTTGGCCTACGATACTAAAAGACGCCATTCTTCCCTACTTATATAATTATCTTGCACAAGTTCACGCCAATCATATAATTATGTCCTGTTTCTGCAGATTTTTTTCCCAATTCACCTTTCTATCTTTACCTGGGACGGCCGACGGGCCTTCGTCTACCTCCGCAAATAAGCACCACATCATTAAACCAACATAAACACAACAACGAGTTTTCCTTACAAAAGAAAAGAAAACCCTAAATGTTACGTATAGAAAAAGTAGCAAAGGGCACAAAGGGCCTCGGTACGTAATGAAGCCGTATCTTTAATGGGACTGATAAGGCCGCCGAATGTTTGCGCGCACGCCAAATAATAAGCGGTTCGATCATTTGCGAGGGGAGGCTGACGAGAAAAAAGAATAACCCTCTGATGGTGGTCGCTTATCGATGAGTGTGATACGGGAATTGAATTAGCTGTGTTGTGGTTTAAGAATGGTGGTTTGAGTTACATTCTTGTGTGCTTATGCTTAAGCATAAGCACGGCCGGTTATCTGAGTCGCGTAGGCAACAAAACGCTCCTTCAGCCCCCGCCAAGTTATAGCGACGATGTATTTTACCACGCTAGAGTAAAGGACGCCCGCGGGGGAGTGCAACGACAAAAACGAGCATAGGTCCGACCTCGATGACGCCTGGCGCTGTACTGAACGCGGCGTGCCAAAATTCTCGCGACCTGTTTATGCTTTTAATTTCACTAAAAAACGACACTATTCACTATCAAAAATCTATCCAAATATATTTTTTTTAAAATAAAATTGCCTTTCAGTACATGCAATTTCCAGATTGTTACGAGCTTTCATTAGAGCATAAAATGAAAAAAATAAACTAAGTCGACTTTGTTTCAGATTTTTTTTTTGATCGAGGAAAGTTTATTCTATCGTGTTTTGAACCAAATCATAAACTCAGATGTATCTGTGACATGTATTTTTTTCCAGCTCAAATATTGTAATTTAACTGAATAAAATTGATTTAAAACCGTCAAATTTGGTATAAGAGACTCTTAAGGTAAGGCCTAGTACGGCTGTGAAGACTGGACACCAAAGGCGCTTGCAGACAAGGCGTAGTACAAGTAGCAAATACTGAAATAACAAAAATAAATAAAAATCTGTTAACTTCCCAAAAAATGTAAGATTTCTAAACAACATAAGTGCTAAGTTAGGTTCATAAATTATCTAAAAAAGATGTACCTATAAGTCTGAGAGTAATATAATAATTGAAAAGCGGCAGAAGTTCGCTTTGACTGATTTCATATTCAATTTTATGATGGCAACATAATATAATAATAATACATACAACAATATATAAGTAACATAATTATTTCCTAAGGCATCAGAAACAGAGAGTGAAAACGCCATTTTATTTCATTATTTAACGTCATTTTTTACTCCCCATGCGACCATTTAGATAAAACTGCTGATGTTCATTTCCTAAACGACCATCGTTTTGGACCTGTTTTTGTTGGCGTTTTTACCTTCACATGGATATTTTAACACATAATGTAATAAAACCTACTTTACAGCCTGAAAAGGTTTTGCTATTATTTTCTTGGACATGCCAGATTCCTCACGATGTTTTCCTTCACCGTTGTTGAGAAATTGCATCATATATTTATAAGTCATTGGTGCAGAGCCAAGGACCAAACCATATTGTTTACCCTTTATATGCATATATGGGCATATGCTTGGACACCATTATTCATCATGTATACCTCAGAAAAAAATCAATTGTAGTGTTACACCTAAAGTTTCCCCTTTAGCACTTACACCCTCCCTTGGTCGTCCATATGATGTCATTTTGATTATTTCGTTTGTAGTTGTGTGCCGCTCAATATTGAAGTGTGCGTTTGTAGAACTAGTAAGAATATAATTATCAGTATGTGCATTATGTGTTTTTCAGTTTTTGGCAGACTTTTACGGTACTAGTTCGAGTTTAAGGCAAATCCAAACTATATAATATATGATCAAAGATGTATACTCATCGTCATCTATACAATCTATACAATATTATAAAGAGGAAAGATTTGTATGTATGTTTGTAACGAATTGGCTCAAAAAGTACTGGACGGATTTAAAAAATTCTTTCACGATTTAAATGCTACATTATCACTGATTAATATAAGTTATTTTAATAGGCAAAACCTTTGTACTTTATTTGACATAAGACATAAAAATATTGTACATAACACAGATATTTAAAACCTAAAACTATTACTCCCAAACATTAAAATAAAAAAATAAAAAAACGAACTATCACTCTATTAAACCGCTACCGGTGGGAACTGTTCCCAAAATGCTGGCCCCATTACCATGTTGTATGGCGATGCTCACTCTTTGAGCAAAGTAGAGGCCGGCATTTTAATAGACTATATATCTATACAATATTATAAAGAGGAAAGATTCGTATGTATGTTTGTAACGAATTTGCTCAAAAAGTTATTAATTTTTTTTTTTATTCTTTCACCTTTTAAATGTATGTATAGATCAATATAGGCTATTTTAATAGGCTATATAACTATACCCGTGCGGAGCCGGGGCGGACCGCTAGTATTTAATATATGACATGGGTATACATTGTATACATTTATATATGTCACGTGATGAGCGGGTCGCGGGAAATGAAGCGGAATCTTACAGATAACGCACACATGCATACGCTCGTCCGGACACGCGCGCACACGCCTGTCGCTAGGGTTGACTGCACAATGTTATGTAGGTGACACCTATAATTTGTTATAATGGAGTGTATGTGCCAAATTGAATGTGTAACGTTTGAGGGTTGACGTGACCTACAAGCTATTATGAAAATAATGAAAGGATTGATGAATAAACTTTCGCATAAGCACTATGTTATTCTAAAGTTAATTAGGTACATACGGGAAATTATACTGGTACGTTTTGTCATAAGGCATTTTTTATTTTCGTCTGTGACGAGCTTGGCGTCGCACTCCTGTGCATTTGCCAGTGTAAATTATGTAATTATTATCAAGTTTGATTAAATATAGTCAAACAAGTCAGTCACAGTCAGAGTCAAGAAAATAAGTCCCGGTCAAGTCAAACCCATGCCCTAGAAAAGTGGTGGACGGTTTACAAGAGGATTCTATGGAGTGTTGGAAAAATCGATTTATATGTACCTACTACGTACGTTAGAAACAACACAAAAATACATGTTTAGCCTCGTATATTACTTGCCTACACTCGAGCACGTTCATGAACACTTAAAAATGAATAATTCACCATTAACATGCGAAAATACACAAATTTAGGAAAATAATACAATGAGGCAGTATGTCTTTTTCACGTTGGCGTAAAACTCCACGTGATGCTATTACTCTCAGCATTAACTCAGAATAATATGCTCTGTTATTATTCTGAACTTTTAAATTAGTATATTTTGGCAATTTCTAATTGACACATACTACGTATTTCGCTTCCGCCAGACTTGAAAGCGTGAGGTCGCGGGTTCAAACCCCGGGCCCGTACCGATGAGTTCTTTGGAGCTTATGTACGGATTTTCATACCACTGGCTTTTCGGTGAAGGAAAACATCGTGAGGAAACCTGCATACGTACGGAGAAGGAATTTAATGGCGTTTGTGAATCCACCGAATCCGCACTGGAACAGCGTGGTGGATATGGCCCAATCAACCCTTTCGTGGGTAGGCTAAAAGTCCAGCAGTGGAATGTTAAAAGGGCTGATAATGATGATGATGACATACTATTTCATCATCATCATCAGCCAGGAGACGTCCACTACTGAACATAGGCCTCCCCTTTTAACCTCCACACTGAACGACATCCTTGCCTTTGCCTTTTGTCTCCACTGAATGCCAGCGATACAAAGTATTACATACTATTTACTGTGAATCAATCAAAAATACCAACAAACAGAATTAAGAATATTCCATACCTTTGATAAAATACATTTATCAAAGTTTCATACCTACATATTTTTCCCTGCAAACTATATAACTAATTCTATGAAAAAGATATCCAACCGTATCACTATTCAACCGCTCACTGATCTTATATCGTAAGTATGAAAGGGAACTTTCTTCGTATTTTCCCGTTATCTCTCGTAAATGATGGCCATCCTTCATAAAGCTGGCGTCGAAAAGATTGATAGAGCAGCATAAATACTGTTTAGTATCTTTTATGAAGTAATGAACTGCCCTGATGTGTAATGAATGATTGAGGGGATTTGCTGTTTTTCAGAGGTGTTTGTATTATGAAGTTTTATTTAACGGCTTGTTATCTGAGTCGCGTAGGCAACAAAACGCTCCCTCAGCCCCCGCCAAGTTATAGCGACGATGTATTTTTCCACGCAAGAGTCAGGAGGCTCGCAGGGGGAGTGCAACGACAAAAACGAACATAGGTCCGACCTAGATGACGCCTGGCACGGTACTGCGCGCGGCGCGCGCAAATTCTCGCGACCTTTGTACGCTTGCAATTTCACTAAAAAACTATACTATTCACAAATCAAAAATCTATCCAAACCATTTTTTTTTAAATAGGATTGTTTTCAGTACATGCTATTTCCAGGTTGTTACGAGCTTTCATTAGAGCATAAAACGAAAAAAATAAACTAAATCGACTTTGTTTCAGATTTTTTTTGATCAAGGAATATTTAGTTTTTCTTATAGTTCTATCGTGTTTTGAACCAAATCATAAACTCAAACACAGATGTATCTGTGATATGTATTTTTTTTCAGCTCAAATATTGTAATTTAACTGAATAAAATTGATTTAAAGCCGTCAAATTTGGTATAAGAGGCCGTTAAGAAGTTCTTTGTTAAATATAAAATCTTAACCGTCACATCAATTTATATCTTTGAAATTTGCAATTTTGTAAATAAATACCTCCAATAATTAAAAAAAAAAATTCTGAAAAACCACATAACCATCCGCTCAGGTTTAAGCATAAATTAACAATACCGAAATCAAAACTATAAATGCAAAGTAGTGGCCCCGATGCAATGGCTATATTTAATATACCTGACGGCTTTTGTTCAAATTGAACATTTTGTTCATTTTCGTCATTCTAAAGAGCAATTGTGCAAAAAACGTATTAATTGAAAAGTGCTATTATTCGGTAGAAAATTTTCTTAACGATGAAACATTATAAAACCTTTTGGGCCGCTCCTTTGGAGATCGATGGGGAAGCCTATGTCCAGCAGTGGACGTCCTACGGCTGAAATAATGATGATGAATCTAATAAACCACAGCCCATGGGCATCGTTCCCAAAATGCTAGCCGTTTGCCGGCATGCATTGCCGCGTTGTATTAAAATACAGACGCGTTGTGCAAGATACTGACCAGCATTTTAGTCACGAGATAATTCGACCAGATATTTGTATAATTACTAAACATGTGCGTAAATAACATTTGATATTGAAATTAAACATTTTCAACGGATTTTATCACGTGTATTTTATATTATTTAATTCCTAACATTTCTAACTCTGCAGTGTCCATGGCCACAGGTAGACTAGATGACCAGGAGTAGAGTGGATTGTGGATTACGGGATGAATGGAGAACTAGAGCGGAAAGGGTGGTACCGGAATAGAGTGGATTAAATGACGGAGCGTGCAAAAACTGAAAGGGCAGGAAAGGAGTAAAGTGGATTTCTTCTATACTGGACTGTAGCTAGTATATAATTGTTTAAAATACACTCACTGACTGACTAATTCATCACGAAATCTCGAAAACTACTTGACTACGATGCTGAAATTTGGCATAGATTCACTATGGGGGTGTAAAGATCTGATAAGCAATAATTTTGCGAAGGTCTGAATTATGGCGGTCAAAGGGGAGTTGAAAGTTTGTGATGAAAGTCTACACCTACAAAGTCATGGGCAGTTACTTACTAGCCTAAGTACCTATAAACAGTCGTGTGTTTAGATAATTTATTTTCAAATACATATTTTATAGCTTTTGCAAAACAATGGCTGTCAAAATTATCTTTACGTCGTTACAAGGGACGTCGTTGTCCTACCACCTACTAATATTATAAACGCGAAAGTTTGTATGTATGGATGTATGGATGTTTGTTCCTCTTTCACGCTGCAACGGAACAACGGTTCGAACTTTTTTTGCATGGGTATAGTTCAACAGCCAGAGAATGACATAAGCTTCTTTTCATCATCATCGTCACCATTTTTCATCACTACGCGGGTGAAACCGCGGGGCGCAGCTAATAATAAATACTAGTACAAGTAACAGTTTGTTCGAGCACAAATAAAAAGAAAACAGTAATTAAAACTAAGCAATAAACATCAGAAAAATTACTAAGACACCGTAAAATCTCAAGTAGGTGCCTACATTTTAACAGTTATTGTGCAAAATAATATTTATCAACTCAAAACAAAGAGCATCCAGACAAAAGAAATAAAAATTTATCTCAAGCAAAACACCCCATAAAATGGAATGGTCTCGGGAACTTTATAAACGCGATAACGACTAAAGTTGTTCAGAGCTTTGTTTCTCCACTTACATAAACATGACCATTTATACTAGACCTTTCCAATCTTAATATTTTTCTCTAAGCTTAGGAAGTGTCAAAGCTCTACGTATTCTGGACGTCGCGTACCTAGTAACGCGATGAGGTAAAAAAGAGGATATCAAGGAGTGTCCGTCTTTAGCTCCGCCCTCTGAGAGGAACGCCCACAAAGATCCTCTCTGGAGTGAGACATTTCTTCAGCATCAGTATATTATAAATGATTCTGTGAGCGTGCGATTCGTACCTAGAATACAAACTCAGATATCTATGTGTGAAACATTTTCACTTGGCCTACAAAGGAAAACTAACTCACACATACAATGAGTTCTAGAATTAGTTTCTATCTTATATTTAAACACTGGTATATGAACGATTAACGCACACATGAAAAGATATGTACCTTATAACTTCATGTCGGTCGGCCGGGAGATAAGAGTAGTCTAAGTCTGAGGATGATCAATATTTCGTGTTGTTTAATTTAAGTCATGTAATAGATGTACAGTTGTACACAAATGGATTCTCTTATTGAGTGGTTTTGAATGAATTCACAACGTCTTTATTAATTACTAGCGGTCCGCCCCAGCTTCGCACGGGTATAGATTATATAGCCTATGTCACCCGAGGATAGTGTAGCTTCCCGTCAGTAAAAGAATTTTTCAAATCAGTTCAGTAGTTTCGGAGCCTATTCAATGCAAACAAACAAACAATCAAATCTTTCCTCTTTATAATATTATTAGTAGTATAGTATAGTATAGACTAGTTGACCTGACAGACGTTTTCCTGTCTTAGAACTGTCAAACACGCAAAGTTAAAATTGTAAATCTAATTTTTTTACACCTTGGGTTACATTATTGGAGTTTGTGTAAGAATCCCAATTTTTTTTAAAATATAATATAACCTATGTTAATCGGGGATAGTGCAGCTTCCCAACAGTGAAATAAATTTTCAAATCGGTTCTGTAGTTTCAGAGCCTATTCATTGCAAACAAACAATCAAATCTTTCATCCTTATAATATTAGTAAGATTTTCCGTCATAAACATAGCAGGTAGAAAGACTATGGAGCGCCTGTATCTACATAATATATTTATATTCTAAGAGAATTTCCGCGCCTACCATGGCTGCTAACCATAGCCCACGTGTACTAACCAACCCTTCAAAATGCTGCAAATAAAATGATGAAGTAGCCACCCTTGGCAACTGTGAATTTGTATTACGACATACAAAAATCTCAACAAAAATATAATCACAACAGCCGCTCCATAGTCCAACCTACAATGGTCATACAAGATTTTTGACAGTTTTGGTATACCAAAGCTATATCTAAATACTGCTGGATTCTTCAGCATGAAAAATGTGAATAGGAATTCAATTACAGGGAGTTGATTTCAATGCATAACCTAATTGAAAAAAATATGAAAAATTATTTATTGTAGCAAACGTTTGTGATGTTACAAACTAAAGTCTCTCACGTTCGAACGTTCCAAGTACGTCATACAATATTAAATCTACATGATATACATTGTGTCAGTTATTTTCGCACTACAAAGAGCAAGGAATCACTCACGTGATTTACAAACCATAAAAGGCCTTCTGTCAAATAGTACGTAGCCTTTGGAGTCTTTTAACAGGTCTCTAGTATATTAAAAATTTCACAACCACAAGCAATAAATAAAACACATGAATTTCAAATTAGCAGAAACCCGATATTTTTTTCTCATCAATGAGCAAGGAGATGCCTAAACAACAATATTCCGAAAAAGCTATAAAAGTCTATTCAGCAAAGCGTCACGTTATCCGGAAACGGATTCTCGTTTAATTTTTAATTCGACCGGTTGGCAGAGCGGCGATGTCGTCGGCGTCTTCCTGCCCGTCACTTCCGGTTACGAGCGCGCCGTTTTTTTTCAAGGGTTGTATTTCCGGTTTAGGTGAGAACAGGAGAGATGTCATGGCGTTTTGGATACGGTTTACGACTTTTTATCTCGATATCAATCATGCGAGATCGTTTTTACTTTTTTATTATTTCTTAGTTAATCCTCCGTAACATTACATATTCTGTAACTGGCTATTTATTACGGTTCGAAAGATACAGCCGTTAATAGGTAGGACGGACAGACAGACATACAAACATCGTAGGTTTGTAATAGGGTCCCGTTTACACATTTTGGATACGGAACCCTAAAAGTCACTCTCCGGCAATCTATCTTAAAAAAATACAAAAATTCCAAAAAAAAACACGTCGATCTGTTCCTCTGTTTCAGCATGAAAGATAAACATAGATGAATAAACAAACATAGTTTAAAATTTGTATGATTCATTTCAATATAGTGCTTGTGACCTTATTAGTTTGTTCTAACTGATTTGGGTTAAAAATATTCGTAGTGATTTAAAAAAAAAATATAGTTAATAATCATCATGACTCACTCATCATACCCGGGTATGTCCTAAAACTGCGACCAGAACCACCGGAGGATGGGCAGCAGCGTTCTGTTAGTACACGGTGAACGTACTGCGATCTCCAAGCCGCCTGCCAAGCGTGGGGATTATGGCAACACCCCTCTCTAAGAGGGAGGCCTTGTTCAGCAGTGAACATTTAATGGCTGATGGTGTGTGTGTATGACTCACTTACTCAAAATAGTTAAACCTAAATAAACTGTTTGTCAAATATAAGTTGCTGCTAAAAGTCATATCCACAGTATTATGTCCAACATCATAAATGACTTAGTACATTCGAGATTATTTTTCCGCCGACGGCCGTGTTTTTTCTCGTCGGTTGAAAAATCTGCCGGATATTATCATTAATTATGAACCCGCCGTTTCCACAACAGCTGGTGCTTTGACGTTTGTAAATTGAAAGAGACAGCGCTAAGCTTATCAGTAACCAGCACTGGAAATGAGTTTTTACTCTGCATATAGGTACTCGTGTTAAATTCACGTAAAATGATGTAAGTAACATACAAAAAAAACCATTTTTGTAAGTAGGTGTGACATTTACAACTGGTTACCAAAATCTTTGCGTTTTTCCGGCTCAACGCAACTTAACATTTTGTGGAGTGTGAATATCATTTTTCTATGGAACAGCAAGTTTTTTGCGTGATTTCAAAGTTGGTCTAGTAGTAAAAGTTGTTCATAATCATGAGTATTTGAGTACTTGATAATTGAGTGATCTTCTTTCAGCTTATTACCACCGTTCCATGTAACCTTGTATACTTGTATTAGTGGGGACAACATGTGTACTGATTATTTGGGCCATGACCTTCAAGGATATTGCCAAAGAGAGGTAATATGGTACAACTGTACGTAAATACGGTGAATAGAGTCCTCAGTGGCAGACAACGCACTGACAATGCCCCGGGTATTGTAGGTGTCTATAGGCAGCGGTGACCACTTACCACCAGGTGGCCCGTGGCTTGTACTCCAATTATTCTATAAAAAATAACCTTATCTTTGGCAATATCTAAACTATATCTATACAGTAAAAAAATATACCGAAAGTAAATGTTTAGTACCTCATACCAACTTTTTAATACTAATTTATCTAATTGTTCAAATAAGCTAAATATCATAGCATAATAAATCATGGAGAATAAATATGCCTTAATAATCCAAAGCCTTTACAAAACAAATTCACCTAAACAAATCAGAAAAAGAAAAATTCAATTTAATTTCCGAGATAAATATCTCAAAGGTCTGCCCTTAAGCGATTGATCTCTCGTCCACAAATCAAAGCTGCAAAGACAAGGGCTGGTTAATGCGAGGGCCGAGGGCAGAATGGCCCTTCAGAGGACGACAATGAGCCCTTAGAGAGTTAACCACCTGGACAGTTGTAAATCTTCAATAGGTCTGAAGTGGCATTGAACCTGTGAGCGATCACCTAGTTACGGCTGATATTAAGATTTAGGGACAAATATGTATGTATGGTTGTATAGAAAAAGTGTGGACTGCCCTGATGTCAAACTTTTTAGGCCGCCGTAGGTCTATCGCAAACAACCGGGACCTATAGTTTAAAGTGTCAAATGGATATAAATAAGCTCTTAAACGTAGGTATAGAAGTCAAGCTACATTATAGAGAAAAAGATCCAACACAACAATGTTATGACTTAAATGCATAAAGTATTTCGTTATACGTCTATGAATAAAGTTAAGTGCTAATTCTGCAGAGCAGAGAAAACATCCAGAAGATAATTTCATCAGACTGAAATTCTGTACAGAGACGACGATTTTTGTTTAGATACTTTGACAGTTTTCTTCTATTTAACGGCCGGTTATCCGAGTCGCGTAGGCAACAAAACGTTACCTAAGCTCCCGCCAAGTTATAGCGACGGTGTATTTTGCCACGCTAGAGTCAGGACGCCCGCGGGGGGAGTGCAACGACAAAAACGAACATAAGTCCGACCTCGATGACGCCTGGCGCGGTACTGAACGCGGTGCGTGCAAATTCTCGCGACCTTGTTACGGTTTTAATTTCACTAAAAAACTAAACTATTCACTATCAAAATTCTATCCAAATAAAAATTGTTTGAATAAAATTGCCTTTCAGTTCATGCAATTTCCAGGTTGTTACAAACTTTCATTAGAGCATAAAAAGAAAATAAATTACTAAATCGACTTTGTTTCAGTTTTTTTTTTTTGATCGAGTAAAGTTTATTCCATCGTGTTTTGAACCAAATCATAAACTCAAACACAGATGTATCTGTGACATGTATTTTTTTCTAGCTCAAATATTGTAATTTAACTGAATAAAATTTACTTAAAACCGTCAAATTTGGTATAAGAGGCTCTTAACTTGCGTTTGACCGCCACCTCCGCCGCCACCAACAAAAAATATTTTTTACGTAGCTTTACTTTAAGACTCCAAAAACACCCTTGCAATTCTGAAACTACTAATTTAACTCAATGTTTGTATACAGGACAGTGAAATCCCGGCATAAATCCCGGAGTCCAGACCGCCCGAGGACCGCTCACAAATCATGACGTCTCAAGACAAACGGCAACGTTCACGAGATAATCTCGCTCTTGTGAAGAGACTGACATTTTGAAATAGAACTGTATTATAACTACTATAGATTTATTTTACACCTATACGACTTAAAATATCAAAATATGGAGTAGAAAAATAAATAAAAAAGTTGTCAATTAATACAAATTTAAACTTTTTCAAAAGATAACACTAGCTTAATTTTTAAACAAATGTACAATACAATTGATTTCATTGAAGTTGCACTAATATCATAAATGCTGTGATTTTTCTGCAATTGTGTACATTTTTGTCCACGCTTATCTCTCTAGCAGGTAATGGACTTAAATGAAATTTAGTCAATCAATCAAATCATTTATTTGCTTGTATTGAGGTAATTTATAGCCTGGATTTACACATAGGTATCTTTTTATCCCGGAAAATTTATGGTTTCTAAAGGCATATAACAAAGTGAAACAGTTTATTTTCTGTATACGGAATATTTTAATTGATATGCCTTAAAATTATGTCACTTTAGTAATATCCATTAATAGAGTTAACATCTAAAATTAAATTACAATCTTACCGTAAAATATGCATAATGCTTAATTAACTCACCTCCACAAACAAAAAACTCAATCCAGCCTCACAGGGTCTCATTTAAAACCGTCCAAGCAATTTATTCTCCAACCCAGACGCATTAACAAAAACCGGCGGCAAACTCCAAAAAAATAGCATAATCCAGGGCTGAACTAAGCCCAGGGGCTATCTAATAACATTTATTACTCGGCTTCCGGTCCCCAGCGTCCACTTCCGGCTGCTGATAAAGTGCGGCCATTTTTGCCGCCATATTTATTTATAGGTGTCGGTTTGGCGATAATGTCGATTTGGATCGTTCATTACGCGGTGCGTTGTTCACTGAAATACACAGGACAATGTTAGAGAGTCTTCATAAGTCGTTCGTCAGGACTTTTTAATTGCAATAATTATTGTGACAAATAGAATCAGCTACCTATACTATTTTAACCCGTTCACTATTTTGCCGATGAGGTTTTGTGAATTTAAAGTTGACTCTTATTTTATTTGACGTTATAACCATATGTAGCCAAAAATGAGGTTATTACCTAGAAATACGAAGAGTTTTGGTTTTACTTTTACTGTGCAAACCACTAACTAGTCTATGGAATACGCTGCCTAAATGGGTGTTCTTTGATCGTTATAATCTAGGTGTCTTCAAGCCGCGAGTGAATATTTCTTCTCGGCAAGCGTACTCCATGGTAGACCGCATCATCGCTTAACAACAGGCGAGGTGGCGGTCAAGTCAAACGCAAGTCTATACAAAAAAAAAATATTTTCACTTATTGCATTAATGGTTGGACAGATTTGGATATTTGGTATAGACCTGGTACCTTAGACTCTGGATTTAACACATTGAATACTTTCATCCCGGAAAAACCAACGATTCCTGACGGATAGCAGGTGAAACCGCTAGGCGCTACTAGTATAGAATCAGCTGACTTTTAATGTACAAACCGGAAAATGTGGCTAATTCTTATAGTATTTACTTAGTCATCATCATCATTTCAGCCATAAAACGTCCACTGCTGGACATAGAAGGCCTCCCCCCATCGATCTCCAAAAGGGCCGGTTGGAAGCGGCCTGCATCCAGCGTTTCCCTGCGGTCTCTTTTAGGTCGTCTGTCCATCTTGTATGGAACGTCCTACGCTGCGCTTACCGGTCCGTGGTCTCATTTCCAGAACCTTTCGGCCCCATCGGCCATCGTTCTGCGTGATATGTGCCCTGCCCATTGCCACTTCAACTTGCTAATCCGGTGGGCTATGTCGGTAACTTTCGTTCGTCGTTTACTTAGAACAAGAAAAATGTTCTTAGCTATCTTAATAATGTGCCAATACCATAGGTAAGCAAAGTAACAGATTAGAAAATAACTACACAGTCCATTTGTATCCGTGCTTACAGTCATTAGGCGCCGTTTGCACGCGCGGCACAACAAGCAATCGAGCGCTCGCATAAATCTCGCCAACACTCGCTCGTTCCCATCGATATGATTAATAGGTGCAAATAGTTACGGTGCTTCTTGGATATTAGAGCGTTTGTTATGAAAACAATTATAATAATACCTATATATTAAGTTTTTTTCTTACTGGAGGCAAGTGTAATGTATTTAAGAACTGCATCCGCTGTTCTGGTTTGCTGTGAAGAATATAAAAAGCTTGATTTTAACAAGTATTTTAAATTAATAAAGTTTATATTACTACAATACTTCTTTGAAGTAATATCACTTGATGTGATCGATGGTGGCCAAGTGGTAGCATGTGCGTTTTACAATCTGACAGCCCCTAGTTCGATCCGAGGCCCTGCAACAGTTACTTATTTAGTACCTAAATAATTTATGTGCAGTTTTCTATGCCATCGCTCAAAAACGGCGAAGGGAAACATCGTGAGGAAACTGATATATCTGAGAACGTCAAAAGTTCAAAGACATGACGTTCACCACCCAGCAGTGGAAACATAATAGCCTGATAATAAAATTGACAAAAAAATATTTGGAACATCTAGTCTCGTGCAGCTAAAGAGCTCGTAAAATTGTCAATACATAAAAAGTATCAAATAAAAAGCGCATAATAAAATCCGGTACTCTCAAACAAATACCGTTATTTGCTCAACTCGCTGTCAAAAGCATCGGCAAACGATACGCTCGATACGCCAGTGACGCACAACAGGCCGATGCGATGTTAATTTTACAACATCGGCCTTACATTCATTCCAATCTTTAGGAGGGACGTTATTTTTTAAGCCATAGGTGGCCAACAAGCAGGCGGGCTGCTTGATGGTAAGCAGTTACCGTCACTATATCGAATACTTGTAACACCGCAGAGGCATCACAACTACGTTGCCGACCCTTTAAAAATCTATTAACTCGCTTTTTGAAGAACCCCAGGACGCGTACCTTCTTCGTTCGTCCTTCCTCCTTTTATGAAGTCGGTTAAAAAATTATACAAAAATGCAACAGAATTAAAAAAGCACTTTCAGTATTACCCGAGTTTTCAAATTTTAAGGGCATCTATCCAAATTTGTCTTCATCTAAAAACTTTAGACTATTACAAACATTAATAAATATTAATTAAAAAAATAATTTTAAAATCAGGCTTTTAGGCATTGGCTGTATTTAATTTAGGTGACATCATGAATTTTTATGTATCTTCTTTGTAAACTCTTTTATTTAATATATACCCATATTATGGGAGTGCATAAAAATAACTGGTCCGCCATCTTTAGGGGTCCGCTATATTGGATTTAAAATGACGTCACTTAGCTAATCATGCATTGTCATCCAAACTAAACGTGTATGCAAAGTGTCAGCTCAGCCAGTTGCCGATAACTGGTCTAGAATTCAGTTGCAAGATTTGTCCTACACATAACAGGGTAGGTTAAATAAAAGCTTGGAAAAATATAATTTGCCGAATCGGTCCAACCTTCCTTAATGATGCGCTTACCAACGAACATAATTTAATTTATTTAAATCATAAATTAAAATATGACCATAAAAAAAAAAACAGTTTGACTATTGACTTGGAAATTGATAAAGACAAAACTTGAACAAGACCAGCGAATGCGGTTGAAACGATTTTCGGATTTACTCCCGGAAAACAAAAAAATTGTTTCATCGCTTACTTTTTATGCAAAGTATTATTTTGTTCTGTGCTTTCAGTTAGCAACAGTGATGCACAACGTCTAGATATTTGCAGTGTAGTTTAGCGAGCCGATGCGATAGCGCAGTGTCAATACTGGCAACCCTCCAGCTATGAACTATCGGATATTTGCATGTGAATCCACTCGATACCGGCAGGCTTTGAATAATGTAGCTATCGGTTTATGCTCTAAGAAAGTGTTGTGAATCACAAACTGCTGATGTTTGAGGCGTTGTATTTTTGACATCGCCTATCTAAAACCACCTTAATGAACCAGAGTATAATGTATATGGGACCGATTATCTACAACACTATATCGATTTTAATAAGGGATCTAAAACAGAGTCAATTTAAGATAAAACTAAAAACTTTTAGTGAATGCGTTTTCAAATGTGTGTATGATTTACTCGTGTTTTGCGTAAATAAATTATCTTTATCTTCGAAATTATAATGGTTGAGCAAAAAGTTCATCTAAACACTTTCAAAATAAGAGTAAAATAAGGCAGAAGTGTTTTTTAGGGTTCCGTACCTAAAGGGTGAAAACCGGGCTCTATTACTAAGCCAAAGCTCTCTGTCTATCTATCCTTCGGTCCGTCTGTCTGTCCTACCTTTTAACGGCTGTTTCTTTCGACCCGTAATAGCACAGAAAAGAGAAGTAAACGATTTTTTTCTGTGCGTAATAGATAGCCAGTTGAAATTTTCATAGAATGTTATGTTGGCCGGATCAACTAAGAAATAATAATAAAATCAAAAAGTAAAAACGAAACATGGGGTCAAACTTTTTTTTACGTATTTGTGTAGGTTGCTTTTGTGTTAAAACTGTAAAACGTACAAACGTCAAAATTGGCACTAATATAGTAGGTACACTCTCTAAAGTAAAAACAACAAATAATAAAAACTGACTAAGTGCGAATTGGTGTCTAATATCTGTTCACCGAAGCTAATCAACGTCGGGTGCGTTCGGTACTTGGATGGGTGACCGCCTGGGCGTGATGTTGTTTTTTGCACTAATTTTTGTACTTTAGTAACTAAACACTTAGGTGGTGGTACGGAACCCTCAATGCGTGAGCCTGACTCGCACTTTGTCGGTTTTTAAGGAATTTAATTAATATAGCGTTGGCTTCTACGTAAAATGCTACGACGCTACGATAATGCCTACGAACTTGCTACGTAACACCAGTACACGGTCAAATCAAAAATTCACACTTCGCTACCCTAGACCCTAAGCTCGTTACGACCGCCACTAATTACACCCACAATTCCAAAGCTCAAAATTTCAAATTGCTACCCTCTCACACTTCCATCTCTCTCGTACACGTATAAAACAATACCAACTGTTGCAATGTGGGCACATGTGCGTGTGTGCGTGAGTAAACACCGGTTTAAGCCTAACTGGCCTTAATGAATCGTAATGGCCCCTATAATTCGCGGCGTAACTAACTGGCCATGTGGGGACGTACAGCCTCCCCCACCGCCCTCCCTGCCGCTTTCACCCCCGCCCGCCCTGTGTTTGGAAGCGAGCCATATCGCGCGTATGACAGTGGCGGTTCTCTTTTTGAAATTTTCAGCCGACCGCGTTTTGTGCCGCGATTTGCGGTTACGTGTTTAGATTGTACGCCGCCGCAAATTTGTCACGCGGCAATTTTGTTCGTTTTTGTGTTATGGCCGATTTCTTTGGCAATTTGGCGATTTTGTCTGCTCGCTTGACCGTAGTTGTTTCTATATTTACGGTGGATAACCGATACGCTTTAAAGGCCAATAGCCGTAAAGTTAGACTGATTTAAAGAAGATATTACAAATCATTAAACGTAGCGTTGCCTCGTAACTTGACAGGGACGGTATACAAAAGACAAAAAGAAAAGTCAAGGATTCTAATCCTCGACTTATCTTTTCCAATGATAAAAACGTACCTTGCTAGTGGCGTACCAAATAGACTAATCTGGGCATATGATAACAATAAATAAATAAAAACTTCTTACTTATAAATAAGATTACTGTGTTAGGGATGTCAACACACAAATTCAAAGAGAATTAACATCCAAACCTAGAGTAGATATTTAAATTCATCATTCATAAATGTATCCAGCTAGGAATTGAACCCAAACTTCGTGTTTATAAGGCAGGCACACTACTACTGAGCCATACCAGTCATCCGGTCGAGATCATAATTTAATTAAAGCTCTTTTAACAGCATGCTTATGAAGGTTATTTTTAATAAACGTGCAAAAGACACTGGAGAAAAATGTGTGTAATTTAGAGATTTGCCACTTATTTAGAACAAAAGAAGAGAAAAAGAAAGAGAAAGAAGAAAAGAAAGAGTTACGTAAACTGCAACAGCCGGCGCCCCAACTTTAAACTAAAGCCCGAAGGAGGTCGTTATTCCTTCTGTAATTTATTTAATTGCCCTGTGGCGGTAATTATTCATGAAATTACGGCAATTACGACTCGGAAACAATTATTTATTGTGCAAACTCGACATCTAACTCACATTTTATTCCATAATGCATCAACAGATAACGGACGGAACAAGTCGCGGCTGTTTCTTATGTTGTTTAATTTGTTTTCTGATTGCTAATTCCATAAATGGCGAGATTAGTTTTCATAGCCATTAATATTTATATCTTCTATACATATAAAAGCAAAATACCACTCACTCACTCATTCACTCACTCACTGATTCTTCACGAAATCTCAAAAATAACTTGACCTACGAAACTGTAACTCGGTAGGTAGATTTCTTATTGGGTGAAGAGATCCGCTAAGGAAGGATTTTGCGAATATGCCAATTTAACAGGGGTTAAATTTTTATGTGAAAGTCAGTAAAACAGATTTGACAGCGTCAAATCACATTAAACATAGACAAAAAATTAGTCATTGTAAAGAAATGCCTAGTGACAATAAATACTGCTTTGACTATAATAAGTATGAGGGTAAAATATCACAAACATGTTTCGAATCTGTGGTCCAATTACGATGAAATTAATTTTATTGCTGAAAACGTAACTGAGCCAAACAATGTAGATTGTCTTAGTTTTCAGGCGATTTGATGTAAACAAGAAAACATGTTCATGTCATTTTAATAACGACAATTTCTATTCCCAAAAATGTACATGAGGATTCCGTTGGTCCGATCTGTAGTCCAAAGGAAAACGAGCAAGAGTCCGGTATTGTCCGGCGCATATTAATCACTGGCGCCATCTGTCGCGCGGACCGGACTTCGCTTAAATTAAAACATTTGGGACTGTCCTCGACAACACTTGCTGCTAATAGCCGCTTCCTTGGCTTGCCCTATTATTTTGTATTTACATAGGTTTAATTCATTTTGAAAATGACTTACTTATGGCGGACTTAGACATCATTCATTTTAGTAAAAGTGCACTAGGCAGTGAGGTGTAATAATTGAGACGCTATAGGCGAACAACACGGCTTTTAAAAACTGACTATACGCAGTATCTCTTCTCTTCTCTATCTCTACATCTCTATCTCTATCTCTACATAGTATAAATTTAAGTCGCTTTCCATGTCTGTCTGTCTGTATGTCTGTATGACCCCTAATTCCTCCTAAACCACGCAACGGATTTTGATGGGGTTTTCGCCATCAGTTAGATACATTTTCACGGAAGGTTTATATAAATAACTAACGACCCGCCCCGGCTTCGCACGGAAATTACACCCGTGCAAAGCCGGGCGGGTGGATCGCTAGTATACCATAACATATCATAGCTTACCTACACAAAATTATATTTATGTGCATTTTGTGAAATAAGGGAAAGAGTATGAAAGACTTTTTACGCTATATCTGTTGTTAGAAAGAGACAAAAATACAATTGGTTGTGGACACTCGTAGTGCGTGACTGAGAGACGGCTGAACGAATTCGGGCAGCCAGCCTTGCATTTGTCTAGTCAATATAGGGGCGGGCACATACATATTTAGGTACAGGTAAAAATATCTTAGGCTCTAGGTACTGAACATACTCGTCGGATTTTCATGAAACTTGGTAAGTATATTAAAATTTGCAATATGAATGTATAGGTATATAGCATAGGTAATCAGCCATTTAATAGTCCACAACTGGGATTAGGCCTACCCCCTAAAGGGCGATTGGGCCATGTCCACCACGTTGCGCGTTGGTTGGATTTACAGACGCCATTGAATTTCTTCTCCGTACGTATGCAGCACGGAAGAGTGCTGCAAAAACTTATTTTTTTTGCTAGTACGTTTTTAAGAAAACGACTCGATGTCCTGAGTGTTTTTAAGAGCCAATTTTAATCAACGTTTTCAGTTTTGAGTCACGACACCATCACATAACAAAAGGCGAGCTTTGGTCAAGATTTCAAGATTTTTCTACCTACACTGTTTTAAACTATCACGGTTATTCACCATAGTTATAATATTTACCGTGATAAGTTTGTGGATGGAGCTACCGATATTTCAGCACTTATATCGGGAGCTGCATTTACAATCTAACCACAGTAAATATCCCGATTATAGATAATCATTATAACTGTTTGTGTACAGTGTTAATTACAAGTGAAACTAATAAAATCGTAATAAAAAGACAATTTTGATTAAACAGCAGGGCGCAGCTAGTGCAATATTCTGTAAATGACCATTCCAGTAAACACTAGCCATACAAATAGTGCACCCGTTCCCCCGCTACAGTGCAAGTATCTTATCTGTAAACTTAATGGAGCCACCATCGTATTTTATGCGCAAAACTAACCGTACCCGTAGAAACTTTTTAGTTCCATCATTTGACCATCTCCGCAAATAGCTTGGTCGGTCTGTACGTGATAAATTCATTTTTGGGAAGGTTTAATTTGTTTGCGCTCCGCTATTTGCAAAGCGCCATTTCTCATTGAACAGATTACGGAGATTACGAATTCATTAGAACGATATTTCTCGAGGGGCTAATTGATATTTTGTGCACATGTTGGGATTGGAAGGTAGGATGTTATAGCGGACTGTTGTATGATACATTTGTTTACAAATTTCCATTTGGAAGTCAAAGTAATGATAGTTATGTTATCTTAAATTAAAATATATTTGTTGTATCGAATAATACGATTGAGGAGCGATGGTGGTCGAGCAGTAACAATTATATGTTTTATTTATATTACACGGGAATTACTCACGTAATCTTACGTGAGTAAGATAAGATATATAAATAAAATGTGTGAAAACCACGTCAGTTTCAATAACAATTATTAGTTATTATTAATACAACAATTATAAGTATGCTTCACAATCTGACGGCACCCAGTTCGATACTCGGCCTTGAATCGATTACTTATTTAGTACTTAGATAAATTATGTGCAGTTTTCGAAGCCATTGAAGACGGTAAATGTAAACATCGGATATGTCCAAAAACATCAAAAATTCAAAGACATATGATGTTCACCAACTTGCACTGGGCCAGTATGGTAGATTAAGGCCCATGTTTTCTCTCTGAGTAGGTATGTGTGCTGGGGCCTTACGGACAACAGCTATTGCGGCAGCTAATCCACTTATTTGGAAAATCACGCGACCGCAAACCGTATCTGGGCGCGATAAGGTTCAAGTTCGCGTGATTTTCCATCTGAGCGGAGTAGGTGCCGCAATAGCTGTTGTCCGTAAGGCCCCAGGTATGTTCCAGCAGTGGAAACATGGTTGATTGATACTGTTGTACAGTAGTTTAAAATTCATATTTGTTCCGCGGAATACGAGTGGACTGGAATACCCTCCGTAGCGTGCACGTGTGTGCGTGCGTATATCGTAAGCTGCACAATGTAACCGTCTCACTTTTTTTTTTACCGAAAAAAGCGACGAAAACTGTTTTTTTGCCTATCTGATTCTATTAAATAGATAGTCCATACAATTCAGTTTCTGTACTGGTAAATAGATTAGTATTTTTTATTGAAAATAACGCCTTTAAATTTTGGAAAAAATTACAGAATTATTAAGTCCTACAGAAGAATTACCTCCAATTTACTAAAGTAGTTTTACGTAAAACTCTAGGAGATAAAGTTTGAGAGTGAAGTTCCTTAAATTACTGACATCAATTAAACATTTTAATGTTATGGTTTACTTGTTTATATTAATGTCTTGACATTTACGGCATATTTTTTTCTTTTGATGCCTGACAATCCACATAGTACTCACCTAAAATTTTACGATGCATTTTGTAGTACGGCTTTTAACATTAAAAGTTACACAGACCCTGAAAACCATGATCGGAGTCAATCAAGCGCGGGCATTCCTGGCATTGGGACCGACAGCGCCACCGCACAGCGCGGCGCGGCCGGGAATTAATTGCGGCGGCAGTCGAGGTGACCCGTAATTATTGCAACATTGCTATGGTATCACAGGATTTGCGGTTTCCAAAGACAATGAATTCAATTTGTCACAACTAATTTCAAAACTATTCTATCGTGTACCTACGGATATACGCAAATGCGTATGAGTAGCTGTAACAATGCCACAAGTCTACGATACAATATAAAAACACTTTATTGATTCTACAAAGAGGACATTACAAAAAGGATACATTACAGATACCTCGATACAAAAGCCGGTCTTTACGCCAACAGCGTATCTCTATACCAGTTGACGACATAATACCAATTCTTAAGACACGTTTAACTAACGTTTTAAGATGTTTATTCGCATTATTTGGCTATATATATGGCATACATGGCTAGTGGCGTATAATAAAGATAAGACCACATAATGCCTTTGTAACGGACCGCCTATGATGTATCAAAGATTGTCATTCTCGTGGTTTGTGAATGAAAATGCCTGGCATTTCCCGGTATAGTACCAAAGGAAGGCGCAACCCTAATTTTCTCGCAAATGCTATCTAAAAGGAATGTGGGTTAAAGCAGTATAGTAGTTCGAAAATGTTTGATATGTGTGGTTTTAGTATGCAGAAATATAGGTACTGTGTCTCTTGGTATTATTGCAATTATATTATTAAAGATTACTTAACAGTCTATCTCTAGTTTTACCCTTTATTAATAAACGTAAAGCAGCCATGAAATAGTTGCTCCATCTTTTGTCTTTAAAGAGAAAAAACAAAACACGGCGTTGCTATTTCAAGGCTACTAAGTACATATTGAAGTTTAATACTACCTATGATACTACTTTAAAGTCTCTAAAATGTTCTAAATGTTGTTGGTTAGAAAAAAAAACAGTAGAGTACAATTTGATTTAACAAAAGGGGCAACCTTGTTCAAACTTCGATGATTTATTCGAATTGGCTTAGTTGGTCAGTCAAGATAGGCTATGCGCGTCACACTTTAATATTTTACGTACTTATAATTTACTAGCGATCCACCCGCCCAGCTAAGCACGGGTGTAATTTACGTGCGAAGCCGGGGCGGGTCGCTAGTTATATATAAACCTTCCGTGAAAATGTATCTAACTGATGGTGAAAGCTGTATCAAAATCAGTTGCGTGGTTTAGGAGGAGTTAGCGGCCATACAGACATACAGACAGACAGACGCGGAAAGCGACTTCAATTTATGCTATGTAGATAGACTATGTAGAGAAGAGATAATTACAAAAATGTATTGATAGAGATATCAAAGCCGTAGCCTCATGTAAAATACGCTATAATCCCTACTTTAACAAATCGTTCATATCTTTTGTAACAGCAAGCCGTCTGAATACGGAATCCATAATCCTCATAGAAATATTAAATAGACAATCTTGATAATTCTACACCTTTACCTGAATACTTAATAGGAAAGTGATCAGTATTCTGGGAGAGTTCTTCGGCACGGGCTAAAATGATAAGCCTGAGACACAGTGTATAGATAAACTGAGTAGGTTAGACATAAGTAGGTGAGCTATTCTTCACAAGTTGGCCTGTGGGCGATGTACGAGCTTCTGCACCTAAAAATACGTATTGAAAACCATACAAATTTCAATTTCGAAATTCAAAATTTGTTTGAAGTTCATTACGAATTTTACGTAGCAAATATGTGTATTTCGCCCACTAATTAGTTAAAGTGCTTAACTACCGAATCGAAATGAAACTAAAATTTTAGTATATCTTATTTATTTTGTTTTTAACGACAATCGAATAGATCGTCGTTTTACGTTTAAGCTCTTTATTATATTAACTACTAGCTGTTGCCCGCGGCTTCGCTCACGTAGTATTGAAATCTACTTTACTACTTCCCGTCTTTTTAGTTTCAGTCTCTCATCCATCCTGTAATCCACTCTACTCCTAAACCACCCTTTCCGCTCCAATTCTGAATTCACCCCCTAAATCCACTCAACTCCAGTTCTGCTCTTTCCGCTCCAGGCCCGAATCCGTCCCGAAACCTACTCTTCTTCCGCCCCATCCTTACTGCACCAGTCCTGCATTTGTCTCATAATCTACTCTAATAATACAGTCTCACCCTTTCCGATCCAACTCGGCATCCGTCCCGTAATCCACTTTACTCCCTTTCCGCCTTTTTGCAATCCAGCCCCGCATCCGTTCCGTAATCCAATCTACTTCAGTCTCACTCTTTCCGATCTAGTCCCGCAGCCGTCCGCTCCACTCCACTCCCATACCGTAATCCAATATACTCCTATCACGCCCTTTTCGTTAATAGTCCCGCATCTGTCCTGTAATCCACTCTAGTTTAGTCCCGCCCTTTCCACCTGAATGGTAAGCCTACTTTTATAGTATTGTTTAGCACAAAACTATAGTTTTTATCTATGTAAAACTAAAAACATTAGTGATTAGACCGACTTCAAAATTAGTAAAATACGCATTTCAAGTCAGGCTCGCGCATTAAGGGTTCCTTACCACCACAAAATACAACCATCAGTTATTGTCTGAAATAGTCGAAGTAATTGCGACGCAGTCACATATTTAATTCTTTGCTACAGTGACGCTCGAGTATAACACAATTATAACTAGCAAAAATTTGTCACCGACTCGCACTTGACCATTATTTATTATTTGTTGTTAGACTATAGAGTGTGTAGTATAATCATGCCAAGTTTGACGCTTGTACGTATTATCATTTTTACATTAGAGCTATTAAAATAATTAGTAAATAATTGTATGGGAGTTGGAGACCTTTCACTTATTGACTTTTACTATTATTACATTTCCAAGTTGATCCGCCGTAACGTTACATATTCTGTGAAAATTTTAACTGTCTATCTATTACAGTTCGAAAAATACAGTCCGTTAAAAGGTACGACAGACAGATAGACAGAGTAGGCTTAGTAATAGGGTCCCATTTACGGAAACCGTTTACTTTGCGTACGGAACCCTAAAAACCACGTAACTGAGAACCTTTTTTAAAGTCGGTTAATAATACCTGTGACCCGCTCCACCGCATCACACCATTGTTGAAGGTAGTCTGGAAGAGGTCGCTCATAGCGATAAGGCCGTTTTTTTTTGTTCCCGTATTTAATGCAATCTTTTTGTAATATCTTTTTTATGGTGTTGATAATGATTATTTTATTATATTACCTACTAACCACATAATAATGTGCAGCATGAAGGCGCTGCGCGGATTATAATGGTCGCGTTATTTTAATTTTACATTATCTCATGAACTGTGCAACTAAACCACATACTGTAAACGGCAAAATTTATCTACATTAAGTACTCCTGATAATGAATTCATTTATTTTTGTAAAGATTCATAAATTAGATTACAAAACTGCGTCTAAACATGACCTTATAATTTTAATTTTTATTCTGAACACAATAACCGGTTATTATCGTTATTGTGGTTTTCTTATAAGAGTTAGATATATGCTACCACGGACTTTTTTTTTAAACTACTTAAGAAGTACATTTTTGTCAAACATAGTACTCACTTATCTCAAACCGTTAGGTCAGCGTACGCCGAAAAAGATGCCAATCAGCTAATTTTTCTCCGACATGTTTTACTAATACGGTTATTTAATGTAGAAAACTAAACTTTATCATTATAAAACATAGCTTATGGCACTCAGGAATAGTGTAGCTTTCTATTAGTGAAAGAATTTTTAAAATCGGATGAGTAGTTTCGGAGTTAAAACAGAACAAACAAACTTACAAACTTACAAACTTTACCTCTTTATAATATTAGTGTAGATAGAATAGATATTTGTGACGTCAGCGATTTTTGTACTTATAATTTTCTAACTGCGCCCCGCGGTTTCACCTGCGTAGTGATAAAATATTGTAATGATGACGATGATGAAAAGTAAACTGTGACACTCTCCAACCCTTGGACTATATCCATGCAAAATATTAGGTCGATCCGTTGCTCTATTGTTGTGCGAAAGAGGAATAAACAAACACACTTTTGCATTTATAATATTAGTGTGATCTAAGACATATACGGTGATACTACAAAAAATTTAATCAAGGTTTCAAGAGTGTTCAACTAGACATAGTCTAAAATTAAACAAGTGATTTATTTCTATAAAATATGATACTATACCACAATTTAAAAAATGTATTTTCTGTGTACTATACAACTGATAAACGCGAGTTTGGGAATAATTTTTCGAAAAATCTGCTAAAACAGCCTTCATGTTTTTTGGGGTTACATGGATATTGTGTGGTTTGCGTGAACATTCCCCACTGACGTCTCTGTGTCCCATATCCCTGAATCCCGGGATCGCTCGGCTCGCGAGATATTTCTCCGGGATACTTGTGACTAATCGCCGGGATTCGCCGCCGTCTCGCGATAATCCCGGACAAATTATAGGGGTGCTTATTACTGCGGGGATGTGATCATTATTTAACAGTCAGTTGAGGTAAGTCTTCGTGAGGCTCGAGGTTTTTGTCATGTGGAAAGATTTTGTTTTATTTATTCCATAGGGGACAATCTGAGATGAGAAGGGACAAGCAATTTGAGAACGATTTTTTTAAGAAGTGCTTCTCGTTGATCTTCCACAATCTATCTATATATATATATATAAATAAAAGCGAACTTCATCTTCTCACTCACTCATACACTCACTCAATCACTCACTCAATCACTTACTCAATCACTCACTCAATCACTCACTCATCACGAAATCTCGAAACCTGCTTGACCTACGAAGCTGAAATTTGGCACGTAATCTACGTGCCAAATTTCATCTTCCTTATGAAGTTTAGAGTTTCGCTAAGAAAGGATTTTGCGAAAGGGCCGAATTAAGGAGGGCAAATAAAGACTGAACGTTTTTAATTATGAAAGTCTACGCGTACAAAGTCGCGGGCAACAGCTAGTCTCTTAAAGAATTACTAAAAATTAAATTATTTACATTTTGGACAGGGTAACGTCTTTTGGGTCTGTTGTGCAACGTTGACCCAAAGCGTTGGGGTCACATAAGTTTCCACACAAATGATGCAACATTGTGTGAAAATTAGGCATTGCGAAGCCCTTAAAGCAATACATACACACTAACATTTTACCAAAACAGCAAATGAAAAATTAGTCAAGCAGTCTGCACCCGTCGGCAAGTGCCTTTTGTTCCAATCAACCAAATTTGCATGACTAAAAAATCTATGCTTAAAATTGTTTTGTCAACTTTGTAGTAACGGAAGTTATCACGCAAGAAAATTTGAGTAGTTTTAAGAATAGATTAACTTATCTACTGTTTCTAAGTAAGGCCGATAATATCCTACTAATATTATGAACGCGAAAGTTTGTATGTATGGATGTATGGATGTTTGTTCCTCTTTCACGCAAAAACTACCAAATGGATTTTAATGAAAGCTTACAATAATATAGCTTATACATTAGAATAACACATAGGCTATAACGGGTTGTAATAGCGAGGACGAAGGCCGAGCTCTACGCGTACGAAGTAGCGAGTTTAAGCTAGTGTTAAATATGTGAAGAGTTACATTGTAAAGGCGGAATAGAATCTTCGCGGAATCGCTCGTAATATAAGCTAATACCTAAACAATAAAAATACGCTTCAAAATCCGTCAACAAAACCAAACACAGCAAAAATGCAAAACAGGACCACAAAGTGTATAAAAGGAAAATAATGGGAGATATAAAAAGGACAGTTTTCCGTCACAAAGCCGCTGCGGGCGCGGTATTGACAGTAAATTTCATTCATACGGCATTAGTGCCGCACCATCACACGCAGCGATATCTGCACACAGCGGGACAGAGCTCGGCATCCGGAAAATGCGTCAATACTAGAATATACTATCGCCAGTATTCATGCTTTAAACTGCCCTGCACTGCCCTTGGTGGTAATTATTATCTCTACATAGTATAAATTGAAGACGCTTTCCGCGTCTGTCTGTCTGTCTGTCTGTCTGTATGTATGGCCGCTAACTCCTCATAAACCACGCAACGGATTTTGATGTGATTTTTACCATCAGTTAGATACATTTTCAAGGAAGGTTTATATATATAACTAGCGACTCGGACCGGCTTGGCACGTAAATTACACCCGTGCGAAGATGGGCGGGCGGGTCGCTAGTTATGGTATAAAAAACAAAAAACCTATGAGGAAACAGACGTGGTTTGTACACATTTTATTTGTATGACACGGGAAGTACTCAAGTATGATTAAGCCGGTTACTCCGACTATAGTTCCAACCGAAGCCAACCTAATATGGTTGAAACTATAGTCGGAATAACCGGCTTAATCATACGTGAGTCAGGAGATGGATCGATAGCTACCAGATTTTTTTTTGAGTTCAGGCTCCTTTGTTTTTTTTACTGAACCACATAAATTTTATTTATATGACACTGTACAGTTGGACTAACCGGCTTAGTCATTATGTGAGTGAGTGATTCCCGTGTCATATAAATAAAACATATATAGTTATGTAAAATAACCCAAAGGAGCCTAAACTATTTTTTTTTACCGGTAGCTATCAATCCATCTTCTGGCCTTATCATCAGAATCTCGTCACCAAAGTGTAATGCATGGGACTCGTTAAACAAATCAAATGAGTCCAAACTCGAAGAGTTTACTAGTAGCCATTGAAGAGTTACACTACCCACGTCTAGGCTCCATCATCAGATCAGTTCGATGGTAGTTGATTGAATCAGGAGATACTTAGCGGAAGTCCATTTTTAATTTGTATATGTCGAATTTCTAGTGTAATTCCGCTTCTACGTCGTTTCGAGTACAATAAGGATTTTGGTTAAACTATTTTCTCAAAACTTTTTTTTTTTTTTTTTTTTTTATTTATAGTGAAAATAGTTTAACCAAAATCCTTATTGTACTCGAAACGACGTAGAAGCGGAATTACACTAGAAATTCGACATATACAAATCAAGTTCGATGGTACCAAATTATTGTATTGTCATCCGGATTACTTTTACTTGCAAAGTTTCAAATTGATACAACTATTAAAAGTAATACGTTTTCGGAATTTCTAAAAAGTTGGCTCCAGAGAAATTACTCTCTTGTAGCTCTACGTGGCGCTACAACGTAGCGGAGTAGCTGATTCTACGACACTGCTACGCAACAACTCTCGTTTTTTTTTACCAGAACCAAAACAAAGAAAATAAGCTCTTTGAAAAACATATTGGCTTCTGTTGTCAAAGGTTGGCAATCTATGAATATCAATACGTAGATTTTGAGGAATATCTTCTTCCCAGTTTAAATTGCGAAGTTTTCTAATTTCAGCCTAAAATAATATTTCTACCTAACATATTATACTGATTATGAAGATGATGAAAGTATTTATTGAAATTAAGACTTACACATATTTGGGTACATAATAAACTTACTTAAAATAAAATACAGGCAATCTTAACTGAATTAAATTACACTACACTAATCTCATAAACCGCTGCCCGTAGGCATCGTTCCCAAAATGCTGGCCACATTGCCGCGTTAGATTGCAATAGTAACACGTTGCGCAAGATACCGACCAGCATTTTGGTCACGAGATGCTTCGACCAGACGTTTATATTAAAAATAAAGTTGGCACCCGACCCCCATGAACCTAAATTTTAGACCCCAAAAGGCTCAAACATGTATCCACTGTCTAGGCTAAAATTTTTGCGCCTTTTGATGAAAGTTAAATGTATATTTTTTCTGAAACTATTCGTCCAATCTTGATTTTCAATGATCCGGATTTATATTTTAACGCCCTAATGTTGTTACTCAGGTTTTAAGTTTAGTTAGTTGTTTTTTTGCTAAGAAATAAAGCAAATAGTAACCTGATATAACTAGCAATATTTGCAGCGGAAAGGATAAAAAACATTGTCCATAACGTATGTTTAGTTTTATTTATTTGTCCGTTTGCTATTACTATCAAATCCCGGAACAAGGTCTGGCCGTTCTTCAAGTTAAGCCAATATTTGCCGGGAAGGTCAGTTTCCGCGAGTGACCCGGTAATTTATCGCCGGGGAAACTGAAGTTTATCGAAAGAACGAGAATAACTTTATTATATAGTGACCGGAAGCAGGGGACGGCTCCCGTGGCTGTTGGGTACTGTTGAACACAAAAGTGTTAGGGAAGGTTGAAGTTCAAGTGATGGAACTTAATTATCTTTATGCTGCTTTACTATTGCGAAATTACATTATTTTAGACGAGTAAAATTTCACATACCAACAGTAACATACCAACAGAAACGAACACACTCTCATACTCTCTCTTTCTCTCTCTCTCTCTCTCTCACACATATATATTTTGCTTTGCACAGTTTTTAATATAAAATAATAAAAGAAACATGTTTGTAACATACAAACGCCCCCGTTGATATCAATATCAATAATTTTGTTCGAGCGCGCACTAATTTTTAAGTTGGTTTTTTATATTGATATTTATTGTTTCAATGTCCAGTACATTGTAACTTGTGAATGAACAAGCACCTAGGTGTGCCTCGCAAAAAAAGACAGTTACAAATGGGTCGGAGGTAAAACCATGTGGAACCGTTTTTTTTTTTGGACTAACAATTACAATAGGCCTGTGTCCTAATGTTTAATTTATACCAAATAACCGGCTTAACGAGGAATGTAACTAAATACATTACACATACTGAAAAAATAAATTAAATTGGCTAATAAATCTCTGAGATATGAGCGTTTATAGTTTTGGGTGGGGATAGGGAGGGGATGCTCTATTCCTTTCTCGCAAAGCGTGTGTTAGTATAGCATTTGGATGGCGCGCCTGAGGCGTGACGTCACGGCTCAGTAAAGTGCGCTCTCTGTCTAGCATGTAATTAAAATGCTTGTATCTTATTTATTTTAGAACTAATTTTAGTTTTGTTTTCGTCGATGCTCTATTTATGATCAGCTTTATTATGAGGTAATAAAAAAATATTAGTCATCTTGCCTATTGTGCGGATCCAATATAAAATTTGTTAACACATTCTGTATGTGCTTGTACCGTTTTGCGTCATCCCATTTTTACAGAGTCGGAGGCATTTCTTTGCAATGATGAAATATGTCGTCGTCCACTCGGTCCTCATTGTAAACACATTTCCCGAATGTCCTGTACGCGGCCTTTCGCGTTTTCCTTGTGTAAGTATTTCAGATATGACTCATAACTGTTTTGGAATGAAATGTTGGTTGTTTGACTGTGTGCTGCAAACACAGGTTTGCAATTTGTGTGTACCTATTTATGTACCTATTTGTGTATTTTGAGCAAAATGGTCAGTACTATGTTTGAGATTCAATTTATGAGACTTACATTAATATCCCTGATTTACTATGGCAACTAAACAACTAAGCAAATTATAAAAGTAATCTAAGCTTTGAGAATCTGTACCATTCTAAGTTTTAAAGCTATTTCATGTTAATATTTATTAATTTAGTGAACGAGATTGAAAGAATAATAAATTTATTGAGTTTATCGGTCTCTCCTTAGCCAAAATAAAAAATCTAGTTAGTGATTACATTTTACTTTAAAATTTTGCGAAAAAAATTGGTCTGTGTGGCAATCGGGCTGTTAAAGATAATATACTACTAAGCTTGGTTTCCAGCTCATTGTAATCAGTTTCAATCTACCGCTTTACGTAAGTTATTTAACCTAACTTTGCCTTATTGTCAAATTATTATTTTAAAATATAGTAATTTTTCATTATCAGAAAAAAAAATACTCTTATAGAAAAACTTGCTCCATTTCTAACAAAATTTAACAGAACTTTTTCTCAACCATTCACTGTTAGAATGAATTTAGCGTGAGGGTTTCCAGATAAATGAAAAACGTCCAATAAAGTTTCATTTGGCGTCCACCTCCAGATATGATACTGTCGCTCGCTTCCGCTCCACTGAGCTTATTCATGGCGACATCTTCACAAGTCCTTGCTACCAGGGTTCTACGACGTAACTTTATACGTTTCAATAAAATAATTTCTTATTTTATTGAAATTTTAAATTAAGTCGTTAAAGTCAATTTAATTTCACATTGCTTAATGACAATAAGATATCAAAGCGGATTTTGAAGTTTTATTTTTTAGTTTAAGATGTAAATGAGAGCTTTTCAATACCTTCTTCCGGTAAGCTTATTAATTATGGTTACCTATACTTCTTACAGTGGAGTAGCACGTAAATGTCCTATACATACTAATACCAATACTGTTATTACTATTGGAGCTATTTTTGTTACAAGCTTTTATTTTAACTTGCTTTGTAAGTATGGGTCAAATCTTGCAACTGAATATTGAAACTGTTATCCCCAACTGGCAGAGCTGAAATGTTGCCATACATTTAGTTTGAATGACAATGCATTATTAGCTAAGTGACGTCATTCTAAATCCAATATGGTGGACTCCCATAAGTGGCGGTTTTATTTTTATGAACCGATTGCACCTCCATGATATGGATATCAAATGAAAGGGTTTGCTAAGAAAATACGAAAAATAAAAAGACGTCACACTAAATTCAATATGGCGGATGCTCTAAAATGGTGGACAAAATTTTCTTTTACCATCATGATATATGGGTATCAAATGAAAGGATTTGATTACAAGAAAACGAAAAGCAAGTTTTTAAAATTATTATTATTGTTTTTTTTTTATAGTAGATAGGCTTGCGCTTGGCCGCCATCTCGCCTGATGTTAAGCGACGATGCGGTCTACGATGGAGCACGCTTGCCTAGAAGAAACCGATTCACTCTCGACTTGAAGACACCCAGATTGTAACTAACGGGGAAAACGCATTCAGGCAGCGAATTCCACAGACTAGCAGTTCGCACAATAAATATGGAATCATAGCGCTTCGTACGGGTTCTCGGAATATCAACCATAAAACGATGTCGATTTTTAAATTTGGTATAATGACCAAACTTAAATTTTACGCACTACGTCTGTCTCCTGTCCAGTATAGTCCCTGGTTTATAAAGGCCCGTTTAATGCTACAAAGTGATCTCGAGTGAGGTCGCCGTCACCCGGAGCGACGGCTCTTTATGAAAATTTTGTCAAAAACTACAAAGATACGAGTATTATTATCCTTTGTAACGTAGCCTTTTCTGATAAGTGTAGCTAACTTCTTTGTTTATTGTGGAGTTATGCTATTTGCTATGGTCACGATACCTTTTTTGGCAATTAAGTTACTTTTTTATACAGTCAAGTAATGGAGCAACTTGCCGATTTCCTTGTTTCCTGAGAGATGTAGGTCTTTTCAAAGTCAAATACGGTGTGTTCCAAACTAGTACCGAAAAAAGTCTGCCAAAAACGTAAGGGGGCGAGGTAAACACATACTCTGTCAAATTCTTGTTGCTAGTTCTATAAACGCACACTTCAACATTGAGTGGCATACACATTGCACATACTTCGAAAAATTATTGATCGAAGTGCACGCAAACAATATGCTCAAAATGTTATCAAATTGACGACTTCCATTTAGATTTTTTTCTGAGATTACACTTGACATCAATATTATAAACGCTTAACATAATATAATAGGTATCGTACCAGCTACTTAACATTTACACAAATGGGTGTGTATGTTTATCCGCCCTCAATTCCTTAACGGCTGAAATGATTGTGATTAAATTTGTTATAGATATAATTTATACCCAGGATTGGCACATTACTTACGGGTACTTTTTATCCCGAAAAATATTCGGTTCCTGTAGAATAACAGGTGAAACTGCGGGCAGTAGCTAGTAAAGTAAAAAAAAAACAGATTTAGAAAAGAGAGTAGATTATGGTAAAAGGACAAAGTAAATAGAAGCACATGTTTTACTTAGACGACGTAGCATTATTTCTTACCCTTTATCCATATATTTCAACGTTTATTGACTCTCGCAAACTTTCTTCGGCCATTTTTTCACTAACCCCTGGTATAGTGGCTCACACACAAGATATAAAACGAACACGTGTTAACAGCGTCATAACCGTGTCAGTTAACGGCCTAACTTAGGGCACTTTGTAAAATATGACGCAGTGTGCAACGGCCCTTATCGCTTTGCTGATTTTGTTTTATGTTCTCACGCGGAGGAGTTTTGTATGGAACCTTTTTATGGGTTTAAAGTGTTGAATGGTAAAAATTATGGCAAACATTTTTTTTCCATTTGGTAATTAGGCACTAATCTAACTTTAATGATAATATATTATTTAATTTTGATTTGACCCATTTTTAACACAGTTTTATTAGCTCTTTTTGAAGACTAATGGTATAATATATTAATTAAACCATTAGTCTTCAATGTAAGTTTGTATATTTTTCGGCGAAGGGTATTGTTACGCCATAACACAGGTTAATTCCTAGCTTGGGTAACAAGGCTCGTAATCATGGAGTATTTATTTAAGGAAAAAGCTATTGTTAAATTTTTATGATCGACGTTTCTAGACACCAAATATATATTTTCATTTTCATTTTCATAAACTAGATAACTAGAACCCCGGGCCTGTACCGAAGAGCTCTTTGGAGTTTATGTACGGATTTTCATACCACTGGCTTTTCGGTGAAGGAAAACATCGTGAGGAAACCTGCATACGTACGGAGAAAGAATTCAATGGCGTATGTAAATCCACCAACCCGCACTGGGCCAGCGTGGTGGATATGACCCAATCACCCTTTCGTGGGTAGGCTAAAAGTCCAGCAGTGGACTGTTAAAAGGCTGATTATGATGAGTATAAACTAGATGTAAATAAACATATTTTCTGTGATTTAATCACCTACTTCTAATTGTTGAATCGATTTGAAACTTTGCAAGCATATGTAATCGAGTGACATTAAAATAATTTTGCCCCAGTTCAATAAATTGGTAAGGTCTTTTTAGTATTTCCTTCCCTCAAAAGTCTTCCCGCCGAGCTTCAATATGTCTGTTCAAAAACGTTTTTCACAATAACCTCTCCAGGCTGGTAAACCACCATTAACACCTCTTGTGTTGCAGGTCCATAGGCGGCGGTTTCTGCTTTACCGGATCACAAGCATATTAGCCGCGCTATTTATTTAAAAAAGGTTCGCTTCCCGTCTATAAAAACCACTACAATCTGTTGCCATTTGCGTCAAATATCTGCGGCAAATACCACCATATAAAACATACCTACCTTAATAATAAAGATAATTGTGGAATACTACATTAGAAAATCGTGCAAAAAGTGAATGGCTCAAAACACAAATGTTTAGAGTATAACTTCGATTTTTAAGGCATCGGCAGAAAAGGGTTCAAGACGATAAAGTACTTTTTTCACTGTTTGGCTTCACACTGCTCAACTAATTCGTAAAAAGATTTTTCTTGATAAAATTCGATGAACAAGACCTTCTTGAAATAAACCCTACTCTGTATAACTCACAAAAAAATTTGAAACAAAATCTCATGAATCCTATCAAATGTTCAAGTTGTATAAAAATCAAAGAACATTTTCACTTTGTTCAAAAGTTTATAAAGTGCTGTTTTATTTTTATTTTCTAATTATCCCTGTCCACACCATGGCTTCTCTTGAACTTTGACCACGGAATCCGTTGTAATGCCTATTGTGTAACACGATCGTTCCGAACGTACCAACAACTTACGTACCTACATTTGCTAAGCGACTATATCCTGACAGGTTTCCCAACAAATCATTGATTACTTTAATAACTTAGGGTCATGTGTAAACCAATAACCAATAACCAATAACCATAACTACTCTACATAAATCGTGGCATTAATTTTACAAGTCAAATGTAACAATTTAGTAGTAGGCAAGTAAGCACTTAGTTATACGCCAGCGGCGCCCTGCCTCGCAACTTAAGCGGCCCTCCTTTACCGCTAAACAAATTTGACAGCTCCAAGTTAGCCTAAGTTTGTGTACACGTATGCAAAGTTTAACTTCGCTCCTGTTAATTGAACTTTACTCGTGCCACTCAAGCAATAGAGACGAAAATGTCATGTAGTTTAGAAATTAAGGGGTATTGTTAAGTTTGTGCTGGGTATTAAAGTTTCGTAGGACTAGTTAGCATTGTGCCCACGTTGAAACAAGTTGTCATGATTATTAAGGTGTTTAGAGTTAGAGCGTGTGATTACTTGGTGAGATTGTGCTCGGCTGGCAAATGTGAATATAGGGCCTTATCTGCGGCTTCTTCAACTGATGGATAATGGAGCTGGGAAGAGCGCTAATTTTACGAAGTTTCTTAAGATATACGAAATAGCTCTAAGATCTAAGAGAGATCATTTTGTCACCAACCAACACCATAGCGTATCATGTCAGTGAATTCATGACTTTTTAGAGTAATAGTGTTAACACACATATGAATTTGGTTGACGGACCGCCGTCTAACCAACGGGAGAGAAAGAGTGAGAATATCATATTTCCTTCTCTTTCTCTCCCGTTGGTCAGACGGCGGTTGAGATCAACAATATCCATACGTGTGTTAACACTATAAAACATAACATACCCATGTAGGATCATATCAATCCTACATGGGTATGTTATGTTTTATTTGTGTCTGGTAAGTTCATTGCACATTCATAGTATTTAATTAAGTACCTGGGCGACCGAGCTTTGCTTGGTTTTTACCAGAAATAAGTACAACCAATATGGATATGGGTAAACTTAATAAGCAAAACCTTATCTAAATAAATAGAGCCGTTTCCGAGATACGCGATATTTTTTATATACACCAGAATTGCTCGTTTAAAGTTATTTAGATAGATTAGATATATTTAAAAGTACCTCTTTTTAGTACTCGTGCCTTTTGATGTAGTAGAGTGCTGCTAGCGATTACTAACTTAACTTTTATAACTACAAGACACCCAGTTCATAATTTTACCTGCTAAATAACCAGATTTTGCTACTGTTCAACTTAGTTTTACTCCACCCCAGGGCGCGGATTACCTTGGAGCAGCTAACTCGCGATAAGATTTGAGTTTCAAAGCATTTGCATACAATACATAAATTCATACGCCAAGAGTTAACACCCGGCGCTCTTCGAGAGAGATAATTTCGTATCAAAGACGTTTTTAGTTACGTCTTACTATTATTTTAAGTAATACATTCGTTTTATACGGTGATTAAATTTTAATGAAAAATCATAGTAGATGTCTTTCAGTAACTATGTACTCAGTTTTAAGCAGTTTTGTACTCTGGTCGTCGCATGACACTATTTGCGTGGCCTGTAATTATATCTTCTAAACGGTATAATTTCGGGTGAAACCACGGGGCGCAGCTATTAGTTGTAACATTATTCAAGTGTGATTCCGAAACAAATAAGTAGCATAAATCATAGATTCTGATTTTATTTCTTTAAAATAACGGCAGCGTCAGTCAATAACGACCGATAAAGATTTTTATCTGAAGTGCGTAGCCTGATTCTGTGCAAAAAAAGAACCGTCTTGGCAAAAAGGTGATCTAAAAATGGTAAATTAGCACACGCGCGATCGCAATCCTACGATACTTCTCTTTTTGCACAAACTCTGCCTATTGATAATTTAAACAAATAGCAAGCAACCATTATACTTTTTAACCCCCGACGTAGAAAGAAGGGTGTTTTATTTATTAAATTAGCACACGCGCGCCCTCAATCCTACGACGGTTCTCTTTTTGCACAGACTCTACTTGCAATTGTTATGCATCCAGTCAACAAAGCCTACTGATTATTAAATAACGACCATTAAATTTTCGACAAGGGCCTTCAAAAAACCGTCAGATTAATTCCGATTTAAGCTCTCCCAGTCGGAAGCTTTTAAATTCACATAAATACAACATGTCATGGGTGAGGCCGCAGTGCCTTTATCAATTACAGCGAGGCAGCGTAAAAAATGTGGAGCGAAAAAAGCGTTACACGGACGATTGTTTGTTAGTTACTCATCGTTTAAAACGAGATTAGCTTTACTTGTAAGCAATCAAAGAACATCACTTCACTCGTAGAACCGATCACCGATGGGAAAGAAAGGTTTTTGAGTAGAGACCACGAACCGGATGACGCAGAGTAGGCCTTCCACTAGATGGATAGACGACTTCGTGAGAGTCGCGGGCATCCAGTGGATGGAGATGGCAGGCTGTTGTTCACTTTGGTGTGCTAAAGAGAGGCCTATGCTCAGCAGTGGACATCTTGGGCATCATCTTGTTTAAAAGTAACTTTTAAACTGACAGACTGACTCATGATGATGATGAATCAAAGGATCTTTAATACACATTTCATATTTTTACAGGTCTATTTAAAGTGTGGTGGGAAGAAAACAGCTAAAACATTGGCAACACTGCGTAATTTTTGGCTAAAATAGGTCCCAGAATTCCAGACACCAGTCGCCATCTCAAACACATGGCCAGTTCCACTATATACAATGCGTGAGAAGCTGGTCCCAAGTCTCGACAACGGCACAAACATGTATAGTCAGTCTAATTATTTGTGCCGTTTGAGGTTTTCAGTTTTGTTTGTCACAAAATATAAGGTCATTTATAATAATACCTTAAGCTTAGCATTGACCGAACTACATTATTTGTGAGCGTGCAATAAGGTACGTAGGTACGTGTATTATAACGTTTAATTAGCACCACTTTCTAGAGTGGAGACTATGAATCAGCACACATAGTGTAGCACGCCCTGAGACTCGATGGAGTGAAGATATACGTAAGACAGTGGCTGGAAGCGAAAAGTCAAAACTCTGCTTGAGGAGCGTGCCCAGCAATGGACTAAAATAAACTGATTATAATTATAATGATAAAGGTGTATTTAACCATTGGTCAACAGTAATGTAATATGCTTTGAACCAATATTGATACAAGATTGCCAATAAAAATCGGAATTCACAGTATTGACGCGTAGCTAAAATTCAAACGGTAGGTATGTCGCTTTCAACAGGGCCAACGCTTTGACCAATTTCGCGGACAGCACTCGAATGATATGTTACATTCCGGAATTTTTAGTCCAACTCTCGAACGGATATTGAACTGTAATACTGTGGTCACATGCATTTTAATACATTTGCCTTGACTGTTTGTTGATGGGAATAAAACCCCGTTTCTTCATAAGAATGCAGACAATAAAGACTGGCTTGGCAACCATATTTTTTTTTTAAATTGATACCCAATTAGTTATGGACACAGTTCAGAACTAGATGCCAAAGCAATATTGTTTAATTAAACTAGTAGTTCGCCCCGAATTGAGACCTCACGATGTGCAAGCTTTTACTTAACCTACTACTTAACTTACCCACCCGCTCCATAGTTTTATTACCTACCATGATCTTGATTGAAAAAATATGACAGTTAACGGCTACGATAATCAACTGACAATTTTCACTTCTTCATCGTCTTCATCGAATTCTTCATTCTTCATCTTCACAAAAAATCGGCGAATTTTTGGTAATTCCTGGTACTTCTTGCCCAACGGAACAGCATGTCCGCTCCAAGACACCAATCACTGAGGTTGGACAAAAAGCCGGCACACTGTAGTAGGTCTGGGCCGACCACGTCACTCGATTGACGGATGAGCTGTAGGCAAGAAACACAACCGAATATCCAACAAGTCTATGAAGTCCCAGGCGAAGATGGCGGAACGAAACTGAATCCCACACAAAGAACTGGTCCATCGTAGCACAATTTAGATAGAAGTAGAAGAAAACAAGGGATTCCTTTACCCAGCACAGCAGTGGAATAGTAACGGCTGAAAAACAAATAGTTTTTAATCAAAACAAAAGAAATAATATACAGGGCTTATTTACAGTCTCGATGCTGACATTTTATATTAATTACAAATGGCATGCAAATAGCGGGTGCTCATTTGATCGCAAACATGATAAATTGTTTATAACCTGAAAATGTGCGTTATTGCGGTGCGTCGAGCTTAAATTTTTAAATCAGGGAACAACAGTGGAAATGAAATTTTTCAGTCGTATAATCAGAAAGTACATTAAAAATGCAAAAATGTATTAATGAACCGCTCCTGAACCAATGTGTGCTCAATAAGGGCAATTACTTCAGTCTCTTTTCTCACAAATATATAAAACATTTACCGTTAAAAAAAACTGTATAATCAGACGAAATCAAATTAAAAAAATATTTGTTATGGTTATACTGACATATCTTCTCTATCTCTACATAATATAAATTGAAGTCGCTTTCCGCGTCTGTCTGTCTGTATGGCCGCTAACTCCTTCTAAACCACGCAACAGATTTTGATGCGGTTTTCACCATCAGTTAGATACATTTTCCCGGAGTGTTTATATATATATATATATATATAATTAGCGACCCGCCCCGGCTTCGCACTAAATTAAACCCGTGCGAAGGCGGGCGGGTCGCTAGTAACAAATATAACATCACTGTAAAAAAACAGCTAGTTTTACAATAGCAAACGCAAATACGAAAAAACTACTAATTGGTATTGACAATATTGTCAATATCAAAACGGTACTAGCAGTTTTGTAAGTCAGACTTTTTACTAGACAAATGTTGCGCATATCAGACATTTTTACAATGGGTATGTCGTTTTGCAATAGAATTGTTTTAATAATCAGATCCTTTTAAAGATATGGCACGATGATATGAATTATGAATTTTTCAAAAGTAGTTAAAGTCGTTTTAAATCTTTAAAAAAAACATCAAATGCGCGAACGAGATCGCTGCACTCAGTATTTTGGCTCTTAATACCTGTCAAAAAGAACAGACGGTAATGTTTCAAAAAATAAATGCTCATAATATGCATTGTCGTTGATTGTCGATATTTGTCGACAAACACGCGTGTGCTGGAGTACCGTAATTGCGGCATTTAATGAAACGCCGTGCCCTGCAGCGCCCACTCGCCCTCCCTGCTCCGGTCAGGACAGGGCAGAATTAACAAGTTTTGGATAGTGCCCCGCTGTATAAACTAATTGAACACTTCTGAAACGATTTTACATGTCAGTTGCATTTATTGGATACTTGATACCTCTTCATTTATTGATGATTAAATTCAAGTAAGCTAGTTACACCTACTGGTATTAAAATAAAATAAAATAAACTTAAAACGATATTATTCTCTACCTTATCTCACTCTAAGTTTTTGCGTTCTGAAAGGTTCTAGTTAGGCACAAGTATATTAATATAGTTTAAGTTTAGTACAAGTAAGTGGTACCTATACCTTCTGGGGCGGTCAAACGCAAGTTTTTTTTTTCAATAAAAAAAAGTTTGTTTCATTGTTTTGTGATAAAAGAACTGATTAATTTTTAAACGGTTGCTGAATACAGTAAAGTTATAATGATCATATAACTGTAAATGTGTGTGTGTCGTTCAAACAAGATCGTTTATATAACACATGTTATAGGGAGAGGTGGGAGACGCAAAGCCGAAAGAAGTTAATTATACTCATCATTATTAACTTTTGCAATGGAACTAACCCCAAAATCGCGAATAAAATATCAATGGTTCTATAAATTTTCTCAAATGTTTCATTTCAAGCGTTTTTCATAGAATTTTTATTCCATATTTTTTTCGTAATTTCACGGTTGCTCCCTTAGTAAAAAGTCGTTAATAATGAGGTTCTTTCGGCTAAGTCTATCCTCTTCTACAATAAGGATTGTAAATCCTCTTCTTACAATCTGTATAGGATTTTTTTCTACGCGGTCTGGTTTTGCATAATTGTCCCAATAAAAATCGGTTCAATCTAATAACATCGACAGCAAATCAGCACACGCGGAACGGGTCATCCACCTAGTCATTAAACACGGGAAATCAGCCCGTCTCGCGTGTCAAACTCGTATTAGATGTCATAACGGACCCGTTACTACCCTAGCTAGTTTACCCATGATACACGATAGAATGGAAAAGACAAGTATAATTATCGTCTTAGATTTATACTATTGATATAGATACATTGTTAATCAACGGTTATTCCAGAAAAAATAATAAATATAATACGCGTCGACTAGTGAACCAAACTTTTTCCTATTTTTTCGTCAGAAAAAAATAGCCGCCACAACTTATTGCCGGAGTAGAACGAACACCTTATCGGCTTAGCATACTATTAACTTACAACCCTGTATTTAAAAAATAAATCTATGCTAGAACGGAGTTTTATTGCCACTTAAATTATAATACAAACAATAAATAGCCAAATAGGTATAGATGTTCTCAAGTGATGCGCTTGCCAACGAACAGCTTTTCATTATTATTAATTTAGATTACAGTGAAAGCAGTTATAACATTGACGTATGAAGCAATGTTTCTAATGTACGCTGCCAACTGGTAGTGGGCTTGAGCATTTGGGTTGTCTTTAGACCTTCAACGGTCTATGGGCAGTCCAACTGTATTTGTAGTGTTAGTTTTAGCTTGTATTTTGTTTAGTTAATAAGGGCACTTTCCCTTTATAATATCATGTTTCTATGAAAACCGGTGTTATATTTACATGATGAAAACCAACACTTCTAGTTAAATCGAAAATATCGCGCCACGGATATATCGACGGTGGCATTTCGCCGAGATCTCCCGATAGCTACCATGCAACAATAGCGCACTAAACGCCGTAAACTTGTGAATTATTAATCGCCTTATCGAAGCTCTAAACACGGCCGGCTTCATGAAAAATTTAATAAATCGCCAGTTAGATTTACGGCGGCGGGATTCCGCGGTAAACTATGCCTAGGTTTTGAATGCGAATGCCATTTGTGGAAAGCGCTATTCATAATTATTCGGGTTGTTTTGTATGCTTCCGTGTTTCCGGTGGATGTAAAATACTGAGCTATTTGTATTTTGCGAAGTTAAAGGCTTGCTTATAGTTTCGTGTGTTTGTTTTAACTTATTTGCTCTTTTGCATGGTTCGCCTTGAGAAATATCACACCTTTGGCAGCCGCCAAGTTGCAACAAGTAGTTATAGTTGTATAAAAAATCGGGTTTGTATCCACGGTTTCTGGTATATCAGATTAAAATAGCCACGGATCCCGGAAAGTTGTATTCACCGACACCGGGATTCGTTTCCTTCAAAAAAATTATTTACATTATACCCGCCAATCCCGGTATCCGTAGCTACAAGAAATCAGATATCCTCAAAACAAGGAACCTAACTAACCTTTGTTCTTGTAACCTTTATGGGATGAAAAAACGTTTGAAACCACGAATTGCCAGTCAGCCTTTATAAACTCAATCTAGGTATACAGCAGTGCAAGTACCGTTCTCTATCGAACGTCAAATTTGATAAAATGCCACATAATCGATCATAGCAAGTACTGATCAAATGACATTTTATCGAATTTGACGACCTCAACTGCCAAATTTGATGATCGATAAAGAACGGTACTTGCACTACTGATCCGTAAATACAAATTTCGTATGGACGGATTTTTTTGGACAAAATATTGCGTTTTCTTTGCATTAAATTCATTTTTCTGAATTAAATAAAAAGAAAGTAACTTCCAAAATGTTTCATAATAAATTACAATCAAAGTTATTATCTGGCAACCCTTTAGCCAAACAACGGAGAGGAGGGAAGCGAAGTCACAGTGAGCAAATTCGCTAATTTCTTTTGGTACTGAATAAAGATATATTAGAGGCCTGGACAAGAGATAAAGGAATAAATTGTGGGCGCCGTAAATCAGAGGATGGTTTTAATTACTCGTTTATGCGGTGCTTGAAGCTAGGGATGGGCTACACTGAGTTTTTATTTAGTACGTTTGTACCAGAATCAACTTTTCATGTAGATTTGACGTTACGTAATCCTTGCAAAGTCAGACACTGGTCTAATTATGATAATTATCATGATTATGGTTGCCAGGGAGAGATCGTTTATTAAGTAAGGCCACCAGTTGCTACTCTAGTTTTAAGTTGTTATTGTCTTAAGTTTGTTATTTTTGAAGTGAACAATAGTGAGTTATCTGTATATAATATCTGTGATATCGATGACAATGACTTAACCATTGAAGCCTCACCATTAATTCCTACAACTATCATACTTTTAAAACTATACAATAACTTATAACTAATAAGAGATCGTTTAAACTTTAAGTTAAAAGCGATAGGCTATTGTTGCTTCTAAATACTTTCAATTGACATAGTCAAAACGATTCTTATTTTTATTAGCGCCTCAAAGTGCTGGCTACTTTTACTGGTTGTACTGGTTTTAACACATACCAAAATTTGGGGACAGATGACCGTGTGTGCAAAATGTCCCGATTATTTATTTATTTATATTTCTATTATAATATTATATATTATTTTTTATTTGTTATACTTCTCGGGTCTAGCCCGGACATTTGGTAGGCATTGGTGGGGCCGAAGCCAACACCAAGAGACCCGTTGAATAAAAAAATACAATTATAGAATGTGTATAAAATGAAATATAAAACTATTGTACAGTATAGGATATTAAAAGTCTGGGCTATTGAGGTGAACAACTTGTGGATGGGTTAACAGATCTATGGTATGAGGTACGGCACCTGCCAATTATGCCTCATTTCAATTATTTTTTATTATTATTATATTATAGTGAGATTTCAAATTGTACCCATCTTTTGTTTTATTATTTGACTCTATTTGTGAAAATAATAGATTTGAATATTAATGTATACGTGATATTAAATGCTTCGATTCGATGCGATGACTGAACACACAAATCTAGTCAAGATCAGTTAACAGTGGCATTCCTAACTTAACTATTCTGGTTGAATAGAATCCTTGATTTGAGCAGCATGCCTGAACAGAGCAAGCACACGTGGATACTAACTAACTGTCGGTCTAACTGCAGAGAATTTTAATTAACATTAGTCGATCAGTGGATACACATAAATGCAGTATAATGCAATAGTATAGTGATTCAAATATATGTAGGCAAAGTTTTTATTGATTTATAACCGACTTTAAAAAGTAAGGAGGTTTTCAATTCGGCTGTTTTTATTATTTGTCAGAACTCCGCCATTAATGAACCGATTAGAAAAATTATACAATTATTTTATTCATGCAATAAAAATTTCATCAAAATCGATTAAGTAGTTTGGCCATTAAATCTAAATAACAGGAAAATTTGTAAATTGTGAAACAATAACATGAACTAAGAAAGAGGGTAGATCGTTATTTGTCTGCACCTAATTTTTTAACTGTCCCACCAACCACCCGCATTCTTCAGTCTTTCCGTGAACATGGTGCATGTAACTGCGCCGAAATATCGGGAGCTCACTCCACGGTAAATATCCCGCAAATAATCATATTACTTTATTGTGAAACAAATTTTGTGAAGTCTGTTTTTTTAATGATAATTATGGTTATATGAAAACGCGAATTTCATAATAAAAACAAAAGTTATTATTACTACGATTAAATAACAATATTGGTTAGTTGTTAATAGTCTATTGCAGTTAGTAAATCGGTTTCTTCAAGCGTGATCCAGCGTATACGGCATCATTCGGTCAAGTGCAAACATATCTCTCGTTAAAAAAAAACAACAGCAATACAATAAGATATTTTTCAATAAAAAACTTGTTTTGAAGAATGACCGTATATGCTTTAAAATTCAGAATTAAATTCCTGGGGCTCAAACCCATTCTCGTTTTTATTTCCGCAATCTAATTCCGAACGCAAAAGACACACAAAAATCCTTCATTCACAAAGTGAAGCAGTTGCATTACACGCATCAAGTATTCGAAATTTCACTTTGATTCCGAGAATCCGAGCCTAGATGAGTGTTATTTTAATTATAAACATTATTAGCCTTAATTAGAAGTTTTTGCAGTGCTTTCGTGGCGGTAACGGGCGGTAAATCGAGCCACTTTGAATGAGGCATAATTAGGATGCAGTTTTAGTGCAAAGCGTGGAGTGCGGCTCACGTGTTCGCCAGCTGTGCGTGTATGGGTCTGAAAGCACTCGAGGGCAATTAGCTCGTGGGGAATGCGACTCGTATTGAAGATGGGCTGGATTTGTTGGTTTGACGTCCCGTTGGGAAAAGCTGTGGCTAATTAGGGGTTGAGAATCGGAATATGAGCTCAAACGTTTTTTGAAACCAAAAAACACACGAAAAAACTGTATTTAAGGCGAGGTTATCTTACTTTTAAAGCAACGCTTGTTACTACAGATGACCATAAAGCTTAATATATTGTATTAAAGTTGTACTCAAAACCATGGCGCTTACAGTCGAGCGTTTCTACGTTTTTTTTAAATATTTTTTTTAAATTATAGATAGGCTTGCGCTTGGCCGCTAACTCGCCTGATGTTAAGCGATGATGCGGCCTACGATGAAACACGCTTGCCTAGAAGTACCTTTATGGTACCTCTATGTACCTTTACGGTTTCCTCCATAGTTATGAAATCTGTATATTAAGATATCGTAGACATCATCCATCGCTCAATAGTGGTGAAGGAAAATATGGCGAGGAATCCGTGTGTCCAAAAACCTCAAAAGTTCAAAGACATTCACCATCTTGCACTGGACAAGCATGGTGATTTAGGGCCCATCCTCTCTCTCTCTCTCTCTGGAGAGATAGCCTACAGCAGTGGTTGATAAAGATAATAGTGTGAATATAACCAGTCGGGGATTTCGGATATATCCGATAATTTGGTTGCAGTTTAATAGCGTTAGGTGTTCAGTAACCAAAATAATACTCATACTTAGATTATGTGTAGTTCTTCTAAATACTCTTTTTTTTTTTTTATCTGGGCAAGTGCCTTTATTCACTAGACAAAATTTAAGATAAAACTAAAATTACAAATACAGTTAGACTGCCCGTCATAGACCGTTGAAGGTCTAAAGACAATCCTAATGCTCAAGCCCACTACCAGTTGGCAGCGTACCCAGCATGCTGGCGGCATTACCACGTTGAATGGCAATGCTTATGCGTTAATCCAGAAACACGCCAGCATTTTGCACCATAATATTTTAACTGCACTTTCAGTAAACACATTAATGAGGTTGCTCATTATTTTCAGCACATCGAGTGATTGCAGTAGAGACTGTTCTCGCAATATTTGATGACTAATTAGAGTGCAGTCAAATTATTGCAATGGTGGTTGGGGCAGATCTGCTGACTTGTGTCAATAGTGTTGACCTGATAACATTCTGCGAACTGTGTCAGATTGACACCGGACTTAATAAAAGAAAATCATTGAAATGTGAGCTCTATATTGTGTCCAAGTACAGAAGAATTTCAATTGGTGAAAGTCAGATTGTACGACGCATTTGTTTTTTGTTTTACGCAGGATGTGCTGTGGGTACATAGTTTGTGGAACATATATTTGCTGGGGTCTTACGGATACCTGTTTTAAGCGATTCTGTTTAGGTTAAGAGATGAGTAAAGTTGCGCGACCGCAAACCGTATCTCTGTACATTAAGGTTCACGTTCGCATGATTTTCTGAATTTCGCTGTTTTACCGGTAATTTGAACCCGCGTTAAGTACAGCCGTGTCAAATACAAAAAATACACAACCGGATTAGAAACATACATTTAAAAATATTACATCCTTTTTTGATGTCGATTTTTTAGGGTTCCGTACCCAAAAGGTAAAAACGGGACCCTATTACTAAGCCTACGATGTCTGTCTGTATGTCCGTCCGTCCGTCCCTCCGTCTGTCCGTCTGTCCATCGTACAACAAACGTATTTTTGTATGAGCTCTAATGGAAAAACGGTAATATGTAAAAGCGTCAAATTTTTCACGATTATAGTACTTAGATAGTATAGAATATAACAACAGATAATAAATAACGTCCAAAAGTGAGTCGGTGACAAGTTCTGTTCATTACCAGTTAGGACTGGTAATTTCGTTATTGAATTTTGTCGTGGTACGGAACCCTCAGTGCGTGAGCTCGACTCGCACTTGGCTGGTTTATTTTTTTCTTTACCTTACTTCTAGCAGTTACCGATAAATAGTAGATTCTCGTAGCACGTCGCCGGTGAGTTAATGGGCCCGATACGCGGTCGGTCAAGACCCACCTCTCTCATTCTTATCTCTAGTGCCGAAATACGATTTAGATCAGGGGTGTCCAACAATTTTTTCTTGCGGGCCCGATTTATTAACTTTGAAACTATGGCGGGCCAAGAGATGCTTCGTAACTGAGCAAATCAAGACTAATAAAAGTAAAATGTTAGAAAGGGTATAATTAAAACCATTTGGCGGAATTCACAGCAGGTTTCACTTGTAACTGCATGCACAGGCACACCTGATACAACTGACTGGCTGGCTGTACGTTGCATGCGCGGAGGGAGTGGGTGGGTGAGAGAGGCGGTAATGTTGACGTTTTCGCGCGCAGGTGTTGTTCCAAGAACTAAAATGCAACTAAAATGGCATTTACTTTTTATTTTTTGGTTTCTCCCGATATGTTCGTCCACGTGTTCGCCGAGTCGTATTGTGATCGATCGAAGTATTTTTTTTAAGAACGGCGTTTCAATATTTTACGAACATATTAATCGCCGTTTACAAAATTTCGTCTAAAAAAAGTTAAAAGTTACCCAACTTTGACTCGTTCGCGGGCCGGATTAGGAACCTTGGCGGGCCGCATTGTGGCCCGCGAGTCGTATGTTGGACACTCCTGATTTAGATGCTTTCGCTTTCGATGTGAATGTGAGAATACGGGGTAAGGGGGCGTTAAGAATATCCACGATGTTTTTCTTCAAGTATATTGTGAATATATAGGTCGAGATAAGCGTTAAACAGGCAAAATTGGCGAAAAGGCGCCTTAATAAAATCCTCTAATTTACAAAAGTAGTTTTTCGTAAAACTCTCGCAAGGAAAGTTCGAGAGTGGATTTCCTTATATTAGTGACATAAAATAAACAATTTTATTGTTATGGTTTACTTGTTTTATAATCTTCTTGACAAATCGTTATCATCATCATCATTTCAGCAGTAGGACGTCCACTGCTGGACATCGATGCCATCGATCTCCAAAAGGGCCGGTTGGAAGCGGCCCTAAAGACTCGCGGTCTCTTTTAGGTCGTCTGTCCATCTTGTGGGTGGACGTCCTACGCTGCGCTTACCAGTCTGTGGTCTCCATTCGAGAGTCTTTCAGCCTTATCGGCCATCTGTTCTGCGTGCTATGTGCCCTACCCACTGCCACTTCAACTTGCTAATCCGGTGGGCTATGTCGGTAACTTTCGTTCGTCTACAGATCTCCTAATTTTTGATTCGATCTCGTAGAGAAACCCCGAGCATAGCCTTGGCAATTATTTTTTTTGTTTATTTATTGGTTTATGCTCGAAAATCCAGATTATATAAAATATAAAGATGCATTTTTTAAAACTGGTCTTAAATTTGGTCTAGATCCAGACCCTTAAATTATGTCCCTTTGAAAAGGACTAAGTTTTTACAACACTTAATGTCACACCAAGTAAACAACAGCGTTAATAAACGTGTTTGGTAACTTTCGAATAACACGAAAAAGCATGCATTTATTTGTTAACATTGCATAAGTAGTGAAAACCAACATTGACCCATCAATTAAGCACATTACACATTAATTAAGGTGTTAAAAAGGCCCATTATCAGGTTTATTCGCAAGGCAGTACAGTCACGCTCGTAAATCAACCGGCGAGACAATGCAAATGCGGTGGAATTAAAAAATACTCGAGCTCGCACTGAAATAAAAGACTTAGCGCAATCTTCGCGGTGGTTAATGAATTACTTTTGCTAATTTTTCATTTGGGGGCGTATTTAGGATTGGTGTATTTTTTTACAATGCTTTCTTATAACCATTAGCTATCGAAATTTTATTAAAATTGTAGTGTAAAAAAAAATTGGCGAGGTTTTATGCGGCCATTCTCTTTTTTATTACTTTACTTAATTTAACTATCGATATTCATACAGATACATACATAACATTCACATAAACTTTATCGATCTATTTGTGCTACTTATTATATTATTTTATTATATACAAGCTGAATTCCGCGTTGTTACCCGCAATTTTCCAATTTTTCCGCATTTCTGGAGAGAAAAGTACTCATGTCCGACGTCATGATGCACACTATCTTCCTGCCAAATTTTGTCAAGATCGGATTAGCCGTTTAGTCATGAAAAGCGAACCAACATACAGACAGACAGACATACAGACAGACAGATAGAGAGAGAGAGAGAGATAGTTGCTTTCGCTTTTATAATATTAGTTAGGATTAGGATTATTGTACCTTAACTAATTACTTACAACTTAAGTTTTTTTAAGTTTGACTTTAAAATTAGTAGGCACAATTATTTCTCACCTTGATTTCACCTCTGGATGCCAATAAAACATCTAAGACAATATTATGATGTATATTCTAGTAGCGCGCCCTCTGCTGAAACATTAATGAATCATTGCAGATTAAACGTGAAATACGAGCACAGATAACGAATTAAAAAGAAATTTAAATTAAGTCAGTCTGACTCTTTGTTTTGTCTAAGTAAATGAAACTTTTAATATTAAATTAATATTAATATACATTTTGAGCTAGAATGATAGCGTGAAGTTAAAAAAAAAAAAACAGATTATCTTGTATTTGTTAATACCACCTACCAATCTAATAATAGGTATTTATCTTGACCACGCATTGAATTGAATATTGAATTGTACACTCTAAATTTTTCTTTTTACTACACATTATTTTTAAGACTAAATTCACATCCCAACGGCAAAATAGGAGAACCCAATATAAAAATACCTAAGACCAGTGTATAACCCCATTTTATGTGAATAAATTTCGTTTTAATTCATTGTGAAAGGAGGTCTTTTTACTTATCATTATAAACTGCTCAAACAGTGAAAATGTTAAAGAACTTCAGCTATTCTAAAGCATAATGCCACTACCACCCATACATTGTGGGTTTTCTTTCGAAACGTACCAAACGTTTCGAATCCACATTTCTAATCCATACAGCCAAGGATTGGAACAACCTGCCAGCTTCCTTGTTTCTGGGCCTTTTCAAAGCCAGAGTGAATAGGTATCTTCTAAGTCTGCGTGCTTCATCTCCGACCACATCAGCGAGTTGGTGGTTAAACGAGGAATGATTCGCGAAAAATATACATTAATGAAATGGACCAACTGAAGTTATATGATTATTTACGGGATATTTACCGTGGTATACTATACGCAGTGATACAGTAAGTGTGTTTTGTCGGGACTTAGGATCGAGTTCGAATTCCAGTGATAACCGTAGCAAAAGACTAAGAAAGATGGTAGATCGTTATGTCGGCATCTAACTTTTTAACTGTTCGACCAACCACCCGCATTCTTCAGTTTTCCCGTGAACATGGTGCATTTAACTGCGCCGAAATATCGGGAGCTCATTCCACTACCACTGTAAATATCCCGTAAATAATCATATAACTTTAGTGAACAACCGTGATAGTTTGAAACAGTGTTGGACCAACCGATATTTTTTCCGCAATTTTAATGTAATTTTCATATTAAACGTTGATTATAATTATGGGTAACCTACAATTACTTATTTTCAGCTTAGTACAACCATCCTGTATAACCTGTACGATTATCGTGTACAAATATAACATTTCATTTGTTTTGCTTTTTTTACTGGCAAGTGCCTTTATTATATTGAACTACTAGCGGTGCGCCCCGGCTCCGCACGGGTATAGTTATATAGCCTATTAAAATAGCCTATATTAATAAGTAATAATGTAGCATTCAAATGGTGAAAGAATTTTAAAAATCGGTACAGTACTTTTTGCGCCAATTCGTTACAAACATACTTACACACAAATCTTTCTTCTTCATAATATTACAGTATAGACAAGCTAATACCAACCTTTGCTTGTAACCTGTTTTTACCTACCTTTAACCATACTTATAGAATTTAATAACAAAACGGTTCCTATGGCTCAAAAAAAAACAAAGTTCCTGCACTCTACCGTAGCTTCATTTAAATATTAAATACGCAAAAGATTATGAATTACGTTCAAAAGTTGCTTCGCAAGTCCCACAGAGTAATGAAATAATCGTTAGAGATAGCGAGCTGGAGTTGTATTTTCTTGTTAGAATATTTGAATAATTTTATACTATGGTGTAGGATTCCTTCCTGCGAGACTATTTTGCATAGTGCATAGCTTAGGTATGGTGAAATGTTAATATTGTCATATCTTGCTTTGGGAAGTGAATTTTATATGAGATTATTTTCATATTGAGAGCTGAGGGCGTAGTTTAAAAAAAAAACTTCACACTAGTTTATTTCATTGTATAGTATGTATACCTAATCCATAAATACCTATATAAAATTAGTAATTAAAAAAAACTATTTAATCATTGTTTCTCTTTATTTCTAATAGTATATTCCCATTGTTTTTGTTTGTTTTTGGCAATAAATATATCTTATCTTATCTTAAGAAAGGTTTTAGACGTCCGCCATATTGTATTCAGTGTGATGTCATTTTATTTTTCGTATTTTTCTCAGCAACCCTTTTATTATTTTGATACCCATATCATGGGGGTGCATAAAAAACAACTGGTCCGCCATCTTTAGGAGTCCGCCATATTGACTTAAAATGACGCCACTTAATATATGCAAAATTTCAGCTCAATCTGATGATGATGATGGTTCGCACCCGCCACGCCATCTTAACATGTCTTTTTGTTTGTCTGATCTAAAGTCTATGCGTACAAAGCCGCGAGCTAATCAGCTAGTCACTGTTATAACACGCCCCAAAGAATATACACACACTAAAACATTGCTTAACCTTCCGAATCGGCTGGCCTAGATTTAGATGAGCGCGGTGGTGCCGGTGTGGCGGAACTCTTTTACGTTGAATGCGACCTTTGCGGCCGCCTAAATTATTTTATTTGAAAATGAGTTGTGTTTTGTTTAATAATCAAATAACTATAACTATATAAGAGAACTGTCATGAGGTAAAAATAAAGCTGTTTTCGATTCCGCAAAAATTGTTTTGATAATAGAACTATCAATATCCTAAATTGGTGACCCCGACGTGATTTGACCTTCTGATATCAGTATCAATATCCTAAACCGCTTCCTTCGCAATATCAAAGAACGGCTCCGTATTGTTTTAAATGTTTATCGGGACTTACCGCGCATTATTTTATTTAGCTAAAAATAAGCGTGTGTTCAAAACGCAAGAGTTTAAAAGTTACTAACGGTTCCGTAGTTTTCAGTAGAATCCGATACCTAACTGAATTCGACTACGTGTCAAAATTATGCTAGATAGTTACGATTATATTGCCATCTGTTGAGTTAGCTGGAACTAAATGTATATTTAATATACACTTGGAAAAGGTCGACGTAAAAATTTGTAGAGTATTTTTCATTGCTGAATTGTTTTAGAGTGATAATTACATATGCTTATCAACGTAGGATTATAAATATGTATAATTTTTGTAAGTTAGCTACTTCATTTTTTGTTTAAAAAAATTTAACTGTACAGTACACGGCCATCACGTCTATGGCTGGTCTTACTTAAAGTAATTTATATTTATTATATTTGAACATGTAATTTTTTTTTTGTCTGCCTTTAATGCATTAATTTGAAATAGCCGACACAAAAACAACAATTTTCAATAGTAAGCATCAAAGTGTATCAACGTTCCTCAACTATCTCGGGAGAGGTAGGTGTCATCCGTCGCATAGCCCAGCTGGCGACCGACTGAGCTGTCAGCTCGTGGGCGTGGTCTGTTCACGCCCCTCTGAAGCTCCGCCCACCGACAGTCCCGCCCACCGTTACGAAAAACGCGTGACAGGTGGGAGGCGCTCAAACTAAAGCATCGTTAAGGACACTTTATCAAGTAATTTGTTACGTTCGATACGAATTTAAATCGTATTTGTCTGGCTGAAATGCTGGCCGGTTTGAACAGTAAGCAGAAATAAACTTTGGTTTTAAAATAAATTAGCAACAGTGTTGTTAATTGCTTTTGTTATCTACAAAAATATCAAAAGAGTTAGAAAATATATATTTCCAACAAACAACTGATAAGATGATAATAACCTCAGCACTTGATGTTCAAACAAATTTGTTCCTTAACGTTTCTGGCAACCGAAAATTTTATGAGAGATACCTTTGAGTTACTACCTTAATAAATGCTGATAAGAGAAAGTTTTAACATTCCTTAAATAACTGCTCCAAATAATTATTAAACAAACCAACTCTCGACTTTAAAATACCAAAATAGAGATTAAAGCAGTCTCCATAAATATTTTGGCATAGAATTTGATGAATCTTAGAGAGTTAACAAAGCGTTACTGAACCTCCATCGCCGGAATGTCTTTGAGCAAATTGTTGGCATAAACGTGCCACTCGCCATATCTACTTAACAATACCGGTGGAAGGGTTATTCTTGGTGTCTATACTAGCTTAATGAGATTTTTTTTGTGTTTCGCAGTGCAAAAGCAACTTTGCACGGGTAGGTATAATTAAAGGATCGCAGTTACTAAAATACTTTTTATCCCAGAAAACTGAACTGTCCTTTGGAATTATCCACACGGACGAAAAAACAAGGCACTCTTGTATGATGAAAAACTTATTTCGTTCAGTATAGGTAACTGCCAATATGCCTAGCCAATGTTATTAGCATTCTAGCCACTTTGCCCTCCACCGAGGGGCTTTTAGATTAATTTAGGTAGCAAATAGTTTTTATTCATTTTAGTCCGATTAAGATTATGTGGTAATTTTATTAGTTTCGGTGTACACATAAACAATCTACCTCGTAAACAAAGGTTATATTTATTCAAGATAAAAAAAACTTTTCCTACTTACTGTTGTAATTTAATCAAAATATATATTCTATCTTTTCCTACCGTTGTTATCGTCCTAGTGCTTTTCCTGGCTTACACAAAGGGTTTAATATTACAATAGCAAGCTAGCGTTGAAAAACTCTTACTACAAATTTCACCAAGAAGTCTATTTTAGCCTATTAGTAAAATATTGCAGTCACATAAGTACCTAGATACATACTTTTCTGCACCTTGTGACATACCATGATTTTCAATTCAGAATTTTGTAAGTCTTTTTTGCATGTTTTAAATGGATGAACTGAAAGTGATAAAGGGTTCGCTCATGTCAATGTTGGCTTTTCAACCCAAAGGAATCAAAATAGAGACTTCTACTAAAGGGAGGGCAGCAGAAGAGGGAAAGCTATGTCCTTTTGATGTATACAATGTTATTTAAAGTATTATAACGAGTTATTTTAACGAGGAATTTAATTGGGATAACATTTAATTAGTTTAAATATTTCGGGTTATTAATTTTGCCATGATATTTTTATGAAGAATTTTTTGCTTGTATCTGAACAAATATAGGTTCCTACACAGATTACCTAATAGTAAAAGATCCTGTCAAAATAATTTTCACAACGACTTTTACAAATACGACGATTGTCTCAAAAACAAAATGCATGTTATACAGTAATTTCAAGTAACCAAAGAGTACAATAGTTTCAGTTTTGCCAGCTAATTTAATCACTTTTACTAAAATACCCTAACATACTTATTGACTAAACAAAAAAGTTGTGAAGCACACATAAATTTATATAATAACTAGCTGTTGCCCGCGACTTCGTACGCGTACTTTCATATAAACTTTCAACCCCCTTTTGTCATCCTTAATTCGGCCCGTTCGTAAAATCCTTTCTTAGCGGACCTCTACACCCCACTATCTGACAAATCTGAGTCATTACGAGGTCATTACAGGTAGGTAAATAGATTAAGTAGAAGTTTCATTAGGCTGTAAAGGCTGACAAAGCCTACTTTTAACATATAGGTAAAGATACAGTTACAGTGCAGCAGTGCAAGTGAATATAGGTGCTTAGATCTAGGGCGGTGGGCCAGCTAGTCCAAAAATAAAGAGCATTTTGCGCCATTTCAAATTGAAAGCGCCTAGAAAAATACCCAAGGTATCTATTGATTCGCCAGCGAGCTGTTTTACATGCAATAGATATCATTTTTGTAACCTAAAGTGAACATAACGTTGAAGGAGATAGAAACAATTTCGATTGGTATATAGACTCAGCGCGCAGGTCGTAAAGGCCGGCTCAGTGTCGGATCGGATTAGCCTGCACGGTGATAAATCAGACGCCGCTCGTTTGGTTAATTGTTGTGACATAAATGGACATTGGCCCTTCGTTGTAGCAAGAAAAACATAGTCACTTTTTATCCTAGACTAATAATAATAAATACAAGAAATAACATTAATGTTTTGTGGTTGTTTTTTATCTATTTATTTACCGCCATCTCACTTCTCTCTCTCTATTCGATACCTAGCGAGCACGGTTGCCTAGAAGAAACACTTGCGATTTGAAATCACCCAGATGGTATGGTGTACGCAGATATCACGTTGAACATATTCCACACACAAACACACTCACACACACGCCTATATTTACAATAACAAAATATCATTGATATTTTTATAACTTTAATGTCAGCATATTTATGTTATACCTACTTTAAAATTTTCTGTACTGCAAAAATACTTACTTTTGCTGACAAAAAATATTGTGTGTATTTTTTTCCAGGTAAGGCTAAATTAGCATCATTAAAAAAATCTGTAAAATTAAACTAAAATAATTGATCCCAAATACCTTATTAAGTGGATATACACATTAAACACTGACATTCGTCAAAGAAACAGACGAACTTCTGAAAAGTAACGCACAGCCGTTCCAAATTCATACTGACGCTTCGGATACTGGAACCGGTTCTGTACTCACACAACTCCTCGCTGGAGAGGAGAAGGTCATAGCCTATATGAGTAAATCACTCTCTGCCCAAGAGCGTAACTACAGCACTACAGAAAGGGAAGCGTTGGCTGTTCTACAAGCTATAGAACACTGGCGTTGTTACTTAGATAACGGACTAAAATTCATAATATATACTGATCATTCATCTCTCAAGTGGTTTCTAAACCTGAATAACCCAACTGGTAGACTAGCCAGATGGGGTGTGCGACTCTCAGCATTTAATTTTGAAATAAAACACAGGCGTGGCAAGGATAATATTGTACCAGATTTCTTATCGCGTGCATATCCGGTTTCTGCTATCTCGAGCACAGACCAAGCTATTCCTGTAACATCAGACCCTTGGTATCTCAATATCTACAACGGCTGTCAGGTGTCCCCTACATCTTATCTCAATTACAAGGTAACAAACAACAAATTATATCGATACATAAAAGACCTAAACCCATTAATACGGGAATTTGAATGGAAAGAGGTCGTTCCTAGCGAATCTAGGCGGGACATCATAATAGAAAACCATTCAGACCCTAAAGCGGCGCACTTAGGTATTTTCAAAACCAACAGACGAATAATGCAAAAATATTTCTGGCCGGCTATGATAAAAGATATCACAAACTTTGTAAACAACTGCGATGATTGTATCTCCCATAAACATGCAAATCATAGTACTCTAGGTTTTATGGGCCGTCCTAAAAACTGCAACCGTCCCTTTTCCATGATATCTACGGACCTCATTGGTCCCCTTCCGATGTCATCCAAGCAAAACACCATGATCCTAGTAGTAACATGTTGCTTCTCAAAGTATTGTCTGTTATTTCCTATACGCCGAGCAACGGCAGAAGTAATTACACGAATAATGGAGGAGCGTGTCTTTCTAGTACACGGAGTACCTACCACTGTCATAATGGATAACGGAAAACAATTCATAAGTCAAAAACTACAGCAACTATATTCGAAATATAAAGTTCCTAATGTTCGATACACCCCAAAGTATACCCCACAGGTCAACTCAGTAGAACGCTACAATAAAACAATCATGATAGCTGTCTCAACATTTATCGAAGACGACCACCGGGCCTGGGATGTAAACCTACCAAAAATACAATTCGCACTAAATACAGCGGTTAGTGAGGTTACAGGCTATACACCATCATTCCTGGTATTCGGTAGGGAATTAGTAACATGTGGTTCTCATTACGTTGACCCTGATCTTACTGACAAATTAATATTCTCACCTAGAGATGAATACGCAGAAAATGTAGGCAACTTAAGGAAAATCTTCGATCAAGTGCAAAGCTCTCTCATCAAATCACATTCTAGAAACTCAAGACTTTACAACCTACGCCGTAAGAACGTTGAATTTAATGCAGGTGACATCATATGGAAAAAAACTTATTATCAAAGTGACAAGGACAAACGGTTCTCAAAGAAACTAGCACCGAAATTTATTAAATGTACTATTAAAACAAAATTATCACCTCTAGTATACGAACTTACGGACATGCAGGGTAAAAATATAGGCTCTTGGCATGTCAAAGACTTCAAAATAACAAACTATACATCCTAACTACATACAAAAAAAAAAAAAAAAACAATAAAATTAAAAAAAAAAAGAAAAATAAAAACAAAAAAAAAACCCGTCAACTTTACTAAATACTAAAAATAAATATTTTACCACTATAGCTTCCCTCTGAAGAAAATCTAATTAATCTAGCATCTAAAACTTGATATTAACATCTAAAAATTAAAAAATACCTGACTTGAAAAAAAACTTAGAAATATTTTTATTTACATATATCGTATAATATCTATTTATGTATGTCTATTAAACATCAGAAATAGGGCGGTTAGTGTACTCTAAAACTGAAAGCCTTCACACTAAGAGCGGTTATTGCAAACTCTTTAAAAAAAAAAAGCCTCTAAATTGCTAGGAGCGGTACTCGTGAACTCCATAAAAAAGCCCAAAACACGAATATTAATTAAAATAACCTTTTGTATACTAGGTAATTCAAGTCAGTCGTCAATATAGCTATAGCAAACTAAACAATTAAAGTTTACTTATAGTTAACTCTATCGATACCTTAATAACTTCACTAGTCACCTAGACTACAATCGCTACCTACAATCTCTTGGTCCTACACTTGAATACCACTACTTACTCTCTTTGACGTACTAACTAGCAAAATAGTTCCTTATTTTGTTAGCTTTTCTTTTATTTTGCTGCTTTTAAGTATAGTATCTAACATTCTTAACAGCAAAACGGAGAACCCACCGGTATTCTTGCCGTCTGTATAGGTGCCACTAAAGCATTTATACAGCGATACCGGACTCTTCACAGTACGCCACAAGTCTTATTGGGAACTTCAGACCATAGCATCCTGATTAAATTAATTTTACACTCGAGCCTACTTAATGTTAACATATTAGACTCAACCCTGGACGGGGAAGGTGTAAATTATAACTAGGATGCTAGAGAGGTCAGCGAATTTTCTTGAGCAAAAATTCTTAACTGAAAAAGGGGGTATGTAACGTTCCATGATCGTTACCTACTCCCAAATTCATGGCAAATGGCACATACGCTAGAAGCCAAACTTAACGAATAAAAAAGGTCACTACTATGACATAAACATTGTTGACAGAATGAAGGTGATTGACGTAATGTCAGTCAGTTTCATTCCGCTATGCAAAAAACAACATTGTTCTAAGACAAAGGAAATTGTGTAAAAAACTACATTTTAAAAAGATTCGGGTATATAAATATCGAATTCTTTCTAGAAGGAATAGGCTATATATAGGACTCGAAATAAAAACTGGGTCATACGCGCAGTTGACTACAGTGAAAAAGTCGCTCAGAACTTAACCTTACAATCAAATCTTACAATCAACTGGTTAGCCCGTCTTCAATCGGGTAAGTTATTTCCGTGAGATGCCTTTTAGATGTGTTAATTGTGAAATCTGTCTCGACAAATAATGCTAATCGTTATTTGTCAATTGAATTATCATCAGGCCACTTGTGTTCTAAAACGCAGTGCAAGTGCGTTTCGTATCCGTACTATCTGCGGATGTGGACGCGCGCCGTACTTACATTATAATATAATTGTGTTCTAAGCTCTTAAAGCATTCTGTAATCTTGGATCCTTCCGATCAAAAACTGTGTTTTAACGCCGGTACCACGTCATGTGAGGCGGGGCCTAGTCCGATCTGCCGTTATCTTCGGGGTCTCACACGACGTGGCCGTGCGGCTCTTGAGTACTGATCCTCATGCGTAGTTTCTTCGACGCATTTCAGGCTCCTACCCTCTACGCCAATTCTCCGACCACGTACGAGTCGCCACGCTGTCGTGACGCTACGTTTACTTCCCTACTACTACGTCGGTCGTACTCCGGCCACGCACAAACTTCGGGAACTACTACGCGCAGACCGCACTCCGGTCACGCCTGAAAAGCTCACGAAGCCTCTCGTCGCTGCGCTGCCTGCTGACATCCTACGTGCCACGAGCCGCGTCGAGCCACGCGGCGATCGGCGCCCCAGCTCTTCAAGCTAAGTCTCAAAACAAGGGACCAACACGTTTTTTTATCGCCATCACCTTCCGAGTTCACACGACCCTCAGTCTCCTGTAAATTCATTCTTACTTTATTAAATTTTAACTTATACTATCTTAAACTCTTTCTTTTGAAACTCCTACCCACTGCTAGGTAGAACTTCACCAAGCTTCACTTGGTGAACGTTTCATTCTATAAGCCTCAACAAATTTTCAAAAATCTCTCAGAGTGCCTGGTTAGTGCGACGCGTGACTAAAATGCTGTCGTGTTTCTGGCTCCACGCATAAGCATTGCCATTTAGCGTGGTAATGCTGCCAGCACGCTGGGTACTTTGCCAACTGACAGTGGGCTTGAGCATTGGATTGTCTTTAGACCTTCAACGGTCTATGGGCAGTCTAACTGTTTGTGTAGTGTTATTAGCTAGTATTTTTTTTAGTTAATTAAGGCACTCGTCATTAAAAAAAGCAACTGTAACATTGTAAGTTTACTCGTAGAAAAATACGTATCGCATTTGCGCTTGTCTCGTTGCACGTCTCAAACTGTACTAAAATATTTTTAATGTTTCAAGACACCTTCTAATGTGTAAATTTCTAATGTGTACATCTGTACATTGCCTCAACTAATAGACCGTAACTACATTATGTATAGGATGTTGCGCGAAGTCACGGCTTGTAATTCAGCCACAATTAACGCACAATTAACCAACTGATCAACGATAACAGATGTTGGCTGTAGCAGGGCTGCCTGACTACATATCACGTGCAAATAAGTCGTACATAATCAAACCAAAATGTTTAATGATTTTGAATTTTTACGATAATCAGAACTTCTATCTATGTACTTACTTACTCCACTAGCGTAGCGACCCAAAATGGGTCTTGGCCTCCAAAATAAGAGAACGCCATTGGTATCGGTCTCGCGCTGTCTCTCGCCAGTCGGCGACTTGGAGCTCGCGCAAGTTTGACTCTACAGCATCGTTCCAGCGATATCTAGGCTATTGAGAAGTCCAAGATACTTGTGAGAGTCTTGACATTGCGATTTTCTCCCATTTTCAGCAGGTAGCCTGTACAGTGGAGCCTTTGGGCTTTGGTCACTCTTATGATGTTAGGCTCGGCGATACGCTTTTCAATCTCCACGTTTTTCTGGACTCTCCAACTCCTGTCTTCTCTTTGGACTTGACTCAGTATTTTGTGCATAATTTTCCTCTCAGCTGAGCTTCTAAGTGCGAGTTCAAAAAAACCCAGTTTTATTTGACTGCAACTACTGCAAGTAATTTTGAGATGTGCAAATAAATTTTATGCACAGATGCTTCGATACGTAATATTCAATGACAAAACGTAAGTTAATTGAAACAACGTTCTTTTTATACAAATATAACGTAAGTTGTACCTACACTCCCCTATAGAATCAACTCTCAACAAACGTTATTAAAGCCTCAATTTTTTCCTCTTTTGTACATTTTCAACATTGAAAAGATAAAAATTCGGTATGTAGATGAACGTTGGGGCATTGTTTTAAGAATAACATTGTAATTGTTTTAGAGTAATTTTTATGTTGATTAATGTTTTACTTTGGACGAAGAGCAAAAAAATGGAGTTTTTTTCGATCTCCTCTGCTATTCTATCAAATATCTACCAATACGACAATTTTATACCTTTTGCAATATTATTCTAAAGACAATGCCTAATTTTTTTTTATTCTCACTCAGCTTAAGCTGTTTAATAGAGTATTTAAAGGTCGGTAACCGTATCTGTGATGCCTCAAGTGTTACAGATATCCAAAGGTGACGAGATAGCTAATAATCATCAGGCAGACTATACACTTGTTTGCCATCTATGGGTTTTTTAATAGTTTATCATTAAAAATGTTGTAAACGTGCGAAAGAGTTAGCTCTGGGCGGTAAGCGCGACCTTAATTACGAAATAGCGACTGAAAAGGGTTAATTATGTCTAGATTCGGGACAACAGATGGATTAGGAGAGTACCGACGGCGCGGCGGAGTTTGTTTATCTCCCGACGGCAGCTAATGTCGTCACACGGACCGCTGCGTACAGTTCTTGGAACCGATTGTTTGTGTCGACCAATTAAATATAATAAAATTATAGCAACGGCCGTACTTACGTAAGTACGTAAGTTAAATTAATCTATATTTAACATTTCTCTAACTCAATTTTGTGCGAATTTATTTCCGTCAGCAAGAACTTGACAAATACATTTTAAACATATATTTTTTTAAATAAAATAATCGAGACATTTTTGCACACTCATTTAATCCCCATAATCTGTATATTTATAGTTATAAACGGGTTAAATCAGTGGAGAGGTTTCAAAGAGGTGTCATGAGATCTCATTTCAGGGCGAAAAACTAGTATATAATTACTGCTTGTCGCAAAAATCTAGTACTTTTCCAATTGGAGTATGCAAGAGGTACTACTACAAAACTCTCCAAACTTCGATAGAGTCAAAGGTAATTAGCAAGTATTCCAGCAAAATCAATCCCTAACCCAGTTTGAATCTCGGCTGATGGCCAGTTGCACTTTGCAAAGTATGCTATAAGCAAACCTTACATACCTAACCTTGATTTTGTATTTAAGTAGTTGTCCAAGCAGTGACCACTTACCATCATGTTATCTGCTTCTTTATTTGTCATTCTATTTTATATATTACTGCTCCTACTTGCCCCGTGGCGTATCACTAATTCTGAACATGTACATACAAAATGTATAAAAATGATATTGTCATGCAGTAGTACAGAGTGCAGCAACTAAAAAAAAATTAAAAAAAAATTAATTTTGCCTAATGATGATGCGGTCTACGATGGGGCACGCTTGACTAGAAGAAACCGATTCACTATTACATTTGCCCAAACAGGTTTTTTCAGCACATAAACAGGCGGAATTTTAAGACACCCAGATTGTAACTATCGAGGAACAGCCAATCAGGCAGCGCATTCCACAGTCTAGTGGTTTGCACAATAAAAGTACAATCAAAGCACTTTCTTTGGGTTTTTAGAATACCAACCATAAGCGGTGTTACCTTTTCATGCCTCTCCCTGGCCTTCTGATAGAAAAATGGGCAGGGTGGGGATTAGGTCACGCAGATTCGATGCACACTCTTCTAAATGTATCCGGCAAAAAACCGACTGGCAACTTTGTGTCGATGTTCAAGGCTTTGATGAATTCAAGTTATTATTATTAGAGAGGTTGTTAGGTAATGATCGATAACCCATTGGATGATTTGATTCCCTCCTGCCCATTTTTCTATCAGACTGCCAGAGTTGGCACGAAGAATCGACACCGCTTTATGGTTGATTTTCCGAGACCCCGTACGAAGCGCTTTGATTCCACATGTATTGTGCAAACTGCTAGTCTGTGGAATTCGCTGCCTGAGTGGATGTTCCCCGATAGTTATGATCTGGATGATTCGAAGTCAAAATCGAGGGTGTTTGAGAGTGAATAGGTTTCTTCTAGGAAGCGTGCTCCATCGTGGGCCGCATCATCGCTTAACATTAGGCGAGTTGGCGGCCAAGCGCAAGCCTTTTTTTACTGTTTATTATAGCGTAGTCTGAATGTGCCTAATCTCTACAATATACCGGCGGTATCCAGTGTCCGTGTGCATGCTAATTCATTAGTGTGACGTCACCCGCGTCACCCGATATGGCTCATCATTTGTGTCGCCGTCTCTCGCGAGTGATTAGTGCGCTATGATTGCGCATTGATCGCTCTACCTACTGAGCTAGCATTGAACAGTAGCATAGATTATGCCGAACCGATAACCGATTGGGAAGAAAGGTTCTGGAGTGGAGACCACGAACCGGAAGACGCAGCGTAGGTAGGCCTCCCACTAGCTAGACCGACGACATTGTGAGAGTCGCGGGCATCCAGTGGATGCAAAAGGCAGGCTGTCGTTCAGTGTGGAGGTTAAAGGAGGAGGCCTATGTTCAGCAGTGGACGTCATCTGGCTGATGATAATGATGATGATGATGAATTAATAATCTCTATTTTTGATTATGCTAGTTTTTTCTTATATTTACGACGGATATATTCAAGGACTCTTTTAAGATAGGAAAGAGACTGCAGGGAAACGCTGGATGCAGGCTGCTTCCAACCGGGTCCTTTTGGCGATCGATGGAGGAGGCCTATGTCCGGCTGTGGACGTCCTATGGCTGAAATGATGATCATGATATTCAAGAATATCATCATTATTAAAATATAAATGTAAGTAAATAATGTGGGTAGCTGATCATAATTATGTGGGTAGGTACTTCCAGTAATAAGGTTAGTCTGTTGCAAGTGGAGGATTCGATCCCGGTCGATTTTTCTAATCCCGGGATTTCGGAATTATCTACAGTTAATCTCAGGATCCCGGGATAGTCCCGGGATTGTACATTAGTTATATATCTCATACATTAGTTTAACTATTATAACTAGCTGTAAGATTTCTTAAAATTTGTATAATAAAATAATAATTAACCAACCCTGACTTCGCGATAAAGAAAATCAGTCGTTCCATACCCTTTGTTGAGTGTTAATGACAAAATATTTATTTGTCAGAACATGTAGGTACACAAACATATAAAGTAGCATACATAGTCGTAAGAATAGAGACGTATCTCATGTCCTTGCCTGTCACAGGGTACAAATATTAGTTTTAATACATATATATTTTTACTAGCTGAAACCCGCTACTTCGTACGCGTAGAGCTCGGCCTTTGGCCTCGCTAATACAACCCGTAATAGCCTATGTGTTATTCTAATATATAAGCTATATTATAGTAAATTTTCATTAAAATCCATTCGGTAGTTTTTGCGTGAAAAAAGAACAAACATCCATACATCCATACATACAAACTTTCGCGTTTATAATATAGGATAGGATTAGTTTTTGTTTAAGTTAAAAAACGAAATTATGTTCGTTCTAAAGACCAATTGTTTTTTTTTTTTTCGTTTTAGGGCTCATTTAGTTTGTTTTAACGAGTCCCATACCATGAGATCCAGTTTGCTCTCCCAGCTCCATCATCAGACCTATCATAAAAATGCAAATTTCCACTATGAAATTATGTTACAGTTATAACACTGTGGTCTACTGCATCGGAATGTTTGATCGGCTACGAGGCTACGGCGTAGATTAATTAGCGCTACGTAGAGCGGCGTAGCGCAAACAGGCGATCATTGCTACGCAGTTCACGTAGACGTAGCTTACCGTTACCACTGTTATGATTTATCTATACTAATAATATCTATACTAATATTATAAAGAGGAAAGATTTGATTGTTTGTTTGTTTGTTTGCATTGAATAGGCTCCGAAACTACTGAACCGCTTTGAAAAATTCTTTCACTGTTGAGAAGCTACACTATCCCCGGATAACATACGCCAAATTATATTTTCAAAAAAAATAGGGATCCTTACTAAAACTCCAATAATGTAATCCAAGGTGTAAAAAATAAGATTTACAATTTTTACTTTGCGTGTTTGACAGTTCTAAGACAGGACAACGTCTGTCAGGTCAGCTAGTCTATACTTCTATAAAGAGGACAGATTTGATTGTTTGTTTGTTTGTTTGCATTAAATAGGCTCCGAAACTACTGAACCGATTTGAAAAATTCTTTCACTGACGGGAAGCTACACTATCCCCGGGTGACATAGGCTATAATCTATACCCGTACGAGCTGGAGCGGACCGCTAGTTAGTTATATTTTTTTATACTTGACATGTTATTCTTATTACTCGCATGTATTATGCCTAACCTGGAATAGGAATTGGCTCTTAAGTGATAGATGAACAAACACTAAGCTATAAATAACGTTACATATCTTATTAATATTATAAATGCGAAAGTGTGTTTGCTCTACTTGTTTATTTGTTAGTAAGTTAAACAAGCTAATTATGCTAGCTATTTTGATACAATAGTAGCTCTGCTCGTTAAACGGCCCATTGTTCTGTTTTAATCTCCACGTCTTAATACTTTAACGCTGCCAAAATATGAGGCAGCCATAAAAAATTTTCATAAACCCATAACAGAGGAGAACGTGTGAATAAACGGCGGATAACGGCGCTCTGCTCGTAAACCTGTCGCGATGAATGGACGGTGCAATTGACCCGTAGCGTTCGATGCGTTTAACGGAAAATAGCTGGACGGCATACTGTGCAGACTGCAGGATGCGAATTGGAGGGAAAATTAGTTACTCGCAAAATATTGCGCAAAGTGCTTGAAAGAATTAAGCAAAAGTTTTTTTTTTTTTTTTGTGGAAATATATGTATATTTTATTTAATGGAACTTAAAAACAGAATATTAATGAAAACTTAAAATATAAACTAAAAACTAAAACTTAAAAAATAGAGAATAAAAAGACTATTTTGTTAACATTAAAATGCAAAGAAACATCTACTGGCGCGCCTTTGCAGTAAAACCGACTCATAAATTTTTCATCACTTTGAAGTTAGCTACTTTTTTCTGTATAAGTATTTATTTCGATTAGGCACACTTTTACACGGATGTATCGTGGTGTACAGTTAGCCTTAACGCAGGCTGGAGAGTCGTGAATAGGTCGTGGCTCACAAGAGGCTGTAGAACAGTCAATTATTTTCGGTCAATGTTGAGCCACTTGTATGGTGCCACGCCAGCGAATTTGGACCTGAAGGCCCGATTTCACTTTGATTAGTGATTAGTGCGAGTGGTTAATGCAGGTGCTTAGTGATTGGTACGAAACACATTTGGACCGTAACTGATTAGTGGGACTGCATACTTTAATTACTCGCAAAGTTACTAATCAATAATCACTTGCACTCGCACTAAGCAAACGGGCCTTTTGACCATGATTGTCCATTCACACTCTGGTTAATCTCAAGTAAGATCAGAAGATCTATTCTGTCGCTAGTCGAAAAGTTTAGCAAGATGGTGAACTTTTGAATCTGCTAATAAAAAACTCCACTGCAAGCTAAATAACTATGTCTTCTAATCTAAACCGACAAAATGACAGGTCATTAATTAATTCACACATGACAAGAGCTCCGTGAGTCCACCAGGGCCGATCAGTTGGCGGCTGGATCACATTAATAATGATAAATTCACGTCATTAATTCGCGAGGATTAGTCGCGGGGCGGAGGTGCGTGCGCCCGGACGATAACCAAATATTAGCTCAATTAGTGCGAGACGGGATGGATCTACATTTGTATGAGCCTGGTTAAGTCCGGCAAAGGAGATAAGATATAATAATAAAATATTTCGGGACATTTTTGCACACACGGTCACTTGACCCCAAACTAAGCAAAGCTTGTGATATGACTGCCAGAGACTGATATACATACATAATTACATACTCGTATATATAGTATTAAATACATACTTAAATAGATATTAACAACCAGATATAGAACAAACACAAATGTTAATCACATATGTTCATATATAAGTTTGTCCTAGGTGGAAATCGAACCCACGCCCCCAAGCTCAGAAAGCAGGTTCACTACCAACTGGACCAACAAGCTATCAAAAAATAGATCTGCTATTATATTTGGTATTTTATATTTTAAATCGTATTTATATTTAAGCGAAATCATCATATCATCATAATCAGCCTATACTAGTCCGCTGCTGGACATAGTCCTCTCCCAAGGCACTCAGCTCGATCTTCAGCTTTTCTCTTCCAGCCACTGCCAGGCCGTCTTACGTATATCGTCACTCCAAAAAGTAGAACACGTCTACCCCAACGGTTTTTGTATTTAACCGAAAAAGCACTCAATAATCAATAGGCTAACCACATTCGGTTTTTCCTCCGAAGTATAATTTAGACTGCTTCAAACGAAGGGTGAATAGAGTCCTCAAAGGTAGGCAACTCAATGACATTACCCCGGGTATTGTAAGTGTCTATGGGCATCGGTGACTTACCACCAGGTGGTCCATAGATTGTTTGCCATTTATTATATTAAAAAAAAAACTAAAAAAAAATATGATTCATTAAGGAAGTGTTGAAACACATTCGATAGTTTATATTATTTTATTATAAACAAGTTGTAGTCGTAGGTACCTGTGATTAATACTGCCTGGCTCGAACACGTCCAGCCTGGTTAATTACGTACATTGATTTAATTAATGCCATCCAATTGTAATGACAAATGTCTGTTTAACAGTGACGGATCACGTAAGAGTACTGGCTGACGCAGCTGATACTTCATTCTGATGTGGTGTTACTGGAGATACGTCATACATTAATTAAATTGCCTTTAGACCTCGTACTTCTTTCTTAAACTATGATACTTGCAATTACTAATTGAGGTCAGTTTTAGATATTCCTGAGAGCAATCCGAATTTATACCAATAATTTGTTTTTCCACGTTTTTATTAAATGTTCCGCCATGTATAGTATTTGCAAAATTTATAAAGATTTAGGCAGTTTAGTCGTAAAAGGGTAACTAAGAGATATAACTATTTTTTTTGATTGATTAATTGATTAACTCTTTATTGTTCACACTATTAACCATTTTCACACCATTTCCACATATATAACAGTGCAATGAAAGCGTAATATATCTGATCACGCTTATTTTTTAACACCCGATGCAAACAGAGGGATGTTGTAAGTAACGTGTAACGTGTGTATCTGAGTATATGTGTGTCTGTCTGTGGCATCGTAGCTCCGAAACGGCTCCGTTTTTTTCGAAAGGTGACTCGTTCGAAATTGTTCATAGATACGATTCAAGAAAATCTGTTTAGCCGTTTAAAGGTTATCAGCTCTTTTATAAAAATTGTACTTATACGGGGTGTAAGGGGAACACTCTCGAAGTCAAAAGAATGTAATTGTACTCATCATTATGAACAACTTTTACTATAGGATGAACCCTGAAATAGCGAAAAAAATATAAGTTGTTCTATAGAAAACGGACATTGACACTCGACAAAATGTATGGAACAGCAGATTTTTTTTTCGCGATTATAGGGTTGATCCCATACTAAAAGTGGTTCATAATGATGAGTACAATAACCTTCTTTTGGCTTCGAGAGTGTTCCCCTTACACCCTGTATAATTATACTTGTTAGTGCGACAATCGGGCAATGTTCCTCGGAATCATTCAAACCAGCCACAAAATGCTTCCCAAATAAACATTTCCAAAACTCCATTCATTCCAATTCATTTACCATTATTCCGCTTGAATTCTTAAAACAAACTTGAACTCAATCCAATCCGCGAGCGAGTAAAGACGTCGAGTTTAACAAATTATTTGACATAATATCGTTAATTAGAAACCCTCCTTTGTACGCAGGGGTCGGGTAATTAGGTTCGAGCTCTGAATAGGTCCTTTTTCTGCTCGTTAAGAGAAACAAAGGGGCTAAGAAGTAAACACGCCGTATTCGAGGATTTGCCTTCGACAATGAGAGAAAGAGTTTGACTTTAATTTGGTTATGGAGTGGAATTTGTCCGATAGATTTATTGGAGATTGAATGGATGAAAAAGGCTTTCAAAACTTTGGTCACATTGACCAAAGTTTTTTTTAAATACCACTAACAATACACTACGCAGTTATACTAGTAATACATTCAGCATATTTTTTCTAACTATACAAACATGAAAACTACAATTTACTTCTGTCGATTGATGTCGAAAGAGTCTTGATAGATATATTTTAGATTCAGTTCAACCAAACGAGAGAGATATGCCTCAGTATAATTAGGTATGGTTCGTGTACAAATATTTCCGTTTTACATCCACTTTTTTCACCACATCGCTAAACCATTAAACGCAATAACTGTAAGTACGACACACTTACAAATTTTTACGCACACTAAGAAATTTTCAACGACATCAATTAACTAAGTAATAGTACTTACTAATATGTATTCTGTGGTAAATAGTCCACATGCAAAAAAAAAAGTAGCAAGATCGTCTACAGGGGAGTTCAACTAGGTACCAAGCCTGATCTAGGTCTGATGCCTTCGCACCTGCATTTTAGTTTTAAGTTCTTAATGGATCATGTGGTCTGGCAATTATTCATTTTGTAATAAGTTTAGGTTGTATAATTATTATGAATCGGTCGAAAATGCAAGTTATGATCAATACACGACGTATGACGATATTCGACTATTACCTGTATGAAGGTGCCAATTAGGCTTCTTCGAATTTTAAATAAATAATTAAAAAATCTTAACTCTTTCCAATGGCATCTCGGTCTACCATAAGACACCCCTCGCGGTTTAATTGCACTGCCATTGTTTCGGCTGATTTGATTCGCTATCTCTCTATAGGGCAATCATTATAACGAGCTTAGCCGCCGCACTGCCGTTATAGGGACGTAACTGCAACATACTCAAATGTAGATTTTGGATTAGAGCTTTAATCATTGTGAGTTAAAGTTTAGTTTACGTTTTACAGTTAACATTGGTTTTCCAATTATTTGTATAATATCTAATTTTCTTATATTTATAAAGAAACTTAGAACTTTACGAATATTATGTTACGTTACGTTATTTGCAAGTTTTTCGTTGTTATTGCTAAGAAATAAATGAAATAAAATTAAAGAAAATAAAAGAAGTACGGACATGTGTGGACCATGGATACTTTCTTCTAACCATAATATGCCTAGGATATAGTCAGTTTGTCTCTACCTTTAGGTCGATAAATACTAGATACTAGAAAAAAAACGGAGGCTGAGTTGGTGTTATAAGTACGTTGTAACCTTCTACTTCTTTAAAATAAATCTGACACAGAGTCCAAAGTCTATTTAAGATGTCTCTTTGTCGGAAGCTGTACAATTACTGGACAAATCCATATTTCTATTATTCAAATATTTGCGTTTTACATTTAAAATATATATCAGCATATCCATGATGTCGTTCAAAAAAGATGTCTTCATTAGTGAGTAGACTTCAAGGTAATAGCAATATCATCCTAAAACCAATAGCAGAAAATCTATTTCCGCCTATATTTAGGCTTTTTGTGCAGATGATGTTCAAAATAGCCGACAAGGAGCCCACGAAAGAGTTTAAAGCTGTCTGCATAAAATGTTTAAATAAATAATTTCATTACTATAACTATACTAATAGTTTCATATTTTGCTTGTATAATTTTATAATGTTTTGTCTGGAAATAAAAAACGCTGATTGTTTATTTACAAATACAGTATTAACAATATACCCGATATTTAACAAACGGAAAAATGCATGACAAACTAGAAAATGTGGGTAAAACGAGCGCTTAAAGTTACTAAAATATCAGCTGTGTCATTATACGTGCAGCGCATGTCTTGAGCACTCTTTCCCTGACAATTTGTACAAACAACAACTTGCTCTTAATTGTGTTTGCGATTCCTTTAGAAAGATCTTTTGCCTCGACTCCGATTGTGACTCGTTTGAAATGACGTTAAATACGACCGAATTTCAGATAATTAACTCAGATTACGGTCTTTATGAAGCGTAGAGTAGGATGCTCTACTCTACATAAATGCGCGACCTTACCTACTACATAATATAGTAGTGTTTTTACTAAAAACTCAAGGATTGGACTATATGGCGTGTCTTGGGAGTTACGGGCCTCCTCTGTCTTGCTCGCGTATTTCAACGTAATATATTTGAAGATATATGCACCTAAGTAAAATGTAAACTGTATCTCATGTAAAACATAACCTGCTGCGACAGAGTCTTAGCGGCTGTCTCTAATGATGTAATGAGTCCAATTTTTAAGTGTTGGATCTCAGTTCACATGAACGAAAACAAAAAAAAAACAGGCATTGTTGTGCACCATACCTCTTCTTGTATAGTCTGACTATCACCCCTATACAGTATGTCTATATATAATGTAGACTAAAACCCCAAAAAAAAATATAGCTAGCTAAATCGGTCAAGCCGTCCTCAAGTGATGCGCTTACCAACGAACAGCATTTGATGTTTATCTATATATATAGATTAGTACGAATTTCTACCGGTCAAGATTGTCTGACTTAAACGATTTTTATTTTATTCATAAATGTAAAAAAACAACAAGTATCAGTCTTGTATATAATTTGTAATACAAAATCATTAAATGCGATTACAATTTGTAGTATCAACTCAGAGTCACTCAGCGGGCAATGGAAAGAGCTATGCTCGGAGTTTCTTTGCGCGATAAAATCCGAAACGTGGATATTCGCCAAAGAACCAGAGTCACCGACATAGCTGTTAAAATTTGCAAGTTGAAGTGGCAATGGGCAGGCCATATCGCTCGAAAAACCGATAACCGATGGGAAAGAAAGGTTCTGGAGTGGAGACCACGAACTGGAAGACGCAGCGTAGAGAAGCCTCCCACTAGATGGACCGACGACATTGTGAGAGTCGCGGGCATCCAGTGGATGCAAAAGGCAGGCTGTCGTTTAGTGTGGAGGTTAAAGGGGGAGGCCTATGTTCAACAGTGGACGTCTTCTGGCTGATGATGATTACAATTTGTAAAATATTTAGTTGAGCACAGTATTTTTGCAGTACTAGCATAGAACGTCACCAATATTGTACGTATGCTAAAGTTATGTTTTTGTTATTATCTGTTGTTTGTGCTATAAAATAAATATGTATTAGTGAAACCATGTTTTTGGCTTTTGTGTAACTGTTTATCTCATATCTACTGTCTTAATTAGCAGCTGTATGTTTTCCTTGTAAAATAAAGAAAAGAAAAATGAAATACAGTTATTATGATTATTGTTAGATTAATAATATTTTATTACCATGTTTTTCATTCGTACCCTACGATGTTGCATACTTTATTCAAATGGCAACATTTGATTTATGATTTGATTGGTGGAGAACTTGATATATCAACGTCAATAATACAAATTTCTCCAGTTGAAAAACATACATTGAAAACACACCATGTTGTTATTGAGATTAATTAATAAATCGTTATAAATCGTACAAATCACGCTTTCATTTCTGAGATTGGGATCTGATCTTACATTATTAACGGAATATTTACCGTGTTTTGGTTGTGGAAGGAGCTCCCGCGGCGCAGTTACATGCAAAATGTTCACGGCAAGACTGAAGATTGCGGGTGGTTGGTCGAACAGTTCAAAGTTAGGTGCAGACAAAACAACCCTCTTTCTTAATCCAATGTAGATAATTTAGTTAGTTTTTTAAATTATAAAATACGAAGAAATCAGTAAAATTTTCATATAAACCAATGGTAAATTGAATCGGCTCCGTGCAGTCGACAAAACGGTACGAAAACAATAGTCCAACCACCACCATGCAAATATTGAATATCAAATACTTAAAGCCCATGCAAATTCGGGAAAACCTATTATAATCTGCATCGCACACCGCTGGACGCTCTTTTCATTCAATGCCTTTTGTCGGCGGATTCAATTAAGTTTACATCCGCGCCGAGGTCAGTTAATAAAAACCGAAGCCAACAAAAATTGGCGCGTAAATCAAATTCAATAAAGTGCAGCACAATAGAAAGGGACGCAAACGGAAAATGACGCCCGACGGACGCCCGGACGTTGCAAACAATGGCGCCTGACGTAATTGGCAAGCAATTGTAGGACAGATCGCAGCGCCGGCCGCTTACTTGGAAAACTATGCCCTTTTGCAAAGGTAAGCGCTTGCAAACGATGTGTAGTACAAATATATATCGCAAGTACAAGTTACAAGTGCCTACTTCGCATCGTCTGTAACGTTGTGCTTTGTCTAGTCTGAACACTCGTGCGAGTACGTACTCGCACGTGAGTTATGCGCGTCACCGCGCGTTTGACGCGCTTTACGTTTAAACGCCCACTTCTACTTGTTACCTGCACTTGCAAGGTACTTCGCATCGTCTGCAAGCGCCTTTACAATTAAACTTTGTAGTGGTAGAACTCTTGCTGAATCCGTCTACACTTATGCCAGTTCAATCCCCAAGCAGTAGTGTGCAAATATTATTTTGTTCCGGGAAGGAATGAAAGGCAATGTTTCCAGTCAAATTCAAGTCATTCAAAAATATCTCAAGGTGACGAGCGTGTAGGAATTACCGTTCAAGTACCCACTTGGCGCCAAGTATCACTATGCACACCGTTGTAGACGATGCCCTTACTGCGCATCGCCTACAGCGGGCTGTTATGTCAGAGTTTTTAGACCACCCGAAGACATACATGACGTAATCTTTATTAAAATATAAATATAATTAAATAAAAAAAGCCTTTATCCCATTACTCACAAAACATACACAATCAACCTATCGATATTGTTACACTCATAATGTAAAATACTTTAGGTAAAAGTATTCGCACTTAATAAACAAAGCATAATAAAAATAGTGGTACTGTTAGAGCGGTTTCGCACTACGTCCGATCCGAATCCGATCCGAATCCGTGAAAATACGTTCCGAAGTTGTCGTACAACTATTTGTATGGTAGTTTACGCACTAGATCCGATTTCCGTCATCCGAATTCTCTCCGTCATCCGTAAATTTCCATTTCGGAATAGATTCGGAAGTTGACGTCGATTGAAAGGACTCATGATCAACGACGTGAACACTCTGCTGTGGCTCCGCCTAAAATGATTGCTTGGATTTGTATCAGAGATCCGAATAGTGCGTACGCAATATCCGAATTCGGTCCAAGTTTTCTAGATCCATATTTTCACGGATTCGGATCGGATTCGGATCGGACGTAGTGCGAAACCGCTCTTAGGATCACTCCTCGAGTTGTATGTGGATCATTAGCAGTGACTAAGATTAGGAAGGGACATCAAGACCCCCAAAGAAGGTCTTCCCGTGAACATGGTGCATGTAACTGCGCCGAAATATCGGGAGCTCATTCCACAATTTTACCACGGTAAATATCCCGTAAATAATCATATAACTTTATCAAGCTTCTATAGTATGGATAATATGGATATTCAATGTCCAATTAAAATAGTAACACTCACAAAGCTAATACCTCAACTTATTTCACTTACCTACTAAATATGTATATATTAACGGTACCATCATCGCAGCTCGTATCATCGTAGATAATATAGTAAAAGAATCGATAGAAGAGTCACCACCCCTTCTCAAAGCTTCCACATTAAGAATTCCCGTCCACCGTCGCACGTCGTCGAATTAATCGTCCGAGAGTCTCTATTAAAGTTTCTTTGCAACTTGTTAAGAGGCTCAACTGCCTAAAACTCCGCAGATAATGTTAAACATTCATTTAAGTGCGCCCAAGTTCCGAATCGGGGAATAAATCTCGTAATTCTTGAAGCGCTTAATATTCATATCACCTCGCAGCGCACTCGGTAGGATTGAGGAAACTTTGGGTTCGCGGATGTTGGGACTTACTGCAATAAGACCGTTGAATACCTATTATGTACATATCTAATTTGCAGCTTGCATTTCATATTTAGATTTGCCATCTACATAACCCTGGGCATCTATGTAGAATCAGTACCTACGACACATTGTAATACATAGGTGCTTAACAAAATTATATTTAGTCATAATTGGTAGGTGCCTCATTCCATAGACCAGCTCAATACCATTAAGAACTCACCACAAAAGTCCAGATTACTATCCTGTCCAATAGTTTCATTTTCCCTTTCACACATGTTTTCAAGGCTATTCGTTTTTGTCCTCTTATCAATATACCAAAATTCTACACTAACTATAGACGTAATTCATACATGTTGAGAGTGAGCAAGAACTTTAACACCATCGATAAGCGCTTAGGGTTAGATCTATTCTGCATGAGCGTTGTGGTGGTTAGGCAGCTGTTGAGTAGGGAATTCTTTGTTTAAGCCTATTTTTATGTAATATAATTTTTTTCGACAAACGCATAGTGTAACTGCGTAATGTCACTTAAATTGTTACTTTTTAAATTTTTATCCGCGAGGACCTTTAATTAGCTTCTGTATCTATTGAGATTGTTATACTTTTTTATGGCTGTGGGTCTTCCTTGGAAATAAATAAATAAATGTGTGAGAGTAAAAAAAAAAAAAAAACAATCATGGAACGTTCCATGATTGTATTTTATATTAAGGCAAGGCCGGTTGGAAGCGGCCTGCATTCAGCGTTTCCCTGCGGTCTCTTAGGTCGTCTGTCCGTCTCGTGGGTCGGACTTCCTACGCTGCGCTTACCGGTCCGTGGTCTTCATTCGCGAAACTTTCGGCCCCATCGGCCATCTGTTCTGCGGGATATATACCCTGCCCACTGACTGCCACTTCAACTTGTTAATCTGGTGGGCTATGTCGATAACTTTCGTTTGTCTACGGATCTCTTCATTTCCGATTCGATCTCGTAGAGAAACCCCGATCATCATGCTATTAAGATCTTGAAACTAAATATATACGAATACTTTGTTTAACTTATTATCCTAATGCAGCGGCTACACTATCGGGATTCGGCGAATATTCGCACCGTCGTGACAAGGTTTGGCCGAGTAGTTCGTGTAGTCATGATGTATTAAAGCGAGCACCAATACTTATCGTTGTGTGCTCGGCAAATTGGAGCGAATCAAATCAATCGGGTTTTGTAAATGAAATAAAAAAAACTCAGAATGACTTTTGACTGGAAGTAAATGTGGACAAGATGATCACCTCCGACGACCGAATACGAAGTTTTTATAGTGACATCCCGGTACGAACATTTGCGCGATAATGTGGCCTCAGCTTTAAATACATTACAATACCCTGAGTCAAGACACCGCATCGAAGGTTCCAGCCAATGTTCGTATTAAGTAGATAAAATAAAATTTGAATGGCAATGCAGCCATTACCGTTCGTTCAGATCGGTCCCGCGGGGCATATCGCTACCCCGTCTCTGCTGCCCTGGTACAAACTCATGTAAAGTGGAACTCATTTGTCTGACAAAACGCAGGCCTTGGCCTATACAAAAATATTAATATTTATAAATATTTTAACGCTAGTGTGTTTTATTTTTTTGTTTGTTTCAGTTTATCTTTTATCAATATTTTCTAGGCAAATTTGCTCCATCTTAGACCGCGTCATTGCTTAACATCAGGCGAGATAGTGGTCTAACGTAAGCCTATCTATATATATATATCAAAATGAATCCCTATTTACCTTGGTCACGCCTTAACTTGAGAACGACTTCACAGATTTCATTTCTTTTTTTTTTTTTTTTTGTTTTTTAAAACCATTGTTCTTATGCAGAGACAAAATAAGAAAATTGCGCAGAAAATTGGAAAATTTCAGTAAACTTAACGACGATTTTAACTCGCGGGTGAAACTGCAGGGCACATCTAGTTTTCAATAAAAAAATTAAGGTATATATTTGACTTCGGACGGTTTTTTTTTGGTATATTTTTCTATCAACGTTATAAAATAAGATTAAGTTCTGTAGAGCAAAATTTTAAAACGGCAGTCACATAGTCACTTTCAGTTCATTCTACATTCCATTCAACTTATCGACTCAATAGATAGACTTCAATTGATGTGAGTCCGTCAAGGTCTCCACGAGTTTTACTTAGTAGCATTGTAACAGAAAACATTTCATTGTAATAGGCTTCCTCAAACTATGAGTACAATCTGAGACTAAAATATTGGCAAAAATTTCGACTAAAATAAAACTTTTAATAAATTTCTTTGCTAACTATATAACTGCACCAATGAAACCTAGTGTACCATGCAGTCACCAAAATTTTATGCGCCGACAAAACAATAAAATCGTACTGCGTAACGAATTGCCTATAAACATTGGTTCATCGCTCTTTTATAAAACCATAAAATAACAAATTGAATTAAAATGTTACTCCAATTCTATGCACATCGACGTCTGAGCACTGGCTACTGGGAAGCTTGTAAAGCAATTGAGGGAAGCCGCCAAAACACGTACCTCGTTCATTGGAGTCGTTATAACTGCACCAATTTAAATAGACACTTGCAGATCCAAGCTTCGTACTAATGTCTGCCGAGAAGATAGACTTGTGGACATCTGAAGAGGTCTTTCGTAACTGGATGTGTAATAACAGTCTGAGCGGTAGTTCTGATGCCGCCACATCAGCGGTTTGGCTACGACATCTAAGCTCATTTGTGGAGATATCACAATGTTAGTGTGTTCTTACTGTTTTTCAATGGTAGTTGAAAGTGGTAAAAAATTGAAAAATTTGCTGAGAAAAAACCGAGGAGATATCATATCAATATATTAAGCTTTAAATTAAATCCTCGCGAAGAAGATTTCCTTGGATATTCAAGGCAATGCAACTAGCGTTTTTGGTACTTTGCCATACGGGCACCAATTTCAGTTATTGCGATTTTTAATTTTAAAGCGCAATCAAGGGTTTAACGATAATTTAAAAAATACATTACATCAGCTATAAATTAGATTCAAATGATAATAATATATCTTGTAACATTTTTTTACTGGGCACGTGCCTTTATTAATACAAGCTAATACTAACACTACAATGAATACAGTTAGACTGCCTATAGACCATTGAAGGTCTAAAGACAATCCAAATGCTCAAGCCCACAACCAGTTGGCAGCGTACCCAGTATGCTGGCGGCATTACCACGCGGAATGGCAATGCTTATGCGTTGAGCCAGAAACACGCCAGCATTTTGGTCACGCGTCGCATTTAACCAGGCACTCTAAAAGATTTTTGAAAATGAGGTGAGCTTCCGGTCCCCAAGGGCCCAATGTCTCGTTTCTTGTAACTAAGTGTTAAGATTATAACAAAATAATTAATATTATTTTTAAAAATGTGTAATATATGTACTGTTGGCGTATCACTCTCAATAAATAAATAAATAAAATAAATAGTCATTATTTGAAAATAATAAACGCTGTTTATAAAAAACCTTTGAATTTTGTTCGTGGTTTATTCAGCTTTGTTCAGTTTTAAAACAGGAAAGACGTATAGGGCGCGCTTGTCGCCGGCGCCCGCCCAAGCCGTGTTTCCGCCCGCCAGCGTTTAAAATAAACTGCATTTTTTATTTTCTTATCTAGGCACTTTTGCAGAAAACATTGGGATTTTCATGCAAATAAGTGCCTTAATAAAAATATAATATGAACAATTAGCTTGTCAATAAACAAGACTTTCTGTTATTTTGGATGAGCTAAACTAACATATAAACAGCTATATTAACGCTTAAAAAAATGTCGATGGTTTATTATGGAAAACGTTTGTGAGAATCACTCGCTTCTGATAAACATCTTACGTGTTCACACACGTAAGATGTTGTTGGATGATGTGATGATGGTATGCTACGGTGTGGTAGAGGAATGCCTCTACCACACCGTAGCATACCATCAGACAAAGTGGCTTTTTTTTATTACAGATAGATTTATTTTTACAATAAGAAAACATAAGCAAGTGCTAATGTTTTCTATCGTTTTTGCAGTAAAAAACAAAAACTAAACCGCAGCGTAGAAAATTAAGATCGTAAGATTTTAACTCGCGTAACTTTATTCGATATTTTTCCAAGTAAAAGTTGCCGCGGGCGTTAATACGCGCTCTTAACCGCCCCTTACATGAATAATTAGGTGTTCCTTGGATTTACCCTTATCTGTAAAACACGCGTTTAAATTTGCGAAGTCATTCTTTCCTCTTTATTGAGGATAATACGTCTCAGATGGGATTCTGATTAATGCTTTTAACTCAAGCAACTTTGTCAAAGATAGCGGAGAAAAATAAAGGGACGTGACTTGACTAATTCGCGTTTTACGAAGATTTTACTGCGGAATTACAAGAGTAATGGCACTCTACATAAAACCTTTTTATCGCTCGAACAGATTTAAAACTTCTTTCTGGTAAAGAAAAAATTAGATTCTTCTTTTGAACTAACAACTGACAGATGAATGCGTTTGACGCCAATACGTCATTAACTTTTCGATTTTGTGTTTTTGTAATTTTGAAAAATATGAAAATGAAATGTTGTTTTATGCTTTTGCTGTGTTTTGGTAAGAATTAGTTTTATTTTATCGTAAATCATATTAGTTGGCTGTGAATATTACTCGTTAAATATTTTTCAGCGGTTCATTGTTGCCAAGGATTATACTCTGAAAACGACCACGATGTCAAGAGGGGGATGTTCTCTTCTATGGTAAGTAAGTCGTGAAAAAAAACCAGCAATATATGAAGCTCAAAGTTTATTCAAGTTTAAGATATCAGGTTATGAATAGTTTGAAGTAATCTTGAATTTACAGTAAAGCTGCAAATAATTAGATAAAGACAATTTATTTGCACAAAATATGAGTAAATCATACACACATTTAAAAACGCATGCACAATAGGTGGGTTAAAACATTTGTCTATTTGTATCATGTTTTGCCTAGTTTGTAGGCGTACAAATCTAGAGAGATTAATTCAATTAGATTTATTACGTACGCTTATGAAATAATTTTAAACTTGAAACTATTTAGATGGAATAATAATTGTTTAAAAAAATTTATGGTGAATATTGCACTGTTTTCAACAGACTTCAAATAAAGAGGTTCTATATTCGACTGTATTTTAACGATAACAAGCAAAAACAGGGCTGTTATAAGTTTAGAGTGTGTATCTGTTTGTAGGTGTATCTGTGTGTCTGCTGTAGTATCGTAGCTCCCAAACAGCTAAACCTATTTTTCTGTTTGAAACGTTACTTAAACGAGAGTGTTCTTAGCTATGACTCATGAAAATCGGTTGAGTTTTTTGAAGATTATAGGCTCTTTTATAGAGGTCTAAAATAAATTTGTTGTTTCTATGTATTTAACGCGATATCTTCGCCGATTGTTAACCGATTTGGATGATTATTTGACCTCTAAGAGTGGAAAATTTTGGAATAAATTCTGTTTACTAAACTTCCCGTGAAGACACAGTAGATAAAAACCAGCAGTTTAACTCTGACGTGTCATTGAATTGAATGCCTACTGTTGGTTACGGTTGGTTGCTACTATTGAGCTTTAAAAAAGGTTCATTATTTGTACGCTACCTCTACGACTGCGACACGGCAAATTTTGATGACGCGGTGCACGCGACTATAGCTTTGAGCGTATCGTGAAGTATCGTAATAGACAGGGAAAGGGGTGCTCATTTGATTAAGCCGCTAATTTCAAGCGTTTCTTTAAAGTCAAATAACTGCTTTGACTTATTTATCTACTGTGGTGAAGTCACAAATTTTGTTTGCTTTTTGTATATTTTTTTTATTTTTTTATTTATACATTTTTGTTAATCTTCTCCACATCAAATTATGACTTTAGATGTGTCTAAAATCTATATTTGATTTGTTGACTCCTTTAAAAACTTACAGGCTTTCATATACTACTCTGACCCAACGGTAGTAGACATCTCAGGGCAGCGCTTCGTCCGGTCAGCTGTGCTCATCCGCTCTGACTGGCTGGTCACCACCGCCATCGGGCCGAGTCTCATGGATCCTCCCAACGGATTCCCGAAGAAAACTCTTCTAGCAAGAGCAGGTGCTATCAGCATTGATCCTAAATTTACGCTAAACGAGGATGAAGATGAACAGGAACGAGAGGTCAGTGAAAATACGCCAACAGATAAAAAGCTTTGTACACGAATTACATTTAGGATTTATGAATGGCATTTTTTTTTTTTTACACACTGTCATCTGACCCCAAACTAAGCAAAGCTTGTGATATGGCTACCAGAAGCTGATATATATACATGTATAGTTTTAAATACACATCTAAATAGATATTACCACCCAGATATAGAACAAACACAAATGTTCATCACATAAATGTTGGGAATCGAACCCACGGCCCCAAGCTCACAAGGTAGGTTCACTACCAACTGGACCAACGGACTATAGGCGGGCATGGTAATGGTATCATTTGTTTTGAACATCCCTCGTCTTCCTCTTACGTAAATGCTTTCCATCCAATGGTTGCCTGGAAGAGGTCGCTTTAAGTGATAAGGCCGTACTTGTGGCACTATTTTCACCTGTGCATCTTGTGGGTGGACGCCTTACGCTGCGCTTACTGGTCCGGTCAAACGCATGCTTATTATTAAATAATAATAAACAGTTATGTTACTCGTTAAAACCAAACCAGTCTGATAGATAAATGGGCAGGAAGGAACTAGATCATTCAGATTAGATAAGATTTTTTTTCTTAATTATAATAATTACTGTCAGCTTTATTTCAATATTATAGATTGTTGAAATGGTGCGGCCACACAATCAAAGCTCTACGCAGTGGTGGACCACAGACATCAGTCTCATGAAAACACTGCTCCCATTCAACATGACGACAGCAGTTGGCATCCAGAACCTTAACTTCAAACAAGCTGAACTCATCGAGCCTAGGGCTTGCAGTATTCTTATATTTGCGGTTTGTGAATACTTGTATATGTTTTCTACAGTCGTGTTTTATCGCCATGTACCCATACCATCGAGATACAATACCTATAGAGTCACAATTTCTAAGTGAAAACAGTCAAAAACGTCCGAGTGACGTAGTACATACCTAGACATCAATTATATAGTTCATAATGCCACATTAGTCCAAATTAGCGTCGCTTGTCTACTACTATGGTATCGTAGCACTGGCATCGCGCGGCGATGTAGTCGGATTGCGGTTGTCTTAAAATTAACCAAGAAGTCTGCGCAATGCTTAGCGTGCGCCTAATTTTGGTGCGGACATTTTTTTGCACGTTTTTGACTCTATAGGTATTGTATCTCGATGTCCCATAAACACATTTTGGTTTACTATCACATTTGTAAGTTATTAACCGTCTAAAAAAAGAGGTTCTCAATAATTCGACTCTGTTATTTTTTGTGTGTCACGTAAACTGTCGGTTCACAAATACTGGAGTAATTGGTGTTGATATTTTTTTTATAGGGTCCTGATTGAGAACCTCCTATCTAAAGTCCCACCTGAAAACCAAAATCCTTATCCGAAGTGAAGTAAACACCTTTTCAGAAGCAGTACGGGAACGCCACGGAAGACAAAAACCTGATGATGTTATTTGTCGATATCCTCCCACCTTCCATAAACAACTGCGGCAGTCACTTCTCCGCTAGCACCATGGCTTGCGCTGGCGACAGCGATGACAACAAAGATGCAGTGTACGATCCAGATTTTTGTCAGGTGATTGATTCTTTTAATAAAATAATGAATTAATGAGCGAGTCACTTCTGTCCCCCGGAAAAGTGGGCAAAAGTTCTCACGCAGTATGTGCCTAAAAACCACCACTGCCACTGCGGCGTTGGGGGTTCAGTAGTTTTCGTAGGACCCGTCACTGCTCGCAGGTAGGTAGATGGTTAGGGTGCCGGCTAGGCAAGGAAACCACAGAGAAACTATTTCAGGGTGTATTGTTCATTTCAACATTGCACGGCCGCACATTTTTCACACCAAGTAGGTAGATGTATATTGGGATCACTGGCCTGAACGCTATTCACTCGCGGTCGCGTCGTGCCTTCAGGATACGCTCCTGTTGGATGCCGTCAGGTAGTAGGTAGCAGTTGAACCGGGATGAGCCACAAAAGCTCGTTTCGTCGTGACTGATCCTACTGGTAAATTTGACTAGCAATGGAGTATGAAAAATGGAAGGAAATGGGGGAGACCTTTGCCAGCAGTTGGATTGAATAGGTTAATAAAAAAAATTGTGATTCTTGATATTAATTAATATTACTGGCTTTAGACAAAAGTAACATTTATAATAGTAAGTATGTAACGTATTCTAAAATGCACTATAAATCTGTCTCCAGATTTCTATAAGAATTATAATATTTAGAAACTGTTTAGCTTGTTCCGAATTATACTTATTATTTACATAGTAATCTATTACAGTAAATAAAAATGCATTGACAGGGTAACAGCGGTGGACCTCTCATATGCAACAACGACGTGATCGGTCTACAAACATACATCGGGAACAACTGTAAACAACCTCACCTGTACCAACTGCTGTACCCTTGGGACAACTTCATAACCTGTGGCATTGAAGAAAAATGCCAAGAAGAGCACTGCGGGGCCATTTGTGACGCCATATACAAAGACCCAGTTATAACTGAAGCACGAATCACTCCGCTAGCAACACACGATACGGCACGAGATATAATTGCCTTCCTAAACGTGCCACCAACCACAACGATAGAAACTACTACTACCGAATCTATATCATTAAATTCTCCAACAGTTACAGCTGTAACCACAACTGCAACTGCAACGTTTAGTGAATTTGTAACCGAAGGGACCACAAGCATAAACCTTGCAAACGTAACAGCGATAAAAGAGACAGAACTGACAACACCTGAAACAACTACGAATACGATGAACTCTACTGTATCTGAATTTGCGGTCACTGAACTTACAGAAATGTTAACAGTGCATGACCAAACGAGCCACTGTCCTGAACATACATCGGCATCATGGCCGAAAGTGAAAGAGGACCACGAAGAAACAGTGACTACTTCAGATTCTGTGATAATGTCAATGACGAGATATTGGCCTAAAGAAAAGTTAGTTGGCGGTAAACATGATAATGAAGAAATCGAAAGAAAGATAAAAGTTGAAGCTCAGCGTGCACCAGCAAAGAAGAAGACGAATTTACGCAGTGCCTCCTCGAAAATGAACTTGAGCGTTTTTCAAACTGTGTTCTTTGGTTTTGTAGTTTTATTATGTTTGTAATTTGATAAATTGTTGTTTCAATATTATTAGACGTTTATTTTTCCTACTTACGTCTTGGTTTTTTTATATTGTAAAATTCTATCAGCATATTCAAATTAACTTTTTCCTGTAATATTTTAAAAGATCATGGAACAGTGTTAGACAAACTGTCTCGTAAATTCTTGCACCACCATAACCTTAGATCAGACAAACATGGGAGATATTGTAAGGTGACGTCATTTCTATTTTTTTTAAATCTATAGATCCATTATGGATCTTAGCATTGGATCTATCGAGAATGATCCTCTCCAACATGCACGGGGCCAGTATGATGGATTCGTTTTGGACCCTAGGCTCTGCTGCAAGGCTTTACTGCGTTTTAAGGTCCGTCCGCTCTTTCCCTGAGAGAAGGTTTGTATCCCAGCAGTTGGAATCAGTCAGCCTATAATGGCCTATGGCCTTTAATGGCCTTTTATCGCCTATGACTGATAATGGTAATGATGATGTAGGCATATACGATATTATTATCGTTCGTTTCTGATCTGACACCATAACAATGAAGAGAATTTACAAAAGATGCGACGGAGTGGTTCGGCAAAGTTTCCCAAATAAGTAGAACTAAGTTTAGTAAGGTTGCAGCTTAACGCCTCGGCTGCTCTAATAGCATTAACAAGTTTCCAGACCGTATTGAACGAATATTTATACGTGTATTTAAATTGCCAGCTTTATTATGAAGCGCTGCCTGAATGTGTATGACGGTGAGCTAGGGCCCTTCCTTTCTCTGAGAGAAGCCCTGTGTCCCAGCAGTGGGAACATGATAGGATGAAATGATGATGATGATGATGAAATTTCTAATTCGAACCATTTTTTTATATTCATAGGTGATCATAGGATACTCAAATAATAATTTAAATGGAGTCGCATATGGTCACCTAGGTGATTATATTCCCAGATGATCAAAGTGGAATAGACCATAGTTACAATATACTTCAAATTGAAAGTGAATCAATTTTTTCTAGGCAAGTGTGCACCATCGTAGACCGCATCATCGCTTAACATCAAGCGAGTAAGCGGTCAAAGTAGTTGCATTTGCACCATTTATTGTGCAAGTCAGTGGTGCAAACGGCTATATTTAAGATAAAATAAAATAAAGTTTACTAAACACTAGGGTTTTGGTTTGCTGGTAAAATATTATCTACCTATAAGTAGATAACACAATACAAGTTAACTAGCACTAAAACCTCACATTAACCAGGCCCGCTATATATATGAAAAAATATCTATCTATCCATCTTCTTCTATGTATATATATTACAGTAGACAGTAGTTTCACTAGCAAGAAGATAGCTGAAGTTGTAAGGCGTAACTTAGGCTTCTATTATCCCGGAAATATGTACAGTTCCTGATCCACGCGAGTGAAACCGTGGAGCACAGCTAGTATATTTATAATATACTAGCGACCCGCCCGCCCGGCTTCGCACGGGTGTAATTTACGTGCGAAACCGGGGTGGGTCGCTAGTTATACATATAAATCTTCCGTGAAAATGTATCTAACTGATGGTGAAAACCGCATCAAAATCCGTTGCTTGGTTTAGGGGGAGTTAGCGGCCATACACACATTCAGACAGACAGACAGACGCGGAAAGCCACTTTAATTTATACTATGTAGAGATAGAGAAGAGAAGAGAAGTACAGTACAGCATATACTTATTAACTTATAACTTCAGCACAGCATAAACTTAACCATACTTTTTTTCAATCGATGATGTTGGATAGTAAAACATAAAGTAAAAATGTCTTTGTCCATCGCTGTTGCTTTATAATATTATTGTTATATATCTGCGTATTTCTACAATTAAAAAAATCTTAAATAAAATTATGATTATAGTACAGACATAGAGGAACGTTATTCACTGAAAGCCACAAAGACTTTCTATATATTTGAAAGCTATAGGTCTTTCGGAACTATAGGTTTAGGAAACTATAGGTCTTTCAGACCATTATTTCAGGATATAAAGAAGCCGGCATTGCATCAGATATTTTCATTACATGACCGTACAGATAATAAAACTGGATTCAAACCGCTTTCCTCAAAATTTGGACGCACCGGGCAGTTTTATTTTAAGTCCTATCTTTAATTTCATCTTAGCAAACTACACTTTATAGATACTTTTATGTGTAAGTTTCTGCTAATTTAATTGATAAAGTAGCAGATCAGGTGAGCTGTTATTAAACGCTTAGCCTGTCGAAATAACATACAACAAATAACACACAACGAACCAAATCCTCAAAGCATATTTAACAAGATTCACGCCTTCGAAACAAATTACAGTAGGCTTGTAGACTTGGAAGTTAAGTGTACTTAACCGCGACTTGTGAAAATGCAAATAGGGTCCCTCGCAAGACCCTTGAGCTTCAGGAGTTGGCATGTCTGCCACCCGATATGCTAATTGGCCGGCACAATTGTGAATTAGTAAGAGATACAGTGCTAGCAGCATTAAAGATTTTTTTTAACCCTCAACGTAAACAGAAGTTCTGTTGTTGCTCTGTTTGCGTATTATAAGTTTAAAACATTAAATATTTCCAAGTTTTATTGAATATGATCAAACAAGTCATAGTCACAGTCAGAGTCAAGGCAAGTCAGACACGGTCAAGTCTAAATCATGTTCTAGTAAACTGCTGGTTACTAGAGGTTTCGAGTAACGACCCGTCCACCCACCGGCCTCACCCACTAGTGGGTTGCACGGGTAATTCGCATTTACCTTTGAACCTACTGCATTAGACTATGTAGGTTTGGAAATAAAACGAAAAGGCGTATTTCATCTCGATATAATATCACTCAATAATCTACCCATAAGCATTGCCATTGAACGTGGTAATGCCGCCAGCATGTTGGGTACGCTGCCAACTGATAGTGGCCTTGAGCATTTGGATTGTCTTTAGACCTTCAACGGTCTATGGGCAATCTAACTGTATTTGTAGTGTTAGTTTTAGCTTGTATTTTGTTTAGTTAATAAAGGCACTTGCCCTGATTGTAACACTCTAAAATATAAAAGTTTAGGAAAAAATACAATGACAGGCAACATGTATTTTGCATATTTTTCAACTACAAATCCTTCTTTTATCGTTATACAATTCCATTTACCGTGGCAATTATTGACTAATGTATTGTGTGTGCTCAAAAAGAAACTAACAGCAGAAATTTATGAAAAAAAAAAAAAACTTAAAATCTCTTCCATACGGACTTTTTTTTTTTCATAATATCCAGTTTTAACGATAAAGGAGTTCGATTTAAATTGAATAGAATTCCAACTTCCGAAGTGCACTGAATCGAAATGTATCTTAATACGACTGGATGTGTTTAAATTCCAAAAGGGGTGCGCTTCGGAAAACTGTTATGCATATTTTAAAGTAAAATTTACTTAAAGAGAACCCGCGAAGGCGAATGAAGACGTCAAGAATATCGCTTTGGGAACTTTAAAATGTTTTATGATATTTCACGGACGTGATAACGTAAATTTGAGAATAAACCAGTCCTGTGCATAGAATCGCAAGTACGCTCGGATCGTTTTATAGAATAAAAACACATCTAGCTATTTCTACCCGATGTGGGTATCTACATCATTACGTTCTCTACCATTTACTCGTATAAGTATATTTTCAATTATAAATACATTTACACCAGTTTTTTTTTCTTAGGCGTTATATTTACGACATTTAAATTAAACTTAAAATATAATACTGGTAAGTACTTTTTTATACAATTCTATGGCCAGGAGTCGTTTCCAATTCTACAGATTTCCATTACAGACTCCAATGCTATATCCAGCTGATATTTTTATTGCGATTTCGGGGTTGCCCCCATATTAAAAGTTGTTCATAATGATGACAACAATGGCCTCCTTTCGGCTTAGTACAGTCTGTGCGTAGCCCTGTATATGTATGTATATCACTATCTGGCACCATAGTACAAGCTTTGCTTAGTTATGAGTCAGATGAACGTGTGTGCAAAATTGTCCCGAATATTTATTTATATATTTAATAGAAAAATAAACTGTTGTAACTGTTGTTGTTGTTGTTGTTGTTTACATACAATAAATAATAGAAATAATTGCTATGAATGGCCGAAATTTTAATTATTCGTCTACACCAAAAGTTCCGTCATTAGGTGATTCTGAAAATGAGTTAACAAACAAAAGGAATTAATTCAACGATCTCATAAAAAGAAATAAGCAGTTCATAACTTTTAATAATTAAAACTGGAATAAAAATAGGAGCATCGTGGGCATTGCTGGCCACTGTTCCTAGATCTGTCTTTTGGAATTGTGACTTTTTCGGGGAGGGCCTGAGTTAGCTGGTTTTTTGTAGGTGCCTCTTTGCAGGATAAATCCCTAGCCAGAGGGTAGAAGAAGTGCCAACTGTCGTTAACTCGTCCTGGCCGGCATTACCGAGTGTAAACAGGGGATAGCTCGTTAACATAATAGCGTGTCTATTTATTGTGATAAGGAAAAAGCAATGTTACTATAAATTTTTCTTCCTTTGATAGAAGAATTTAAATTTTGCTAAGACAAGTTTCTGTATTGGAAATCTGTGAAACAGTTAATTTTTTACTTCGCTAAAACTTATCTGACGATAAAAAATCTACTCTTTACTTTTCTTATTAAATAATCAAATATAGTCTTATATTATTTGGTCAATATATGGCCATATCTAAAATATGCACTAAACCATCTCTACTTTGCTCTACCAGTGGGCGATAACACACATTCGTACTCATTGTTGCGGTAGGGGAGAAAGGTTCTTGAGTGGAGACCACGAACCGGAAGACGCAGCGTAGGTAGGCCTCCTACTAGATGGACCGCCGACATCATGAGAGTCACGGGCATCCAATGGATGCAGATGGATTCAGTGTGGGGGACTAAGGGGGAGGACTATGTTCAGCAGTGGACGTCTTCTTCGTGATGATGATGATAATGCATAAATTAATACATTCGTAGTTGTATATTCGAAAGGAATTCGATACGTATATCACGTTTCGCAAATTTATACGACTTCATAAAAAAAAACTTTGATGAAGAACTTAACTCTGATGTTAAGTGACGGTATGGTCGAAGTTGGTAAACACGCCTAGCCTGGAATAGGAACTAGCTTTACTACCTCACTAGCTTTCCTTTACTAGCTTATGCTACCGGACCACCCCGCCAGGTGCTTGGTGATTATGTGTTGAGGGTGGTAGCTGCGGGCATTAGAAAGTGCCCTACCTTCTTGTTAAGGTTTTCTCACGATATTTACCGTCATCGAAAGCTCAAGCTTCTTGTTGAGATTTGAACCCACACCCTGCAGATTGGGATTGGATGCCATCCAGTGGATGCAAAAGGCAGGCTGTCGTTCAGTGTGCAGGTTAAAAGGGGAGGCCTATGTTCAGCAGTGGACGTCTTCTGGATGATGATGATGAACCATTGGTCTATCATCGCTACGTAATTTGAAGCACTTTAGAAATTATAATTATATTTACTGACAAAATACGACTCTATGAATCCAAGAAAACTTGAAATGTAGCAAAAGCATCAAATAAGTGGCTAACACAAAACAAGTATCATGGTAAAAGAATAACAAAACTGTTTCAGATAAGGTAAAATAGTGAAGTAACTGAAACTAACAAGTTAATAAATCTTACTGCTCGTCGTTATCTGACCCCGTGCTACCGTTTATTTTAATGTATATGCTAGGTTTTAAACTGCTTCGCTTGGCTTGAGCAGTTACATTATCTATGTACGTAGAGTAATAATACTTTTGGATGAAAAGGATTAAATCAAATTAAATCATAATATATACCCAATCTATATATATAAAAAAACTGTTTACCTTGGTCACGCCATAACTTGAGAACGACTTTACCGATTTCATTCATATTTTTTTTATACTTCTAATTCTTTGTAGAAAGTTCTTACAGAAAGAAAAACGCTCAGAAAATTGGAAAATTTCAGAAAACTTAACGACAATATTTACTTCCCGCGTTTGACAGTTCTACGACAGGACAACGTCTGTCGGGTCAAATAGTAGTAGTATAAAAAGTGCTAATGGGTGTTCCCCAATAGTAACGATCTGGGTGTCTTCAAATCACGAGTGAATCGGTTTCTTCTAGGCAAACGTGCTCCATCGTAGACCGCATCATCGCTTAACATCAGGCAAGTTGGTAGTCAAATGCAAGCCTATTACAATTTTTTCATTCATTCATTTCCGCCTACCATGTTCCCACTGCTGGAACTCAGGCCTTCTCTCAGAGAGAGGGGATGGGTGGGCCCCTTATCCACCATGCTGGCTCAGTGCATGTGAATGTCATGTCTTTGAACTTTTATTGAGGTTCTTGGACATACCGGTTTCTTCACGATGTTTCTCCTTCACCGTTTTTTTTTTTGAGCGAAGGCATCGAAATCTGAACAACATTTATTTAAGTACCTATTAAATAAGTCATTGGTGCAAGGCCGATGATCGAACCGGGTGCCGTCAGATTATAAAGCGCACATGCTACCACTCGGCCACCATCGCATTTTTTTTTAATTTAGTAATAGGTAATAGTAATACCCCGAAAGAGGTCGCCTGAAGAATCCAACTAGGATGGTCAGCGTTCGGGAAATTGCGTGACATTTTCTCGTCCAAGATACCACAATGCCCAAGGGTCTTTGACCAGTGTGTTTTGCCATATGGTACTGAGACGTGGTCCTTAACTGTTGGCCTTATGGAAAAACTCAGAGTCACACAGCAGGCAATGGAGAGAGCTATGCGCGGAGTTTCTTTGCGCGATAGAATCCGAAACGTGGATATTCGCTAAATAACCAGTCACCGACATAGCTGTTAAAATTTGCAAGTTGAAGTGGCAATGGGCAGGCCACATCGCTCGAAGAACCGATAACCAATGGGGAAGAAAGGCTTTTGAGTGGAGACCACGAACCGGAAGACGCAGCGTAGGTAGGCCTCCCACTAGATGGACCGACGACATAGTGCGAGTCGCTGGCATCCAGTGGATGCAAAAGGCAGGCTGTCGTTCAGTGTGGAGGTTAAAGGGGGAGGCCTATGTTCAGCAGTGGACGTCTTCTGGCTGATGATGAATAGTAAAACCTTCGTAAACTCAATATCAGTAAGACATTTTAATTAAAAAAAAACTCAAATCAGACGCCACTGAATGAAACCGTTCAAAGAATAACAGAACAGGCCGAGTGATCATATCCGTTTTCACAGTCGTCTGGTAGGCAATTTTCAATCTCTTTTCCTATTTGTGACAGTAATAAAGCTGCCGGGAGAGGCAACAATCAATTTTGTATTTCAATTTATTCCTAACCATCCTAGTTCGTGCGGTGATAAGAAAAAGAAAACGCGCTCATTCAAAACGGAAATTATTGCAAGAAGCCATCAGTGGTGTGGAAGCTTCCTTTCCTACAAGCTTGTTATTTTTGTGTTGGATTTCGGAGATTGTTTATCTGTTGCCATTTCAGATTAGTAAAACAAGGGAGATATGGTAAGGTGGCGTAGCAGGTGCAAACACATCAGTCCTAAATCAGGCTTGATGACTATGGTTGAACTCACCCATTTATTGTGCGAACTGCTAGTCTGTGGAATGCGCTGCCTGAATGGGTGTTCCCCGATGGTTACAATCTGGGTGTCTTCAAATCACGAGTGAATCGGTTTCTTCTAGGCAAGGGTGCTCCAACGTAGACCACATCATCGCTTAACACCTATAATTTATATATTAGTCTGCACCTATAATTATTGTGGTGGCGTTTAGTTTATTTCTTGTGCCTTGTCTCTGTCATGTAAAGCTATGTACATAATGTTGGTTTACATTAATAAAAAAATAAAAAAAAACATCTGGCGAGATGGTTGTCAAAGATAAGCCCTAAGATTATACGTAGTATAAGTATAAAATCTTTGGGTAGCCATTATTTATATTAAAAAAACTAAACGACCCTGTCGCCATTTTTTGCATGTAGACTTTTAGCAAAGATCTTATAATTATATACCCTAAAGGGACCACTTTTAGTTACTTTATTGGTGTAGCTGCAAATTTCTTAGTGAGCGTGAATATATTAGTAAGTGAGCCGTACTTACAGTAAATTTTCTGTGTTTGGCGGTTTTGCGGTACAGTGATAAAAAAAACTACGGATAATAGAGACATTTGAACTCAAAAAAAATTGTACTAAGGCATATCCCCCTTGTTTATCTGGTCTGAGGTTGCTATATACCTACGTCAGAGTTAGACGTTGTGAAGCTGTTTTGCAAGCATTTATTTCAGGCTCACAAACAGCTGTTCCACACATTTTGTCGAGTGTCAATGACCGTTTTCTATGGAACAACTGATATTTTTTCGCAAGTTTTCGCATTTTAGGTTATAGTCCCATATAGTGAAAGTTGTTCATAATGATGAGTACAATGACCTCCTTTCGGTTTAGTACAGTCTATATGCGTAACTTGTATAATAACTGTACTTGTAGCAACAATAATACGAAATAAGGAGTTCTAATTCTAATTCAAAGTGGGGGCGATAAGACCTGCACTGACATCCCGCTTGGGGTGTAAAATAAGCTTTTTTTTTTTGTTAACTTATCGAAGCTTAGCTCTTTAGCGCTTAGTTTGCAATACATATAATTTTATTTTTAGTAGTGATTTTCCACGACATTGTTACTATCACTAGTATAGACCTATTAATGGATGTACTTTAAAATAACTAATTAAAACTAATGTATATAATTATTATTGAGCTGTTGGTCTTGAATAAAGATAAAATAAGGAGTTCAAAGAATAACAATGTTTAATTATTAAATACTAGAATAAATTTAATCTCAAATTTTGCTCATAGCGTGAATGTGTGCGTTTATTTTCCATGTCGTGTTTGATTTGTGAGGCTGTCGGTAGCGGGTGCCATTTTTCACGCGCCTCATTGTGTCGTTCACGCTCCGAAGACTGGCCGACTCCCGAACTCTGTGAAGTACAGACAAGACGTGGGGTAGATGGATAACTCTGAAACAAATTCAAAATTGTTCCCATTATATACAACTAGCGACCCGCCCGCCCGGCTTCGCACGGGTGTAATTTATGTACGAAGCCGGGGCGGGTCGCTAGTTATATATATAAACCTTCCTTGAAAATGTATCTAACTGATGGTGCAAACCACATCAAAATCCGTAGCGTGGTTTAGGAGGAGTTAGCAGCCATACAGACATACAGACAGACAGACGCGGAAAGCGACTTTAACTTATGCTGTGTAGAGATAGAGATAGAGATGCCTGGTATGTTCTAAAACTGCGACCAGAACCACCGGAGCATGAGCAACAGTACATGGTGAACGTATTGCGATCCCCAAGCTGCCAGCCAAGCGTGGGTAATATGACAACACCCCTTTCTAAGAGGGAGGCCTTTGTTCAGCAGTGGACGTTTACTGGCTAATGATGTGTGTGTGTGATACAATATGCCTGACCTATTTTTTTTCTGTTTAATTTATTATAAGTAACAGACATAGCGAAAGATCTTTAAACAAATACATAACGTTACTGAAAAAAAATGTGCGTGCTAGTGCGCTCTAGCAAGAAATTAAAATACTTATAACTTTCTATTTATATTACACGGGAATTAGTCACGTAAGATTAAACCGGTCACTCCGACTATAGTTTCAACCACATAAGGCGGTCTTTTCAAGGAGAGTGCGCATGCGCGGCTGCGTCTCGCTTTGCACGTATATCGTATAGCTTATTTATTCTTAAACAAATTTATAATTTTGTTTTCGTTGATGGGCTGTATGTATGATCAGATGAAAACGAATCCGATGGGAAAGAAAGGTTCTGGAGTGGAGACCACGAACCGGAAGACGCAGCGTAGGGAGGCCTCCCATTAGATGGACCGAAGACATTGTGAGAGTCGCGGGCATCCAGTGAATGCAAAAGGCAGGCTGTCGTTCAGTGTGGAGGTTAAAGGGGGAGGCCTATGTTCAGCAGTGGACGTCTTCTGGCTGATGATGATGATGATGATGATGTATGATCAGCTTTATTTATAAAGTAATATAAGAATTAAGATACATGTCTATTATTATACATACCTATAAATGGATACACAGGACATTCTGAGTCGTAAGGCAGTTGGCAGTGGCTGGTAGTGAAAAGGGAGGTTCAAAAGTTATAACATCTTTTCCGAATTGTATCTACATTTTTGCACATTCCTGTTCGCTGTAAAATAGATATACATTATTGATTTATTAGTTGTAGCAGTTTCCACAGCCACATCAGAGTTCTTTAAATTTCAAAAGTATAGTCTCTTTACTTTTCTTAGTTTGCAATCAATTCCCAAGCACTGAAGGTTTGTTCTGCCGAAACAACTCACACCTCTATTTGCGAGCGTCCGATTTGAATATGCGTTGTTTATGCGATACGCTCGATTCGTTTCGGTCATTGTCTATTGGCAATTGTATTCTGTTTGCGCTTTTTGCGGTGATCTATGACGGTGAAACCTTTGTTGGACACTTTCTCTTCTAGGGAAATGGGCTTTTGTTCTTGTATAAACTGAGTATTGTGCTTATCGTCAGTTTTTAGGTATTCTCTTTATCTTTTATCGCATTTTAACGGATGGTGTTCTGACGAACTGTTTGGTCTGATGTCGGCGTCTCGGTTTTACCATCACGCTAGCCGCCACTGCCTGAAATCTCTTCCACATAATTGTCGTACATCAGTGGAAATCGCACACTGTGCGATTCACGCGATCTTGCTTGCCTCACACTTGCAAAATGTGGAATGTGATACCTTTCGCGGTGTTTCGTACAACATAGGGTTCTTCTAGATTCTTAAAGAGTCGGCAACGTAGTTGTGATACCTCTGGTGATACACGTGTCCATAGGTGACTGCTTACCATCAGCCATCAGTCAGCTCGTCTGCTTATTTGCCACCTAATTAAGGCACAAAAAAAAATTGATTTACAGAGTGTTCGCCTGTTCGGATAGATGACGGATATATCCGAGAATTACGATTTTTTATAGGCTTACATGTTACGAAAAAAATTGCATTAAAAAATACTGATAAACCAAAAAAAAGTTTTCATGTTTATGCGTGACAAAGTAAAACATGGAAAACCGCAAATATGGACGCGACGGAACACAAGTTAGGTCATTGACCTTTCACTGCGACCACATATACTGTCATGACCGCTCAGTAAATTCACATTCTGTTTTGCTTAAAAGTCTCAGGATTTTCGGGTTATTGAACATTTTCGAAATCTTTTTCCATTAAATCTCACCTAATATGACCAAAAACTTTATTTTTTGCAATGGGCTTAGGGCTCTCTAGCCCAGAGTTATCCATTACAAAATCCCCTAATCGTTTTGAACCCATACAGAATATACAAGTGACACCTAGTTTTGAAGGTTATTATATAGTACCTTTCAATATTTTCCTGAAAGCTCCAGTAGTGCACGTTAAATTTTTAGTGATTTACTCTAAATGTGTTACCTTTAAGTTGACATAATAATATCAGATACTCTGTGCATGTTTGCTAAGGCGAAATTAAAGATGGCATCGATAGCAGTTCTATCAGGGTGCTCCGCCGACAATGAGGGCGCACGCCGGGAAATTGGGGTGATTTTTCTCCTCTTTTCACGTCCGCTACTTTACTTGTAACGTCAGAAAAGTTGTTGCTATAATATTTTCAAGCGAGTTCAAATATCAATCAATGTATGTCTTTAAGTCGCAAATGAATTGGACTCTTCTAAGCAAGTGCGCAAAAATTGAGGTTGAAATTTATTTATTGAACTTCCAGTTAAAAAGTTTTAATTATAGTTGTTATTTTTTTAAATATTGTAGAGATTGGAAATCGACGGCTCTTTTTATCTAGCAAGGTGACGAGACGAGCATGTGCTTGAAGTCAATTTGTTGACATATTTTCGTTTCATAACGAATAGGTACTTAACTTAGTTATACTTTTATTAAATTCTGTACAGGATATGATGAGTTTCAAAAAGGTTGAGTAAAGAATTTGAATCTAGATATTCTTTAAATTTTCAACTACCTGCAACAATATTTTACTCTGCTTATACGTAAGTTTAAACTAAATGAAGAATTGGAAACCAGAACGATTGATTAAAACTTAAAGCATTACGGCGGTTTGCGCCGCGAAGCTCTAGAACCGGCCGCTTGGGTTACGGTATTTCTGGATCAGCCACGAGCCGGTGCCGTGTTCCTCAATGGACGCATTTTTTTATTAAGTGTTTTGGTGGGAAATTGTAAAAATTTACGGTAGTCGGTAAAATGTAATTGAAACTTTTTTGTAAGCATTCTTTTAAGAGTGACATGTGATATGTAGTCTTTCTTCTTTTTTCTTGTTTCTTCGTTTGTTGTAGTTTTTCTCCACCTTTAAGCATAAATAGTTTTAACCTGCCCCCGCTTTATTTTGCTGTCTCTCCAGTAATTTCACCTAGACGCAGTAAGGTGGCAAGTGACAATGCTGCGGCCAACGACATTTTTATGTCCCTGATATGAACGTTGGTCTTCATTTTCGCTCACTGAAAGCATCTTTTCAAATTTCCTTTCACCTTTGGTGATAACGTTTGGTTCTTTTATTGACTTGTTTATTGTTGTTAGACTGTGGGTCAATAAATTGTAGAACAAGGGAATTTTAAATACAATAAGTATTGTAAGAATGTGAATAAAATTGTTTTGTAATTTATTAAGAACTTATTAGTTTCTTAGTTAGTACGTACGTACAGACGTAGCACCCACACAGTTGCTACGAGTTTGTATACTTAGTAGCAAAAAAAAGTTGTTGGTAGTTGTTGTTTTGTTGTCAAGTAATTTTTTCTGAAGAATTTCGCTCGTCTACAGTTCTCCTCATTTCGGATTTATTCTCGTAAAGAAACCCCGAGCATAGCCCTCTCCCGTTTGCTCGTTGTGCGACTTTGAACTTGCTTATGAAGCCCATAGTAAGAGACCACGTTTCAGTGCCGATGTCATTACTGGTAACGCACACTGGTCGAAGACTTTCGTCTAAAGGCATGTTGGAGTTGGATTCGCCGATTGACCTCTTTCTTGAAGTTGGACCTACCTACGACTATTTGTCCTTGGTAGATGTACGCGTCAACAGCTTCAAGAACTGAGTTCCCAAGTGAGTCACCAATACTGGGGTGGGCACAACAAGGATCAAGAAAAAATATGTTGCGATCTCGATGAGTAGATTATGTATAAAGAAAACAAGTAAATTTGGAACAAGGCTTTAATGAGCTACATCTTTGGTCATATCATTGGTTACAGGGAAACCGACATAGAAATAAACAATTACATGATTTACACAATTACTTACAGCACTGATCTAACAGGAATGTGTCGAATTATTCTAGTCACCAACAGTAATAAGCCTACTTACATTATTTACAGAAAGACCCGCAAAATTTAAGGCCGCGCTCTCCAGTTCGATATTATAAAAGATGAAAATTTTAAAAAGTTGGAATTTAAAAAACACCGTTGGGAATTATTTTTAAAATAACATTACAAAGGTTTTAAAGTAGTTTTTTTGTGTTGATATGTTTTATTTTGGCGGACAAGTTCAAAAACTATTTTGTTGACTTTATTTAGGTCTTCTCCGCCATTCTATCAATTTATAAAATATCAACAAGAAAATTCTTTCAAACTATTTGCTATGTTATTCTTAAGATAATACTCCTATTTTTTCACAGTGATTTGTTATCATCAAAAATGTTGCAAAACATATACTTTCTATCTGGTGGGCGCAGCCTTAAAGGCATGTCAACATTAGTTGTTTGATTTTGTAAGGGCCAAATATTAATGTTACTAGTCACGAGTCAAACCAGTAGAAATAATACGAATGTTCGTAAAAGTACGAACGCGCCTTAAATTACTTGAAACTCTTTAAATTTACAAATAGTGCTAGGAAAACACTAACAACTTGATATAGCTTTTACTTAAGAAAAGTTGAGTCTTACTTAAGAGAAGTTGTGGAAATCAATAAATTTACTACCAACTGTAATATGAATTTTACCTTTTTCATAAGTTTAAAACACAATTCCACATGTATTTATTTCGGTGTTTCGGTTTTATGTTGGTGACTCAGAAATCTCAAAATATAAAATGCGTTGAAAATTACTTAATGTTTAAATGTATTTGAAACAAAACATTAGAGCATAATATTATACCAGCTCTTAGCCTTTTTGGCCCAAACAACGTAACCAAGACAATGTCGTAATTCAAAATACGCTAAAGACGAAGAAAATACTTTTTGTACTTACTCCGTTACGCTAAAATAACTAATTTGAACTACTCCTTTACTTTGATATTAATAATCAATATGTATTCACATTTATCTAATTTTTATACCAATATTTAACTCATGGTTATTATAAAATCAAAAAGATACTTTCTACTTACAGGAATAGCTATATACATAAATAATACAAACATTCGAACAATTGTGAAACTTAACAGATATATTTTACAATATATGTACGAAACGAAATAACAAGACCGACTTTTGGAAAGAAATATTATTGTGAAAAAAATTGGCTTAGCCAATAATTATTTGACTTTAAAACATTTTGATCGATAAGTACCTACGTACACTATTTAGTATGAGAGTGTACATACATATATTTATTTTGTACTTGCCAAGAATATTGTTCTTTATTTACACTTAATTATAAACGTCACTTAAGTGAAACAATGCTTAAAATTTCTCCGTCAACGGAAAAGAGAGCTATTTTAAGTATTGGTTTAAATTAAATAACATTTGTAAGTAAGATCAACTTAGTTTAAGTAAAACGATGTAAGTCTTTTTGTAGCAGAATTTATAATTTACAGTCGTTTTATACACACTTACGAGTAAGTAGGTAGTTTTCGAAATAAAAACTAAATGGAGATCTTTTGTGAAACCGTGAGGAGGTATCATATCACGGTCGTTTCGGTCGTATCAGATTTTACACCAATGAATGGTAATTGTTAAAAAATTCAGAATACATACCTATAAATTAATCAAGAAGAAAATGGTATTTGATTATACACGGATCTAATAGACATTTAATTTAGACCCTACATTTTAACTAAAGCTATAAAGCAAACAGTTAATTTTAATATTTATTTATCTATCCTACGTCAGCAAATAGCCACATCTGAGATCAAATTCTGAGATTAAACAAATAAACATTTTCATTATAATATCAATTTAACTTAATGTCATATTATGTCGACGATGGGAGTCCTTATATCAAGAAACAGTTACTTTAACTACGGTTTGGCATTCACTTTGTTTTTAGTATTTATAAATTACACAGTTTAAACACCGAATTTACAAAGTCAGTTTTTAAAGATGATTTTTTGATCACATTGGTTTTGATCCACCTGTAGTGCACACGTATTTGATCGTCGCACAAACGTGAGCCATCACTAGCGGTTTAGGGACCCGTATAGTTCGCGCGTTTAGTTTTGATACTTGGCGTACGGGTGGGCCGCGTCTCACGTGCGGTAGTCTCAGCTGGACGCGGAGAGGCCAAGGGGCTTGAGGTGCGGCGGGGGGGCGAACGACGCGGGAGACGAGCCTGACATGTTGTTGTTTAGGTCGCCGGCGCGGCTCGACCCATTCATCAGGCTGCTCATGGCATTGCTTGTCTGCTGTAACAATATTAAAATTTAACTCAATCGTACCTATATTTTATTAAGATAATATTAAGTTAAGCAAAATAATGTTAAGTTCAGATAGGTAGGTAGATTCAAGTCAATTCAAATTTCGTGTAAAATTAAATACAAAAGCTCAAAAAGAAATTTTATAGATCAATTTTAAGTCCACTGTATCATGGCTTTTACCAACTATAGTTAAAATGATATTAAAAACAAAACAACTATCAAGAATATTGGTACTTTTATAGCATAATAAAACATTGTTTTCATTAATATTAATGTGTATGTAGTACACATTAATGTTTTTTCTTTTTTTTTTATATAGGCTTGCGTTTGACTGTCAACACGTCTGATGTTAAACGATGATGCGGTCTACGATGGAGCATGCTTGTCTAGAAGTATCCGATTCACTCGTGATTTGAAGATACCCAATTGTAACCATCGGGGAAAACCCACTTAGGCAGCGCATTCCACAAACTTATAGCATTTAAATCAAAATAACTGGAAAAATTTCTAGATCAACGTGTTCCATCTTCAGCCGCAACGTCGGTTACCATCAGCCTAGTTTGTGGCCAAATGTATATCTATTCTAAATATTAAAAAAAAAAACATCCATCTAACCAATATTGCGTATTTTGCTAACTTTCATGAAGGCTTTTTTATTTATTTAATATAAGGCTTTGCATTTGACCTCCAACTCGACTGATGTTAAGCGATGATGCGGTATACAGTGGAGCACGCTTGCCTAGAAGAAACCGATTCACTCGTGATTTGAAGACATAGATTGTAACGATCGGGGATAATTATTATATGAAGGCGTATAGTGCTAACAGACGCACGAACGCAGCTGACGGACCGCCGTCCAACCAACGGGAGAGAAAGAGTGAGAATATCATATTTCCCTCTCTTTCTCTCCCATTGGTCAGACGGCGGAGGCAATGGTTGAGGTCAGCCGCGTTCGAGCGTCTGTTAGCAGTTTTATACATACCGGTGGAGGAGGCAGGTGCGTAGTCTGCCGCTTGAGATGCGCCAGCGGCGGCGGGTTGTAGGCCATGTTGGCGAACACCAGCCGCTCCTCGTAGTCGTACTCGCAGAGGATCTTGTTCTCGCAAAGGTAGAAACGATCGCCGACGCAAAATCTGATAAAAAAAAACAACGAATTAATCACACATATCTTTTTTTTATATAAATTTTTTGATGGGGTCGAAAGGTTCTGGAATGGAGACCACGGACCGGTAAGCGCAGCGTAGGATGTCCACCCACAAGATGGACAGACGACCTAAAAGAGACCGCAGGGAAACGCTGGATGCAGGCCGCTTCCAACCGGCCCTGTTAGAGATCGATGGGGGAAGCCTATGTCCAGCAGTGGACGTCCTATGGCTGAAATGATGATGATGATGATGATTAACTTGCAATGTTTGTATGTTCGTTTGTTTCTTTAGGTAAAATCTTGCAAGCTGAATTAGATCCACTTTCTCTTATATTCATATTCATTAATTATATAAATATTATTTACATGTCAAAAAATTGTCGAAGAAAAAAATATTATTGAATAATCATAATTAAAAATATGGTATACTAACAATCAAGGAACTCCTTGAAACTGTTATACTACGGAGTTGAATTTTTACATGTTAGTTTAGTTCTAATGACAATATATTTTCATGGTAAGCATGACCTGAATCGACATCTAGGATTGTTAAAAGAATTGAAAAGTTGTTCATAATGATGGGTATTATGGACCCCTTTCGGCTTAGCCTTTCTGTGTAACCCTGTATTACCTAGATTAGTTATAGATGCATTGCAAATATATTGCGTTCAGTCACTGTGTAAGCGACGCTCTTAAATCCTGCATGAGAAACTGACCTATTAAATTACTAAAAAGATATGTAAGGTATACTTTGTATAGGTAGGTTTTTCCAAGTAGTAGTTACGTAACGTCGGTCGGCGACAATTAAAAATGTAATTCCACTCAGTGCAAGCTAAATACCTACCTAATTACATGCTGAGTACAGGCAGCGCAGTACACAGGAAGATCCAATTAGTGATTCCGCGGACGAGCAACTGCAAAACGCCACCTACGCGCTATTGAGGCTTCCAAGTAAATCTAATTACAACGTAGCTATATTTTTATACGATGCGCTCGATGCTATCAGTAAAGGGAGCCGGCGTAAAACGTCCAAGACACGAAATTTACTATCAAAAGTGGAAAGGTCATCGCCAGTAAGGAGGCGCGATAACGTCACGCAAGCGAGCATCCCTCAATGTGGCAAAACAAAAGGTATCGCCTTCGACTCGCCAGTGGCCGCCCGGAACTGGCGGTGATAACACCGACTTTATCTCCCCTCGCTGCCCCCTCCACTTCTTCCCTCACCACCCCTCGTCTACCAACTCTTTTGTTTCACTTGTCACAAAAATTAAGCGCAATAGCTCTGCTACAAATGTCTCTTTTTTAAGGGGCCAATTTCCACCGCAACTCAGTCGATTTCGCCGCTCTTAATTAACTTTATTTCCTGTTCTCTTCGTTCCCGACTTTTGTTTTGGGCTTGTCGTTTTTTATTTCGCTATTTTTTGTCTGCAGCTGCGTAATGGAAAAGATGGAAAACGAAATTTTAATGAGTGGGTGCAAGTTAAGCTTTGTGCGACGCGGCATTGTGTCGCGCTGTTGACGCCAACTTTGACGGTTTAGGAACGGACGTCCTATTGACTGTTCCCTCGACGGTAAGACAATACCGCTGCGCCTACTGCTCAGATTACAAAAAGGTGATACGAGAAATTAACACAATTCGTAAATAGATATCTGATTGATTTTTTGTATGTTCTGACACAACACAACAACAGACTTAGTACTATTTTTAGTTTTCCACTGTCTGTATATTTTTTAGATAGACTTTTTATTACACGCTTTATATTTGCTTTACTTGTAACTAACACTGTAGTAAAATCTTGGTAATCGATTTTAAAATACTTTTTTTTTAAATCGATTTTAATTTTTCAATTATAATGTATTCAGATGACGTTATAATAATTTGGTACCGTCAAACAAAATGACGATCTATGTTATATTTTCATTAAACTGATCTGGCGAGCTACCATAATCTCAAAAACATTCCTTACATTAACTTTTGTCTTGCTCTCTAATTAGCCGCGAAAGCGAGACAAAATTCAATGTAACATTATTATAAGAATATTTTTGAGATTATGGTAACCCATCTGATGAGGATTAGGATGTGTAAAGTAAAGCTTTTCAATTGTGTGAATGATACTGGCAGAGCCATCTAGCGAATAGACGCCAAACAACATGCCGCGCCGCACATGATGTTTAGCGTCTTTACATGTCTCTGTCATTTGTTTCACTATTTAATGACTATAAGCGCAATTATAATTTTTAATGCTATATTTTTTAAGTCTATTCGTTCAAATTACAAAGAGATAACTTTGTTAATCATAATTGAAAACATACATTGAACAAATTGCCTACTGGGTGGCATGTGAAATACGTCTAAAATATTAATCAACTTCATATCGGAGTTGCACTGCACCGTGAAGATGTGACAGACGGACAGCAGCGGGCGACAGTGGTGCGACAATCGTGCGGCGGTCGTGCGGCGCGACTTCCGCGGTCGGCATCGTGGGGCTAGGGGTGTTACAGATGTTTGTTACACCAGTGCAGTGAGAAAAGTGTTTTGCTGTTTTTCCGAATCGGCTTTTTGTTGAAATGATTTAGTGCCTAGGTGTAGCTGTAGTGTATACTAGTAGCTTGCAAAAGCGACTGATAAAATAAATTTCCAAATTGAACGTTAGTGATGGCACAAAAATGTGATTGAAAGCTTATTAATATTTAGTTACTTATGAAAGTTGCTTTTATTTATTACAATTTCACAGTTATGTTTTTTATAGCACAAAATTCATGAATTATAAATAATATAAATATTCGGGACACTTTTTTACAGTTGGTCATCTGACCCCAAACTTAAATGGCTGCAAGAGACTGATATCAGAGACTAATAACTATTTAAATATATATATATGTTTATATATATAAATTACGATCTAATTACTTTGGTCACGCCATAATTTGAGAACGACTATACCGATTTCGTCCATCTTTTTTTAACAGTTTTCTAATACTTTGTAGAAGGTTCTTACGGAAAGAAAAATTAAGAGAATTTCGCAGAAAATTGGAAAATTTAAGAAAATCTCGCGGAAAACCGCGGGGCTCAGCTAGTACTAAATAATAATTGATTTACTTTTACGCCATCTGAATCTGTGATATTTCTCGTTATACAGTTGGAAAGGCAGCCCTACGATCGCCGCTAAATAATTTAGCCGTTTAGCGATATTCGGCCGTGATACTGGACCGGCGATCGGACAGCCCGCAAATTGGATTCAGATTTCTGCCGCCCGTCGAAATTGATTTCAACGTGATATTTAATAGTCGGCCTGCCGTATTGTTTGGTAAACACGCACGGTAACTTGAAATCTTTAATCAAGTTGTTTTAGCGATGGCTGTCCTTTATTTTTGGGAGTTTGACGACAGTTTTTTAGGGTACATTTATAAATATTACGGATCTGTATACTGGGTTACGTGGAAATGGTGTACTTTGTCGAAAGGGGTCCATAGTATCCATTATTGTGAACAACTTTTACTATGGGAAGAACCCTGCTAAAAAAATCGGAACATTTTTGCACACACGGTCATCTGACCCCAAACAAAGTAAATTCAATTCAAATTCATTTATTTCAAGCTAAAACACCCATAATTTTAGAAAAATTACACAAAAACTAAAATTAAAACAAATTACACAAAAATTTAAAGTAAAGCTTGTACTACGGCTGCCATAGACTGATATAAAAACATGATATATTATGTATTTTTAAATGCATACTTAAGTAGATATTAACACCCAGATATAGAATAATAACACAAATGTCCATCACATGAATGTTTGTCCTAGGTGGGAATCGAACCCACGCCCTCAAGCCTAGGAGTAATAGTGTTCCGTGCCCCAAGCGCAGAAGGCAGGTTCACTACTAGCTACCAACTAATCAAATGCAAGCTTATTCTGGAATTTCAGTTTTTGATAGCTGTGATCGTGATAAGACTTGAATACTCAACTTAATCGGATGATAAACATACAATATTCCTGAAAAGTTCCTCACAACACTCTCAGAACACTCACAGCTCCCAACTGTTGAGTCCAGGCACTTTAATGAATATATAATTTGCCGAGATTGTCGCCGAAACATACTACTACTAACAGAAAGGCTCACAACCAGGGTTGCCGGTTTACGGGCAGGGTTGCCATTTCAAAATATAAAGTACCTGAAATGCCTGAAAAGTTCTTGTCTAAAATCAAAACTTGTAAAACGCAGGGATAAAAATATATTTTTTTTAACTTTATCTAATTAATCAATACAGTATGTACCTTGTAATACAGTGGTATTTTTCAGAGGATATAATTTTTTTACCTGACGACGCAAAGGCAAAAGGAAAGTTTTGTTTATTTATTTCGGTTTTTTATTTATTTTATTTTGCGTGTAAGTATCTCTCTCCTATGGCTAATTGGCGCAACCAGACCAGGATGATCACTGAATAGGTGAAGTCATCAAAAACAACAAGGTATATATCACAAGACACTTGAATACAAGATGGTAACATTATGTAAAGTAAAGATTAAAATAAATATTTGATTGTACTCCGTCATGTGATGGACATGTGGATTATTGAATAGGCCTTATGAAATTAAATTAGATTTGGTAAATCATTTTTATATCAGGTGTACCGTTTGCAAAATACAATGCGTTAAAACTACTGACCTAAAATGTTAAACTTTTCAAAGAAAAAAACTTGTTTAATTAGACTTTTTTCTCAATTATATAGAAAATTTCGCTAAATTCAAAAATTACTGTATTCGATCAAATGTTGGCAGCACGCTAGTTTAAGGCGGCAAATGTTTGTCATATGGTAACCCTATTCACAAGTGACGTATAAACCATTCAGGGCGACTCCAATCTTCGCGACCTTTTTATTATTTAAACGGACACAGACCTGAAAATTGCTGTTTTCACAATTGCTGCTTTTTAAGAAAAGATCTTTATGTTTCACATACTAAAAATAAGTAGGAGTAGTAACATAAGTTAATATGTGTACTTGTTATGTGTGGGCTTAGTTGGTATAAACCTTTTAAGGTCGAGATCAAACAGAATCAAACATAATTAAACGGTGATATAAAATTACACGTGAGTTGAAAACGACAGACTACTTTGTTTGGGGTTAGTTGAGACATGTGGCCAGCAAATTTTATTATTGGAATGTAGTTTAGTTGGCTAATAATAAACAATTTCAGCCTCAAATCTTGTGGTTCCATCGGTTTTGCCAAGCCAATAATGGGTTTGGCAGCTCTAAAAGTGGCGCTAAACCAAGTACGTTTTATAGCCTTATGGATTAAAACGTCCTTGCGCTAAACTGTGACTTGAAGTTTATAAGTCACAAAAAAAAAGTGGCGCCAGGAGAACTAATACTAATACTTTTTGTTATGGGAACTAAGCAAGGACTGAATTTTGAAATTTGCTTTTGAAATTTGAATTTTGCAAGGATTGAAATTTAGTCACCATAACTTTTCGTAAAAGAAATAATGTAAAGAGGTACCTACTACTAAAGTTTAATATACCTGTATGAAGTTTTTGTCGGGTAACTCCATTAAAAACAATTAAATTAATTATTCATAGCAATACGACAAGTTTTATTTAGGTATATCTCGTAATTTCATGACACACAAAGGAAATAATCATTTAAATAAACAAATGAGCAGGTAATTGAACGTAAAATTACGTATGACTATAAAATGAATCAATTACTAGTCAATGATTTATTGTTTCCTTCCTCAAGCTGAAAACCCCGTCGGAAACTACAAAGACAATATGTTTACTAAAATGTATGGAGAATCCCTGGTAATTCAGTTGCTATAGCCAATTCTAACCGGATGACGGTAATTTTTAACAAATCTTTTCAAGACTGTAAGAGACTATAAGAACCAAGGCTGCGTTGGAGTGCAATTAGGTTATGTGGAATTATAACCACAACCAAAGTTGGCTTACTTATGGTGGTACGTTTTATCATGTTTCATATATGGCGAGAAATTCAAATTTCATACAGTTGTCTTGTCCTTGTAGCTAGGCCGGGGTAATTATTGTAGTACATGACACGGTGTTTGCGCAAATCGTTGGGTGTTCTTTACATTATCATGTACAGCTATTTATCAGTAACGCACCATGTCATACTTACATTTGTCAACAAATCGTTTGAAACAGCAAAAAATAGTTTATCGACAAATGTAAGTAATAATTCAAAAATTCAAAATTCAAAATTATTTTATTCAATAATCGGTACATTTCTAGTTGTAAGTCGCACTAATGCCCAAACTAGGTGTAGAAACACCTGTATCTTGGGAATTAGCCCTTCCGTTTATAAATCAATTGATTGTTTAGTACACATCGTCTTAGTTATTATTTTAAAGACTACATTTTAAATTTTAGTTTACATACATATTCATTATATCATATTTAATGTCAGCATGGTATTATAATGTCAGTGTCATTTACATTTTAGATTTTAGTCGAATTGGTCAAATTGGATTTTAATTTCTATTATATTAAACATTACGTTCTTTATTGATGTGGTCCAGAGGTTGAGTGAGTGAGTGAGCAATAACTAATTGCACACTCACTCAATAATGTTCATTAAAGACTGATATATTTACATGATTTTGTTGGACAATAATCAATTTGCGCAAACACCATGATCATTTACAATAATTACCCGGCCTAGCTACAAGAACAAAAAAACTGTTTGAAATATAAATTTCCCGCCATAAGTGCAATGAACCACCTGAATCGCGGGATTCAAGACCGTGTTCTTTTTATATCTTGAGAGCCAAACGTCTATTACAACTGATGTGCGCAGTGAGTAGATGCGACTCGATTAGCCTGGGATATGGCTCTCATACATACTGGTGGAACACACCATTAGGCATTTTATTTGAAGTGAAAGTATAGTCGAGGTCTGGAAATTGCCCTATTACCATAAATAAAATATAGTAATAAGCAAAAAAGTTGAAAAACGAAAAATATAACAACAGGAGCTGGGTTTCTCGCTTTTTTCGTGCTCTACCTAAGTATCTCTGACGTAGGTACTTGGATTTAACAGAAATATTGAGCCCCGATTCTACTAAGGAAATTGTTTTAAAATTGTAATAGTTTCAATTTTATTTTTTAAATAATTTCCTCAAAATTGAGTTAAAATTTTGTTTTTATACTAAGTTATAATATTAGGTGGTGGTTTTTTTTTAGTATTTTTTTTAAACTGTAAGTTTTACAGGCAATTATTAAAAAAATTGAAACAATTATAATTTAAAAACAATTTCTTTAGTAGAATCGGTGCCTTTTTGTTGATAATGATAACTAACCTGTGATTGCACTGTTGACAAGCAAAACATTCCAAGTGGTAGACATTGCTTCGTGCTCTCATCACCATCTCGAACGCGGGGATCACCTTGTTGCAAGCAGCGCAGTACCCAGTGTTGCCAAATAACCTGAACAAATAATCAAGGGTTGAAAAAATGCCATGCAAAATATTTTAGGGAATAAAACTATCACATTACAATACAATAACATTATAACTATAGTTCATCATCATCATCATTATCAGCCTATCATGTTCCCACTGCTGGGACACAGGCCTTCCCAAAGAGATGATGGCCCTAAACCACCATGCCGGCCCAGTGCAGGTTGGTAAATGTCGTATATCATTGAATTTCTTTGAGGTTCTTTGACATATCGGTTTCCTCACGATAACTATAGTTGTCCATGTAAAATAAAATATAAACAAACTAAATTCTGTTCCACTATTATTTGGTATTTGTTTTTTTCAAGATGAACTGACCGAACCGATGTTAATTAAATTTAGCAAAGAGGTAATGCGTATCATGAGATATAAGGTTAGGCAGGCAAATCGTAGAATAAATTTGGGGCAGTTAGTAAAATGCTAGTAAATCACTTTATTACTGCAAAAAAACAACAGTACAATGAAGTTAGTGAATATTCTATAAGACCAAAAGTATTTTGCATGAAACAACTATTATTTTGCAACATTTGTCTATTGGTTTTCACACTAGGCAAGCCTGTACCGAGGAAACCGAATTTCAGGTAACAATCAAAATTTACAAAACTTCATTAGCAATACAGTAAACGGGTTTAAATAGTATAGGTAGCTTATTCTATTTGTACGGGCTACAATTATTAAATTTAATATGAAATTTGAAAAGTAAGTTGGTAAATTTTTACGTGTGAATATAAATTCACTACTATACATCCGTCGTATAGGTACATAGTTAATTCTTCTGCACATCTGACACAAATGCCATGGTCTACAGATCATAAATACCGTAATAATAAAAATCAATTAATTACTATCTAGCCCATTTCGTCCCGCCTTTACTCATTATTGGCTCTATTTAAAGGTAACTATAGAACTTAGTCCAAGAAACCCTACCTCAAGTAATCCCTCTTGCACAGGATTAAATTAGCCCGCGTATACAGAGTGTGCCCAACTTCTCCAAGGCGGCAGTCACAGCAGCCGCATTTAAGGCAGTCTTCGTGCCATAGCTGATCCAATGCCTTCAGTAGATACCGTTCTGTGATCACTTTACTGCAGCCCGCACAGATCTGTGGAAAACAGAACGGTTAGGAAGATTCTGTAATTAAACTAATAGCTACATGATTTGTAGCTTTTGAGTGTATAAAACGCATAAAACAATTAGATGGAAACTGAAGGACTAAGAGAGGATGAAGTCCAATGCATTAAACAGGTCAGATCCGTAACATCAACGTCGCATCGCCAAAGCGATTCATGTCACTGAAAGCTGGAATAGGCAACGTGAAACATCATTTGGAAGATGTTGTTACACTGATGGGTCACGACTCACTACTATCGCAATAGAGAATCCTGTGGCTGTAGAGGCGGTTGATGTTGCGGGCCTTGGCAGGTTCTTGTGTGACACCGCGATGCACGCGCTTCCTTCGTCACTTCTATTTCCAGCAGGTGTAAGCTCAGCGTTGCACATACCTGTGGTTGTGGCGGTTGCTGTTGCGGTCCGTTGGCGGGTTGTTGCGCTCCCGCCGGCAGTGGCGAGGCACGTGCTTCCTTCGTCACCTCCATGCCCAGCAGGTGCGAGCCCAGCGTAGGACTGCCGCCGCTCGCCTGCTGCGGCGTTCGCCTCTCGCACTATTACAAAAGAAATAAAATTTTGTTAAAAGATGCACACCATCTGTGGAAATCGCACACTGTGAAAATCACACGATCCTTCTTGCCTCATACCTGCAAAATGTGGAATGAGCTACCTTCCACGGTGTTTCTGAGAAGCTACAACATGGTATTCTTCAAAAGGCGAGTAACAAGTATCCATAGGCAACGGTGACTAACCATCAGGCAGCCTGTCTGATTGTTTGCCACCTATGGCATTTTTATTTTTTTTAACGTTTGTCAGACTACTGAGGATAGCTGGAAAGCAATGGTACAGGGCCAGAACAGGTGGTGTCGGCAACGCAATGGCAGGTCATAGGCAGCGTAACAGTAATGATGGTCGTATGATATTTTTGGTAGAAATCTGTGACTGAAAAAACAGTTACTTCCAAAAAATTGCAGACAATTTTTGTAATGAATAATAATCCAATTAACCGTAAAAATTGTACTCATTATGCTTTTTAACCAATTCATTTAATGGGTGTACGAAATTAATCATTCATTTTCGTGTGTATATGAATATAGATCTATAATAATATGGGTATATGCCTAGTAAGTGCAAAACAATGCGAATCGATTTCCGCTCATTATTAAATCCATAAGTCACACCAATCAACTCCGAACAGTGCAAACTCACGGAGACCATTTTATGTTACAGCATTAAATCCAAAACCATGAAATTTATCGCCTGTAATATTATTCGAAAAAATTAGCACAACTACTCAAGCGATTAATGAGAACGTGAAACACGACTCGCAGTTTCTGAACTATAACAAATTATGGACCTTAAAATATCGAATAAATAACAAGTAAAAAAGTTAGTAATTGAGATCGTGTCGGCGAAAAAAGTAGCTGTGAGCAATAAAGTCAAGCACGGAGCGGCGTCGTCACGGTTAATTAATATTTTAAATACGATTCAATTTGGCAAGAGACTCGCACTATTCGGCGCGGGTCGAGCGACCTTTCGGAGTTTTTTCTCGCGTTCCATTTAGTTTTCTGGTACAACGGAGCCGAATTAGGAGGCAACGTGCCTGAAACAATGCCCGGTATTGTGAGGCCGTGACGAATGGCTCCTGTTCTTATTTTCGTGTTTTGGAGAATACGTCCGATCGGCTTCCACAAATGACGAGCGGATATTGAGCGGAAGTATGCACGGTGCACCGACAAACTGTGTCAATGACTGTTTGTTTCATCAACAGAGGAAGCTAATCAGCAGGACCAGTCTAGGCATCGAGATTGTGGTTAAATTGCCACAACTAACTGTGACGAATCGTTTAATTGCACTTATAATAACAATATTTTATTGCCTGCCATGGATTAATGAAAATAAGGTATATGCATCGTGGCTCGCGTTTTACTGCACCGCGTGCACGAAACTACTAATTAGTGGTCATATCCCACACATAATGAACGACAATAAATCATACTGCAATACCACTTCAGTTAAAAGTTCTAGGAATAAAGCCAATGGGAACATTAAACGTAGCACTGATACGCAAAATATCCTGAACAGAAAGAGTTAAAACGCTCATTCACACTTGGCTGGCATGCAAAAGTTTACCTATTTAAATTGGAATCAGGTGGGAAAATTAACTGATTTCGAACGTCATTTCTGTCCATTAATTCGCCGATAAAAGAGGTATAAAATTTAAGCGCCAACGCTAACTTAATTTTGGGAGGGTAATTGTGGATGCGGCTGTTCTGTGCGAAATCTCTGTTCAGAGAGCGTAAACGATGGGTCGGGTCTTATTTAAAAAGCATTTAACAAAAGTGTTTCTAAAATATTCATAGTCGAAGCTTGTACAACGGTTTGATAAATGTTAGTTTCATACTGTGCACCTTTATCTTTTAACAACATAATTATAAGTACAAGCTTTTTTAAAATAATATTGCAAATGATGATATTTTATATTTTGACAAAGAAAGAGGAAAATAACTATTATTTTGAGGTTTTTTCCTTCATCATCATCATCAGCCAGAAGACTTCCACTGCTGAATATAGGCCTTTTACTTCTACACTGAACGACAACCTTCCTTTTGCATCCACTGGATGCAAGCGACTCAGGATTTTTTTTCCTTCTCCTCTGCTAAAATAGAAAATGTCATATTGAAAATTGCTTTAAAACCACATCATCCCTGAAAATCAGGTGAGTTGCCAACTATTAAAAACCATTTGCAATTAATTTAAGGATATCTGTTATTTTTACTAATTCCCTACTCATTGGTTTTGCAGGATCAAAATGTCAATAACTCGTAACCAAGAGTCGTATTTTGGTCGTACTTGTAAAAAAAAACAGCGGCCACCGAACCATTCGTGAATAATTACCGATCGGTGACAGCAACACGCTACGCCACTCGACTGACCGTGGCAAATGCAACCAGAGATTAGACGCAGACATCCCTGGTAGAGCAAAAAAGTGAGCTTTACCCGCCTTCCATTAGCGTGACTTTCAAAACGTCTATGCTGAACACCAGTATCATGGCTTAACAGAAATTATGTATAGTAATGAAATATATCCCATCAATAGAAGCAAGGTTGTATGAACTTGAGCTACCGGTAAAGGAAAACATCGTTATGGCATGAATCCGTGGCCGACACGTCGCCGGTGACAGTATCCCGTACCTTTGAAATATATCTTCACACAATGTATAGGTATAGGACCCAATGTAACGTCGCTTGTCGCTGTTGCTTGTCGCCAGCGACGGATTCAACCTTTACATTTTCTTTGAATTTGTATGAAGATACATTCCGATAGAGGTACTGCATGGACTCATACTTAGCTATTCCATATATTTCGTTCAGTGATAAAAAAAAACAATGGAGCATTTATTTTTATTTTTATAATAAACAACTACACTTCTTACTAAATAAAAACGAAACTGGACAGACTCATCACGAAATCTTGAACACTACTAGACCTATGAAGCTGAAAGGCAGCTAGATCTTTACAGGATGTAGCGGTCTGCTATATAAGATTTTATGTAAGAATCGAATAAAAGGTTTTTTTTTATAATATAATTATAAAAAAAATTACGCGTACGATGTCGCGGTTAACAATACTCGTAATTTACCATCTAATTATGTATGTATGTATAATATGTATGTATAATAAATGGCAGATCTTTTACACAGGGTTGAACGAATTGTTTAAATGTCTCTGGGAAATCAAGGGACCCCAAAATACAGGCTCGGCCTAGTTTGGGGCCCACAGCTAAAAGTAAAAATACTTAGCTTAATTCAATCTAATTAATTTGTAATGATTTGGATATTATTATTAGATAAATAAATTATTTGAATTTATTTGAATTTGAATTCTTACCATATCATGTGTAATTGTGTACATAAAATATGATAAATACTAACTTCTATGCATTAATTTCATCAAGTTGTTATAAAGATAACAACTTGATTGAGAACAATTCATGTATAAATACCTTCTAAGAAAGCTTTTTGTAATTCCTATCGTGTTAAAATACTGTCAAAAAAATACTGTGCCAATACGCATGAATTAGAATTGAAGCAAACGTCCGAAAAGCGGGTAGTGGCGAAATGCGACAACTCGCGAAAGTGCATTAACTTGTTTGGATGAAAAACTGATGGCGTAAAAAACGGTGGAAGCCGACCGTGAACCTAAATTATAAATCATGCGTAAAGGCGAAATGTTTGCCATTATCTATTTTTGTCTCGCATTTTGACACTCCATCTCTGAATCGGGGAAACGGTCTGGAACAAAATGTTTCTAATTTAGTAAAATGGTCTAAGTCTTTGGGTCTAAGCTTATCTTCACCCACTACTGGGTAAAGGCATGTCTTTCACGCTACTCTTTACGGTCCTGTGCAAGTGTCATATGTTGCTTTCTGGGGCCTTACGGCCAACTGCTAACGCCGTATCAAACTAACGTTAAATCCGCTCAGTTCGAAAATCACGCGACCGCAAACCGTATCTGGGTGCGTTAAGGTTCACGCAGGTTTTCGAACTGAGCGGATTTAACGTTAGTTTGAAACCGCATTAGCAGTTGGCCGTAAAGCGCCTGTACGTACAACTGAGTAATATGAAATTTTCTTATCTTTTATACTCTCTTATTCCGTCTGAATGTGCTTTCATTGATTTTTCAAGTCCTGTCTTTTGCCTGGTCTGCTCTATTAATTTCATGTCATATAAGATGGCCAAACAACTTGCCTCTTTTAAAGTGCTAACAGACGTGTGGATTTGGTACGCTGGAAACGCCAGAAGGAGAAGATTTTCTCTTTCTCTCCCGTTGGTCAGACGGTGGTACGGCGTAACAAAATTTACACGTCTGTATTAACACTAAGTCTCCATACCCGCTAGTAGGTACACTTCTTTTTTCATTCATAAGACTTCCATTTTTCTGTCTTTAGCTTATTATTTCCTTGTCTCCAACACCGCTTTTTGCGTTTGTCGAACTCTTTATCAATCTGCAAGTATCGCTTCTATTCAGTGAAATGCTTCATTTGAAGACTTAGGATTTGAAGAATTTAGGTTATCCTATAAGTACATATTGTGTACATACGTGTAAAAAAACTTTCTTAGTTTCTCCTATCTCCACTTTACCTCAGATACGTCAGCTCGGATTGCAATTCGAGTTACAAGCTTGATAACTCCAGCGGGAGAATAAAACTATGCAACAGTATTCTCACGTCACGTCAGAGCTTAATTGGCCGGTTATTAAGCGGGATAAAACAGCGTGGAGCCACAGCGGGCTGGACTAAAATTGAAGGATGCTTGCGGGCCATTGGGGACCGCATCCGGCGCTCCAGCGTTAATCATTAACGCAGACGTCCGAGCCCAATTATACGCCGCCACATACCAAATTAGAAACTATTTTCGCCCATTAGTGGCCAACTTCATAATCAATTACACGTTAAAATTTCACAGAGCTGTTTCGGGAGCTCTATGTTTGGATAATCGGAGTTTGTGGTCCCATGGCGTGCTATTACGCTACCGCAAACTCATAAAGGTTTTTTGGCCGGTTTTAATGTTGCATTTTCTGTTCAGGTGCATTAATGTTAATTACTTTTGTGGCACATTTTTGTTGGCATTCATTATTTGATGGCATATAAAATTTTACCTGTAAATGTAAATTAAAATTATATCACTAAACTTAATCAAACACCCACATCGGCTTTGGATTTGGGTTCAACCATAGACAAAATAGCTATCTATATGGTTCAACGAAAGAGTTTCTCAAAACATTTCTGAACAAAAAAAAAAAGCTGTTTGTTTTTTGCCTTATCTTCTGTCGTTGGTATTAAACTGACGATGGTCAGTTTGTATTGTACGCCTAGCAATAGGACTTTGAAACAAAGTTTCATACTATAAAGACCGCGGATTCACAATTGACAACGAGCTGAAATTGGTATAACATGTAGAACGAAAGCAGTTTATCATTATTTGGTCCGAAACTAGGGAATATATCTACTGCGTATGCATCAAACTCAACTCAACGGCTGTAATAATCAAAAGCAATGAAGACAGACAGCACTAATAGAATTGAGTGCACTCCACTAATCATAATTCATCAGCGAGATTAAAGAATAAGCGTCGCGATGAGGGAGGGAGGCTCGGGAGAGAGAGGAGTGAGTGAGAGAGAGACAATGTGATCGCCACACCTGCGGAAACGGCGGCAAAGTAACGAGACGAGGAGCTAAATAATTCAACCAACTAACTTCGCACAGAATGATGCTCTACTTGATTTTTCCTTTGGTTTTGTGTAAATTGAATTATTGTGTAAGCAGTGGAATACTAAAATACTGGCAGCAGGAAATCCGTAGACAAAACTAGCACAGGACCGGAAAAGAAGGCACGTTGAATATGATATATATACCTAGCAGTGGGTGGAAAATGGTTGTAAACGATGATGATAATGAAATTATTATGAATTTATTATTAATTTTTCAAGATACTTGTAAAATTTATTTCACATAAGAAGTAACACAACCTCTATTCCTGGATGCTTATACCTGACCAGAGACGTTCTATCGTGGGTAAAAAAGACACAAAAATGTACACTAGATATAATAATATATTGTATGGAACAGTTAATTTTGATTAAAATCGTCTAACTATATCAGGATTAGTCTCATGGTAAAAGTGCTTCGTAATGATGAGTACAATGACCCCATTCAACTTAGTATAACCAATTTCTATCTCACCATGCATACTAAATTTTATCAAATCCAATTAAAAGAATAATCTATAAATATTGTCCCTCTTATCGAGTTAACTATTGAATATGACTGCAAAATAACACGGATAGAAAGGTATTTTATTCTAATTAACTTAATGGCTGTTAATTAAATAGCGTTCAACAGTGCAATTACGCGTAATTGTCTCAAACGACTAATGACTAATTAGCAGATGCGGCGTGGGGGTCTAATTCATTCGCAATTATAAACGGTAATGGCCAGTTATATCGTATGCACTAAATAACAAATCAATAAGTAGAAAATTTGCAAAAATATGTTACAGTACGACAAGGCTTATTTATATGACCGCGCTGATATCTGCCAGAGCGGGCACGAAAAATCGACACCGCTTTATAGTGGATATTCAGAAAACCCGTACGAAGCGCTTTGATTTCAGCTGCCTGAATGGGTGTTCCCCGTTAGTTACAATATGGCGTCTTCAAGTCGAGAGTGAATCGTTTTTTTCTAGGCAAGCGTGCTCCATAGTAGATCGCATCAGGCGAGATGGAGGCCAAGCGCAAGCCTATCAACAATTAAAAAAAAATGTGATGCAATTTTTTCATAATAGAGATAGAGATGGTAAGCGGTGGTCTGGCAGAAGATGGAGCACGTCCATCTAGAAGAAATTTATTCACTCCAGCCTTGACAGCGATTCAGCGATTAGATATGTAATCATATTATTTCCGACCAGTAGGAGGCCACAGAAACGGCGGCAGCATTAACCTCGTATAGGTTGCTCCACTTCTTCGCCTGGTCTTGACCAGCACAGTGAGCTCAATGAGTATACGAACAGATTGTCGATATCTTCAAGATGGTCTAGATTGTAACTTTCAAGTAGTTAGATGCAACATAGATGTGGAACGAAATAGTTGCATACAAATTTGTACGCTGTTACCATATTTGTCTCTCTTTAATAATAAAGAATTGGTTTAATTCCATCACGGCATGATCGCGGCTATTCAAAGCTTTGTCGCACTGTAAATAACTTCTCTGTGTATAATTTTTTTCTTGACTCTTGTTTCTATGAGATTTGTGTAAAATAAATTTAAATTATTATTTCAAGCGTGCCACATTTAATTTTAACCAAGGTCAGGGTTAATTATCAAAAGGATCGTAACATTTTTATAACTTTCGTGATCCACGTTATTCAGATTTTACTAACGAATGTACTAACGTAGTAAATTACTTTTTGCTTAGTTATGTTACAGATTACACATTTTTAACCTATACACCAACTTAACTTGGTATAACGCTGCGTTTATATAGTATTCCACGCCCACCTTGGGAGTTTATTTGTACGCGATTTTGTACGCGTAGACTTTTATATTATGACCTGTAAAATCCCTTTTGGCCCCCTTAATTCGGCTCTATTGGCAAATCCTTTCTTAGAGGACATCTACACAAAGAAAGACTCAATCAGCCAAATTTCAGCTTTAAAGTTTAAAAAAATCAACACAACAACCTTAAAACATTTTGATGTCCGAATTAGTCAGTATTAGTCTGGTATTTCGCTTTTATATTATACACTATACGCTGTTGCCCGCGACTTCGCAAGCGTAAACTTTCATATGAACTTTCAACCTCCATTCGCCCCTCTTTTTTTCGGCCATTTTACTAAATCCTTTCTTAGCAGATCTCTACACCCCCTAAGAAATCTGCCGAATTACAGTTTCATGTGTCAAGCGGTTTTCGAGATTTCATGATGAGTCAGTGAGTGAGTGAGTACACCCGGTTTCTGAAAGGCTGATCGACACAAAAAATTACTAACACGTTAAATCTCATGTCAACTGACGTGATTGGTTAAATGTAAAAACAGTCAATCAAGTCACTTGACATGAGTTTTGACAATAGAATAAATTGAACAGGCTTTCAGAAACTGGGGTTGAGTAATTTTTTTTTTTTATAAATACAGATTGTACACCTGTACTTATTAGTCTGGAGTTTTTTATACTCTAAAATTAAGGGTTTAACTCAGTGTTTAACTCATTACAAAAACATAAACTAGAAAAAATATAGCGTTTTTTTCCGCATTTGATGCGAATTATGTATCCTCTTATTAGTATAATCGACATCGTTTTATGGTTGATATTCCGAGAACCCGTACGAAGCGCTATGATTCCACATTTATTGTGCGAACTGCTAGTCTGTGGAATTCGCTGCCTGAATGGGTTTGCCCCGTTAGTTACAATCTGGGTGTCTTCAAGTCGAGAGTGAATCGGTTTCTTCTAGGCAAGCGTGCTCCATCGTAGACCGCATCGTCGCTTAACATCAGGCGAGATGGCGGCCAAGCGCTACCCTATCTACTGTTAAAAAAAAAGTATCTAGTAATTGACATTGTCCCCATCAATCCCATGGTCATTGTAATGACAGTAGCAGGCGACCGCCTGTGAAAAACCTTGCTAATCTCAAGTAGAGCATCATCCCGTTTGATACGCCAGGGCCTTATTTAGCAGATTGCTTTCCTTTAAGTTGTTCTAACGCCCGTCGCTGCACTTCCGACGATGATCTTTAGAAACACGTCGTAATTACACGTACGCATCAAGGGCTGGCTTATTTTTGATGTCGACGAGATGAGATGGGTTTGAAAGTGCTGGTGCATTGTGATAGATCTGAAGCGTTTAGTGTGGTTGTTATGTAGAGTCGATAATGTAGTTTTTTATTAACCTACTAGATTCTACTGCTAGAAATATGTCTCTCCCATTTCCTTTCATTTCTCCCGATCTGTTGGGACCTCTAGAACCGTCATGACGTACAGCGCTTTTGTGGCCTTCCTGGGATGCCCCGTATGTCTATGTCTATGGGAGTCTATGGGTGCCTCTTCAGACACCTAATGCGTGTCACGCGTTGTAAGTACTCATCATTATGAACAACGATTCCATAGTAATATGGAACCAACCCTGAAATCACGAAACAATTTGTCATTTTGCCAAAAACCATTTTGTCGACTGTCAAGGACCGTTTTCTATGGAACAGCAGATTTTTTCTGCGATCGCAGGATTGGTCCCGTAGTCAGTTTTTCTTAATGATGAGTACAATGAACTCCTTTCGGTTAGTACAGTCTATATGCCTAACCCTGTATAATTGGTCCATTGATTATTTATTTTTGTTCATAAGTTTTTGAAACTGAATTTTAAAGTCTAAAACAACAGGGTAACAAAGTAGCAAAAATTACAAAAAAACAACAAAATAATACACCCACTTTACTTTTAAAATAATAAGTATGTAAAACATACCACTTATATCAAAGAAACAAGAAGATAACAGCACTCGAGATATGTTAATTAACCATCGCGGCGTACAATGCCAAACCAGTAGACGATAGCTAATTACCGCGGCAATGGACAGGAATGTCAGTAACATTATCACGACGGTCGTGCGCCCACCGCGAACTCCGTGCGGGGCTTAGTTCATTCTAGAGATGGGAATAATGTTCGGTCAATATTCCGTTTTGTTGCTTCTAATTACAAGTTTCATAAGTAAAGCTAGGCTTTTATGTACGTTACTAAGGGTGGAGTTCATCAGATTTTAAAACGCCTGTTTATCAGTTTAACCGCAGGTCAAACAGATTTTAGTGTTCACCACAACTTAACCGACGTTTATATCCCATAATCGGCTGATCATCTTAACCGAGCTCGACAACCTCGTTTAAACCTCGGTTCCACCACATTTTGATATTTGCCGTTATGAGTCTACATAATTTTTTGGTTATACCTACCTACGTTGTTTGTGGAAATAAGTTTTTGAATGGAAATAAACACGTAGTCAGTGTTTAATGTAATACTAGATAACTTTTACGAAAACTACTTTGATCTTCTTGAAAATCTCGACGATTTTGAAAGAACAACGACAAAACCACGTATTTATCAAGAGCACCGTAATAATTTCGAAGAATATGATGAAGAATATTTTAAAACTAGGATTCCGTTTGTCTAATTCTTTTGGTACTTTAGTACCTACAAAATCCGTCAGGATACGCTTTTTATCAGACGATATTTTATTTTTTTCTATTTTTTCATTTTCACTTCAGTCGTTTAAATCACTTTTTGAAGAGCCTTTTTAATTTTTCGTTAATAGAACTGAACATAGAAATTATTTGAAATAAATAACACGCACAGAAAAGAAACAACGGTAATAGTAAAAGTTGACATTGACCTAGTCCTTACAAGCTATCTGCCCAAATTGGAAACTACAGAGCAACAGAGGTTCCCCAGCGGGTTATTGCACTTTTTAAATTGAAAGCGTTTTATTTTATGCTACTAAATACAGACGCCATCTTTCTAAGTGTAGATTGCGAGATGACAAGTGACTTCGCAAATAAGTTGCTTTATAACATTCGTTCTTTCACTCTGAATGGTCGGTGATCCGATGATTTAGAAATCGGGGGCTGAATTTTTGTGATGAACAGAAAATATTTAACGGTTCGGTTAAACGATGTTTGGGAATTGACGGGTCGATTACGTAAACGTCGGTTATGATACATTAGGTGAACTTGGGCCTAAACAGTCGTTACGAAAAATATCCGATTTTTTTATTCCCCGCCTGACGGCAAATTTATTATTCTCAGCTTCACCCACTTTTTCACTATAGTATGCCACTCAATATTTATAACTTCTAAAACAAGTCAGGATATCAGTTTCAACTTCATATTTTTTACCGATACAGTGTATCGAGCTGAAAGTGAGGTCGAACGTTTAAGCCGGATATACGATCCGGCAGGTTCGCTTCTAGTTAATACCCAGCCATATTGGATTACCACCACCGCACCGCAATAATATAACGAAATTCAAACATTAATACGCTCAAACACAATCACGGATGGCCGCATAATCGAGTTAGCTGCTATTCGGTTAAGCCCCTATCACGTAATCTGCCCCATTGTCTGACAGCCGTTCCGCCGATCATAAGGGCCGATTATTGTGGCAATTTCATGCACATTGTTTTCAAGTGTCTGCTGTCACCTGACGCCGCTACGAACCTCCTTCGAACACAATACCTCTACAATACAACCTTATCTGTTACAACCTCATAAAATGTTACAGACTATGTTTACTCGATATAAACAAATTAATGTTTCAACTCGATCCCAAATAATCCGACGATATAAAACCCAGCGATGGATAAACAACGTCGGAGAATAGTCGAAGTAAGTGATACTCAGGTGGAATATACGTCGGGAAGTTAAAAGTTTCACCTCGGTTAGATGCAGCTAAAGGAACAAATAAGTAGATAGAAGCAGTGTCAAAACTGCCAAAAACAAAACTATAAAGTTTGCTTTATAACGGGTAGATATCGCTTTATCTATTTGAAACGTCCAACTCAATTTGGATCGAAGTTCTTTTACAACTTCCATCCGCAAGCGAGCGATCTTCTCCTCGTAAGATGGCGTATCTTACGGCATCGCTTTCTAATCTGATGGCGTTTTAAAACATCTAATTAAGGCAATGTGTTTTAATTAAAGCCGACCACTTAATGGAATAGCAATTACTTAAGCATTCATAGACGTATTCATTAAAAGTTGTCTTTTAATAGCTTTGACCAAGTTACAATTTGAAATTAATGTGTAATTCTATTAGCGAGCGAGTATCGGGGCGGCCGGTTGAGTCTTGGTATCGCGATCTATAAAATCGAAAGCGTTTTACGATTAGTAAAACACGTAACGTGGACTGTCGCGTTACGTTAACGTTACGATGACGATGTAACATTACCGACCGATACTGCTGATCTTTTATTACATTATAAAAACAAACGTCTCGTATTAATTATGAGACTCGATGCAGTCACATCCCCATTGATCGTAAAGAATCTTTGATGGCTGTTGTAAAATGTTCCAAATCGTTGTCGTCATAATTTATGAACCATGTTTATGGGCGAATTTATGATATCTGTCTGTGTTACACGAGGACTATAGTATTGTCGCCGTCGCCGACTCCGTGTGTAAATTTAGAATTCGTTTAAAACTAACAAAATTCTTATATGTACCCATTGATAAAGTTAATTTAACAACAACAAAAGAACAAAAACAAAAAAACCACTTCTAGACTATAGTTTAATGCGCTGCCTGATTGGGTGTTCCCCCATAGTTACAATCTGGGTGTCTTCAAATCACGAGTGAATCGGTTTCTTCTAGGCAAGCGTGCTGCATCGTAGACCACATCGTCGCTTTACATCAGGTGAGTTGGCGGTCAAACGCAAGCATATTAATAAATAAATAATAAATAAGAATAAAAACTTACATGCACAAACTTAAGCTAAAAAGTAGAAAAATTACAGTTAAAATAGAGATTGAAAATCCTCACCATAACTTTTGCTAAAGGGTACCACCATGGTCGTAGCTAGACCAATGAGAACCACAAACTAAAACGTCACGTCTGGTCAACGTCAACGTGTTTTTGTCGTTGTTGTTGTTTTAGTTGATTTTTTCAAAAAGCACAGAATAAATTTCTTTAACATTTATATGGGACTGCCTCTGAAGTATGATCTATAAAATAATCATCGAAATCAATTCAAAACTTGGCGGAGTAATCCTGTAACAAAAATAGATAAAACATACAGTCGAATTCCTCCTGCTTTTTTAAGTCGGTTAAAATTAAAGTTGATGTGTATCTGTCTATTCAAGCCGTGACAAAGATTGCACTGACAGGGTTTCGTAGATTAGCCGATGAAACGGCCGATGTTTTTAACACGACGACTGAAGGCAAATTAGTAAACGAGTCGCGCCAGGAGGGTAAAGTGAATTAAAGCAACTTGGAGCCTATTACGTGAAGTGAGTTATAAAATAAAGCCGCGGCGAGCAACTTCATACATTACAAGCCGATAACCAGACGAGACTTCTGAGACAAACCAGTCCCTTTTAGTAAAATTGAAAACTTTTTCTGTTACTCATACCGCGGCCGCGACACCGCTCCTTTTAAATCAATTGCCTTTTATAATTAACTTACTCGGTTATTGAAGTGCACTCGCTCGTTTACTCAATTAAAATTCAATCGAGATGTAAATCTATCTAATTGAAGAACGAGTTTTTCTGGCTGATATAATTGTTTTGTCGATAAATGCGCTCCAAAGTATTGAAATGCTTATTAGTTATTCATAATTCCAGTGCAAGACGATTGACTTATCAACTGAACTAGTTTTCTGTACGGCTTTATTGTCACCTATCATGTGCGCTCCCATTTGTAATTTTATGATTATTTAAATGTTACACTTAAATAATAAGCAGGACTGATCAAACTGCAGTTTAACTAAAGCTAAAACGCACCGGGCGTTAACGCAGCACTTTTACAATTTAGGTATGTATGTCATATCACTTTGGGCAACTAAAACATAAATAGCTGGAATAGTTACTCCGTGTTTGGCTTTCTCTCTCTTTTAAATTAAGAACTCGGTGGAAAAAAAACCTAATACAACTCCATTGTTTTATTTTTCATTCTATATAATCGTTTCACATTCCTAATCAAGGACATGCCGCAAGCTGAAAATTAATTAAAAAAAGATAAACAGGTGTTTAATCAGGCTTAGTGAAAAACATGAAATGTAATGCAGGCGTATTACGTTTTCTACTAAACTGAAGAAATTACTTCAATCGGCTTACAAAGTTTTTAGATACAAATGGTTAAAGTTTTTAGATGCAATATGAAGGTATGCTCTGTCCCTTTCTCGCAAAGTGAATGTCAGTATGGAGTTTGTTTGCCGTACTGACAAGTGACGTCATTTGTAAGTATAAGGCGCTATCTGTCTATCTAGCAAGATATTAAAATACTCATATCTTTCTTAATTTTAAACACATATTAATTTCGTGTTCAGTGGTCGGCTTTGTTTATGGTCATAAACCACCACCACTGAACACGAAATTAAAATGTGTTTTTATAGGACAAAACAATATCAATTTGGTAGCCTACTCAATGCTTTTTATAATTGCAGTATGTCCAAGCATGGGTATCAATTTTGGTATTGAGAAGTCCCCCAATCTAATGCAATGAGTGCCCCCACAAGGAGTGCCACTTATCCAATTCTTATTAAACATTTATTAGATTAGACAAAAGCTATCGGAAGGTATCGGCCCAATGTTTTATTTATTACCATTTATTGGATTGCTATTTTCTCCGTGTAATATTTTAAGCAACCTCCTGATAAATGTCGGTGATATTATTGGAGAGAACGGCGGGTGTTGGAGGTGGATATTCTTGAATTGTAAGTTGTTTATTTTGTTCTCTAGAATAGCTATGCAATTCGTTTCTATTAAAACTATTTCTGTTACGTTTGAGTCTTTTTTTACATACTTGCTACGTTTTCTAAAGTTATATGATTATTTACGGGATATTTACCGTGGTATAATATCCCGTGAAGATATGTGGTTTAGTGAACAACCATGATAGTTTAAAACAGTGTTTTGCAACGTTTTTATGTTACTTTCAAGCTAAATTTAGAACCACTACCTTCGACGGAATTGAATTTTTCCATAATGCAATGCATTTTTATGGTAGGCATGTCCTGAATCGTCATCCAGGATTAGCTCCAGATAAAGGAACTCTTCAACAGTCAAAAGCATAGATACGAAAATTTGTGTAGGTACGTATTTTATTATGATGTCCGGTTTTAATGACATGGTTGACAGTACTCAAGGTTGGTTCCTGACTAGGGAACTCTTCAATGGTTAGCAACACAGACATGAAATTATGTACACGCATTCTATTATGATAACTCATTCTAAGTTCCATTCTTTTACCTAATTAAGATTTTTTTTGACATAAAGTTTTTTTAATCAAGGCCAGCCTATGTTCAGCTATGGACGTCCTCTGGCTGATGATGATGATGAACATTTTAAAAAGCAATTTTTATCGCTGCTCTTAAGAGATAAGCCAACACTCGGTGTGCGATAGGTACAATCGCGTAATGGTAATGCACCCTTAGTTAATCAAGCTTAGCTTCAAGATGCCATTCGCCTAATTATATTCGGCATTGTTTAATCAGAGCTATGCTTCCATTAATTTAATTAAGTCCACCCTGTAGTGGCTATGAGAAAATTGCTTTTATTTGTGGGGAGGAGTCGTTCATTAGGCATCGTATCCATTACATTTTAATCATTTTTAGCTTCTTACATAATTGAATATTTGGGTGAAGATAAGGTAGTGTTAGTAGGAATCCGATTCGAAATACCAGATATTATATCACCTTAACTGGAACTATTTGAAATGTGACGTTGGAGGCGTATGGAAAGAATAAGCTGGACAGAAATAAAACCAGGAAGTATTAGATATTGTCGACGAGAAAATAACTCTACTAGCGAGTACAGAGACTAGAAGAGGCAAGATGTTTGGCCACTTCGAAAGACATGACAAATTAATGAAAACCATCATAGAGGGAAAGGTAGAAGGAAAAAGAGGACCGGGAAGATCATGAAGAGTATGCTTATATCAAATAAAAGCGAAGGCAAAATGTCATGTCTTACAGGGAGGTGAACATGCTGGCAGAAGATCGTCAAGCCTGGAAGTTACTCCACCAAGGAAATTTCACCTGGAAGTTACTACAAGAGCTACGCTCTTAAATGTTGAATGAATGAATGAATGAAATGCGAACTTTACAATACAGATGCATGTGCACTTTTTCTACGCGAAATCGCCGTAACTTTATTTCAATGACACAAACACTAAAGTTTTGCACAAGCAAAAACAAAATACCGGTAAATCTGTCAAAAACTCATTGTGCGAGAGAAATTGTGGTTAAATTATACTAAGGCAATTTTTTTTATAGGCAATGGCAATTTATATTATCTTTGGACACATGCCTATTATGATTAATTTAATAATATATTTTTTCTTTAACTGATTTTTACAATATCATGAAATGTAGGCAGGAATCCTCTTTTAGACAAAAAATTGTCTGTTGCCCGGGCCAATTGAAATAAGAGCTAGAAGAAAACCACTCAATGCTTGGAACGCATCCTGCGAGCTAAGCTGCGTAAAGGCATCGTTGAACGAACGTAATACTTGAATTCAGCAATAAACTGGAAACTAATCACCTTTTCTTGAAAGCTTAGCATACCATGTCATATTTCAGGATTCAAAAATATAAACAAAGTCAAAATAATAGTAATATTGTTATAAAACTCGTAGTTCGTCCCAAACAGTGACCTCACAACCTAAATATCTCTACAACACCTGAACTGACTGTCGCTTATATTTGAATTTACAAATTGTAACTGCAAAATTTCATGAAGATCGGATTTTACGATACTAAAATTATAGTTAAACAAATACCTACACATACATCCAAAACTTACAAACATACAACATCATTCATACCCTTGCCAATCTGCTCCCGCGTTTCCGTAGACTACCTATATGCATTTATTTACGGTTTAAAATTTATAAAAGACATTATGCGTAAACAAGCCAACCGAAGAACGACAAAAACTTTATTATAATCAATATAAAGTTTTATTTTTAATTGAAGATATAAAATTGTAAAAATACAACTTACAGGCAAAGATAAATCCATCATTTCTAAGTTTCCACACTTATAATTTCTTGTAATTAAACAAACACTACACTAAAAATGTTTATTGCACAATATATGTGATTAAGTTGCGCACTGTTATTAAAATAATTGAATAAAGACGTGTTTACGTCCAGAGCTCCGTTCAAAAACTGAATGAATGAAGCGTCTCTGCCGGCTTCCTGCCGCTACTGATAACGACCTCCGGTTAGATTGCACCCACTTCTATCTACAACTAATTTTGTTAATTTGTGAATGAAAAAGTTTTAGGTAGAGCATTTAAGTACATACTACGTACTCACTTCCCTATAAATAAACTTCTATTCTTGGAAGATTGTGTTTGTATTTTTCTTACATAATAATTATCTACAGCCACAACAGCTGTCATTCGAACGTTTTCTATATTTTCGAGAAAAAAATGTTTTGTTAACACCTACTGTGCATGCGTTTTAAATGTGTGTATGATTTACTTTTTGTGCAAATAAAAGATCTCGTATCTTCTCTTTAAAAATTTTAACTCGATGGAAAAAGACAAAACAGCAAGTACGATTACATGGCTCACTAGGCCGTTATATATTTCGTTTTCATCGTGGGGTATAAATGCAAGGCAATGGAAGGCACTTTCAAGTACACTATAGCACTATGCGTAGCTTTCACTGCTTGGCTTACCTGTCATGGCGTGGTATGAGAAAGGAGAAAAGAATTTTAGACAAAATAATGGGTTTTTTTCGCCTAAGAGAAGGATTATTTGACACATTTATCAGTTAGAGGAAATTTACAGCCGTGGCTTAGATTTAAACGTTCTTAGGACTTTAAAATGTTTAGTCAATTATCAAGTAACATCAGACGTAATGTAATAAGTAATAACAAATCTCAAACGTCTCATCTACAGAAAGCAGCCTTTTACAAAATAAATTCAACAAAGACCCCTAAACGGTATTGTTCCACAAAGATTTATCGAATCAGTAATACAATCTATCCTTGCCCCAATCGAATGTAACCGACAGGTCATTTTAGTTTTAAATTGTCTAGAAAATCGTTAAATTAGAACAGATGAAGGATCACAGTTTTATTTTCGAAATTAGTCACGTTCACATGCCGAGCTAGGTAATAAACACTTGGAAAAATGGGCGTAGTAACTGGCATTTGACACGCTCAAACTGGCAGGGCTTGTATTCTCCCTTATAGAAATGCTACTAAAAAACTATAGCGGCTAACCGAAATGAACCAAAACCACAGTCTGTAACTACTGGCGTTTCAAGCGGTATTTTGATGTATACCTCGACTTTTAACGAAGACTATTTTTATTTTTCAACTGTCAAAGGCCTCTTTTACTTTCTTCTGCTTCTCTCTTTTTCGTGTTATGATAGTCTACCACAGCACAATGATACTTCTAGAGTTGATAAAATTTCACTTGACCTCCAACCTCTGTCCTAAAAATGTTAAGGCATCAGCGGCGGTCACGTTTGACACCTCCATGGGCTTCATAAAAAAAGTATTGTTGAAGCAATACCTGAAAAATCATTAACCGTAGTTTGTTTTAAAGATTTTCCACGATCCGGGTGCTATTTTAGTGTGATAGCAGATAGTAAAAAAGTACAATATTATTTTTCAATTCTCGTACAAAGGTGGTCGGCGCGGCTTGGGGGTGCCACAGGGTGCTACGCCAAATTGGTTGTATTGTCAATTTGGGCAGTGCGTGCCGGCGCAGATGAAATGTTTATTTTCAATTTCCGCCATTCTGGCACCGCGTCCGCCACAGGATTAGGATGAGAGCTGCGTACACTATCGCGTAGTTTTTCAACTTTACATACTCGTGATTTCGTCGAATATTTAATAGTTATTTGTGTTTCAAGGGGGCAAAGTAATATTTTGTTCGATGACGGCGTTATTTTTAATCCAAAGCGAAGCAAAGAATTCTAAAGTAGAATCCAGAGCGTGGCGAGGAATTAAATATACGCCACCTGAGAACAAAATATTTTGACCCCACTATTTTTCATCACTATGAGAAAAATGAAAAAGCTACGAGTACCTACCTACTCGAAACTCGTATCTATAGACAGTGGATTGAAAGTGTAAATAAAACACAAATAATTATGAAAAAATTACACATCTATGTTTATGTGTGTGCTAACCAATCAAATAAATGAGTTTATCACCAAACAAAATTTAATGTCAGTTTGTAATTTATCCAAACTACGCTAATCTATAAGAATCACGAACGTGGAACAATCAGAAGAGAGAGCCCATAGGATAGGATATCAAACTCCTATAGGAACAAACTTGAATTTGGTTCCCGTTATCCTCTAAATCCAATTGTCGTTTTTCGAATAGGTGTGATGAAAAGTTTTTTCTCATGTGCATTGAAAAGCTACATTGACCATTACCAGCAGTTTCTGGTAGATATGTCATTAGATATGATTGTAGATTGCAAATAAATATATACCATGCTACCTGCATATTATGCCCTATTATGTACTGGACTTTATAATCAACTAACAATGGCCCGTGAGTTCATTTATTCTTAATGTGACGTTTTTTTTTTAGACATACTCGTACCAATAACTAGAGTATCGACAATAATTGGAAACTTTTTACCAGACGTCCAAAGTCAAAAATATAGTAGTTAGCATGTACGTATACATGCTGAAGTGTTCTCCCTTTTGATTATTGAGGTGTTGATAGTTTCGTCTAGCTTCTAGGATTTTCATTTGAGTGATCATCCTAGACTACACTGTGATGACTGGTGACATCAACATAAATACAAGAAGGCAAAAGTTGCACGCTTAAAGTGACATTAATGGATAGGTATTTTAAAATGAAAGTGAGGTTTGGTAATTTTTTGCAGGTGCACCGTTTGCGAAATATGATCCGGCAAGAAACCCGTTGTATGGTTATTAATATTAGAAAGAAAGAAACTTGTTTGAAGTAAAAATAAAAATACATCTATTGGCGCGCCTTAGCAGTAAAACTGACTCGTATGCCGTGAGTGCCGTGACGAACGTGACGTCATATGTCGTCATGTTTCACATCTGCTCATAACAGCCAACTTTTTATTTATTTATTTTTTAATGCCATCGTCCGATTTATGTGTAATTGAAACAGTATCATAGCAAACCAAATTTTGAAGTAAGATAGAGTTCGCTCACTCAATCAGCTATATTTCAATATTATCAAACTAAAAAGCAGCATTCTCGTGACATGTTGTTTCACCTGCTATAAGTCTATTACAGGCAAGTATCTTTTACAGCGATAATTGTGGGTTCAAAGTATCCAACGTTGGTGGCATGGAAGTCAAATGTTAGCACATTTTATTACCCGTGTTTGCCATGCTTCCTTTGAACGGGACAGTGCCGGCGGCAGTCTTGTAGATAAAGGGTTAGTTCGTATAATGGCTCAATGCTCTGTGATCTTTGCTGACATAGGACATAATAAACGTTCGAAGTTATCTAGCTGTGTTTGGTGGCAACTTACGTGAGTCCATTGGTCTCTGTTTTAATTTAAGGCCACGCTCACCGCTAGCTATATATCCTTCCAACACAACATCGAACATGCGGATTCAACATTATAAAAGAAAAAAAAAATTGCTAACTAGAAACAAAAAATGATAGGACATATTTTATAGAATCAAATTGTTTTCGTTTGAAATATTATTTTATTTCAGCGGAAGAGATTGAAAAAAAAAACTTTTTTTTTAAAGATATTTTTTTCCTTTAAAATATCAGAATTAGAATATATTTATTGCAAAAGCTGAGTACAAAGTATATTCATAATAACTAGAGTAGTATCAAAAACTTACTAATTGCGGGCGTACAATTATTGGTCAATACGAAAACTCAACATGACGATCGACACGAAAATTGCTTCATACTATTTGCAATGTGATTCTAGAGATTGTTTTTTAAATTTTAATTTTCAATTTGGCTAACTGGTTTTTAAATTATCACTCAGAGTTATTCATTTATGATGAAAATTTGCGATTGAAATAGCTGCGGCCGTTGAGCGCGGCCTTAAGTAAAATTAAGATCCGGTTGAGTAGATGAAATCTTACCTGAAACAATGATAATTAATATTTTAGTATTGTGCATATTAAAACTATGTATGACAAAAGGAGTTTGCCCAAACTTATTAAGGTCTGGCCTGTCTAATACACAAGGTTACAAGGAACGGCAGTACTTAGCTGAAAGGTGGTTTTATATTCATCATTATGAACAACTTTTGCTATTGCACTAACCTGAAATCGCGAGAAAATATCAGCTGTTTCAGATATTTCGTTTGAGTGAATGGTTTTTTATGAGACAGCAAATTGCGATTTCAGCGTTGATCCCTTTTTAATTTAAACATTAGTGAAGGTCAAATACGTTTTCTTTACTTAATATACAATTAATTATTTCATGTGATTTGTAATATAAAGATTTTTAAATAGGTGTTGAAATCTGGAATAAAAATGTTAATATTATTTTTACAATCTAACTCAATTTGGCCAAAAGGTTTTGTTGTTACATAAAATTGTTATTTTTGTAATAAGCTTTTTGTATAAAAAATCCTTGAGTATTTCTTTGAATATAGTAAGGTGTATTTTTTATTCCCATTGAAAAAGTTGCTCATAATAATGATTTCAATTACCTCTTTTCAGCTTAGTACCTATACCACTGTTCCGTGTAACGTAACGTATTCACTGATATAAAAGCAACTTGAACTTGACAGAATAAAGACGCGATTAATTTTATGTGGTTCTTACTTTCTAATCTTACTAAGTAAAAGATCATTGCCAGATTTACAAATAAATGTAAATAAAAATAAACTGCAAAAATAGTAAAGTACATTATGAGAAATTATAACGTAAATTGGAACGTTTGCCTTTCCTGTATCGTCCAGTATAGTTCACTGCCCCATAATTTTCGAAGATTACCCAGCAATTTGCCTAGCATTTGTCCACAAAGGGTTATACAATTGCCCGTTATTTTAAAAGAAAAGACAGCACGTAAACTGTCTGTGGCGCTCTTTAGTGTGCAATTTAGCCTACTGCCAGTAATGACTAATGAGGATAGACTGTGGTATTTACCTACCGAGGTAGGTCTAGTCTTTGTTAGGCCTGTTCTGTGGTTAGGCATACAGATAGTGTATTTATACGAATAAACTATACTCATAAACCTGGCAAACGATTACTACGTACTTTAGCGTAGACGGTTTCCGTCACAGCTATCTCGCTCGTACATTTTATAGATAAAAACTGAGTTGGAATTATTATTGTAAAAAAAACAATTGGACATAACTTTGTTAAAAGAGATCCAAATAAACAATATTTTTATAAATTTTTTATCAAACTGTTCCGCCAAAATACAAAATATCTAGGTACATGAAAATTGAGAGTTTAAAGAAAGTCATTTAGAACATTTGGTTTTTTTATTTCCATAAATTTTATATGAAAAGAATATAATAACTTTACTGTAATGTACTTAGGCATTGTCTGTAAAAGAAATGTACTTCCGGGTGGGCTTTTGGGCTTTTATTTTCGACAGCTTTACCATACCAAATCTGTCAAAATTCATAACATACCTATCAAAGTTAAACCGTCGTTATGTTTTTTTTTCATAGCGGTTACGAAACCTATCTTATTTTTCTTTGGTCCCTGAAGTCTTATCCCCATTTCTTGTCATAATGTTTTTAAAGTTTGACAACTTTAGTACCAGTATGGCAAGACTGCCAAAATTTGTTGTTAAAATATCGTCACAGAAAATGTGAATAGAGCCCAAGTTGTGGAAAAGAGGTATTAGTAATTTTTTTTGTGAATATAAAATCGAGAATGATCATAACACAGCATAATTCCATTAACTAATAAGTACCTATTCATAGATTTAACTAAATTCCCATACAGAGCATAGCACACTGAACCGTACGTATATATTCCTAATGTAGACCAAAACGCCATACCTATATCGTGTTTAGGTATTCCCGTAACAAATTAAATTGTCTCTAACAACGCAAGCACGTGGAAATGTCGACACGTTACAGGAATACCGACGGGACAGCCGCGGCCTTATTAACTGCCAGTAATTAAATTATTAGAAATCTCGAGCCGGACTAATTAATGAAGAATTCCAACATTTCGGTCCACCTATCGAGCTTAATTAAAATTGATAAAGCGAGTGCGAGCTCGCCAAATATCACCTCTATTAATGGGATGATCACTCGAACTAATTAAATTATCGAAGTAATGGTGCGTGCAAGCGATACCACCAGCTAGTTACGTGTAAAGTAACAACTCAACTTTACCGAGTTAAATTACTCCACGGTCTATTAAAATGATTCTAATTTGCCACGCCTATTGAACTGATCGGCTTCTACTCTAAAAAAGAAATGGTTATGCGCATTTTGTAAAGAGATCCGTAACCAATTTTCATTAGATTCGTAACACCGTCAGGCCAATATGACCACACAAGCTTTCAATCGCTTTAATAAAAAGATAAAATCTTCAGTAAAAAGATAGATGAGTAAAAAGTTTGTAATGATAGACTAAAAATATAATAATGACGAATAAGTTTTTATGTCCCTTAAAACAATTCAGTTTAAAATATGATGGGACTGACATGCCATTGTTGGCAAAAGTCCCAAAAAGAAGTTTGGAATTTAAAAAAACCCTAATAAAGTCATTTATTTATTTACGTGGATATTCGCCAAAGAACCAGAGTCACCGACATAGCTGTTAAAATTTGCAAGTTGAAGTGGCAATGGGCAGGCCACATCGCTCGTAGAACCGATAACCGATGGGGAAGAAAGGTTCTTGAGTGGAGACCACGAACCGGAAGACGCAGCGTAGGTAGGCCTCCCACTAGATGGACCGACGACATAGTGAGAGTCGCTGGCATCCAGTGGATGCAAAAGGCAGGCTGTCGTTCAGTGTGGAGGTTAAAGGGGGAGGCCTATGTTCAGCAGTGGACGTCATCTGGCTGATGATGATGATGAAAGTCATTTTGTGTTCAAATAGCAGAAGCTTAAAATTTACATAATGTAGTCGAACCGTCTACGGGCTGACGATGTGACTTGGACTTGACCGTGATTTACTTTGCTTAACTTTGACTATGACTATGATTTGCGTGACAATATTTACATTTATAGATCTAGATAGTATTAACATACCCGACACAGGCAAATTGCACAAGAACTACGACGCCAAAATCATCTCTGGTGAAAAAAAAACGTAAAATAAACTTAACTTACGTAACTTAATTGACACTAACTTAATGGTAGAAAACTATTAAGCATACTGTATCTAAGTATACTATAAATAGCTCTTTATTTCCTTTTATTCAAATGTAACATTGTACGCGGCGCGCATGGCCACAGGGACATTAAAAAATGAGTAATTATAATAAAGCTGATACGTCTCATAATTAACTAAGCTGATGAAGAGTGCTTTGACGAGTCACAAGCCACGCAGCCGCTGTAAGCGCTTTTTGTACGATATATTATTTTCTTTTGCTGATGTGGATACAAGTAAATTGATGAAAGGAAATGGAGAAATTCTTTGCACCAGCCTTGCCATCCTTTGCTTTCCTTTCCTTTCTTTTACAGTATAGTGGGTTAGACGAATCGGTAGCACTAAGACGAAAGAAGCAATTTGATCATTATGAACAACGTTTACACGTTGTGCATGTGCATGAACAACGGTGTGAATGCATCCAAAGTATATTTAGGTACCTAGTTTGATTCAGTCAAATAATTTATTTACCATACGAGAATTTGTATTGTAGGTACCCAAACTGGTATATCATTGACTCCACTACTAGTTAGGAATCATGCCAATTAAGAGGTCTTCCAATAATTGCCCTATCAGTTTTCGATACTGAGAAATTCGATGCAAGTATGAACCAATACCTTGCCAGCTCTTGTTATTTCCTCAAACGGATTGATTTAACTTGATAAAATTGTTATAAAAATAAGATAAATAAGTATAAATTACAGCTTTATAATAGCCCCGACAAAAGAGCTTATAATCTTCAAACGGCTGAACAGATTTTCTTGAATCAGGGCTAAGAAAACTCTCGATCAAGTCACAAGCAAAAAAAAAACGGTTCTCAGCCGTTTGGGAGCTACGAGCTACGATGCCACAGACTACTACACAGTAATAATATATGTTTTTATACTTTTAGAATTGAGATCAATACTAAAACTGTAATTGTGCAAAGTTTCATGCACTTAAGTTATATGATTATTTAACTTTTGTTTATGTAAATATCCCGAGTTACCGTGGTAAGGTTGTGGAATGAGCTCCCGATATTTCGGCGCAGTTACATGCACCATGTTCACGGGAAGACACCACCTTACCACGGTAAATATCACGTAAATAATCATATAACTTTAGTGAACAACCGTGATAGTTTAAAACAGTGTTTCATGCACTTATCCTAATTAATAAAAAAAATAAAAGGTTCGATAAGAAAAAAAGGACGAAGGAGGATGAAAGGACGGACGCACACATGGACAGACAGATAGACTGACAGAAAGACCTCATAAGGGTTCCTTGTAGTAGTCATCATAGTCAGCCTTTTAACAGTCCACTGATGGACTTTTAGCCTACCCCCGAAAGGGTGATTGGGCCATATCCACCACGCTGGCCTAGTTGCGGGTTGGTGGATTCACATACGCCATTGAATTCCTTCTCTGTACGTATGCAGGTTTAATAATATATTATATAAACTCCAAAGAGCTCATTGGTACGGGCCCGGGGTTTGAACCCGCGACCTCACGCTTTCAAGTCTAGAGGTCTCCCAAATGGGCTACCACGGCTTGTAGTAAGTACGGAACCCTAAAAAGTGCATGAAAAACATTTTCAAATCTGAAAATTTCATATTCACGTGTCACGTTAAGCGCTGTCCCGCTTTCTGGCGTCACGCAGCAGCACTAGTGCTAATTAGCCCTCGTGACAACCCACTCCTGCCATAAAGTGGTGCAGATTTATCGCCACAGATTATTTATATTATGTTTATTAGGCGCCGCCCTCCGCCCTGCTTTCCCGCTAATTGAATTGCCCGGATTTTTATACGTAACATCACCTGAGCTCACATGTCATCTGGACAAACGAAGAATGTATCTATATAGGGACATAAGAAAAGACTAAGAAGGCCGGTAGAGCGGTTTGTGTGTTCCCACTTTTTTTGACATCCACTTGCGTCAGCGGGATCACAGTTTTGATACAAATGATAATAAGTATATATTTCGTTAGTATAAGCTAAGGTCCTTAGATCAGACAGACAAGGAATATAATGCCGTAGTATAATTATTCATCATCATCATCATCATCAGCCAAAAGACGTCCACTGCTGAACATAGGCTTCCCCCTTTAACCTCCACACTGAACGACAGCCTGCCTTTTGCATCCACTGGATGCCAGCGACTCTCACTATGTCGTCGGTCCATCTAGTGGGAGGCCTACCTACGCTGCGTCTTCCGGTTCGTCGTCTCCACTCAAGAACCTTTCTTCCCCATCGGTTAATCTTCTTCTTATTCTCATGGGTTAATGGTTCTTCGAGCGATGTGGAATGCCCATTGCCACTTCAACTTGCAAATTTTAACAGCTATGTCGATGGCTGTTCTTTGGCGAATATCCACGTTTCGGATTCTATCGCGGAAAGAAACTCCGAGCATAGCTCTCTCCATTGCCCGCTGTGTGACTCTGAGTTTTTCCAAAGGCCAACAGTTAAGGACCACGTCTCAGTACCATATGTCATCACTGGCAACACACACAGTATAATTATTATATTATTCCTTTTCAATAAAAATAATCGGTTTACAACTGGCGAAGATATCGCGTAAGATAGGCACACAAAAAAATATCGATTTGAGAACCTCCTTTTTTGAAGTTGATTGGATATTCAAAACTATAATTTAATAATAAATTCCAAGAGAAACAACAATAAATAACCATCGACTCGGACTCGATGTAACAACCGTTCTAATTAACATGCGTCTTCATAAATCACGGTTACAAGGAATACAAGTTATTTTGGCAATTGCTCGGGTTATGATTAACTACGTCCCCACCCGTAACGTGGTATGATGAATAGATGCTAATAATAACTGCTATTTTATAACAGTGAACGGACATCTCTAAATACTATTGAGTTTGATCGGCAAAGACAAATGATGCAACATTTTCATATTAAAAAACAATGTTCATGGATCCTGGTGACCTTCGTCAAACACAGAGGCACCCGAGAGGGTTTAATAGGTGTAACTTTAACCTAGTTGCACCACAATACAACCCATCTTTAGAATACTAAACAAGCTGTTGAAAATTGACTTACATCAGTATATGCTAATTGGTTTCTGTTTTTACCGATTCAAAAATCAGGTATATAAATAAATAAAGTAAAAAAATATATAGATAAAATAATAATATATTAAAGATAAAATAATAATATGTATATCAAAAAATAAACAAGTTAACAAATCTCTACATAGTATAAATTGAAGCCGCTTTCCGCGTCTGTCTGTCTGTATGTCTGTATGGCCGCTAACTCCACCTAAACCACGCAACGGATTTTGATGCGGTTTTCACCATCAGTTAAATACATTTTCAAGGAAGGTTTATATTTATAGGGACCCGCCCCGGCTTCGCACGTAAATTACACCCGTGCGAAGCCGGGCAGGCGGGTCGCTAGTTATAGATAAAATAATAATATATCAAAAAATAAACAAGTTAACAAATCTTCGTCAAAACATCTGGAAATTAGGGATGTTCTCAGTGAGAGAAAATATCTATATCTAAAGTTACAACGGCTATTGTTAATTCCGTGGCCACGAGTAGGTACTCATCTGAATTCTGGTATATTTGCTGATTTGTTGCGCAGTGTGTTCGGGGGCTAATTAATTTTAATTGGACTGGATGCAACGTCTATTATATGTTTGAGGCTTTGGCCAATTTGCTTGGGAAACTAAGCTTCGTGCAATATTGTAAGCGTTACGAATTTAGACAACCCTAATTAGAGGATTCTTCTCGGAATTTTGACGAGTAGTTCGTATTTCTAGCTATTTGTAATATGATTTTTAAGTTTAGGTATTGATAAATGTATAGTATTACATATTAGATTACTATGTAAATGTATTACTGAGTATTTTTGTCACATTTTATTTAGATAAAAACAAAACAACCAAAACGTTATAGTCGGTGTATCCAGCTCAATCAAACGTGAGTATATTCCCGTATATTTAAAACTAGCGGTCCGCCCCAGCTTCGCACGGGTATAGATTATAGCCTATGTCACCCGGAGATAGTGAACTTCCCAACAGTGAAAAAATTTTTCAAATCGGTTCAGTAGTTTCGGATCCTATTCAATGCAAATAAATAAACAAACAAACAAACAATCAAATCTTTCCTCTTTATAGTATTATAGTATAGACAAACAGCTGAGATACTATCTCCTTTCTTTTATCTCTTACTAGCTGACCCGACAGCCGTTGTTCTGTGTTAGAATTGTCAAACTCGCGAAATTAAAATCGTAAATTTCTTTCTTAGCAATTTTCAAAGTTTTCTTAATTTTTCTTCATGACCAATGTAAATAGGGATTATTTTTTATATAATATATAGATAAGTCCGCGTTTCACTAACTACTCACCTGTTGGTAAGTGACGATAATGGTCAATGCTGTATTATGTAATGTACCGTATTGCTTTGGCCTAAAAATACCTTAATTAAGTTGGCAGATTGCGAAACGTATTTGTATTTTAGGTAAAAACAAGTCACAAAATACTAAGACATTTTGACAACGCCAAGATTTATTGCAATTTTACTAAGTTAGAAGCAGTGTCCGAAAAAATCTCAGTTCTGTCTTTCAGTTATATTTTTCTGAAAAAATAAATCATTCGTTTTTTAAGATGTTCTGGCGTCAAAAATACTAAGAACCTTAGATAAAATACATTAAAAATCTACTAGTAAAGATACTAGCGTTACTTAGTTTCGATTATTAAAATATTAATCGTCACACTGCCCAAATTAGATCAATAAGATTGTGCACTAATCTCGACATGAAGCCACGCGTAGGGTTGCCAGTCCTCACAAAACTCACACTTGCAACAATCGCACCTAATTTTATGCTCGTGTGCCTTTACAACGAATCGGCTCGACGTGATAAAATCCCGCTCAAAGCTTGTTTAAATTAATTAAAGGCTTAGCTCGTGCAACTTTATCTAACGTAATGGAGACGCGAATGAACGGCAGTAATCTGATACAGAATACTTCAATAGAGCAGAAATATTGGGTATAGTATTTCTAATACCTATGTATGGAGAGATGACATCTGATCTACTGCACTTCGTCTAAAAAAAATAGTTTATAAGTTAAGGTGACATCTCTATAAGTAACTCTTTCTTTTTATCGTATTAGATAAACTAATTTGCTTGCGAAAGTTGCGTTACGATGTAAAAGTCATTATTATTTCCTCTGTGAGAAGTTTGGCGTTGCACTCATGTGCATTTGCCAGTATAAAGTAATAAATTATTATCAAGTTTGATGAAATGTAGTCAAACAAGTCGGTCAGAGTCAAGTAAGTCACGGTCAATTCAAATGCATGCTCTAGTAAAGTGGTGGAGACTTTACAAAAGGCTTCTATATTATGGAGCTTTGAAAACATTACAAAAATACATGTTTCGCGTTTTATCACCTGCCCCTACACGAATGTGTAATAATCCACCATTATTACACATTAACTCTCGAAAATACACAAGTTTAGGAAAATAATACGACACATTCATGTTTCTTTCATGTTGGCTCCAAAACTCCCTAAAAGTAATTTAACTCTTTATAATATATTTTTTAATAATGTAAACAAACGCAAGACTTTTTTGCCTCACGTTAGCAACAAAGCAACGGGACTGCGTTATTTTTTGCGGAGAGAGTTGAAGGGCCAAAGAGTGACACCGTACTTATTATCTCATAAAATGTACGGTTACTGAGGGAATGTCTACGCGAGTGAAACTACGATGCGCATCCAGTCCTTAATAAGAATAAAACCTCTACATAGAAGTTTAGTTATCATTGCATATGTTGTCTCGTGTAATATTGTACTAATATTGTTAACAATTTCACCAGTTTTGTCAGTGAGATATTATGTCGTAAAGGTCTAAACACACCCGTAACAAAGTTTCCTAGCAAAACATCCAAGCGAAGCAACAAGTCGCGACAGAACATGACATTGAATCGCGACGCCTTGAAGTAAGTCTGGCTATTCTTCTCGGGAATACATGTTAGATTAAAATCCAAAAATATAATAATAGTATGGTATTTAATACACTTTATATTAGAAAATTTGAAAAAATCTTTTAAATCAATGGAACGGAAAATGGAACTCTTATACACCACTTTGTTTTCCGTTTGTTCTTCAATGCTTCAGCCTTTTTACTCGACTACTAGCATTTATATAGTGTATCTATGACTACTAGAGGGTAATGATTTTTGAGTGTATGTAGGTATTGTAGGTATGAGTATGACATATTTATTTAGTTCTACCCGCACTTGGCCGGTGTTATTTCTATCGCCTGTCACTCTCATTGAAATGTGCAAAGTGAAACAGAAACAATGTAAAGTGCTAGAAATGCCACCCTGTTAATAACCTCTATTTCAAAGAGAGACAGCCGCGCGCGCGCAGTTGAAAAAAACCGCCGAATGTGGCTGACATTATAGTCGGAGTAACTGACTTAAGGTGGCTCGATTCACCTATGGCGGGAAATTTAAAATTTACACAGTTATTTGGTCCTAGTATTCAGGCCAGGTAATTATTTTTAAATAACACAGTGTTTGCGCAAAATGTTGGCTGTTTTTATATTATAATGTACAATTATTTAACAGTAACGCACCATATTACTTACATTTGTGAATAAACCGTTTGAAACAGCAAAAATTTGTTTATTCACAAATGTAAGTAATAATGGGCATTAGAGATAAATAGCTTTACATGATTTTGTAAAGAATAATAATTAATCTGCGCAAACATAATGGTTGTTTACAATAATTACCCGGCCTAGCTACAAGGACAAGAAAACTGTTTGAAATTTGAATTTCCCGCCATTTGTGCAACGAACCACCTTAATCATAAGCGAGTAATTCCCGTGTCATATAAATAAAACGTATGAAAACTACGTCAGTTTCCATAATAACCTCTAACTCTACTCAATTGAAGTAGACGTGTTTTGCTATGAATATGTACATAACAAAACACGCGTTACTCATGTGAACTCATTGTACGTCCGTTACTCACTGTCATCTATCACAGCTATTCAAACATAGCCGGAGGGCTGCAACTGATGTTATAAAAAATCTGGCAAACATGCTCTTGTTTAATCTCATGAGAAGGCTAATTGTCCAACGCAGTGACGATGGCGGGACAGGGGCAGAGGGGAGGGGCGAAGGGAACACGTGACCTGTCACTGACAGGGAAATTAAAACATTCCGCTATTATTTTCATTCCGCGGATGCGGGGATGCATAGGGCCGTAAAATATTCATATTGCATTATGAATAGGAGAGACATGATAGGATTTTGGGAAAGGTTTCAATCAATAAGAAATGTTTTGTTATGTATTACTAGCTGACCCGACAGACGCTGACCTGTCTTAGCTATGCATGTCCAAAAATAAAAATAAAACTGTTCACATTCATAAAACGCGCGAAGTTAAAATTGTCGTTAAGTTTTCAGAAATTTTCCAATTTTCTTAGTTTCGTTCCGTTAGAACCTTCTATAAAGTATTAGAAAAAAAAGATATATAGAAGACAGACACATGCCGCCCGCATGCTGGGTACGCTGCCAACTGGTAGTGGGCTTGAGCATTTGGATTGTCTTTAGACCTTCAACGGTCTATGGGCAGTCTAACTGTATTTGTAGTGTTAGTTTTAGCCTGTATTTCTTACCCATAGATAAAAGATTAATTTTATTTATTAGAGTTCGCGCGGTTAGTTTATCAAGAAATTACATAGAAACAGCTGAAAATTTCTTATTTTATTTTTCTGTTTTCGTTACTTAATTATTTATGATTATGCTGCACCTACTTATAATTAGGCTGCAACTTGTACCTTAATGTTGAAAAAAAATTGTACAACTTTACAGCATTATTTTCTTCGTGGTTGAACTTTTATTGTAAACAATTCGTTCAACATAATCGGTCTTACCTATTTAAGTTAACCTTAGATTAAAATTTCTGTCTCGTATTCGCTCGCGTATTTTTACAGGTTCACTAACTTTTTCGAGTAAAGTCGAATATTTTCAATGCAAATATGTACAACTAGTAGCGCCCCTTGCGTAGTGATGAAAAATGGTGATGATGACAATGAATAGCCTATGTCACTCTCTGGCTCTTGAACTATACCCATGAAAAAAATCAGGTCGATCCGTTGTTCCGTTGCAGCGTGAAAGAGGAACAAACATCCATACATCTATACATACAAACTTTCGCGTTTATAATGTTAAGTAGGATATATGAAAGCGCTTTGGTTGCTTTTCCGTCAAAAAATGTGAGAGGGCTCCTAAATGGTCCTCATTTAATAACCCACATAATATGCGCAATCCACCATATCATATCAAAGTAGCATCGGCTGGCGCCGGCGGCGTAGAAATTTAATAATTAAAAATCACCCCTAGTGCAGGGCGTACCTATATAAGGGTTGTCTACTGCATATTACACGTTATCATTTTTAATTAAAATTTCTCGTGCCACCACTACGTGTAATGACGAAATATTCGACCATCGTTGTCGGGTTCTTTCCTGATATTTATTACTTTTAAAGTAAATAAAACTAGATGTATTTACATCATCATCATCAGCCAGAAGACGTCCACTGCTGAACATAGGCCTCCCCCTTTAACCTCCACACTGAACGACAGCCTGTCTTTTGCATTCACTAGATGCCCGCGACTCTCACAATGTCGTCGGTCCATCTAGTGGGAGGCCTCCCTACGCAGCGTCTTCCGGTTCGTGGTCTCCACTCCAGAACCTTTCTTCCCCATCGGTTATCAGCCCTTCGAGCGATGTGGCCTGCCCATTGCCACTATACTTACTTGTATTTACATAAATGTTGTGAAAAGCGTATCCTAAATTCAAACAAGGGACACAAGCTATTCCCGTCCGATAAATCAGACAAAGCAAATTATTACCAGAACTGCTCTACCTAAATTAAAATCAAAATGTACCTCAGATCAAACAAACAATGAAGATATGCCTTAGCACAATTATCAATTATCGTATTTAAATGTCTCCATGTTTCTTCTACTTTTTACACTATATACCTACCCTTAAACCGCTTAACTAAAACACTGTAAGCACGGCACACTAATAGAAGTGACACCAATAAACTAAATAAAATAAAAAAATTAAAAAAAAATGTGTACGTGTAAACGAATAGGTGGAATGACCGTCGGTTGAGTTCGACTTAAGGCATCAAGGCACATGTATGCCTGATGGGTTTGCACCCGGCACGCCACGCTACCATATCTTCACATATGTCTGATCCAAAATATGTATGAACCTATTGATCAGAAAAATACAAAAAAACGTCCACCATATTGAATTTAGTGTGATGTTATTTTATTGATCCAATTCATCTCAGAAAACCTTTTCATTTGATACCTATATTGACTTCTGTGCCTATATCATGAGGGTGTAAAAAAGTAACTGGTCTGCCATCTATGGGAGTCCGCCATATTGGATTTAGAATGACGTCACTTAGCTAACAATGTATTTTCATCTAAACTAAATGTGTATCCAAAATTTTGGCTCAATCGGGTACGAATAAATGTTATAAAATTCAGTTGCAAGATTGGCCCAAACTAACAAAGTATGTATAAGTTTTAAATATCACGGTTGTTCACTACAGTTATATAATCGTCTTCCCGTGATCATGGTGCATGTAATTGCGCCGAAATATTGGGAGCACATTCCACAACCTTACTACGGTAAATATCCCGTAAATAATCATATAACTTTATATGTAAGTTATTCAAAAGCTTGTAATGAACGTATTATAAGTAACATGATTTATCATGATGTAGACACAGACAAGATAAAAATAATGATCACCATTCGTGATTCGCATATCTCTAGGCCACAATTAAACCCCTCACTCCAACATACATCATCGAATACATCATTCAATTTCAAAGCACATTTAATTAAAATCCTCATACACTTGGTATAGAAAAAAATAGCAAACATTCAGAGAGCTATTCCAATAGGCTAATCGTAAGTTATTAAACCTTCCAAGCAACCCACCTGATCGCCTCCCGGCTATAATAGAAATACCGGGGACTTATTATTAAAATTGCTGGTAAATTGTTCCCCTCGCCCCTCGGATTTCGCCGGTCGGAGGTAGGGATGGGGTCAGGTACCGTGCGATACTACTATGCTCACCAACCTAGGCGGCAAAATATTATACATAATTTAAATCAAACGAACATATTATTTAATATTGATTTATAATTATCAATTAAAAAAACCACTTCAAAATTAATAAATACGTAATTTCGTTTACTTTGATGGTTTTTTTTTCAGTTATTTTGATTTAATAAACTAAACTACTAAACCAATTTTGATAAAAAAAATATGGGACCAATTTGTTTTTGGTTTGTTTTTTTGCCTTTCACTAATTTACCACGGTAAATACCCCGTTAATAATCATATAACTCTATATCGAAATTATACTGTTTTAATATATTTTAGATCTCATTGGGTTTTAGGGCAACAGAAGTACACGAGACAGTAACGAGTCAATCCATACCACTATTTCAACGACGATGACAATTTTTAGACGAGTAAATCCAATCCAATTCAATTTGTATAGAACACTGTTGGAGGACAGCAGTTTGGTCTCACTCCGCTTCTCATTGTGGTTTAAAACGCCACGTTACAATAATTACTCTACTAGTTTCTATTTTGAGAGTATTAACAAGACAACGTTGAGAATTTTAACCCTTGAATTTTATTATAACATCAAATTTTTCTTATATTTTCGTATTCCTTTTTAATAACATAACGTACATATTTTTACTCATGCAAAAAATAGAAACATTAATTGACACAATAATTGCTTCAAAACTATTAATAAACCTACCTATGTAGCGATTCATCGATACTTACCGCCGATTTATCGCTCTCCAAGAATAATATACAGGCATCACTAGTCTAAGGTGACTTATTGACGTTATGATATTACTCTCGTAATAATATTAATCCCCGTTGTAACGCGTTCCCGAAATTAATTCAATTGGTATTCATTAAATTGGTTTTATTAATAACACGTTTAAACGTTATCACAAATGCCGCATTTATTGATATTTAGAAAAGAGTTCTAACATGTGTGAGTTCGGAACAATTCCCTTTTTTTGTCGCGGATTAGTCCGCATTTGACCACCAACTCGCCTATTATTTTATAGACTAAGTATAGTCGAAAATGTATTTGGTATGGTAACATCAACATAGCGTTGATTAGTACGAGACAAGCATGTAGTCTGCTTGATGGTTAGCTCCACGATTTCCTACAACTGATCCACGACATTTAAATTGGCTTTGTACGACTGCGCTAGGCTAGTCATCCTGAGATTATACTAATCTGCAAAGAGGCTTCTATGGAGTTTTGGAAACAACACGAAAAGACATGTTTCAACTCGTTATATCACTTCCCCACACTCAAGCATGATTACGAGCACTTAATAAATTATAATTCCCCATTTACTACACATTAACACTCGAAAATACACAAGTTTAGGAAAATAATCCAACGAACCGACGTGTTTTTTTCCACGTTGGCGCCAAAACTCTTGTATGTCAGTGGTTTTTTTTTTGTTTTTTGGTTAAAATTTTCATGACCGTGGATTCAATGTCCTTTAGTCGTTATATTAAACAGTATCATTGAATAAGTCTTAAAATGAACATAAGAATTTCATATATCACTTTTCAAATATCCCTATTACTAAAGCGTCCCGGGATTAAGGCTAGTCTATCCACCGTATTAGGTAACCAAATCACCGCCAGCCCGTACTAATAATAACTATGTTATTGTACGGTTCTGGGACATTAATTAGGTAAGTACGTGGAACACGTCAGCCTATTCGCTAATTAATTGAGCGTATTATTGATGCAATGCAAACCGATGCGGTTTCAACGTTCCAGTCACTACTGACTGCGTAGATATGCGTGATTCATGAATTCTGCCTTGTTAGCTTGCATCAAGTACATTGTTATTGCTTATTATGGGAGTTGGTATTAGGACTATCGATAGCTAATATACTAATTTAGCTTGGACATGTATTGTTATGTGATGTTGTTTTAGAATGCTTTCATCATCATCATTTCAGCGATAGGACGTCCACTGCTGGACATAGGCCTCCACCATCGATCTCCAAAAGGGCCGGTTGGAAGCGGCCTGCATCCAGCGTTTCCCTGCATCCAGCGTTTCCCTGCAGTCTCTTTTAGGTTGTCTGTCCATCTTGTGGGTGGACGTCCTACGCTGCGCTTACCAGTCCGTGGTCTCCATTCCAGAACCTTTCGGCCCCATCGGCCATCTGTTCTGCGTAGAATGTTTTACTTACAATAAATTAATCATCATCACCATCATTTCAGCCTGTAATGTTCCCACTTCTGGGACACAGGATTTATCTCAGAAATTTTTATTTGTTTTAAAATATTACTTTACTCTATCATGGAACTTCGTCAATTTTATTACTGGACTTTTTTTCTTTTTGAACGTGGGCGTTGTTACCCGCGACACAGATCTGTCACTATTGTGGGTAGCATCGTTATATTGTTGATATTATAAATTATAAACCTATTGTTAACTTTTCCGGATAAACATTTATTATTTATTTGCCAGTACAAATATTGAAAATGTATATGATTTATTACATATCGTCAAACAAGTCATAGTCACAGTTTTAGAGTCAAACAAAGTCTAACGGATAAATCTAAGTCATGTCCTAGTTAAGCAGTGAAGACCTTACTAGAGGCTTCTATGGAGTTTTGGAAGCAACAAGGAAAGACATGTTTCGCCTTGTTACATCACTTATTCACACTCGAGCACGTTCACGAACACTTAATAATTCACCATTATTACACACTAGCTACGCCCCGCGGTTTCACCCGCGTAGCGATGAAAAATGGTGATGATGATGATGAAACGTAGTTTATGTCACTGTCCGTCTTTTGAACTATACTCATGCAAAAAATCAGGTCGATCTGTTGCTGCGTGAAAGAGGAACAAGCAAACCAACAAACAAACACACTTTCGCATTTATAATATTAGTATGATTACCAGGCGAAAATACATAAACGAAAATACAAAATTCTTTAAAAAATCTTTGACAAAATTATATAATGTGGTAACTTGTTTTTTTTTCACGTTGGCACCAAAAAACTATATCATACCCGCGAATGTATCCGGAGTAGACAAAGCTCGCGGGTCGGCTTGCACCGTTCAATGAACGTCAGTTTAGGCGTGTTCCACACGGTCGCATTACCGGCTGATTAGCGGCGCCGTCGGTGGCCCGTGATATGCACTCAATTAATTAGGCTGAATTCACAGTCACTGTGAGACTCGAGGGATACCGGCAAATGGATCATGCAGATGGATTCGTGGCATACCGGGATAGGCTGCCGTGGAATTTCTACGGTACGGTAATAGAATGGATACCGGGTGTAACGGAAAAGAATAAAAAACTGTTCTCATAAAAAATGGATCATGTGATCCATTTATTCACATATTTTTTTCTTTCGTGTGTATAAGGTGCCAGGTGTATTTGCCGCTTGCCCCCCTTTTTACTAGACAAACTAAGCTATTCTTTTGTGAACTTTGTACTAGACTCATTTATCCATGCCCTTGTAAATCAATGGACCATAACCATAATTCATATTCATAATTTATTCAAAAATATAAAAAGGTCTGAGAAAACTACAAAACATAAGTAAACATAATTAGGTCTATAAAACACGTGAGCCTGAACTAGGTATCCCGACTTATAGATAAACTTCAATCTATATTTTTTCTTTTCTTCTTCTTTTTATTTTCATTTTCTTTTTTGTGGTTCTTGATTACTCTATATCTAGTATCTATTACCTAAGAATCGTTTTAATTTAAATGAAGAATAGAAAAAAAAAACTTATCGAAAAAAAAAAAAATACGAGTGAAGAGAAAAATAATTCCTACGCCTTACTTTCAGAATTAAACCCACTGATAAAAATGTATTGTTAAAAACGCATAGAAAATACTATATTATTTTTAAAACTTGCAATATATCAATGGATGTTCTAATTTTATCAATTACGTAATCAATTGAATAGGTAACAAATTGGATCGATTGTTCGTTCATTGAATCAATTCATCCACACGCATTCATTCACATGATCCACATTGCGTGCTAAGGTGAATGAACATAATCAATTCTAAAGTCTACTCTGCGGTCAAAATTTCGAAGAGTCTTCTACTGAATGAATTAATCAATAATTACCGATTGCAACCGAACTCCCATATCATCATCGCATCTCGATATAAACCCTTTTTCGACTTCATATAAGAAGGTTTAATTCAGCTGTATGATTTTTAGGTTTGTTTCGCATTTACTCTGCCAATTATGATTTGACGTTCTTTTTTTGGTAGGTCATACTTCAGAGGTGGTCCCATATACATTTTATAGAGACTTATACAGCGCTTATTGGAAAATCAACAAAAACATAAAAATATATACACAGGTGACGTTTTGGTTTGTTTCATTCAATCTCTGTTTTAACTGTAATTTTTCTACTTTTAACTTTACCCTCAAGTGGTGTTTTGGCATATAAAAACATCACTGGCGGGTGACGCGAGGATTCGAGGTACTTTTATTTACGTCAATGAATATATTTCTAAGCCTACGCTGTTTGTCTGCCCGTCTTGTCTGTCCGTCTGTCCTACATTTTAACGGCTGTATGTTTCGTATCGAATATTTTGTGAAAATTTTGATGGGCTATCTAATAAGATAGCCCATCAAAATTTTCACAAAATATGTAAAATGTTATACGGCGGATTAACAAAAAATTATAATATAGTCAAAAAGTAAAAACTAGAGGGGTACCCCGTACAACAAACTGTTTTTTATTAGATCTAATGTAAAAACGGTAATACGTACAAGCGTCATACTTGACATGATTATAGTAAGGCTAAACTAAAACAACCATTCTAAAATTATTGCCAAGTGCGAATCGGTGACAAATTTCTGCTCACCGCCGGGCGCGATCGGTACTTGGGTGGGAGACCGCCTGGGCGTGATGGTGCCTTTTTGCACTACTTTTTGTATTTTGTGGTGGTATAGAACCCTCAGTGCATGAGCTCGACTCGCACTTGGCCTGTTTATTTAAGCTCAAATCTCAATTCAAGTGATCTAATTTCTATTCCTTTTCTCAGTTCAACAGATTCAAAAAAGTTGTATGTATTTAATTAACCATTTATGTTGTAAAGGAACTCTCACAATGGCTTATTGTGTGACGACTATTGAATTATTGACTGAGTGTGAATGGGGCTTGATCAAAAAACAGTGGTAAGCTGTTTTGAGTCCTAACACTGTTGAATAAGAATTGAAATTGAGTGTTATTGAGAAATAAACCGTCATTGTAGAGTGATGTGTAAATATCCGAAGTGCATTCAGCTGAGATTCGATGTGGCTGAGCTTGTAACTCGATAGCTTCATCGAAGAGGTAAGCAAAATGTAGAGCACAGACATAGATGTTAAAAAAAATTAGATCAGCGCACAAAAAAATCCGAACTAAAAACTAAAAGTTTTTTTTATCGGAAATGTTTAGGTATATATTTGGTGACCCACTTGTCTGATGGTAAGCGACAGTGTAGCCGAAGATAGAACATATCGATCTAGAAGAAATCTATTAACTAATCTATGCACGTTCAAAGGTAAATTAAACTTGGTCGAACATTTTATTTACTCTGACAGCTGCAATAATATTGTAAAAAAGTTAATAAAAACCACGAAATCAGATCGTTTTTGCTAAATTTTTAATCTAATATTGTAGCAGGTACCCGATATATTTCAATGAAATATTAAAAGGAAATTAATGTTTATATCAGATTTTTTACAATGTTATTGCAGTTATCGGAGCAAATAAATGCTTGGACAGAGCATAACCATTATTATAACGCCATAGGATTTAAATTTATTTGTCGATATTTCTAAAATGTATCTAATCTCAAGTCAAAAATATATCATAAAACCCAAGACAGTATTTTCGTGAACTTCTATTGGAACGTGGTTCTAGACCAAACATCTATATATTTGTAAGTCAATGGTTTATTTTCTTCACACCTAAGCTGAATTTAAGCATGCTATGCATTTTTCTTGGTATTGTAAGTGCTTGTTGGATTATATCTCGTGTTTCTTTTCAATGCGCAGTTTAAATTACATGTAGGTGTGAGATGCCTTTAGGCACATTTAAACCGAGATACTTACCTACAGTTTGTGTCTAATTAATTAAACTATCACACTAATATGATTAATCAGCTTCTTTTTCCACATATAAAGAATAGGCGTGTGTCCTAATGTCTCATTTATTACAAATAACAGGCTCAGCGAAAGATTTAATTAAACACATTACTCATCAAAACATTATTACTCAAAAACATATTTAAATTGGCTGATTGATTTCTTAGAATAAGCATTCAAAGTTTTTGGTGAGGATAGAGAAAGGATGCGCTGTCGCTCTCCCGCAAAGCGTGTGTTAGTTAGTAAGTATAGTATATGGTGTGTGTGCGTGTGTAGTATATGGCGCTCTCTGTTAATAAAATAAAATTTATTTATTTTTAACCAAATTTTAATTTTGTTTTCGTTGATTGGCTCTATTTATATGATCAACTTGTTAATGAGGTAGTATAATAAAAAATTGGACACAAGCCTTATGTCTATTGAATACGAAAATTTGTGAGTGTGTGTGTGTGTGTGTGTGTGTCTGTAAGTATATTTGTTTCCATTCCACTTCGTGACGGCTAAACGGCTAAGATTTAGACAAAATTTGGAGTGGGAGTAGCTTATTATTAAACCTTGAATTAATGAGCTCAATAAGCTTTTTATCTCGGAAAAATTATTATTCCTGTAGAAACCAGACCAGGTGAAACAACAGGGGGCAACAGTAGCTAAAATAAATAAAAAATATATAAAAAAAAGCCTTTTATTTCTCATCCATAACACATTTTAGAATTAATTAATTTTAGAGTACATTATGTCATCTTTCACTCATTATATAATTATTATTATGAATTATTTGATTTTTTTATACATTGTTCTGAATTTATTTCACGTCATTCATAATCAGCCTTTTAACAGTACACTGCTGGACTTTTAGCCTACCCCCGAAAGGTTGATTAAGCCATATCCACCACGCTGGCCCAATACGGGTTGGTGGATTCACATACGCCATTGAATTCCTTCTCCGTACATATGCAGGTTTCCTCACGATGTTTCCCTCACCGAAAAGCCAGTGGTATGAAAATCCGTAAAATACAAAAGCTCCAAAGAGCTCATTGGACGTCTCATTGGATTTCACGTCATTGTTGTTATGTTATTATATAACATGACAAATGATGAAAACCCCTGTTGGGTATAGACCTCCTCCAGAGCTTTCCACCTGTCCCTGTCCGTTGCTCGGTTGATCCAAAATGATCCAGCCAACTTGCTGAATCCATCTACCCAGTGCGCCAACGGTCTGCCTTGCCGCCTTTTGCCTTTTGGCAACAATAGCTAGTGGCCAAGGCCATTAAACAAATTTACTGGTCATAGTTTTTAAGGTACACACAGTTATGTGAATTTTATTAACTGCCGTATCATCCCAACAACCTACACTACATTATTAGTGGTTTAAATACCCACATAACGAATGCAGCTTATAAATATTTCAATCAGTGTTGGTTTTCATAAAACATCACAAATTGATGATAATATTTGATTAGCTCGGTTATTGGACCAGTTAATTATGTAGCAATTAGAGTAACAGTTCAACTGTGTAATTTGAAAAGTATATTGAATATTTAATCAAAACTAGCTAGTGCCCGCGACTTGGTACGTAGTAGGTATTCTTTCATTTAAAATGTCAATCTCTTATTGACACCCTTAATTCATCCCTGTCTTAAATGCATTCTTAGCGGATGTATTGGTACGTAGTAGGTATTCTTTCATTTAAAATGTCAATCTCTTATTGACACCCTTAATTCATCCCTGTCTTAAATGCATTCTTAGCGGATGTATTGTCACCAGTTAGTTTTATTTTTTTAAATACATTTGAATACTGAACGAGGCGCCTGTAAAAGATTATCAAACTGATATTGTATTGTCTTATAAAAAAGAGATGTGAGTGATCGATGGTGGCCGAGCATTAGTATTTGCACTTTACAATCTGATGACGCCCGATTCGATCCTCAACCCTGCACCAATGACTTATTTTGTACTCAAGTAAATAATGAGCAGTTTCGATGCCATCCCTCAAAAATAGTAAAGCAAAACATCGCATCGTGAGGAAACCAGTATGTCCAAGAACCTCAAAAGTTCAAAGACATATGAAAAAATATATATAATTATATGACATTCACCAACATGCACTGAGCCAGCATGGTAGATTAGGGCCCACCCTATCTCGCTCTGGGCCTGTTTTCTAGCAGTGGAAACATAATAAGCTGACAATAACGATGATGAAATGGCGATGTATGTACATCACTTGTGATCGATAAATATCAAAAATCTATATACCTACAGTATGAATATCGATTTATGACATGTATTACTAGCATACGGACAATAAATTTTACTAAAACTATAAAAAGCTAGAGCCCGTTGTTAACACTACACAAGAGATAATTTTATCTGTCCACAGCCTAGCACCAAGGGGTAAGCAGGCGAGGGCAGCCATGCTCAAGTTCCATTGAGGCGTCGAGTTTCAAAGCTGCCTCCCTAAGTGGATTAATTACGTAGATGATCTTCTACGTAAATTAGACTCACAGCAGTATTCTGTTACGGGCTTCGTGAGGTGCTTGCGGATAGAGGGAGCCACTTTGCAACAGATCATGTTGATACTAAATACGACTATTAATGTTGTGACTACAGTATCTGTTTATTCTGTGGTAGTTTTGTTATTGAAGTCAATTCTGTGCCGTTTCTTTTGAGGCCGCTTTCCCCGATCAGGGGCTTACGGACAACTGCTATTGCGGCACCTAATCCGCTCAGTTGGAAAATCACGCGACCGCAAACCGTATCTAGGCGCGATAAGGTTCACGTTCGCGTGATTTTCCAACTGAGTGGATTAGGTGCCGCAATTGCAGTTGTCCGTAAGGCCCCAGATCTCTTTCCTTTTCAACATTTTTAAACACGAAAAATTGCTAAGTGAGAATTTATAATTTTCAATGAGGCATTATCTTTAGAATAACATTGTAAATAGTAATATAAGATTAATTATACCCATAAACTAGCAAATAAAGGATTTAATTGAATTGAAATTAAATTGTATTTTTGTGGTGGTTTTTTATAGGACGGCAGAGGAGACAGAAAAGTAACTTAAGTTTTTTTTCGTCTATATTTAAAGCTTTGGACCAGTATTGGAACATGATAGGCTTGTAATAATAATAATCACCTCACCACAATAGACATCATTTTTAAATCCTTTACTGTAAAATAGTTTTATATTCCCTTTCACACAAATAGCACAATTGTATTTTCTTATAATTAACAGGGCCTCTTAGTGTGTTGGCTTTGGCCCCAAAAAGAAATGCTTCTTGCCTCTTAAAAGGCCGGGCTAAACCCTAGAATTAAAATAAATAAATAAATAATCATCTATTAGACAAAGACAACTACACTTTCCTATCAAGTTAAGTTTAGATAATGGTGCACAGAATTAGCATCATTATGCCGGAAAACCAATTGAAACTTTTTTTCCATTGTATTTTTTTTTTCCTTTTTAGTTGTCACTATATTTTAACACTTGTGAAGACTTGGTAGTATTTTTGTTACAGACAATAACACATTCTGTTATGTTCAATATAAATAATTTCATAACCATTTAAAAAATTCAAGCAAATATTTCATTTGTTATAACTTTTAATAGCCCAGATTACCTTCCTAACCCTAATCACCACAGTTAAGTTTTTACTACTTTCTAAACTGGTCAAAACGCGGAATGAGCCATTAGATCTCCAAACAAACAGCTAGATCCCACAGCTGGCCAAATACATTCAGTAGGTCGTAATTTTTTAAACGTTCTAATCAAATATTGGCCCGGCGAACATATTTGTGCTCAATTGGTCGGAAAAACGGGGGCCCCGCAACTTAGGGTACTGTCGGTGAAAAGTTAGAATAAACGGCGTCTTACTAGAGTTCAGTCCTACATAAAATAGGCAAGTATGTTGTCTTTGTATCTTTTGTTTCTGTAAAAAAAAAGGAAGACGTTGATTATTACACTCTCCATTGCGATGTTATGTTATTTATAGGATACCTAACTTTACACGGGGTTACGCATATTATACTGTACTAAGTCGAAAAAAGGTCAAAGTACCTACTTATCATTATGAACATCTTTTACTATGAGACTGTCCCTGAAATCGCAAAAAAACAGCTGTTCCATAGAAAATGGTCAATGGCGTCGATTCTATCATACCACTAACTAAACTAAACCAATCTGACAGGACTAAAATTATCTGCCTCTCTTTTCATTTTAATATGTGTGAGAAGGATGGCGACAATTTTAGAGCTGTCAAATTTAGTTTAGTTTAGAGTACATCAGAATCGATGCCATTGACACTCGACAAAATGTATGGAACAGCAGAATATTTTTCTATCTTTCATCTTTTAGTATATTATAAGAAATAAGTAGGTACATATATTTCTGTGTGTTTCAGTGCCTGGCGTGGCACTAAACGCGGCGCGCGCAAATTCTCGCGACCTTTTTACGGTTTTAATTTCACTAAAGAACTAAACTATTCACTATCAAAATTATATCCAAATAAAAAAATGTTGAATAAAATTGCCTTTCAGTACATGCAATTTCCAGGTTGTTACGAGCTTTCATTAGAGCATAAAACGAAAAAAATAAACTGAATCGACTTGGTTTCAGATTATTTTTTTTTGATCGAGGAAAGTTTATTCTATCGTATTTTGAACCAAATCACAGACTTTAACACAGATGTATCTGTGACATGTATTTTTTTCAAGCTCAATTATTGTAATTGAACTGAAAAAAAAATATTTATAAGCGTCAAATTTGGTATAAGAAGCTCTTAAGAGTGCTCCATCCACAACCTTATCTCGGTAAATTTAATATCCCATTACTAATCATAATTAATAACTTTTGTTAACAACCGTGATAGTTTAAAAAAGTTTATCATCATAAAAATTATTCTAAAACAGTTTCAATGATTTTGACAATTTTTTTACCGACTTAAAAAGGAAGGGATACATAATTCAGTTTTTTTAGATTGGTTCCACAAAAATTTCATCTAAATCGGTTCAGTATCAGTAGTTTGGCTTTTAAATTAAAATAACTGGAAAATTCTGTTACTTAGATGACATTCGACTGCCCCGGTGGCTCAGTTGGTAGTGAACCTACCTTCTGTGCTTGGGGACGTGGGTTCGATTCCCATCTAGGACAAACATTTTGTGTGATGAATATTTGTGTTTGTTCTATGTCTAAAATATATATGTACGTATATCAGTTTCTGGCAGCCATATTACAAGCTTTGCTTAGTTTGGGCTTAGATGACCGTGTGTGCAAAAATGTCCCAGATATTTTATTTTTTATTTACGTCAACCATAACTAACCGAAATGGCATAGGTATTTAACTAATTTTGTGAAGTCGGTATTTTAAATTAAAAATTATTTTATTTCCCCTTTGGCGATAGCCTGTTGGTCCAGTTGGTAATGAACCTACCCTCTGAGCTTGGGGGCGTGGGTTCGATTCCCACCTAGGACAAACATTTATGTGATGAACATTTGTGTTTGTTCTATATCTGGTTGTTAATATCTATCTATGTATGTATTTAAAACTATATATGTATGTATAACAGTCTCTGGCAGCCATGTCACAAGTTTTGCTTTGTTTCGGGTCAGATGACCGTGTGTGCAACAATATCCCAAATAAATATGCCCCAAAATGTCCCTTAGTTATTGACTGCCTGGTCCGGGGATCGCGGCCTTAAAATCATAAGGTGGGTATGTAGGGTTCTAGGTATATCAATCACTCTAGGTATAACGTAATATAGAAGTACGTATAATTGGATGGGGAACAGTCCTATTGTATGTACTTGTCGCTGGCAGTCATGTGCAGCAGCGACAAACCCACGGTTTTCGGGGCGCAATAAGCTCGCAGATTGATTACACCTGTCGGTCACGATTAATAGAATATTGTGATTGGAATTGAATCAGTCGTCCATTGCGCCATTGTCGGGAGTATCGCTGTGAATATTTAGTGGCCAATTTAGATCGTGTCGCCCGTTCTGTTTCGGTTGATAAGGACTGGATTTGTGTAATTAGTTCTGTAGAGATATTAAAAATCCGTTCCCCGGCTACAGTTAGGTACCTATATGGTGGCCGAGCGATATTATAGCATGTGCGTTTTACAATTTGACGGCACCCGGTTCGATCTTCAGCCCTGCACTAATTACTTATTTAGAACTTTAATAAATTATGTATATAGGAACGAGAGAGGGCCGAGTGTTTTGTTCTACTGCCGACGACATGTAGTAGCAAGCCGAAGCCACCCGAATGATCCGCAGCGACGGGCATGCACTCGGCGTTCGCTCGGTTCCTTCCGATATACCTATTGTTTACTTAATTATTTTTAATGTTTATTCTAATTATTTAAGCTGAGAACCTATCACCCCGATAAACCTCTGCGAGATTTTTTGGTGTTAGTAAACATGTCATATATGTAATATTATGTCATAAATAAATAAAAAAATAAAATTAAAAATGTGCAATTTTCAATGCTGTTGCTCGAAAACGGTGAAAGACAACATCGTGAGGAAACCGGTATGTCTGAGAACCTCACTAGTTTAAGGACATTTACCAACATGCACTAAGCCAGAATGGTGGTTAGGGTCCATCCTCTCTCTCTATCTCTCTCCGAGAGAAAGCTTGTGTTCCAGCAGTGGGCCCATGATGAGGAGATGATTTAGTGTGTACAGTGGGGTACAGTAGAAACGTTTTACAGGTGGCGTTAGCATACCTAATATAATAATTATATCTAATATAATTTTAACATAATCAATACTTGACACTAGCAAATGGACAAGACATGCGACGCCAAAATAGAAAAAAAACAATTCTGCCGTCCGATTACTAAAAGACCGTTAAGTGATACTGTGGCAATGTCACTTAACGGTCTTTTAGTAATCAGACGGCAGAATAATACACAGTGAGATGTAATAAAAATATCTTAGAGCATACAACTCAAATTCCTCCGTTACAAAAGTATAACATCGAAGTCTCTCAGCATACTGCAACTGTCACAAACACCGCTAATTAATAAATAAACAAAACAAACAGATAACAAGAGATGCCAATTAAACAATACACTAATTAATTCCAAACATTGGTGTAGTGGACTTAATTAGAGTAGCCAACATTATCACATGGACACACAGGCAGCTAAAACACAATGGGGAATTTAATATTTCATAACAATGATTCATGTCCATACGTCCATATCGATTAGAGAGACAAGTCCGTAATGAGAGACAATCGACAGAGGCGTAATTGAGAGTATTTGATAACATTGCGGGCGACTGTTCTTTGCTCGAGCTGTTTATTACCAAATTTATAACAGTACAGAAAGAAAAACGTTAAATATTACACTCTCCATTGCGATGTTAAGTATATTATTTACTATAAAAATAATATCGCATTAAAAGTTACAGATACCTACCTTTATACAGGGTTACGCATATATACTGTGCTAAGTCGAAAAAAGGTCAAAGTACTTATCATTATGAACTACTTTACTATAGATACTTTCCTAAAATCTCAAAAAAAGCTGTTTCATAGAAAAGGTTAATGGCGTCGATTCTGTCATACCAGTCACTAAACTAAACCAATCAGACAGGACTAAAATTATCTGCCTCTCTTTTCATTTTAATATGTGAGAGAAGGATGGCAACAATTATAGAGCTGTCAAATTTAGTTTAGTTTAGAGTACATCAGAATCGATGACATTGACACTCGACAAAATATATGGAACAGCAGATAATTTTTTCACGATTTCAGGGTCGGTGTCGTTGTTCCATACGGAACATACATTAATGCATTAATTTTTATTTATAACTAGCGACCCGGCCGCCCGGCTTCGCACGGGTGTAATTTACGAGCGAAGGTGGGGCGGGTCGCTAATATATATATAAACCTTCCGTGAAAATGTATCTAACTGATGGTGAAAACCGCATCAAAATCCGTTGCGTGGTCTAGGAGGAGTTAGCGGCCATACAGATAGACAGACGCGGAAAGCGACTTTAATATACTATGTAGAGATAGAGATTATATAGATAGTTACTATAGAGAGTAATAGTTGTATGGGTGTCATTCTAACCCGTTACCAGAAAGTCTTAGAGGTGAGATAGCGGTCAGCAATCCTGTGAAAAAACATTAGTTTCGAGCGAGGAATCGAGCCCTCGCAAACATAAACTACTTTACGACAATCTCATAAAAGAAGCCGCACTAAGTCGACTGCGGCTTTTTAATATCAGAGGCGAGAGCCGCCCGCACTGTCCCACGAAACATTTTCCATTAATAAAACGCGAAAAAGGAATATTACATATGAAAAAGACATATATCCGTATCGCCGGACCCGCCGCTATCTCCTTGGAAGGTAATAACTTCTTTACAAGTCCAAAGTCCGAGGGATTGAAAAGCAATTTCAGCAGGACACCCCGCCCTCGAGCGGGGCCGGACTCGCCATATTTCTTTTTCGCCGCTACTGTAATTCGCCTTTGATTTAATCTTGAGAAACAAATCTTTGAATGTGAAAGTTTAGTGATAGGCATCAGTGAAGCTAGTTTCGTTGATTGGATTCCGACCCCGGCGTGCGCTCGCTCCTGCCGCCGGACGGCCACTGGCAAGCCAGATACCCCGGCTATTTGTCTGATTCTACAACAAGATTGCATTTCTCATTTTCTGAACCGAATTTTTGTCTCGGAGTGTTCTATTATTCGAGACCTAACTCGGATCTCGATCTGGAATTTTGCATGCACATCTCTCCATGCCATGAAATAGGAAGCAACGTTTTATTTGGATGAGGCAACTTAGATAATAATTATAAGACATGTTTCTAAGAAAATAAGTTCCAAGCTTTGCCTGAGTCAGCTCACTGTAAGATGAAACTGCGTGTCCTCGTATTAATTTGTAACGTATCAGTGGGTAGCTAGAAACGGGAGTAGTTAGCAAGTCGTGGGCGGCCGTGCGTCTCGGCACTATCGGCTTACCGTGCAATGACCGAACCGCAAAATATAAGTTACAATGGCTGATAGACATATTATGTTAGACTAATTCCAGAAATTTTTCCATTCGTTCACCGAGTGTCTCTCTATCACAATTCAAAATAATTTCAACCCATTCACAATGATTGTCAGATTTTATCGCGCAAAATTCCGTCACCAAAAATCCTCACATCCATTTTTTCAGTACTCCGCGTTCAATCTTGTTACCAAATATAAAATTGTGAGTGCTTTATTCTAGATCACGGAGATTGTCCATATTGGACTCCTTTTATATTTGCGTAATATAATGATGCTAGTAAAAAATCTACGTAAAACCGAGTCAATTTGAGTTTGGGCCGTAGCGGCCGGAGACCGGCCCGAGTGGGCCGCTCAGGGCTACTCTACTAAGGGCCGGCAATACCCGGATTCCGGCCGCAGATCGCTATCGGACACTATTCCGACCGCCTTATTTATATAATCTAACTTGTGAGGGACAGACACCCTTTCCCGCGTTTCCTTTCGTTTTCCTTTTATATTGTTTAGAAGTAATATATTTTGTTTTAGAATTTTGGAAACTTTAATATTGATAGAGTAGCTTCAGTACTTAATACGAGTATAGTAAAGTAGCTTACAGTTAAAGCTTAAAATATTTCATTACCACTTGAATTTCATCATTAAAAGTTCCGAGTGTCAAAATTATCCCGTGTTTTACGGGTTAAAAATATTTTAGGTATGGCATTTTTAACGATTTTCTTCTTTGCGAAATTTCATCCGGAATGGTGGTGCTGTTTAGGTATCAAAAGGTAACAAAGTCAGTGCTTCGCTTGTAACGAACGATGTGAAAAAACTTAGAATTCCATTTTGGCTTACTTGTAATTTTATTGTCGTATCAATTTAAAACTTTGTAGGTAAATGTGATCAGGATAACAATACAATAATTTGGTACCTTCAAACTGATCTGATGATGGAGCCAGGAGGTGGATAGTGGAAGTATTCAATGGGTACTAGTAAAACCCTTTAGTTTGAGATCATTTGGTTTGTTTTAACAAGTCCCATTACACTCGGTGCCGTGGTCTAATGATGGCGCCGCCGGTAAGAGGATACTGAAATTATTCAATGCCTATGCGTGTTGTTGATTGGAGTGATTTGGCAACACAATCGACTTAGGTATTTCATTAAAGTTTTGAAGCAAACGTGAAAAAAACATGTCGCCTCATTGGATAATTTTCCTAAACTTATTTCGAGTGTTAATGCTGGATTATTGTTTATTAAGTGTTTTTGAACTTGCTCAAGTGAAGGCAACATTATGAGGTGAAGCATATATTTTCATGATGAGTCCAAAACTCCACAGAAGCCTCTAGTAAAGGCTCCACCACTTTACTAAAGCATGACTTGGACTTCAACGTGACTTACTTTGCTTGACTGACTGTGACTATGCCTTGTTTTATGCTATTTGATACGTAATAAACATAACTATTATTCCGACTGAAGGACTCTGTATCGAAGGTCACTTTTTAATTTTAAAGATAGGGTATTTTATTCACGTTAAACCAAATTGGCATCGATTCTGGTGTACTCTAAACTAAACTAAATTTGACAGCTCTAAAATTGTTGCCATCCTTCTCTCACATAATATATTAAAATGAAAAGAGAGGCAGATAATTTTTGTCCTGTCAGATTGGTTTAGTTTAGTGAGTGTATGACAGAATTGACGCCATTGTCTCAATAAATGCGTTTTCAAATTCCTCCTATTCAAAGTAAAAAATCAGTAAACTTGACTCTACGTGTATCAATTCGATATCCCATACAAATCGCGTTTAATTCCAAAAGAGCCCGCGAGCACATTTGTGTGCAATTCCGAGGGTGAGTTAGGGCGCGCTCACGCGTCCCGCAAACCATTTTCTGCGCGAACGGAACTCTATATTGAATACGATTGTAGCTGGGAACACTTTGCAAACAGTACGTTTTTAAAACGGTTAATATGTAGCTATGGGGTGGAACTGTGAGGCATGCTAGCTGATTTCAGTTTTTAGAAAGCTTTTATAGGTACGTTTGATTTAGTTTAGAGTTTTAAGTTTAGCGTGAAGTAATTGAGTACAGCTTGAGAAGGCAACGTATCCGTCACGTTTCTAGTGTACAGTTGTCAATTAAGTTACGGTAACCAACTTAACATGCTTGTTTTTACCATACTTAATTTTTTATTGCCATAGGTGGCTAACAAGCTAACGGGCCGCCAGATGGTAAGCGATCACCGTCGCCTATTATGGATACCTGTAACAGCAGGGGCATCACACATACGTTGCCGACCCTACAAGACATTACCAGCTTTGAATGACCTACTGATGGTTATAAGCCTCCCTTTCTTTATGCCACTCTCCCAGGTCTCTCGCCAGTCGCATCCACTCGTTTCTAATAGTTCTGATGAACTTTGATGTCCTCGGTTCACCTTATCTTCGGTTGGTCCTGGTTCGGTCGACTTACTATTCTTACTTATATTATAAATACTAAAGTTTGTTTGTTTGTTCCCCTTCAAAAGTGATTTATTGCAAAAAATTACACAAATGTATGCCATTAAAACCGTGGGCGCAACGAGTATTCAATACAATCTGGGTGTCTTCAAGTCACGAGAATCGGTTTCTTCTTGGCAAGCGTGCGCCATCGTAGACCGCAAAGTGGCGGTCAAACGCAAAACTCCACAATTTTTTTATTTTATTTTTTTAATACATATCCGATTACTTTGATCGGATAACCTAATATGTCAGCTAATTTTATTAAAACGAATTGCTTGAAAACAAACAAGATATAAAGCTTCATAAAAACAATTGTTAAAACTTACACGCACGCAGTTTTGTAGTTGTATTTATAGAATTTTGACCAGTTGTAAATACCTGTAAAAGAAAAAAATACTATAATAAAACATTATACTTCAAAAGCAGAATTCTTTATTTAACGATATAATATTCCGGTAGGTTACTCAAACTACAAACGCTGATTCCTCAACTCCCAATTACACAACTCGAGGCTTGCGCTCCGCTTCGATGCCAGCTTGATGCGACCGTTCACGACCACCGTTTCCAACCAAATCCCGCTAATCTCTTTTTTTGGTAATTCAAAAAGGCGTTTCGTTCCATAGACAATATTTCGTTCAAAAACTCGATAAAACCGATTCAACTCGATTCGAAACCTAACAATACATGTTATAATAATTAGCTTTACTGTGAAAATAAACGTGTAACCTCTAGTGTGCTCTACAGTTTCGTTTACGACCCTTTATTCTTTCATTTCCCCGTCGCCATACATCAGCCGAACCACGAAGCCATACAGCCATCCCCAACTTTAATACACTTAGGCTTGACATTTTTCCAGCCATTATGCATTCCGCTAAACCAATACATTCTGTAAATACGTACCGAGAAATACGAATTAACTGAAATACAAAATGTGCACGACAGTTCCCGGAACTTGACTTTTCGCTAAAATTCCATGGATAATTTTATTTAGTCGCGAAGGTGAAAAATTGCATTTTTTTATGATAATAGGTAAGTATAGCCTGATACAGGTACGTATTAGGAAGTATTACGTATAAAGATCACAACACATGATCCCTTGCATGAAGTGTTACATTCAGATTTTTATTCTTTCTTAAATGCTCTTTTGAGAGATTTGGTTTACATTTGTTATGAAATGTAAACCAAATCTCTCATTTTTCATTATTCAAGCTTCAATTAAGCTGCATTTTATTTTTCATTATAGACTAGTGCCACAGTTTTTTAAATCGGAAATAAATCTACATTCTACCACCACTCGCTTGATGGTAATCGACAGTGTTACCGACAATGGGACACATCGATCTAAAAGAAATCTAGTCACTGTCACCATAAAGATGCCTAGATTGTAATTCTCAGGAAATATAGAAGACGGTGGGGAACAGTTATGCAGTTTGAAATCCTGTAAAAGGAAGGCTTTACGTTTCACGTAGAGTGGTCAGGTGGCGCGATGAATGTGGAGACCGTTCGGCGTTCGTCAAACATCACAGACCGATCCAATTAGAGAGCTAAGCTGAGCGTAGTGGTAGTTAGCTTTGCGTAATTAGTGCGGTAGAGCAAGGCTACCAGTAATATCAAGAACGAAACTCCCGTCTTCCTTGTCGTACATCTATTTTATATCAAAAAATAGTAAATACGTCATATTGACAACATCATCATCGTCATTGGTAGCTCATTCAGCCTACTGCATGACAGCCTCTTCCATCTTTCGCCTATTTTCCCTGTTTAACGCAAAACAGAGAAAACTGGCGATCATACTGTAGAGGCGGGTAAAATAGTTCAGTAGATAATAAAAATATTGATACCTGCTGCATGGGTGGGCAAATCCACGGAACTTGTTCCCCCATCACCTTTTCAATACCGGACGTCCAGACGAACGGCAAGGCGCGGCGTCACCCTTACTTGGTCGAAATGCCATTTATTCGAACCAAGCGTTTTGACTCCTCTTTCTTAATTAGAACTGCAAAACAACGGAACGCCTGTGTTTCCCCAGCATTACAATCTTTGAGTGTTCAAGTATAGGGTTAATAGGTTATTACTGGGCAAACGTGCTCCATCTTCGACCGCATCATCGCTTTCCATCAGGCGAGATCGTGGCAAACGTTAGCCTAGTCCGATGTAAAAAAAAACTGCTTGTGCAAACTACGTGTAATTTTGTTGCTTATTTATCAGTTTCTTTTTCTGAAACGATAATTCTGTCTCTGAAGTATCGAGATCTGCTTGGGCACACCATCGATATTAATTTATTTGCTATTGCAACCAATTAGCTTCTAATACCTATCCACTAACAGTAGCTCATTGAGCTTTACGATACAGCTTATTAGTTTAATTGGCTGTTCACAAGATGGCTGTTGACGCAATACTATAATTTTATACAAGGCGAGTCTAGATTAAGTAACTATTATAATTTTTTGCATGAAAGTAAATACCACGGCAACTTTGGTTTGTGCCTTGACACTAGCTTAATAGACAAAAATTATAAAGAAAAGAATAACGCTGCTACTGATATTTATGTCATACTAATAAAATTCTATGTTACTACTATCGTACGTTTTATCTACTAGTTCTATCGAGTCAATAAACTGATATTTTATTTTTCTAATTTAAATTCTTATTATTGCTTCGCCGTCATTCCAATTAGGTGTCGATTTACAAGCAACTTATTCTAAGAATTCCCACTCAGTTGTTATTCTTAGTACTGGGTATGGGTCAACTTCATGAGCTCAAAATCCATTATGGTTCTAGCAGCCATCTGTATATATCAACACGGTGTGTCTCAAAGCCCCGAAACACCAGATTTCTAGACCCTTTTTAAGTATCGAGCTTGTTAGACTACGGTTTGCTTGGTGCGGGCACAGAAGGGTCAACTTTTACTGGTCAGTGCAATAGTTGTAGTGAGGACATAAGTGCCCAATTAGGCCGTTTTATTTGCTCGCCGAAAGCACAGGACAGCTTAGCTTTCGCAAATAAATGACCTGTAGCCTTTCTATGTTTGGAGGCAGAGTGGCCACTGGTCGATCCATTCGTCTGTCCGATGTTTTACAGTTGCATCAGAGTTTTGCAACGTTACGTTTTATTAAATGTTGTTCGGAGAAATGGTTGCAGTAAGTATTCAATTTCAATGTTTGTTTGGTTTCATTTTAAGCATACATGTTGTTGGTGGAACTTTGTTAATTAATACTTCGTAATTTGCGTACGAATGTTGGCGTACATTTTATCTAACTTTTAATCTATACGAAATAATAATCTAATTTCTTTAAATCCTTTATATCTTATTTCTTTGGTATTAAGAGAACTATCTTGATAAGGGTGTATGTAGTACGTAATCTTGATCATTTCTTTTCTATGGCCAATTATTAATGATCTGAACGAGACAATCTTTTACTGTGCCAAGTTTCAGGACTTAAAAGGAATTAAACTCAATGCTTATGTATGACCCGCCAAAATATTAAGTGTACTATGTGTTTTGTTTTACTAGTAGTTTACACAGTTAAGGACACACCGTTAATTTATTATAAAAAGTTAAAGGAGATTATTTCGCATTTTGTACGATTTTTTTCATAGTCGTAGGATAAGGAAATAAAAAATAGGTAGTAGTACTTTAAGTTTTGGCGTTTCAAAGCTGTGTGAAAATTTGTCGTTATGTTACCAATTTAAACCTTAAGACATACTATGGCATGCTTTTCACGTACTGTGGTACATATCTAATAATGTACAACTGTATCCAGTCCTCAAATTAGTACAGTAGTTACGTGAACGATACACCCGTACCGACCACAGATTATACAATACCAGGTCTCGGTACATACTCCGAGTCCGGACACGGCAATCTAGACGGTCAGTGAGCGAACACTAACAATCCTTGAAATCACCACTCAATTACCGACCCGAGTGCACTGTTACTAAAAATAGTAGTATTTTAATGAATTTGTGCTTTACACTTTGAATTTTAAGGTCCCGCTTTCCGCCACAGCAGTATCGCTTACACTTTTTCTACATCTCTCTCTCTATCTCTACATAATATAAATGAAACTCACTTTCCGCGTCTATCTGTCTGTATGGCCGCTAACTCCTCCTAAACCACGCCACGGATTTTGATGCGGTTTTCACCATCATTTAGATAATTTTTCACGGAAGATTTATATATATAACAAGCGACCCAACCCGGCTTCGCACGTAAATTACACCCGTGCGAAGCCGGGCGGGTGGGTTGCTAATATATAATTCGATACCGATATGAAAAAAGTTTGACCTTTTTAGGATCTCGTAAAAGACAAACGGGGTTTATATTTTAATGAAGTTATGAGAAACATGTTTAATTTAATTTAAAAAAATATGAAGTATGAAGTATTATTATTATATGAAGTAGTTTCGCTGAGTTATTTTATAAATAACTAGCGGTCCGCCCCAGCTTCGCACGGGTATAGACCTATGACCTAGACGGGTATAGACGGGTTTAGGCCTATGTCACCCGGGGATAGTATAGCTTCCCGTCAGTGAAAGAATTTTTCAAATTGGTTCAGTAGTTTCGGAGCCTATTCAATGCAAACAAACAAATCTTTCCTCTTTATAATATTAGTATAGATAGCACGCTTGCCTAGAATAAACCGATTCACTACTTTTATTATTATCAATAGGCTTGTGTCCTAATGTTTAATTTATTCTAAATAACAGGCATAGCGTAGGATATACTTAAATACATGACACATACTAAAAAATTTGGCTAAAATATTTATAATTCATTTATTTTTGAACAAATTTTAATTTTGTTTTCGTTAATGGTCTCTATTTATAATTAGCTTTTTATAAGATATTAAATAAAAATTAGGACACAAGCCTACTATAATATAGAGATGATAAATGCCGTGTAAGAATCGTACTCCATTGTAGACCGCATTATCGCTTAACATCATGCGAGTTCAAGATCAAATGATAGCCTGTTACTAAATATTAAAAAAACTGGACGCTTCACAACATAAACTAAGTATAGATTCATGCTTCACAAACTTCACAAACATTTGTGACATTTCATTATGTCACATAAGAAATCTGTCAAAATTCGTAATTTATCAAAGTTAAACCGACCGACGTCCGTGGCCTAGGCTCTTAAATAACGAATTATTCTAGCTCTCATGATATCATACAAAATTCAAGGGATTTAAAATAAGGGTGCTCTCTTTTGGTAGCTGGATAAATACACATCAACCTGCTCTGCCAAAAAAAAACAACAAACACTGTTTAAATTAAGCAGGTACTTTATACAAAATATTAAAAAAATTAAAAGAAAAGTAATAAAAAAGGACACCGTTTGTTACTCTACTTAATACCATCATGTGATTTGCATAAAATCTGTTCGAGGGCTTGGAGGACCCAACAGAACAAACTTCGGCCACTTGAGACGCACTAAAAATCAAAATGAGCTATAAATGAACACCCCAATTTTTTACTCTGAACTTTGAACAGGGCTTTGGCAAAAGTTAATTTATAATGAAACTTTGTAAAGCATAAAAAATACAGAAATAAAGTTACGACTGCTTTGTAATTTTTTCCCAATATGAAAAATCTAAAAAGTCTCGCTAAAAGTATAGCCATCGTATAGAATTCAGAAAAGGCGATGCGTTAGAAATTTGCCTATAACAAAATATAAAATCCTGTTTACCTTAATTAATAATGTGCTTAAATAACAAGTAGGTACCAAGTTTTAAAAATATTATAATAATTAATTTAAAAAAGCTTTTAGGCATCCACCATATTTAATTTAATGTGACGTCATTTAATTTTTCGTATTTCCTCAGCAAACTCTTTCATTAGATCCATATCATAGGGGTACATAAAAATAACTGGTCTGCCATCTTTCGGAGTCTGCCATATTGGATAATAATAATGACGTCACTTAGCTAACTATGCATTGTCATCCAAATTAAACGTGTATGCAAAATTTCAGCTCATGCGGTTGGGGGTAACTGTTTTAAAATTCAGTTGCAAGATTTGACCCAAACGAACAATACAAGTTAAACAAAGGCTTGTAAAAACACTATGTAATAAAAAAACCGTTATGACGAATGTAATGATCTCATATTCAATGGGTTTACCTACAGATTTTTTTCTTCTTTTCTTTTGGTTTACCATCAAACCAAGAGTTTCGTATTTTTTTCTAATTTCAAATTAGAAAACATTCAATAAGGTCACACACAACAAGGCAACACATTAGGTTTTTAGGTATGTAATCATTTATTACTTGGTGTTTTTGCGCTCATCACATTTTTTTTGATTAAATTAAACATGTTTCTCATAACTTCATTAAAATATAAACCCCGTTTGTCTTTTACGAGATCCTAAAAAGGTCAAACTTTTTTCATATCGGTATCGAATTATTTTCACAAAAAATTGAAGGGGCGCAGTCGAAAGCACTCGAAACTTAATATTTTCGATAAGATACGATGTCAATGGGTACACATTAAGATAACTTAATGACAGATTTATGACTTGGCGTTTTAATGAAACAAAATATTTAAGAAAGAAGATAGTTATTCGTTTGGAATACAATAAGTAATTTTCTAACAAGTAAGTAAATGGTTATAAGACAAAAAGTTATCTATACTAGTATAGCTGTTACCCGTGACTTCTTACACGTAGACTTGCATATGAATTTTCAACCCCGTTTTTCATTTTCATTTTCTGTACATGTATGTCATAAGGAATTTTACTTGCCAAACAGCTTCGTAGGTCAAGAGAATTTCGAGATTTCAGAATGAGGAGTAAGTGAATGAGTAGCACACATCACACATCATCAGCCCGTAAACGTCCACTGCTGAACAAAGGCCTCCCTCGTAGAGTGTTGCCATAATCCCCACGCTTGATAGCTTGATAGTTAATGAGTAGCATTACGTATTATATTAGTAGCAAGTAAAGTACGTATTAATATTTAAGTTAACGTAATTTATAATTTCACTCATATTATTAATTTAAGATCTGAAAATATTTAATTGCACGTCAAAAATATCTCCAAAATTATAATTTAATAATAAATAAATTATATGGGGCGTTTTAACCAATTTCGCCGTTTGTCTATATTATAATGTGCAAACAAAAACGTCTTTAAATTCCTACAACTAGTTATCGAATTAACAAGGACTTAGTAGTAGTATTAATAGAATATCCATATTATTTTTTCTATAGCGTGTTACACGTGTTTATATTTTACGAAGCAATAACAGTTTTAACGAAAATAAGGGGTTAAGGTTTATCGATCGCTAATTAAAACTGTTGATGTAAAGAATTTGTATTTGTTATTTAATCATATTTTTTTGCTTTATTCAGTTGTTTTCATAATATAAGAATAATATTTAGTATTATATGAGATTTATATTATAGATAGATACACTCTTTAACCAGAAATAATAGACCTTGCCTTTTCAGCGGACAATGCTCGAGGTTCCTTCGCGCGATAGATTCCGGAATGTGGATATTCGCCGAAGAACCAGAGTCACCGACATAACTATTACAATTTGCAAGTTCGCCCGAAGAAACGATAACCGATGGCAAATAAAGGTTCTTGAGTAGAGATCATGCACGAACCGGAAAACGCAGCGTAGGTAGTCCTCCCACTAGATGGACCGACGACATCTTGTAATTTGCGAGCATGCAGTGGATGCAAATAGCAGGCTGTCGTACAGTGTGGAGTCCTAAGGGGGAGACATATTATGTTCAGCAGTGGACGATGATGAACCAAAAATATAATTTACAAACAGATAGAAAACAGTTACGAGCTATTGCCACAAGTGCCTTATCACTAAAAGCGATCTCTTCCAAGCAACTTCAATGTTTGCTTGGAATGATGACTGATGCTTGTATCTTTATTTTGAATTTAATATTACTTAGGATTGGGCCTTCAATCAAAATTTTACTCACAAATTGTAACTCATATTTTTAATATTTTGTCATAAGAATAATTTTGTTTAAAATCTTAATTAAGGAATTCTTAGTTTAAATGTTCAATTTCTAATCTCTGAGCAATACAAAAAAAACAATTGCAATGTAAGCAAAAAAAATAAATATAATGAGAAACATATTTCGAATTTCAGTACAACGAATCTTGAATTTTACAACTTGTCTCGGTAATTTACTTACTGTTTATGTACATTATATATTTGATTTAATTGATTAAGTGGTCAGGACCATTTGACCTACAATAATAAAGATAACGTAGCACTTTATAATATTATATCCACATTCAAACTTTGCTTAGTTTGGGGTCAGATGACCGTGTGTGCAAAAATGTCCCAGATATTTATTTATTATTTATTTATTTATATAAAAATACTTTCGCGTATTAAATTTTGAACACGTAAAACAACAGAAACGCTTTGATTTCACTTTTATTGTGCAAACTGCTAGTCTGTGGAATGCGCTGCCTGAATGGGTGTTCCCCAATAGTTACAATCTGGGTGTCATTAAATCACGAGTGAATCAGATTCGATGCAAGCGTGCTCCATTGTAGACCGCAAGCCTATTATTTAATTTAAAAAACCTAGTTAAAATAATTAATTGAATTCATCGTCATCATCATTTCAGCCATATAACGTCCACTGCTAGACATAGGCCTCCCCGTCGATCTCCAAACGAGCCGGTTGGAAGCGGCCTGCATCCAGCGTTTCCCTGCGGTCTCTTTTAGGTCGTCTGTCCATCTTGTGGGTAGGGAAAGTTAGCAGTGTTGTATTAGTGGCTAAGAAATTAAAATTTACACCATTTTTATCGCCATGCAGGCCGCTTCCAACCGGCCCTTTTGGAGATCGTTGTGAGAGGTTTATGTCCAGCTGTGGACTTCCTACGGCTGAAATGATGATGATGATGAACTTTCCCTGCGATGTCAAAAAACCCGCCTATTATAGAGTAGTCTGAGAGGAAAAGTAATGTCCAATGACAACGAAAACTGAGGCAAGGAGCTTTACTTCTATGTAAGTACAAAGTAAGTTAAGTTGAAGTACAGAGTTTTTGACGTGAACAAAATCTAATTGAGCTAATGAAGGAAACGTCTTAATTAGAAGTGTTTCGAACGAGCCATAGGCACACGTAGTGTACCAAGACGGGGTAATTACCACGATAACTCTTTAATTAACCTGCCTAATAACAGAGTCTGCATTCGAGCCAATTAGGGAGTCGGCGGGATCGATAGAAAATATTATTTACTTCTATTTTCGCCGTTTCCGAGAATACGCTGGTAGATGTTAATGAACTGCTCTACATACTTGTGACTGTTTTAAATAGTAATTAAAATACAAATAACTACTCGTTAGTACCCATTTTTAAGTAACGGGTTTCCGGTTATTTTTAGTTTTGCATTTTTTTGTGAAGGAACGAACTATAGAGTGACGCACCAACCCAAAATGGGTCTTGACCTACGATAACAGAGGCGCCATTTCAAGCAATCGACTCATAATTATTATTATAGGGATTTCTGTGGGTGATCGTGATCACGTACCTATTACTTTTGTCACAATTACTTCATCAAAACGCATAAAAGGCTTCAAAGATATGCCGGTGCCAGGCTGCCTGATGGGAAGCAGTCACCTTCGCCTATGAATACTTAACACCAGAGGCATCACAAATACGACCTTTAAGACTCTATCAAGTCTTCTTTTGAAGTACCCGATGTTGTAGAGTCTCAGAAACACCGCCAAAAGTAGTTTATTCCACATTTTGCAGGTTTGAGGCAAGAAAGATCGTGTGAATCGCACAGTGTGCTATTTCCATGACTGATCTTATATATATGAGTGAGCTTTTAGGCGCTTATAGTGGGTACATTTTGAGCTGTTTAGGGTCGAAACCATGGGCCTGTGGGGATCGAGAGCCATTTTTTTTAAAGATTTGTCATCACGTTTTTTTATTAGCCAGCGTTTTGTGAACAATTCTCAGTGGTAGCTGTTCAATAGATAGTTTTAATTTGTTGTTTTTCTTTCTTCTGTAAATTATAATAATAGAGGCTTCTATGAAGTTTAAAAAACATTGGCTCCATACTTGATCATTATATTTGTAACTCAGAATTTTAATTTAGTTATTTTGCAGTAGAGGTTTCATGCAAATGGCATGTTTATTTACAGGTCATGGTAAGCTTCAATAGTTTATTAGCATGGTTATGGCAAGCGGATGTTTTCCTTTTGGAGCAGATCTAATAGCATTTTCAACATATGTGGTAAAAGAAATCTCGTAATTAAATAAAAAGAGATCTTAATTGTATTGATCGCAGCAATGGAAATTCGTAGTAAAAAAATATGTTGATTAAACAGAACGTATATGAATAGCATAGATAGTTCTTCAAACGGGGTCCTAAAAAGTGAACAACAAAATCAGTAAAAGATAGTTTATAATCAAATTTGCAGTGGCCAAAAGCCTAGCCCTGATGTCAGATAGGCCGTCTAAATTCATCTGACATGGCTTCGCGATTCCTGAAGCAGTTTCTAGAAGAAATCAACTCGACCGCTTTCTTTTGTAACCACGCGATGGAAAATTATGTAAAGATACCCGCCAGTACCCCAGGGTACAACCAGGTTACGTAGAATTGCAACTATTATAACCTTCCTTGGTGGCCTGGCTTTGCGCCTGATTAAAGGCACCGGGATCTTCTTAGGAACGCACCGGTTTCCCCTAGCACACTACCACGCAAAACTTACCGTAAAATGTTTAGAGCATTTGCCCCTCTTCCCCGTACAACGGAGCGGGCCGCACAAAGCCTTGTCTTCCCTGGTCAAGTCAAGATATATAGACAGTCCGAACTTGGTGACAAATTTTCATGCATGTTGACATGTTCTTTACGGACAATGAAGATCTATAAATCTATAGAAGCCCTACTCGACTCACACGCTGGGATTGCATCTTCCGGAGGCTGTCCCCGCGAAAGGTAAGAGGCTCATGTGACTATCAGAAATTTCTCCCTCAGTGAGTTTGTTTAAAGTCACGTTGTATTGGGCGCGTATCGTTTGTGTATAAACAGTGCGCGTGCGTCAGTGTCACGCCGTCACGCCACCCGGGGTTATCTCGGGCCGCGCAGGATGCTCTAATGAGTGAGTACGATTACTTTCTAATTAGTGGCAGGACGACGAAAGTACATATTTGTCTAGAGTCCAACCAATCTATTGTTGAGCAGCAATGTAGTTAATTAGTAATTACTTAAACTGACGTAGACTACTAAGAAGTTAGAAAACGGTCTCACTTGACCATCAAATACCCAATAATAACAATATATCTTCTTTTTTATCAATGATTATAAAAATTCACAAATTAATTCTGTTTCTACAATCACATCATACCACGATCCAAGTATTTATTTGCTCTGACAGCTGCAATAGATTTGTATAAAGCATATAACCATTAAAAAAAATGGACCATACATTATGGTCCATTTTATAAAATGGGGTATAAAACCAATTTCTTTTAATATTTCACTGATTGTACTTGAGCGATTCACACTTTGGCGTGAAACACATTTTAAACGCAGTAGTACCCTCATATCTCTCAATCGTCAACACAACATATCAAATATTTGTTGTAGTCTTGCGTTAAAAAACCTAGCGAAAGTGATCAAAAATCTTAGTTTTCATTCGGCTATTTACAATGTTACTGTGTCAGAGCAAATAATCGCTTGGACCGAGCATAATTATTATAAATGCGAAAGCGTGTTTTTTTTTTTTGTTACTCTTTCATAGAGAAACAGAGCAACGGATCGATGTAATCCTTTGCATAGAGATAGTTTGTAAACTGGGGCCTTATGGCTACCTCTTACTGCGGGCTTGAAACAGCGCAGTGCGGAAAATCACTCGAACATGAACCTTAAATCGATAAATGAGATACGGTTTGTGGTTGTGTAACTTTTCGCAATCAACTAAACAGAATCGCTTAAAACAAGTAGCCATAAAACCCCTGGAGAGTGACATAAGAGACATTTTATCCCCGAAAAAAATACGGTTTCTGAAGGAGAGTCCTTGCGGGTGAAACCGCGAGACATAGCAAATAAACATACAAAAACATGAGGAAAATGCATTGTTTACGTATTAGGCTGGGTTCACAGCAGTGCGGGAGAATCGCGCGGGTCGCCCGTACAATGGGAGACAGGATCTACGCGGAGGCAAGTCTCATACGGAACAATCCGCATCACTGTGAAACGATGTTCTAGCGCCTCACATATTATAGGTCTCCATTCCGGGAGCCTGGGGGACCCGCACGGGTCTCCCGTACAGCTGTGAAACCAGCTTAAATAGGTAAGTATTACTTACAAAAAAAAATTGCTCATGAATGTGTGACTAGCGCCTTACATCTCACAACCATAACTTGCGCCGCAAAATAGATACAATTTTATCACAGTTAATAACCGTTGCTTAATTAGAAACTATTAAATTTAGTACAAAATTATAATTAACCTCTTATCGGGATAGATAATTAGGTAAACAACTTCAGAATATTGTCGCAGATAAACGTCATGATTTTAATTGTATGGATATTTTGCTCCTACGTGCCTAATGTCAACAAGCCTATCTTTAGGGAAAAGTTACAAAAAAAAAAAAAACAGTCAAGTGCGAGTTAGGCTTGCGTACTGGGGGTTCCGTACCACCTCAAAATACAAAAAGTAGTGCATAAAGACAACATTTCGCTCAGGCGGTCACACATCCAAGTACCGAACACGCCCGACGTTGCTTAACTTGGTGATGAACAGACATTTATCACCGACTCGCAGTTAGTCATTATTTATTTGTTATTATACTTAAGAGTGTGTACTATAATCATGCCAAGTTTGACACGAGTAGGTATTACCGTTTTTACATAAGAGAAAATACAAAATTACGTTAAAAAATACCTTTGTTGTAATTGAACGACGTACCTAAGAACATTGAGACAATGTCAAGAGGTAAAATAAAGAATTGAATTGAATTGGGGAACCTTCTTTTTCTTTCCCCCCATTTCCCTCATGGGACCCCATTTCCTTTAGTTTTAACTTTTTGACTTTATTATAATTTTTTAGTTAATCAGCCGTAACATTACATATTCTGTGAAAATTTTAACTTGCTAACTGTTATTTACACAGCCTTATAGGGTATATAGCCTTATAGGGTCCCGTTTACACCCTTTGGGTACGGAACCCCAATTATGCAGTACAAGACCAGACATGCCAGAGTAGTTTTTTTTATTTTATTAATCTAACCAATTGTTTTATCTTCGTCTAAAACTTGTTAAGCACATTTAAAAATATACAACTATTCTATAATCATTGTAATAATTCAGCAGTTTACTAGAATTAGAGTGACGACGCGGCGCGATAGAAAATTTGTGATGGAGTTTTATTCAGATATTCGTGTTTTTATTTATTAGTTAAGTAGCTTGTCAAGGAGAAGCGATGCATTTATTTCTCGCCTAAGCATTTATAATTGCATTTTTTTCCTGATTATTTCCTATCATTTTATGGTTGTAATGAACAGCCAAAACACTGTGACAGCGAACAACGTAACTAAAATGCACGGGGCGACCGCGTCTAATTAAATAAGCAACAAGAAGCTGCGTCGTCGCTGAAAAACATAAGCTCCGCGAACAACATAATTACAAGTGACCTTCGAGCGTAGGGTTGTCGGTAGAAAAAACATTAATGGACAGTTTTATTTTCCTGTTCTTAATTATTGAAATAAGCAACAATAAGCTACATCACTGAAAAACTTTAGCTCCGCGAACAACATAAAATACAGGTTATCGTCAATAGTCGATGTTTAGGCCTCTTTGGCGAGCCGAAGGGGGTTCTAAGAGATTTGGGCCGCCCGAGTCAATCGATTGTAGTGCGTGTCTAAAACCCCTCGATTTTGGGTACATTTGGTTTGTTTTGGTTTGGTTTGGTTTGTTATACTACACGAGGTTCTGATGATGAACCGGAGAGATGGAACTCTCCAATTGCATATTCTACTGGTGTAGACCCCTCGAGTTTGGGATCCTTTGGTTTAATATAAAGAAACAAATAGGCGTGTTTTTTATATATTATATAAGTACAAATATTTGCTCAAGATGTGTCTGTCACTAGTTGTACTTATTTAAAGTTTGTTTTTGAAAAATGCGTATGACTTGAACCAAGCAACCAACTTGTTTTCATTTGCAGGCTATAGGACCGTTACAAAAAGAAACTATAACTAAAAAACTCGTCAAAATAACATCATCAAAATTCAATAGATACCATGACAGGTGCGTTATTGGAAACAAATTGGATTTGCAAATTAAGCCGTTTCGGTGAATGATACAAATTTGATACCTTTTTTTTATATAGCGTTTTTCTGTAAAGGTGCTATTCCGATGGCGGCTACAGACCGCGCACCGCAGTCCTAGACGCTATTCGAATAATTATTTCAGAAACAGGCCCGGATTTAGGAATCGACTAGCTTTATGCAACAAGGTAATAAAGTAACGGCTGGGCAAAAAGAGTCAGGCCATGCCATGCCCGAGTCAGGGGTCGGTCAGTCGGCCAGTCGGGGGACAGGGTTTTCTCTTCTTCCATGTTCTACTCTGAAATACAATTTTAGAATTTAAGTAGTTACATTTATTTGTTTAGTAAAATTTTAAAAAGGCGACGTCATATTTGCACAACTACAACTCTCTTGGCTTCAAGTCTCCTAGGCCCTGATCTTTCTGGCCTAAAGGTAAAACCCAGGTTGCGTATCCGAATAGCACTTAATGATGGAGCACTATATCTTCCTTGTTTGTCTGATCTGACTACAGAACCCTCGGTGCGCGAGTCCGGGACGCACTTACCGAGTTTACTTTATTTCGAAGCGAATAAATGGCAATGACATCTGCAGTCTACAGTCTGCCGTCTGCGAGCACCGCGCCATCGGAACAGCACCTTAAAAAGCCATTCCAGTGAGCGAAACACATCAAATTATATTTTTTATTTTGCGTTTTTCAGTTAGTTACAATATCCGAGGCATATTCGATGACGTCCGACATTAATTGGATTAGTATCGGAACGGTTATCAATTAAAGAGTAATTTGGTGATCTATACCACTCTGACGGATGAAAACACGGAATATTGAGATTTCATGGTTTAAACGGTTATTAGAGAGGATTTTTAGGAATATCTCTCTAAATTTGGGCGTAGCTATTATTGCCATATTTTTTCCTCTCTAACTAGATATTTTTAGTAATTTTATATTTTTAATAGACATAAATAAATCATTGCTGAGTCACCCGTTTGAGTCCGTCGAGTTTGCGAAGCCCGGCTGAGCTGATCCTGGTATATTTTTAAACCTTGATACTGTTGACTATACCACTGTTTTTTTCTTTCTTCCCGTGGTTCTGGATCACGGTAGAAGAATTTCTTCCGTCAATGGACCGTCATTTATATCACCATTAATATATAAATTAGTCCAATACTATTAGATGCTCGCACAACAAAATATTTGTGAAAGATAATTCAAAAAAACTTCATGCCTATACCTACATTTACAAACTGAAACTATAAAGTAGAAAATAATATTTAAATAACTTCGAAGCAATGAGCATTAAAGTACAATCAACGAAATTATTAATACATAATTATATTTATAATTGTTTATTCATGTCGTAATAATAATAATTGTTTATTGAAGTCGGTTAAAACATCCAAGATATTGAGACCGCTTGAAGCTGCCAAAATTGTGAGCGAGCGAAGTTTTAATAGCTTAAAATAGCATTTTCTAAATTAACTGAATCCTTATATAGATACAAAATTAAATTATACTGTAAATAGGTACTAGTATATTGTTATTGATTTGACCTAATAATTCAATTTAAGGCTGGAAATAACTCGCGTTACAGCCCTGTTTCAACATCCGTTTCTCCACTAATTTGTTTGTAGTAGGAAGCGCAGCGCACGGAGCAGGCTACGGGCCAATTAGTGGCCCTGCGTCCCGCGACTCCCACTAATGACGACCCTGTACTCACATGTCAATTTTTTTTTTTATACATCCACAACCGAAAATCAAAGCCGCTCTCATCAGCCAAAGCTACCTCCTTTGCACATTTTAAAAATTTTGAAGTTAATACTTAAGTTGGTTGTAAAATAATAGTTTTTTAAGTACATAACCCGGTCTAAGTAAGTCAGTCTAAGCAAGTACATATATAAATATGTACTTACTTAGACTAGACTTCTTTTGGCTCTACGCTACTTATGTATTCAAGTACAACTAGCCTTTAGCGTACATAATTTGTCTTAAAAACATTGATGATGCACGTATATGTATTTCAACTTGAAGCCATTGTAAATTAACATTTTAACACGTTCATCTCTTCTCTTGTAACTGTAAAAACAAATCACGTAAGTCGATTTAAATGTAAAATACCTCCTTTCGATTTCGTACAGTCTATATGCCAATGTAACCATGTATGGGATGTGGAATCTGCTACGTGAATGAGTGTTCCCCGATAGTTACAATCTGGGTGTCGTCAAGTCACTAATGAATCGATGTTTTCTAGGCCAGCGTGCTCCATCGTAGACCGCATCATCACTTAACATCAGGCGAGGTGCAAGTCAAACGCAAGCCTATTGTTTAAAAAAAGTATGGATTTGAAACTTTGCAAGTATAAATAGTCCGGATGACAATTAATTTGGTATCATCGAATTGATCTGGACACATGCCTATTAGAAAACAAAACAATTTAAACATAAGTTTTTTCATTTGGCGTTCTCATCGCTAAAACATATTTCACCCAGGATATGTCTAATATCACTAGACCTAATATTATTGAGTGGAGCTTTTGCGGCCGCGCCAATCAACTGATTAATTTGTGTAACGCCCTCTAAAGCCTGTTATTAATTAGTCAACGTTAATTAATGAGAATGCACTATGCTATTGTGTTAAAATATAATTTCGCGATTGGTGTGTGAATACGATATGGGGCCCTTTGTTGTGACGTCCGTGACTTAATAATATCGATGATGTCATTAATTTGTAATAATTTGTAATGATAGGCATTCGTTCAGGATTTCATAACTGAACGTAGCAAAATATATACAGCGTTAATTAAAATTGATTGCTTCGAAATATGTATAGTTTATACTTCTATAGATAACAAATTATAGGTTACCTTATATACATTGAAATGGTTGCATCTTAGAACACCTAAAATCTATTGGAATATTTACAAACTGACTATGGAAGAAATATCTAAATTTAAAATATCAAATTAATTACCAAGTTATCTGTAGAGGTGGCCAAATGATAAAACTAACAATTTTCGTTCAGAAAGTCCTTCGGGTGGCTCCCCCGTTAGATTCTTAAATAAGTTGGTCGCGCTTGATCTACAGATTATAATGACTATGTTTGGATACGTACAAGCTTAAAAGGCCCAATGTTTGATCTAAATTCGTAAAACATAAAATCATCATCACATCCAGCAGTAGTTCCCTAAATAAGGCCTATTTGGCATAGGAATCAAAGAACAATGGTCGCGGGTTCAAACCCCGGGCCCGTACCAATGAGCTCTTTGGAGCTTATGTACGGATTTTCATACCACTGGCTTTTCGGTGAAGGAAAACATCGTGAGGAAACGTACGTACTGCATACGTACGGTGAAGGAATTCAATGGCGTATGTGAATCCACCAATCCGCACTGGGCCAGCGTGGTGGATATAGCCCAATCACCCTTTCGGGGGTAGGCTAAAAGTCCAGCAGTGGACTGTTAAAAGGCTGATTATGGTGGCGTAGGAATTAGAGATTACGATTTAGTTTAGGCAATTTGAAGAGGAAAATAAGGCCATAATAATTTCGTCTAAAATTGGGACGACGAACACTTGTAAGATGTACGATATCAATGCACGTCGTATTTTTGTGGTCGGCACTGGCCGACCATTTCGACCAGCCCGCCTAATGCGCGAGGATAATAAATCTCGTTAAAATCTTTGTTAATATAAATAGCTCTCAACATTGTCAAGATGTTCGATGCCAACGTACTACATCATTTGCTTCGTTAATTAGAAAACAGAAGAAGCAATGTTCATAATTAAAACGAATGAACCATTGCCGTAGTAGTGATGTAGCTTTAATGAACCACTTGCTAATTAGTGAATAAACACGCCGGATACGGGATTCTAATTGGCTTTTGGGACAAGCCAAGTTTCTGGTGTCTTTTTAGATACAAAAAATGCGGAGTTAATTGGCTATGCTCATTATTAGACGCAAATTCGTAGTATCTACCTATAGTTGATACAATCTACCACTATAGGTAAGTAATTGGTACTTAATGTACCTATTATCTATAATTATGTAATGTAAAACAAAGTCGGGTTAGTTACACTAACGGCTGGACTGATTTTCATGATCTTTGATTTGATGGATTCCTCTCCACCTCGAATAGCAGAATAAGTATTAAAATATTTAAAAAAAAATCGATTTTTTGAGAAAAATCATATTGAAACATGGAAAAAAAATTACATCTAAATCAAAGGAGGTCGCTGTTCATGACGAAGGAGGTTGCTTCAAGGAGGTATATAATGCGAGTGAAATCGCGGGGCCCAGCTAGTGTATGGATAGGTTGTAGCAGAAATTTAGTTTTGGCTAAAGTAATAGATATTTATAGATAGGTGATACCTATCTATTTATATTTGAGTAAATGTTTGTTGATAGTTATATAAGTAGATAGTTAAGTTTTGGGAGCACTTTGTTTTAAAACTAGAAATAAAAATACGTGTAGCCGATTTGGAGGCTTTAATGCTAATGAATCAAAATCTTAATGCTAACTTAAAACGACACGGTGGCCTGGGAGGCCTTACTCAGCATTACCAAGAAATACATTGTGATATGCTGAGTAGTCTGTCTGCTAATCTAATACAGACGGATGGCGAGGATGCATAACTCCTCCCTCCCTAAGTGAGAAATTATCGGGATGTTCGATTTGAGGACTTTTCCGACAATTTCGTAAAAACGGGATAACCCTAAAATAAAAAGCATACACAAAAGTTATACATAAACTTAAAATTACGAGGCCTAATGTGGCGTAACCTAAAGCACTGATGCTAATAGAGTCCGTTTCTCTTTTAGTAACACTTTCAAACACTTCACTATTTTTTAACGCAAACGACAAATATTTTACTTCATCCAAGCCGATCTCGTGCATGTTAAGTGCTTGTGCACTTGACAAACTCGCGTTCGTACGAAGTTGCGGTAGATTGATGATAGGCATCGGTGTCGCCATATCTATCTCGGTGTAAGTACGATGGTAACGGATCTTGATTTCGTTAATCTCGACGTCACATGGCTCGTCGAGTGTCATGATGTAAGTCCCGTGTACTGGGTATTTGGAAATTTCATCACCACATCGTTTGGTAAGCAGTGTTTCCAATCTCGTAAAAAGTATCCAATTGTCGTCGGTAACTTTCTGAAGTTTTACGTCTTCTAGGTAGACAGGATATCGTTTGCAGCCGGTGAGATTTTTCTCATATTTCAAAAGTTGCTCTTCACAGGTAGGCCCACTGTACAAGGCTCTGTTGTCATCATTGCATAGGTAATGGTCTCCAGCGCCAAGAGGGTGGCAAGGCTTTATGATCGGTAAGTATTTCATCCCGTTCGCCAATAGGTAAGGGTATTTAGGAAATATAGCAAAGGTTTGGTTTTCAGGTTCGTGGAAAACTGGGAGTGCGTACATTTTAAAATAGTTATAGGTACAATTATCAGTTAGAGGAATTTCCATAATGAACGTGATCTGGTTTTTCTTAATATATGATTTTACAGTAATAGTTTCTTCAATTCTGACTAAATTTGATTCGGTAGGTTCATATACCAAATTTCCAACATTTGATATTAATTGCAAATGGTGCAAAAGTTCAGTAGAGTTTACAATAGACTGGTGTAAGATAGAGCTTTTACTTAGTGCTAAAGCGGTCTCGATTTCACTTAATTTAATAAATATAGTACGGAAGTTACTTATAAATAAACTATACAATCCTAAAACATAAGAGGACACAGCTAAATTGTTTTCTTTAGTTAACGTTTCTTTCAAAGAGGTTTCGACCATTTTTAGGCGTGTATCAAGAGTTAACGAATCTTGGTGGATTAACTCAGTAATATTTATGAGGCTGTTCAACATTTTGGAGACGACAGTAACTTTCTTTGAAACAATAATTTGGTCGTGGTTAGTTTCGGAAATTAATTTATCGTATTTAAGTGCGTCATCATGATCTAGATTTCCTGTTATAACTTTTATAATAGAGCCTAGTGGATTGAAAATGCCTCTCTTAAATCGATTTGGAATTAGTTGACGATATTTATCAACGGTTATGTCGCGTAGATGCTCTGCGTGCATTAATATACCGATAAATTCATGGGGAAACTTTTTGTTTAGAGAAATCAATTTCTGATACTCGGTGAATTTTGCTATGACAATATTCAAATCAGTATAAACATTATCTAAATTCAGGGTTTTTATAATTGTCCAATTATCTATTTCCACATATGCTTGGCCTTCTTTTACTGGCAGGACTCCTGGATTACCTTCCAGTGATTGCAGATGAAGAGCAGCAGCCGATGTTGCTAGCGCCAGGATACAGCACCTGCGGAGGGCGTTTTATATTTTTAATCGGAGCCTTTGTGTCTCCTCTTGCTGTTTCTACTTTAATAGGGGCAACGTTTCTTTCAGTCACACCTATGACTTTCGCCTTTTTATATCTAGCCTTATCTTTACTTTTCCTTTTATTGATGTCTTTCACGAAGACAGTCTCTTCTTGTAGAAGTTTAATGTTAGTCTCACCACCTCGTTTTTCCCTAATTAGTTCCTTATTAGCCACTATATTTTTTGCCAATTGCTTGTACAAGAATTTCGTGCGCTTCTCATGATCTTTTACTAGTTGTTGGGTATATGCTTTTTCAAATTCTACGTTAAATGGATTGTCTGTATCTGTATGACCGAAAACGACTTCAAATGGGGTTAGACCTGTCGTTGTGTGTATAGTATGATTATATGCCATAACTGAGTACGTCATGATAGACGCAGCGTCGGTGCATTTCTGTTCATATTTTCCTAATCGGTATATTTCAATAATTGTTGAATGGAACCGTTCGATTAGTCCCATTGAGTTCGGATTATTGACTGTCCCTATATGACGTTCTATTTTGTGGAGGCTAAGGAATTCTTTCATTAACTCGTTATTGAATTCCATGCCAGGATCTGAACTTATCCTTTTGGGAATTCCATAAAAAGAAAAGTACTTCATTAGGGCTCTCACAACTTCCGGTGTTGATTTGTTTGGTATTTCAATGGCTTGCCCTAATTTACTGAATGCATCGATTAGAGTTAAGTAGTATTTGCCTTCCATGGAAAACAGATCGATGAATAACTCCTGGAACGGTGCATCTTGTGTTTGTGTTAATTGCAAGACGGGTTTTAGGGGCTTCCTGTCGTACTTCATTTTCCTGCATGCTTCACAGGCATTTATGATTGCTGCTACTGTCTCTTCCATTTTACTCCAAAAATAATTTCTTCGAATCCTGACTAATGTTTCCTTAATACCACGATGGCACGTTTTTCCTTCATGATATTTCAGAACTATCTCTTTCTGTTCACTTTCTTCTTCAACATATACAACTCGTTCTGTGCACTCATACAGGTTAATCATATCCTTTTTAAATAGTCCAACAACTATATTACTAAACTGTCGGCGATGTTCATTTTCCTCGAAATAAATAAAATACTTAATTTTTGGCCTGATGTACTCTTTGAGAAATGTTTTAACTAATTCTGGGTTGTTTGTAGGCATAAAAACTTCTAAAATTTTTTGTTTTTCGCGAGAAAGGTCTTTTACATGTAATTCATTTTTAAGCCATGAAAATACCAAAATTTGGTTAGGCTTGTTGTCAATAGCCTCGTGTAAAATGGGTATTCCTGTTGATTCTAAATCGGCGGCCGAATGAATAGTTTGTGAATTACTACTTTCAGGTGCTGATTGGATAACCGGGCGTTCAATCTGGTGTTCAGAAAACAGTACAACGGTATCTGAAGAGTCTGAAATATTGCTACGACTAGCAGAAATTGTTTTACTCAAGTCTGATATCGTAACAGTTGATGAATCGTGTCGTTCCCTTTTACCACCTGACAATTGTATGATGTTTTGAACTACCTCGTCCATTTCTTTCTGTAATTTACGTTCTTTTCTGTCCAAGTTTACTGCCATTGAGTTTCCTTCATCGTCCGAATCTAAAGCATTAACCTTAATCCTACTTAGGGCGTCTGCATTCGTGTTTTGTTTGCCATTTTTGTATATGATTTCAAAGTCAAAGTCTTGAAGGCGTAGCCTCCAACGTGTGAGTTTACTATTTGGATCCTTAAGGGAGTTCAGCCAGGCTAATGGTCGATGATCGGTGTATATGTAGAATTTTTTTCCATACAAATATGGTCGGAAATGTTTAGTTGCCCAGATAATAGCGAGTAGCTCTCGTTCTATAGTGCTATAACGAGTCTCTGTATCACTCAAGGTTCGGCTGGCGTAAGCTATCGGTTTGTCGCTGCCAACCTGTCCTTGTGAGAGCACCGCCCCTAAAGCTACATTTGAAGCATCTGTTGTTAAAATGAATGGTTTCTCGTAGTCAGGGTATTGTAAAAGCGGCGCGTGAGTCAGGAGTTCCTTGCATTTATTAAATGCGTCAATATAATTTTGATCTATGATAATTTTATTGCGTTTTTTCAAACAGGCAGTCAATGGTTGGGTTATCTTTGCAAAGTTGGGAATAAAACGTCTATAATATCCAACAAGTCCAAGGAAACTTTTAATTTCTGTCGTGGTTTTTGGTATTGGGAAGTTCATTACAGCTTTAATTTTGTCGTCATTAGGTTTCAACCCGTTTTTTGTAATGGTATGTCCAAGATACAATACTTCTTTTCGCAAAAATTCTGATTTGTCAAGCTGTACCTTGAGGTTAGTTTCTCTGAGTCTATCAAAAACTAGCCGTAGTTTTTGGATATGCTCTTCGAGGCTGGATGAAAAAATGATGACGTCATCAAGATACACCATACAGTGTAAACCTTGTAGTCCTCGAAGTACATGGTCCATAGTACGCTGAAAAGTCGCGGGAGCTGTCTTTAAACCGAACGGCATCCTCAAAAATTCGAAATGGCCGTTCTGCGAGCTAAAAGCTGTCTTCTGTCTATCCTGTTCCTCAACTTCAATCTGATGGTAACCGCTCGCTAAATCTATTGTACTGAAGTAAACACTTTTACCCAATTTGTCAAACAAGTCGTTAATATTTGGTAAGGGGTATTTGTCGTCGATGGTAATTTCATTTAGGCGTCTGTAGTCTATAACCATACGAAACTTTTGCTCTCCAGATGCATCGATTTTTTTCGGCACTAGGTGCACCGGAGCATTCCACGGGGAATGGGACTCTTGGATAACATTATCTTGTAACATTTTCTGTACTTGACGATTTATTTCATTTGCTTGTGTCGGAGCCTGTCTATATGGTTTCACAAAAATCGGGTCTTCATTTTTTGTACGAATTTTATGTTTTACTTGGTTGGTAAAAGTTAAAGGCAACAGGTCACAGTGGAAAATATCTTTGTATTCTCTACAGAGCTTAGAAATTTTTTTTCGTTCCTCGCAGTTAGTATGGTCCAATCTGAGTTTATTTAAATTTTCTTCAAGTATTTTGTCCGTTTGTACGCTTGTCAAGTTTGTAGAAAAAGAGAGGTCAGAATCTGTATTTAAATAATTCAAAACTTGCAAGGGTTGTTTAACTGTGAGAATTACTCTTTCGTCAGAAGCGTTTTGGATAACTGTAGTAGCGTATCCGTTGATACAATTCACTATTGCACTTGGCATTCGTACGCCGGGGCCAAATTCTCTATAGTCAATTATAGCTTCGCCTGAATGTTGGTCTGTAGGCACTTTGACGCGTTGTTCTGACCGCGGTTGAAGTTCAATTACATAGTTCAGATTTGTGTTAATTATTGGAATGCATGTGGTTTTTGTTTTTAAAACTGAGTGTTTGAGATCAATTACTGCATCCAGTTGTCTCAACAAGTCATTTCCGATTAAACCATCGTAGCGCGAGTCGACATCGTACAAATAAAATTTGTGAAAATCATCACTGTTGAATGTCGGTAACAGTGGAATTTCGATAACTTCACTGTGTCTACTCGACGCATGAGTACTGACAATTTGGAAGGGTTCATACCTGATATTGTAGTAAAAGAACTGGTACGCCTTTTGAGGGCTCAAGAATGACCTTGTACTACCAGTGTCGATCATCATTTTTGCATCTATTTCCGGGATATAAATGTGAGGTAATTTAAGCGTGGGGTCACAATTTAATTCTACGACTTCTTCTCTATTATGGAGGCCGGTATAGGAAAATTTTCAGTTAATTGTTCCTGGGGCAATTCTGTCTCGTTATTGTATACTTCATGTTCAACGTCGTCCGTGTATTCGTACTTACCGTAGTCAAACTCGTTATCATCGTAATATTCGTGATACTGTTCGTCGTCATATCCGGTCATCTCGTTGAGCTTAAAACCTTCGCGTGGCAATGGAACGGCTGTCCTCATAGTTACGTCTGAGGTTTGCAAGCGTGGCGGCTGGACTTGGGGTGGTCTGTATCCGAATTGTTGGGGTGTCATCCCAACATTAGGGGTTGGTCTAAAGCCTAATGGTTGCAGCTGATTGTTACCAAATTGTGGGCGGTAGCCTAACTGTGGTCTGTAACCGAACTGTGGTGGACGATACCCAAGCTGAGGCCGGTAGCCGAAGTTTTGCGGTTGACCTTGAGGCATCCTAAATGGTGTGGGTTGAATGCCGAAATTAAATTTAGGCGTTGCATCATTATTTGGTAATAGAGCAGGGAATCTAAATCCACTGGGTTGCGGGTTCACGCCAAATTTAAAACCTAAACCAGGATTTTGCGGTAAAGTCGGCCTTGACACTGAACTGTTACTATTAATACCGTGCATACGTTTTCGCATGTTATACTGGTCGTGAAAGTTTACTTCTTCAAGCACTACACTCAGAGCATCTTCCAAGGTCGCTGGGCATTTTAACCTTACTATGCGCACCATATCCTCGGGCAAGTTGTAAAGAAATACGTTTAATGACATGTTATTATAAATAGTTGTTTTTGCGCGTTTTAAGGTAACATCATCTAACATATTCACTTTGGAAATCAATAATGACCGAACACTTTGAATTCGACTACAAAAATCCAAATAACTTTCACCGGATTTAATTTTCATCGATTCAAGTTCAATATTTATGCATTGTTCACTGCGCGGATCTCCAAAATGTTGTTTCAGTAATTCTTTTAACTGGGTCCAAGTCGTAACATCTTCGCGTTCAGATAATAAAGCAGCCGCTTTATCATTAAGTCGACTTGTTACAGATTGATACACAAATAAATCCTGAGCAGCATTGCCTCTATACCTGCTAATTACATATTCACATTTTCTAATGTACAAATTTAATGTGCCCTTGTCTCCTCCATAAATAGGAACAAGGTTCAAAATTTCGCGTGGAATCGGTACGACCTCTTCTACTTGGGCCATTTTTTCGTAGAGTAATGAGCAGGTTAGAGAATACAAAAATTTAATTCTAAAATATTAATTGAGTAAGATGTCACTACACATTTACTCCACTCTATAAGGTTTTTTTCAGAATTCTTATAAGTATAGAGTACTAAGCAGGTTACAGCTTACAGCATGCAAAAATTCAATTTTAAAATACTTATTGTCTACGATGTCTCTACATTTACTCTACTCTATAAAGTTTTCTCAGAATGCTTATCACTAACGGTGAACTAAACAAAGTTTTATATTGAGTCACCAGACACGTTATAATGAGCGAAGTCTTATCTCAATAATAACAATATTCGTGGAAGGTTAGGATTTGGAAAGGATGGCGAAAAGTTTTACTCACCAACCGACCGCTTCCATCCTGCGTGTCCCGTTCATAACAAATTTATTTGGTTTGAAGATTCACTCTCGCCGCATTTCCGCGATCAGGTAAATTTGGATACCCGGATAATCACACGAAAACTAGTGCAGCGATATACGAGCGAATCCTACCGGCTGCGCCAGTTAAGTTTTGGGAGCACTTTGTTTTAAAACTAGAAATAAAAATACGTGTAGCCGATTTGGAGGCTTTAATGCTAATGAATCAAAATCTTAATGCTAACTTAAAACGACACGGTGGCCTGGGAGGCCTTACTCAGCATTACCAAGAAATACATTGTGATATGCTGAGTAGTCTGTCTGCTAATCTAATACAGACGGATGGCGAGGATGCATAACTAGATACTTGAACGGTTTGTAATTGCCTTTCTGTAGCTAAAAATAGAGTGGCGGCCGGCGATGTCAATTTTTAAATTGTTCCAGGATCTACTATTTCCTAAAAACAATTTATTTCTGCCGAAAATTATTGTTTATTATATAGCAAAAAAAAACATTACTTATTTTGAGTTTGTGCCAAAGAAACTGGCAGGTCATGGCATCTACTTCTGACGTCCTCATTATACATATACAGGGTTTCGCAGAAAGACTGTACTAAGCCGAAAGCTGTTCCATACATTTTGTCGAGTGTGAATTTACGTTTTCTATGGAATCATACTAATATTATAAATGCGAAAAGTTTGTTGGTTTGTTTGTTCCTCTTTCACGTAGCAACAAAGTAATGGATCAACCTGATTTTTTGCTGATTGATATAATTCAAGGGCCGGAGCGCGACACAGGCAATTTTTCATCATCATCACCATTTTTCATCACTACGCGGGTGATACCGCGGGGTGCAGCTATTAGCTGATATTTTTGTCGTAATTTTAAGGTTGATCTCATAGAAAAAGTTGTTCATAATGATGAGTATCACTTACACCTTTCGGGTTAGTACACCCTTTCCGCGTAGCCCTGTATATTTAATAAAAAGGTATGAATTATACTACTTATATTACTATTACGAGTCACCGCCCTTCGCGCAAGTCACTCGACTGATGGTAAGCGCAACTTACGTCCTAAACAGTCCCATAATAAAATAAAACCTTTGTTGTAATCCCATTTATATTCGTTTTGACTAACCATCCTTATTAAATTTTAATGAAGCTAGCTAATTAGCGAATAAACTTGATACGGACGGGAGTCTAATTGGCTTTAAAGCAACTACTCGCCCTTTACTAGTTTATTTTTAAATGGAACACAAATCTTAGCGTAGGCCATCATTAGCTTTTAATTATTTATAATTGCTTTTATAATAAGCACTTACGGCGGCGCAGCGAAAAAGTACCTCGTAGGTACATAGATTTCTGTAGGAAACGTATAGAACGGGAAAGAACATTTTTCTTATCGTTTTATTCTTTGTTTCTATTTATTTTCACTCATTTATCACCCTTTCATTTTATTTCTGTCTCTACATATACACTTAACTTCAGTGAAAGCTTTGAAACTGTTTTTTTATGGCGCATAATTCCGCGTTTGACCTCCAATTCGCCTGTTGGTTAGCGACGATGTATTGTGGTCGAAGATGAAGCACGCAGAAAGTGGTTAGTGAAAATTGTGTACTTTAAAAAGTTTTGTATTCGTTACACAAGTTATTATGTATATGTTAAGCGTTTATTATATACACATACATAATATTTAGGATTCACTATTTAATTTGTGATCCTATATAGATTATAATTTTAAATATTATAATGGTAGTGATGGAATTTGGATTATATTATTATGTTATAATATAATATTGTATTACATATATAATATATTTTGGATAAATAGGTTGATGTACATTTAACAACACAATAATTACAAAAACGCACTGAACGATAAATTTAAAAATAGATCAAACAATAAGGACAATTTACGTAGGTATTAATACTATTTAAACGTTCCAGAAAATTCAAAAATTTGTCGCCTTCCAGGATTTGAACCTGCGCAATCCGGGGAGCGCTCTGTTCGCTAAGCCACAGTCGCTTTTCTGTCGGCCTGTAAATACTTGGGCTGTATTTGTAACCAATCTAAGCAATGGTGGCGCTATCTATAATTCTTGTTATATGCATGTGATTAACATTTGGAACAACAATTCAATTTTTGTTTTAAACTTTCGTGTATAGGTATTATTTGAATAGTATGTATTAAAATTATATTGCGGACTTATTATGCTCGTTTACATAATTTATGGTAATAAATACGGTTATAAGATTTATTTACCTACCATTTAAAATACTTGATGGGTTGGCAAAAAAAATATGACAAAGATCTTTTTCAATCTTGCAAGATTCACACTCGTGACTGGGTAGGTATAAAAGTAAAGTTAAAGTACGTACGGGGCACATAAATTACTATAAAACATACAACATACTGTGGACCATGAAAAGAATATATTTATATTTATTTGAACATTATAAAAATTATAAGAATACTGTTACCATAATGGAATACAAAAACCAATATAATATTAATAAATGTTAACATGACTATTTATTATAATATAATATATTAAATCTTGTAGAATATAATGTGACATTTCATCGAATTTCAATTGAATCTTACGAGTATAAAAATTTATAAATTTGTTCCCATTATTAGGAAATTTTATGTGCTTATAGAGTATTAATTTATTACATATTACTGTCTTAAAGATCTTTCATATCACATTATAAGCGATTTCAGATGTTTTCAGGCTGCCTAAAAACTCTGACACCAGGGCTAGCCATTTGGTCTTCACAAACTTATTTTTAAAGGAACCTTTTATTATTGTTGTAGGAAAAACATTTCATATTCAAATAAGTATAGGTAATACACGTTAACAATACATCTCAAACATGTGTGCTGGTATTTTTACTTGTTATTGCACATTTGATAATAAAATATTATCAAACTTGTTATTTAAATACTTTTGTATAGGCATAATCTCGCATATTCATTCTTATCTAAAAGTTTTTGGCAATGATGATATAATTATAATCTTTTTGTAGTGTCAAAAGTTAACTATACTGCAAAAATACGATTTCGCAAAACACTTGATCTAGGACTGATTACCGGTTTTCATAAAAATCGCAATTGTTTTGGTGATTTTAAACTGTTGCTTCTAGTAAACTGAAGTTTTTCAAATTAATAACGTTGAAGATCATTAAAGCCTCTCTAGAGCTGTCACCGCAATACACTAATTGACGCAATTAGAGGGATTGTCGAACGGAAATAAAAGTCGACTCACCTTCATGAAACGCCGGCCCACCAATTAGCCTAGCAACTCGTAATTACCCTCTTGAAAACACTCTCAACGACGATTAGTCCTCTTTACACAGACAAAATAACACAACACTGGAAACTTTTGTACAATTTTTAACAGAGATTTTTTGAAATGTTTTATGGACACTGAAAAGTTTTTCGCGATCGCGTGCGGAGCGCCGGTTTCGAGATACGAGTACGTGCGCTCGGTTCGGGCGCCGGTGAGCGAATGCGCGGTTTGAGCGGGAGGAGGCTTGCCACTCTAGGGGGAGTGAGATGCCCTTCCTTTTCCCGTACGAAAGCTTTGCTAGTGAAGCTTTTCGCACAACGCCAACGCACGGGGCGCTTACTACCTTTTTGCATTTTCAGAGACGTTTAATGTAAGTGGGCAGATTTTCTGCCGCGCTGCGTTTAGGCCTAAATTAGAGTTAAGATTATTGTAACTAGCAGGTGACTTTAAAACGTCAATATTTTTACTAAGACTTTATAATAGTGTTAAACATATTTGTACAATAAGGTCAATAAAATCACCTACTTACATTATCATAATGGATAAAAATAACTTAAAACCATACAAATCAAAACCGGCTTTATTCCACGTAAATTCATCTGACATTGTGCAATTATGAATGCAATGGCAAGGGTTGCCAGAGCTGCCTGCCACCCATTCATCATTGATAAAACTAGTTGGTGACACCTCATCCATTGCATTGTGCAGTACTTGATCACTGTAGTCAGTTTTAAGCAAAGAAGATTCTTGTTTTTTTAAGAATGCAATTATCGTTATCGCAATTCAAACTGAAGTGTACGGTGTGTTTATAAACAATGCGTTATTATTAACCTACTATGGTTTCATGCAAACCATAACAGTTTTCCCGGTTTGTTTTTAGTAAGACGTCATGTTTTAAAAATATATTTCCCGTTGTTAATTATTAATTTAGCTGATCACGTAGATTTTGTGCGTAATAAAACTTTATATTTTGTTTACACTAAAGCAAAAGGTTTTTCTCACTTGATACCTACTCGTGTACAAAGAACTTGTGTTATTAAGATATAAACTGCACCCTTTCACCCGCTTGGAAATTCTCTCAAAAACCGTAATTTTAAATTCCAAAATAAAAAGTATCTTATATCTCTTGCCCTCTATCTATTATATGCAAATAAAACACATCGTTCCTCATAAAAGAGGAAAAATACACATTCGCATTAATAATAATAATAGTAGATTTATATAATAGTATAAAGTATGATTTTAAACGTTATTATTTTATTGTTATTTTAGACTATGCATAGAATCACAAAACTACAATCTTGCAAGCTGTACCTAAAACCGGTTATACAGCCCTACTTACTTAAGGTACTGTCTCAGATGGGCTTGTTATAATTTTTATGGTGGCGCTCCTGTATTGAATCAATTAAGCCAAGTAAAAAGGGTGCAATAAAGAATGATTGATGGCGTACACCATAATAGTTTTTAATTATTTTTTCAAGTGGGGTACAAAGTAAATATAATTTTATTACAATCAGCAGGTAGAGTTGAATTAATTTAGTGAATGAATGCACTTTTCTGTGGATATACATATAATACTTGCTTTGCAATCATCATAATTTTCAGCATTATCATGGTCCCACTGCTGGGCCACAGGCGTTCTCTCAGAGAGAGAGGATGGGGCGTAATCCAGCATGCTAGCCCAGAGCATGTTGGTGAATGTCATATGTCTTTGAACTTTTGAAGTTCTTGGGCATATCGGTTTTCTGACTACGTTTTCCTTCACCGTTGTTGAGCGATGGCATCGAAACTGCACATAATTTATGTATTACTAAATAAGTCATTGGTGCAGGTCCGAGGATTAAACCGGGTGCCGTCAGATTGTAAAGCGCACATGCTGCCGCCCGACCACCATCGCTCTTACTTCACTAAACGAAATATAAAAAATATGCATCGTTATTATATAGTACCGCTGCACTGCAATAATCAGCAGCTGACCTGTGAAGCATTTTTGGGTGAACGTAAAAATACCTTTTTAATGGTTGATGGGCTAGGCGTTTGACCACAGCTCACCTGATGGTAAGTGATGGTGTGTGTGGTCGAGGATGGTAAGCTAAACGCGCCTTGCCTGGAATGTGGATCACCATAAGTCCATAAAAGCTCAGATACCGCCAAGACTGGTAAAATACTTTCTAAACCTTTGCCTGGATATTCTACAAATATTATTATAGAAATATATTGGGGATATCGAAAAAAACTTTTTTTTGTTAATTCAAAAATAAAAATAATCATCAAAATGTTAAGCCTAAGAAATGACTAATTACAATGTAAACAACAAGTAATAAAGACATAGAAATAGAAGGCTTTACATTTTAATTATTTACTCATTTCTGGTAATTAGCTATAACTGAACACTGAAATTTGTAAATTATACTAATATTATAAATGCGAAAAGTTTGTTGGTTTGTTTTTTCCTCTTTCACGCAGCAACAGAGAACTTTTCATCATCATAATCAGCATCATCATCATCACCATTTTTCATAACTACGCGGGTAAAACCGCTAGTAATATATATTTGCCTGAAAACATAAACGCAATGACTTTCTTATCAAATGGCGAGTTGGTAGTCAAACTTAGATCTATTTTAGAGACAAAAATTATGTAAGATTCATAAAATAATTAACTGTCACTCACCCAGTGATATATTATTTATAAATGTATTGTACTTACCAAACTAACTACGAACTTTTTTATAAGTAAATATTCTTGACTCTACAAAGCTATTTAGATAACTAACATGTCTGCCGCTTGCCCTGAATACAGTCAATTTGTGTAATAAACAAATCGGAGCGAACGCCTTGCGTTTTATTCCAATTTGGACCCATTCAAAACGCGCCCCACAAAAGGGTTGCCATCGTGTTAAAAATATATCGATTTTTTTTTAAATAATTACTGCACTTGAAAAAATTACCAACTATGTTCATTTTCGTGTCAAAATTTCTAGTTAATTAGGTAGTTGTGGTTTAAACAAAAATTACTATAAAGTAAATGAGATGTATCAATTGTTTATTTTCCTGTAAAAGTCTTCCTACTTGGTTATGACTACGAATATATTATGCACGTATGCTGGTAGCATACGTGTAGCACAGTTAATTAAGTACAAACCTCGTGTACCTGTTTTGCAATAAAAATACTTAATAACAATAAATACTAAAAGGCATGTTCATTAAAATGAGTTACAGAATAATATAGCCGTGCCTGTGAGATCGTTAGTTGGAGCTACCTAAAATAACATGTACCATAATAATATGTGGCCATAAAAGAACTTTGTCTCGGGAAATTCAATATGAAATTCTGTACACGACCATTTCCATCGAAGAACTTGAGGTATAGTGATATGGTTCTTGAGTTTAAAATATGACTTTAGCTGTGACTCCGCAAACCATAAGCTAGTTAATTAGTAGGCATTTTCTTGGTACTGTTAATTATGTGGTACAAAGGCCGTGTAAGTTTTAGTGTTGATTGTTGCCCTTGTAATTACAACTTGGCTGATATGTAGCCAATGCTTGCCTATTCATTCCACGTAATGAGGGAAATACTGCGACTAAAACGAAAACTATTACATAATTATATTACTTTTATATAGGTTACAGGCTACCAAGCTAGCAGTATCCACATAATGATGACAGAAATTCAATAAAAAATATTTACCTAAAAATTTATGTCAGAGTAGATAATGATATCAGCTGTTAAGAGTTTTATTTTAATTGAACTATTAGCCAGTTGCCATATTAAATGCTCGTATGTAGGTATGCCAACAAAACAATTGTGTTGACGATAAATACTTCTGCACTCTAAAAATAAACACGTTTAATCACTCTGACAAAACCATGCTACAGATATACTGTATTACATTTTATAGACATCAAACTAGCATGTTGAACATGAAATCAGTATGTCGATAGTATTCGTAGACTAGTCGATAAATCAAGTGGTACATCACTAGTCGGCAGTGTTGCGATCCGTACGAGTTAGGGCGGCTTATATTGACGCATTCATTTCTATACCCGTTTAATTTATTGCCAAGTAACTCGAGACTTCGCTCACAAATCAAAGCTTTAACGCATTTTGAAAACGCTCTTTGTCGCATTGGAAGCTCCTACGACTACGAAGGGATTATGAAAAGATCTTTATGATTCGACCAAGTTGACTCGTTTGGTCCTATTTAGGCGTAATGTCATAAGGCCATCTTTGCAAAATTTGTCTGTATAAAGATATGGTCAGCTGTGCAATTTTAATAGATGTTAAACAACTCCTTTTGTCAATAGGAAAGGATTCAACAGTATAAGTTTTCTTAAAAAATGGCGGACCAGTTCTTTTTATGTATGTCTTTTCACAAAGCTGTGGCCTATTTTATTTGGTATAATGCGACTATTCAAGTCTTTTCAGACCCCTCAAAATTATTTGTCGCGTTTCTGTGAAATTGCAACGAATTACTTGTAATTATTTTTTTGTCATTATTTTCTTTGAAACCAAGTCTGAATATAGGTTTATAAACAGGTAAGCATGCTTCATCCTAGTCCGCATATCAAAATAAACGCAGGCCTATTATACATTAAAAAAAAAAACAATTTATTAATATTTTTCACCGATAGAAATTTCCTAACGTCAAACAAACTAACCTATCTAAAAATATAATCATGGCTTATCCGAAAGTCAAGAAAAAATTGGCTCAGCGTTTCCGACACGGCTTTCATTGAATTCGACTTAAATCAATTAATCACTCTTATCGGGTTGTTTCCTTGGAGTTTTTCAACTGAGGGCTGACCATTTAAACCGTAGACTTGATAGGGTAGGGACTGAAAGCGGTAAAATTAATTATTATAATATAGTGATGGAATTCGTTGTACTTCGTTTTTGTTTGTTTTATACAGGAACTAAAAACTGCAAGAGAAATGCTGAAAATAGCAATAAAATAACGTACTGTATTGTATGTATTGTACTGTATGTCTTTTCTCACCCTGGGCACAAAAAGCTCGTCGTTCTGTTTTATGGTTGATTAGTTGACTGAATAGTTTTTCTCTGATAGTTACAATCCAGGTTTCTTCAAGTAGCGTATATTTTTTAATTCTTTTTTTACGGAGTTTTTTCGATATTCGACCATGCCACTCCCGTAAATCTAATTACATATTTAAACATTTTTTTAAATTATGAATCGTTTTCTTCTAGCCAAGTGTGCTTCATCATAGACCGCATCATCACTTAACATTCATCGAAATGGCGTTTAAACGAAAGCCTAATAGTATTTTTTTATCCTTAACTAAGATGTTAAGCAGCCTAAAATTTTCCGCTTTTAGTCTAGTCGGTCCTCGAAAAACCGTAGACGGCATTGTGGGGTAAACGGGGCATTGTAGACCGTTTGGCCCGCGCACTATTGTGAGACGTTCGCCTATTGTTGAAACCCATTGTTGCGTGAACTGATGACGCCTCCCCAAACTGACGATTAGTCTTGCAGAATAGGTCGCAAGATTTGGCGATTCAATGCTAAATTGGCTGATCGATGCCGCTGTCAGATCAACGCTTTGATTCTCGTTGATAAATCAAAACAGGGTGTTATTTTTTTTAAGTATAAAACGTGTTCGATGCTCACAAATTTGTAACACTATATTTTTTTAGGAATTTGTATAGATATTTACGATTATGTTTTGCAAAAAAAAATTGTTGGTAGATTTTATCGCTTCGCTACTTGTACTGTACGTTGGGTAGACGAGCTCTAAGACCCATTTCACATTTTTCGTAATAACGGATTAACTTTGCTAAATTATGAATATTCACAGATTTGGTATTGTAAAGCTGTTGAAACCGCCATGATGAAAATTGTGATACCGCGTTTCTCACGGCCGACAATGCGTGACGAGCGAAAAGCTTCGGGGGAAACTAGATGCTGAGAGCTGATTGGGCTCAGTTCTTATACACGTTTAGCAAATGACAGAATTGATTTGATGATGATGATGACATATTTTTTTCAGAACTCATCATCATCTTTATTTCAGCCATAGGACGTTCACTGCTGAATATAGACCTCCCCATCGATCTCCAAAAGGGCCGGTTGGAAGCAGCTTGCATCCAGCGTTTACCTGCGTTCTCTTTTAGGTCGTCCTTCCATCATGTTTTCAGAACTATGAGGGCTAAATATCTGAAATCCTAAAATAGTCACAGTAAAATTAGAAATCAGCAGCGAAATCAATATATCACACTTCATCATCAGTCATTAAACGTCCACTGCTGAACAAAGGCCTCTCTCTTAGAGAGGGGTGTTTCCATAATCCCCACGCTTGACAGGTGGCTTGGTGATCGCAGTCCATTCACCGTGTACTAATAGGACGCTGCTGCCCATCGGTAGTAATCATGGTATACAAAATCGAGCATTTGAATTGTGTCTAGAACTTCAACGGTTTATGGGCAATCCAACTGTTTTTGTATAAGGCTTGTAATATAGGTATTTATAGTTAGCTTATATTTTGTTTTGTTAGTAAAGGCATTTTCTCGATAAAAATATTAAATTATGAAAATCGAAATCTAAGTATAGCTTTAGGGTAGCTTGTATTAAGTCTACACAGCACGGTGACTTCTTCACGAGAGCCATGCTGACAGTTGTGGTGTACTGAAATACATCTTGACCATTTACCCTCGTATGAACACCCGATAATTCAACTAAGTAACGAGCTTTAGATTATTTCTCTATTAAGATTTCAGTAAACAAAATGAAATGCGACCGAGTAGCAAGTAATTTAAGGAGCGCCCCACACCCTCCACCCACCGCTTAGCAACTCTCAGCAAAGAAAACAACGAAACTGGTATTTGCATAAATTAAGGAGGCACCTTTTGGTAGCTTACGGAGTGTGCTAATGACGACTTAAGGCTCTCACGCGAACCAATTCGGCGTCACGTGACGCGCGCCTGCTTGTATCCTGAGACGGGCATTTTCAGCTGATTTAAATAAGTTCTTTCGTGAATTTCGTGCATGTGTTTTACGTAAGCGTAATGAGGATTTATAAGCAGTCTTTTTAGGCCGTGCTATTTTATTAATACGTCAAAATTTCGTGTTGGTTTTAATCAAAGTTTTAATTCATTTCAAAATATTTGATAGAGGGCATGCTTTTGCTCATATTTAGTCTAATCATTTGGAAGATTAGATTCCGAGTTATTCAAATTCTTACGTGTAGGTAACGGTTTTATATTCTTATCATCAAAATGCTCAGCACAATACTCATAATTAGCTTTTCTTATTTCACTACTGCATGAGCCTCTCCTAGAGCAAGATCTTCACTCCGCTTGATGTTCGGCCATTCGCTTTCAGCCAGTATCAGGTGCCTTGTTAATATCGTTCATTGAGACACAGGGCGTCCTAAACTACGAAAGCCTCGAGATCACTACGCTAGAACACGTCTTCCCCAACAGTTATCGGTTCTGCGACAGATATGACCGGTCCACTGTCACTTCAGTTTGCTAATACGCTTAACTACATCGATGACTTTGGTTCTCTGGTGAATTACTTCATTCCAGATAAATGATCCCCAAACATAGATCATTCCATAGTAGTAGTAGAAAGTACTTGTAGTTTATTGTTTACCTGCTTCTTTAATATCAAGACCTTGATAAAATTCGGAAAAAAGTAGTATGCACTATGTAGACGAAGATATCGTAGATACTTTTTGTCGAAGACAACTTGGAAAAATTGGTAAATTCCTATTTGTTCTTGTGGTTTGGATATTGGTTCGTTAAATCATAATATATATTTTTTGTTGCCCCTACGTAGTAAGTCATCCTTTTATTCTACCATCACTAAATGTAAAGTTCCGCTTCCATTACATATTAATTCTCTACTCTCATTCCCAAACACAAAATTTTTCTTTAAATTTCATTCAATCTAATAATATCCGTCTTTAGATTTTCCATTTATTATTTTCTGTTAGTAGTGTCATCTACCAAGATTACCTCGTCTTTAAACAATTTATCTCCTCCCTTACTGTTGATGGTAAACTTGCCCTAACAACCAGTGGGGCCGTAACCAACTAAAAAAATGGGAAATCGCGGTAAACCACAGGCTAAAAAAAATCTTAAACATGAAGAGCATGTAACCTTAGCAATGTTTATGGTTTCGAAAAAGAAAATAAAATGAGGTAGGTAGGTAATGTGATGCGGAACATTACCCCGGCTGAAGTTCGTTGCTTATTTGAATATTGTTTGCTTGAATTATTTCGACAACACGCTTCCGCCCCCGAGACTTTACGGATTTCGAAATAATAACCTTTAAACTTCCAGTTTAGGTGTTATTATGAAATTATGTTTAGCTTCAACAGTTATTTTAATTTTGATCCATGAAGTAGGTCGTATCTACTTTTCTACATTTTTATATTATTAGGGGAAGTTTTAAAGTAGCGTAATGACAAAAACATTTTTTTTAAACATCCGATAAAAGAGGTGATAATCTTAAAACGTCTGAAAAGATTTTCTTGTATTTCGATCAAGTTTCAAACAAAAAAAAAACTAAATCACAATCAGTTTAGCCTTTTGGGAGCTACGATGCCACTGAAAGATAGACAGACACCCCTCTTTTTGCTTCGAGGATTAAAAACAAGAAGCAATAGGCTATTGCGTGTATCGATAGGTTTTCACTATACATTCTAGTTCTTGTCATTCAGTAAGCAAAATGATAAGTATTAGTAGATGGAAGAAAGAAAGCCGCCGAAAGTAAAGATGGACTGCGTGAACGAAGATATTAATAAAAGAGGGGTGAACTTAGATACATAGGCCACATCGCTCGCAGAACCGATAACTGATGGGAGAGAAAGGTTCTTGAGTGGAGGCCACGAACCGGAAGACGCAGCGTAGGTAGGCCTCCCACTAGATGGACCGCCAAAATAGTGAGAGTCGCGGGCATCCAGTGGATGCAAAAGGCAGGCTGTCGTTCGGTGTGAGGGATAAAAAGGGAGGCCTATGGTCAGCAGTGGACGTCTTCTGGCTGATGGTGGAGATGATGATGATGATGAACTTAGATATGACGGATGACAAGAACTAATTCAGAAAACACCCTCTATCGAACACGCTCTATTAATCACGATCTTAAGTATGCAATGCATCTGATAACGATGATCGTTGTAACAAAATAGTCATTAAAACAATTTAAATTAAATAGCCTAAAAAAGTACACAGTTGAAGGATTCTTGCAGAAAATAAATATATAAATTGCATTTCCTTACTTAATATGAATATTAAACAAAGATAATTCATAAAAGTAGTGGTAACGTTACTCAATATTATTCTTACGTAATGCATAATACAAAAACAGATTGTCAATTAAATAAGGCTCCATGGCCTAGGGTCACAATAAGAATTTGACAAAAAATATAATTATTTAACAAAAACTTACGTTGCAATGTCAACAAAAACCGTTTACCTACTTTTTAAGTGCAGCCACCGTGAACTTATTATGCCTAATCCATTAAAATGGTTACAAAATAAGTAGTAAACTAGTAAAAGTAATAATAACATTTAATAAGTATTTGGCTTGATAATTTAAATAACATGCCATTTAAGTAACATAAAAAAACCTAACTACTATACTAATATATTAAGTAATAACTTTATATCTAAGTTATAAATCAAATACAATATATTTATGTGGGTACATTACAAGAATCCAATTTGTCGCAACGTGGTTACCAAAAAAAAATGGTTGTGTATAACGTTCCTACTTTTTTGTAGGGCCTAATGAGACCGATTTTTATAATTGTTGCACGAACGTACTATTTACCTAATACATTTTTAAGACTTTGGTCTGATTTTGATGAAACTCGGTCCCCACACAAGTACCTACACATAAGTTTATTTAAATGAGCATGATCATGGAATATGGTGCATATAACTGCGCCGAAGTATCGGGAGTTCATTCCACAACCTTACCACGGTAAATATCCCATAAACAATTATATAACTTAAGTTTATTTAAATTGAAAATATGAATTTCGAGTATAATTTATTTATTTAAAAAAACACCAAATTAGTAATTAACTAAATGCATACAATACTTTTAGTTCAAAATTAAAAATACAGACCGATCCCAAACTCCCAAGCTAAAATTTTTGTCGTAAACTTGGCATAGATGTTTTAAATACTGCGACAATATTTTCGCCGTTTTGTTATGACATAAAAACTTTACAAAGTCGGGCAAATCGAATCAAAGCTACCAACGTGACAAATCGAGTCATTTTCTACGGGGATCGAGATAATGAGATGATCGACCGACCGCACCCCACATTAAAAGCGGTAATCCGGTACTTTTGTACCGCATGGGAAATGTAAACAGTTCCCTGCCGCAGGCATTGGGATACGTATCATACCTAATCCTCAAATTAGCTGATAAATAGCCAAACAGAAGAAAAAGTCGGTGTGACAATTGTAGGGTTATTTTTTATACTATAAGAGGCAAATATACTAACAGGGGCCTTACGCCTAGCTGCTTAAAGCAATCCAGTTTAGGTGATGAAAAAATGTTGTGCGACCGCAAACCGTATCTGGGCGCATTAAGGTTCACGTTCGCGTGATGTTCCGAACTACGCGGTTTTAACGTTAGTTTGACACCGCGGAAGGCGTTGGCCGTAAGGCCCCAGGCCTCCTGATATGAGCAAGCACTACTCGCGCCAGTTTATTCGCATCATCAGAAACGAGCTTATCCGATCACAATACCGCAAAACCACTTTTTCTATTAACCGATTAGAATAATCTAGAAGCAAATCGATTTGCAAAAATAATCATCAAAAACAATTCTAAATTGGCGCAGTAGTCGCGTAACAAGCATACAGAAAAAATAACATACAGTCGAATTGAAAACCTTCTCTTTTTTGAAATCGGTTAAAAAGGTAAAGCCAGTAAAAGGCCTTTAGCCTTTAGTAAAACGCCTTTATCCAAAAACATAGCCTGACATTGATTAAGACCCTTTAACATCAGTGACCGCAACAAATGGGCAACAGAAGTAAGTTTCGAGTCAGTTTCTCTCAGTACCCATTTTCTAAACAGCCGTAATCGCAAACAAAAGAACAGAGTGAGCCCTCGCGCCACTATTCAATCATCTGTACAAAGATGCAGTGCTCGATCTTGTAGTGTAGGCGCTTGCAGACGATGCGTATTAGGTACAAGTAGCAAGTACAAGTTGCAAGTAGCTGCAGCTTGCAACTTGTATTTGCTACTTGTACTACGCATCGTCTGCAAGCGCCTTTATTTTAAGTGTTTCGGTCTTAGGATAGCCATGATTGATTTTACCAGTTTCACACCTCACACTCCACTCAACCAGTCCCTTCGTGATGGCCATCAAAATATCATATAATAAACTAGCGACCCACCCGCCCGGCTTCGCACGTGTGTAATTTACGTGCGAAGCCGGGGCGGGTCGCTAGTTATATAAATAAACCTTCCGAGAAAATGTATCTAACTGATGGTGAAAACCGTATCAAAATCCGTTACGTGGTTTAAGAGTGGAGTTAGCGGCCATACAGACATACAGACCGACAGACGTGGAAAGCGACTTTAATGTATACTATGTAGAGATTACCGAGCTAATTTAATAAGAGACCGACACTTCTATAAATCATTAAAACATTTCCTGATAAATAAATCTTATTATTCCATTGACGAATACTTACCAGATATAAATATATTTTTGTATTTATTGCTGTCGTTCTCTCTTCCATATAATTTAGCTGTGCCCGACGGGGTACCCAATTCTAACTAAAATACTTTTCTACCACCTAAAAACATTGTGGAATGCTAAAATAAATGAATATGAATACTGTCCAAAAATTAATGAGATTTATAAAAATTGCTTTCAGGATATTGCAATCGCCGCTGTCCTAAAATACCAATAACCAATAATAAAAAACATTTAGTGCACGTGTAACTATTTTTTTGCTAACCTATTAAATCCCACGGCGTGGTCTCCCTCAATTCCTACCATTTGACACGCTCAATTGTTAGCTGGGACCAGTCTCAACTTCCAACATTTTTGGGGACTGGGTGGGTCTATGTCCGTTTTAAGACACCCAATGCGCTGACCTTTGCCCAATAATCAACGCCCGATAATAATCGCTGCCTGAGTGAGCCAGTAGTCTGCGGAATTCGCTGACTGAGTGGGTGTTCCCCGATAGTTACAATCTGGGTGACTTCAAGTCGAGAGTGAATAGGTTTCTTCTAGGCAAGCGTGCTCCATCGTAGGCCGCATCATAGCTTAACATCAGGCGAGTTGGCGGCCAAGCCTAAGCCTATTTATATATATTTTTTAAACTTTAACTAATAATAATATATCAATACATAGAGTAATCTTGAATCTTAACAACTGTTTTACATCACGCCACCGTTGCCCAATCGTCCATTCAGCACGCGGCGGGGCCATAAAATTAAATAAATCCGTTATTTTTCAGGCTGAGAAATGCGTGGTCGGGTGCCTCGCGCCGGTCAATCGGCCGGCACGATAACGACACACATTTGTAAAGATTTTGTGGCCCACGCCCGCCCGAGACTGCTCGCTGGGGTAGTGGCCATACGTTAGACGTAGAGCTTGGAAACGAACTGACCTGGCAGATAATTCTAAAATTAAGTTTTAAGTACATTTATTTAGGAAATTTATGTTTTGTCAGGATACGATGGGACTGACATAGATGTGGTCGAAAAGCCCCCAAAAAAATAATTAAAGTTTTAAAAAAAAATACAAAAAAACGGCAACTTATTTCTGGTGCTTCTGGTGTTACAGATATTTATAGACGGTGACTACTTACCATCAGGCAGCCGGTATGTTTGTATGCAAACATAAAACAATTACTTTAATCGGTTGAATGTTCGGCTTTAGTATATCGCCGAAGCCTTTCATAGAATAAATTCGTAACCCGTTAGTTAAATTTAATGGGACTTGGTACTTGACTACTTTGGCGTATGCCTCCCCCAGCCAGCAGTTTGGGGGAGGCCCACGCCAAAGAGCAGATTTACACCTGACTAAATGTACGACTTGAAATACAATTTTACTCAACATAAACAAAGTTAATGAAATGACGACATGTTATACAATAGTAGGTACAATGAAATAAAATTTACAGGATGAAATGAAGACATTTTATTAATAAAAGTATCATAACTTAGATAAGAATTCAACAACATAAAATAATATAATTAATAAATGTACATGTAACCTATGGTCTGTCAAAAAAAATTAAATAGTTTTGGAAGGTCACGCCCATGAAGCTTCGCATTTCTTCCGGTAAAATGTACTACAAATAATATCGTGCTTCATTGACGGATACCGTCCACTAAGTGAAGTGCCACGTATTTATAATGAACAACTACAACTATCGAAAATCTGTTTAAAAATAAAATTTATCAAACAAATAATAACAATTATGTATATCAGTAACTATATAATTTTTTATACTATATGCTATTTTACTTTAACATGATTACTGAACCATTAAATCAAGCTTTTTATTAAAAAAATCTCTACGAGGATGTTTACATTAAAATCATTTATTGAGAATAAAAACGGACAAATTCCACTAACACTTATCGCACACGACCCATTTAAATTTCAAGAAAATATTTCACTTCTAAGGGTGGTATATTAGGGGATGAACCCCGTAAATTAAACTTCCCATTGGTTTTTTCAAGGCGTGGTAGCCCATTTGGGAGATCGCTAGACTTGAAAGCGTGAGGTCGCGGGTTCAAACCCCAGGCCCGTACCAATGAGCTCTTTGGAGTTTATGTGCGAATTTCCATACCACTGGCTTTTCGGTGAAGGAAAACATCGTGAGGAAACCTGCATACGTACGGAGAAGAAATTTAATGGCGTATATGAATCCACCAATCCGCACTGGGCCAGCGTGGTGGATATGGCCCAATCATCCTTTCGAGGGTAGGCTAAAAGTCCAGCAGTGGACTGTTAAAAGGCTGATTATGATGATTGGTTTTTTTAATGTCGTTATACACCTCTGAAAGTTTTTAATCTCTACATCATATAATCCGACCAGTAGCCAAGGAGGCTGAGCCGCGAATAAATGAAAATTGATTTTAAGATTGCGCTGCGAGCGGGTGACACGTTGACAAATACCGAGGCCTTACGTTACTGCCGAGGCAAACACCCGGTAGTGTGATTGTTGTTTACACTTGCCCACTGTTATTAGAAACTAGCAATGTGGTTTTACTTTTTTTTATTCTTTCCCCTTGAGAGTATTTTGGCGTTGCAAAATCTTGTGCATTTGCCAGTGTCAAGTCGCGTTTAAATATTTGTAAGTTTTATTATGCTTTGTCAAATTTAGGATGATAATTTTGACAGCTGTCGTAAGGATGAGGTAGTGTATAATCGTTAATGAAGATATCAGGGGTAATGGCGCCAACGTGGAAAAAAACATGTCGGCTTGTTGGATTATTTTCCTAAACTTGTGTATTTTCGAGTGTTAATGTACTAAATGGTGATAATTCACCATTTAGTACTAAGTAACTACACATTTATTCATTAAGTGCTCGTAAACGTCTTTTCGTGTTGTTTTCAAAACAACTCCATAGGAGCCTCTTGTAAAGTCTCCACCACTTTACAGGGGCATGAGTTTGACTTGACCGTGAATACTTAGCTTGACTCTGACTGTGACTCTGACTGTGACTATGACTTGTTTGACGCTATTAATACCAATATGTTAACTGGTTAATATTACGACTAAAGGACAGGAATATTAAATTTTATGTTAGAAAAAACTATCCCAAAAACAGACTGTTCCAGTCGTGACCTACCTTTGTATAGTCACCGGTTCAATTCATGCGCCTAATTTTTAGGGTTCCGTACCCAAAGGGTGTAAAAACAGCACCCTATTACTAAGCCTACTTTGTCTGTCTGTCCTTCCTACCTATTAACAGCTGTATCTTTTAAACTGAATAGATAGCCAGTTGAAATTTTCACAGAATATGTTATGTTGCGGCGGATTAATTAAGAAATAATAACGTCAAAAAGTAAAAAAATATAAGGCCAACACATACAATAAGCGTATTTTTAATGTATTTATTAAATTCACTCAAAAAATATAAAAAACGGTAATACGTACAAGCGTACTCTAAAGTTTAACAACAAATAAATATTGTCAAGTGCGTGTCGGTGACTCTGCTCACTACCAAGTTAAGCAACACCGGCGCGGGATGGGTTTCCGCCTGGGCGTGATGTTGTATTTTTGTAAAATTTTTTGTGGTGGTACGGAACCTTTAGTGCGAGTGGCTGACTCGCACTTAGCCGGGCGTGATATTGTCTTTTTGTAATACTTATTGTATTTTGTGGTCATACGGAATCCTCAGTGCGCGAGCCCGACTCGCACTTGGCCTATTTATTTGTGTTTGATTCTACGATGATGCAAGTAAAAGCATTCGCTGTTCAAATTTCACCTCACGTACACGGCATCAAAATAACCGAATAGATAAATTAAATACGCGTTAAAACTTTTGTATACCCGGACGCAAAACTTGAATGGGGTTCGTTCATTCAATTTCAAAAATGAAACAGGATGAATGACTTCGAAATTATGCAGCGTGAACGCATTACTTCACGAAAACCTCGCCATCATACTGTAGAACCTCGCCATCATACTGTAGTCATTGATTTCCACCCGCTGCTTAGCTTTTGCTTTCGCTTTCAGCACAATAACTTAAGTATGGTGCCGGTCCCAAGCCCGGACAAAGAGCGAGGGCGCCAGGGGGGATGGGATGAACGGTATTTCAAATGATACCTTGGTATACCGAGCATCGCACCCCCCTCGCGGCAGCCCGTGGCCGGCGTGATTGGGGGAGAGTTAGGTCTCCCTTGTGTTTCTGGGGTCGACCCGCTCACCACCAACATGCGAAACACCGGGGGAAAGGTAGACTGGGCATCTACTTTTACCCATTGCTTTGCGCCCACTAACCAATTTCTTGTGTCCGCAGATCGAGAGAAATTTGTAAATAAAATAAATAATTAAAAAATGGCTGAATGTAATAAAGTTGATATTGTGCCGAGCGACCCGGCTAGCGCCCGGCGCCCTGTGGTATCCGGGCCAGAGGGTGTGAAATTGACTACCGAAGGCGACGGCGGGGCGGAGTCCCAGGCCTCGCCGGCCGCTGCTGCTACTGGGGCCGCGACGGTGACGACGGTTATCACCGCTGATGGATCAGTGCAGAAGAGCAACGTGCGCAGGAAGCGCCCCAACTCATCGAAGAGGCGGAGCAAGCGCGACCAGGAGAGCTCTTCTGGCGCTGTGGTGGGCGCATCAGGTATAGGGCAAGGTGGCAAGCCCCATGGGCCCAGCGCCGCCGTGCCAAACAAAACCGGGGCCAAAAACCAACGGAAAAAAAGGCAAAATTTCTTTAATAAGGAGGCGGAAAGGGCTGACGCCATAAACCGTCAAATTCAGGAAGGCGTCCTGCAGCTGCCCAACTTGACGGCGCTTGCACCGGCGTTGGTGGCTTGCATGGCGCGCATCCCACAAAATAAGACCGCCGATGGGGCTCGGGGTCCTGCTTCAATGACGACGCCCTCCTGTGCGGTCCTTCCCATTAGGGATAGCGTGCCGCACAGCGGTGTGGCAACAATCGCCGGAGGACAGGGCTCCGAGCCGCAGGAGCAGAAATTAGGGCTAGGGACTGATACGGCGAACGCCGAAATTAAGAGAAACCTCGAAACGAGGAAAATTGAAAAAAGTGCAGAGCCAATGGAAGCGGAGGTCGCGAAAGACGAGGGCGTGGCCCAGCCTCCGATTAGGCCGCGGCCGCCCTTGGGTCCTTTCGAGGGCACAGGTGGGGGCTGGGGCCGAAAAGAGAGTGTGTGTGCCCCAGCCGAAGCGATTAGGGCTGAAGCTTCTCCGGAGGCCGGTCATTACCCGGGGACAGAGGTGGAAACCACTCGGGGCGCAAAACGTCAGCGGAGCTCCGATCAGATCTCTCCGGGTTCTGCTGCGGCAGACAAGAGGGTGTGTCTGGCGGGTGGAACCGCTGCGGTTGCGGCTAGACCGAGTGGGACCGACGGACCCGCATACCAGGTAGGGGGGGAGCTGGGTGCGCAGACATCGTACGCCGCGGCTGTCAAGCTCTACCGTGTGGTGGTGCAGGACAGGGGCGGCGTAGTGATGGATGAGGACATGGCGACCCTACTTAGGAAAAGCATAGACAGAGCACAGTATCGGCTCTTTAAAGAAAATCGCGGCAAGCCTAAGGACAATCGCAGGCTGCCGCTATTCTGGCAGCTACCTAGGCTAACCCGCGGTTGCCTCAGGATGACCCCTCGCGACGACTTCACACTGGCATGGCTAGCGTCGACGGTCGAGCAGCTGCCTTGTCTGTGGGAGGGGTCGGGTGGGTTCCGGGTGATTCCTGAGAGCGAGTTGCCTAGGTACCATACAGGCATTGTTTATGTTCCTGACTTTAGCGAAGACAGGGAGGACCTCGAAAGATGGCCGTACATTCTCAGGGAGTTCCTATCGGAGCTAAATAAAAATTTAAATGTCGATGATTGGCCGATTTTCAAGCACATAGTGCGTCAGAAGGGTGTGACGTATAACCACATCCTAGTGTTAGGCGTTCCGCCTGAGGATGTGGTTAAACTGAAACGCGTAGACTACAGACTGCACTATACTACTGGATCGGTCTATGTAAAAATCAAGGGAAAACCCGAGGATACGGTGGCGGCTAAGGCAGGGGCTGCGGGCGGTGTCAACGCTGCACCGAGCGGTGTAGGCGGGCCCGCCCTCGCCAACGCTGACCCCGACAAGGTACCCACGGGTGACAAGGAATGGACGAGGGAGGAGGTGGACCGTCTCCTTGAAGTGAGCGAGGGGGACGAGGAGGATATCTCAGGCGACATAATGAGCCTGACCATTCTCTCGCCCCCGTCGCTCATGGATACGGAGCGGGACGGCGCCCCGTCCGCCCATTCCTTGGACGACTAGGGTGAAGTAGATGAAGGAACTACAAAGATGGATAAGCACGTTAAAAATGTAAATAATAATAAAAACCAAACTAAAACACAAGCCACCGGCTCTTCTGTAAATCAAACGCTTGGTGACAAAAATAATTCAATCAAAATAGGAATCGTACAATCCAACCTCCAACACAGCGTCACAGGCTCTGCCACCTTGCGAAGAACCCTGGAGGAGCAACCAAACACAATAGCACTGGTCCAGGAACCTTATGTATATCACGGAAAGGTAAGCGATTTCGCAGCTCTCAGAGGCAACGTCTTCACTCCCCCCGTACAAAACAAAATGCGAACATTTATATACGTGCCAAACCCTTTCAAAGCATCGTTGTTAACACATTTGTGTACCGACGACCTTACTGTGATTAAACTGGAAACCGGCCTGCGAGGCAGGTTGAGCTCCATCATCCTAGCCTCGGCATACATGGACGGGACGCTCGAAGCGCCACCGCCAGAAGTGGAACAGCTAATGCGGTTCTGCGCAAGCAACAATTTAGAATGCGTGGTAGGCTGCGATTCAAACGCGCACTGCACAGTCTGGGGTAGCCCGGATACAAATGATAGAGGAAAGGAAGTGCTCGATTTCGTCCTCAGGCACGACCTTAACATATTGAACCGAGGATCCGAACCGACATTCGTTCCATCTTGGTCTAAAACCATTATAGATATCACGTTAGCCACAACGGAAATTGCTGACACGATCACCGACTGGCGTGTGGCAACAGAGGAATACTCTGGCTCAGACCACCGAAGGATCAGGTTCAGTGTGGAGGTAGGAGAGCACAAACCACGCACTTACAGAATACCTAAAAAGACTGACAAATCTCTCTTCTCAGATAAGCTTTGTGAAGCTTTGCTGGACATACCAAAAGTAAATGCCAATACGGAGCTTACACCAAATGATGTGGAAGGCATGGTCGATTCTCTAGTAAGCTCTCTGAAGAAGAGCTACGAAAGTGCATGCCCTCTAAAAACGGAAAGAAGTAATATACTAAACAAAAAAGATAGATGGTGGAATAAAGCACTCAGCAAACTGAGGAAGAAAGCAAGGCACCATTTTAACAGAGCAATGAATACCAATCGGGAGGAGGATTGGCAAGAATACAGAAAGTGTCGACACCGACTAAAAGTAGAAATTATTAAAAGTAAGAAAAGCTCATGGAAAAAATACAGCAACTCAATTCAGTCAGAAAGTGAGACGGTAAGACTGAGAAAATTACTCTCAAACAACACTCAAACCAAACTAGGCACATTAAAGAAACCAGACGGCTCATACACTACGTCAGAACAAGAGCAGTTTGAATTGCTTTTACAAACCCACTTTCCGGAATGCCGACTCCAAAACGAAGGCGGGTGGGAAACTCAGACTCCTCACGATCCGTGTAAGGAAGACTGGGAGTTTGCGTCATCCATAGTCACGGAAGAAGCTGTACTATGGGCGATTAGCACTTTCCAACCCTTCAAGGCTGCGGGATCAGATGGAATCTTCCCTGCGCTCCTACACTGGAGCGTAAGTAAGATAAGAGAGCACCTGACAGCCGTGTTCAGAGCATGTCTAGCATGGAAATACATACCCAAGGCGTGGAGAGAAGTCAAAGTGGTCTTTCTGCCTAAACCCGGTAAATCAGACTACACAAATCCAAAGTCTTTCAGACCTATTAGTCTAACCTCCTTTCTATTAAAGACGTTGGAGAGACTATGTGATAAGTATATCCGCAGTGGCCCATTGCGAGACAAACCAGTTCACAGAAACCAACATGCATATCAATCAGGTAAATCTACGGAAACTGCTCTGCACCAACTGGTACACAAGATTGAATCAGCTATAGAAAATAAGCAGTCATGCCTGGTAACTTTTATTGATATTGAAGGGGCTTTTGACAAAACGACATTTCCCAGCATCGAAGATGGGCTGAGGAGACATAATGTCGATGAGAGAGTGAACAAATGGGTCACAACAATGCTGTCAAATAGAGCAGCTAATATAGAATCATCGACGGAGTCACGCTGTGTCGTTACGAAAGGCTGCCCACAAGGAGGAGTGATTTCTCCTCTTCTATGGGTGATAGTGGTGAATGAACTAATCGAACTCTTAAATAAAGATGGAATAACCACCATTGGATATGCAGATGATCTGGCAATTATGATATCTGGACTGTTCGAATCGACACTATGTGAGAAAATGCAGAAGGCACTCCGAATAGTCGAAAAATGGTGCGAGCGCCACAGCCTTTCTGTTAACCCACAGAAAACAGAAATGGTGCTATTCACGCGTAAAACAAAAATACCAGAATTAAAACCTGTTACTCTATTCGGAACTAAATTAACTCTTAGCAAGGAAGTAAAATATCTTGGTATATGGTTGGACAGTAAGCTTCTGTGGGGTAAACAACTCGACCATGTTACTACTAAGGCTACAAACACACTATGGCAATGCACCAGAGCGGTAGGCAAGGACTGGGGACTGAAACCAAACCTATGCCGATGGCTGTACACGGTAATGGTCAGGCCGGTACTTACATACGGCAGCATAGTGTGGTGGCCTAGAACGAACCTGGTGACTACAATCACTAAACTACAAAAAACACAAAGACTGGCATGTTCACTAATCAGCGGATGTGCGAAATCAACACCGTCTGTCGCCCTGGATATCATCCTGGGCCTGACTCCACTGCACTTGCACATACAGCAAGAAGCGATGGCGGCGGCATTAAGAATCAAATCAACTAACCAGTGGAGAGGCACTGGGTCAAACACAACCCACTGTAGAATTCTAGACAGAGCAACGAAAATCGTCCCTGACGCATGTCAAGGCACGGACAGAGTGGCCAGTACGTACTTGGACAACAAGAACTATGAGCTGGTTACGAAAGAAAGCGCCCGACTGGACATCGTGAATAATGAATACAATGTTTTCACGGACGGAGCCAAAAACAACAAGGGAGCTGGATGTGGCTACCACTCGCCTGAGCTTGGATTCACGAAGTCAATAGCCCTAAATAAGACCACAACTGCACTGCAGGCAGAGGCGATGGGTCTTCTGCTAGCGGCTAGAGAGGTACTCGTAAAAGACTCTGAACGTAATGTACAGAACAAAAACGAGCAACTGACGTTTACTACTGACAGTGCAGCCGTCATCTATGCACTCAGAAAACCTACAAGTAGGTCTAGAGTGATATCAGAATGCCACTCTGCCTTACAAAACTTAGCAGACACATATAATGTTAAAGTTCAATGGACAAAAGGCCATAGCACATGTGAGGGAAACAATAAGGCAGACTCACTCGCTAAGGAAGGCGCAAAGCAGGAAATTAGTGCAGAGGTTGCAAAACTGTGCAAACCAACGGCTATGGAGGCACGGAATCTGCTAAGTCTCTACACAGAAAAAGAACAGCAAAATATCTGGAATAAAACAAAAGACTGTAAACACGCAAAAGCTTTCTACCCATCAATAGACAAGAGAGTGACTAACAAACTACTGAAGCTAACTAGGTCGGACCTTCGACTGATGATAGGTACTATCACAGGTCACTGTGACCTAAACTATCACTTATACAAAATTGGAGCCACAGACAGCCCTCTGTGCCGAGGCTGTCTACAGGAGAACGAGACCGTGGAGCATGTACTACTACATTGCAAGGCCACAGAAGATATACGATTAAGGTCGAGACTACTTGAAGAAACTCAACAACTACAAGTCTCCAATACCACAACACCTGGTGAAATAGGGGTTGAGCGGTTTAGTCAGCGACCCAAACCCGTGCTTCGTTATTTTAAGGAGCTCGGCTGGTTTGTGTAGGCTGGCGGGGGCAAATGCACAATACACCCCAAGCGGGATGTCAGTGCAGGTCTTATCACCCCCACTTTGAATTAGAATTAGAATTAGATTACTTCACGAAACTAATTGTGAAAATAATAAAGTGAAAAAATACGTGGGAATAGACGATGTAATGAGTTGAACGAAAAAAATCATCTGTTTAATAATATTGAAGAATAGGGATGAGATTAAAGTTTGGGGCTTAATATCCGGCGGGGATGCGCGAGACGTAATGTAATGCACTTTGGGGTAGCTGTCAGGGCTGACTACTTTAGTAAACACAAATAAAAATATACATTCTCTATACACAGGATCTTTTTGTCGTTCCAGAAGCACGAATGCGTATTACTAAATCTATTGAGTGCAATCGTATTAGAATAGTTATTAGTTATGAAGACTCATATTGTCAAAAAAATGTTTTCTGGTGTCCTAATATTATCCACTAAAAAAAACAGCGTATTTCTGCAAAAAAATTGTGTCCATATCAGTCAATCAGTGACAGTTTATCTATATAACTGTAGTCAGTGATTTTTTGAATGTCACCATCATGATATTAGAATTATTTTGTAGTTATAGTAGGGCCAATATTATAGATCACATTTGACACTTCATCAAAATTCAACAACATAACCTTGTAACAACATTATTTATTTATTCAAAGTTAGAACAGCACAATTGCTTTTTTCAGTTTAAATACATAATTATAATAATAATGACAAAAGAAGGCAATTTTACGATTTACTTTGCTAAGACTGTCAGATGTCAAATGTGATCTATTAAATTGGCCCTACTATAAGACCTACTATGTAGGTACCTACCTCGTTTGTCATTGATTTAGTTAACTAGATTTACCTAAGGAGAGTTTATACAGCAGTATTATTAGATAGTTTTATCGTGAGGTTTGTGACAACCCTACTAATTTGCCACTTCGAACTGGCCAGTAGGAAAGAAATAACAGTGACATTAGGGATGTTATGCACAACTTAGATTTAACAATTCATTCAAATAAAAACTTTATACTCGTTCGTAATAACGGCTATCAAAATAATTTTGAATAGCAGTTATAATTTTGCAGTGTTTACGAGGGAGATACGTGTGTATGACGTTGTGAAGTAAAATTGAAGCCACAAGGACACTCCAGGCGGATCTAATTAAATGATAAGTGCGATCTTAGATTAATGTCCTCCGAGAGAATAAAAATGCTTTACATCACAATCTAGGTCTGAACGTTTGACCGAAGTTAATTAGAAACGAGTGTGGAAGAATATTATCAAGACGTGCTTAATTTGGAATTTTACCATCTTTTCTGAAAGCGAATTTCCGGGAGCAATTACCAGAGCATTCTGTTAGGATTTAAATAAGAACTATTACATTCATTTTGTCAAATGTGGTATTTAATGCTAAGATATATTTTCCATCTCACTGATTTAATGTGTGCATTTGAAGAACAAACTTGGACGAAACTTGGCGTATAAGATCTCGACCTTTCTCAAAGTAATTAGTGGCTAATTTTTGTTTAACTTTGTCGTGCGTTTAATATATCAATGTGTAAAGAGGTTTGATTAAGTTTTACACTAAAAAGAGGCGAATGCACTATATATGTTATGTTAGTTACTAACAAAAAATATTGAACTGTACAGCTGAGTTTTAGCGACACCGTGGAAAAACGGGTTAGGGGGTTGTTTAAATTAGAACGGCTGTCAAGGTATTTTTGTAAGAAATTTGTTGTAGCCAGTTGCACCCATATAAACGAAACGTCAATCATTTGAAATCAGTTAGCAACTGTGATGCGGAGTTCGAAGGGTTGATCTAATTAAGAATGTTCAATCAAGGTTCACTCATAATGCCTGGTAACAGATTTTCCTTCTCATTTTCGTGCTATTTACTTCTCTTTTCTGTGGGGGCAGTGGTCCAAACCAGGGACTCGTGAAAGTGGTCCCAGGGACCACTTTCATCTTTATTATTTACTAGCGGTCGGCCCCAGCTTCGCACGGGTATAGATTATAGCCTATGTCACCCGGGGATAGTGTAGCTTCCCGTCAGTGAAAGAATTTTTCAAATCGGTTCAGTAGTTTCGGAGCCTATTCAATGCAAACAAACAAACAAACAATCAAACAATCAAATCTTTCCTCTTTATAATATTAGTATAGACTAGTTGAATCCCGTAGTGTTTGTTAACCGCGATTTTCAAATTTTTCCGCATTTTTTGGGGGGGCAAAGTACCCTATGTCCGTCTTCAGGATGCATACTATCCTCCTGCCAAATTTCGTTAAGATCGGCTTAGCTGTTTAGTCGTGAAAAGTGAACAAACATCCAGACAGAGAGACAGAGTAACATTCGCTTTTATGATATTAGTAAGGATACTTTAAAATGTGATTATGGTCAACCATGTATTGTCATTGTATATTTTCTAAAACTTGTGTAATATTAACGAGTGTTAACGGATAATAATGGTTGATTATTACTAGTTTAAATATGTTTGAAACGTTTGCTGCTATCTGTATTCCGATTATTAAGTATTTACAATATAAACGAAAAACGTTTAGTAACCATTAACTTAGTAAATTTATTAGTATTAACTTTAGTAACCATTAACCATAAATATGAGAAAAAAACCCTTTTTACAGATTGTCATTGAAGTGATAAGCGATGAAAAGTCGGATATTGCGTAATAATCCGACATAACCCTCCCAAAACAAATCAACCACAATCACGGATCCATCTCACTGAAATCATAATTTAGGGTCGAAACTTAACAGACCAGCTAAACTTAAAAGAAAAGAAAAAGAACATGTAATTTTTTTGTTATTTTATAATATTTCGTAACCGCGTACAATATTGGAATTTGCAAAGAGGTTTGTTTACGTTTTTCTACTAAAAGTAAAGGATGAAAAAGACGAAAGGTCATGTTAGATAGAACAGACAAAAAATAATGTACATAGGTAATTAAAATTTCTCGAGCTCATTATACGAGCCGGATCTGGAAACGTTATTTAAATTGATTTCTTGTACTTTATGATCAAATGTGAAAATTACCCCAAATTTGGTTTACATTCCATTGATGTCCATTCAGTAGGTATAAGTACTGGCAGCAACTGGGCATTAAAAATGCAATAGCTATCTATTTATCTACCTTATGATTATCTATTTCCTTATCTACTTTTTCTAAAACTTCACGACTAGTACCTTTTACAAAATACCAACCTAAGGGCCAACTGACTGAATCGTGACACGGTTTCGATGCCGTGGAATAAACCCGCCAATTGCGAGTCAGGCTCGCGCACTGAGGGTTCTGTACCGCTACAAAATACCAAAAGTAGTGCAATAAGACAACATCACGCCCAGGTGGTCATCCACTATTGTACCTATCTACCGACCGCGCCCGGCGTTGCTTTACTTGGTGGTGAAATATTAAAACAATTACTGTTCTAAATATTTTGAAATATTAACGTAGCAAAAAGCCCGCAGCACTTTTTTCAAAAGTAGACGCCTAGTCATTTTATATCTTAAAAAAACATCAAAAGCGCGAGCGTGATAACTGCGCCCGATATTCTACCCTTATCATCAGAGATGGCGGTCAAACGCAAAATTGTAAAGTAAATTCACCAAGTTAAGGCAAACGCACACTGCGTTCGCTAACTAGTCCGGTCAAGCTTTAGAGGCCAAAAGGCCAACAGTAAGAGTCAATATAAAAAAAAGTAAAGTAAGTATTCCGTTCAGTTTTGGCGCCAAGGTGAACAAAACTGTCTCATTGTATTATTTTCCTAAACTTGGTATTTTCAAGTGTTAATGCGTAATAATAGTGTTCGTGGACGTGCTCGGTTGTTGGAAAGTGATATAACGCGGTAAAACGTGCAATTTCGTGCTGTTTCTAAAGCTCCATAAAAGCCTCTTGTAAAGTCTTCCCCTTTTTTTATTACTTATCATAAATAGGCTTGCGCTTGGTCGCCATCTCGCCTGACTTTACTAGGGCATGACTTTGACTTGCTTGACTCTGACTGACTTGTTTGACTACATTTCATCAAACTTGGTATTAATTTAATACTCGACACTGGTAAATGCACAAGAGTGCGACGCCATAATCCTCACAGAGGAAAGAATAAAAAAAGAACGAGTTTTAACTTCTTATTTGTACCTAAGTGCAGTAGGTTTTGACTCCAAACTCGTCATAGCTCGTGCTTCCTCTGTTCTCACGACACTTATTGCTATTAAATTAATCTTTATTTATGCTGCGGTTTAGTCAGTGACGCCGAACTTAATGGCGTGTAATCCTCGACTCGTATTAACAGCTGATTTGGGGTTGGAACCGCAGTGTCACGATCTCGTCATGTAGCTTCGAACGCCCCATTAGTTCAATGGTTTTCATGCATGCGTTTGAAAGGTTTTGAATGCAAATTTAATGCTGAGGTCTGTCTAAAAGTTTCGTGATCTAATAATAATAATCGAAAAAAAATGCTACTAGCTGTTGCCCGCGACTTCGTAGGTACGCGTAAACTTTCATTATAAACTGTCGAAAAAACGATTGGCCATTTCGCAAAATCCATCTACTTCAGAAGAAATAAATAAATAGAAGCGTAGTACCTACCTGTAGTTTCCCCTTTAGCCAACTTGATCGTCCATTTGATGATTTTTGATCATATCGTTTGCAGTTGTGTGCCGCTCAATATTAAAATGTGCGTTTGTAGAACTAAGAATTATTCCAGTGTGTACAATACGTGTTTACCTTGCCCCCTTCTTAGACCTTACATACCTCCTATACCCATAATCTATACTAATATTATAAAGAGGAAAGATTTGATTGTTTGTAATGAGTAGGCACCGAAAATACTGCACCGATTTGAAAAATTCGATCAGTTTGGAAGCTACACTATCCCCGGGTGACATAGGCTATATTATATTTTCAAAAAAATTGGGATCTTTACTAAAACTCTAATAATGTAAGCAAGGTGTAAAAAAATAAGATTTACAATTTTAACTTTACGTGTTTGACAGTTCTACGACAGGATAACGTCTGTCAGGTCAGCTAGTAATTTAATATTTAACTAGTTGCGTATTCTTATCTACTTCGCCGATATACTTTACGGAGATCGTCCTTTGATTTTAGGAAGATATAAGATACATTTTCAAAAGCCTTATAAATATTTATAATATGTTATATTTAAAGGTATCGCGAAATAAAAATGTGGATTGAACCGAAAACTATATGTACTAGAAAGTGAGGACGTAGCTTAAACTTTGATTTTCTAAAACTTTTTACCGTAAATCTGCTCTAATAGCCCGTAAAAAACGTTGTATTGCATACATGTTTGCACAGCACTCAATCACCACTGCAATCGTTAACCCGCGGTCGTTCATTACCGTATTAAGAGCATCGGGCCGGGTTGCGGGCCGATTGCGCCCGCAGATCGAAGATAATGCGGCGCGTGCGAAATGATCGCGCTCTGACATTCGCGGTCACAATGTACAGTGAGTTTAATGGAAGAGTTAGACATTTTGAGAGGCGTAAATATTCACAGAAATTTTTAACGATAAATATACTTATTTCTCGGCACAAGCATTCATTTACTCTGTAAGTTGTAATAACATTGTAAAAAGTTAAATGAAAACCATTAATTCTGGTCACTTTCACTAGATTTTTAAACGTAAGACTGTAGCAGGTATATCCTGTAATTATATCAGTGAAATAAATATAATAACAAAAAAGGTACTCTCTTCATGTTTTAGAGGATCCATGTTGTTTTAAAAATCGCTGGCTCACTATTACAAGGTTCTATGTTATTTTCTTACACGTTCTGTAATATCGATTTTTAAAAAATTGGTTTCATAAATATTGACTTAGCAGGGTTTATGCTTGAGTAAAAGTATCTCTCTCAAGCAATTAAAAAAAAAATGGTTTTATAAATATTGACTTAGCAGGGTTTATGCTTGAGAGAGATACTTTTACTCAAGCATAAACCCTGCTAAGTCAATATTTATAAAACCAATTTTTTTTATATTGAAATTACTGACGTGTAAAAAAAAAAATAGAACCTTGTAATAGTGAGCCAGCGAAATAGGATCTGAATTAAGCCGTTAATAGTCACGTATTGTTGGCCATGTTTTTTACATATTTTTACAGTCACTTTTGCAGGTCTATATCTTTACAGCTCTACACCGGGCATGAAATGGCAGCACGCGCACTGCACGCTCCGCCCGCGGTTATCTACTTGCGTGCGTGTGACATTCGGCTGGGGTCATAATGACCACAGCTTCCGACGCAGCGCGCAAGCCCCGGTTGAAGTATTATTTTTATGCTGGTGAAAAATAACTATATGGAATACAACTATAAATAAAACTCAAAGTCCTCCACGTTGCTTTGCGTTGTCATGTAAAAATATTAGTTAAAAAAAAATCAAAATCATGCTTCCATGACGTTAAAACAAACCTAAAGTGCCAAAATTTTAGGGATCATTACTACACTAACTTGGTGACAAGGGTCTGATGCTAAAGACGGGGTGGATAGTGGAATTGTTGGTATGAGACTCGTTAAAACAAACCATACGAACCCAAACTCGAGGGGTTTACTAGTGTTATTGAAGAGTTCCTCCTCCCCTGGCTGCATCAACAGATCTGTTCGATGGTACCAAGGTTCACTCCAATTCACGACTCATTTTAATCTTATTATTCTATTTCCAATCCTTTTATCCTGTGCTAATTCTTATTTACTTGTTGTCTATTGATTTTACTATTATTAATTGTATTGTTTTGTGTAATATGTATTTTAAGTTAAGCGTTGCACTGTAAATTGACTTGCCCAGTGTTACGAATGTTATAAGGCGAATAAATGAATCTATTCTACGACTTTACTTTTCAAGAGTGTTTGAAATCAGAAAACAGTGACGTACCTACCTATTTGAGTTGGTGAAATCCCGTAACAATTGTAAATAGGTAGGTACATACGTACATAGTTATAAGTACAATACTGCCGTCCGCTATCAATAATGCCGTTAAGCCACAGGTGGCCAATTTTTACTTTTAAACATGGTTGGATAGAGTTCAAAATTCTCTATCGATCTGTCTAAGAATCGTATCCCTATCTGCCTTAGTTACTGAAATAAAAATAGCGAAAATGCCGCTATGTGACATTTATTTTCAACTTTACACGCTATTTAAGTCGTAATCCATCATTACTTAACTAAAAAACCGCTATAATCCCATAACCACATAAATATATTGATAATCAACAAATTATTGCCTACCTATAAAGCCGTTAATTGTGTTTAGTATCCTAAAACGTAGTTAAAGTGCTTTAACTGGTTTTAAGTTGAGTTTTGTATTGTAATTATTATAGAAATTTCTTAAAAAACAACGTTAAAGTCGCTTAACCGCTTTTTAGACAAGCATTCGCCTGATTTTATTATATAATTTACTACTCTTACTAGCCATCAATGGAAATTCACAGATGAATCCAAAAATAATTATGTACGTTTCCTCCACTAAAAAAACGTTAAGCAGCATTCCAGCACTAAAATGCAGTTATTTGCTGGTACCCCGTGCCGTGTCGATACTCACGCGTTCGCGTGCTTTTGGAAGGACTTTCTTTTAATTGACCTCAGACCTTGCTTAGTATCTATAAGGTCAGCTTTTCGAGTAAGGTTTTCGAGTAAGCGTCGGGGAGTATTCCTGTCAATGTTCTTGCCATGGCACTAGGCAATTTTTTTTATAGGCACCAGCAACGCCGTAGTTCTAAGTCGTTACACATTTTGGACATTTCATCATACTAGACTAACATTAACCAGACAACTAACACTAGATAAATACTGCATACAACGCAGTCATTATTTTATTTCCAAGTTAGTGTGTAAGTATTTTAATCGTAGAGTTTTTAAAACTAATTTATTAATGAATTATATGCGCAGCCGTATTCCATATTAGGACCCATTTTTGGCAATTTTTGTGAAACACAAATAACTTATAACTCCTATCACATGACTGATACATATATCCACACATAAATACATAACAAAAAATGTTCCCTATGACTTAAAATATGTCAGAGAGACATATAGATTTGACGTGTAAAGAAGTAATTTCACCAGAATAAACATCCATTTAGTGCAGATACGCGGTTCCAGAGCATTCCCTTGAACATTTTAAAGAACTTGGAGATCCTCGGCGTTAACATTTCTAGTGAGGTCCAGTTTCGGGGTCACCTAGAGGCCAAAGCTAAACTCGCTTCCAAGAAGCTAGGTGTGCCTAATAGAGTGAAGTGATACATCACACCGGTCAGCGGCTTCTTCTTTATGAAGCACAAGTACGGCCCCACGTGGAGTATTGCTCCCAACTCTGGAATTGCGTACCGGAATACCAGCTGCAGCCTCTTGACTCCCTAGAGAGGTGAGCCACTACAATTGTTAACGCTCCCAAGCAAGCTGATTCCACTTAGCCTCCGAAGAGATGTTGGTTCCCTCTGCATCTTTTAGCGTTTGTTTTTCGAGGAATGCTCTAAAGGGGTTTTTGATCTTATTCATGCATCAGACTTCCACTACCGCACATCCCGACACCGTCAAAAAGCTCACCCCCACATATTGCAAAACTGGAAATCTCACACCGTCCGATTCTTTCACTAATTTATTTCGGGGACCTGCAAGGTGTGGAATATCCTTCCCGCAATGATCTTCCACATGAAGCATTTCAAAAAGGGGTTATACAACTACCTTTCCGGGCTGGCAGAGCACCATCAACACCGCTAGTGTTGCAGGTGTCCACAGGCGGCGGTTTCTGCTTACAATCATGCTTACCGCATGCTTGTTTGCCACTCTTATTATTTAAAAAAGAATAAGGGTAGACATCGTCTTGATAGAGTATCTTTTAGCGAAGTCCTTACCTTACCCGTCACTCCTCTATTAATACATAAACATTTAAAACATGAAAATCGCGAAAATTAATAATTTTATTGTAAAGTATATATTTTATTTTGTTTGTTTGTTACATGTGATATATATCTACGAGTAAGTAGATACATAATTTATGATAAGAATTTAAATTTTAATAATACTGCTTGTGATTTTATGCATATATATTTTTGTTTAGTACCTTAGCTTACTTAATTGTGATCTCATTGATACCTAGAGTTATCGAGGTATATAAAGTATTGTTCCTTATTAATTTATAAGGTTTATTCTCTCTATAACCGAAACAGTTATGGGTAAGTATATCAGAATAGCAAAAATTCATTGATAAAAACATCTATTGTAGAATATTTGCACGGTTTGATTTTAGAAGTTAACTTTAATTTAAATGATAATCTCAATTATTAAGTAGTAAATGCTTAGCTAAAAAGTGGCTATGTCAAGATGTTAAATATTTAACCGCATTATAGTTAAGTTAAAAAAAAGTTTCAAATTAATTTTTCCATAATTCTTGTCAAAATTGCGGCTAAAATTCATTAACGGCTATTTAGCTATGGACAGATCACCACAAAGGAAGTTGTAATGCGTAGCTATATTGCCGTTACCATTCTAAACGGCATTTTAGTTAAGTAAAATCAGTTAAATTTATGATACATGCATTTCAGTATTCAGTTACCTACTAAAACTACACTAAAATGTCGTTACGGTGTACTTAGCCGCATTTAAGCGTTTGATTTAAAGTGTAAATCCAAATTTAAAGCATAGCTATAACTCAAAAAATGAATTTTACCTATTATAACATAGATTCTTTAATTTTGAAGTATATATATTTGAAAGTACGACTAAAAGGCAATATTTTAATATCAATAAATCTCGTATATGTCTAATGGTTTTAAAGTGGCAACAATTTTAAAATTCTACCGCGTTTTTTGCTGATATCTCGAAACTTAGTTTTGAGGCTTAACGGCATTATAGATAATGGACGGCAGAATAATAAATTATCAGTGTTGTGTAATGTAGTAACAACCCTGCGTTTATACAAGACCAAGATCACAGCATATCTACGCGTTTTCGCCGGACCTACCCACAGTCTTCTCTCTGCAGTCAGCTCGTAACCACGGCCATTGCAATATGGTCGAAACGTTGAGCCTGGTGACGTACTATCGTATTTTATCTAAACAGGTTTTAATGCTCGGTAAGTCTCGACAGGCAATCACAAAAACAAAACATTGTATGCCCGATATGGGTAAACTGTGATACTACTAAAATAATTATAACACCTTATAATGTACCAGTTTTTACAATAAAGACTATTCTGATTCTGATCAAGTATTACAACTAGTAAGATATGTAAGTAGATCGCTAATTCATACATTCGTAGATGTACTTACATCGTGTGCTTTCTAACCTCTTAAAACTCATAACATTTACATATCCACAACGAAAACATTTGCAATACAAAGATATGCTCGTAATTACATTACAAACGCAATAATCGAATCGAAGCGAACGGAGACAGCGATAACCCGTGCCGTGAATACCTGCATAGCTCGCGCGCCGCCTCGCTCATTTGCTCTGCCGACATTTTAATAATCGCATATTTTTGATGTTGTCAGCAGAATGGGAATCACGACTGTTGCCAATTTTCTATTAAAAATATTTTTGACAAGACGATGAGCGGGAATACGAAAAACTTTTCATTGCCTTGATCTGTTTTTGTACTATACTACCATGGTACTACCTATAATAATATGGAAAATGAACTGGATTCCTCTTAGATACCTAGAAGTAAAATCATATTTGTGGCAAAGTTTGTGGCGTCCGACTGCGCTAACGACTAAGCTACCATGACCTCATGCGAATGTAATGGTTAGCTAGGGATATTTTATCGCATTCCAATGAACAACTTTCGAGCAGAGCAGATTAATATCCATCTAAAAGAGTCAGAGAAAAAAAAAGCGTCGACTTGAGAACCTCTTCCTTTTTTCGGCGGTTAAAAAGCGTCAAGAGGGACTTAGGTATATCTACGTTTGGCCACCAACTCGCTAGCAGCGGTAAGCGCTGATGTGACCACGTCGTGGAACACGTCGATCTATGGAAGAAATCTATTCATTCCAGCCTTGAAAATGCCTAGAATTTACCGAATCTTTGTTTTTTTACAGCATATTTTCTAACAAATTTATTGAATTATCTAAACCTATTCATAAGAAAGGGAAAAGTTTTTTTCTTCTTCCTCGTGTTGGGCCTTTTGGCTCCGCGTGATTGACCCAGTTGCCATGTACAAGTCGTATGAAAGGGAAAAGTTAAATGCGGAAAACAAAATTTGCGTGATTATAAGAGCCAAAAACTTCTAATATTGACACCAACGCCATCTAGCGAGCATGCATGGAAACTATTGGAAAACTGCTCATTATCAAAGGAAAACTATCAAAAAGCCTATATTGTATAGCTTCCAGCAACACGTTACCTACAGCTGTGCCTACAGCGCATCCCACGATCCACGCTCCGTGTCTTTAGAATTTTAATTAAATTGTTCATTGGCTTAATTAATTCGATTATTGAAACCGACACTGAACAGCGGCGGAAAATATTTCGATTGATGCTCCATTTCACGTAAAACAGTTTTAATTAATCTTATTATTGAACTGTGAATGTGAAGTTAAATAGATACATGCGTATAAAGTGTACCTAATGCATAAGCATGTGTAAATGGCAATGGGTATTTTAATTGATGTTATTCCCATTAAAAACGCGATAAATAATAGGAAGGTAGGTAGGTAAGTATATGTTTTTTGTGTTGTCAATATGTAATTGTTTGGTTCCACATACTTACTTCTGTGGGTAAAACCAAGAGGTAAACATAGACTTGTAAACAAGCTAACAAAGTCACCTATTAGGTAATAGCAGTGGAGCCTCAAGAAACCATATCAGCAGCGGGAGTGTTCTCATAAAATGGGAAACCTAGACCTAATGTAGTTTACTTCGCTAATTAATTGCTCCCTAAATAGAATTCATTAGGCGCTGTTGTTTTAACGTAGGTACCTACTTAGCTTAAGTTCTTACAGGAAAACATGTAGGTTACTCATCCATGTAAGCGAGCTCATGGAATGGTAGCAGGGCCAGCCTTTGATCAGGGTAGAGCGTGAACAGAAATTTCTCACTGACTCGCACTTCGCCATTCTTTATTATTTTATTTTACCACCATCACCAATGAGCATTGCGTTTTCTATCCTTGGACGAAGTATCACTGTGTTCTATCCTCAGAAGGACTAAAATTCAAATTCAAATTCAATTTATTTACATAAAATATTACATAACAGTTAAAGTACTATAAACCGGCCAAGTGCGAGTCGAGCTCGCGCATTGAAAAAACCGACTTCAAAATTAGTAAAATATGGCATTTCCAATCGGTGAAATAAACGTGAACATTAACAATGAAATGAAATCGGTCGACGTTCTAAGAAGGTCATTCAAAGAACGAAATTACCAGTTATAACTTAGTAATGAACAGAAATTTATCACTGACTCGCACTTGGCTATTATTTATTATTTGACATTATACTTTAGAGTGTGTATATATAATCATGCCAAGTTTGACGCTTGTACGTATTACCGTTTTTACATTAGAGCTAAAACAAAAATATTACGATTAAAAATGCGTTTGTTGTATAGGGACCCCCTTTCATTTTTTTTTTAAGTTTTTATCATTTTTTAGTTAATCCGCCGTAAAATTACATATCCTGTAAAAAAAACAACTGGCTATCAATTATGGTTCGAAAGATACAGCCGTTTAAAGGTAGGACAGACAGACGGGCAGCCAAACAGCGTAAGCTTATTAATAGGGTCCCGTTTACACCCTTTGGGTAAATAAAATAAATAAATAAAATAATATAATGGAACCCTAAAAAGGCATTCGCCGTAGGTACGTATATATCTAGGTACCTAAGACACAGACAGATCCAGACCGACTTACTCCCGGTCAAGCTTATGTTCGGTAGAAATTGAGGACAATTAGCTGAGGCTATAAATTGCCATCAGTTACTGACTCCCAGGAGCGTCATCGATGGTTAATTTATTGTTTTTCTTGTCAGTTTGTTATTTATGATGTGAGGCAAGGTTACGCGGAAAGGGTGTACCTACCTAATAAGCCAAAAGGTGTCAGTACCCATCAATATGAACAACTTTTACAATGGGACCACCCATGTATATTCGCGAATATTTTTTTTTGCTTTTCAATACAAGTTTCGTTGAGTGTATCAACGAAATTTGTATGGAAAAGCAAAAGCCATGGCTTTGAAACTGCACATAATTTAAGTACGTCGAGCGACATGTACCTATTTTTACCTAAATAAAATAATACGTCCCGATAAACGTTTAAAACATCGCGAAAGTTAAAAAAATACTATAATTTAAGTACTAAATAAGTCATTGGTGCATGGCCGAGGTGCGAACCTTGTGCCGTCAGATTGTAAAGCACACATGCAAGAGTCTGGCTAATGAAAGTAGACACTAAAAGCGCCCGCCAAATTAAAAAAAAAATCGCATTACAACCTCAAAATTAATATGAAATGCAAACATTACTGTGTTTTGACTGTGAACGTATCAAGTGAGATTATTCCAGGCATTTCTTACAAATTTTTGGGATTTCAATGCTGATATTTTTAAATTTGCCGCGCTTTTTCAGTCTGTACTTTCATTAGCCAGACTCTACCGCTCGGCGAATATCTAACGACAAAATATAACAAACCTTTATAAAAGCTCACGAACTCAGTAGGTAACACATGTTCTAAAACTTCAAGTATCGGAAGTGCGATCAATCACAGGCCGAAGCTCGCACCCCCGAGGAAAAAACTTCTACAGGGTTGCAGATTTATTGGCGTAGTTAGAATTATCGCCATTTGCAATTCTTGCGAAGAGTTTAAGCAAACAAGCGAGATAACGACTTGTGGGTTGCATTGTAGGCGGGTTGTGCACGCATTCTTCGCAAAACTACCTAACAGTGAGGCATGTTGCAAGTTGAAAGTTTTGTAATTTATTGTTTTGATAGTTCATAGAATTTTTGTAGTAGGTAGTGGTAAGACTACTTCGCGAAATCCGTCTGGAGAACTATAGGTACATATATATATACTCAGAATAATATACCAAGCTCTTTATTTTTTTTTAGGGTTCCGTACTCAAAGGGTAGGTATAAACGGGCTCTATTAGGTACTAAACCTACGCTTAACGCTTTCAAAAAGTTATAACAACAAATAATAAATAATGGCCAAGTGCGAGTCGGTGAAAAACTTCTGTTCTCCACCAAGTTAAGCAATAGACCACATTTTTATATTTTTTTTTATAGATACTTTTTTACCATGGACAAAATCGTCCATGCCTTTATTTGCTCATTTTTAAAAATATAAATATTTTCTAATAAAAAATATAAATATTTTTTAGTTATTATTTTTTCTCTTTAGGCGTAATAACAAGACTTAAATTAAACTTAAATACTAATGAGTCCATCTTAATTGACTATTTATAATTAAATATACTTCTCTCTCTCCCTTTCTCTTTTACTGCACTTCACAACTTTCTCTTAAATTATTAATAGACCACATTGGCGCTCGTTCGGTGCGTGATGTCTTTTTAACCGACTTCCAAAAGGAGGAGGTTATCAATTCGACTGTTTTTTTTTTGTATTTTTGTTACGCGATTACTCCGCCTACATAGAATTGTTTTTGATGTTCTTTTTTGCTCTACTTTTTTGTTACTTTAGTAGTTAACTATTTATGTGGTGGTACCGGCTCGCACTTGGTCGGTTTTATTTGAATTGATAAGCTAGCAATGATCCATAAGCCATAAGTCATTAATCGACCACCTCAGACCAGCTGATTGGTAAACCAATAAAAACAAGATAAATAGTATGTGTATCCCAGCTCTCAACGGTTGGAATCCACCCGCCTGATGGAGGCTTCGATAGATGACACCCTGGGGACTACTTACCGCCTTGCCTCCGTGAGCAAGACTGCCACAGTTTTGCCAATCTTTCTTGCAAACTTCTGAGAACGCACATGGGTGTTGAAGATATCTACTATATGTATATGTGTGATAGAATTTGCAGTTACATTGAAATCATAATCACAATGTATGGGTGTGTGTATAAGTATATATGGTAAGAAAGCGTAGGTGTGAATACAGCCGGCCTAAATCAGGCTCGATGCTTATAGTTAAACGCACCCTGTCTTTCCGCCCTTTTTTGCATGTTTTGGTATTAGTCTGTTGGAGTCGCTGCAAGTTTTTTATGCGCACGAAAAATAAGTAAGTACGGCTAGGTAGGTACTAGGTACTTAGTTTTTAGCGGTATAATGAAAAAAGTAGGTGAAACACGGAGACATTTGAACATGTACCTACCTACGATAATTGTACTAAAGCACATCTCCTATGTTTGTCTGATCTGACGACTGACGTTGCTACTCAACTCTTCGACCAAAATAAAATGAATGGACGGGCCATAACCATTGAACTTGCTAAGTAAAAACGAGTGAAACCGTCGGACATAACATAACATCTAATTATAACTATGTAGGTACAGTAAATTTGTTACAAAAAATAGATATAGAATAGTTACGCATATAGTCTTACAGTCTATATGCGTAACTCTGTATGGAGGCACAAATTACTACTACTAACCGCGGTTGGAATTTTTGTAGCAATATGGAGCCTTATCTTAGTATCTTAGAAAAGTTTATGTTTGCTATAGATACCTAGGTACATCGTTTCAAATCACGCATCGTCACCTCATCTTACACCTTAACAGCTAATCCCCAAACACATTCACAAACGGTTACAGCTACAAATAGCCATTCCGATCACCATTCCCATTACTGGTTTCCTCGGCCCCAACCCTCGAAGTTAGCCGTCAGGTCTTTAGGACCGAGACATTAAACGGAACGAACGGCGTACGGCGATTATCTTAGAGTTAACCCGCTCGTTACGATCCTTATTTGCGGTCTCGTAGACCGTACAATGTTGCGAGATAAGGCGCGATCACACATGGTGGTTGGTAACTGAGTACCTATTGTAACGAGGGTAATAATGTTGAGTATTTATACATTACTAAAACATAAAATCAAGATCAAACGCCTCAATCTGCCGTAACTATTTATTTGACCTGATTGTTATACCTTAGCCTAGGGACAGGGCATAATTTTTGTGTGTAGGTAAGTTTGTTTTTTTTGCATAAGTTTTGTATGAGTTATATAATAAAACGTTAAAAAGTTATAAAAAAACAGATAAAAGAGCTTAATCTTCGAACGGCTGAACCGATTTTCTTGAATCATGGCCTAGAATCAATTCACCTTTCAAACAAAAAACTAAATCAAAATTGGTACAGCCGTTTGGGAGAGCTACGATGCCACAGACTGACTTATAACACTACTCTTTTCACTTTTTGCGTCGAGGGTTAAAAATGTATCATTACTATATTTGAAACAAGCTATATTTGAAACGTAGGTTAGCAGTAACCTACGTTTCAAATATAGCTTCAGTAGGAATGCCGTGTAGCCACTGGCTTTATTCCCCGGATTCGAAACGACACGTCTCGTATTGCCGCTTTGCGTCTTCTCCAACCATTCGGAGATATTGCATCTTCACTATTGCATTGGACACGTCAACAGTTTCCAAACAACCATTAGGTATATAGTCACACTAGTGTAGTAGGTAGATACCTGCCTATCAATGAGCTAAGAAAGTTCTAAGCTCATTGATATCACCTATAGGCATGATTATTATACCATGCCTAGAGGTACCTATGTATATTTTGTAAGGACGTTGGCTTAAAGTATGTACCTACTAGTATAGTATGAAATCTTTGGACGTTGACTATAAAACTTCCTTGATATTTTGTCACAAAGCATTACTATAAAGTAGCCAGATTTTTATAGTCAAAAAATTGCTAATTTATTGACTCGTAGATAGTCTTTATTTATTTAAATTTCTTCGCGGAGTGAACCTTCAGTGTGCTTCTGTGACTACAACTGTAAAAGATCCAAATAACGAGAAAGTCGAATTGAACTCTTTAATGGGACTGTAAAATATAATACACGACATTATGACCAAATCACCATGATTTTCCTAATTCTGCTATGTATCGCACATGTTCTTCACCCTTTGACACATCTCGATTTATCAGCGGCACAGCAGCTTTCAAAAGATAAGATTCATAGTCACTCATTGGAAAATCGTAACATGTATATATAATTCCATTGCGTCCAATATTTGTAGGGCCGGAGAAAAATCTGGTCCCAAAATGAGGGTTCACAGTAAAGCAATTTAGCACCATTTCATGTCCGCAAACAGCATTCATAAGTCCATCGACGAATTCATGAATGGACCAGGCTACTGCTAAAATAGCCGAATCAGTGCCTTTTTTCTGAAGGATTACTTCTGTACCCGCTTTTCTCACCAGCCGCGTTAACATGTCAGCATGACACGGATCCACGGAGTGGCGACTAGGAGTTATGTTCGAGAATAGTGGTATTATGGTTTCGTCGGAATGTCCACCAATGACTGGCACGGTTATTTGTCGGGGATTTACTTGGAGTTTGTTGCCGACGAGAGCCCGACTTCTAGCTGTGTCAATATGTGTGATGCCCATGACCTTGCAAGGATTATAACAGTTATATTTACAAAGCAAGGCACTAGCAAAAGGTATCATACAGTTGATCGGATTGGTAGAGATTGCTAGAAAGGCTCCCGGGTTGTTATCCACCATAGTTCGGCATAAGCTTTGAACTGCTAGAGCATTGTCCGCCATCATTTCTTCTCTGGTGCGTCCAGGTCTGCGAGCTGTTCTGGTAGTCATCAAGATGATGTGCGACCCTCTAACAGAATGGCCTAAATTGCGGGCTCCTGCAAAAGTTGATATTGTCGGCCCTCCTGGAACGTGAGCCAGTTCTATTCCGACACCTGTAACTCTATCGTTGTCATCGTACAAATGTAGATGATTTACTTTACTATTCAGTTTTAATAACAGCGACACATTAGACCCGATTTCACTTGCTGCTCCAATAACTGATATTTGAACGTTCCTGGTAGGCACCACGTACTTACAAAGTTTGTATAGCTTAAACAAAGGTAAATTAGACACTCGTGCGCTGCGAGTGAACATGATCTATACCTACTGAGAATTTGGCTATTTCTTTATTTTTTACAGATTTTCAAGTTTTTTTATTAAATAAAAAGCTTAGGTTTACATTTTGCACATTTTGACATTTGTCTTTGTCAAGTTTGGCTTGAGTTTGGCAGAAAAATCTCTAACGAAAGGCAATGAAACTGGCTAAGAGCGTGTCGAGACTCGAGACACGCATACGGTTACGTAGTATTTATATTTTCTTTTTGCGGTATGGTTTCATTATTTGTAGCCAAAGTCATAAAATTGTGGTCACAATCATTATAGTTCAAAAATAAATCGGTCACAGAAAAAATCGAAAGAACGAAGCTCTGTGGACTTAACTAAATTTCAGAGGTACATCATACCAAACATAACATACTTATTCATCGTTTAGTCGAAAAGAAAAATATGGTTTGTTAAGACAATTTTACGAAATGGTCACCGACCTTTGAGCTAGAACGTCTTGAATTAATTACAGTTCTATCGCTATATTTCAAATATTTTCAATATATTATATTGTATTCTGTGATAATTATTAATTTAATGTTATTAACATATTAGAATTATTACTATTTCTGATTATAACAATCAGAAAATGTTTAAAATAATTTTTAATGAAGGTTTTTATTATTACTTATCAGCATGGCAAGTTACAAGTTAATATATCAAATAGTTTGGGAATGCGAAGGGAGGGACCAACTTTTTCCATTTTGGCGGGCAATATTTCACAAAATATACACTTGATAAAAAAGTTATATATAAAGCATATTCTAAGTTATATATAAGCATAAATAAATATACTAGAATAAGTTATGTATAAAACCTTCCCTTCATTTTAAAATTCCTACGATTCAACGATATCCCACACGAGGGGGTGCAACGAAAAAAAATATTCATCCCCATTTCATATGTACCAGAACCCTTAAACGCAAAATTATATTCTTTTATACGTTTAAAATAGAATATAACAGACGGACAAACGGAGACGGACAGGCGGTCAGACAGTCAGACGGTCAGACGGACAGACAGACAGACGGAAGGACGGACTGAACGAATTTATAAGGGTTCCTTGTCGGGCTACGGAACCCTAAAAGCGAGGTTTGAGCACAGAAGACATAAGTGGGATTTCAGATGGCTGATTTCTAGAATTTTCACAAAAGAGATTTGAAACGTTTACGACAAAATAATAAAACCTTTTGACAGAATATATTGAATTAAATAGGTACGTACATCAAAGAGATAATAAATTCTTTTTGTTAAATGCCAAACTAGCGCTGTGCCAAATTTTTGCCAAATTCATAGTAAAAGATGAAAAGGTATTATTATTTAATGAGGACAGACACATAAACTTTACAATTTAATAATATTGTCTAAACCAAATTTCCAGTTCCATTATTATAGGTCGGGAAAAAAATGTTATTTGCAAGAAGAATTTTGTCTCCCTTGACTTCATTCATCCGACATTTTCAAGTGACCGTGTTAGGAGCTGCTAGCGAGGTTGGCCAAACTATAACCTTGTTGTTACGAGCCCAGCCCGCAATCACCAAACTTGTGACCCACGACTACCAGCCACACAGTCCGGGAGTACTTCTGGACGTGTCACACGTGCCTGCCGAGTCAGCACTTGAGGGCTACGCGGGCGAAGACACCTTGTATAGAGCACTCAAAGGCTCCAACTTAGTCATAGCCACTGGCGGGGTCATCTTAAAACCAGGCTGGACACGAAAGTCGTGCTTCGCTGCAAATGCGGCTTTTATCAAAAAAATAGCGGCGAAAATCGCTAGAACCACACCGATGCCCTTTGTTGGGATCGTGGCGGAGCCAATTAACAGTATTGTACCGATGGCCGCTGAAGTCATGAGAAATCACGGATATTACGATGGAAGAAGAATGTTCGGGATCACGGGTATCGATTTACTTCGCACTCAGTGTCTGTACGCCATGGAGAATCGGTTGAACCCGCAGTGTTGTTATGTGCCGGTGATCGGTGGGCACTCAGATAAAACCATCATTCCACTGCTTTCACACGCGAAACCCGCTAAAGAAATGGACGAAAAACGGGCACAAGAGTTCACGGAAAGTATACGAAAAGGTGATGCCATCGTAACTAGAGCCAAATTGGGTCGATTGCCGAGTTTGTCTGTAGCGTACAGCGTTTTAGTCTTTGTACGTGGTATCTTACACGCGTTAGACGGAAATCCAAATAAAGTACACGCGTATGTCGAAAACAACGACTTCGGGACATCTTTCTTTTCTGGATTAGTTAACGTGACGAAGGATGGCACAGGTGAGATGCAGAGATACAACAATTTATCAACTTATGAATGTCATTTGCTGGAGCAAAGCATTGACGCATTGAGAAAAGAAATTGCTATTGGAACAAAGATTTTAGAAACAGGATCAGTTGACACATATTGAAAATACTTAATAGCAGTTTAGTCTACTTTTGAAGAAGAATACCTGTCAAATTAAAATCGATTAAAATACCATTTACGAATTTACCAATATTTATTTTACAGAAAATCCTGGTTAGCTGAGTACATTTGTACCGAACAACAACCTAAGAGAAACTATATCACAGTGAACATTAAGAATTGATTGAACAATTTGACTAACGTACATTAACCTTAACTATAAACGTTGTTTAAAACTATGGACATCCCAATTAATCCGCTACTTCGTTCACGTTCTGCGGCTGTTCTAGAGTAATCGGCAATATTGATTTTCTTGTAAATCCTATGTCCAATGACAGTGACAGCAGTATCGCCATCGCCAAGTAAAAGCGGCTGCAAAAAGAACTCTTTTCTGTTTACGCTAGGTTCAAAATTGTACATCATATTTTACTTTAAATTTTAGAACACTCGCAGCGGAGGTGTAGTGCGACGCAGAAACGCGACGGGACTATTTTGAACTTACGGGAAGAGTTCAATAAATTTTCCACAGTCGCTTGTACGTCACGACGCTGCGTCGACTCTTCAGTCGACGTTAAATAGGTAGTGAAAATGAACTCAAACGCCGCATATCATGAATGAACTAACAAATTATACAAGTTGGCTGAAGAATCACCGTCCAGAAACATAATTTATAAAAACTTTTACCCCAAGAGATCGCCAATACCACATAATAAATAGGTACAGAAGGCCAGCTTCGGGCGACCGTGATTTTAATATCTTACCCGTGACCGTACCGCTAAGGGTGGCAAAGCAACTATAATATTCTATGAAAAGTACGATTTGGGAATTCCAATTAAAAATAATTTATTTAAGTTACTTTTAAACCCATTTATTTATAATGGAAAAGAGGAACCAAAATAAAAGTCTATAGATTGGTTACCGGAAAGTACTTTTGTCGATTACGGCACGTACGAAATGTTATTATTATAATGTATAATATATAATAAAACCTCATTCATAATTTAAAGTTTTTTGTAATATGACAATGGAAAAATCATTGTAAATTATGATAATTATTGTCACACGACACGATAATACCGTGTATTGCTAAAGCGCGGGCACTCTCGACTGGCGTTCAACCGACTTGATCCAAGATCCGTTTACGGAGGCGTCTTTGTGTGCGTGTATCTGTTACTTAATTTTTTTTACGCGGGTATGTCCGCGTTTGCCCTCCAACTCGCCTGTTGGTAAACGACGATGTGGTCGAAGATGAAGCACGCAGACCTGTGCACTCTGGCCTTAAAAAGGCCCAGATTATATTATCTCTCAGGAAACAAGGAAGCTGACAGGTTGTTCCAATCCTTGGCTGTACGGATTAGAAACGTAGATTCGAAACGTTTGGTTCGTATCCAAGGAAAAATCCACAATGTAGTAGTGGGCCGTTTTTCTACTTGTCCTGTAGTAGAAAGGCGATGGTAATGCTCATTGTATGGAGCCGACCTTCTGTATCTATTTATTTTGTGCCAATACAGTACATTAGACAATTAATTCAGATACTGTGTCCATTCTGTCATACCTTTATTTATTAAACTATCAATTTATTCATTCCAGTCGTTGCAAGCTCATATTATAATGTGGAGCTGTAATGTTTACTTTTGGCGACCTCTTTTTTGACAAAACTATTTAAATTATATTTTAGAGCAAAAAATCAACTTCATTTTACAATCAATAAATCATACACTACTAAAATAACATTTTAAGAGCAACGCGGCCACCGCGTTGACCCGGATTACACCCGGCGACATTTACTTTGACAGATGGGAATGGCTGTGCTTGGCAACTCCCTTCCGCGTTGCTCTAAGTTGGACACTAATTGATTAATTACACACATAACATTTTTTTTAACATCAATATTTTAATTTTAAAGACTACACTTAATTAGGAATCAAATACTGAACACTTCTCTTTTGGCTATACGACCTAATTTGATAAAAAATTGATTTAAAATTCCCAATCATTGATCTAATATTTAAAATTGGGACTAAATCAACAAGGCAACCTCACTTGACGTAACTTGTACAACAAAAAACAACTTAACCCTTAATAAGGCCAGGGGAAATAATTTCCCACTTAGACCTACTTTCAGATTTTTTTTTTTTTACTTTACAGATAGCCCATGGCATAAACGCAACCGTTATAATTATACAGTTTAGTAGTAGATTTTTAACTTATTAGTTGGCACATTTTTCTAAATATGGCAACCATGAACTGATATGTCAATGTCAAAGTTCAGTGACGAGGTTAAGGTGAAAAAGGCTCGTTTATCGGTTGCTGCCGAGAAAAAAGAGAAATTAAAAAAAATCCTCTACATAGAATATGTTTCTATTTCATATAAAATAACTATCCTAGCGCTGTTTTTTATTGTTTTTGTGTATTTCATTGATCCATATTCAAAATTTTCAAATTACATAGTGGGAAATAAATTCCCCTTTCCTGATTATATTGCCTAATAAAAAGGGGTTACTACCGTTCCCTCCCCTTTTTTTGTTTGTGTTATTAATTCACCCTAAATCCACTTTAACTTACTTTCTAGCTTTTACACAGGCTCACGTCTTATTAAGGGTTAAAGTCTATTCGCTATCAGATCGGTGACAGTTTAAGTAAACTGCAAAAAGCAGAATGAAAATAATATTTTAATTACGGTCGTTAGTTCTTAGGAGACTTAGAACTTATTAGGAAATTAAACACTTTTAGCGGATTTTAATGCGTGTGTTTTAACGAAGTTTTTAAAACATCAGGAACTAAAATACTATAAATTACACGCGACAAAATTCGTTAATAGTGTTATATTCACGATTTAACTATGTGTTATAATCGCGAAACCTTAGAAATCATTATAAATTAAGAAAAATAATTTTGGATATTTAAAAGATGTTTCCGTTCGATCTTCCGATAACAAATAGACCGTAGCTTCTAATTCAGGTATTTCAATAATTACTTAGTATGACAATTGTTACAATTAATTTCTGTGATATGTATAATCAATAGGTTTTTTCGCCTTTTAATATATTCAAAAAATATCAGCAAAATTTGCATTAAGGCCCTCTTTTCCCACTTTTAGTAATTTTGTTTTAGTTTTAGTTTTTCTACTACCATGGTTAGCTTAAAATTATAACAATTTTATTATATAAAAATTGAATGTTTTACATAGGAAACCGTAAAGATAGAAACAAAATTAAGGACATTTCGCTCGATAGAACAAAAAAGGAACACTGATTTGCGCTTTTCTCCCTGTTTTTGGGTTTGTTCAAATATACCTATTTATTCAATTATGTCTACGATATCTTAATATACAGATTTCATAATTATGCAGGGAACCGTAAAGGTACATTTTACATTACGGCTATACTTTGAGAAAAATATAAGAAAAAGCTCAAAAAAAATCGTGTTACGCACGACTGTGTGTAAGCGCCATAGTTCTTTTGGTTCAATGCTACTTTAATAAAATTTATATTCTAAGCCTTATGGTCATCTGTTGTAACAAGCATAGCTTAAAAGTGGGAAAACCTCGCCTTAAACGAAATAATTATACAAAAAAAATATGATGGGGATATTTCAGACTTACCTTATTTAAAATACCAATGAGCGACATTAAAACTATTTGTTGGTAAGAAAACAAAATTAATAGAACTTAGATCGAGTTTTAGAACCCGAATAAGAAAATCGTTTTCAGTATCAAAGAATTCGAAAACTGCTGGACGGATTGTAAAGCGGTTTTCGACTTAAGGCAGTAAACATTTCCTCCTCTAAACTAAAATAAAGCATTAATCAAACTGTGTAGGTAAAGCTGGTATTAAATTTGCGTATAGGAAGTCACATAATATGAAAACCTAAAAAGATCTTTGAATCAACAATTGCAGACAAAATGACAATGACGATACTCGGCTATCAGGGCCCCGATTCTACTAAAGAAATTGTTTTTAAATTGTAATAGTTTCAATTTTATTTTTTAAATAATTTTCACAAAATTTACAGTTTTCTTTTTATACTAAGTTATAATATTAAGTGGTGGTATTTTTCTAGTATAAAAAAAATATTTAAAACTGTCAGTTTTGAGGTAATTATTAAAAAAAGAAAATTGAAACAATTACAATTTAAAAACAATTTCTTTAGTAGAAACGGGGCCCTGGTTATAAAATATGTAGTAAAATATTATGCAATTAGGGAATAAAGGACGGATTTAAAGCGAGGGCCATAGATGAATCACGAGCATGTAAAGGATTCTAACGGCAGAATCACGACCGTAGGGAGTGATTCGTGATGTTTGAATCATGAGCGTAGCGAGTGATTCAATTGTTAGAATCCTGAGCGACGCGAGTAATTCATGGCCCTCGATATAAATCCGTTTTATTCAAGAGTTGCATAGTATACTTTATACCATGACTACAAGAAAAAGACAGATTTAAAGAGTTTGTATCGAGTATTTTTTGCGCACCTACGTTGTATAACATTGAGATGGAGGTCGAATATATTAGTATGTTCTAATTCAAATACCAAAATAGTGATTAAAAGTGCTTTTTATTCACTGTTTTCAGTTAATAAAATAAGCTTTATAGAGGGAGAATGGTATAAATAATATTTATGGTAGATCTTCAGTCTTTGAAATAATTATGTTACTAACCTAACTTATACTTTGTACTAATAAGTATTCTGTACTAATACTTTAAATGCGAAAGTGAGGTATTGTTAAGACTTTCCCCTTCTTCAAATTCTTCCCAACGCATCGGTCTTTGGATGAATTTGGATATAACCAAGGTCATATTCAAGGAACACGTTGCTTTGGAACCGGGTGCCATTATTGGCTTCACTCTAGAGATCGTTCGACATCAAGTTCACCAAGAGCAGACTCTTGAATTTCGTAAAACAATTTTGAGGGTGGGGCCAAGAGCAAAATACAGTTGGGCCAGGCAGACGCCCTGAGACTCTCTGGAGTGAAGTATATGGCTGGCAGTGGCTGTAAGAAAAATCCGAAGATCGGACGTTTCCTTCGGAGAGGCCTATGCCCAGCAGTGGACTAGTATATATTATAGTGTAGGCTGATTATAATGACTAGTTTCACATAATTGAGGACAAGTAAGTGTGAGGTCGCGGGTTCAAACCCCGGGCCCGTACCAATGAGCTCTTTGGAGTTTCTGTACGGATTTTCTTACCACTGGCTTTTTGGTGAAGGAAAAACATCGTGAGGAAACCTGCATACGTACGGAGAAGAAATTCAATGGCGTATGTGAATCCACAAACCCGCAACTGGGCCAGCGTAAAGGATATGGCCCAATCACCCTTTCAGGGGTAGGCTAAAAGTCCAGCAGTGGACTGTTAAAAAGCTGATCATGATGATAAGGACAAGCCGTTAACTATTAAAATCAAAGTTTGGGCTATTTCGCCCTGCCCCCAAGGTCACGCCTCAAAATCGGTTATGACATTCCAACTAACTGAAACGGATCAACTAATTTTCTTTCTCAACGATACAACTATTTGGTTGGTTCGTTAGGAATTCCATTTTTTTTCCACTCCAACCATCTAAACTGACCAACTGAAATGGATGAACAAATTTTCTTTCTTAACGTTACAACTATTTGGTTGGTACATTAGGAATTCTAAATTTGTTCCACTCCAACCAACTAAACTGACCAACTGAAACGGATTAACTAATATTCATTCACAACGATACAACTATTTGGTTGGTTCGCTAGGAATTCTAAATTTGTTCCACTCCAACCAACTAAACTGACCAAATGAAACGGATTAACTAATTTTCTTTCTCAACCATTCAGCTATTTGGTTGGTTCATTAGGAATTCTAAATGTGTTCCAATCCAACCAACTAAACTGAAACGGATTGACTAATATTCTTTCTCAACGATACAACTATTTGGTTGATTTGATAATGGCAGTTGAGTCATGTAAATAGCGTCTACAGAAAACGATCACCAACTCACTGGCCGTGAGGGCAGGAATACTAAACCATGACACTCAGACACATTTTGTCCAAGCACTTTCTAATATGTATTGAAATTGATTTTTTTAAATTGATAGGAATCAATACAATACAATACAATATTTCTTTATTACACACCGAAAATACAAATGAAAATTAAACTAACATAAAAAAACAAATATACGGCAGTATAATGGGCGGCCTTATCGCCTTAAGCGATTTCTTCCAGGCAACCTTTGGATGGACAGGACTAAAGAAATTGAAAAACGGTCGGTGGTGTACATAAAATAAACCTAAATAAATTTATATATCCCTACATTTATGTATACAATAAATACACAATACTACATACATACTTTAAATATTATAAATAGAATACATACATAACTGTACCAATTATCATAAACTAAAATAATGTGTATAAACTAATGTGTATGGAATCAATATTTTTACAGTTGATATTTCCCATACTCAGAAAATTTGGCGTTTATTTTGGGTGAATTGTGCTTTATCGCGTTAAGTAGTTAGAGCACTTTACACTATAATTAACACATCAGAAGAGTTTCCCTAATAGGTTTTTTTGTTTTGGCTAGTTTTCATCTTTTTGTCATTTTGTCTGCAATGCTCTAATAACCTAACTTAAACATTTAACTTCATAGGACGACTTTTTACAAATCATTTACTAACAGTACGTGGGGCAAGCCCGAGACAACAAACAAGGAACTACTTACAAACTCATCGCCTACTGCAATGTAACTGATAATGAGCAAATATTTATCCTGAAACAAACAAAAAAAAATTTATTATAGCTTTGTAGTCAGCCTAAGATAATATAAACACTTGATCGTGCACGAGTCATAGTTTGCTTGAGCAGGATGTTAACCACGTCGGTCGCAGGGGGGAGGCGGGGGGTATCATATCATATCATCATCATCAGCCAGAAGACGTCCACTGCTGAACATAGGCCTCCCCCTTTAACCTGCACACTGACCGACAACCTGCCTTTTGCATCCACTGGATGCCCGCGACTCTCACAATGTCGTCGGTCCATCTAGTGGGAGGCCTCCCTACGCTGCGTGGGTATCATATGACGCTTGTGATTTACTTGTGACTCTGAAGTAATTCATTCAGTTCACGCCTAGGATAGGCTAGCTCGAAAAAGGTTAAGCTAAAAAAGTGTAACTTTTTCTGACGGCAGGGTAAAGGATGTGCAGTCAAGTGGTTATATAGTCATTGTAGTCAGCATACTAGGCATTACCAAAAGACTTTTTACTTTATCTTCAGGGGGAGCTCGAAAAAGGTCCGAAACACTGAGATACGACGTCGCACCAAGGCTGTAAACGTCGTAAAAAGGGTGAAGGAACTTAAGTGGAACTGGGCCATGGCCATACGTAATGATGGGAGGTGGTGGCCGAGACTAGGTTGGCAGAACCCAGGCCGACAGAGGATGAGGTGGACTGACGACATCAAAAGTACCGTCGGGAACGAGTGGATGCGACTAGCGAGAGACCAGGGAGAGTGGCATAAACAAAGGGAGGCCTATATCCAGCAGTGGATCATTTAGGGCCATGATTGCATAACTTTAACCCGCACGTAACGCGCCGCGTTAAGTTAACCTCTTAAAATTCGGACTCTTTTCCCTAGGAATAAATACCAACTTTTAGTGGTAAACTTAACACGGCGCGTTACGTGCGTGTTTGCTGTTACAGAATCAGGGCCCAGGGCTGATAATGATGATTATGATGATGATGATGATGGTGGTGATGATGATGGTGGTGATGATGATGATGATGATGATGATACTGTCAGTCGAGTAGCTTACCCACTTCATTCCTCATTGCTTTTACTAATCTCACTCCCTGACTCGCTGATGGAAGTCGACGAGCGTATGCTTATCGACGTCTCTTTGAACTGGCTGATGAAGTCTAGAAGTTTCTGTAGGTTCCTCTGCGTCTTGATTTGGTCGGTTAATAGTTGCCTCTTCTCAACGTTGTGGTCTTTCAAGCTGGCCTTTAAGGTGGCAGCGCGAGTTTCCAGCTTACGCAGTTCTATGCACAGTTTGATGTTCATCTCTTGTAGAGCTTTGCGCTTCAGAAGTTTATCTGGAATTGAAAAGATATCATGTTTTGAGTCCGCATGGATTTGAATGGAGATATGGGTAGATTGTGTCTCAAGGCGTTCGGTTTGTTAATAGTTAATTTTTAGAAACAAACAATAACCGACTTCAAGACTATACCTACATAGTTAAAATAGAGATTGAAAGTCCGCATCAAAACTTTTGGAACAACAAACCAAAACGTCATCTGTGCATATATTTATCTTTTTTGTAGATTTTTTCAAAAAGCGCCGAATCAATTTTGATAAAATTTATGGGGTCGGACCCGTGCTCCACCTAGGTTCTCCACCTGGGTGCAGCACGGGGTACTTACAAGTCCCCGTGCTCCAACTGATAATATTTTAGTACAGTCATACAATTCAAATATGTCTTATCTATACTCTATACTAATATTATAAAGAAGAAAGATTTGATTGTTTGCATTGAATAGGCTCCGAAACTACAGAACCGATTTGAAAAATTCTTTCACCGACGGGAAGCTACACTGTCCCCGGGTGACATAGGCTATAATCTATACCCGTGCGAAGCAGGGCCGGACCGCTAGAACTGGCCTGAGGCGCGGTGCGTCCCTCGCGTTTGTTATTGGTGAATTTGGTGATCACTCACACAAATGAAAAGCTCAGCTTACGCCTCGCGGACTGTATCTCTGTATATTTTTTTTTTATATTGACTTGTAATGTTGGCCTTTTGGCCTCTACAGCTGGACCGGACTAGTTAGCGAACGCAGAGTGCGTTCGGCGTCATTTCTAGCCATTTTGTGATTGTAATTTCATTTTAGTGTTAGCCTACTTATGTTCCTGTGTGTTTGTAACTATTAACTATGTAACTATTATGGATCTTGGATCTGAAATAAAGATATATTATATTATTATAACTTGATGGTTGTACCTCTGTAGTGCGTGGTGGGCGCGAGGGAGGCGCGGGAGGCGGGCGGGTCGGGCGCGGGGGGAGGCAGAGGCGCGCGGCACGCGGCGCAGCGTGCTTCCGCGCCGCACCCCGTGTGCTGCCACGCGGAGCACGCGCCGCACCACACCAGCAGCGACGCCACGTCTGCGAACAAACACCTTTTTTATGCCAAACGAGCAGACGGCCGGATGGTAACAGGGGCGGATCCAGGGTTTCATTTTGGGGGGGGGAGCATTCTGACAAGTATACCTATGAGTATGCTGTGTAAAAGTGCACCTGAATTAAATCGAAAAACTGAGTCAAATGTATGGAATTGCTAGGTGTTTTGGGGGGGGGGGCATGGCCCCCATGCCCCCCTGGATCCGCCAATGGATGGTAAGCAGTCACCGTCGCCTATGGATCATAATCATAATCATCTTTATTTCATGGATAAAAAATTCGATATCACAAAGAGAAAATTGAAATACATATATTAAAATATTAGTAATACATAGTAACATTATAGTACATAAATATAAAGGCTTAAAAATAAGGCTTTGATAAATGCAAGATATTCGGTACAAATAAATCGGTTTCTGGTAACAAATTGGTTGGTTCACAGAACCTACACTGAGCAGAGCTTGTGTTGCAGGTTTCTGTATACCTTCATGGAACAATAAAGAGCAGAAATTTTTAAACAAAATCTAAATGTATATACTTGTCAACTTGTATTATTATCAACTAGCTGACCCGACAGATGTTGTCCTGTCGTAGAACTGTCAAACGCGTGAAGTTAAAATCTTAGGTAAGTTTTCAGAAAATTTCCAATTTTCTGCGCAATTTTCTTAATTTTTCTTTCTGCAAGAACCTTCTACAATGTATTAGAAAACTTAAAAAAAAAATGAATAAAATCGGTTAAGTCGTTCTCAAGTCAAGGCGTGACCAAGGTAAATATTCAGGGATTCATTTTTATATACGTATACGGGGTGTAAGGGGAACTCTCGAAGCCAAAAGGTAATTGTACTCATCATTATGAACAACTTTTACTATGGGACCAGCCCTGAAATCGCGAAAAAAATATCAGCTGTTCTGTAGAAAACGGTCATTGACACTCGACAAAATGTATGGAACCGCAGGTTTTTTTTCGCGATTTCAGAGTTGGTCCCATACTAAAAGTGATTCATAATGATGAGTACAATTACCTTCTTTTGGCTTCGAGAGTGTTCCCCTTACACCCTGTATATAGATTTAAAAACCTGACTTCAAAATTAGTAAATAACTTTTATTTTTATTTTTGGCAGAACCACATGTCGAGTCGGCTAGTAACAAAATAGTTGTATTAAGCATGTATTGCCTGTACAGTGATAAGCTACTTACCGCTTCCATCGCATACTTGGCAGACTTTCTTCTGCGGTGGATAGACGGGTTCCACGCTAAGACTGGCCGGCAGAGACGAGGCCCAAGAGGGCTTGGGGCTGTTCCAATTTGTACCTATAAAAGAATAAAAATATTTGTTACCATACATACATCATCATTTCAGCCATAGGACGTCCACTGCTGGACATAGACCTCCCCCATCGATCTCCAAAAGGGCCGGTTGGAAGCGGCCTGCATCCAGCGTTTCCCTGCGGTCTCGTTTAGGTCGTCATGCATACATTAAGTAAACTTTATTAACACAAATTTACAGATCTAGCGAACGAACATAGCGAACACTACCGAACTAGTTAGTGTGGGCGTATCAGCGGAAGAACGCACGTGAACGAATGATTCCCTCGCGTTCGACAGTGCCGAATATTGGTACGTCGCGAGCAGAAAGCGATTTCGGCTATCTGGCCATGACAGCGATGGCGAACGAGCATGCGGAGTCTATTAGCGCATACGCCTATGTTCGGTCGCTACTGTCGCTAGGTCTGTAAATTTGTGTCAATAAAGTGTAAAGACATCGGTTCCTTCTAGGCAATGGTGCTCCAACGTAGACCGCGTCATCGCTTAACATCAGGCGTGATGGTGGTCAAACGCAAGCCTTTTATTTATAAAAAAAAAAAACATAATTACATTCAAAACATCCGGTTTTTTTTTGGCGCCAACGTGGAAAAAAACATGTCGGCTCGTTGGATTATTTTCCTAAACTTGTGTATTTTCGAGTGTTAATGTGTAGTAAATGGTGAATTATTATTTATTGAACGCTCGTAAACGTGCTCGAGTGTGGGAAGGTGATATAAAGAGGTGAAACATGTCTTTGCGTGTTGTTTCCAAAACTCCATAGGAGCCTCTTGTAAATCTCCACCACTTTACAGGGGCATGAGTTTGACTTGACCGTGACTTACTTTGCTTGACTCTGACCTGTTTGACGCTTTTAATACTATGTAAACATGTTTAATATTACGACTAAAGGACATTGTATCCACGGTCATGAAAATTTTAACAAAAAAACACATCCTTTAAGAGACTTTTCATCATTACAGGCTATCATGTTTCCACTGCTGGGACACCGGAGTTTCTATGCGCGATAAAATACGGAACGTGGATATTCACTGAAGAACCAGAATCACCGACATAGCTATTAAAATTTGCAAGTTGAAGTGGCAATGGACAGGTTACATCTCTCGAATAACCGACAACCGATGGGAAAGAAAGGTTTTTGAGTGGAGACCATGAAAAGACGCTGTGTAGGCAGGCCTTCCACTAGATGGACCAACGACATCGCGGGCATTCAGTGGATGCAGATGGAAGGCTGTCGTTCAGTGTGGAGATCTAAAGGGGAGGCCTATGTTCAGTAGTGGACGTCTTCTGGCTGTTGATGATAATTACTCTAGTGAAGTAAACTTTACCTTTATTTTCGGTTGAGGATCCAGAAGGCGATCCCTCCCGGGAAGACTTAGGTTGTATCTGAAAAGCGACAAATAATCTTTAAATAACATAGTGCGGTCTGTGTCGTAAACCGCATCATCACTTAACATGAGACGAGTTGGTGATCAAACGTGGACTAATCGAAAAAAATAATTGAGTACATGTATTTTTTGCTAAATTTAAGTTTATGATAAATGCATGTTTAAATTGATTAACTGGCAAAACATAATGTAAAATAGTGTTGACTGTACAACAGATAAGAATCATTAAAGTTTGCTTGCTAAGCGCATTGGCTTTGCTATAAGCACAGCAAGCATTTAAGCTATTCATTTATATTTATCTATACTAATATTATAAAGAGGAAAGATTTGATTGTTTGTTTGTTTGTTTGTTTGCATTGAATAGGCTCCGAAACTACTGAGCCGATTTGAAAAATTCTTTCACTGACGGGTAGCTACACTATCCCCGGGTGACATAGGCTATAATCTACCGCCCCGGCCTCACACGTAAATTATACCCGTGCGTAGCCGGGCGGGCGGTTCGCTAGTAAGAAATAAAGATGCTTAAAACCGATACCTGTTGCTTACGGAGTTTGGCAGATCTTGTTTGAGGTGGATCACTAGTTGATTGCAAATACGGGAAGTTGTTGTACTTTTTCCGCTTCTATAACATAAATATGAAAATGATATAATTAGATCTCCATCTTGCCATAATGTTCAAACTACCAACAAGACACCAGCGATTTTTTTAATGCTCTAGGTGGCAAGCAATCAGTCGGGCTGCCTGATGGTAAGATTTAATTCCCTCCAGGGGCCTTACGGCCAACTCCTTAAGCAGTCTCAAACTAACGTTAAAACAGCACAGTTCGGAAAAATCATGCGAACGTGAACCTTAACACGCCCAGATACAGTTTGCGGTCGCGCAATTATTTTAATCACCAATAACTGAACTGCCATAAGGTCCCACTCCCAGGACATTTTTCTACCGGACGGCCAGAGTAGGTACGAAAAATCGTCACTACTTTATGGTTGATATTCCGAAAACCTGAAGCGCTTTGATTCCACTTTTATTGTGCGAACTGATAGTTTGTGGAAAGCGCTGGCTGAATGGGTGTTCCCCGATAGTTACAATCTGGGTGTCTTCAAATCACTAGTGAATCGGTTTCTTTTAAGCAAGCGTGCTCCATCGTAGCCCGCATCATCGCTTAAAATCAGGCGAGTTGGTGGTCAAATGAAAGCCTGTTAATAAATTTAAAAAAGTTATCACCATCGTCTTTGGATACATTATACCAAATTATACTAAAAGACATCACAAATACGTTGGCGACCTTTTAAGACTCTATTAAAGAACAGCATCACTGCAAGATGAGACGAAGTAACTTGACCACCATAAAAGGCTAAATAAATAAAGGGGTTGTCTGTAAAGTCGGTTTACGGACAATAATTTTACGTGACGCTCTCGCTTGCACGCGCGGCTCAGGCGGAACGTGACAATTTTTCGTGCGTGCAGCCGGCGTTCATCGATTTATAAGACGTTATCACGTCAATAAATAAAAATTGCATATGGTACTTCTTGGTAATAACGTGGAAGAGAGCTCATTCCGCATGTATTAAAATATATGGCCGAAAGAGAGTAGGTATTGCATAAGAACTCATTCTGCAATCTCAGTTTGCAATAATTAGATATCCAACTATGTAAACAACATGGCGAGTTTCGACCAATGACAGCTCTGAGTTTCACTAGTGATTATCATTGGTTGTAATCGAGTATGGCGGACAGGCGTCCGTTGTTTGTAGTGCAACACATATTAAATCTATTTTGTTGCACTTGTTAGGATGTTACTTCCTTAGTATTATAGTACTATAGACAGTCGCATAACTCGATATCGCCCACGTTGCTACAAACGGTTGCGAGAAAGATGACAAAAGGGATCCCATCCCACGCGCGACCTATTTATCCTTGTGGCGTCGCGGACAATACCTGGATTATGCGGCCATGAGAAAGAACACTGTTTTAAACTATCACGGTTGTTCACTAAAGTTATATGATTATTTACGGGATATTTACTGTGGTAAAGTTGTGGAATGAGCTCCCGATATTTCGGCGCAGTTACATGCACCATGTTCACTCGCACTTTATTTTTAAGGCAATAAAAGCTCGCGTTCAAAATGTGTTCAAAATACTATACGTAGTGATACAGTGTGTTTTGTCGGGACTTAGGTTCGAGTTCGAGTTCCAGTGATAACCGTAGCAAAAGACTAAGAAAGAGGGTAGATCGTTATGTCTGCATCTAACTTTTTAACTGTTCGACCAACCACCCGTATTCTTCAGTCTTCCCGTGAACATGGTGCATCTAACTGCGCCGAAATATCGGGAGCTCATTCCACAACCTTACCACGGTAAATATCCCGTAAATAATCATATAACATGAGAAAGAAATCCAATCGAGAAACGTAAAAGTACTCACCGGTAGCATTTCATAGTTTCCGTACAAGAAATCAGTTTTGTTAGTACTTGTAGTAGACCTCTTGCGGCGTTCACTTCGCTTCTTCTCTATTGCCTCTTTCTGGGGTGGAGTCACAAGACCAATAAGCCTGCAATCAAATAATACACAATTAACAAGTATAAATTGTAAAATTTTAAAACACCCAATAAAAGAGGTGATAATCTTCAAACGGCTGAACAAATTTTCTTGTATAGGCATGTGTTCTAATGTATAATTTATTACAAGTAACAGGCTGAGACATGAATATAAATAAATACATTACACATATTGTAAAAATAAATTAAATTGGCTGATAAATCTCTGAGATATGAGCGTTTGTTTTAGGTGGAGATAGAGAGGGGATACTCTGTCCCTTACTCGTAAAGCGTGTGTTAGTACAGCATAATTATGTATGGCGCGCCTAAGGCGTGACGCCATAGCTCAGTATAGTGCGCTCTCTGTCTAGCATGAAATCAAAATACTTATACCTTATTTATTTTTGAACTAATTTTAATTTTGTTTTCGTTGATGGTCTCTATTTATGATCAGCTTATTTTATGAGTTAATAAAAAATATTTGTCATCATGCCTATAATAGCTAAGAACACTACATCAAGACAACTTTCAAACAAAAATCCAAATAAAAATTGGTTCATTCCGTTGGGAAGCTATGTTGCCACAGATAGATGCACAGATACACATGTTAAACTTATAATACCTCTGTTTGCGTCGGGAGTTGAAAATAGATTTGCCTGATAACTCAGCATACTCCCTGCACAAGCAATCGACTCCCCTTTATCGTCTTCCCCGAAGCCCCTATAGCAACACGGACAACTCCTGAGTTACACAGCCTGCCTATAATCTGTTAGAGTGACCGTGGTCGCATGGTAGCATGTGAGCTTTATAATCAGACAGCACCCGGTTCGATCTTCGGCCCTGCATCAATAATTTTTTTAGTAAGTACTTAAATAAATTATGTGCAGTTTCGATGCCATTGCTCAAAACGGTGAAGGAACAACATTGTGAGGAAACCGGTGTTCAATAACCTTAAAAGTACTAAGACATTCACCAACTTGCATTGGCCCAGCACAGTGGATTAGGGCCCATCCTCCCTCTCTGGCAGATGGCCCAAGTCCCAGCAGTGGAAACATGATAGGTTGATGATGATAATCTGTTATTATATGAGGATGGCATCAGAAAAGAGCAAAAGAGGAGACTTTTAAAAGATTTTGCCTTGTGGTGTGGCATTCTTCAGGAGTGGTCTACGTCCAGCAGTGGACAAAAAGCTCATAAAGAACACCACAAGGCATGATCCTCTATGCTTTATGCATCCACTTGCCACTTTTGGCAGGTTGTTTGGGCATTACTTCTTTAAAATATTTTTACCTCATGAAGGTCTCTTTCGTGATAGTGACACCAGGTCCCGGCAGAGGAGGCGGTGATGGTGTCGGCGACATGTCTGCATCTGCTCCATGACTCGAATCTGAGTCTGAACGATTCTGCCATTCTGAACTCGACTGTTTGCTACCGCTATAAAAACACTACTATTAATATTTAGTAAAGAATTGAATGGATGAGCAAGCATAATCTATCGTAGACCGCATCATAACTTAACATCAGGCGAGATGGCGGCAAAGTGCAAACCAAAACAGAAACAAATACAGATATTTGCGTCAGTGGCCATCTAACAAGTAATGAAGGTACATAATTACTAAAAAATAATAAAATGCCTGGTTGTAATTAAAACATTTTGAGTCGAAGCTATGACCAACTAGGACATACAATTTTCACTGACATCGACCCTAACAGTTAATAAAAAAAACAAAGGTTTTTACATAATTACTTAAAAAGAATGAAACACCTGGTTGTAATAAAAACATTTGAGTCAAGGCTAGCAACAATCTATGGGCCAAATTAAGAATCTTGTGTCCTTTGTTAATAATTTCACTAAACACTAAGTTAATTTTTGTCCTCATGAACAGAATTTCCACTGCTTATTAATGGCATAATTATGTAGAAAATATCATCATCATCCACATAGTGCTAGTTGAGTCCAGGTTTGACTTGTGATAGTGAAAATATTGTCAACCAATCTCTCAGCTGGAACCAACTCTCCTTCTAATTCCAAGTGGGGGTGATAGGACCTACACTGAAGTCTCACTCGGGATATATTAAGCATTTGCCCCCGCTAGCATACCAGAGCTTCTTAAATAAAGGAGCATGGGTTGCTGATGTAGCCATTCCACTCCTATTTGGTCAGGAGTTGTAGAATGGGAGACTTGTTGTAGAGTTTCTTCAAAGAATCCCAACCATAATTGTATATCTTTTGTGGCCTTGCAGTGCAGCAGCAGTGCAGCATGTTTTACTGTAGACAGCCTCGGCACAGAGAACTATTTGTAGCTCTTTGCAGCATCCACCACTCTGTCACAACCTTACTCCACCTGTCATCACTGCACCTAGAAACGTGTCCTGTCCAGCTGATTTTTATTCATTACTGCAATAGGCATGATGACTAATATTTTTTTATTACCTCATAAAAAAGCTGATCATAAATAGAGCCCATCGACGAAAACAAAATTAAAATTAGTTCAAAAATAAATAAGATGTAAGCATTTGAATTGCATGCTAGACAGAGGGCGCACTATACTGAGCCGTGACGTCACGGCTCAGGTGCGCCATACAAATGCTATACTAACACACGCTTTGCGAGAAAGGGATATAACATCCCCTCTCTATCCCCACCTAAAACCTAAAACGGATTTCTGTATTAAAAGATTGGTCTTGAAATTTCACACTGAAAAAAAATATTATTAGAAGTAATAAAAAAAAGTTTGCTTACATTAATGCTTCTTTAACTTTATTGAGAGCATTAGTCAAGTTATTTCTACTATCATGTACTGCATTTGGGTAATTCCTCAGATATCTATTTCTTTCTTCACTCTCGCTGTGATTGGAGTTCTCTTTCTCACTTAGTTTTGTTTCATTGTCTGAATCTGATAAGGTTGGTTTTGCACTGTCATTGTTTTCAGATTTTATTTGTATTTCATTTAGAACCGATGGCTTCAGAAGTGATGTATTGCGAGCTCTATTGCGATATTGTAGCTGATGATCCCGCAGTTGTTGTGCTACGAAATGGTTGTCATTTTCTATATTTATCTGCTTGTTCTTAGCTTTTAAGCGTTGTTGGTACAACTCTAGCTCTCTGCGAAGCCGCTCAAGTACTATTTTCTGTAAACAATTCATTTTAAATTTATCAAATATATATTATGTACATACGCAACCACTTGAACTAAAAGTTTATTAGATAGGTACTTATGCTTTACTTACATCGTTGATACTAGCAGCAAAAAAATTTGCACCCTCTTGTCTAAACAACAATATCAGCTTCAAGTCCACATAGTAAACCTCTTATTGTGCATAAATGTTTGATAAGCTAATCCATTTTATAAAATCTTTCTACTTTTTACTCAAGTGAAATGTTACACATGAAAGCCTTTTTTTTTTATTACAAAATTATCTTCTCAAGCATTTAAGCTTAAGAGTATTTAAGCATAGCAGCTTGTAGACTGTGTCATAGCTAACAAAGGGCAAGGTGGTGCAGTGCACCGGGGCCCTCGGACCCTGACCAGAAATCTCAAAAAGAACTTCTCCTATGTTCAGAATACCTATAACTCATACACATACCATGTACCTAATAAGTACCTTTGTACCTTTAAAGTATTCATATAAATTTATATTTATACTCGATAAAACCTAACCAGTTCAGATAGGGTCTCAAATCTGTTTTTGCACCAGGGCCTTTGGTTACCTATAGCTACGCCATTGCTTGTCGGTACTTAGCTAAGCCCTTATAATTTTAAATGCTAACACTAAGTAAATAGTTAAAACTTACTTGGGTTTGTCCAATAGCAATAATCGCTTTTTCAGCTTCCTGAACTTTTGTTTTTAAGTTTATATTCTGAAAGAAGCAAGTCGTTATAAACAATTTATTTCCATCGAAGGACTTTCGTCAGTCGCCCACTCTTATGCTAGTATAAAATAAAAAAGCATTAACTATACTCTTTGGCGTTAACTTACGTTTTCATCTTCCTGAAGACGCGTGACCCAAACCTGACAAAATAAAAGTAATTTACACACGATAGTTAAGTGAGTTTAATTAATATCACTTAAAACAAAGTCAGAAAATAAATGTAGGTACGAACCTGGTGAAATCGAATCGCGTTTTTCAAATCAGACTGGGTTTTACGAATGTCTTCTTTAATTTCGTTAGACACTTCCATAGTTTAAAGTTTGAAAGCAAAATGCTTTCTCAAGTTTTACCAGCTAAGCGTTAGAATAGTTTTTAAAATATTACATTACAAAGATATGTTTATTTCCGATGAGATTTACACACTTCTTTTTTAACTAACAAGTAGCGCTCAACCATGCTAGCATGAATATATGAATAACACTTTCCGAAACTTCACTTTTATGAGAACCACAAAATCATTTACTTTATACATTTTACAGTTTTTTTTAACTTCTGTTTCTTTGCAGCTTCTTGTAGCAAAGAAAGAAAATTAGCAAGTATGTTTAGGTACTTATTATGTAGGTAAAAAAGAACGTAGAACTACGTATAGTAGATAGTTTATATTAGTACATTCGGGAGGCAATAATGTACCGCCAGGGTGTCTATAATGTACAACATGATATTTGCCGACACGATATTGTACGGCATGATAATGTACAGCATGATAATTGGTGTACATGTACATCGAATATCATGTTGTACAATCCATGTCGTACAATACTGGCCGTCAATTATCGGCCCGTGTCTATAAAGTACGGCAAGGAATGCACAGCCAGGATTGCACAGCCAATAATCCATGTACGAGAAAAAAGTCCACGTTTTATCGGGCTGTACATTATTATGCCGTACATTATCATGTCGTGCAATACGGGCCGTGTTTTGTCGAAACGGGCCGAAAATGTACGACCGATAATGTACAACGACCGATAATGTACAACATGATAAAAGGTGGCATCTCCCTATTGATAATTTTGCTGAAATGTCTCTGCTCTTATTGGCTGTTGAGTCTATGACGTCTGTCGATTCCATGCTTCGTTTAAACAAGATAGTGTAAGATAGTCACAGATTAAAAATATGAGAACCATCAAAACTTTTTGGTGGTGAGGCAGAGAGAAGAGTAAAACTGTGTTTGATCTGTCACTCATTTCGAACCTAACCAACAAGTCTCACTCCAGGTGGGCTCCCGCCAGAAGCTCTTGCGCTTTTTATATACACTCTATGGGTAGGGACCACAAGACTAGGTGGAGTCGGGGTGCTCTGTGTCGGTTCTGTGACCCATTTCGAACCTAACCTACTCAAGTCCGGATGCTCTGTGTCGGATCTGTCACTCATTTCATTTGTACTTAATACACTCGACGTGGAATGTCCACGTCTAAACGAAGCATCAGTTTTGAATTTTTATGGTCACCAATTATCATGCTGTACAAAATCGGGGTGTACATTATTAAACAGAGTCAATAATGCACGGCATGATATTGTACGACACAATAATGCACAGCATGATAATTGGTGTACATGTACATGGAATATCATGCTGTACATTATCGCTTGTGCATTATTGGACCGATCTGATAATGTACGGCATGATATTGCACGGCACGATATTGTACAACATGATATTCCATGTACATGTACACCAATTATCATGCTGTGCATTATTATGCCGTACAATATCATGCCGTACATTATCTGTGTCGTACATTATTGCCTCCCAACATGTTTAATATTACGACTAAAGTACATTGAATCCACGGTCATGATCATTTTAACAAAAAAAAAATGCGCAAATATTCGGAACTATTCGGAAGTTTTTGGCGTGATAAAAGCATGTTGGCTCGTTTTATTACTTTCCTAAACTTGTGTATTTTTATTTATTATGACATGTGTTAATGAACGCACTCGAGTGTGATATGATATATGTGATAGATATAGATAGGCGAAACGTCTTTTCGTGTTGTTTCCCAAACTCCATAGAAACCTCTCGTAAAACCTTCACCACTTTACTGGGGCATGAGTTTGAAATGACCGACTGACTGTGACTATGACCATAAATCAAATAAAAACATGCTCAAACACAGATTGGTAGATCTGTGTGCTCAAAGGACGGAGTAACACGAACAAAAAACACAAAAAAAAAAACGGAATCGAAATTATAAGATGTCAAACAATGTCAAACCGCAAACGATTTTAGTAGCTCACATACATAATTATACTAATCTGTGGATTTTTGTTAGTCATTTTATTCTATGCTACGATTTTAGTTTTCGCTTACCTACGGAATAGGGATTATCTAGATGATAGTTTAATAAACGAGTAAAGTAATCAAATCATTCTCAGTCAAGCCTTTCATTCGTGGTTGCAGATCCTCGAAAATGCTATGATTCCCCGAATCTGCTAACGCCACGCACTACAACGTGAAGATTTGAATTAAAACTTTTTAGATTACCGAAGAAGTCGAGCGCAATATGTCTATAAAGCGACAAGCCCCTTCAGAACTTAACCATGATAATTGGGATGACGAGGAACCAGCGGATGACAAAGAAATGGGACAATTCAAAGCAGCATCCAAGGACATACTTGAAAAACGCGTTATCAGGACAGCCAGAAGAAAAATCACAAACACAAATGAGGTAATAGTTTTTTAAACAACTGATTGTGGAATAAAGTAAGTCGCTTGCGTGATAGTTAGCGCCTAACTTGCCCATAACAGTTTTAATGCTACCTAGTATTTAAAACTTGCAATTGGGAACCTCTGCATGATGCACAACACCATGTTATATTTGCTGTGAATATTTTATTCCTTGAATATTTACTGGAAAACCATTAGTATACTGCTTGGTGGTTTCAAGACTGAAGTACTGAAAGCAGGCAGTACTAAAGGTGTATCTAATCAAAATTTATTCTGTAAGAGTCAAAATATACTTTGTATAAACTGATGAAACAATGCCTACTAGAGTGTTGCATCGCCAACCAACACTAGTGGTCTTGAGAATTATAGCTCACGACTGAGACACATCATTTAAAGTTCCTAGGCGAGCTAGGTTGTTATTTTGCAGCTCAAACAAGAATTGAAATGCTAGTCCACCCCTTGTACACAGTACTATCTTGCATTGTTTTCTATCAAATTTGTTTTAATCCCAAAAAGTTTGATGTGTGTGGCTACATCTCAAAGCTCCCAAACGGCAATAATTTTTAAAATCGCATCAGTAGTTTTATAGATAAACTCATACAACCAAACTTACCAACCTTATCATTATCAGCCTATCGTGTTCCCACTGCTGGGACACAGGCCTCTCATAAAGAGGATGGACCCTCATGCTAGCCCAGTGCATGCATATTTCTTGGAACTTTTGAGGTTATTGGACATACCGTTTTCCTCCACCGTTGTTGACAGATGGCATTGAAACTGAACATAATTTATTTAGGTACTAAATTTGTCAATGGCATAGGGCAAGGATCGAACCAGGTGCTGTCAGATTGCAAAGTGCACATGCTACCACCTGGCCACCATCGCTCTTTCAATTTGTGCATGGTACAATTAAAGTAGTGAATTGAAGAACTAAATTCGGTTGTGAAGTACCATTGCACCGTCAAGAGGATACCCTTCTTTTGGGCAGCCAATAGACCCGTACTCTCAATAGAGATGCCGCAAATAGTTGTGCCCGGAGAGGTAGTTGTAGAAACACCCTTCTTGAAACTTCTATGTTGAAGCTCGGCGGGAAGACTTTTTTTTTTTCAGATTTCAGATTTTATTTATTGTTCAACTGTGTTACATGTCAGGTCTTAATTAATGCTTATAAGTATCAACAGTCAGGTTCATTGCGAACATACAATAATAATTTACTTAAACTAATTTCATGCATTTATTAAATTATATTCCAATTACAATTACCCACACCTCATTCAATTACAATGTACACAAAATTATATAAAAAAAAATAAAAATACAATTTACAATGTCACAATTAAAAATGTCAAAAAAGTAATAAAAAAACGGGTCAAATAAGAATGTCAGCTTAAATTATCACTATCACAACTTATCAACCAAAAATTGTATTTTATAGTAAGCCTTCAACACGAGCAAATTAAACAACTTTCTTTTAAATACAGTCACACTCTCTGATTCTAATATTGTTTTTTCGACCTTTAAGCTTAAGCTTAGCCTTTAACTTCTTGAATTTATTACAGTTTTATTACTATAACAACTCAAAAAGTTATAATCAAAGAATCACACAGCCTGAGGATATTTGAAAGTGTTGCCGCCATGCCACCACTTTTTTTTTTACTTGTGCGCACCTCTAAGGGGCCGTCCATTAATCACGTGATTGCATTTTTCAACCCCCCCTCCCCCTTGGTGAGGTTTAAGACTTGTTTGTGTATTGTTTGTGATATTTCGTGATTTTTGCTAAACCCCCTCCCCTTCTTTCAAGCCTCAAGTGGTTAATGAACAGTCGCTAATGTGTAGTGCAGTCTAGAGTTTTGAAATAATGTAAACTTCTGTTTTCAGGCCAGTAAAAGTGTGTTCAGTGGATTTGGAGGGTTCAACAAAGCACAACCATCATCATTTGACTTTTTGGCAAACTTAACAAATGGCAGTAAGAACGCTAATGGATCGACTAGTACAAGTGGTACTGAATCCTCATCGGCACCTGGGCTATTCACGAACAAGCATCCAGCTCCTAGTAGTGGTCTATTTGGTGGCCAAACTTCAACTGTGACTTCTCAGCCTACAACATTGACGTCACCCTTTGGGTCATCAGTGAAGACTTCTCCATCAACACTTTTCACAACAAAAGTTGATTCCAATAAAGATGCTCCGTTTAAAATGCCTATATCCAGTTCAGTCCAAGCAGATTCAACAAAATCTATAACTCAAACAACACCCAGCATGTTTGGTGTTTCATCAACCTCAGCAAATGATAGCAAACCATTATTTTCATCAACTTCAACACCATTCAAGATACAACCTGCTTCAAGTACTAATACTGCTATGGTACAAACAACATTTGGCATAAGCACAGCACCAGCACCAACTACAGTAACTCCAGAAAAAAAATCTGATGATAGTGAAAAGTCTAATGATAGGAAAATCAAATATTTTTCCAAATTGAAGGGACTGAATGAATCAGTGTCAGACTGGATCACCAAACATGTTGCCCAAACTCCCCTCTGCATCCTTTCTCCAATTTTCAAAGACTATGAAAAGTATTTGAAAGAAATTACAGAAGAATATCAAAGTATCAACAAAGAAGAACCAGATAACATGGATGTTGAAAATCCTGCTACTAAAACTGAAAATGTTCAGAACACAATAACATCCTCACCTTTTGCCATTAATAATACTGGTCCATCTCCATTCACCAGTAACTCATCAAGTGAGAATACAAAAACATCTAACCCTTTTGGTATTAGTAATTCAGGTGCATCTCCCTCTAAGAATAGCACTTCAAATCAGGGTGCTAAAACATCTACACCTTTTGGCATGAACAATACTGGTTCATCTCCTTTGACCAATCAAAACACTAAAACGTCTTCACCATTTTCTATGAATAACACTGGTTCAACTCCCTTGAATGGCCAGGAAACAAAAACATCTTCACCATTTGCTAATAATAATACTGGTTTGTCACCATTGACCAGTCCAAGTGCAAAACCATCAACTCCTTTTGGCACAGGTTCGTCCCCTTTGAACAGCCAAGACGCAAAAACATCTACACCTTTTGGAATGAACAGTAATAATTCGTCTCCATTCAAAAGTAGCCCTTCAAGTGCTACTCCCAAGTCTTCTTTATTCGGTGCTCAGAGTAACCTCGCATCTTCACCTGAAAATAAGCAGCAATCTTTTTCATTTGGAACAAAGACATCAACCACCAATGTTTCTAGTGCATCTGCACCAAGCACGGGATTTTCGTTTGGGGTAACACCATCAACCACAAGTGCAGCCTCCCCCTTTTCACAATCCCCGAACACATCTACAAATCAAACTAGCACAGCTCCATTTTCATTTGGTATTGGTAAACCATTCAGCTTTAGTCCTAACACAGTGCAGCAACCAAGTTCAGAAACACCAAGTGCTGAAAATGAAGATGAACCACCAAAAGTGGAATATACACCAGTGAAGGAAACCAATAGTGTCTATGAGAAGAAATGTAAGATTTTTGTTAAAAAGGATGGCAACTTTGTTGACAAAGGTGTGGGGACACTTTACATAAAGGAAATCGAAGGAAATGCCAAACATCAGTTGCTAGTCCGCGCTAATACAAATCTAGGAACTGTGATGCTTAACTTGGTTTTAGCTGACGCTATACCAACGCAGAGAATGGGTAAAAATAATGTTATGTTGGTCTGTATCCCAACACCCGAAGCTAAGCCCCCACCTACACCTATTCTAATTAGAGTCAAGACCGGAGAGGAAGCTGATGAATTGCTACAGACACTGAACAAGTACAAGGCCTGAACATAATGGGACATGTAAATAGAACAAACATTAGAAGTGTATTGAATTACCTATGTAACTTAGATAATTAGGTATCATTTAATTCCTGAGTTAGTCAGCCAAGTTTATACTAAATTCCATTTGAATTCTTACAACCAATATTTTATTGTTTCAAAATAAATTTAATAATAAATTTATGAAATATTCTTGTATTGTTGTTTAACATTGCTATTCACAACTACATAATATACAAATATTGGTAGATTTATGGGCACTATGTTACTTTTCGCATTCGTCATCCAAATCAAAATTAATTTGGATGCAATATTGTACAGAGTAAATAACTTATAGTAAAATATAATAAACCTCGATGTTTATTATATTTTACTATAAGTTATGAAATTGTGGGGTATACTATTGCCGACAATGATATTTTGAGATCCCTTAATTAATCTAAAGGGTTAAATTTACTTATTGTGCAAAATATCTACTCTACACTGTACTACACTCACATAACTAACTCTACAAAAAGTTATATCCCAGTGAAATCAAATTTATGTAAAAAATAGGCCAAATGACCAGTTCATAGGATTGAGATCTAGCTGAATGCCAAGCTTTAGCATTTCTTTAAATTATAGCTATTTCTTGTTTCTACCTTCTAAATTATGTTTTACTTGGTAAGTTTTCACATTATCTTCTTATACTATACTTCTAGTATAGTATATTTCTCCATGATATTATAAATGCGAAAAGTTTGTTGGTTTGTTTGTTCTTCTTTCACGCAGCGACAGAGCAACAGATCGATCTGATTTTTTGCATGGGTATAGTTCAAGGGCTGGAGAGTAACATACTTTTCATCATCATCACAATTTTTCATCACTACGTGGGTGAAACCGCTGGGCGCAGCTAGACATTATATAAAAGGCGATTTGTGTGTGTTTATGTTCCCTATGGACTCAAAAAACGGCTGGATCTATTTTGACGTGACTTTCACTGGCAGATAGCTGATGATTATAAGGAGTAAACCACGTGGGTGAAACCGCGGAGCGCAGTTAAGAGTATTGTGCTTTATGTCTTCCGTGGTAAAGCTAAGTCTTTGACTGCCAACTAACATATTTGGCAGTCAAAGACTTAGCTTTATTTAATAGCATACAGCTAGATCTCAAGATTTATTTTCTGGACTGCGGCTATTCGCCCTATTTTTCACATAATTGTGCATTTTCTGCGATTGATTATTAAATAGAACAAGTCGCCGTGTCCTGCGGTGCTACCATGGATAACGGGTGCTACCCACTATACCTACTACACAGCCCTAAATATTTTTTGGGATATGTTGTCTGCATCTTACTTAGGTTTACAATACCTCCATACTAGATTTCATTCAAATCTGTTCAGAAGTTCTTTGAATATTTTTTTTACTACCGAAATGTTTTGCAGCTTGTTTATATGCTTAGCTTTTTAAAAAAAAAATCTTCCTTATATTCCTTTTCTTCAGGTGTAACTTTTTCGATACACTTGCCTGGAAATGTAGAATTGACTGAAAATATTATCCCAGGCCAGGTGTATTGACGAAATTCACCCATGTCACATGTACCGTCAGAGATATACTGGTCTGGGACAATACACACATCAGTGTATCTTAAATGATACACTGGTGCTTAACCTGATAAAGTAGTAAACCTCAAGCGAAGCTGATATCATCATCATCATCATCGTTTTAGATGTTTACCGCGCAATATTTAATTTAGGTAAAAAAAAGGTACCTATTGCTCTATGTTCCAACCATGTTACAGCGGCCGTGGTCATGAGCTGACTAAAAACTGCAGGCGAGTTCGGCGAGAAGAGTGGGTGTTTTGTTCTTCTACCCTGACTTGATTTTGAAATATCGCAGTGTATGTCGAAGCTGACATAGTCAGTAGTATAGATATTAGTCACCAAAGAAAGAGTTTTATTTAGAAAAACATTAACACTTGATTATAATTTTTATTAAATCTTTTAGAATCATACAGTAGTATTTTGTTTCATGGCACTGATCATTAAAAAAATCTTGTCCACAGTACATTATGTTGGTTAAAAGTCCTGGCCCAATAGACCAGCCCAAATTATTATAACTATATCGGAACATGAAAAAAAAAAAAGACCGTTCCTTGGCCGACCAACATTGTAACATTTCATGACAGTGGATAAGACTAGAATTGTTGATACAGCGACCCAAAGCTGTGCTCCGCTATTTTAAGGAGCTTGGCTGGGTGGGGTAGGCTGGCAGGGGCAAATACATAATACACCCCAAGTGGGATGTCAGTGCAGGTCTGATCACCCCCACTTTAAATTAGAATTGTTGATACAAGTCTAAAGGCCTTGTAGTTTATATGTATGGTACATTCATAGTCATAAATTATCTTTGTTCATAGTATAGTCTGGTGATGTAGGCAAAGTCCATATTAGGTATTTATAGTTGCCCTCATAGGCAATATTTAGAATATGAAGAATTTTGTTGTACAAAGTAGGAATATTTACAAATAACTATCGATCACCACCCACTACTTAAGGCTTATTTGAATAATTTATTACCATGGGCATCAAATTAAGCCAACCAATCCAGAATACAGTATAAATATAATTAGGTAAGATACATTTGTATTGAAGGATACATTTAATGAATTTGTGAGCTTATTATATTTTATGCTATAAAATAAAATTCCCAGAGGAAAAATCAATCAAAGATATTGCACGGATAAGAGTTTCAATAAGCTTAAAATTACATTATAATATTTAAGAGTCACACACTTGGGATCAAGTTGCTTTTCATTAGGCCAAGTCCCATCTGAATTCTATGCATATGCGTTTCTATGTGATTTTGGAACAACCTCTTGTGTTTTGGGTCTAACTTCATTTTAATTTGGTCCATTGTACCCTGCAATACACTCAGCTCATATGCATTCTGATCTGAGTCAGATAGACTCCTAACCTGTAACATAAGAGCTGTAAGATCTGTTACGAGGCCTATTAATTTTGGATCCTTGAGAGCTCCAATATTGTTTCTCTCCACTATAATATTAGCATCTTCTTGACACTTCTCTCGGAGGTGTGACGGGGCCAACATAGCAGCTAAACTAGGCCCAGGAGCTATCTGTTGGCAGAACTCTTGTATTTCATTTATATACCCTTGAAGGTCAATGTTCATTTTCTCCAAATCTATTACACAAGCAGCATATTTCCTTTCAAAATCTTCAGGCATTTTTTGACCAAATGATTTCCTTTTCTCGGCTTCAGAGTTGTAATCTTTTAATCTGTTTATTTCAATCTTTTTTGCATTTAGTATCTTCTTTAATTTCACTATGAGCTTGAGGAAAGCAAATGGATATATACCTACTGCTGTGTCCGCTTTGGCTATATCTGAGCATCCAATCATAGGATCTCCTTGCAACCTGTTAATATCTGAACTTAGACCAGTATGACACCAGCTCATCATTTCTTGGACCACGTTCCGGGGCCTAAACTTCTGTGCCATACTAGCGAGGTTGATAGTATCAGGCGGATCATTAGATAACACTTCATAGTCAGGCACTGAATGCGTTCCAAGTTTCGGGCGCTCAAATGTTATCCGGTATGTGTTGTTCGATGTATCTACAGCATCTATACTCCCCGTGAAGAGTCCATCTTGTGGTTTACGAAGCCTCGCTGTTACTTTTGTACCCACAACTAACTGCATGGGTATTTCATTAGGCAAGTCTTTTACATTAATATCTGCCATTTTTCTCTGTTGAATGTACCGAATCAGTTTACGTTTTCTTTCTAACTCTTTCCGCTCTTCTTCAAAGAAGGACTGTGAACATCTACGGGGTTTACCCATCATTCTCCTAATTTTTGACCACTGTATTTGTGTTAATTTGCGGTTCGTCAGTTGAGGGAATGATTCTTTCAGACATATCATGAAATCATTTTCTCCATCAAATAAGGCTTTGTCAATATTGCTGTAGAAATATTCAAAGCATACCCATTTATGTGCTTTAGGTAATTTCAGAAGATTTCTGAGTCTCATGCCAATTCTGTGACCTGTCTTATGATCAGTATTTGAAGAACCACCACTTTCACTTCTATCATCACTTTTTTCACTGTCCCTTTGAATTTTCGAGGGAGATTTTTGCTTCTTAGCACTTGGTGGTTTGCTATGGGTTTTAGACAGTATCTTTGGAGTTTTCTTAGGGGACTGTCGCGGCGGTGACGTGTTTACAAAGTCGTCTACAAAAATAAATCTGTTTTTCTTTCTAATGCGAGCAGGCATCCCTCTAGCGTTAAGTTTTTGTACAGGTTCGCTAGGCGCTGGTTTTGGCGGCAACTTGGTGCCTACCCTGTGAAGCCCTAGGGCGGCCGGGCCAAAGGCTGGAGGCTCATCTTCCTCTTCTGGAAATTCCATGTCCATTGGCTCATCTTTGACTCTATAATGAGACCTTGTTGTTGTATTTTCTTCATCTTTCTCTCCTGCGAAGCACAAAACAAAACATACAAAATTCTGTTGGCTTTAGAGCTCATGGCTATCGTTATTATGTAGAAAAACACAAGAAATTATAACTAAAATTTAAATCTGAGTTAAAATTACGAATTTGGAGCGAATACTGTGCGCCAAATCACATTAAAATTTGAATTTTTTCAAATTTTGAATACAGCGAACATTTTATACATTCGAAATTTTAGATGGCATATAGCGAGTCAATCAACAAAATGTTACACGTTGTTAAACTTCGAATATAGTAGAATGTATTGAAAGAAATAGGTAAGAGATTTTGTAACAAAATAGCAGCAAAATAATTCACAGAAACTTACTTTGTGATTTGGTCTGATTATCCGCCATGTTGATGTACAAAAATTGAAAATTGTACAATCGTTGTTGAATGGATAGCGCCAAGCTGAACCAAAACTTTCACAGAGGACAGTGATCAACAGTTTAAGGTTTGATACAGTGTCAGATAGTCGTCATGCAAGTGTCAGTCTGTCAATTTTAAGTTCGGGGCTCCCAAGACGGTAAGTCTGATTAGGAGACAAAAAACGTACTTATAATTACTTAATGGCCAAGAGCGTGTCGAGAAACGCATATCGTAGGGTTCTGTTATACTAGATAGTAAGTTTCCATACTGCATAATTTAGTATTATTTCAGAAATTCAACGCGTTGAATGACAATCTCGCTCTACTCTAGAGGCTAGGGTAGGTTGACGAGACGCTATTAAATTAGTTTTGAAAAGATTCTCAGAAAGTATTCACAAACATGTTGTCAAATGGACGATAACGCAGGAGGGGGGGGGGGGGGGGGGTGTTGCTAAAGTGGAAACTGTAGGTAGTATAACATAACACTTTCATAATTATATTTATTTTCTGAGATTTAACGCCGCGCCGTTTCACACTGTTATCCGTTATATTTTCTAGTTACTGCCGTATGGATAGCAGTACATCATTGATGGTCAATGGCATCGATTCTCTGATGCACTCTAAACTAAAATATACAGCTCTAAACTTGTTGCCATCCTTCTCTCACGTATTAAAAACAAAAGAGAGGCAGATAATCACTTATGGCATATTAGCAGATTGGTTTAGTTTAGTGAATGGTATGACAGAATAGGCCTCTTTATACACTTATCAATGCAAGCAGTAAACGCAATAGACTTTTTAGTTTTTTAGTTTCTACCATGGTTTCTACCTTTGAGTGCTTTTGTCTTATTTTTTTTCTGAGTCAACATTGGTATTGATTGGATCGTAGAGAGAAAGTATTTAGGTGCAAGGGTTTAACTGGCTACAGCAAAATGCACGAACGTAATAGTGCTAACAGACGCTCGAACGCGGCTGACCTCAACTGCCGTCTGACCAATGGGAGAGAAAGAGAGGGAAATATAAAATTCTCACTCTTTCTCTCCCGTTGGTTAGACGGTGGTCCGTCAGCCGCGTTCGAGCGTCTGTTAGCACTATAAGATGAACGTACTACCGTAAATGCCTTGACAGACGTTCTAATTTAAACTTTTCTGTGGTTTATATGGGTTTATACAATGTTCACTCATTGGAGATTAATAGAGATCAAGGATTTTATATATACCCTTTGATAGAGATAGCTGTTCTATAGGCATACAAATTGATATTAAAAACGGGTGCCACTTCGCCATCTTATTGTAAGTTCTTAGATCTGTCGTTGGTTCATAAGCTGTCAAAATGTCTAGTTTGAAATAATAATACCAGGAAATTTTATAGTTTTAGTCTTTTTTTTATAGTTTGCGAGTGTAAGTGCCAAATTTGCAATTCCAACATACCTGCTGCATATAATATTATAGCGTAGTGTGGAAACCAGAAAGTCAGAAAATTCAACGTCAACGAAAGCCAGGACGCTTGCAGACAATGCATAGTTGGTACGCATCGTGAGATGCGTAGTACAAGTACTTAATAAAAGTTGTAAGAAGCTACTACGCATCTTCTGCAACGTTTTGCTTATTGCAAGTGGCAGTGGAAGAACTACTAAGCACTACCACTGCCACTTGCATTAAGCAAAACTTTGCAGACGATGCGTTGTAGCTAATAACAACTTCTACTAACTACTTGTATTACGCATCATCTGCAAGCGCCATCAACGTCAATAAATTGTTCACAAGTTTAGTTATTAGCCAGTTTTCGTAGCTAACAGCAAAGATAATATAAATACTACATAAGATTGGTTAACAGACGTGACGGATTTGGCGGACCGTCGTCTGACCAATAGGAGAGGATGATTTTTTCTTTTTATCTTCTACTATTGCAAAAGTGCGTTTAATCTTTCAGTTTTGGCAACCAAATTACAACATTCACTTTAAACTAGTAAGAATATGTCTGTGTGTGCTATAAGTGTTTACCTCACCCCCTTCAGTTTTTGGCAGAGTTTTTTCGGTACTAGCTTGAGTCCTATATCCCTTACAGAGGTATGGATTTTGTTGACTTCACCACTGTCTGACCAACGGAGGACAAAGAGTGGGAAATATGTTATTCTCACTCTTTCTCTCCCGTTGGTTCGACGGCGGTCCGTCAACGAAATTCACACGTCTATTAGTACTTTAAGGCTGATCCAAACTATATACAAAGTACATCCCCGAATATTTTTTCTGTATATGCATAGGAACCTTACGGCCTACTGCTTACGCGATATCAAACTAACGTTAAAACCACGCAGTTTCAAAAATCACGCGAACGTGAACCTTAATGTGCCCAGACACGGATTGCGATCGCGTAACATTTTTCATCACCTAAAGATTGCTTTAAACAGCTAGCCGTAAGGCCCCAGAGCTTATCTAGTTTCTTCTCTATCAGGGCAGGTAGGTAGGTCATCTGACACGGCCTACCGCATAATTGATATATCGATATTTTCTTACCTACCTAGAGTATCTAATAATGGCAGCCCGAAGATTAATAAATAATAAAATAAAGTTATGCTATGCACCTGTATTTTCTAGGTGTGCCGTCTCCTTAGGTTATCAGCTCTCTGGTAAATTCCAAATTCACTTTCAAAGTTGTTATGACATCTTGACTGCATGACGTGACGGACACGGACATTTTAATTGTGTCTGTGTGCGTCTGTGCGATTCACGCGTCACGTCACAAAGTCACCCGAAGTGAACTGTAAAGTTTGTAAAGTTTTAAAAGTAGTCGTAAAACTTTTTCCCTAGAATTTTACATTGTGTAATGATTTAAAATGAACCACCCAAAGTTATTTATAGTTCCTTTGTTGATGTTATTGTTGTTGGAGAAAGCTAACTGTAAGTAAATATAAGTTATAAAGTTTCAAGGTAAAGTGAGAGTTGCAGTTTTTACTTGCATCATGTGCTAAATAGTTTCCGCTAGTTTTATGGAAGTTACTGCTCGTAGCTACTTGCCTAGGTACCTACCTAATCAATATTTTAACATAAAATAAAATACCTACCTACCAATCCAAAACAATGTAGACTATTATCATGACCCTGTAAATATACAGTATTACCTATGCAAGTATTATGGTTGTTTATTGTATTATGGGCCTTTGTAATGTTTTATGTTATAATATGGCTTGTATCTGCAAAAATATAATTTTATGTAAAATATCTGGTAGGTAGGTACCTACTTACTTCATTCATAAATTATTAGTGTACAATTAGACAATTTTTTGTGTAACATTTAATTGCTGTGGATTCTGATGCACCATTTTTCCAACTTAACTAATCTAATAGCCCAAAAATTATCTGCCTTTGTCATTAGGTGAGAAAATGACAAGCAACATTTTCAGAGGCAGTCAGTTTTACCTTACACACATTCACATCTAATATCTGAACAACAGCCGACCATTACTAGGATGCCCGTGACTCTCACGATGTTGTTGGTCCATCCAGTGGGAGGCCTACCTACGCTGCGTCTTCCAGTTCGTGGTCTCCACTCCAGAACCTTAATTCCCCATCGGTTATCGGTTCGTCGTGCCCATTGCCACATCAACTTGCAAATTTGAATAGATATCTCGGTGACTCTGGTTCTTTGGCGTATGTCCACATTACGGATTTAGTCGCGCAAAGAAACCCTGAGAATACCTCCTTCTATTGCCTGCTGTGTTACTGAGTTTTTCACAAAAGACCAGCAGTTAAGGACCATGACTCAGTACCATAAGGGGCCGTCCATTAATCACATGATGTAATTATTTTGCATTTTTGACCTCCCCTCTCCCTTGGTGAGGTTTAAGACTGTTTGTGATATTTCGTGATTTTTGCTAAACCCTTCCCCCCAGTTCAAGCCTCACGTGATTAATGGCCGGTCCCTAATTATGTCATCGCTGGTAACTACATACTGTTTAAATACCATTCATCATCAGCAGCCATTAAACGTCCACTGCTGGACAAAAGCCTCCCTCTATTATCGAATACCTCTTTTTTTTTGTTATAATTTTCATGACCTTCCATCATTTAATGTTCTTTAGTCGTAATATTAATCATGTTTACATAGTATTAAAAGCGTCAAACAAGTCATAGTCACAGTCAAGCAAAGTAAGTTATGGTCAAGTCAAAATCATGCCCTTGTAAAGTGATGGAGATTTACAAGAGGCTCCTATGGAGTTTTGGAAACAACACAAAATCGAATCCCTCTCAGAAAGGGGTGTTACCATAATCTCCACGCTTAGCATGCTTGACGCTTGGCTAAAGACCCTTGTCCTTAGGATATTATAAAACAATGCCATGATAAAATTTCAGGTCTACACAAGAGATGCATGAAATGTCGATCAAGAGGTGAGCTCGGCAGCTGTGGAGACCCGTTCCCCTTCAACGTGACTGAGCCGGATGCTGAAGCTGGTATTCACGTGGTTGCCTGTCCCTCTGGGTGGTGTGGAAAACTTGCAGAAGGAAACTCTCAGGCTTTCAAAGTTGATGGTGAGGATACAAAGAGGCTGCCAGATTACTGTCTGGCTATTCATTTGCATGTGATATACGGGATGTAAGTGGAACACTCTCAAAGCCAAAAGAAGGTAATTGTACTCATTATGAACAACTTTTACTATGGGCACCAGCCCTGAAATCGCGAAAAAAATACTAGCTGTTCTATAGAAAACGGTCATTTACACTCTACAAAATGTATGGAACAGCTGATATTTTTTTCGCGCTTTCAGGGTTGGTCCCATACTAAAAGTGGTTCATAATACTTTTGGATTTGAGTGTTCCCCTTACACCCTGTATGTAGTTTGTCTAAACCCCATACAAAAAACGTTTTTTTAAACGTATTTTTGTATTTGCTCTAATGTAACAAACCGGCCAAGTGCGAGTCGGGCTCGCGCACTGAGGGTTCCATATCACCACAAAATTCAATAACGAAATTACCAGTTATAACTTGGTATTGAACAGAAATTTGTCACCGACCTGCACTTGGCCGTTATTTATTGTTTTACTTTAGAGTGTGTACTATAATCATGCCAAGTTTGACGCTTGTACGTATTACCGTTTATACATTAGAGCTAATATAAAAATACGTTAAAAAAAATGCGTTTGTTGTATGGTACGGGGGGACCCCCCGTTTTGTTTTTATTTTTTGACTTTTTTCCGCCGTAACGTTACATATTCTGTAAAAAAAAAACAACTGGCTATCTATTACGGTTCGAAAGATACAGCCGTTTAAAGGTAGGACAGACAGACAGACAGACAGACATACATACATCGTAGGCTTCGTAATAAGGTCCCGTTTTTACCCTTTGAGTACGGAACCCTAAAAACGGTATTACTTACAAAAAATATCAAACTTGGCATGATTATGGTACACACTAAAGTAAAACAATAAATAACGGCCAAGTGCAGGTCGGTGACAAATTTCTGCTCAACGCCAAGTTAAGCAACGTCGGGCGTGGCCGGTACTAAGATGGGTGATCGCCTGGGCGTGATGTTGTCATTTTGCACAAATTTTTGTATTTTGTGGTACGGAACTCTCAGTGCGCGAGCCCGACATGCACTTGACCAGTTTTTGATTCAGGTCCATATCCGCATCAGACGTGTCCACTTTACCTATAATAGTACACATAAATATATAGTTATAGGCATAAAATATAATCCTCCAATAATATAATAGACCGGTCATCATCATCATCATTTCAGCCATAGGATGTCCACTGCTAGACATAGGCCTCCCCCATCGATCTTCAAAAGGGCCGGTTGGAAGCGGCCTGCATCCAGCGTTTCCCTGCGGTCTCTTTTAGGTAGTCTTTTTTTTTTTTTTATATTAGGCTTGCATTTGACCACCATCACGCCTGATGTTAAGCGATGATGCGGTCTACGTTGGAGCACGCTGTCCATCTCGTGGGTGTTCTACACTGCGCTTACCGGTCCGCTTATTATAAAATATGATCCTCCAATAATATCATAGACAGGTATTTTTTTTTAAATAAATTAACTTTTTTTCCAGATTATGGTGCTGCTACAGAAAGGATGTGTCTTCAACGAGCCCCGAGTGACTATGAGGAACGTTGTGCATACACCATGTGGAACCACAGAAAAGTATACATGTGTTTTTGCAATGGCGACCTTTGTAACTCCGCATTTAGCGTCTCATCACTACCCTCCACGATTTTGGTGACAATTTTTGTCGCTGTATACAATATTTTCTAGGTAGAAATTATAATGTGATATTTTATACAATTTTGATATTTTAGTTTTAATTTTATATTATGATTTAGTTAATTCATTTGAATATTTGTAGGTATTTTGTTGTTAAGGTGGAACGTTTTACCTATGGCGGGAAATTCAAATTTTAAGCAGTTTTTTTTGTTCTTTAGTTAGGCCGGGTAATTATTTTGAAATGACACAGCGTTTGCGACAATAGTTGGGTGTTTTTTACATTATCATGTACAGTTATTTATTAGTAACGCACCATATTACTTACATTTGTCATAAACCGTTTGAAACAGCAAAAATTGGTTTATTGACAAATGTATGTAATAATGTGCATTAGAGATAAATAACTTTACATGATTTTGTAAAGAATAATAATCAATTGTCGCAAACATCATGATCGTTTACAATAATTACCCGGCCTAGCTACAGGACAAGAAAACTGTTTGAAATCTGAATTTCCCGCCATTTGTGAAACGTTGCACCTTAAATGTTTTGGTCTAACGCTAGCTGGAGAGTTGAGGCGAGGTTCAGCAAAATTTCATTTAAAGGGGTCCGTTTAAATGAGATCTAATGATATATAACTCGGTTAATAACCCTTTAACCCAGGGGGGGGGGTGAAGCCCCCCCCCCCCGTATAAGTGCCGTACAAGTAAATCATACGTTAGAGGGAAAGGGTGGTTCATTCACCACAAATCTCACTTAGGCGGCGGGGAGTTAGGAAGGGGTCAAAAATTCAAAATCACACCTCACATAATTAATGGTCGCCCAGAAGATCTGATAATATGTCTACCACAAAGTACTTATATTACTCTTGTTTATTTTTCTAAAAGTTTTTGACAGATAGGAACTGATGCTCAAATTTAGTACTCATTATATATTCTTCTTATTTTATCTTATCACAATTGATAAACTAATAGTAATTAAATTGTTAGTAAAATCAAATTAACATTTAAGTTTCTATGGTATCTGTAACTGTTCTCTAATTGTTAGAACAATTATACTAATATTAGGTAAAATATAATTATCCATAAGGCGGCTCGAAGCTTAGTCATTTTGACTCAAACATACTATATAGTTAGATTATTTGGCAAATACTCTTCTGATTTTGATGATACTTGTTGTACAACACTGTTTTAAACTATCACGATTGTTCACTAAAGTTATATGATTATTTACGGGATATTCCCGTAAATATTTCCGTATTCGTTTGTCATTCCACAACCTTACCACGGTAAATATCCCGTAAATAATCATATAACTTTCCTTGATGTACATTTTCATATTTTTAACCGAGTTCAAAAAAAGGAGTAGGTTCTTAATTCTGTTAGTTTTTATGTTTGTTACCTCATAACTTTGTCAGTTATAAACTGATCTGGAAAATTATTTTTCTATTAAAGGATATTGTATATGCTTTTTGATTATAGTCCCATAAAAAATTTATCAAAATTGGTTTTGTTAATTGATTTTTAAATCAAACTGGAAAAAATATGAAAGTAAACAAAAACGAAAGTCCATCCAAGTAAACGAAATTGCGTGCTTACAAATTTTTAAGTCGGTTTTTTAAATTGATAATTTTTTATTTGCCACAAAGTACTAAGTCTCAAACTTTTGAACGTTTACTGATGAAACTTCTTTTAAATATTATTGATGAATCCTTTAATTTTTATAAGGAACAAATATATAATTACAATGAAACTATCTGTCCATGATCCGTCCTATAAATAATTGTATTGTTTGTAATCTCATGTAAGTTACTAAGCTATGTCACAGTATAAATAATACTTCTGACGTTTTTTTTTGTAGGGAACAAATGTATTTACAATGAAACTATCTGTCTATGATCCGTCCTATAAACAATTGTATTGTCTGTAGTCTCATGTAAAATACTAAGCAATGTCACAGTATAAATAATACTTCTGACAAAACCTATTTTTTGTAGGGAACAAATATATTTACAATGAAACTACTATCTGTCTATGAACCGTTCTATAAAAAATTCTATTGTCTGAAATCTCATGTAAGTTACTAAGCAGTATCACAGTATAAATAATACTTCTGACAAAACAATTTTTTTGTAGGGAACAAATATATTTACAATAAAACTAACTGTCCATGATCCGTCCTATAAATTATTGTATTGTCTGTAATGACATGTAAGTTTCTAAGCTATGTCACAGTATAAATAATACTTCTGTTTTTTTTTTTGTAGGGACCAAATCTATTTACAATGAAGCTATCTGTCCATAATCCGTCCTATAAACAATTGTATTGTCTGTTATCTCATGTAAGTTACTAAGCTATGTCACAGTATAGATATAGTATAATATAATATAATTATGTAATAGTTATGACGAAACCTTTTACATCTTTTGTAGGGAACAGGTAATTTACAAAGAAACTGTACCTGTCTGGGATCCGTCCTATAAACAATTGTATTGTTTGTAATTTGTTGTAAGTTACTAAGCTGTGTCACAGTTTAGATAAAAGTCCAACCTGTGTTCTAAAATATTTAAAAACTTGGGACAGATTACGCACCCCATCGCTCGCATAGTCAAAAGTTTTGATGTATTTAAAATCTAGGCTGATATTGAAAAAAAAGTTTTCAATTTATTCTCTTTATTCTGACATTCGGTATGTATTTCAAAAAAATGTTTTCCATACATTCTCTATTTCTGACATTTGGAACGTATTTGAAAGGAAATGTTTTCAATTAATTTCGTATATGTGACATTTAGAATGTATTTGAAAAAAATGCTTCCAATAAATTTTCTTTATTATGACATGAAATGTATTTGTAGAAAAAAAAATTGACTCATACTTTTTCTGTCAATATTTGGAATATATTTAGAAAAAATCATTTTAATTAAACTTATTTTAGGATATTGAAACAATACTCGAAAAAAAAAAAACAATTCGTAATCTTTATTATGACATTTGGAATGTGTATGAAAAAAATATTGTTTTAAATTTATTTTAATTAAAATCAGGCGTTATTTTGCGGAAGTCTATCTTCAAAATTATTTTTCTTACGAATCTCTAGTTTATTTCTGTTTCTACGTCTCTTTAAGTACAATAAGGAAAGGGCCACATTAATTGAAAACATTTTTCAGTATCTATTTAAGTTATTTGATATTATTGACTGTGCAAGCGAGAGAGCGTGTAATCCGTCTACAGGTTTTTGATACTTACTGCTTTATTGATACATAAAATGTAGCGAATGTTATTAAAATCAAAATAATCTCTTTTACTCACTGGCTAGGTAAAGCTAAAGTCAGCTTTAACTTGAATTTGAAGCATTTGAAATTATATTCTTGTTATTATATTAAATAAATAATATTTTTATTAAGTGAAGCCTTGTATATTATTTAAATTAACTTAGCCGTATCCAGAGGGGGCCACTAGCGTATTTTCTGAACATAAGCATGTGCGATATTTTTTATTTAATATCTCATAAACAAAGCTGATTATAAAATAGTGAGCGCACTATAACTCGTTGGTCGCCCGTTGCTCCAGTTGGTGATAGCCCGTTGGTCCAGTCCGTGGCTTCGATTCCCACCTAGGACAAACATTTGTGTTTGTTCTATATCTCGTTGTTAATATCTATTTAAAACTATATATTATGTATGTATATCAGTCTCTGGCAGCCATATCACAAGCTTTACTTAGTTTGATATCAGATGACCATGTGTGCAAAAATGTCCCGAATATTATTTATTTAATTTATTAATGGCACTTGATTACGTCAAGCCGTGCGCGTGCCATACAAACACGCTTTGCGAGAAAGGGACAAAGAATCGGTTCACTATCCCCACCAAAAATTTGAAACGATAAAATGAAAACAATTCGTATTATTTACAGTATATTTTACATGACTTCAAGTTTTTTTACATAATCTCGTTTGTACAATAAATAGTTTTATGAACTAAGCCCTGTAGAACTGCCACGTGTGACGTATGCTGCCGAGGATGTGGGGCTTGAGACGGTTCTTCACTCGTAGCTCTTGGTTTGCGAGCAGGGACTCTGTTTAAACAAAAAATATATATAAAAAAATAAGGGGACACAACCCTTTCCTGTCAACCTTAAAAAGTTTTTAATCAAACAATATTATGCTAACCAAAGTGTGTGGAGCTTAAAGGGGGAGGCCTATGTTCAGCAGTGGACGTCTTCTGGCTGATGATGATGATGATGCTAATCAACTTCTATAGGTACTTACCATGGTATATTAATATCTGGGGCCTTACGGACAACTGCTATTGCGGCACCTAATCCGCTCAGTTGGAAAAGCACGCGAACGGGAACCTTATCGCGCCCAGATACGGTTTGCGGTCGCGTGATTTTCCAACTGAGCGGATTAGGTGCCGCAATTGCAGTTGTCCGTAAGGACCCTGGTATGCTATTCCGAGACATAGATCAAGTGGGTGACACAAGCTTACGTTATCGATTCTGTGCCAGTAACATGAAATCATATCCCATAATCTCCGTGTTTTTACCTGAGGGAATCGGATATAACTAGGTAGGTAATAGGTGTGTGGTTTTGATTTAAATAATATGTTTTATTTATAAAATTCGTGTTTAACTTGAATTGCTTCGCTTGAGCGGACCAACAAAATCAAAACTGAAATGCTTTTCCTATTTTGTTTCAACACTATCAATGCAATGAAGTGACAACTTGGATAGTGACGTAGGCTTGTGTTACTCCCGGAATAGCAGACCTTGTTTTATGGGATCATGGTACGTACAACATGGGTGCGCGGAGGTGGATACTGATCACTGATTGGTCTACTAAGGTCATGATAACGATACTGGTGTGCCATTGGTGAGCCCATTTTATAGGCACTTTATGTGTCAATGTGTTGACAGAAATGTGCACGACTTATGCCAGGTGTCTATGGGGCAGGTAGGAAGTTGGCGCAGAGTGCAGACTGATTTTAGGGTAGGTACCTACTGACCTATGTGCGGTATATCGTGGAAGAACAACTGGCCGTGATCTTTCGCCCTTGCGACTGCTGCTATAGCTTCGGAGCCTTCTAGTAAGTAAGGGTCGTACGGGTCTGCTTCTGAAATGAAATTAATTTTATTCCACTAAAAACCGAACTTTTTATTCCTTATCCCGTTAAACAGCAGGGGACAGACCGGAAATATAATTCGTTCGATATGTTTCCTCGGCGGTATAACAGCGGGGCAAACGAACGTAGGGGACAGACAGAACTAATCAAAATAGAGTATAAATATGAACATGCTCAGACTAGGTAAAGCTACTATGTAGCGTAGACTTCGTAGTTAGGTACGATTATTTTCAATGGAAACTGTCTGAGGAGCCGAGCGGGGGATTGGCAATTTTTTCCGCAATATTTTTTGATACAACAAGACGTAGGTAATAGACAATTATAAGACGAGCGCAAAAACGTTCGCGGATCGCAGGCTTGGTCGGTAGGTACTGACATGACAGTCAGTGCCTTCAGTGGGCGTGTCATAAAGTACCTATAAGACGTTTTCATCAGATAATATGTAATGGATAGATAAATATTTACCAGCATCAGACCGACGACTTCCGAACCTCGGCGGGGTGATGGGTGGCACGAACAGACCTTGAGGCCAGAGTGACTCTGGATCGGGCGAGTCTACTTTATACGGCGATGGAGGGAGCAATGGAATTGTATCTGAAAACAATAAGTAGGTAAGACTACCTATATTTTATTTATCATCGTCATCTTCTTCTTCTTCTTTAGCCTTTCTTCGTCCATTTCTGAACATAGGCCTCTCCCAATTCACTCCACGATCTGCGATTTTCTGCTTTTATCATCATCATTTATCATCGTCATCAGCCAGCCTTTAACCTCCACACTGAACGTTAGCCTGCCATCTGCATCCACTGGATGCCCGAGACGGGCAATGAAGAGAGCTATGCTCGAAGTTTATTTGCGCGATAAAATCCGGAACGTGGATATTCTCCAAAGAATTAGAGACACCGACATCAAAGTCAAAGTTTTATATAGCTATTAATTGTAAGTTGATGTGGCAATGGGCAGGCCACATCGCTCGAAGATCGCTCGATAACCGATGGGGAAGAAAGGTTCTTGAGTGGAGACCACGAACCGGAAGAGTCAGCGTAGGCCGGGTGGACAATATGGTCATCAAGTAGGTAACCGAATTTTCCAGTTATTTTGATTTTAAAGCCAAACTATGGCCAAACTACTGACCGATTTTGGGACCAATCTGAAAGGATACCTACCTATCCAATAATTTTCCAAATCGGTTCATAAATAGGTAGCTATGTAACGTAGTTCTGACGTAACAAACATAAAAAAATACAACCGAATCAAAGAATTCAAATGTGCATATAGGTCGTTGAACCGAATTGAGGACCCCGTCCTTTTTGAACTTACTGATGTATTGATTGTTCTGCCACGGAGGGGAAGTGTTAGCAGCGCCTCTCCGGGGCAAGTCTTCGTGGTTAAACGGTATCTCGGGCCTCACTCGAGGGTAGCCGCCACCGCGTGGCTGTGACGTCACGGGTGGATCTGAAAAAATATGTAAAGAAGCTGTAACTGTATTTTATTGCACTTTGAACCGTTATAGATAGACAGTTGAAATTTTCACAGAATATGTACCTAATAATATATGATTAAGATAAGATTACCTAAGAAATAATAATATTTCAAAATATCAAAACCCAAACAACTAACGTTTTTTTAAAACGTATTTAAAAAAAACCTTCTAATGTAAATCCAATCTAATGTTAAAAACGGTACGGTGTCTCTTTGCACTACTTTTTGTATTTTGTGGTGGTACGGAACCCTCAGTGCGTGACTTGCACTTGGCCGGTTTATTCTATTGGATGGCAGGGCGGATACGAAAAGGTGACACTAGTTTCATGGTTCATTTTCCGAAAACTCGAACGAAGCGTTTTGATTCCATTTCTATTGTACGAACAGCTACACTGTGGAATATAATTGCGGGTGTTTCACGATAGTCTGGGTGTCAACTCGCGAGTGAATCAGGGGCGGATCCAGGATTTAATTGGGGGGGGGGGTCATTCTGACAAGTATACCTATACCAATATACCTATGAGTATGCTGTGTAAAAGTGCACCTGAATCAAATCGAAAAACTGAGTCAAATGTATGGAATTGCTAGGTGTTCATGGGGGCCATGCCCCCCCCTGGATCCGCCAAAGGAGTGAATTAGTTTCTTCTAGGTACGTATGCGTGATCCATGATATCATTATCACTTAACATTATGCGAGGTGGCGGTTAAGTGCAATCAAGGGCGGATCCAGCTTTGGTGCCAGGGGGGGTCACATAGTCGTGGTCACGTCACAAGAAGTTATAATTTTAGTGGTCCACTTAGGTCCTGGACTCAGCCAAGGGGGTTATGTCCCCCATGACCCCCCCTGGATCCGCCCTTGAGTGCAAACCTACAAGACATGAAGTAAAGGCTTCAAAATGACAAGGCTAGCTTCGACTGAGTAAAGTAAGGGTCTTACGTCGAAAACTCGTAAACGCCAGCTGCGACCGCTGATACATCCTCCTGCCGAAGACAGGCAAAGGGTCTCCAACTCCATGGGTGAAGCTCCGCGCAGGTGTGTTCACGCTCACGTGGGACGCGAATTGCGTGCCCGCCAGCACTTGTGTCGCCAACTGTACCAGGTACAAGCAGAGAGCGCTTTGGAGTGCTCGGGTTGGAGAGACCTGGAATGGAAAAAAAAAACTTGGATAACGTTCTTTGTAGCTTTGTATTTTATCTCTATATCTAAAAAAAATGTGATTACAAAATATTCGACCGGTAGTTACTTGTACAATCTGGGTGTCTTCAAGTCACGATTGAATCGGTTTCTTCTAGGCAAGCGTGCTCTATCGTAGACCGCATCATCGCTTAACATCAGGTGAGATGGCGGTCAAACGCAAGCATATTAATATAAAAAATAAAAAAGAAGGTCCTTAAATTATGCTTGCAAGTTAGAAGTTTCTATATAGTTTGGAAATGTAGGGACCAACTTTTTGTCACTTTAGCTAGCCATACAAGGTGTAAGGGGAACACTCTCGAAGCCTAAAGAAAGTAATTGTACCTACTCATCATTATGAACAACTTTTACTATGAGACCAGCCCTGAAATCGCGAAAAAAATATCAGCTGTTCTATAGAAAACGGTAATAATTGACACTCGACAAAATGTATGGAACAGCTGATTTTTTTTCGCGTTTTCAGGGTTGGTCCCATAGTAAAAGTTGTTCATAATGATGAATTTTTATATATATTTTATTTTAATTTGTATATACTAATGATTTATTATTATTTATGTACATAGGTAGGTATAACAAACAAAGAAAATAAAAAAAAGCCTTAACTATTACTAATTAACACTAATATAATCAAAAATCAAAAACAAGATGTTGCCCGTGTGGTAAAGTGCCAAGAACAATGATGAATACAATTACCTTCTATTGGCTTCGAGAGTGTTCCCCTTACACAGTATATTTCGCAAAGGATACGCTTAATAATAAAAAGTGATCCATGAAACCTTACTTTCATTTTAAATTACTTATCAGAGTCATACTTACCAGAGGGGGTGCCCTGAAAAAATATTTTTCATCCCTATTTCGCTTGTAGGTACAAACTCACCAGAGCCACCCCTAAAGTTCATATTTATTTTTTATACTTTTACAATTGAGATCTATTCCAAAACAACAATCGTGCAAAGTTTGGTGCACTTGCCTTATTGAATATAGAAATAAGAAGGTTCTAAACTTCGAAAAATTATACATCCCAAAGTTCTAAAGGATTGGAACGGACGGACAGAACTTATAAGAATTCCTTGTTACTGCAAGGAACCCTTATAAGTTCGTACTATGGAACCCTAATTATACCTAACCTCTACGAGATGAACCGATTCTAAAGTCAGAGAGCTAATGGTAGGTAGGAAGGAACCTACTCTAGATTTAGTTCATAACCATTATCGTGTTATTAGAGGCTTGGAGGCTTTTGCAATAAAATTCATGATTCGAGACGAATGTTATAAACCATATCTAATTTACACCTATCTATGTAATAAATACTTATGGAACCAATTCGTAGGTTATTTACCTTATTGCTGTACCTAAAGATATTAAGATATACCCAAACTTAAGGTTAAGGCACAAGGTCACCTTAATCGTCATTGAATTGGTCTCATGGTATAATAACAATATTTATTTGGTTTTATAGCAATTTGGACTAATGCATTGGGTACATATTCACACTGTTCGTGTGCTGTTATTATGATGCTGTTTAAATAATGATGATAATTTAATATGAGATTTGCGTGCTGTCATGGAACCGTTGTTTATAGAGTGTCGTACATAACTTGTGTGTTTATTCAGCGTCAGGACAGGAAGTACTTCAGACCATTAGACAAAGGGAGATATCATCATCAACTTTTTTTTTTAAATAAGTAATAGGCTTGCGTTTGACCACCATCACGCCTGATGTTAAGCGATGATGCGGTCTACGTTGGAGCACGCTTGCCTAGAAAGAATCGATTCACTCGTGATTTGAAGACACCCAGATTGTAACCATCGGGGAACACCCATTCAGGCAGCGAATTCCACAGACTAGCATTTCAGCATTTTTTCATTTCATTTTCATTTCAGCCATAGGACGTCCATTACTGGACATAGGGATGGGCTAAAGGGAGACATCATCATCATCCTTTTAGCCATAGCACGTCCACAACTGGACATAGGGATGGGCTAAAGGGAGATATCATCATTATCATTTCAGCCATAGGACGTCCACTACTGGACATAGGGATGGGCTAAAGGGAGATATCATCATCATCTTTTTAGCCATAGGACTCCCACTGCTGGGCATAGGGATGGGCTCCATCCTGTGTCATTTCCGAGAAACTATATAACATGGGGTTCTTCAAAAGGGCTGTTGATAGAGTCTATAAGGGTCGGCAAACGTATCTGTGATGGTACCCCTGGTGTTGCAAGTATCCATAGGCGACGGTGATCGTTTACCATCGTTTGCCAGCTATGGCCATAAAAAGGCCTCCCCATCGATCTCCAAAAGGGCCGGTTAAGGTACGCGTCCACTGCGTCGGAATCGAAGCGTACGCAGCGTACGGATTTGTTGCTTTGTATTGATTTCTATGGCGCAGATTTGGCGATCCACGCAGTACCGCATAGAAAACAATAAATAAATATTTGGGATATTTTTACACACACGGACATCCTCCGGACATCATTGTCCTAGGTAGGAATCGAACCCACGCCCCCAAGCGCAGAAGGCAGGTTCACTACCAACTGTACCAACGTGCTATCTAAATAATCTCTACATAGTATAAATTAAAGTCGCTTTCCGCGTCTGTCTGTCTGTCTGTATGTCTGTATGGCCGCTAACTCCTTCTAAACCACGCAACGGATTTTGATGCGGTTTTCACCATCAGTTAGATACATTTTCACGGAAAGTTTATATATATAACTAACGACCCACCCCGGCTTCGCACGTAAATTACACCCGTGCGAAGCCGGGCGGGCGGGTTGCTAGTATAATATAATAATTTACAAACAACAAATCCGTACGCTCCGTAGGCTCCGATTCCGACCCAGTGGACGAGTACCCTTAGAAGCGGTCCTGTGGTCTATTTGAGGTCGTCTGTCGTCTTACGCTGCACATACCGGTTCGTGGTCCCCATTCCAGAACCTTTCGGCCCTATCGGCCATCTGTTCTGCGTGATATGTGCACTACCCACTGCCACTTCCAACTTGCTAATCCGGTAATATGTATGGTCCAGTGACATGTAATATCTTAGAATTCGACCTAATTGATTGATATCAAGGTTGAATCAAAAAAGGTTTGTCTTACCACTGAATAAGACGCTCACTTTCAAATGCCATTCTAATCAGTATATTAACTACCGTAGGTACCTGTAGTACTACCTATTCTGTGCCGCAGGTAAACCTTCCCTCACGATGCGCATCATACGGTAATCTAGTTCAATCATCACGTGATAGCCTTGACTTTCCTGACTAATCCATTTCTAGGTAGCTCGAGTTTTATTTAACACTTAACTGAAAGCGAGATTGTTGTAGTCTAAAGCAGTGGTTCTCAAACTTTTTAAGACCCCGCCCCTAAAAAAGATTTTAAAAGGCCCTCAAGCTCGATCGTACTAAATGCGTCATGAAATCTTTTTCAACCGATGATTAATTCAAGGCTAGCTACGCCCCGCGGTTTCACCTGCATTGACATTAGCTTTAGAACCGTATTTTGTCTGGGTTAACAAGTATATTATCCTATGTCACTCTCCGGCCCTTCAAATATCTCTATGATTCATATAGACTGTCATCATCATCATCATCAGCCAGAAGACGTCCACTGCTGAACATAGGCCTCCCCCTTTAACCTCCACACTGAACGACAGCCTGCCTTTTGCATCCACTGGATGCCCGCGACTCTCACAATGTCGACTGTACTAAGCCGAAAATAGGGTCATTGTACTCATCATTAAAAACAACTTTTACAAACGCGAAAAAATATATCAGCTGTTCCATAGAAAACGTAGAAAACGGCCATTGACAAAAACTATAGAACAGCTGATAAATTTTTTGCGGTTTCAGCTTTGGTCCAATAGTAAAAGTTGTTCATAATGTTGAGTTCAATGACCTCATTTCGGCTTAGTACAGTCTATACGCGTAATCTTGTATGCTAAATTTTCTACTGAATCCTACTATATGCGTGTCTCGACACGCTCCTGGCTAGTTGTTTGAATTAATGTATGGTTATTGCAATTTTTGTTACCGAAGTGTTTAGGATCTAACAGCCTCGCGACTAAAACCAGGAAGCGATCCCCTTGGGGCAAGACTCTAGTTTGAAAAACACTGGTCTAGAGTTTCTAGAGGTAGTGCATTAATTCTGGCGTGCTCTCACGCGGTATTGCACAAGTTCTCATCACAATTGGGCCTGCTTCTGTGGCGAAACAAGGAGTTTAGTTTTATACGTGGGATTCCAGACTTTTCTATTTGTATGGAACGGTTTAACTTTGGTATGAAGGTAATAGTTACGCATGTTATAATGTGTTACAATCCCTGCACTAAACAACATTGACTTAGAGAAAAATCTTTAGTTTTAGACCTTTAATTTAAATAGATTTCTATGATACTCTTTCCTACTGACATCCATGGTAACCTAACTGTTTTTGGCAGAAAACACCAGGCCAAGCTGAATGATCCCGTAGAGTATGATATAAGGAATAATTAATATAAATTCGTTGATTCCATTGATATAGGTACCTATAGTATTCTATTATGGTACATTGAATTAATTAGTACATTTTACCAACTATAAACGTCGCCTAATTCTCTACCTGCCTGAATTAATTTAGATATTTTAGCCAGTTAAATTCGGAGAGTGGTTCGAGCAAAGCGTTCTTTTTGCACTTATTTGAAAATTACAAAAACTTCTTTCCCCAGTAGAAAAAAAGGATCATTCTAACTTAATAATTTAATAATAAAAAAACAGTAATATCCCGAAATTTTATTATAAATTTTTAATTTACGGCATTTTGTGAATCTAAATATCAAAATAAAATCTAGTAAAACACTAAAGTTATATGATTATTTACGGGATATTTACCGTGGTAAGGTTGTGGAATGAGCTCCCGATATTTCGGCGCAGTTACATGCACCATGTTCACGGGGAGATGTTGACGGGGTTAAAATAGTAAAACACTGTTTAAAACTATCACGGTTGTTCACTAAAGTTATATGATTATAATTATATAAATAACGGTAAATATCTCGTAAATAATCATACCTATAACATTAAAATCTAGTAAAACAACAATCATCAAAATCGGACTGCTCAGTAAAAGTTATCCGTCACACATAAAATATAATAAGTATATACGTTACTCTACCTTATGTAAAAATATATGTTTATGTGTTTTAAATGCTTTGGAGTTGATTTTATATTTTATTTATTATTTAATAGGCTTGCGCTTGGCCGCCAACTCGCCTCGCTTGTTAATTACATTCAGTCTGTCAGTTTCGTAAAAAAAATAACTGCTGTAAAACTGCTTAACTAATAGTTACTTGACAAACTATTGAAACCAATCCACTTAATAAATCAATCGCGACGTCTCCAACTCAAAAACAAAACCGCTAACGTTGCCTATTTCTTTACACAACAGATAATTATTAAATGCTAATTGTTGTTGTTTATCCAATAGGTCTCGAAATATTTCAAAACCGTATCCGTGACCTTAGTACGAATATAACAAATAGGCGGTTGTAACGACCTGCATGATCATATGAGATGAACATTATGTGAACACCAAGGTGAACGCACTGCCATTTAAATCAAATGTAGTAGACAATGGATAGATATACGGATGCTCTTGATTGATACTATTTGATTAAAAGATCGATATAGTTTCGAATGGTATCACGATCGCGGAAATATCAATAATTTATCATGAAAAAGGCGTCAGTAGGCTGACAGGGACGAGTACCTACTCAGACCCAATGCGAAGCACTGTAAAGATATTAGTAGATAGTGGTAGAACTCTACAGAATATTGTCTACTTGAGGAATTTCTACACTTTTAAGCAATATTTTAGTAGTAGTAGAACTTTACGGTAGAGTCTACTTGAGGAATTACCAAACCTTTGTGCAAGATTTTGGTAGTGGCAGAACTCTACAGCATAGTCTACTTAATGAATTACCAGACCTTTAAGCAAGATTTTGGTAGTGGTAGAACTGGTAGAACTCTGCGTCAGTCTGCTTCAGGAACTATCACATCTTTATGCAAGATCTTAGTAGCGGTAAAACTCTACCGGCACTTGAGGAATTACCACACTTTTGGGTATACGATTTCGATAGAGGTAAAACTAAACAGGGTCGAGGAAATACATTTTCATATGCATTTCTTTGCAAACTTAAGGAAGGCACTAAAGTAAGTTAGTATAGGCTGACCACCCAGTGTCAGTGTTTTAAGGCTGACTGAAGACATCCGACAGGTAGTGTTTAAAAGCCAATGTTCCTAGTGGAGAACCACCCGGTCATCCGGAACGGATGGGCAGCAGCGTCCTATTAGTACACGGTGAACGTACTGCGATCCCCAAGCCGCATGCCAAGCGTGGGGATTATGGCAACACCCCTCTGAGAGGGAGGCCTTTGTCCAGCAATGGACGTTTAATGCGTTTAATGGACGCTAATGGTGAATGGTAATGGTTCCTAGTGAAAATACAAGAAGAAATATCTCCAAGTGACAAGAACAATACGTACATGTATAAGTTCTGAAATTTTAAACAACAAAATTCTGATTTTAGCAGAGACTATTTTCAACAGAGTTCTAGTTTTTTGCTCTACCTTAGGATACTACTGCGTTAGTTGAATTTCGAAGTAGCTAAACTAGGAAGGAAAATTCTAAGGTACAAGCTAGTTATAGGTACCAATCAATCGATCAGCTTGTCAAACCAAAAGCTATGCTAACTCCCGCAAAACGTGACTCCAGACAAAGCCCTGCAATTATCGATTCACCGGCCATTTTAGCGTTACAAAATTTAATGTTACGTCTCCATCAGTGCAGTGTTGTAGACTTAGTTTAATCGGTCATCCTTTCAACTTCTAAAGTTTAGAATCTAAACTGTAATAAACAGCACAGTTATATAATCTCTGTTTTGTGTAAAATTCGCAAAAATTTGGGATTCCTGCTAGACAGGAACGACCAGTGTGAGAAAATTACCTGAATATTATTAAACTTGATATTGGCATCGATTCTGATGTACTCTAAACTTAACTAAATTTGACAGCTCTAAAATTGTTGCCTACTTCTCTCACATATTAAAATGAAAAGAGAGGCAGATAATTTTAGTCCTGGCAGATTGGTTTAGTTTAGTGAGGAGATTTCTACGCCCCCCCCCCCCCCCCCTCCCCAACCTGCCATTCAAACCAAAAAAGGCAAAGAATCGTTTTTTTAATGCATGGGCGCCCCTATAAAGGCGCCCTGGGCGTTCGCCCCACCGTGCCCTACCCTAACGTACTGAGTGATGACAGAATCGACGCCATTAGCCTACAAAGGCTTCTTCCTTCGTTCATCTGGGTCAAATCCCAATCCCTCAGCCCCCCGACCCATACCAAAATCCTAGATCAGCCACTGCAACTACGTATGTACCTTTACACCCGTGTGCAGGTGTGTCACACGAGCATATGATCGTCTTTCCTTCTCAATTTTAATCCCCGCTTTATCAACACAGCGCATTGCAATCTCGTATAGCAAAGTTATAATAGTAATTGTAACAAAGCGTTGTTTGCTCGAATTTGTCACGAGGTATCACGTCGAGCGTAGATCAAGAGCAGTCACGAAGCTGCTCCGTTGTATCAAGGACACTGCTGCGATTTACGAGTCTACCATCGGATGGATAGCTTGATATGGTTTGAATTGTGACGGATGCTAATCACACGACAAAAAGTGAGGAGCTTTGTCGGCACGAGTCGCATGAATTCTCCGTTCGTATTTATTCGATTTGGGAGCGATAAGTCTTGCACTATTAACTATTCGAGTGGGCACGAAAAATTTTCACCGCTTTATGGTTCATATTCCGGAAACCCGTACGAAGCGCTTTGATCCCACATATATTGTGCGAACTGCTAGTCTGTGGAATGCGCTGCCTGAATGGGTGTTCCCCGATGGTTACAATCCTGATGTCTTCAAATCACGAGTGAATCGGTTTCTTCTAGGTAAGCGTGCTCCAACGTAGACAGCATCATCATTTAACATAAGGAGAGATGGTGGTCAAACTCAAGCCTATTTTTTTTTAAATCGCGCATTTTTCCAAGCATTTTTCAGTTCCTTCAAATAGGGCGCGGTATTTGGCTCACTCAAGTTTGGTACCTTCTGAGGCCATCAACTTCCTGAAAATACAATTATAAAAAAAACTGGGCTCTTGACACAGGCGTAGATGGGGTGACGGTAAAAAAAGTTTAGAAATACAAAGGTCTTTAAGAGTCAATAGGTTAGTCTAGCTTGCCGTAATATATACCTAAGTAATTATATGACTCGTTTGAAATAGATTTCATCGCTTGAACTTGACCGATATTTTTACTTAGCGCAATGCGTGCAACGAAGTATGTTTGTCATTTGGAGCGAAAATCAACAATATTTGTCCCACGTTCAACCTACGCTGTCATTAACAAGTTTAAATGAAACCGTCAAAGACACTACTGTTTGTTGCATGTGCCTAACATTCTATAGACTGGCTTGAAAATCATTATTACGACGATTAGGTACCTATTAGTAGTTAAGGTTTTTTTTCTTTTCATAGGGAGGAGTTGAGGTGCAATAAATCATCATTCAACTTTCATTAGACTACTTTTTCTAATATTTGTTCAGCATGATGAAATTTGAAATTATACCTTCTACGGAATATTAGGAAATCATTGTGAGTTTGTAAGCAATATAAGGGAGATAGCGCGGCAATTGTAAATAGGTTTTATGTCTACCGCTAACTGTTTGACGTACCTAAGTAAATATGACGAACTATCGCAGCTAAAGCACAGTTGTTGATTGATCTCACATTTGATAAGTATGGTCAGGTCAAGATCAGCGAAGCGACGAGTTGCACCAGATTTTATCTAAATGACCCAAACCATCAGCACGCCATTTACGATCCCCAACTCAAAATTTAGTGTAATCTTTCGTGTCTCATAAGTCACTTATCAGTCTCGGATGTCACTTAGATTCCAAAAGGATCTGGTTTTCCAACCGTATATTAAAATTATCGGACATTCACGATAATTATTAGTATTATTTATTGGTTGCATATATATATTTAACAGAGACGCAGAACAGTGTCTTTTCATGCATAATTTTCTTTATTTTTCCTCTAGATATTGACGTCCAAAAACCCCAAATTATTCATTGACTCATCGGAATTTTAACCCAGTATTAAAACGCTTTTTAATTTTATATAATAACCATCACTCTTCAAAAAGGTTCTCCAAAAACATAAACTTTTTCACTGACTCATCGGAATTTTAATTCAGTTTTATACGCTACTCAATTGTTTATAATACAAGTTGCTAATATAAGTTGCATAATTCAGCAATAAACTAGACTTTTTGAAAGCATATGAAGAAAGCTGTATTTTCTTGTAGCTAGTCTTCATGTAATTTCCGGAAAAGTCGAAAAAAGAAACTAGTTTTCCTTGTTTTCTGAACTTTTGCGACTCTCTTACCATTTATGTTTATACCGATACAAAGAACATGAACTTAAATCGTTACTGGTTCATTTGTCCACGAGTTGTTCTAATAGTGTAGAGTAGCTAAACAATACTGCTTTGTTTTGTACTTTGTCTATAGTACCTACTTACCTGCTAGAACAAATCGATGCATTTCGGTAACAATGCGCACCACGTTCAAACTATTGTTTGCCTTGTAATGGCTCATCTGCCTATTAGATCATTCATTATCTAATCGGTAAGAATGTAAGTATAAGTATTATGTGCACTGTATATGTATCCCTATAACCTATAACCATTTTTAGGGAAGAATAAGAATAAGATATATTTATTGCCAAAAAACAAAAACAATGAACATGTACTATAAGAAACATAAGGAGAAACAGCGTTTGGCAATAGGGGTAAGCTCAGCGCTGTACTGCGAGGTCCCGAAGGGTCACGCAGGGCTGGTTTTCGGCATACCCCTTTGCTCAGAAAAAAGATGGTAAGTGAGCACTAGGCGACGGCGGGTATTACAAAATCAACGAATAATATCTGTCGTTAAACGTAATACACTATAATTATTACTACTAGGGACGAAGGTTTTATATCCATGCACTAAAAACCCCGGCGATTAGGGTTACCAATGTTACTTACTTACCAATGTTAATCTTGGCCTAAAATAGATAAAATAAACCGGCCAAGTGCGAGTTGGGCTCGCGCACTGAGGGTTCCGTATACCACCACAAAATTCAATAACAAAATTATCAGTTATAACTTGGTAATGAACAGAATCTTGTCATCGACTCACACTTGGCCATTATTTATTGTTATACTTTAGGGTATGTACTATAATCATGCCAAGTTTGAAGTTTGTACGTATTACCGTTTTTACATTAGACCTAATACAAAAATACCATGAAAAAATACGTTTGTTGTATGGGGCCCCCCTTTCTTTTTTACTTTTTTATTATTTCTTAGGTAATCCGCTGTGACATTACATATTCTGTGAAAATTTGAACTGGCCATTTATTACGGTTTGAAAGGTACAACCGTTAATTTGTAGGATAGACGGAGAGACAGATATACAGTTTTCGGTTATCTTCTGTGAAATAAGATTTTATTCAATATTCTACGCTTTTAATATGCAATCAAGAGCCAAGGCTCATATTACCTAGGACATACTAGTGAAGCCAGTTTGCTTGACCCTACCGACATCAGCGGGGCTAAGCTTCCTGCCTTGTGGTAGGTATCTTACGCTTGTCATGTGACAGATTAGACAAGTTTTGATAACAATCGGTGAATCTGGAAACAAGTTCCGGAATGGAAGGCCTTTCTCCTTCCTCAAAAGCCTCAGTGTCTCAAATATTGTGGACCATAAAATATTCTGGTAAGTGTAGTATTTTTTTTGTTAAATTTACCTGTAATATTTATTTACAATATTTTTCTATTTGTTCTCTTATAATTAAAAGGCGATGTGTGTATGTATGTGTATGTTAGTATGTATGTTCCCTATGTACTCCAAAACAGCTGGACCGATTTTGAAGGGATTTTCACAAGCAGATAGCTAATGCTGTAAGGAGTAACTTTGGCTAATTTTCATTATCATCATCATCATCATCACCACGCGGACGGGGTTAAATTAATAAAAAATAGAGTGACGTCATGTTATTTTTCGTATTCTTCTCAGCAAACCCTTTCATTTGATACACATTTTGTCCGCCATCTTGGGGCGTCCGCCATATTGAATTTATCATCTAGGACCAAAGTGGAAAGACAAATCCAACGAACCCAAACTCGACGAGGTTACGTCGTTTCGTTTAGGAGTTCCTTTGGCCGCCTTATGTCTCCATTATCAGACCAGCTCAATGGTACCATAATATTGCATTTTCACCCAACTTACATAACAATATGCCAAATTTCAGTTCAATCGGTTGAGGGTAACTGGTCTAAAATTCAGTTGCATAATTTGCCCCACACATACGAACATAACAGGGCAAGTTGAATAAAAGCTAGTAAAATTAAAAGACGTTGAAAGACGTCAACTTTTCATTGACGGGACATGTCATACGAGAAAACGAGATAAAGCAAAAAGTTAACATACGCTTTTATGTAAGACCACAGAAGTTAAAGCGTAGGTAATTTGCATACCTAACAGAGCCCGTTCGAATTTGGATAGGTATAAGTACTATTATACAGAAAACCGTAACTAGAAGATGAAGTGCAGCATAAAATCTGCAATTTATCTCCGACTACACGTATATACCTAATGATGAAATGAAATGCCAATGGCATGTTTGTGAATCGTACTAAACTGACCACCTAATGTGGATGGCTATCTTTATCCACGCTTCTCTCAGAGGTTTCCATTTTGGCAAGAATGAGTTATGTTAATATCCTTAAAGGGCAAAGAGGTAGCTTAGATTGCAACCATGCAATTTGAAGATGAATTTGAGATGAAGTGTTTGGGTAACTCACGGTCAAGTCCGTGAACTCAAAAGCTATTTGTACCTAGTTTAGTTTTGTATGGGCAGAGTGGGTAGCCCCAATGTCAAAGTGTTAGGACCGGAAGGCCACTGACATGGATGGGTGGTTGTCGTTGTAGGACTACAAATAAGGGGTACAGCGATCTTGTGTCGATCCACGATCGCGACAAACGATATTAGTATACGTTGACGTCTGAGCAAAAATTTAACGATGTCCGAGTATTAAATGAGCAATGGCGATATAACCACTTGACACTGACTTTTCATCCCTAACGAAAATGTACACTTCTCTAGCTTAGTCGTGCGAGCTTAGCGTGCAAGCATTTTAGTTTATGTAAGGACTCAGAACTTGGTCCAAAAAACGAAATCCTCAGTAGAAATCACGCCTTGCTCAATTAAATGGCTCAAGTTACCTATAATTATTATCTTTGATGATGAGCAAATAAAGTTCTGACGTTTATTTGGCTCTACGCATATACTATGATTCCCTAGAAGTGATCTCACTTATATTATAAATGTGAGTGTACGTGTATGTGTGTATACTTAACTCCATAACGACTGAAGGAATTAGGATGAAATTTGATATGGAGGTAGTTTGGATCCTGAATTAAATTATTAAGCTACTTTTAATGGCGATAATTCAACTATTTTGGACAGTGGGTAACATATTTGAACTGGAACTCTGAATGCGTCAACACACTATATACCTAGGTACCTTAACTTAGGTGCACGTCACGATCTGATATCCGATATTACTTACCTACAGTCCTACACTTAACTTTGTTGGGAAACAACATTAATACGGTTACACGATTCTAGCTAATGGAAGGATATCTTAGGTTTCAAATTACATTAAATCCGACAAAGCCTACATAACGTAGAATTCAGAGCAGCATACTTAAGATTTTCAATTGCGATGGGCAGAGTGCCAGTTATGTTAGTTACAGAAGTGTAGACAAAAATATAGGTTTACATATAATCTAGTGCAATAATCTCTATTACTCAAGCAATGTGTGAGAAGCCAGTACGAAAGCGAATGAGATAAGTACTTACAATCTAAACGTGTAACTATATGTATTTTAGCGTAAAGAAAAAATCCATAAACCTACTTTTAGCCAGCATATATTTTTTTTAAATCCTCTATAAAAGAGCCGAGAATCTTCAAACGACTCCAGACATTCTTAAATCATAGATAAAATACTCAATGAAGATTAAAAAAAACTACGATGCCACAGACAGAAACACCGAGACATACGTAAAATTTATAGAACCCCTATTTTCGATCTCCTGTAAACATACACACGAATATTGCTTTATATTATTTTTAACGCAAAAGACCATACGATGACCCACAAGATGGACAGACGACCTAAAAGAGACCGCAGGGAAACGTTGGATGCAGGCCGCTTCCAACCAGCCCTTGTGGAGATCGATGGTGGAGGCCTATGTACAGCAGTGGACGTCCTATATCTGAAATGATGGTGAAGATGATTTGCAACGCCAAGTTCTAGTTATTTAAAATACTCAGCGATTCTTTATCTTCAAAAACATTGAGGCATTGAGGTTAGTGCGGCATGAAGTAAAACAAAGAATGAAAGAAAATAAAGATCAAACAAACATAATCAGCGAAGAGCCTTTTAATGCCAAATGTAATATTTGGTATCAAAAGGCTCTTCGCCGCTGGTTATGGTATTTTATGTGATGGTTCATATGACGTGATATGTCGAGACGTGACATAGGTAAATTGGAACAAATCCATTCACTACAATTGCCAACATGGCTATCATGAAGTCATGAATCTGTGTCTTTGGAACAACATAATTCAATTTAAATAAATCAGTTGCCTGTGAACTAGTCAGAAGACAATACTTTTGACATTGTACTTTCTCAGTATCTTATTTCATGAATTTCCTAGGATCAATGTCCGATATTTAAAGCTACAAAGCCTTGAACACAGGCGTAAAGCAATTAAACGATAGTTTTTTTTTATCGGGTACATTTCAGAGAGTGTGTATCAGATCTGCGTGACCTCATTGGATCCTACCTATTTTTCTATCGGACGGCCAGGGCGGGAAAAAATCTCGACACCGTTTCATGTTTCATGGTTCATATTCCGAAAGCCCGAACGAAGAAATTTGATTCCATTTTTATTAGGTTTCCGTACCCAAAGGGTAAAAACGGGACCCTATTACTAAGCTTACGATGTCTGTCTGCCTGTCCGCCATCGTTACATATTCTGTGAAAATTTCAACTATCTATCTATTACGCTTCGAAAGATGAATCCGTTAATAGCAAGGACAGACAGACGGACAGACAGACATCGTAAGCTTAGTAAATAGGGTCCCATTTTTGCCGTTTCGGTATGGAACCCTAAAAAACATCAAATGCGCGAGCGTTATCGCTGCACCCGGTATCGATCCGGACAGTTTTCAGATGGGTGACCGAGAGTGGTATTTACAACTGAGTGCTGCCGTGGGTCGAATAATACTGACGTCTCTATTGCACGTCATATAAAAACATGCCATAGCCATGTCTAAATATTTTCGAGCAGGCCAAACACTCTAATACTGGTTCAGCCTATACGAAGTTACGGGAAAATAAACCTAAATCCTAACTTGCATCATTTGTATCCATTCTATTTAAGTATAATGCAACAAAACATAATCAAAAAGTGACATACCACTCACTCATTCCCTGACTGAATGACTCACTCACTCATCACAACATTTCGAAAGCTGCTAGACTTACGAAGCTGAAATTATCACGTAAAGGTCCGCTAAGAAAGGATTTTGCGTAAGGTCCGAATTAAGGAGGTCAAAAAGGGGAGGGGGTGAAAGGATAAATGAAAGTCTACGTGTACAAAGTTGCGGGCAACAACTAGTATTTGATAAAATAACAACGCGCCGACTACGATAGGTACTCGGGACAGCAATTTCTGATGTCATACATGCAAAGATCGCCAATCCATATGGAAATTGACTTTCACAAATTCACATGAAACTAATTCAATTGCATAAGCTTATCTGACTTACAAGACAACAGTAAAATTCTTGTGATCCAATAAAACGCAGGATTTTGTGTAAAGCCTCTTTTGTGATAACAATAACTATAAAAATAACTATATTTTGGAGGATATGACGAAAATTATTGTTATGCGTACAGAATTGGTTTATATAACACACACCGGTGTGTGGTCTTGAGGATGTAAAAACATTACAAATGAATGTAATAAAAATATTTTTGGGGTGATATTCGAGTCAACTTTAAAATTATATAACTATTTATTTAATTGATAATTGAAATGGCAAGCGTATAGAAGGTAACAATTGGATAAAATACCACACACGTGGTTTCATCATCATCATTATTATCCCACTGCTGGGTATATGCTTCGACCAAAATAAAATGAATGAACGGGCCCAGAACAAACGCATTTTTGAAGATAATGAGCGCCGGCGTCGTTTCAGTCAGTTTCTAGCAGTAGGAAGTATGACACGCGTCTATTGTTACATGATAACAAAACATCTGCCAAACTATGCCTTCGTGTGCTTTCCCGAAGTGTAAATACACATTAAAAAACCACTATCTATTTTTGTAACAAATTTACTGTACATGGTTATAATTAGGTGTTGAAGTATAATTATGTCCAAAGGTATTGCCTCGTTTTTACTGAGCAAGTTCAATGGTTATGGCCTGTCCATTCATTTTATTTTCGACGAAGGGTATATGCTCTTTTCTTGCTATATCATCTCATCTTCCTCGGTCCTGTGCTAATCCACATACGCACCGTGACAAAATCTTGTCGCCACTTTGTACAAATTTGTCGTGCGGGAATGTGACAAGACGAATACGTAGGCGGTATTCGTATACGCCTGTCTCGCTTTGGCACGATAAAAAAGAGTCGATATTTCGTCGTGGCCCGATGGTGACAATATTGTCGACCGATCTTTCAGCTGGATGACCAACTTGTGGTTTCATCAAAATTATCAGGGGACCTTATTCCACTGCTGCTTTATAGCATCTTCTAAAACACGCCAGTCAGGTTGACTTTCGGCTTTTTACTTCCAGCTTCTGACTTACGTATGTTTTTACTCTATCCAACTACAATAAAACGGTTTACATTCACGTTATGTTTATCGGTTAAGACGAGCGCCCGGCCATATTTCGGAGCCATTAGAGTTCCTTCATCAGGGAGTACCTGTGCATGCTACCGGAGGCTGTAGCTCGCACACTGTTTCGTCATAGTTGACAATGAATCCGCACATGAGTATTTCTGAAGTGGCTTACTCTATCCATTCTCAGGGTGTCCTACACTACGTTTGCCAATTTGGTGTCCTAACAATCATATTTTTTTATGAATAGGCCCGTGGTATACCCGCCTCCCTTTGTTTATGCTATCCCAGTATCTTGCTAGTCCTCGGTCAGCCAATATTACATTACATTTTAGCTTAATTCCGTTTCACCTCATTATGATTCTAAATTTAACTAAACATACAGGTAGTTGACTACCATTGACAGCGAAAGTAACAGAGGCAAATGTATGCCACCGACAACGACGTGTCTAAAATAAATAAATGCAAGGTAAAGTCTGATTTGATAACAATTAAATATTTAAACTAAAGACTTTATCGTGCGTATTTTACATTATATTTCAGACGTTTCGAACACTTTGCAGTGTCCGTGGTGACCGGTAGACTATATGGAAGATGTTGATAGAACTTAAGAGACTTGTCCTGAAATCAAGAAAAAATATCAGCAATTTCATACTTTTCTTTGAGTGCGTACGACATTTTCTTATGGAAGCAAAAAATTCGGGACATTTTTTTTGCACACACGATCACAAAATATTAGCAGTTTTTCGTTATTTTAGGATTGGTCCCATAGTAAATGTAGTATTATAAACTTCTTTCGGCATAAAATACCCTTTTCGCGTAACCATGTCTGTAGACCAATATCAATAATAATATTATACGCACAATAATTGCATGTTCGCTAACTCATCTCGAAGGTTTTCTAAATCGACCGCGTGCTTCAACAATTTGAAATTGAAAGGTTCCTTCAATAAAATTAAAGCAATCATCCAAAGCTTCAGTTCATAAAGAAATTAAGAGCCAAGAATAATTTAATTACATTTGGCGTGATATCAAATCGTGATGCCTTTGACAGACAGACTTAGGAATGTCTGGAGGTCTTTTACACCATTAAGCGGTAAAAGGGACCTCGTTTATAAATTTTAACTAACATATCCGAGGAAGTGGAGCAATTGGCAATAGTGGGTCGTGATTCACGTCACTGATCTACAATAGTCACTACTTATATTACCAGATGCGGTTCGATTCATTGCAAAATTCGACCTTCACAGAGTCAGTCGATCCCGTTCTATATTGGGCTATATTGTATGCATTTCTTCAAGAAGTGCAGCGATACAACGTGACTATTGTATGATTTGTAAGTCACACCTTCGTTCACGACGTTCTTATTAATATCATTTAATTCCGTTCACTTGCAATTACCTACGGTTTTGTCTTTAAACACCTGCAATGTTGAAATGCAAGATTAATTAATGGCTTTCTCAGAAGTAAGAGGATCCTATAGAATAAGCTTTACTGGCTTTACTATATAAACAGTAAACGCTTTGAAGTTTTAGCACTTCACTTTTAACACTATGAAACAATGTAACAACACTATAGAAAGGACTTTGTGATATTGGCTATCGGACAGTTGTTTTATTTGTTAAAAATAACAGACTTATAAAAATATATTAAAATTTACTAAGCATCGATATTAAAATTGGCTGATGAAGTTCCGAGATATAAGCGTTTAAAGTTTGCGGTCAGAAGAGGGGGCCTCCGAAATTTTATGCTAATTTGCCATGATATTCTAACTAAACCAAATATCCTATCAACGTAATAATGGATATATGTGATTTTTCAATTCATTTTCTTTCCGGCACTAAGACAGAAACATAATAGCAAGATATTTACTCGATACTTTATTGTTTTCAAAATGGTGCCGTTTTGCTGATTTTTTTGATTTTTTGTTGGATAGAACTTCAGTCACATATCTAAAATAAATACTCATCGAAGGAAAATATAGTTTGTTTTCCAGTGCTAAGACAAAATTTACCTAGATTAATTAGTACTCTCATAATAAATTATATTCGATTTGAGACTTACGTCCTTTACTTCTAAGCAACTATTCGGTCAAACGGCAAGTCCGATATTCAACCTTATTCTGTTGCGCTTTGTATCTAAATGGCGAAACACGCTCCGTTCAACCTCAGTACCGCACTATGCTCCAACGGGGAAGGACGCACGCGCTTGCTATTCGCCTAGATTTATCTTCCGAGTGCGATTATATCAACACCTACTGTATTTTCAAACAATGGATAACATAAAAAATCTATGGCTCGAACGCGACCATTTGATGCGGCAACCAAGTGTTGCCAATGACCTAGAGCACAGACTAGGTAAAGCTACTATGAAAAAATTACAGGTATTAATAATTATGGATACGACTAGGCCATCTCTCATTAGGGCATCTATTATTATGTACGCTCGGTAATATAGTTACAAGAGTCTAAGTGTTTCGTGTGGAGAGAGAAAGAGAGAGAGAGACAGTCAGAAAGACTACTAAAAATCAAAATTATTAAGTAAAATATAATTTTTGTTGAATAATTAAATATAATAATAATTAACATTTTTTTATTTTTTATTTATAATTTCATAAATTAAATTAAATTAAATTAAATTAAATAATTCAAACATAATAAATAGATTATAGTTATTAACAACCAGGTATAGAACAAACACAAACGTTCATCACATAACTGTTTGTCCTAGGTGGGAATAGAACCCACGCCTCCAAGCTCAGAAGGTAGGTTCACTACCAACTGGACCAACGGGTTTTCGCGTGTTTCGTTTATTTTAGTATAGTATAGCATAGCATAGTATAGTATAGTATAGTATAGTATAGTATAGTATAGTATAGTATAGTATAGTATAGTATAGTATAGTATAGTATAGTATAGTATAGTATAGTATAGTATAGTATAGTATAGTATAGTATAGTATAGTATAGTATAGTATAGTATAGTATAGTATAGTATAGTATAGTATAGTATAGTATAGTATAGTATAGTATAGTATAGTATAGTATAGTATAGTATAGTATAGTATAGTATAGTATAGTATAGTATAGTATAGTATAGTATAGTATAGTATAGTATAGTATAGTATAGTATAGCATAGCATAGCATAGCATAGCATAGCATAGCATAGCATAGCATAGCATAGCATAGCATAGCATAGCATAGCATAGCATAGCATAGCATAGCATAGCATAGCATAGCATAGCATAGCATAGCATAGCATAGCATAGCATAGCATAGCATAGCATAGCATAGCATAGCATAGCATAGCATAGCATAGCATAGCATAGCATAGCATAGCATAGCATAGCATAGCATAGCATAGCATAGCATAGCATAGCATAGCATAGCATAGCATAGCATAGCATAGCATAGCATAGCATAGCATAGCATAGCATAGCATAGCATAGCATAGCATAGCATAGCATAGCATAGCATAGCATAGCATAGCATAGCATAGCATAGCATAGCATAGCATAGCATAGCATAGCATAGCATAGCATAGCATAGCATAGCATAGCATAGCATAGCATAGCATAGCATAGCATAGCATAGCATAGCATAGCATAGCATAGCATAGCATAGCATAGCATAGCATAGCATAGCATAGCATAGCATAGCATAGCATAGCATAGCATAGCATAGCATAGCATAGCATAGCATAGCATAGCATAGCATAGCATAGCATAGCATAGCATAGCATAGCATAGCATAGCATAGCATAGCATAGCATAGCATAGCATAGCATAGCATAGCATAGCATAGCATAGCATAGCATAGCATAGCATAGCATAGCATAGCATAGCATAGCATAGCATAGCATAGCATAGCATAGCATAGCATAGCATAGCATAGCATAGCATAGCATAGCATAGCATAGCATAGCATAGCATAGCATAGCATAGCTTAGTATAGCAAAGTATAGTATAGTATAGCAAAGTATAGTATAGTATAGTATAGTATAGCATAGCATAGCTTAACATAGCATAGCATAGCATAGCATAGCATAGCATAGCATAGCATAGCATAGCATAGCATAGCATAGCATAGCATAGCATAGCATAGCATAGCATAGCATAGCATAGCATAGCATAGCATAGCATAGCATAGCATAGCATAGCATAGCATAGCATAGCATAGCATAGCATAGCATAGCATAGCATAGCATAGCATAGCAAAGCATAGCATAGCATAGAATAGCATAGCATGCATTTACGGAAGTTGTTTGAAGGCGGGCGGAGGTACGTCCGTGGGCTACTGATGGCATGTGGAACGATCCGGTAAAGTTTTCTATAATTTTTAAAATTTAGTGGTTGTGTGTGGGATTTTGGTGAGGGGGGGTCCGGGTAAGAAGACCAAGTCGTGATCTATACACAAAATCAGGGCAGAATTTGTCTCCGACGCACCGAAATTTTGAAAAAATTGGGAGGTAGGGGGGGGGGAAAGTTTCAGGAAATGTTATAAGCTAAAGTCCGGATTGACATCCGATTTCCAATTTTTTTTACAAAAATGACCTCATATGTACTGTTTCTGAGATAATCGATGTTTTTTGAAAAAAAATACGAAAATTTTCCGGATTTTTGCGCTATAATATTTTGAAAGGCATCCTTTGCACAAAAATAGCCGAATTTGGGCTTATCAGACGCGTCTTTTTATTTTCTACACACGTGTTTACTGTGTTTCTATTTTATTATTATTTATGCCTACCAACTAAATAAACACAATTTTTTTTTTTTAAATATTATTTATTTATTTGAAATTGTGAGAGTAGAAAGCCAAAAAAAAATGTATAGTCTATTTATTACACCACTGAATTTTTTATGTTGAAAATTTTTGTTATTTTTAACATGAAATTCCGGTTACGTAATTTCAAACCCAATTTGGGGTCTTTAGGGTTAGGTCCTAAAGCCGAGTTTTTGAGTTTAACGTCTTCGTCTGCCAGAAAAAATGATGCCTATGACGTCAGATTTTTGATTGGACCTTTGTGTCCAAAGTTATGGACCTTCAAAAAATCGGGTATATAGGGTCCGCCTCGCTACTTAGTAACTCAAGTTACTATGTACATACGAGTCTTAAAATACTAAATGACCTATCGTTGGATAGCCAGTGAAGCTAACTATTCTTGCCTGGATTGACCTGGGACAAAATGTTTGAGGAGCCGGGTATTTCAGGTCGTCAAAATCTTAAGACCTAACTTAGACTATAATATAAACTAAAAACTAGAACTAGTTATATTTCCTAAACCACAGCCTTAAAAAATCTGCAAAAAAATTACTCAAATTTAAAATGAGCTTTACTACCTCGAGCCAAAATTTGGGCGTGGTAGGGGGTGGTTTTCACCCTTCTTTATTTATATTTAAATGTATTTCTCACTGATTTCAAAAGTAAAAATCTAAATATTGTATAAAGCTAGAGATAAATATAAACTGTTTTTTTTGTAATTTTTTTGGGTTAAAGGTCTGGTTTAGGAGATATGACCCGGGATCGGGTACCCCGTGCCACGAGGTTTTTGGGTTTTTTGGTCTTATCCCGGCAAGTTCAACCTAGCAAAGCATAGCATAGTTCAGTTTAGTTTAATGTTTAGCTTTCTGAAACTGTCTCCAGCGTAATATTTTAATTAGAGAATTTATTTAGGTTATATCAATTTAATTTATATTCTTTATTATTTTTATATTGTAGAAAACCTAAAAATAAATAACAAATACAATATTGAAAAGTGAAATAAACAATTTACGGTTGTGCGAACTCAGCTAATCGCCAAAACACCAAGTGCACCAACACTATGCCTATATCCTGTGTGTTATTGCTCCTTGCCGCTTTACAAGGTCGAGTGCGCGAGTTGTGTACACTTTAGCTGCGCGCGACTGCCGCGCTCCCGTGGTTGTGTTTCACACTAATGCGGGTGATGAGAGACGCGCGGGTGAAATCAGAAATTTTTCTTGCCTTATACCCAGTCTTTGCTCTGTCTCTATCCCGCAAAGTCAGTGTCAGTATGGAGTTTGTATATGGTGTACTTACTTACCAGTGCGCTATCAGTCAAAAGCAAGGCTATTATTAAAAAAAAAACGTGAATAATATGCTATTTTTATTCATGATAAAATTGCGTATATCCACTTCATGAATAGACTAAAACTGTAGGGGGAGCACGCTTGTCTAGAATGAACTCTTTATTTAAAGACACTTCATAATGCAGGTACGTTTCGGCAAACATAGACTCCAAAAAATATAACCGAAACATAAATATAAAAGTAACCAGTAAGTATTATACGTATTTAAAACTTTTTAGAACATTAAAAATGAAACTCGATGATAAAGATCGCTAAATGCTCTGTCATTATCGGATGGACAAAGGGTTGCGAGCGCGTTGATGTCTTATGTATAAGCAAAAAAAAATATAAACTAAATGTTTGTAATGAATTTAGAGCTCAATCAAATAGAAGTTTTGTATTTAATTATGATTAGAGTTGAAAAAAAAATTATCATATTCAAAATATAATTAATTATAATAATATTATTTAATTAATATCATAATATAATATTAATTAAATAATTGTAAATATTTTGAATATAATGTTTTTTATTTTAAATTATTATTTTAATTTATTCAAAATTAATTATTGAAATAATTGATAAAATCGATAATTTCATAGGTTTCGCGATTATTACATAATTATTGCAATTAAACACTTTCAACGGATATTTTCACACGTGTTTTACATTATTTTAATTCCTGACATTGCGAAAACTTTGCAGTTTTCGTGGTCACAGGAAGACTAGATGACGAATGTCTATAGAGATGTTATAAAATTATTTACAAGTTCTGCCAGTGATTATGTGATTATGATAAGTACGCGATAATATCCGTTAAAAGTATTTAAATATTATTAAACTGTACTTTTTTATGATCAAAGGCTTGTACGCCATCTCATTTCATCTCAGAAGCCCAGAGGTTCTACATTGAAGATAGAGAGAGTCTACGTCGAAGATCACTTAGAGTTCAAGTTCACCAGCTTTATTATATCAAAATATTAGAATTATAAGTATACGCAATATGCTGATGGTGCACGCTTGCCTAGAAAAAACCGATTCACCGGGGGGTTGTAGTGGATATAATCCCACATAACCTAGCTGCACCGCAAGCAACCTATGTTTAGAAGATTACTCCCTCGAAAAAAAGGCACTCAAATTGTGACTATTGAGGAACATATTTGTAATATTCTATTATAGGGGTTTCTTCCTAATACTATAAGAGTTCTCTAGCGGTTTGCACAATTGAAATCTAGGCGTTTCGTTCGGGTTTTCGGTATATCAACCATGAAACGATGAAACCATGTCAAAACGGGCACTTTTGTATCCGCCCTGGCAACCTCATAGAAAAATGAGCAGGTCGAATGAGGTCATACATATCGTCAGTTCTAATAATAAATTAATATACCCATTTATCGATTGCGTAGATCAAATGTAAGTACCTATTGGAAAAAATCAAATAGTTACCTACAATAAGTAATTACGCATTTAGCAAAAGAAACGACATGATGCGTATATCGTAAGTATACGTACGTAATCGTAAGTAATATGGAAAATATGCTTAGAAAAACCAGAATTAAAAGTAATAAATTAAGTATTTATTTTACGTAAAAAAGGTTTGATAAAGAAAACGTTCAAACTTCTTGATTAGTTCTCGCCTTCAATTACGATTACCGATGTTTATTTATTGATCAATTAAGGATCACTACAGAAGTCTACGGAAGGCTCATCTGATTGCCAATTAAACATGTCCTTACTCCTCGGCTTTATAATCACTGCGTTAGATCCCATAATTTAACGATGGCCTAATAAATACTAGATGATTGATAGCCACTTCATAAATGTGGTTGTACATCAATAAAAATAATGGGAATGACAAGGTTAAGATGTAATTGGTACAAGATATGGAGTATTTGAACATACTGAAGGACGGCGAGGTCGTGCGTGCAACAAAAATTCGGCAGTTACTCGTTATTGGATATCATCACTAATTACTCTAAAATAGTAGACTGGTACATATTTTATTAGCAGCTGAAGGTCGCCCGTCATGGAGTGATGAGCTAGGCTAAGAATGCCCAACCTCTTTAACTCCCGGGTCGTAAACCGGCCCGCGAGTCTGCGCGTTTCAAAAGGCCGCTAAACTTTAAATTACAAACACATGGATCTATTACAATATTCAAGAAAATAGTGTCCTGGGTTTCACCATGACCATTAGCATACTTTAGTATACGCCACTCAGCCTGATCTTTGAATTTTCGCTTCCAGCGGCTTCCTACTGCTAGCCTTACGTATTATCGTGACTCCATTGTCCTAAATTTGATTTTGTAATTATTTTTTTTTTGAAATAACAACAAATAATTTAAAATGCATGTTGTTATGAAAATTCCCAAGTTATTTATTTTTTAATTTTAACCCAGGGTTTTAAATATTCTGTCTGCAGACAACATTTTATTCAGAAGTCTTACTAAAGTTTCTGAATCAAACAAACTATATTGAATTAAAGAATTGTTTAAAATTTGCAGTGCCTACCCGTCGATCATCAAGCAAGGTAAGCAATCAGGCAAGGATTTATTTATGAAGGTGACTGACAACCATTAAATCAAAATGGTGGTCCGTAGACAGAGATTGAGACTAGAAATATGATAATACCTAATATTCGTAGAATTAACATGTTTTTCTTAAATTAATTTTGGTATAAAATTCGACTAAACTAAAATATGACTTTGACAATATTCGATCAAAGACATTATATATTTTTATTTTATTTTAACAGTAACTAGTTAATAAATCACTTTAAAAAACTTAGATTTGTACGCCATTGTATTTCCATTTGGACGACCCTGAATGCTACTTTGTATGCATGTGCCATGTTCTGAGATTTAAATAATTTGATTTGATTTGTAGGTAAAATTAAGGCCCACCTCAAAATCGGTTGGGCAGCCCTGAAACTAGACTATCAAATTGATGGTTCTTAGATCTGTAGATCCAATCAGAGATTAGGTCGTGAATTCTCCGATATTAATGGAATGGCAGCAATTTAAGTGGGAGCTTCTTAACGAAAGCTCGTTTCTTAATTACGTTCTTTGTACTCGTAATAGACAAGTAGAATAATAACTCGTGAGATATTAATCGATTCAATTTGAACGTTCTGTTTGCTACTTTACTTGTGATTTGGTATGTTAGTCGTATTTGATGGTACATTCACGTCGAAGTAAGGCCCGATCTTCTTTTTTTCACTTCATTTCCCTGCAGATGAAAGGACGGGAAGCGAAAAGATGAAGATATACCTATACTTGTCAGAATGCCCCCCCCCAAATAAAATCCTGGATCCACCCCTGCTATCATGCCCGCAAGAGTTCTAGAGAGAGTCATATGACCAGAAATATACACATGAGAAGATGATGGTAATTACGCCAAGGTCTGGCGATAGTTATTGCTTACCAAAACTATAGAAATGAGTACAGTGGCGTAGGTAACAAAAGACCCTGGTGCAAAAAAAGAATTGGGACCCTATCTGTACTGGTTAGGTTTTATCAAGTATAATTGTAAATTTATATGAATACTTTAAAGGTGCAAAGCTACTTATTAGGGACATGTATGTGTATGAGTTTATATAGTAACTGACAGTGTTTTTTTTGTTTAGCATTTTTTTACTAAAGTTTTTTTTTGTTTTTAACAAAGAAGAATAATGTAGTACATTTAGAACGATGGTTTTTAACAACTTTTTTTATACGTGATAAGTCCCGATAAACATTTAAAACATGTATGAGTAATATTCTAAAGGTGGGACAAATTTTCGATGATTCACATTCATAGTTAACGCACTTTTAAAAAAAAAAACTGCTTATGGTAGCCAGTTCGATTTTCGAACAAACCTCTTTACAATGCCATATGGGCATTTTTTTCTTAGAGTTTTCCACGAGTTTCCACACGAATTTGACGTTCCAAATTCAAATCACTTTATTCCCTAGGGAGTTTCATACAACTTTATATCCCTGCTTTACTTTACGTTGAGGTTGCATGATATGTAATTGGACATTGTCAAGCAGGTGGTCGACACAATACACACACACACACAATCATAATATTATTAATTTGTGAATATTGTCCCAATTATACCACCTTTTTCTTGTAATTAGTAATGGTTGTGAACTAAGGGAACGATGTGTCAGTTCCTAGATTATTTTTACAACCCAACGATTTAGTTAAATTGCACAAGAAATAGTTTTTGATAGCCCGTTGGTCGAGTTGGTAGTGAACCTGCCTTCTGAGCTTGGGGGCGTGGGTTCGATTCCCACCTAGGACAAACATTTGTGTGATGAACATTTGTGTTTGTTCTATATCTGGGTGTTAATATCTATTTAAGTATGTATTTAAACCTATATATGTATATATATATATCAGTCTCTGGCAGCCATATCACAAGCTTTGCTTAGTTTGGGGTCAGATGACCGTGTGTGCAAAAATGTCCCGAAATGTCCCGAATATTTATTTTATATTTCTGAAATAATAAAAGTTTAATCATTTACTCACTACTTAGGCGGGGTACGGTATGACTGAATACTACTTACACAATAATGATTAGAATTTTTTTTTAAGTGGTGTAACATATTACACGTTGAATTGTTTGTGTGGACTTAATAACATTTGATTTTTCATGAATCTTTCAATTTCCGTAACACAAAAAAGAATTGACCCGAATTTGGCACCCCTAAAATTTGCCGCCGTAGGCTCCAGCCTACTCAGCCTGCTGGTAAATCCACAACTGTAAACAAGTAAGTAGATAAGTTTTTGAAAAAAAAGCGTGATAGCTGTGGGGCATATTCTATAATTGTACCTATTAGCTCTAAACGGCACTCCTATTTAAGCGTCATCGTTTTTTTAATAGCGGCCAACAGGCATGCCTTTAGCCTGAGACGCCAAATACCCCCGGAGATGTGCCAAATGCGTATTATATTGGAATCATCATCATTATCATATTCCAGGGTAGTAGGATGGATCGTAATACATTACGCTGGACCAGTGCATGTTAGTGAATGTCAATGTCTTTTGAACTTTTGAGGTTCTTGGAAATACCAATTTCCTCTCGATGTTTTCCTCCACCTTTTTTGAGCGATGGCATTGAAACTGCAGATAATACTAAATAAGTAATGGCCGAGGACAGAACCGGGTGTCGTCAGATTGTAAAGCGCACATGCAACCACCCGGCCATCATTGCTCACATATCGGGATATCAGTGAATTACGAGTGTAGAGAATTGGATATAATAAGTGTCTGATTTTTTATTTAAACGACTAAGTTTAAATTAAAAAAAAGGTTCACCCGTGGCACTGATTGTCAATGAGCAACATTGGCAGATCCAGGGGGGGGGGGGGGGCATGGTCCCCATGCCCAAACACCTAGTAAATCTATACATCCGACTCAATTTTTCGATTTGATTCCTTCGAACCTTGTCATAATGCCCACCCCCAAAATGAAATCCGGGATCCGCACCTGATCAGCGCTACTGATTGACAGTCGCGGGCATGTTAAAGATTTCTGGGCTTAAAAACCTTACAACGAGAAAGTTCTTACTGAAAGGTGATACTGCTTCTCACCTATATAACTGAACCGAGTTGGATCTGACTCCAAGTTTGTCTTTGTCAGTCAGTAAAGACTTGTCAGTGAATTATGGATTTAAATTAAACCTATACAACAAGATGGCAAAGGTGGAAACTACGCGCATGGTGATTACGGTTTGGCTATGTCAAAAACATGCCTACAACAATCTACATAATTCTTTTTTGTGCGTTGTAAATCATCATCATCATCATCAGCCAGAAGAAGTCCACTGCTGAACATAGGCCTCCCCCTTTAACCTCCACACTGAACGACAGCCTGCCTTTTGCATCCACTGGATGCCAGCGACTCTCACTATGTCGTCGGTCTATCTAGTAGGAGGCCTACCTACGCTGCGTCTTCCGGTTCGTGGTCTTCACTCAAGAACCTTTCTTCCCCATCGGTTATCGGTTCTTCGAGCGATGTGGCCTGCCCATTGCCACTTCAACTTGCAAATTGTAACAGCTATGTCGGTGACTCTGGTTCTTTGGCGAGTATCAGCGTTGTAAATATCAATATCGAATTACAACTCTGAAAAAAAAACGATATTCAGAAGGAAGGAATATACGTACGTACTCTAGATTTAGAAAAGCAAAATCAATTCAAGATTTCGAAATAAATAAACAAATAATAGGCGTTCATTTAGCAATGATCATTACAGTGAGATTACATAAGACGAAAAAATAAGTTTTCACCTAACACGTAGATCAATATTTAAAACTATAATTTGGACACGCCTCGGTAGTCGATAAGAAGGGCAAGTAAACTAATCGACTAGGAATAAAGTCAAACCCACTTGCCTAATGGATGTAGGTAGGTACGTAAAGTATTGTTGTGGTGCAGTAAATAGTTGACCGACCTTACATTGTTTGATTTTGAACATTCAGGGTGGTCTAATTACCTACGATTAAACTCTGTTTGAGGTCGACAAGTAGGTATTGATCGACGTTAAGGACGAGTGCCAAAATACGTGAGAAAACAATAAACGTTAGTAAATAAACCTAAAGGCACTCTAAATTGGCGAGCCTTGGAAGTAAAACTGACTGGTATGCCGTGACGTGAGGTCATAAGCTCTTTTATGCGGCTTATGGCGTCATGTTTCACATCTGCCGGACGCCCCGTGACGATCAACTTTTTTTTTTACTTCTTCGATGTATTAATTACTGAACTGCCAAATATGCAGTTACTAGCTGCGCCCCACGGTTTTACGCGCGTCGTCATAATAAACTTTCCTTGATCAAAAAAAATCTGTAACAAAGTCGATTCAGTTTATTTTTTTCGTTTTATGCTCTAATGAAAGCTCGTAACAACCTGGAAATTGCATGTAATGAAAGGCAATCCTATTCAACATGGATAGATTTTTGATAGTTTCGTTTTTTTGTGAAATTAAAAGTGTAAAAAGGTCGCGAGAATTTGCGCGCGCCGCGCTCAGTACCGCGCCAAGCGTCATCGAGGTCGGAGGTCGAGGTCACCTATGTTCGTTTTTGTCGTTGCACTCCCCCCGCGGGCCTCCTGACTCTTGCGTGGCAAAATACATCGTCGCTATAACTTGGCGGGGGCTGAGGGAGCGTTTTGTTGCCTACGCGACTCGGATAACAGGCCGTTAGGAACCGTACATATTTACGGGATAAAATATGCCACCATTGAGTAGACTCAAAGGTGACATAGGATGCGGATAACACACGTAAATTACACCCGTGCGAAGCCGGGGCGGGTCGCTAGTGTAGGTATATTTTCTTGTATAATTGTATTATGCCATCATCATCATCATCAGCCAGAAGACGTCCACTGCTGAACATAGGCCTCCCCCTTTAACCTCCACACTGAACGACAGCCTGCCTTTTGCATCCACTGGATGCCAGCGACTCTCACAATGTCGTCGGTCCATCTAGTGGAAGGCCTCCCTACGCTGCGTCTTCCGGTTCGTGGTCTCCACTCCAGAATCATTCTTCCACATCGGTTATCGGTTCTTCGAGCGATGTGGCCTGCCCATTGCCACTTCAACTTGCAAATTTTAACAGCTATGTCGGTGACTCTGGTTCTTTGGCAAATATCCACATTTCGAATTTTATCGCGCAAATTTTATTATGTAATGACACATTACTAATGCCAGCGATAGAAATAGCAATATGATTTTGATTTTATTATTATAACACCAAATTTCTATTGATTTGACAAGTGGGCACTTCAGCCTGTCAAACCCGGCGTACTTGGTACTACTATGAAATTCGACTTACCTACCTACGATCGGTTTTGTTACTGAATTGCGAACACTTGCCGTCTTTTTATATATAGGGTTACGCATATAGACTATATTAAACCTAAAGGGGCCCGTTATCCTCATCATTGTGAACTACTTTTACTATGGGAATAACCCTGAAATACCGAAAGAAATATTAGCTGCTCTAAATTTTATCGAGTGTCAATGACCGTTTTCTATGGAACAGCTGATATTTTTTCGCGATTTCAGAGTTGGTTCCATAGTAAAAGATGGTCATAACGACGAGTACAATGACCTTCTTTCGGCTTAGTACAGTCTATATGTATAGCCCTGTAGATAAATAGTTACTTTATTCTCAAAATATAGAATGCGCACTTCTTTTATGAACTATCGCATTTTCGCTATTTCTTTGGAGAAACATTTATTTGTAAATTTGTTTGTTGTCTATTTAAGTACCTACTAGTAAGAAGGTTCTAATGTAGATGGTTAATTGGGTAGTAGACAAGTAGAAGAATTGTATAAACATTTTACGATGTCCATAAATCATTTAAGGTGGCGCCTATTCTGCCTAGATGTTAAACAATATTGTCAGTCGATTATTATATTTATATTTTATAGTGTTGTGTTAGTATCAGATGAAATAACTAATTTTAGTAATTAAGTAAACTAAGTTTATAAATATATTTTTAAATTTTTGTACCTATATAGGTAACTTAAACTTTGTTTGTGTTAGCAAGTTTCCAACGCTTACAAATGCATACACTTACCATTTTAATTAGGTATTCCGTAGATGTAACTCGTAGAACGTTCAACAAATAACACTAAAATCTAAACTTATTTAAATAAATAAAAAAGTTCGAAATTCGAAAACGATGTTTCCCGCCAAAACCGTAGGCGTTCAAAACGCATGCGCGGTTTCGAAGCGCGTGTTGTTCTGCCAGTTTTGGATGTTTTGCACGACCACCGACTGGCGTTCACCATCTCTCCAGTTTCCCGGGAGATGCGCACGTGATGCGCCTTGAAAGTAGGTATTAGCGGTGGGCGGTTAGAACTTTTGTTGATTTAAATACCCGTTCAAATTGCTCGGATTTTTATCCCTGCGGCCAACGGCTAACGGCTAACTCGGTAACAAACTAACGTTAAATCAGTTGGTCACTCAGTTGGAAAATCACGCGACCGTGAACCTTAACGCGCCCAGATACGGATTGCGGTCGCGTGATTTTCCAACTGAGTGGATTTAACGTTAGTCTGGTGCCGCAATAGCAGTTGTCCGTAAGGCCCCAGGACTAGGTTTAGGTAACTTATCTAAACATACGTACAATATTATAAAGAGGAAAGATTTGTATGTATGTTTGTAACGAATTGGCTCAAAAAGTACTGGACCGATTTTAAAAATTCTTACACCATTTAAATGCTACATTATCACTGATTAATATAGGCTATATAACTATACCCGTGCGGAGCCGGGGCGGACCGCTAGTTATAAAATATCGGAGCCGAAGTCGGAATTGGAGTTGCAATATCAATCGGAAGGCCTCAGGTGGTTGACCTGCTTGCCATCTCCAGAGCCTGAAAACACATATTTTAATGAAAAGTAGGCGGACCAGCTGCCACACTCATTGGAAGCTTCGCACCATTACGCCAAAAAAATTATCAAGGGGAGATGTTTTGTACCTACCACAGGCAAGTGTGATTCTATAATTTTTACAGTGTGTAGGTACTTACAAACTTACAGGTGGGATAAATTTAAACTAGGTACAGTTTTTTCTTCGTGAATTTCTTATGTGGCTTTACTTTGTTCTCCATATAATAATGTTCTGTGGTTCTCCACTAGCAACGCCAACGCTACTGAACAAGGCCCGCGGCGCGTTAAGTTATCTCAAAAAATTTGACCTCTATTTCCTAGGGAATAAAGTCCAACTTTTACAGGTTAACTTAACTCACCGCGATAAGCCGGGTCTCCTGCGCTAAAAATCTAACAAAACAATTAACAACTTAATCTAAGTTAACAACATGCTAACAAAACATTGCGGGCTCCTGCAACTTTTCAAATAAAATGTCAGGAAGTACCTACTTATAGGTAAGTTAGATGTCAAGTCCTTTTGTAAAATAAATTCGGATAAGGAAGACGTGTTCTCAAAGTTATTTATACTAAAATAATTCATTTTAAAATAGGTACCTAGTTACTCAAACAAAGTACCTATAGGTACACACTAAGACTTAAGCGAGAGAGACCACCACGTCTGTAATGTTAGAAAACAACAGTTAAATAAATATTCCTTTCCCCAGGGGAACTAGGGAACTACGATCGTGATTGGAGATATACTTAAGTTACTAGCTGCGCCCCGCGGTTTCACCCGCGTAGTGATGAAAAATGGTGATGGCGATGATGATGATGAAAAGTAGCCTATGTCACTCTCTGGCTCTTGAACTATACCTACCCATGCAAAAAATCAGGTTGATCTGTTGTTCCGTTGCAGCGTGAAAGAGGAACAAACAAACCAACAAACAAACACACTTTCGCATTTATAATTTTAGTATGATAATCTCAGGAGTTTTGGCGCCAACGTGAAAAAACATGTCTCATTGTAAATTCCAAAACTTGTGTTCTTAAAAAAGTAAACATCAAGTTATCAACGTCATGTGTCAAATAGTGCTTTGACATTGACATACATATAACTCGTCACGGTTTGTTTAGGGATTATACTATGTAAAACTCGATTATAATTATAGCTTTTTTCGATTCTTTTCTTCGTATAGAGATTTATCGATTTTTGTTATTAGGTATATAAAACGATTCTTTGGTATAATAATATAGTTTATGTTTTATTTTTAACTTATAACAATCCAGAACCTACTTGTTTGCATTTTGCTATAAACAAATTCTTTAAGTAACTAAGATAATGATGAAAGTAAAGAAAATAAAGAATGGGCATGCTAAATATACAAGTATGTTTGTAAATATATCGGCTCTGTTTGATTCTATTATTATATTATTATGCTGTTTTGAAAAGCCATGAAAATTCTATAATGCGCGCATAACGCAGTGCATTATGCGCGTGTTTTAAGTTATGGAATCAGGGCCCTTATTCAAATGCTCACAACATGTTCATCCAGAACAAGAATTACTTCTAGGATAAATCTAGAATAATGAATACACCGAACAAAATACAGTGTAACAATAAATAAATAAACTAGAAGTAGGTATAATGGGTGTCCTTGTCGTGATTTCTTCCAGGTAATATGTATTTTAATCAGATCTAATAAAGTACCTACAGCTGCTGTTAGGAATTAATTTATAGTGATGCGGACAATTTATATAGAAGGAGAGGTTTAAGCTACCGACAATAGAAGAAAATAGCAGAGTCCGAATAAAATTATGATTATAATGAAACGAAAATCTTAGATGAAGCGAATGACAATTATTTTTTTAAAAAACAATGTTCTTTTTTTTTCTACTTATTACACACCAGCGCCACCGTCGTGGAAATATTGAATTAATTTCATGAAGGTTGGCACAAGGAGTAAGATTTCGGATGGCGAGTACGCCACAAATTTTTGGTTAAAATAAAAGGTTGAGGATAATCGATAAAAAATATAATCGATTTTTACATTACCTTCCTAACATTGGCATATCAACCCTAACCCTAACTCTAAATTAAATCAAAACAAAATTGCATTGCATGCATTGTGTTCGCCGGATAGTCTGAATCCCGAAAAATTGTAATTTAATCTTTTCATTGTACCAAACAATAATCAGTTGAAAATGAAGATGTTTCTACTTCTGGGTATTATTTTATCCACATCTGGTACAAGTAAGTATACATTTATAAAGCAAGTTATGATTACCACTGGGGTGTGGTTCCATGTAACGGATTATTTATTTGTATTCAAGCGGCTTGCTATTGTTGATTTTACTGTATGTATTATCTATTATATTAAAATTGTATCGCATGACTCATTGAAGAGTACATTGTGTGGAATTAACTTCTAAAGGCAAGTTACAAAAGATAACTAAAACACAAATCACTGGCCAAAATAGTATGAACAAGAACTCTGCATTTGATGGTCTATCTATGATATATTGCTGAAGTTGTGAAGTACTTATCTTTACAAAAGCCATAAATCAAGAATTGAAGTGTCATTATTTGTTACTACTAGCTTTGCCCTATGCCTTCATCCACCCTGTAAAAATGTATAAAACTTTCAGAATAAGTTGAACCATTTGAAAGTTTACCCTGATAAACAACTTTATTTTCTTATCATGGCATTATTCAGAAACATCCAATAGGCTTATATCAGCTAAAATGTGTTGTCTTGCTTCTGTGTGTGACCATTCTCATAAGCAAAAAGTTGACAAAGCTATTTTTTACAGTACTGTCTAATATGATGCCTTAATTATTATACCTCCAGGTTTACTTTTTATTGTACTGTCTAATATAATGCCATAATAATTATTATACCTCCAGGTTTAGCAATATGGTGTTACCAGTGCACTGCAGCTACCCCAGGTTGTCAGGAGCCATTCAATTGGAGAGGAGTGGGATATCTCGGCAATCCGTGTCCAGATAACGAAGACATCTGTGTGAAGCTTATTGAGAGGAAAGGAGGTAAATATATGAAACTTGCATCATCAAAATCAGCCTACCTAAGAGGCCTAACCTCTTCCAAAGCACCTCAATCCTCGACTTTTCTCTTCCAGCCACTGCCGGTTGCCTTTCATCTATACTATAATATTATAAAGACGAAAGATGTTTGTTTGTTTGCATTGAATAGGCTTCGAAACTACTGAACCGATTTGAAAAATTATTTTACTGTTGGGAAGCTGCTCTATCCCTGGGTGACATAGGCTATATTATGTTTATAAAAAAAATAGTGATCCTTACTAAAACTCCAATAATGTAACCCAAGGTGTAAAAAAATAAGACTTACACCCGTGCGAAGTTGGGGTGCGTTGCTAGTATATAATATTGCCACTCCATCGATTATTAAGGCTTCTTACGCTCCTTTTCGTGGTTTCCACTCTAGAACATGTCTACCTACCTCAGTGGTTATTGCTTCTGTGACTAGCCCACTGCTACTTCAGTTTGCTGGTATCCTGAGTTATGTGACTTTAGTTTGTTGGCAAATTACTTCATTATGACTGTATAGTTCGATCATATACTTTTCATGTCCATATAATTGATTAATTTTCATTTGGTTAAATAGGATATTGAGACATCAAAATCGCTATAAGCATAAAAATAAAAACCTAAACACACGGTTCCCGGTTCAACCCTGGGCCCTGCACCAATGATTTATTCAGTACATCCATAAATAAATGATGTGCAGATTCGATGCCATAGCTCAATAACAGTGATGGCAAACGTCGTGAGGAAACCGGTATGTCCAAGAAACTCTAAAGTTCTAAAATGTTGCATGTTGGTCAATATCATGTCATTCACCAACATGCACTGGGCCAGCATGGTAGATAAAGGCCCATCCTCTCTCTGAGAGATGGGCCAACAGTGTCCCAACAGTGGGGACATGTAGAGCTGATAATTATGATGAAGTAATTTATTATGGGCAAAGTAGTGGTCCGATCGGAGATCACGCCCTATCTCCCTCAATTGCCATCCTGGATAAGAAGCATTTTTTTCTCTTTCGAGCTCCCACGGGGCCGAATAATATCAATTAATAAAATTCTAAATTAATATCAAAATACTCAAATAATTGGTATTTAAGTTATTTTGTATTCAAGTTTAACGTAAATCATTTTCTATTTCCAGCTCAAGAAGTGATTACCAGGGACTGCCTGAGCAATTTCAGGGCTTTCCGGACAGACATCCCGGCGGACACGTACGAAGGCTGCAGACCGGCTGCCAAGGACATGAACTTGGCTCATTATGTCAACAACACCATAAAAGAGCTGGATATCAGGAGGTCAGTTACTATAGTCACCGCGTTACCAACTGAGTCGTAGGGCCATAAACGTCATACCATAAGACCTGTAAGTGCGAGCGAGATAGACAGACAATGATTTATGACCTGACGACTCAGATGATAATGCATTTAGTCAAATGGTCTCTTATATTATGGGTTTATAGTCTAATTTCAGATAAACATATTTAAATACCTATATTTTTAATCCACGAACCGGACGCAGCGTAAGTAGGCCTCCTTCCTAGATGGACCGACTACATCGTGATAGTCATGGGTACCCAGTGGATGCAAATGACAGACTGTCGTTCAGTGTGGCGTGCTAAGGGGGAGGCCTATGTTCAGCAGTGGATATATGGCTGATGAAGATGATTCTTAAAAATCTATCTACAATGTATCATAATAAAACAATCACCCACCCCCCCCACTGATCAGATAAAGAACACCACTACCAAATATTTGGGAGATTCAAATGGAGTAGATCCAATTAGGACCAATGAACTGTCCTGATCTCAGCCACCTTATGTCTTCTTATCCAGTAGAATAGATTATATTGCAATCTGATTGTTGTTCCATAATACTTATTCAATGTGAGGTATTGTTGTATTCAACATAGCTATAACAATGTTCATGTCATCTATTGCACACAAAAGGTGTCATTCCAATAGGCTAGCGAGGTTGCAATACTCGCTATTATGTGAAAACCAATGACAATATAACCACTTGACTGCTCATCCTTTACCCCGCATGAGGCAAAAGTTCTAACATGTCAACCTAAGCTATTTCGACCTTGTAGACAGCTTCAGCATACAGGATAATTGTAGCTCCATTTCACTCATTCACACCCTTATTCATGTGAGGGGTTACTGCCTAACTGCGAGTAAGCGATTCAAAAATGATCAGGGCAAAAGAAGTCCTTGTACCAGTAAAATATTAGGTAAAAGCCGCCTTAGGTATAGGAGAGCGACCATAGATTTGTGGAAAGAGCGCTCGGGGCATCAATCCAGATAGTGCAAGTTCAAATCTTACTGGTTGTATATTTTTTTATGAATAACTTTGTAAAGTTTAGGCGCGCTCAGTGCTCGAAATGGACTGGAACGCACCGAAACGCCGTTCCGATTCGTGAAATCACCGTTCCGTTTCATCAAGGAATCCAACGACACCTCACTCGTCAAAATCGGTCAAGCCGTTTAGCTTACAGGAAACTTACATGTAACCCAAAAAGATAACCGTCTTTCTTGGACAATCGGTTAAACGTACGCAACGCTTGAAGGGAAATGCGTTCCAGTTCGTAAGTCCAATCCGACCACTGGGCGTGTTTCACTGTAATCTCATTCCGGAGTGAACCTTCTGTACTTGTACACTTATTTCGTCGATGCCTTAACACAGGAATTCTAATTTCAGGGACTGGTACGACGAGACCTTGTGGTGTTTCTGCTTCCTCGACCACCGGTGTAATGGCGCTTCCACAGTGGCGACGACAACGGTGTTGGTAATAGCGTCCACCATGCTGGTATTAGCTAAAACTGTCTTTTGATGAACATTCATTGCAACGCTTTCATTTCATACAGTAGTAAAGCGCGGGCAGTGACGATTATATAATTCGATATAACCGCACATTCGGCAGCTCATATACTCAATAACCTATAAGGTCAATACTGTTGATAAAACTATAATAATATACTCCCAGACTAATCTTACCCAAACCGGTAAGATAAAGGCAACTAAATAAAAAATATACACTAAAACATACACTTATAAATCTGTGCCTCCTGTGATGAGTGATTTAAGTCGAGTTGTACCCTTTTCGTGATTTTAACAAAATAATGATCAGAAAAAAAAGCCGATTTTTTTGGTCCAACTCACGTTTGTCTATCTGCTATAGTTTCGGAGATAATTTTGTGCAATGTGATATAAGTGCCAGGATTTTGGCAAAAAAATCGTGAATATAGATATATGTCAAGTTGTAACGCCTTAAAGTAATTGATACACAAGTTGTTTTTCGTGATTTATGGTATAAAAGCGATTATATTAGTTTTCACATTTTATTTTTCAGTATATTTCTCGTGAATATTGACATATTTAGAATTAAATCGCTTTGAACCAATTTTTCTCAATACTAATTAGGGTACAATTCAACATGTACCGCTTAATCCGAATCTAAATATTTGCTTAATTTGTGACAAGTGATACATCTTGACATATACCATTCGACACAAATAAATTTTTATGTGTAAACGAATATAAATAGAATTGTATCTAAAACTCAAACAAAATTAAAAAAAATATATGAAGAACAAGATGTGCTAAATGATACAAGTGCGTACTGCGTACATGATAAGGGGGACGGGGATACGCGGGGCTGTGCAAGTGAAGTGACGCGGGGTCGGGGAAGCGCGGGCGACGGGCGTTAGTACCATCGCCAACAAGCACATCAGAAAATGCTAATCCTGGTTGTTCATTTTGGAAAAGTAAAAGGAAAATAGTGATAGAAAAAAACAAGAAAAAGTGATAAAGAAAGAAGACAGGATAGCATAAAGAGAAAACTTTTTCCTAACATCATCATCATTATCAGCCAGAAGACGTCCACTGCTGAACATAGGCCTCCTCCTTTAACCCCCACACTGAACGACAGCCTGCCTTTTGCATCCACTGGATGCCAGCGACTCTCACTATGTCGTCGGTCCATCTAGTGGGAAGCCTACCTACGCTGCGTCTTCCGGTTCGTGGTCTCCACTCAAGAACCTATCTTCCCCATCGGTTATTGGTTCTTCGAGCGATGTGGCCTGCCCATTGCCCCTTCAACTTGCAGATTTTAACAGCTATGTCGGTGACTTTGGTTCTTAGGCGAATATCCACGTTTCGGATTCTATCGCGCAAAGAAACTCCGAGCATGGCTCTCTCCATTGCCCGCTGTGTGACTCTGAGTTTTTCCAAAAGGCCAACAGTCAAGGACCACGTCTCAGTACCATATGTCATCACTGGCAACACACACTGTTCAAAGACCCTTGTCTTTAGGCACTGTGGTATCTTGGACGAGAAGATGTCACGCAATTTCCCAAACGCTGCCCATCCGAGTTGGATTCTTCGGGCGACCTCTTTGCCTAAGTTGGACTTACCTAACTGAATAATCTGTCCAAGATAGGTGTAATGATCAACAACTTCAAGAGTATCGTTCCCAACGACTATCGGCACGGGTTCAACACGGACATTGGACATAATTTTTGTCTTGTCCATGTTCATTTTAAGACCCACCTGTTGGGAATGACTACTGAGGTCGCTGAGCATCGTATTTAGGTCCTCCAGCGACTCTGCCATGATGACTATATCATCGGCAAAACGAAGGTGAGTGATGTATTCGCCGTTGATGTTGATGCCTAATCCGTTCCAGTCCAAGAGCTTGAAAATGTCCTCCAATGCATTCGTGAACAGTTTCGGAGAGATAACATCTCCCTGTCTCACGCCTTTTGCAATTGGATTGGTTCCGTGCTCTCGTCCTGTAATCGGATCGACATGGTGGCGTTTCTATACAAACACTTCAACACTTCGATATAACTATAGTCGATATGACAACGCTGGAGGGACTGCAATACTGCCCAGGTCTCGATTGAATCAAAGGCTTTCTCATAGTCCACAAACGCTAGGCATAATGGCCGATTATACTTATCAGTCTTCTGTATAATCTGGCGGAGCGTGTGTATGTGGTCTATGGTACTCCAGCCTTTACGGAAACCGGCTTGTTCGGGAGGCTGAAAGTCATCAAACCTGCTTTCGAGACGGTTCGTAATGACTCTGGAGAACAACTTTTACACATGGCTCAGGAGTGAGATGGGTCTATAATTCTTCAATAAGGTGTTATCATCTTTTTGAAGAGGAGCACCACCACACTCCTGGCCATGCTTCAGGCGTAGTACCATCGAGTATGACTGAATTAAATAACTTCTGGAGGACTAACAGTACCGGTTTTCCACCCGCTCGCAGTAGTTCTGTCGTGATTCCATCATCACCCGGTGCCTTGTTATTCCGAGCCATTCTAATCTCGTACAGGCTGATGTCTGGGATGTCCTCAGTGAAGTGTCGGGTCAGTTTAGCTCTCTTGTCCTGAGCTGTACTAATACTGTAATTTTCGTAACACTGGCATCGAATACACAACAACGTCAGGATAGACGAAGAAAAGTCATGAATTACGTGATCTTGACAACTGTCGTAAAAAGTGCAAAGAGAGGTTGCCAGTGCATTTAAGGTAAAATCTTTTCGATACGTATTGGAGTCTGGGAAGTTATGAAAGAAGAACCGAATTTATGGCGAAATGTAACTCACGTGTTTAATTGAATTTTGATAAAACTGTGCCTTATTTGTCAGAAGTTAATAATTTTGAAGAAGTTTAAGAAACGTTAATTATTTTTTCAAAACTTGTATTTATTTTCACAATAAATGTGCATTTTAATGAGGGGTATAACTTGACTTGTATCATTTAATACATATTTCAAAAGACTTGAATTTTAGCGTACTGATACAATTCAGGTAAATTATGATAATAGCGAACAGATACGTAAAACAATCTAATCTTTAGGGTAGTATTTTTATTATTTGTTTGAACAACATTGTGTTAGGTATATTATTCTAATGAGTTATTAGTTTTTTTTACTTCTTATATATCAGTTTACACAAAGACAACTTTTAGGTGCAACATAATTTAATTGTACTTGTATCACTTATCACATAATTCAAACACATATTAAAAATTAAAAAAGGTACATCTTACAGATTTTTCATGGATTACTTTAAAACAATAACATTTTAAATAAAAATAAAAATGCACAGTGAAAGTGAATGTTTTTATCTACAAAAGAAGGTACTTAAGTGTAACCTAGCCCAATTAGTTCACGAACTAGATTTTTTTAAATCTTGTTTTTGCGCTCCTGTAAAGTGTTGATTTTTGACTTGTATCACTCATCACAGGAGGCACAGAAATATACTATAACTTTTTTTGTCTTGGCAAGTGCCTTTATTAACTAAACAAAATACAAGTTAAAACTAACACTACAAATACAGTTAGACTGCCCATAGACCGTTTAAGGTCTAAAGACAATCCAAATGCTCAAGCCCACTACCAGTTGGCAGCGTACCCAGCATGCTGGCGGCATTACCACGTTGAATGGCAATGCTTATGCGTTGAGCAAGAAACACGCCAGCATTTTGGTCACGCGTCGCATTAGCCAGGCGCTCTGAAAGATTTTTGAAAATGAGGTGAGCTCCCGGTCCCCAAGGGCTAAAGACTAAATATACGCTTTTGTTTATCGAGTCGAGACTTAGCACTGGCACAGAAAAAAATTCTGAGCGAGCTGTTAGTTTTTTTGTTGCATCTCATTCCAAATCCATAGCTGCAGTCCATAGTTTACTTACAGATATACAAAGTGTAGATTACTCTCTATAGAGTTTTTGAGGGCATTAGTCTGTGAGATTCAATCAAAGTAAATCATCATACGATGTACATCTATACAATATTATAAAGAGGAAAGATTTGTATGTATGTTTGTAATGAATTGGCTCAAAAAGCAACGGACCGCTTTTAAAAATTCTTTCACCATTTGAATGCTACATTATCACTGATTAATATAGGCTATTTTAATAGGCTATATAACTATACCCGTACAGAGCCGGGGCGGGCCGCTAGTAAAGAATATACGCGTCGACTAGAGAACCTCCTCCTTTTCTTTGTCGGTTAAAATGAAATTTAGCTTAAAAAAAAGAGTTAATTTTTTTTATGTCGAAACACAAAACGATGTTTGCTCTAATTTAAAAATAATTGGTTAAGAGCGAGTAGAGATACCCAGTGATAGGGTTCCGTAGCCAAAGCCATTTATATAAAAAGCCGGACTGTTTTTTTTTAAATTTTTTATCTATACTAATATTATAAAGAGGAAAGATTTGATTGTTTGTTTGTTTGTTTGCATTGAATAGGCTCCGAAACTACTGAACCGATTTGAAAAATTCTTTCACTGACGGGAAGCTACACTATCCCCGGGTGACATAGGCTATAATCTATACCCGTGCGAAGCTGGGGCGGACCGCTAGTTTATTATAAGCTGACTCGAAATAGAGCTCCTCGCCGTAAACAATATTGAAATGTGTTCAAAATTAAGGAAGATATTATAAGCATTGAATGCCTTGCTAGACAGAGACAGAAATGTCTTGCTTACGTCACATGTAAGTAAGCCGTACAAACTCCATACTGATACTTATTTTGCGGGAATGGGACAGAGCATATCAACCTGACCCGACCAAAAACTTTAAACGAATCTCAGAACTTAACTAGCAGATTGAAATATTTTCTTCAGTAGTTGTTTTTTTTTTAATAAGAGTAATTTTTAACATCTTAAACACAAATAGGCTATCAGACAGCTGATAGCCTATTCAAATGAGAATGTCAAAATGATGTGTCATTCGCGTTTACTTAGGGTTATCTTGTTGTTGACCAAAAAAGCATTTTTCATCTATCTAGGTCATCGAGATACGATACAGATGTGATATAGAGTCACAATCTTGCCAAAAAATATCCGAACCAAAACTCGGCGCATTTCAATAATTGATACAATGTTTGTACAATGACGCTCGGACGTTTTTGACTGTTTTCACTGAGAGATTGGGACTCTATAGGAATTGTATCTCGATGACCATCGATGTAGGTATTTTTGTAAGACATTTTGTTATAATTTTACGCTATTAGTTAATAGGCATCTACATCTCATCACTAGCAGCTAATAAGTGATTATTCCAATTAAAAGAAAATCATCCGTCCAACACATAAGTTAGTTTAATCTTAAAAATAGGTTTAAGACATAATAAAGAGTTTACAATTAAGCAATATAAGTGCCTCTGATCACGTTTTTTCGTGAATTTTACATTTATATTTTGCATGACAATACATTTATTATATTTAAATAGTTATGTAATTATATTTCATAAAACACTGCCAAACGTATTTTTTTCACACGCATACCTAACTTGACTTTTATTTGTGAGTAGCTTCGAGATACAATACCCATAGAGTCACAAACGTGCCAAAAATGTCCGAACCAAAACTCTGCGCACGCTACGCATTGCGCCGACTTTTTGGTTAGTTGTAAGGCATCCGCGATCCAACTACAACGCTGCCCAATGCCAGTGCAGCGATGACATAGCAAACTAGCGACGCTGAACACTATGCAAGCGAGATAACGTCTAAATTGGGAGTAAATGTGGCATTGTGAATTATATAATTGATGTCTCGACGCTCGGACATTTTTTGACTGTTTTCACTTAGAGATTGCGATAAAATCCGAAACGTGGATATTCGCCAAAGAACCAGAGTCACCGACATAGCTGTTAAAATTTGCAAGTTGAAGTGGCAATGGGCAGGCCACATCGCTCGAAGAACCGATAACCGATGGGGAAGAAAGGTTCTTGAGTGGAGACCACGAACCGGAAGACGCAGCGTAGGTAGGCCTCCCACTAGATGGACCGACGACATAGTGAGAGTCGCTGGCATCCAGTGGATGCAAAAGGCAGGCTGTCGTTCAGTGTGGAGGTTAAAGGGGGAGGCCTATGTTCAGCAGTGGACGTCTTCTGGCTGATGATGATGATGACTTAGAGATTGTGACTCTATAGGTATTGTATATCGATGGATTTTTACTTCTAAACAATATGTCACTAGTAACTCGGTAATGTCGAAACTACATAATTATTTTATTGATAGGTATTTGGTTGGTGGAAGTCTTCGGTTAGCCTAAGAATGTTCGAAGATTCTCAATATGTTTAGTACATAGTTGAGAATTGTGCGCTGTCTGTCAAAATCTAAACTACATCGCATCTAGCGTGCCTGTGCGACCTGTGCGTGTTAATCCAACATATATGATATGTGTGCCTATTTATATTTGCTCTCAAGAATAACGCGACACGCAAAAACAGCACGCTAACGAAGTCGACAAATGACTGACTTCAACCTGGTGCGCGGTATAATAAAATTGTTAGGACCACCGACATGGTACCCTATTGTTACAAATGGTAAAGTTAATTTGCCCCGTCCTTACTATTCAGGGTTGAGCGGAAAACGTGTACTAAGTCGAAAGAGGTCCAAATACCCATCATTATAGAGAACTTACTATGGGTTCACATGGTATGGGTTACTTACAGTGGCAGTGGGCAGGGCACATATCACGCAGAACAGATGGCCGATGGGGCCGAAAGGTTCTGGAATGGAGACCACGGATTGGTAAGCGCAGCGTAGGACGTCCACCCACAAGATGGACAGATGACCTAAAAGAGACCGCAGGGAAACGCTGGATGCAGGCCGCTTCCAACCGGCCCTTTTGAAGATCCATGGGGGAGGCCTATGTCCAGCAGTGGACGTCCTATGGCTGAAATGATGATGATGATGATGATGACTATGGGTTCAACCCTGAAATCATGAAAAAATATCATTGGAAACTGTGATTTAAACTCTACTAAATCTATAAAACAGCAGTTTTTCAGCAGGTATACTTAATCTGTGTAGAACCGACATTATACGGAGATAATGTTGGAGTGGACTAAATTAGTTTTTATCGTTACATTTAACGCGTATAAGGCGAATTTACAGAAACGCAAATTGCAGTAAGGTGACTATGAGGCTGGTTATCAGGCTGAATATCGAGAGGAATATCCCGGCGTCCATATCGTACATGTCGTATATGGACAGCCTTGGAGGTGTCTCATCTGCCATCTTCAGCATTTTCCTGGCTTTTTCCCTCAGTGGCCCTGAAAACAAAATTACAGAATCAGATGTATTAAATGTTTATCGGGATTTACCTAAATAAAACAATACCGTTACCTAAACGGCTGCTTAACCTAACCAACCTAACCTAAACATAACCTAACCGGTTGCTGTTTGCCTAAATTAAATAATACGTGATAAGTAAGTCTCGATAAACATTAAAAACATGTGTTCAAAGCGCGAAAGTTTAAAAATTACTATCAGAATCAGAAAACATTTATTGATCAACTGATAGATTATTATTCTGCTAGATGTTAGTGCAAAAATACAGGGGGGGGGGGGGTATATGAATTCAGGGTTACATATACAGGGTTACGCATATAGACTGTACTAAGCCGAAAGGAGGTCGTTGTACTCATTGTTATGGACAACTTTTACAATGGGACCAACCCTGAAAACGCGGAAAAAATCAGCTGTTCCATAGAAAACGGTCATTGACTCGCGACAAAATGTATGGATTAGTAGTCTATACGCGTAACCCTGTATAAGTGTATATGACCTTGCTATTTTTTTAACCATTTAATATTATCTATTGTTTTATAATTATCAATTTAGAAAACCGTCTTTAAAATTAGTAAATACGCAATTTCGTTCTATTGGATGTCATATTTTTTCCAGTTATTTTGATCGGAAATTAAATACTATCAAATAGATCAATTTTCCAAAAATTGGGTTTATAAATGACGAAGTTCTGAGGTAACAAACATGTAAAAAAAAATACAACCGAATTGAGGACCTCCTTAAATTGAGGTCCTTTTTGGAGTCCGTTAAAAAGGACGCTAAGGGTAAAAAAAAAAAACTGAAGGTGAGCATCGTCCGTTTCCCGTATTAGTCTTGATTTTCCTTCGAAGTTATATAAGCAAAGTTTCATACACACCTACCTACTGGTTTAAATTTTCGGAAACTATTCAGCTGGTTTTGAAGAAACTTTGTATGCATAATTAATTTAGCAACATTAAATTGTTTGAAATGACTTACTTTTTAGAAGGAATAAGGAAATCTATTTAACGACTTTACCGATTTTATATATCTTTTTTTTAAGTTTAAAAAAAAAGACTGGGGTGGACCGCTGGTTTATTTATAAAAATAAGGTAATAATGGCGTAAGTATTTGATGCGATTTAATCATATTATGATCCTTTCACAACTTAATGTTCTTTTAAACACCTACGCTTATTATTTATGCATATTATGTAGATGGAACACGATGTTATGCCATTAATGACTAATAAACACGTATTAAATAATACGTGATAAGTCCCGATAAACATTTAAAACATGTGTTCAAATCGCGAAAGTTTAAAAATTACTATTAATGACTACCTGTTAATTTTAAATTTTTGAACATATACGGGGTAAAAGATAGATAGGGAAATAGATGTCAAGATAGATTCATATTTTTTAATTCGAGTTTTTGGCAAATTAAATTGGCATAGAAAAAGAAGTAATACTTTTGTTATAATTTAGCTCTTCGTGTACTAACCGCTAGAATATTCAGCCATCACCGCAATAGATAGACGTTTCGTTTCCTTTACTTCTGTGAAGAATAGCTGCAGCCTCAAGCCAATGAATATGGCTATGAATATATCGATGACAGTATCCAACACCATTGACACAGTCTCCATGGTGTCACCAGACTGCAATAAATAAATAAAACCGGCCAAGTGCGAGTCGGCCAGTTTTAGGACATACCCGGGTCCCCACCATTACTTAAATATAACTTGGTAGCTACTAACGTACAAAAAATAGGGCAAAAAGACAATGTCCCATCAACGCCCAGGCGGTCACCCATCCAAGTACCGGCCTCACCCGTCGTTGCTTCACTTCGGTGATCGTACGAGAACCGGTGGTGAAGAGAAATTTGACACCGACTCGCACTATGGCCATAATTTATTATTTGTAACAACAAATAATAAATAATGGCCAAGTGAGTCGGTGAAAAGTTTCTGTTTATTACCAAGTTATATCTGGTAATTTTGTTATTGAATTTTGTGGTGGTACGGAACCCTCAGTGCGCGAGCCCGACTCGCCTTGGCCGGTTTATTTCTATCTCCTTATGGGTTGGCCAAGGCCTCAGATCAAACAAACAAGGGAGATATGGTGGCGTGGCGGGTGCGAACGCATCAGGCATAAATCGGACTTGTTGTCTTAAAGTTGAACTCACCCTGCATACGAACAACCTTGCCGCTTTTGCATGTGGTTATTAGTTCATAGGTGTCGCTGCAAGTTTTTTAGTGTGCGTGAAAAATTTGTAAGTGTGCTGTACTTACAGATTTGCGTTAAGCGGTTTAGCAACATTTGAACAAGATCAATAATAATTGTCATCATCATCATCATTTCAGCCATAGGACATCCACTGCTGGACATAGGCCTCCCCCATCGATCTCCAAAAAGGCCGGTTGGAAGCGGCCTACATCCAGCGTTTCCCTGCGGTCCCTCTTAGGTCGTCTGTCCATCTTGTGGGTGGACGTCCTACGCTGCGCTTACCGGTCCGTGGTCTCCATTCCAGAATCTTCAGCCGTTAGCTACTCTGTCTGCTCGTCTGTTCTGCGTGATATGTGCCCTGCCCACTGCCACTCCACCTTGCTAATCCGGTGGGCTATGTCGGTGACTTTCGTTCGTCTACGGATCTCCTCATTTCTGATTCGATCTCGTAGAGAAACCCCGAGCGTAGCCCTCTCCATCGTTGTGCGACTTGAGCTTACTTATGAGGCCCATAGTGATAATAATTGTACTAAAGCACATTTCCTTTCTTTGTCTGATCTGAGATGGCAGCAGAGTATGCATTTTATGACAGACAACGCCCAAAACAGGTGAAGGCAGATGCGACTCAACCATAAGTCTCTAATCGAAAACCAGTTTCAAACGCATCGCCCATGGATACAAGTACGAAAGCTACTTACATTTCTCTGTATGGAAAATAAAACGATCCCAAAAGCACACAAACTTCCAAACACCAGTTTTAAACAGAATATGAATAGCTGAAATGAAATTGCAAATATTAGTAAACCGGATTCTATAAACTACAAATACGTTCGAACATTTGAAACCCACCTGAAATCTGAACAAGTTTTGAAATGTAGTGAACAAATCAAACAGCTCTTTCATATAGACATGAGTGTCGCTCGTCGCGAAGTCATGTGTCTGCATAGCCATTATTTTAAAGTTTCTGTTGCTAAATATATGACGCTTTGGCTTTTTATTCTTCGTTTTATCTTGGTTCAAATGATTTCTTATAATGCAATTTATAAATCGAAGTCTTGTAAAGAAGTATACGATGAGATTGGAGCAGTAAATTACTTCCACCATTCCTGTTAATTGATCGTAAACAGCGCCCAGGCAACTAATATACAAAACATTCATGTTTGTGCATGCTACGAGAAACATCACAAAAAAAGCGAATAGCAGAGTAAACAATGACGAGTTATTAATTTGTTTTAGTATCAAATTAACGCCCTTAACTTTATCCAGCCCCATAAGACGATCAACCTTTTGCATTTGTATAAAGAAGTCTGCGTTTTCTTGGCCGTTGAAAAATCGTGCGTTCATAACTAAGGCTATACAAGATAGAAACCCATACCACGTACTAAATACGCTTAAATTGAAAATGACTGTATCTCGCATTTGTCTATAATACATATCGAGCAATATGATATTTGCCACTAGCGATAGAAAAATACAGAAGATTGTGTAAGCCTTTTGATAGCGCGTAGGAGATGTCACAAATTGGTGTTTAGCTTCAACGCGGCAACTGCCAAGAATAAATTGAAATTTGTGGAAGATTTTAAAAGTACCCACAAAATCTTCATCTAATATGTCTTGCGAAAGGTACTCGGGACTGCCGCCAACCTTTGTTTCTTTCATAGTCACTGTAAAATTTTACAAGATAAAAACCTCTGTATATGTAATTTTCTAGTGATAAAAAAACATACCTACACTAAAAACAAATCTAGTGTTTTTTAAATTAATTTAACGTATAGGGACACGAATCTCTTTTGACCACAGATGTTTATCAAGATAGATGCCGTGCGATTCTCCTAATTTGCGTGGCTTGTCATAACTTTGATCGATGCTCCAATTTAATTCAGTTTGATCTCAGTCGTCTTGGCAGTAGTAAGTGAGACGTCGATACAAAAATCTCAAATTGCGCCATAGTAAACCTTAAAAACTCTTCGAAAACAGTTGGCCGAGTAAATACAGTTAAACTACCTCTAAATTACTCTCGTGTAGTACAAAACGTGCGGCACGCTAGATTTTTATACAATTTGACGTGCTAGCGGCATTTAACCTGATAAAACGCTGTGCTTTTGACTGAGTAACATCTACTTGTAAATCGAGGTGCGAGGAAATGTAACCAACAAAGGTAATTTTAAAGTTTTTAGGCGTCCGCATCATATTAAATCCAACAAATCCAAACTCTACGGGGTTACATCGTTTCGTTTAGGAGTTCCTATGGCCACCTTCTGTCTCCATCATCAGACCAGCTCAATGGTACCATGAAATTGCATTGTCACCGAACTTACATAAAGTATGTCTAATTTCTGCTCAATCGGTTGAGGATAACAGATGCCTTATTATAGATGTCTTATAGTGATTCGCGATCGCGTGCCATCTCACTTACGCACGTGGTGCGAGTAAGTAGATTCGAACGGGACGGCATGCAATCTCGATCACAATCAAACTTCTATAATAAGGCCGCTGGTCTAAAATTCAGTTGCAAGATTTGTCCCACAGGGCAAGTTAAATAAAAGCTTGTAAAAACGAATACATACTAGTTTGTATCACGAACGGTCTTTGTTTCTTTGATTCCTTCTTCATGATATCGCTATTACGTGACAAATTCTACTCAATAAAGCCTAAACGCAGATTAATAATTACTTAGACAGTGTGAAGTTATAAAGCAGCAAACTGTAAAAGCACGATAGTATAGCTGGCAGTTACAGCGAGAAGGTGTAAGGGCAGTTGAGTGTTTAGGGTGAAAATGTCAAAGACGGTGGCATGGCGCCGCCCTTCCAATAGAACTGTTATCCGCTTGGCGTTCTCTCTGGATTCGCCTGTTAAAACAATATTCTTTATTATGGTCAACTCACCGTACACTTAAGGCCCAGAATATGGCGCGCCGCTACCTCAAACTCGCATTTGATGTTTTATATAATTATCTATACATATTATTATAATAAAATCGCAACAAAAAAATCATACAGGGCGTCTTAAAATAAGCAGCACATCTTAAGACAGTTTTTAGAATTTTTGTCTATTTGTTTATTTGTTTTTGCACGCACATCTAAACCACTGGACGGATTTAAATGCGGTTTTCACGAATATGCTTAGCTATGACCAGATTGAAGTACAGGCTATGTTAAGTCGCGGGCAACAGCTAGTTTTAAAATAAAATTACAATCTACTTAAAAATAATCTGGTTTGGTGATTTTGCGAAATAAATATTTCAAAATATTTTGTACAAATTTTTGTTATAATATTTTTTATTAAGGCGAAAAAAAATTGGATTAATAGTTTTTCCCAATTAATAAATTTAATAATAAATATTCGGGACATTTTTGCACACACGATCATCTGACCCCAAACTAAGCAAAGCTTGTGATATGGCTGCCAGAGACTGATATACATACATATATAGGTTTAAATACATACTTAAATAGATATTAACACCCAGATATAGAACAAACACAAATGTTCATCACACAAATGTTTGTTCTAGGTGGGAATAGAACCCACGCCCCTAAGCTCAGAAGGCAGGTTCACTACCAACTGGACCAACGGGCTATCTTAATCTTAATTATGCCCAGGCAATTATAAAAAGAATATAAAAAAAAAATATACATATTTTGAAATATGAACCTCATAAAATAAGTGAAACACATTTTTTTAAAGTAGAAAGACTCATTATTTTATCTTTAAACATCAAATGCGTGAGCGAGATTGATGCATCCGGTCTGGCCCTAAATACTCCCCGGAGGTGGGGTAATTTTTATACTTTTCATACAAATGTACTAGCCGAAACCAACCCGAAATTGAATTGCGAAAGAAATCAGTTGCTTTATACATTTAGTGATTTTTTTCTGTTCCATAGATAAATTTAATTAACAATGTGCAAGCCGATTTTATTTTCGCAACTTCAGGGTTTCCCATAGCAAAGTTTAATCATAGATTGACCTCATTTCGGCTTAGTACCACCTGCCTGTGAAAGACGAGTAACGGAAATGGACCATCAGACATACAAAATCATATTCATAGTTATGTTAGGTAATATGTAATAACTTTAAAAAACACGGGTAGGTGGTACTCAGAGTTAATAACTTATTTTTCATGTACCTTGTTACCATTAACTAAATTAAAGTTTTTGATCTATTCATTGTCATATTGTACTTGTACAATTTGATGACTGATAAGCTTGACTGATAGGATAAAATTGATGTATATAGTTATACCTACTACCAAAATTTTTGTTTTACCCGTGCACTTAGCAAGCTTGATTTATTTATTTTAATTTAGTTGAGTAGACATGTTAAAAGTTTTGAACTACTAAAATAAAGTGTTCCATTCAGATCAGAAAACCAAGGGAGATATGGTAAAGTGACGTGCGGGCTTCGACCAAAATAAAATGAATGGATGGGCCATAACCATTGAACTTGCTAAGTAAAAACGAGTCAAAACCGTCGGACATATACTTCAACACTTAATTATAACCATGTACAGTACATTTGTTACAAAAAATAGACAGCGATTTTTTGTTGTGTATTTACACTTCGGGAAAACACACGAAGGCATACATTTGTCAGATGTTTCGTTATCATGTAACAATAGTCACGTGTTGCACTTCCTACGGCTAGAGACCGACTGAAACGAAGTGAGCGCCGGCGCTCATTTTGTAATCTACAAAAATGCGCTTCCTCTGGGCTCGTCCATTCATTTTATTTTGGTCGAAGCGTGCGGGTGCGAATGCATCTGGCCTAAATCAGGCTTGGTGTCTTTAGTCGAATTCACCCTATAGACGACTTGCATGTAGACTATTAGTTAGTTCATTGGTGTAGCTACAAGTTTTTTGGTGTGCGTAAAAAATTAATAAGTGAAGTCTGAGGTAACCCACTACTTAAAGATAGAGAAGTTTAATAGTTAACTTTTACCTTAGCTACAGCTAAAAAAATATTACACGACAGCGCAAAAAAAGAGTTTTATGCTTTTAGGGTTCATGGATGCGTGTAGGTTTCTTAATTCTGTAACTCCCGAACGCCTGAACTGACTTTAATGCGAGTGGCATAGTTGGAAACTTGCCCAGAAATTACCCAAACGGTGTATTCCACGAGGTAAGCATGGACAACATACGGAATACGGAATTTAGGAAAAAAAAACTCGATTTTTAAGCATGTCGCATCTAAGGTATGGGTAGGTATAATATAAGCTATAGGTTAGGTAACTATGGCGTTTGGTGCCAACGTAAAAATCACGTTTCCTAAACTTCAATATTTTTGAACGCAAATGCTAAATAATGTTGGATTATTAAATATGTGTTTTTGAATGGGCTCGAGTTTGGATTAAATAAGCAGGTGAAACGTGTAATTTCATGTTGTTTCCAAATCTACATAGAAGTACCTATAGTATATAAAGTATCCACCACGTTACTGGGCTACTGGGGCATGACTTGTTTGATTAAACCTTGAAAACTCTAACACAGGACACGGTTTAAATAGACAAGACGTCTGGAGCCAAAACGTCACAGAAAGAAAAGTTTACTGTGCTCCAACCTTCATCGAGTGAAGATATTATAGATGTGCAAAGCTTCCCGCACGTCTCCAGTCTGTTCGTCAGCGCTTGTGATGTAAAGCACAGAGTAAGCATTAAACCCATAAACACCGTCGAACATGGCAGCGTGCAGAAAAATGACGGTATGTCCACATACATCTGGAATAAGGAAAGTATTTTTTTTATATGACAAATGTTCAAACCGTGCGGCGCCAAAAATTTGGTAGAAACTTGCGCCATAATTATGCAAAAGAAAATTTCATCTCTCTCTGGAGGATATTTTGTGCTTTTATTGATTTTAATATAAACAAACTTTTATTTAGGAAGTACCAATTTGTGTAAACAAGCTTTTTTTTAATGTTTTTATTTTCATTTTGGCGGCCTTTGCGAACATATTACATTACGGGGTACTTATAGTATAATAATATTGTATTGCAGTTGTTCCACCAGATCTAAATCTTTTTAATGAATATTTTTATTATTTTGTACGTTGTTTGAACGTAATCCACCAATCCGCACTGGACCAGCGTGGTGGATATGGCCCAATCACCCTTTCGAGGGTAGGCTAAAAGTCCAGCAGTGGACTGTTAAAAGGCTGATTATGATGATGATGATGATGATTATTTTGTAGGTTGTATTCTTTTTCACTTTTTGGCTTTCTATAATTCTAAATTATATTTTGTATTTTGCATAATATAACGGCTTGCTTAGGCATAATTGTACTGTTATAATAAGAGAAGCCACTGGCACCCGACACACAGTCCCAGACTAGTTCGGGAACCTATGGAAAATCACGTTATGTAAAACTAAATTTTTGTAAAAAAAAAAGTGCAAAATATCAGCAAAATCGGTTAGGAGGAACTGGATCTAATTCAGCTTGCAAGATTTAACCTAAACAAACTTACTAAACATTGATAGTTGATTGAATCAGGCGTTACTTTGCGGAAGTCCATTTTTTATTTGTATATGTCGAATTTCTAGTGTAATTCCGCTTCTACGTCGTTTCGAGTACAATAAGAGTAATAGTTTAACCAAAATCCTTATTGTACTCGAAACGACGTAGAAGCGGAATTACACTAGAAATTCGACATACACAAATTACTAAACATTGCAAGTTAAGTAAAATCTTGTAAAAAAAATATTAAAAAAAAATACAATTTCTACGTAAACGCTCATGTCCTAAATTCCACCCTCGTTTAAGATAATTATTTTCGTTTATTATAGTATAAAGTAATGTAGGTACCATTGGCGGCGGAGATGGTGGTGGAAATCGGGAATAGACGCGTTTATATTACTAACGGACCACCCAAACCATCCACCTGGGTAGTCGGTTAGGAAAACTTGTTCTTAACCGACCACCAGGTCGTTCGTTTGATGGTAAGCGCCACGCCTGTCCAATAACAACATTTGCAACTGAATATTTTATCATGTGGATTACGGGCATATGTTTCTAAATATTAGAAACATACGCCATGTTTCTAATATTTTACGTTACCTGCACTGGTGGGCCGAACTTGGTGAGAATTATGGGAACTATCATATAAAAATACATTTAGAGTAAGAAAAAAATCAGGTTGCTTACCTGATTTTTGAACGTTACAACTAAGTTCTGCATAGTTATTAACTGCCACGCCAACATTTGACACGTGAAGAAGAATATCTGTAGGTATAGATAAAATAATGACTGGTTAGGTTACTGGTAAGGGTTCCATACCTGCGCTCGTTGGTTTACAATACCGACGGCAAATTAACGATGCTTCTGCATAAGTTAGCCATGGTTTTAAGGATATATAAAATAGCTGTGAATGTCATCTTTTTTATGTAAAATTTTGCTTTCATTTTGGACAAATTGAACGTAAGGTTCTGTGACAAATTTCAAACCTAACCTAGGTTTGAAATTTGTCACAGAACCAACACAAAGCACACCGATGCCACCTAGTTTTGTGGTGCCTACCCCAATTTTTTATGGGGGGGAACTCTTATATCGTATAACACAATTATAAATTAGTAATGAACAAAATTTTGTCACCGACTCGCACTTGGCCATTATTTATTGTTATACTTTAGAGTTCGTACCTACTATAATCATGCCGAGTTTGAAGCTTGTACATATTACCGTTTTATTACATTAATATAAAAATACGTAAAAAAATACGTTTATTGTATGGGGATGGGGATCCCCGTTTGTTTTTTATTTTATTTATAATTAATCCGCAACATTAACATATTCTGTAAAAATTCCAACTGGCTATCTATTATATGGTTCGAAAGATACAGCCGTATAAAGGTACGACGGACAGATGGACAGACAGACATCGTAGGCTTAGTAATAGGGTCCCGTTTTTACCGTTTGGGTACGGATCCCTAAAAAGCATGAAACTTACCGCATGTTGAAATACATCCATGGTATCAGAAAAGCTATCCAAAATACAGCACATTCCATGGACCAGCTCTTTCCCGATTTTAAAGTTAGTCGCTACCCCAGCATTAGTAGTGGTATATATGATTTCCTTTTGAGAACTATCTACACGCGCAAGCATATCGTTTACATATTGAACTCGTAGAGTTATAATCTTTAGTAATGAGTAAATGTGGAAAATTATGACGTAGCTCGCTGAATTGGCGACTGAGGCCACGGACGCACTAGGGCAGAAATCCCTTATAAGATATTTATTGAAAATAACCAACCACAAACTGTAAAGTACGATAGTGAAAATAGCCCAGAACGAAGATGTTATGTAAGTCTTCCTGTTCAAGCGCTTTGCATTTTTAATTTTTAGGGTCCGTTCAATTCTCTGCAGTTTAACGTAAAGTTGGCTCTTCAAGTGACCACTGCAGAAAGTACTCTTCCAGGCGATTCCTGCGTTGATGACGCCGCTTATTAGTGTTCCTATTTTCAGTGGTATATCAGTTGATATGGAATCAAAAAGACTGTTACAGTAGAATACGGTATACAATATGCAAATTAAGTTAACCGACCAAATGACCGCGCTGTATGTTTTGTATGGCGTCGTTGGAGGGGTGATAAATTTATATTTAAGGTGTACACCGAGCATGCCGAACACGCGTTGTATGCTGAAGCCAACTTGCAAAACGTTCACAAAGTCATCTTCAAGCAAGTCCTCGAAAATTTTGTCTGATTTTTTTAACTTCTCCATAGTGGTCTCGTCTGATTTGAGCAGTTTGTGTTCGACGACTAAAATGTTGAATCTTCATTTAGGCAGTAAATTGTATTTTCTCTTTAGGGAATTCCTATCTGAAAACGTTTCATATTTTGTTCTAATGTTTTTCAATATGCAAGTTTTTTTTTACTATAAAATTCGAGGTTGCTTCTATCATGGATATTAATCAAATTAATGTTCACTGATTGTAGTACATATTTTATTAGACGTTTAAAAACCGATTCAAACATATTAATACAATATATTTAGGTATTTACCTCCAGAGTACGAATAGCTTACAGAGGGTATTGCTAGTCATAGAGTAGACAGCTCAAAATGTTTGAAGAAGTGGTCATTAAAGATGATTCATTTATTGAAGACAATTTGATAAAAAGTTTAGGAACTCCGTATTTTGTGCAAACTCTACTGGGTGCCGCACGTGTCAAGATAAAAAATAATGCCGTTACCAACATCACTACTTTGGACATCGTGTATTCATTCCTTTGGATAGTGCTTTCGACGTTTTCTTGTTATGTGTTTCAGGAATTTTACTTCACGGCGTTTTTTCACGCAGACCTACTAATGTATCTGTCTTGCTGCATTGGCAACTCAATGCAGAATATTTCCTACACCCTAACAAATCTTATGAACAAATTTTCACAAAGAGATATGAATGTTAAAGTTTATGCGAGGCTACAAAAAGTGGATCGAGCTCTTGTATTGGACAAGGTTACTTATTATACAGATTTTCAGTATCGATGGAATGTGATTATAATAATTGTAATCAGTATAGGATTCTTTATCGGTTTTGCTGTCAACGCCGTTGTTTTAGTTGACGAGCCTGTATACACGGTGTTCTTTGCTTTTAGTCTGTTGTCTATGTTCATGGACAATATTTTGGGAGTAGCCATGATTTATTTCTTAGCGATACGTGCGAAGATATTCAACACAATCATAAAAAATCGCATTGAAGAGTACAAAGGGAACGTAGAGAAAAAACCCAAAGTGAAGACACTAAAAAGGTTCCTGTTTTCGCTTGCTATTCCGAAAGTACAGAACTCAAGTACATCAGACCTTTCTCGTGAGAAATGGCTGGAATGCCTACTGGATTTACTGAAAAGCTATAAAACAATTACCGAACTGTTTAGTTTCTCGGTAAGTAAGTAGTAAGTACTAATGGACAGCGCCGGTCCTAGCAGTTGGTCAAGGTAGAGCGAGATTGTCTATTGTCACGTTCCATTTCTAAAAACATGTGCTAATCCAGGATATTATTATAAACTATTTCCACACCAAAATTTAATGCTAGTTACAAAGAATGCAAGCGTGCCAGCCGCCTGGCACGCCGCCCCCGCCCCGAGGCGCGAAACGCTATCAAAACTTTTTTTTTGCTAAATATATTTTTCGCTTTTGGGATTTTGGCGCCCCTTGCTATCTGGCGCCTAGAGCGCCCGTTCCTCTCGGCTCGGCCTACCCTAGGTCAGGCGCTGCTAAAGGAGAAATAAGTATGTTTTTTTTTTAATTTTATGCTTTGTTTTAGATATTCAACTTATCGCTTACGGTGTTAATTTGGACCTTTATCGTCATTGCCGTTATCGTCATCGGACGTCGCAGTGGAGTAAGTACCTTATTGTTCCCATTTAATCCACACTAGTGGGGCGAACATGGTGAATTTATTTAGAGAATTACACCATATTTACTTTATTATCTTGCGCCAATCAGGGCGGAGTAGACCTAATAGGTAGTCAGAATCTTTTAGGTGGCTTAAAAACTGACATTCGGGTAGGCCACTCAGCCTAGCCTATACTAATTTACTTAATAGGCAGTAAGTAAGTACTTAGGTTCTTACACACTCTAATCTTCATGGCAATTATATAATAGAAAAAAACCGGACAAGTACAAGTAGGACTCGCGCTCTGACACACACAATTACGTAAGCATAGAATTTTTCAATCTTATACTCTACGATAGTTGTATAATCCCATTCACACACAGTCAATAATATATTAATAGGCATATTTATTTTATACTGGCGAGCGACCCGCCTCGGCTTCGGAAGGGTGTAAGTTTTATTATATAATATAACATTTCCGTGAAAAATTGTTACTGCTGGTGAAAACCGCATCAAAATCCGTTGCGTGGTTTAGGAGTTAGCGGATATACAGACAGACGCGGAAAGCGACTTTAATTTATACTACGTAGAGGTTCCAGAGCCTTTTGGTGCTGGCTTCGGCCCCACCAATGCCTCTCAAAATATTCGGGTAAGACCCGAGAATGAAGAGAAAACGCGTATAATTATATTTTTTTATCTTTCAGTTGTTCCCCCTGGCTGCGATCGTCACTGTAGCCCTATGGGCTGCTTTCTACTATGTACAGCTGATTGCATCAGCTATTATTAACGATTGGTTCATAATGGAGATAAAGAAAATGAAACTACTGTGCATACGTCTCATCTCTTACGACTATGACGGTATAATACCATATCATATTATTACAAACTCCTTTTGTTTTAGTAATTTTAACCAGCCCAAATGCGTTACGCACCGCACATAGCGAAAAGTGCTCCGATGCGCATATTGTGTGTAAGAAGACCTATAAACATTACCATATAATTATAATATTATACAATATTTTTTTTAATTATCTGAAAGGTAGGTGAAATTCCCCATTTTAGCCATGAACCCTATTCAAACCCTGCCTATTCAAACCGGAAAAAAAATCAAAGAATAGTTTTTTTTTAAATGCATGCGGAATAATAATTATGGCTATGGGCGCCCTTTTATAGGCGCCTGCGATGCCCCTTTATATCTGGCGCCCTGGGCGGTCGCCTAACCAGCGGCCTCTTATAGAAGTTTGATTGTGATCGATATTGCATGCCGTCCCGTTCGCATGTATTTACTCGCACCACGTGCGTAAGTGAGATGGCACGCGATCGCGATCACGATCCGAATCATGCATAATAAGGCACCTGGCCCTACCCTGACGCCGGTACTGCATAATTATCATGCAAGACTAGCTCTGACTTTCAGTCTCTGTTGTTCTCTGTTACAGTCTTATTTTTCATGACAGAGGAAAATTATACGAAAACCACACAATGCACCGTATCAAAGATTTCGTATGTCTGTAGCAAGTATCCAAATTGCAATTGGGTGTATTTAAAACTACATAATATTTGACTGTATTAGTCAAGTGCAAAGATAGTATAAATCGTCTTTGGTCAAGTGGCAGTTTGGTGTATTTGCGCTCTCTATGATTCGCATATTATTCATGAAAAAATTGTTTGTTAACACTATGTACATTTTAATAAGGCTGTAGCTTTATCACGTTTAATGCTTTTTTCAGGACCGTACCAGAAAACAGCAAGTGAAATGATCAAAGTAATCCACTACGATACGCCAATTTTCGTCGTTTATGGAATGTTCGTACTGGATAAACATCTACCTTTGCAAATAATCGGAGTCATTGCTAGCAACGTGCTGGTTTTAGTGCAGTTCATTATTTAGGTCAAATGATTTAAGCTTTAATAAGTTCCGACAATCTTATAGACATTTATAGGACGAGCACTTTCAGTCAAAATATTAGCACAAAAGCGCTTATAAACACCTGAGCCCACCAATGGCACGCTAGTATAGATGTTATGATCGAACCAATCAGCGGGTGCCAACAGCCTGGGGCCGTACCGTTACCTGTTTTAAGTGATTCACGCGAACGTGAACCTTAATCCGCCGAGATACGGTTTGCGGTCGCTCAACTTTGGCATGTTGTTCTAGATAGCCTGCTAACCATGGGATCATCCAATGTAATGATTGAAAGCAATTTTTAAGTTTACTTACTTTAAGATTGATGATTTCAAAGTTATAGACAATTCTTACTTAGGGCTACCTGTTTTAAGCGATTCTGTTTAGGTGATTAGCAAAAAGTTGCGAAACCGCGAACCGTATCCCGGCGCGTTAAGGTTCACGTTCCCGTGATTTTCCGCACTGCGCTGTTTCGGTAGGCCGTAAGGCGTGTCTATAATGCTTTTTCTAATCAAAAGGCAATTTTTATCATACATACTTTACACAATTAGAAAATTTCTAATTTGAGCCATTAGTAAAGCAATCATCTACCGCTTCGTTTATAAACTATCACTCTAATACTGTAATAAAAAAATACAAATATAATACAACAATTTTATTACAATTCCATCTACATGAATACTTAATTATCATCATTAAAATAAATACGATACACCTACCTACACTAACTATAAATCTTGTAAAAGTTACCAACATAGCAAGAATAAAATAACAGCTTCACAAAAATACAATTTTTGGCATTTTCTGGAACGTTTTGATGACGAAATCAACCTATCTTTTTGCCATTTCAACTCAAATGATTCATTATCATTAGCCTATCATGTTCCCACTGCTGGGATACAGGCTTGCTCTCCGAGAGAGAGAGAGAGAGAGAGAGAGAGAGAGAGAGAGAGGGTGGGCCCTCCATGCTGGCCCAGTGCATGTTGGTGAATGTTATTATGTCTGAACTTGATCATCAAATAAATAAAACAAAACTTTTGAGGTTTTTGGACAAATCGGTTTCCTCACGATGTTTTCCTTCATCACTTTTGATGGCATCGAAATTGCACATAATTCATTTGAAGTCATTGGTGCAGGACCGAAGATCGGACCAGGTGTCGTCAGATTGTAAAGCGCACATGCTACCGGTCGGCCACCATTGCTAATAAATAATTACTTCAAAAAAATTATTTGAATGCTTGTTCAAATAATGTTATTTTGATTGTAAAGTGATTGCATCAAATATATTTAAATTTATTATCGATATTGGGTCGGTGCTCAAAGCTATCCGAACCAAAGGTGGACTAAACCCGGAGTTACTATACAATGTGTAACGTGCGGTATGGTGTAGTAAACTATACCCAATATCCATGTTTCTAAATCTATTGATGTAATGTTTTAGTTTGCCATCCATAGCAAGTAGTGTGTAGTGTAGTGTTTTACGTAAAAATATTATAAATGCAGTCAAAATGAGGTTTCTAATATAAATCATAAAACCAGTTTAATAGTTATGACATATTTGCATGTATTAAGTCTCTCTCTGTATTTTATTATGAAATAATGATAGTAAAATATACAAATAAAGATACGTGCACATTATTATGCCTGGCCGCAGCGGGCCGGATCGCATCGCAAAAATCGCTTTCATAAATTTTATATGAAGTATCGCACATTATACCGGGCCGCAGCGGGGCGGATTTCCATATAAATGTAAAAAGCAACATCTAAAACATACTCAATAACAACCGTTTCAGTTATTATAATGCATTTTGAGATATTTTTGATTGAAATTGTTACATATACGGGGTGTAAGGGGAACACTCTCGAAGCCAAAAGAAGGCAATTGTACTCACCATTATAAACAACTTTTACTATGGGACCAGCCCTGAAATCGCGAAAACATATCAGCTGTGCTATAGAAAACGGTCATTGACACTCGACAAAATGTATGGAACAGCTGATATTTGATCTGGTTGGTCCCATACTAAAAGTTGTTCATAATGATGAGTACAATTACCTTCTTTTGGCTTCCAGAGTGTTCCCCTTACAACCTGTATACACATTACGTTTATTGGATGGAATCTAAAGACATTAAATTACTATGGTTTTGGGTGAATGGTCCTACGCTAGGTTACCTTAATATGTATGTATATGTTTTGTGATGTAATACCAAAAATAAAAGCTATTTTGTTCTGTTTTAACACTATACTAACATAATAGTAGAACTTCTTAACCAGGAACCAACAATCATTATAAGCCTACAATTAATAAGACACTTTTACTTCGATATTTTGTCACTTCACCGCAGCACAATAATAATTTTTCATTACTCATACTCGGAAAGTAGGTCTGAAGTTGGAGCGGGTTGAAAGTAATACATTTCAGCCCTAGGGAGAATCACTTTCAACTGACAGACAATCAAATTATTAAAAAAAACTAGTTCTATTTGCACATTTGTATTGAACCATGTTCCAACTTTTTTTTATCCTCAGAGGATTATAGTCCCGCACTTCTCGTGCATTTGCCAGAGTAGGAAGTTAAAAAAAAAAATGGCGGGAATCCGATCTTCATTGTAGAGTTTTGTTTATAGTTCCGTATAGCAGATTTGTATTAACACAATGAGTTCATCTGATTCCGATATGGATTTAACGCCTGATTTCATAAAAGAAGAAGCTAAAAAGAAGAAATAAACTAAACAAGAAAAAATTTGATTTTTGTAAAATGAAATTCACTCATATTTTCTTTAGTCAGTTCATGTTTTTATTTTTAGTTTCCTTGTATTCGTAATGAAAAGCACAGTGTTTAGCTCGGGGTTAAAGATTTATTTAGTCCCTCGAACTATTAGCGTCCTCGCTACGCTCAGGCGCCAAACCCCGTCGTTTGAAAACTATATTTCCGGTACATTTGAAAACTATATTTCCAAAATGAAGAAATGGGGAAAGATATAAAGTAACCCTCGTAAATAATTAAATACTTGTCAGACCGTATCAGATGTGAAAGTATTTGTAAACCTTTGCTAGTTTAGTACGCGAATCGGCGCTCTTCACTGAAGCCCAACTTCTCAAGCGCGGGGTTGCAAGCGAAGTTGATCATCGGCGGCGGGCCGCACATTAGAGTTAGTGTGTCGTCGCTGTGGGCGAATAGATGCTCCTTGATCATGTCTTCGTTTATGAACCCTGAGCTGTATTTCCAGCCTGAAAAATAAATACGAAAAATTACAATCAATTCCGATGAAGTTCAATAAACGGGATTTATCACTTAATTAGCTGCGCCCCGCGGTTTCACCTGCGTAGTGATGAAAAAAGTTGATGATGATGAAAAGTACTCTCTGGCTCTTGAACTATACTGATGCAAAAAATCAGGTCGATCCGTTGTTCCGTTGCAGCGTGAAAGAGGAACAAACATCCATACATCTACCCTACTAATATTATAAACGCGAAAGTTGAATAGTGTACTAAATTAGTACACTATTTCCTCAAAACCCTGTAATATAAATAGCCTATGCAATAATAAAATAATCATTAAAATACCTAGACATGTGTTCAAATCGCGAAAGTTTAGAAATTACTAAAACACCCTAGGTGTTTTAGTAATTTTTAAACTTCACAATGGGGTTGATTTTGAAGGTTTAGTTGACAGTTCTAAATTTACTAAAAATATTGCTGTCTTTTTTATTCTACCTAGCTACGAAATAAAGAGGGCAATACTAAAAACAACTTTCCAAATCGATTCATAAATGACGGAGTTGTGATGTAACCCGTACGAAGCGCATGAATCAAATTCATCATTTATTGTGCGAACTGCTAGTCTGTGGAATGCGTTGCCTGAATGGGTGTTCCCAAATGTTTACAATCTGGGTGTCTTCAAATCACGAGTGAATCGGTTTCTTCTAGGCAAGCGTACGTGGTCCATCGTAGACCGCATCATAGCTTAACATCAGCCGTGATGGTGGTCAAACGCAAGCCTATTAATTATATTAAAAAAAACTAACATTAAAAAAAATACAACCGAATTGAGAACCTTTTTGAAGTCAGTTAAAAAGAGTATAGTCAATAGGCATGTGTCCTAATGTTTAATTTAATACAAATAACCGGCTTAGCGATGAATATAACTAAATACATTACACATACTGAAAAAATAATATAAATTTGCTGATAAAACTCTGACATATGAGTGTTTAAAGTTTTAGGTGGGGATTTAGAGGTGTTGTTCTATCCCTTTCTCGCAAAGCGTGTGTTAGTATAGCATTTGTATGGCGCTCCTGAGGCGTGACGTCACGGCTCAGTATAGTGCGGTCTCTGTCTAGCATGAAATTAAAATGCTTATATCTTATTTATTTTTGAACTAATTTTAATGTTGTTTTTGTTGATGTGCTTTATTTATGATCAGCTTTTTTATGAGGTAATAAAAAAATATTAGCCATCATACATGCCTATTCGAATTTAATTATAGTCTGGCCAGAAATGTTATCAAATAGCTTACCTTCCGTAGGTCTATCAATAGTGTACCACAGTTTGAACTGCTCTGGATGCTCCCTCTCGTACTTCTCCAGTTCATTCCTTAGCAGGATGTCGTCTTCAGTCTGGTTTGCGAATATCAGTCGCAGCTCCGTGCGATCGCTGGCACTGCTGCAGATGTGGCGGACCAGCTGGAGCATTGGCGTGATGCCGGTACCACCTGGAAATATAATTACACTAATATAAAATAAAATAAAAAATGAAAGTAACACTCCACTCCCGGCGACGGCCCAAGCCGAGGTTCGTACCTTCGAGGTGCCCTTGTGCTAGTCGCCCAAAAACTTAAACCATCAAGTTATGCCGAACGCACTCTGCGTTCGCTAACTAGTCCGGTCCATCTGTAGAGGCCAAAAGGCCAACATTACAAGTCAATATATAAAAAAAAAAAGTAACACTAATTTGAGCTTTTCTCCATGTTTTTTGTTGGATTCATTCAAATACTTATTTATTAAATGATGTCTACGATATCTTAATATACAGATTTCATAATTATGGAGGAAATTGCAAAGGTACATTTTACATAACAGATATACTTTACGAAAAATATGATAAAAACCTCAAAAATAGACGTAGTGAAACGCACGGCTGTGAGTAAGCGACATGGTTTTGCTCCATTAATTATTAAACTTTGCTTAAAAGTGGGAAAACCACGCCTTAAATATCATGTCAACTGACGTGATTGGTTGAACAAAAACACAACAGTAAATCAAGTCACTTGACATAACTTTTGACAATAATTATATTAAATTGAACAGGCTTTCAGAAACTAGGTGTTAAGCTTATGATTACATTAAATGTATATTATCATCATCATCAGCCAGAAGACGTCCACTGCTGAACATAGGCCTCCCCCTTTAACCTCCACACTGAACGACAGCCTGCCTTTTGCATCCACTGGATGCCAGCGACTCTCACTATGTCATCGGTCCATCTAGTGGGAAGCCTACCTACGCTGCGTCTTCCGGTTCGTGGTCTCCACTCAAGAACCTTTCTTCCCCATCGGTTATCGGTTCTTCGAGCGATGTGGCCTGCCCATTGCCACTTCAACTTGCAAATTTTAACAGCTATGTCGGTGACTTTTCTTTGGCGAATATCTACGTTTCGGATTTTATCGCGCAATGAAACTCCGAGCATAGCTCTCTCCATTGCCCGCTGAGTGACTCTGAGTTTTTCCAAAAGGCCAACAGTTAAGGACCACGTCTCAGTACCATATGTCATCACTGGCAACACACACTGGTCAAAAACCCTCGTCTTGAGGCACTGTGGTATCTTGGACGAGAAGATGTCACACAATTTCCCGAACGCTGCCCATCCGAGCTGGATTTTTCGGGTTGTTTATTACTTCAGTACTTTGTCATTTATATACCGAATTGGAAAATTATTTATATGACTGGATGTACTTTGGGATTGGTCCCACATAAATTTAATTAAAATTGGTTCAGCAGTTTGGTTTCCAACTCAAAATAACTGGAAAAAATATGTCATCCAAGTGAAAGAATTTGCGTATTTACAAATTTTGAAGTAATTTTATTTATTGATAATTTTTTTATGCACACACATGCTCAGTTTTAATTTGACTACACTATCTTTAAACCGCAACACCTGCATGCCAACGTGAATTATGCTTAGAACTTCAATAGAACTAGGCTAGGTCGTAGTCTAAAATGTAACCTTATCAAAAAGCAGTAAGGTGCAGTTTGTAACGTTGTAAAAGCTATAAGCTATCAATTGTTGAGCTGTCTGGTAACATAGTACAGTTTATTGCGCTTTATCTCTTGTATTTTACCGTTCAGTATTTCAAATCAAACATCAAAAGCACCAACGAAATAGCACCTAATCTTAAGAACACAAGATTCAAATTAGTTTAAAACTAAAACTATAAATTGTTCAACAATTGAAATTGTCTAAGCAATTAAAGCTGAAAATAGATGATATTTAAATGTCACAAATAGATTGAAACACCTGGAGCAGTTAAACGCATTAATTGAACTGGCAACGAGACATGTGTCTTGGAGCAAAGGCGAACTGTTAATCACGTTGTTATTGGTTTACTAGCTGCGTCCCACGGTTTCACCCGCGAATCATAATTTTTATAAAGGTTAAAGAGTAAAACGGGAAAAAGAGTACCCGGCAACTCTTTTTTTTTATTTGTCGCTTACTCGGAGCTCTCCAACGTTGTTTCGTTGATAAGTTGCTGCATAAATGAGGAAAAAACAAATATACTTTTGCAAGTATAATATATATAAGTTAGGATACTATAGGATACTATCCTTGTATGGACAAGTCTCTAGTATTTTACAAGTACATATACATATATATATATATAACCTCCAAACAGAGCAAAACGGGAGCAAACAGAGGTGTGTGTAAGGGCTGTGTTGTGATAACCCTACACAAATAAAAAATATATATAAACAAGTAAATACGTTGCCGACCCTATTAACTCGCCTTTTGAAGAACCCCATGTTGTAGCTCCTCGGAAACACCGCGGAATGTATCTCATTCCACATTACACTACGACCAAAATAAAATGAATGAACCTGCTCAGTATAAACGAGTCTGAACTGTCGGACATATACTTCAACACCTAATTATAACAATGTACAGTAAATTTTTTACAAATATAGATAGCGGTTTTTTGTTGTGTATTTACACTTCAGGAAAGCACACGAAGGCATAATTTTGTCAGATGTTTCGTTATCATGTAACAATAGACTCGTGTCGCACTTCCTGCGGCTAGAGACCGACTAAAACGAAGTGAGCGCCGGCACTCACTTTGTAATCTTTAAAAATGCGCTCCTGGGCCCGTCCATTAATTTTATTTTGGTCGAAGATTTTACATATACGTATACTTATTGTACCTACCTTATACTAGTTTTTACCGATTACATCTCATGGTACTGACATAGCGTAAATGTTATCTCAAACAAGTAAATAATAATATGACAGACGACACACACCTAATACGTGCTTGATAAGAAATCGTAGCTAAGTCGATAACGGGGTATTTGTAAAAGTCATCGTCAAAGGCAAAAGATTATGTTTGTGATTATACCAGTTTAATCGTGTGATAGCAGCAATCAAAACATAGTGTACTAGCTGCGCACCGCGGGTTCACCCGCATGGACATTCCCTTAGGAAATTTATAATGGGATAAAAAAGTATCCTATGTTTCTCTCCCGCCCTCAAACTACCTCTAATCATCATCATCATCATTTCAGTCATAGGACGTCCACTGCTGGACATATGCCTCTCCCATCAATCTCCAAAAGGGCCGGTTGTAAGCGGCCTGTGGTCTCTTTTAGATCGTCTGTCCAAACTACATCGAATATTTCTATGCTATAAAGTTAAAATTTTTAAAAGAACCGACTTCAAGATTACATCTACATGTACAAACTTAAAACTAAAAAGTAGAAACTGACAGTTAAAACAGAGATTGAAAGTTCTCATCAAAACTTGCAACAGGGAACCACAAAGCAAAACGTCATATGTGTGTAAATTTTTAGATTTTGTTGATTAAAAAAGCGCTGATATGTATATGGGATCACCAAACCTACCAAACAAAAAAATTCTCTTCAATAAATCAATTCATATATGGCGGAGTAATCGCGTAACACACATTTAAAAAAAACTTACAAACGAATTGATAACCTCATCCTTTTTTGAAGTCGGGAAAAAACCTCACATCGAACCGTTGTTTTGTTGCCAAGTGAAAGAGGAACAAACACATTTCCGCATTTATAATATTAGTATGATATAAATGAAATGCTTTGGCCGCCTAATCAGTATCATACAAAGATTTTTTTATTCTACGTAACCAGTTTCATATCATCATCATAAACAGCATTTTAACAGTCCACTGCTGGACTTTTCTCTGGACCCCTCTCTACGAGGGAGGCCTTTGTTCAGCAGTGAACGTTTACGGGCTGATGATGTGTGATGTGTATGTGTGCTGGACTTTTAGCCTACCCCCGAAAGGATGATTTGGCCATTTCCACCACGCTGGCCCAGTGCGGGTTGGTGGATTCACATACGCCATTGAATTCCTTCTCCGTACGTATGCAGGTTTTCTCAGGTACAGATCTTATCACCCCACTTTGAATTAAAATTAGAATTACCAGCAATCATGTTCAACTTCTTAGCCAGCACTTTAACAGGCGGGTCCTTGCGCATCTTCTTGATGAGGAATGTTCCGTTTCCAGAGTACTGGAGTCTGCCGGACGGGCCTCGCACGTCGATCGTATCGTTCAGCTTCAAGTTCTCCAGGTGTTGGGACATCTTGCCGCCGTCAGGGAACTTGGGGTGAACATTCTTGAAGTAGACCTGGAATTTATGAATGATGCTATAAATGTGTGTACAATATTCATCCTCATTATCATATCTTATCAGTCTTTTTTTAAAGATACACCTGAAAACACTTAAATCTCAAACGTGACAAGCTCCGGCAAATTTTGTCATACTACTCACTAAACTAAACCAAACTGACAGGACTAAAATTATCTGCCTCTCTTTTAATTTTGATATGTGAGAGATGGATGGCAACAATAGAGCTGTCAAATTTAGTTTAGTTTAGAGAACATCAGAATCGACGCCATTGTCTTTTAAACAAACACCTTTTCAAAATTAGGGATACAGAGAGTCCTCTATGCAGAGGGAGAGCATGGAGGCCGAAGAAGCGGCCGCGCACTTGCTGCTATAGTGCAGCTACGTGGTGGAACAACGAAACAACATCCACGGGTCACCACGGACGCTCAGAAAAGCCTGTGCCAGCTTCAGCGAACTGCTGGACTTCCTGTAGTAGACCGGGTGGCTAAACTAGCAGCAGCCGGTTTACGCAAAATGGGCCTATGATTGGCCTAGTTATGGAAAACCCAAACCACAACATACCTATTTTAGTCCCCTGCTGGGCAAAGGCCTCTCCCAAGCACACCACACCACACAATCTTCAACTTGTCCAGCCTCTGTCAGTTTGTAAATCGTCACTCCATCTAGTCTCAGGGTGGTCTCTACTCTAAAATACGACAACTCAACAGTTGTCGGTTCTGCGACAGATATGACCGGGCATCTGGTTCAGGTTGCTAATATGCTGAGCTATGTCAGGGACTTTGGTTCTATTCGGTATAAAATATTGGCTATGTATAAAAAGGACAACAAAATCTCTGATGCACAATCGAAAATCTTTCATGCATCTTTTAAGATTTTTAGCATGCGAAGAGATGGATTCTAGTTAATGGAGGTGAGAAAAACAGAGCACCAAGTTTTGGATTAAAAAATTATTACGAGCGATTTGTAGAGCTGCAAAACTCATTAGTTCAAGTTACAGTTGAACTGGAGAAAAAGGAAAATATTCCCATGGGACGGTGTCTGGCAATGTGCGTTTTTTTTGATATCCCGGTACCTTCCATGAGGCATAGAGGGGGTTTTAGTGGATGCTATTCTATATAATCTTGCTGGATCCTAATCTTGAGCCTAATACAGCCAAAGATACTTCAGGTTCCAGGCAGGCCTTACCCATCACAAACGAGAAAGTAAAATCATACCTTAATAACCAGATCAACATAGCCTTTTTCTTCATCACTGGAGACTGGTGTGTACGCCCTGATGACCAGGTCATCATCAATTTTGGCAGACAAGTGAATGTGCTGGCCTATTGGTAGACCTGGAAAAAATGATTATAAAATGGCTTTAGTGCATGTCCACTACTGATTGTTGACAATTATCTCAGAACTTTCCTCTGTCCAATTTATCTAGCTTGTATCTTAACTCATGCTTGGTTTTTTTTTTTTAAGTCTGTTTCAATAACATTGTAAAAAGCTGAATAAATACAATTTATTTTAATATAACACTGTACGATATCTGCTTCCAGCTGTAATTTTACATTCAAAAACCAAGCAGAACTGATCAGTTTTTACAATCTACTGCAGCAGTTAGACATAAAAAAGAATTAGATCTAGTATAGCAATGAATCACATTACAATATTGGAAGGGGATTATTCTTATCATCTCTTCAATATTGACATGGATGATCAATAAAGTTTAGTCATGTAAAAGGTCTGATGAAATTGTTTTTTTTATTACATTCATAGAAATAGGCAGTAAATTTCTTCTTTATGTTGTAAAAAATAAAAATAAAGAATGTACTTTTTAATTTAGGTGGTGATTTCTATTTGATAAGGTTGATATTTATTGAACTGAAATAGTATATTAACTGGCTTGCTTAAGATTAGAATCTTAAGCAAGCACGAAACCAATTGACTCACGACTTTTTTTTACACCAGTAATGACATACATCAGGCAAAAATTAAGTAAGACTAGTGAAACAACTGGTGGCCTTAAAAACATAAGCAGAACATATTTTATTGCAAACTGTAAAGTAGCTGGTACTTATTGCTAAAAAGAATATGTGTATTCATATGCGCGATCAACATCAGCTATAGACGTCTACATAAGAAGACATAAAAAAACCTTGCTCAACATAGCTCAGCAGAGTGGAGTTATTTTGACCATTAGTTGAGTTATATAAAACTGATTTGACATTACAAAGCTGTCTATTTTGTGCTTTTCTCTTAGTCCCATTTTGTTTTGCTCTCAAGAGCTGTGAAAAGAGATGGGTGTTTCCATTGAAGCAAAGATGAGCGGAAATATATAAAGGGGACAAGCGGACTTTTGTAACGAAGTCGAATGGACTTTTGTAGCAGAGTTGAGACGTTTTAATACAAAGGCATGCCGGTGCTGGTGGCTTACCACGCTCCGCTCGCATCACGCTAATATACTCTGCCCTGCCCCACACTGCTACCCCTGCTGGGCATAGGCCTCTCCCAAGCACGCCACTCAGCCCAATCTTCAACTTGTCCAGCCTCTGTCCGTTGGTATATCGTCACTCCATCTAGTCTCAGGGTGGTTTTTACTTTAAAATACATCTACAACAACTGTTGTCGGTTCTGGGACAGATATGACCGGGCAACTGGTTCAGCAGGCCTAGCATGGGCTGTGGATAAATTGTCTTTCCACTGTTTTTATCCACGCCTAGACGCGACAAAGCTAGAATATGGATACGTTTGTCTTTTTCTCGCGGGATAAAAACAGTGGAAAGACAATATGTCCACGGCCTGTGCTAGGCCTACAGGTTGCTAATATGCTGAGCTATGTCAGGGATTTTGGTTCTATTCGGTATACAATATTGGCTAGATGTACAAAAAGGACTGCACAATCGAAAAAATTTCATGCATCATTCAAGATTTGTTACCATGCGATGAGATGGATTCTAGTTTATGGAGGTGAGAAAAAGTGAACACCAAGTTTTGAATTAAAAAAATACTACAAGCGACTTGTGGAGCTGCAAAACTCATGTCAACACACAGTAGAACTGGAGAAGAAGAAAAATATTCCCAGGGGACGGTGTGTAGCAATGTGTGTTTCTTTGGATATCCTGGTACCTTCCATGAGGCATAGCCTTTGTATGGCATGTCTATATAACCTTGCTGGTGCTGGTGGCTCACCACGCGCCGCTCGCATCACTGCTGCACTATTCTGCTTGCAATACAATTTAATACATTTCTCAGCTTTGCTATGACTGTTTCCGCTGTAGCAGAGCAGAAATGAGACGGGGATTTCAACCAATGATTGATAGTTTACGGAACGTCTCCACTTTGCTTGTCTCCGCCTCTGTAGAAACGCAAGTCACCCATAAACTTTCTCTTTTACACAAGTCTTACCTAACACATGTTCCGAAGAAGGCAATCCAAATCGGAATCTCCTTGTGTCATGACTGATCTCTTCCCTCTCTATCAATGGCAGCTGGTACTTCACATTGGGGTCAACAAGTGCGACAAGCTTCTTCTCCTTCTTCGCACTCTTCTTGCCCCAAAGACAGTTTGCGACTACAGTGGTTAGGACTACCACTGAACCAACACCGATGATGATCGGTAAAACCTGGAAATAAGGTTCATTTTCAGCTGATTTTGGTCCAAGAACAACTCATTCGACAGAAGACACTTTAGGAAAACTTTTTTTTATTTTGAAGTCTCAAACATTGACATTACTAAATTTTCTGTCATTCAATTGTTTAATTTAATATGATTGAATGTCAGAAAACATATCTAACAACAAAAACAAAAAATTACACTATTGAGTTTGCTATTGAGCAACTACTTGGAGTTTCCTTAGTAGGTTAAGTTAAATTGTACCTTTACATGATGGGTGTAATTTAAGGAAAAATAAAGTGCTGTGTCACAGTGACTCAAACTTATTCCTGATTATGTCGGCATTATAAAATATCATAGTATGACTAAGTGCAATCAAACCCTATGCCATAGACAGGGCTAAACGGATCACTTAGTACTAAGCCTTATACCTACTTGTCATTATGAACAACTTTTACTACGGGAACAACCCTGGAATTGTGAAAACGAATAAGCTATTCCATTGAAAAATTACATTCACACACAACAAAATGTAAGAGCTTATATTTTTTTCGTGATTGCGGTTTGGTTTCTTAGTAAAAGTCTTTTATAATGATGAGTACAATAACCCTTTTCGGCATATTGTTTTTTTTTTTAGAATATATTTGGCAAACAAGCAAAGGATGAAACCAGATGGTATGTGGTCACCACCACAGAAAACCACACTCTTTTCTGTGGTCACTACTGCCTATAGACACCTACAATACACAGGAAATTATCAGTCCGTTGCCTTTAAGGCATCATTTCACCCCAAATTATACTTCGGAGTAAAAACTGAAGGTGGTAAGTCATTCAACAACTTCTAGTATGATGATACTGTGTATTTTATGTTTTACATAAAATACACAGTAACAAAATTATAGTTTCTTATTATATTTTACCTGGTGAAATTGCACATGAAAGAAAACAGTAGATACCCTATCTACTTAGTTATTTGATAGGATGAAAAAAATCATGCTGGTAATAATCAAGTAAACAACTGATATAACAAACAAATTAAGTACCTACGTAAGTAAGTACTTAACATAGGTTATTCAAGGTGAACAACATAATTAACCTACAATTTGTTTACATGACAATATACAAGAAATATTGTATTACTAAGGTACATAGAAGAAAAATTATAAAAGAAATACATACTGATGTATTCTCCAGCACATCTGTGACTGCTGCTTCTAAGTTACTCATGATGCTAACTTACTTAACAATTAAAGCGGACTACACAACACGTCACGATTAAATTTCAATTGTAAATGATCAAAATGCTTCCTTACAATGATATACAATTTTTGAACCTTGAACTTCGCTTATCTCGTATAACTTAACTTTAGTGACGTTAACGTGAAAAGCCGGAACATTTCAAAATGCAAGACAGGTGGTTCATTCGGCCGGAAAGGCAAATACACGCACAGAGAAAATACCTACTAACCACACTTTCTGAGTCGCTCATCTTGTACCGCCGTTACGAAGTCTGGGTATTGAATAAAATAAATAAATAGGTACATAATATCTGAAGTGCTTTGGCGTTATCGTTTCTATTATCACATTGATAAAAGCCTATCGATGGAAATAAAATCAGGTACTTACTTATCATTTTATCGAAATCTAACCTAGCATGTTAATTAATTTAGACAAAATTACTCACGAGCTTAGAGTTGATGGATAAAGACATTTTCTGTTTACACGGTACACTACTTTGAAACTGAGACACACTATAGAATAGAACAGCTGTTATTCTTATTGCATAAGATTTTGCGTAATGTTTACGAAATAGCGATTTCGGATTCAGGCGGCGCACTGACTGCTACTCGACGGAGGCGGCCCGTTTTCTAATATTTATTTTCGTCAGATTATGATAAATGTTAGGTCGTTGCCTTTTGGCTGTTTTCAGTGATGACAATAATCTTAAAATAACTTGTATTAGATATTCGATTGTTAGCGCAAGTCCAGTTTTTTTTTAAGTTTGAAATAATTTGGTATTTTTCTTGTCGTTTGTAATAAAACTTATGAGCATTACAAAGTTATCTGAGTACCTATTGTAATTATAAAATATGGTAAAATAGATGAACTAGCATTATTAGGTTTCCGTGTCTTCTGGGAAAACATCATGAATTGCAATATATTTATATTTTTTTGTAAACAAACAAAATAAACAATCTACTCGTTTTGAAAAATTCGCGCTTTTATTCCAGTCTGTCGCAACTAGGTAGAAACAAAACGATGTATGATACGCGGAAGAATTTTATTGACATATGTCATGCAAATGTGAAGTGAATATCGTTTTCTCACTCACTTCCTCAACGTTTCTCATTCTTTCCTAAAGATTGCCAGTTGTCAGTCATCCCGTGTCATTCTATTGTATTATATTTGGTGTCATTGCAGTGTTTTATTATTATCACATTAATATTGTATTTTGGTTTTGTTAATGTCTTTTCAACTTATTTATGTGTGATAATTAATTGTAAGAAGTTTATTCTGTAAAGCGTGTAGATATGAAGCATAACATAACATGTGAAATATGCGGCCTCAAAACCGCACGAAAAGCCGGGACAAAACGTAATTTTATGGCAAGATATCGTGTGGATGAAAATCGGTATGTAGATCATTAGTTCTTTTGAGCCTAAATATCAAAAAATCATTATAACTTATTCCTATTGGATTCAGAAAATAGTGTGGTGCAACTGAACGGTTTATTTGTAAAATATCGATATCGATGCTTTTATTTTTTAGGTGTAAGCAATGGGTGAAAACTGCAGTTCCATCCATATGACTCACTGCTAAGACACTCTCAGATGACACATTAATAGGATTTCCTTGCCACCTTTTTAGAGAACAACGGGCGGCAAATGAAGGTTAGTAAAATACATGGGTCAATTCATTAGATAGATAGATAGAAACTCTTTATTGTGTACACCAGAAATAAAAATTACAACACGTTAGAAAAACATTAAGATTACATTACATTAAGATTAAGACTTATATCCAGGTTTATGTATTTTTGGACTGTTTGCCTTACATCCCCTGCTTACATACATACGTGCTCTTAACCTTTTTTGTTTACAAATCATTTTCGTTTTTTTTCCTTTTTTTTTATTTTCGGCGTATTTACTTTTATGCGGCATACTTTATTTTTATGGTATTTCCCAAAAGGAAATAAGACGGCCTTGGGCCTCTCTCTTAGGGTAAATGTGGGCGTTGACACATTTTAGAGGAAAGATGTCAAACTTGGCTGAAACTGTCCATCCTGGACCACCAGTTCCTTGATAAAAGTGATAGATCTCTTCGAGATCTTCATTTTGGATGACAGCTGTCAAACTTGGTTGGCTGATATCTCGGAAACTGTCCATCCTGGACCACCAGTTCCATCACAAAAGTGATAGGTCTCGTCGATATCTTCATTTCGGATGACAGCTGTCAAACTTGGTTGGATGATATCTCGGAAACTGTCCATCCTGGACCACCAGTTCCTTCACAAAAGTGATAGGTCTCATCGAGATCTTCATTTCCGATGACAGCTGTCAAACTTGGTTGGACGATATCTTGGAAGCCGTCCATCCTGGACCACCAGTTCCTTGACAAAAGTGATAGATCTCTTCGAGATCTTCATTTTGGATGACAGCTGTCAAACTTGGTTGAACGATATCTCGGAAACTGTCCATCCTGGACCACCAGTTCCTTCACAAAAGTGATAGGTCTCATCGAGATCTTCATTTCCGATGACAGCTGTCAAACTTGGTTAGACGATATCTTGGAAGCCGTCCATCCTGGACCACCAGTTCCTTGACAAAAGTGATAGATCTCTTCGAGATCTTCATTTTGGATGACAGCTGTCAAACTTGGTTGAACGATATCTCGGAAACTGTCCATCCTGGACCACCAGTTCCTTCACAAAAGTGATAGGTCTCGTCGATATCTTCATTTCGGATGACAGCTGTCAAACTTGGTTGGATGATATCTCGGAAACTGTCCATCCTGGACCACCAGTTCTTTCACAAAAGTGATAGATCTCGTCGAGATCTTCATTTCGGATGACAGCTGTCAATCTATCCCAACGCCGGGTTTTACAATTACATTTTACAATAAAGCCTTCTTTTTTTTTTTCAGGTTGTGATAATTTGAGAATCATCTCAAATTACAGAGAAAGAGGACGCACGAAAAATATGTAATATAATATAATATTATGTAATAATATATATAATAATTTAAATAAAATCGTCTGTTTTTATAATTATAAAACTCAAGAATGGACCAATTTTCATGATCATTAATTAGTAGGATTCGTCTCCGCCCCGAAGAGCAGAATATGTATTAAAATATTGGAAAATTTCACGAAACAATAAAATAAAAATTATGATGAAAATTCATTTACCCGTACTTTTTATATGATTTGTGTAATTTCCCATACACAAATCGCGCTAAAATACACTGAATTTTGCGGCACAGGTTTTGTTGTAGCACTACTAAAACAAAACCATTGGCGCAAGATTCTGTTTAATAAACAATATTAAATTTCATCTGAAGTAGGTATGAAATCGATATCGATAAATTTTGTATAGGAGGAGGCACATCTCTATTATTTTCCTTATGTTGGCAGAACCGATTGTTTTAAGTTGTCACTTCACTTTTGTCAGGTTGACATAGAAAGGGTTTAGCGTTTTGACGTTTGGTAAACTTTTTTTCTCTATGGAGTCCCGTCTCTTCCCTATTATATTCTCTTTGTTTTATTCATTCTTGGAACAGACATTTATGACATTGACACTGACAGTAACAGAAACCGAGTGACAGTAACAAAAACACCGTTTTTTATTTTAGCCCATTACTGAGCTGGATAAAGCCATGAAAGCCATACCGCCTCGTCTTCTGTACTTTACTGTCTGTGTGTGTGTGTGTGTGTTTTTTCTGTGTTTTTCTGTAGTATTGCCACAAGTATTGCCCCAATAATGTAGTGGAGACTTTTGTTCTAAATTGTCTAATTACTGAATGGCTCTCTAGTCGACATCGATAGTGTGACGTGTCATTGTGCTGTGAGTATGAACGAATTTATGGCTTAGGGCCAACTTAGGGCTACATTGACTGGAGTATCAAACCAACCGTCTAATATACCAAACATACAGATTAAGCGATTGTCGTAAAAGTCGGGACAAAATTTAAGTTATCGGGACGCGGGACAATATCATAAAAATCGGGACTGTCCGGAAGAGTTGCTTTCATTGTAACTAACCAAGCACTAGTTTGGTCGAGCATGGAGTAGGTAGCTACTGCTCGCGCCTTTGGGATGGATCAGCCATTCAGCCAAGAACCTACCAGGTTGGGGCATTGGGAGTCTATTGAGAAACGTGCCAACAAGTTCATCAGCAACGAATCCCTAATTATGACTAAGCTTCTTAGCCTTGAACATCGGCGCAAGTTGCTCGTCTATTGGTTTTTATTAGGCATTGGTAGGTACATTCGGAGAGTGAGCATCAGATCTAGGTGTACCTATACCTATGATCTGTTGATTCTCTCCTGTCCATTTTTCATGGCTGATATTCTGAAAATCCGTAGCGCTTCGAATTCACTTTTAGTGTGCGAACCGCTAGACTACGGAATGGGCTGCCTGAATGTGTGTTCTCCGATAGTTACAATCTGGGTGAGTCGCGATTGAATTGGTTTCTTCTAGGCAAGCGTGATCTCCACATCTTAACGAGATGGTAGGATACGGTTAAACGCAAGCCTATTCATCATTTTAGCTTATCATGTTCTCACTGTTGGGACACAGGCGTTCTCTCAGAGAGAGGATAGGCCCTAATCCACCATGCTGGCCTCAGTGCATGTTGGCGATGAATTTCGATGTCTTGAGTTTTTGAAGTTATTGGACATACCGGTTTCCTCACGATGTTTTCCTTCGCCATTTTTGAGCGACGGGCCGACGGCATCGAAACTGCATATAGGTAATTTATTTAGGTAGGGTAGGTACTAAATAAGTCATTGGTGCAGGACTAAGGAGCGGTCCCGTTTGATTGTAAAGCGCACATGCTACCGCTGGGCCACCAGCGGCAAGCCTATTATTCAATAATAATAGTAATTCCAGGCTAGACCCGAGAGTAATAAGAAATAAAGTGACATGTTAATAAAAGATGGATCGTCCATCCATTTATCAGGGATGCACCCTGATAGATGGGCCCAGATGATCACACAGTGGGTGCCTGAAAACGGACGAAGGAACCAAGGCAGGCCTAGAAAACGCTGGCGCGATGACCTCGACACTTTCCAGATACAGTGGTCAAGTCTGGCGGGTGATCGCGCTGTCTGGAAAGAAATGGGGGAGACTTTTGCCCAGGAGTGGGACAGTATAGGTTAATTAAAAATTAATAAAAGAATAAAAATTACTTTACAAAAATATTTTTAATTTTAAGAACCTAATGTATTTATCTAACAAACCTACTTTGTAGGTATGTATACTTACTATAATCACGTAACAGTAGCATTCTGTATAGCACTTATATAGTTATTAGTATCAATATTCGTCTTAAACTCTGCAGTAGCATTCTGTATAGCAATTATATTGTTAGTTCCAATAATCTGTCTTATACTCTGCGTTACACCGGCCACGAGTACAAAACTGCCAAACACTATAAGAACTACGTCTTTATAGAGGATCCATTTGAATTTTCCCAAGTCGCGTTCCCATTTGAAGATGAGGTCCAGGATAGAGGGTGCTATGAGACCGAGGAAGGAGTAGAAGAACGCTCCTTCGAGGCCAATCACTTGTTCCAGCTGTGGGAAAGCTGCAGCTGCTATAACTGTAAATAAGCAAAGAATATGTTAATTTGAGCATTTGAGTTTGTTTTTGGCGAGGACATTTTTACGTAGGTTACAGAGACTATAGCGTGACATAGACCACAAAAGAAAATGAGGATGACGCTGATTTCGATTGTTACCATAGTCTGTAGTTATTGGTGACTTTTGTTTCTCTTTATTACCTACCGCATCGACAATTCACCTTGTTTGCCTGAGAATGGTTCTGTTCACTGTACCAGATTCCCACAGCCCAGATACGAACTACACACAGTCTTTGGATATTACTACAAGACACAGTCAAAGCATCTTACTATCCTTTTACTTAGCTTTTTTCTAGTTGAGAAAGCGAGAAAAAGTATATGAATGCTTTTGAGAATGTGGTAGGTCCTCCAAGTGGTAACGTGCCTCTGTTATCCGAATTACACACTTTAAATTGTAGGTCCCGGCTCAACCGGTAAGCTATATCAAAGGTCTTCGGGCGGCCTAAATCTTGCTTAAAAACTGCCTAACGACAAGCGGTCACACAGGACAATATTGTACCGACCCGCAGGCCCCACAACGCAGCGATCCGAAGTGGATCTTGGCCTCTGACACTCTTGTGTCGACCACTCCACTTCGCTGGGACCTCTAAAGGTCCCGGTCTCGCGTGTCTCTCTCGTCAGTCGGCTACTTGGAGGTATAGCTTGCAAGTCCAACTCTGGATTCTATGGTCACTAATTTTTTCCCATTCAGCAAGCCCAGGGAAGACAACGGCGCGGTGTGGCCCACGCCGTTGTAAAAGAAAGGAACGGAAATGCCCTGAGCACTTCCCGGGAGCGTCGCTTCAGGCACTGTGCTAGGAGGATACCAGTGCGTTCCTATGGAGATCCCGGTACCCTCCATCTGGTACAGAGGTCGGCCACCGAGGAGGTTTTACTGGGTGCAATCTTATATAACCCGGCTTCACCCCAATGCAGCAGGGTATCTTTCGAATATTTCCCACAGGTCAAAAAAAAAAGGTATATACTAACCAGTAAGAGTGGCGAAGATAGCCCTCATGGCGGCTTGTGCGTGGTTGTGGTACCTCTGAGCGACGCGCGCCTTCGTGTTCCGCCAGACGATCTCCATTGGTACGTAGAACTGCAGCGTGTACGTGAAGAAAATGGCCAAGACTATGAACACCTTCGCCATGATTCCGGGGCTGGAACGGAGCATTAATAACGCTTTAGCTTGGTACCTATTTATGCGGAAGGATCTTGACAAGATACTTTTTGAGTAGATCACGCATTTCAAAAAAATTAATAACGTAAATTGTTTGAATACGACATTTAAGTGTAGTTCAATTTGTTTTTCTAATTTTTTTTTGGGTTTTTGCCAACATTACGTAGGTACACATTGTTTCAATTATTTTTCTATTAAGTTTTTATGTACCTAGGTATGAAAGTAACTTCAATATGTGATATTCTTAATAGGTACCTAGGTACTCATGCAATAAAATTCAATATGCAATTCATTAAACAACTAAAATTAAAACAACTGCAATTTAAAAACAATTGGTTTAGAAGAACGAGCCTATTGCCTAGTGTTAAACGAAACCCGATGTACCTTATCTTTTATACCTATGAAATAAAGTGTTGTACCTAGGTTAGTACGTACCTATACTAGAATAACCACTTGTAGAGAGATGATGAAACATCGTGAGGTACATCGCACCCTGCCAGTAGATACCTATTACCTACTCTGACGTCTGCGGAGTCTGAGGAGTGAAGTGAATATGCAGAGATAAATTATTTTATGAATATGGAAAAAAAGACACTGCACGTGTATGGAAGTTTCTGATTAGGTTGGACAACCAGTTCAATTGTTTTCATCTGAATTTACTGTTTGCAGAGTCTTTAATAAACAATGCTCTTTCTATTCAACTTACATTTCATCAGTAGGCAAGTTAAGCGTGATGCTGCCGCCAGCCTCAGTGCCGTACTTCACGTAGCCCAGGAAGCCCATGATCATGTACAGTAGAACCACTACCGACATGGTGATGTTTAAAACTCCGGGGCAGCCGAGGAAATGTTGAGGCTTCGCCATTGTGTTCTCAACCGGCAGCACCACGCCGATGCCCTCCATGGCGAATATAACTGTACTGGAATAAACGTTGGCCAGGTTAGAAAATAGATATTGAACTTAGGTGATACCTAAAGCGTACGACTATCTAAAATCCAGTCAGCCGATAAAATGTTTTCGAGAATCGAGTATCTGCTGTTGCCGTCCCGAACTTTTAGTCTACAGTCTCAGAGCAAATAAAAATACAGAGTCCCTATGGCGCACTGCCGAAGTGACGCCAAAATCGAAGTGTCGTCAAAAATTCCAAAACTACGTGAATTCCCTATAAATACACGACCCGGGTATGCCCTAAAACTGCAACCAGAACTACTAGAGGATGGGCAGCAGCATCTTCCTACTTGAATGGTGGAACCTCCTGCGATCCCCAAACCGCCTGCCAAGCGTGGGGACTATGGCAAACCCCCCGCCCTAGGGGGAGGCCTATGTTCAGCAGTGGACGTCTTCTGGCTGATGATGATGACACGACTCATGCACACATACGAATTCAAAACTACGTGAATTTCTTGTCAGAACGTCGTACTGAAAACATCCGTTTTAAAAAGCAAGAATGACTTCTTGCAGTGTTAAGAACTGTAAAAACAACACAAAAGTAAATAAGAAGAAGGATGGAATATTTCCACACTTAAGTATTTATATTATCACTTATTTTGATGAAGTACACGACACGAACTTCGACTACGCATGTTTAAAAAGTGGTTTCACTTTTCGTGTTCGCGGTAGTCCCTCTGTATTTTTATTTGCTCTGAGTCTACAGTCTATATTGTGCCAAATTTTTCGATGGTTGCGTTTTGCAATCTTATGTTTTTATCTTGCTCTAGAAGTATCGCGAATTCTCGCATATAAACTTAGCTTCCTTTATTAAAAAAAAATATCTATACCCTAGGCAGGTCTAGGTACCTATTTTAACCGCGAAATTATAGATAGGGCGTGTTTGCCTCTAAATCCTTCTCAAACAATAATTATGTTTAGAACTTTCGATATTTGACGTACTTAGGTACTAACTGTTTCGACATAACTTTCTGGAAGTAAAACTTGTAAAATGATGCTTTGAAATTTAATTAGGCATCGTATTTCAAGAGCATTTATTATGTCGGAGAGGTAAAAAACCAAACATAGGTAAATAAGATACTTACTTATAAAAATAAAATAATAATATCCCAGAATAATGTTGGGGCAAACACTATGACTGTGTAAATGCGGTATAATAAATAGCATTTACGAGCCTGAATTCAAAATTTGTATGCGAAATTGTCATAATTTTTTATTATCTTGTTAGGTTTCCGTACCCAAATGGTAAAGACGGGACCCTATTACTAAGCCTACGGTGTCTGTCTGTCCGTATTTCTGTCCGTTCTACCTTCTAACGCCTGTATCTTTCGAACCGTAATAGATAGCCTATTGAAATTTTCACAGAATATACAATGTTACGGGCACTAACTAATAAATAATATTTAAAAAAAAACGATAGGGGATTCCCCAAATAACAAATGTATTTTTGTACCTATTAGCCCCAATGTAAAAATGGTAATACGTATGTACAAGCGTCAAACTTGGCATGATTATAATATGTATATAGATAGTAGGTACACTCGAAAGTATAACAACAAATAACAAATATTGGCCAAGTGCGTGTCGGTGACAAATTTCTGTTCATTACCAAGTTAATCAACGTATTTTGCTATTTAGATGACCTCATCTTTCGATCTTTGTCCGAAGTTCACGAACCGGAAGACGCAGCGTAGGTAGGCATCCCACTAGATGGACCGACGACATAGTGAGAGTCGCTGGCATCCAGTGGATGCAAAAGGCAGGCTGTCGTTCAGTGTGGAGGTTAAAGGGGGAGGCCTATGTTCAGCAGTGGACGTCTTCTGGCTGATGATGATGATGATGATCTTTCGATCGAATCGAAATGCCACCATATTTTACTAATTTAATGTCGTTTTTTGTGGTGGTACGGAACCCTCAGTGCGCGAGCCCAACTCGCACCTGGCCGTTTTATTTTATATGAATATTGTTATGGTAGAACTACCTACATACGTCGTCAAATTTTATGAGAGACTAGTACATTTCAAATTGCTGAATATAAACAGGTTTCATCTCGGATTCCTGTTGTAGGTATAAGTGGTTACAGTGTTGTGGCAAAGTCTTACCCGATAAATAGAGGTAGTTTTTCAATATCCACCGCCATTGGTCTTGAATCAATATCAGGAAAGTCTTGGCTGATATAGTACAAGCAGATCAGGAATGTAAGAACCAGTAGAATATTTGCGAATCCAGAGAACGGCGCCAAATACTTGAGGGCTTTGATTTGTGTGAATATGAGGATTGGCACCCAGAACATTAGGCAGTACATCGTCACTGTGATTTTGGATTCTGGGTAGAAGTTTTCCACAATCTGTAACAGAAATTCAATATCCATGAACAATAAACTTTCATTCTACAATTTAGTTAGGAATGCTTATTATAATTTGATTCTATGACTAGCGATGTCTTTGAAATAGTACTTTAAAAAAATGTTTTATAAACATAGCGATCGTTTTCTTTTTCATCGCCAGTCTGTATCGACACACTGGGTTGGGTATAGTCCTCTTCTCTGTTGTGCTTTTGTTTCTAGCCTCTGGCTTTGCCATTATAATAATACATATTTAAACTTCTGAGAAGAAAGACAGATGGGATGGCAGACTAATATATCTTTTGTGTTATGACAGAATGATGAGTGTGATGTGTGATGAATGATGAGTGTGATTTCACCAGGTTCGAAGTACCAAATACTTTGTTCGTCTAATGCTTAGGTTTGTAACATTTAAATAGTAAGTCGATTTGCATGGCCTCTCATCTTAGTACAAAAATAATATAACCACTTGATCGCGCACAAGTCATAATTTGCTTGTGCAAGATGTAACCCACGTCGGTCGTCATTGTCTTAGTAGTAGGTATGATCCAGAGAAAATAAAGCAATAGATAAAATTAATAGCTCATGTACTTTCCAGCAGTCAGGAATTTTGACATCAACCCACCACTGCAGTGTTAATGCACTTCATCCCGTGTCTAGACGCAACGTCATGAGAACAGTGGCCAAAATAACCAGTGCGAAATCTCTAAGAAATTTAAGTCACGCATTCCCAGTGGTAAATTTTGTCAACTGTCCAACATACCTGCTTCACGGAGTCGACGAGCAGGATGACATACACGGCACAGGCGCCAAGAATGGTGAAAGCCATCGCCCAGTCTATAAATATCCTGAAACACGTGGAAGTGTTTCTCATTAGCGTGTACAGTAATCAGTTCCTGGCAATTAGGGGTTTGAGATCTGCGGTAATTTGTGGTTTGAGTGGTGTGATTTAAGTGTATTATAATCATGCTAAGTTTGACGCTTGTACATATTACCGTTTTTACATTAGAGTTAATAAAAAATACGTAACAAAATACGTTTTTTGTATGGGGACAGCCCCTCTTTCGGTTTTACTTTTTGACTTTTTTATTACATTTTAGTTAATCCGCTGTAACATTACACATTATGTGAAAATTTCAACTGGTTATTTATTACGGTTCGAAAGATATAGCTGTTTAAAGGTAGGACAGACAGACATCGTAGGCTTCGTAATAGGGTCCCTTTTTAGCCTTTGGGTACGGGTAATAATACAAAGTTAGTCATATTTACAGATCCAACTATAAGTAGGTAAACAAGGATATATGGAATCCCGTGTCATCGAATCGTGTCTCCTAGTATTTATCTAGTTGCATATTTTATCATACAACTAGAGTTCCATTGTTATTTGGAGATAATTCCTCAATGGAGATATTCATCTACTCGACAGTATAAAACTAGCTATAATATGTTTGTAAATATTTCTACAATGCACAATCACGATGCACGATATGACACATTTAAATTATCAAAGTAAGCTTAAGTTCTTTGTATTAAGATAAATCTTACAAGCATGATAAGACTAATTCAAGAACCACCTTGTTTTGTTCACGGATGTCTGCGATTAGGGAAGTACTTACCTAGATGCTCTCGATAACTTCCTCAAAGGTTTCGGTCCTGTTGCGAAGACAGCCTCCACTGTTTCGGCGTATCCTAGCGATGGCACTTTAGACACTCTTGAAACGTCTTGTGAAGTTTTTACCTGAAAAAGTAACAGAGCAATTGTCATCTAGAAATCAACTAGTACCTACCTACCATAAAAGCATATAACAAAGTACAATAGTATTTTTTTTTTTTTTTTTTCCCTGTCCGGGCGCTTGTAGGCCCGGCCCGCGAGCTATCCTACCTTCAACGTAGTTGAAGCCTTTATTACTTTCATTCACATTTCCGTTTATTCTATACATTCTTTCCTTGTCCTCACGCATTCATCATTTGTACATTCTTCCGTTCGGTGGGTGTTCCGAACTCTTATTCTTTCTACTTATTTCTAATTACACATAGGATTTAAGGAGATTTCGGGATACATATATTAATGCTTAGTATCTAGTTACATGTGTTTCTAATTATATAATATACATTTATTTTATGCTAGTTTTATTGTTATGGGTACTCACTGTGTATTATGCATAATACACAGTAGTGTACCCTCTTTTCTACGACTTATTTTTATTTACAACACTTTTTACAATTTTGTTGCAAAATTCTATAAATTTATTTCTAATATTTTTGTTTTCCATTATCCTGTGCAAATTTTCAGTTTCAATATTCATGTCGATCTCGATTTCCGCATCAAACCTCAATCTACCATACACCGGACACTCAGTAATAACATGAAGGGCACTCTCTTCAACTTGTGGATCACAGGGACACGCCGGACTCTCCTTGCATTTGAAACGATACAAATACGAGGAGAATCCGCCGTGCCCTGTTAGCATTTGGACAGTTTCAGGTTGAAAGGAACTTTTTCTAACTATCTGGTGCGCCTTTATCGCATCTGGGAAGAAGACCCTTGTGGTCGATGCCGTTTTGCCATCTTTATAGCGCCGGTTCCATTCGTCGAGCGATTCCTTTCGGATCTGTCGCTTGGCGAATGAAACCGGGCAGCTATTGTAGTGTGGTTTGACTTTTAGTCGCAACGCAGCGCTCTTCGCTAGTTCGTCCGCCCTCTCATTTCCCTCCATCCCCGCGTGAGCTTTGATCCAAAATAGGTTCAGTATTTTGTTAAGCTTTCTAAGCTTGTCAATGTTTGCTCTAAAATTTACGGCGAGGGGGTGGAGGGATGTGCTGTTTGTCACTGTTTCGAGGGCGGAACGCGAGTCGCAGTATACGTTACAGCTAGGTCTGCGTATTTCAAGGGCCTTCTCCGTTGCTGCTTCAAGAGCCAGTAGTTCTGCTTGGTAAACGGAGCAGCACTCTCCCAGCTTCAGGTTTCGGGTACTTATTTCCACAGCGCCATCCCAGACAGATAGCGCTGCGCCAACTTTTCCCTCGATTTTGCTTCCGTCTGTAAAGATGTTTAGTCCGGCGTTGTAGTGCTGTTCTAGTGCTGCTCCGTCTGCCAGGCATGTGAACTCTAACTCCGTATGTTGAGCTGGATGTGGCGTTGCTGTATATGGCACTGGTCTCTCTATCTCTCGGTCTCCTATTAATCTCTGGGTGTAGCCTTTTTTATGTTCGTAAAGCAAGGCTGCTTCACGTACTCTGATATCCAGAGGAAGCAACCCAGCGATTAATAGCGCCGAGTTTAGTGAGACCGTCCTGTAAGCTTTTATGATTTTCTGCACGAAGCCCCTCTGTACCGAGTCGAATTTGTTTTTCACGCCTATCTTCGTTGCTGCCGGCGCCCATGCACTAGCAGCGTACAGGATAGTTGGTTCTACCACAGCTGTGTATATTATTCTTACAATTTCTGGTTGCAGTCCCCATTGTATTTTTGCAGTCCTGGATAACTGTTTGTAGAAGTTTAGCGCTTTACGGCAGACGTTTGCAACGTGGGTGTTAAAAGTCAACTTCTCGTCAATGGTGAGACCCAACAGCTTGATTTCATTGGTCATGCCAAAGTCGATCCCGCCCATGTTCAGACGTGGGGTGTCATGCTTAAGCTTTCGAGTTATTACCATCGCCATGGTTTTGTGAGCGGCAACTTTTGGCTTGTTTTTGACTCCCCACGCCCGAACATGCTCGAGTGCGGCATTAGCACGACCCTGAATCTCGTGTGCAGTCTCTCCATCCACGACAAGGACAATGTCGTCCGCAAACGCCTGAACGTAATCACCTCTTTCGTGTAGTTCTTTTAACAGTGGATCCAGGAGCAAATTCCACAAGACCGGTCCCCCGATCGATCCCTGGACGCATCCTTTGCTCGTCTCTCTTGTGACCTCGTGCCCGGCATACCTCAGCCTGACCCTCCGATTTCGGAGATAGCTGTCGACTACCCTCCTCAAGTTTACGAGACACTTTTCCTCAGCCAGTCGGACTCTGATAGCTGGCCACCATGCGCCGTCGAAAGCTCCCTCTATGTCCAATGATACCAACGTTACAATCTTTTTTTGTTTGATTTTCGCATGGATATGCTGCATCAGGGTATAGAGGGAGTCTTCAGTGGACTTTTGGGGCATGAATCCGTACTGGCGAGTACTCATCCTCGGTAGCAAGTAGAACTTGATTCGGGCAATCAATATCTTCTCGAAGACTTTTCCTAGTATTGGGAGAAGTCCGATGGGTCTGTACGACTTCGGGGCTGTGTATGTGTCCTTTCCCGGCTTTCTTAATACGATGACAGTGGCATCTTTCCAAGCAACAGGGAAATGGTAAAGTACAAGGCACTTGTTTAGGATCTTCAGGAAAAGGTCCGGGTCGTTTTTAATGGCTTCGCTGCATATGTCAGTGGTAAAACCATCAGCTCCAGGAGCCTTCTTTGGGTTGAAGGAATTCATCGCAATCTTCAGCTCTGCCTGCGTAAAGGGTGGATCACATAGACCATCTTGTTGCCCATCATTCACTTTCTCTGCTTCTGCTCGTATTTTGCGATGCTCGGTGTTGTCGTTTGCTGTGAGGTCTTCCGGGTAGAAAGTTTCTGCCAATATTTTTGCGGAACCTTTTGCGTCCAACACTATTCCCTCAACCTCCAAAGGTAGGTCCTCCTCTCTGGTTCTTGTCCTCCCGATCACTCTGTATATACCGTCCCAGACCGTTTCCCTTTCCTGCTTCCCACAAAACTCCTTCCAACTGTCTATCCTTGCCCTGTTTGCTTTTGTCTCATACTCTTCTTTCTTTTTCATGTACTCTTCAACAACCCTGGATCTTCGGACTGGCGCGGCGTTTCTGATCCTGCGCCTCCTGGTGTTGACTTCCCTCTTCAGCTCTGCGAGTTCTTCGGACCACCATGGCATGGTAAGTTTTTGTTTGTGTTGCTGTTTTGGTATTGTGTGTGTGCATGCTTGTGTTATTGCTTTTGTGTATGTATCTACTGCTGTTTCTATTTGTTCTGTGTTACTGATTTGTTCAATTTCTTTGTGTGTTATTTGGTGCTCAGCTTTTAATTGGTCCAGTTTCATATGAAACTGGGCCCAATTTGCTTTCTTAGTGTTGTAGAGTCGTGTAGTTCTGATTATATGTGTACCTTTTGACTTTTGTAAATGTATGTTGAATGTAATGCCATTGTGATCCGAACTCGTGAGGTTCTCTTCGATTTTCCAGTCATCCACCAGAGTCAGCATATCTGCCGAGCAAGCAGTGATGTCGACGTGGCTGCAGTATCGTTTGCCCCCTCTTATAGTGTCGAAGGTCGGTTTGGAGTTGTTGTTGAGTAGCTGAAGTTCAATTTCGTTAAGAGCACATCTCACTTCTTCGCCTCTATGGTTTGTTTCCTCACTGCCCCACCAGGTATTCCACGCGTTTACGTCCCCACCTATCACCAACCTCTTCGTTCCTAGTTCTTCTCCGATCTTAGCCAGGTGTTCTAAATATGGGTCTAAGGGCTGGTCTTTTTCAAGGTAAATGGACACCAGCGTGATCTGCCAGGCACTGGTTCGGACTCCCACCACCACGATGTTGTTGGTGGTGAGTTTCGGGTACTGTATTATGTCAAGTGAGGAATCAAAGATGACTACTGCTGCCTTGACAGTCCCTTCTCCTTGCTCAGTGTTCTGAAAGACCCTTACGCCCTGGTAACTCCGCATCCTCTTTGCCCTGCCTACATATGGCTCCTGGAGAAGAGCAACTGCGACTCCCCGTTTTGTGGCTTCAATGAACAGTTCGTCCGTCGCTAGTTGTTTCTTCATGAGGTTGGCTTGTATGATCTTGTATGCGGTGCCCTTAACAATATGCTACGGTGGATCTCGCAAGTGCTTCCCACTTGCGCCTTACCGGGCATTCGTTGCTAAAGGCGTTGTGTTCAGCTCTACCTATCTTCGCTTTAACACAGTTTATACAGTTGGGGGGAACATCAGTGAGGCAGTCAGGACAATCTGGTTTGAGATGTGGCCCTCCGCAGTGGCTGCACACATCGATTGCATCATGACAGAATCGCTTTCCATGTCCGTATCCCAAGCAGCGAGAACACTGTATGAGTGGGGACTGGTCGGCGACTCTGATCCTCTGCATGTCGATGTGTACAGCCCCAGCGTCGGTCAGACACTGCCAGATTCTTGGCGACACTTTGGCTACGATGTGCGAGGTGAGAGGATTTCTCGCTTTCCGTCTAAATCGGATCTCTATCCGGTCATCCTCCTCACTCAACTCTCTCAGTAGATGCCTGTTCTGAGTCCGGATGGCTTTCACTATATCCTCGTCGGAGTTGTTTTGGAGGACGCCAAAAAAGATGAGGAGTGGATCCTTGTTCTAAGTACAATAGTTTGTCCTTATATCCTAACATCATCATCAGCCTACAGCAGTCCATATAGGTCTTTGCATGGTGCACTTTATAATACCCTGCTGGCTAACTACCCTCATGTTGAAAATATATCGTCAAGCATATGACGATGTATTCCGGCAGCATCACTTGACAGCGTTTCTGTAGCCTAATCACCCAGCAGTTTACCATCTTCGAACGCGCCGTCACTTATCATCAAGTAAGCTATGGTCAAAATTCTAGATAGTCAACCATAAAAAAGCTTCTGCTCAGGCTATTCTTTACCTTCCTTAGCCCAATTTTCGGTTCTTTGCTTGTATTTACTGGTTTACGTCCGCACGTAGGTACATCGGCGTGTTGCAGGATGTCCTTTCATCCTTCCTATATATAATTATTTTAACTATTTTAATTTTTGAACCTTGGCTTTATCACGGTCTGCAAAACAATTTCGTCAAACATTTCTGAGAATTATACAAAAAGAACCAAAATTCTTCCATGTAGCAAAACTATGGTAAACCATAGAAACTAACTACTAAAATAATAATAGAAACTTAAGTTTCTTCAATTTCCCACTTGATGTTGATGTGGTTTTCTGTGATGTTTTTGATAAACTACGTCATATACCGGATATTGACAGCGTAATAAAACGATGAAACGATATTAATCATGGTTAATTTACCAATAAATAAACGCAGTGTGTGCAAATGTAGCCCAATATAATGGTGCCGAAGATTCCGACGACTGTGCCTGCATTCTTGAAAGCCGCGGGCATGGCCAAAATGCCGGACCCCAGCGAAGATTTCAAAAGATTTGCGAAAGATCTGACGTCTCTGAAAAAGAATAAATTACTTGTAATCTAAGATATTTTTACCCGTATAGATAGGTTGTGCCCGCCACCATATTGACTAGACGAATGCAAGGCTGGCTGCCTGACTTCATTCAGCCGTCTCTGTCACGCACGCCTAGTGTCCACAACACATTTTATTTTTGTCTCTTTCTTATAACAGATAAGTATAGCGTAAAAAGTCTTTCATATTCTTTCCCTTATTTCACAAAATGCTCATATACATGCGTAGGTAAGCTATGCTATGTTAGTATGATAATTATATGCTGCCTTTAGTCAGTTTTTAAAGCAGCGTTGTTCGCCTAATACGTCTCTATTATTACACCTCACTGCTTGTCATGGAACTGAACATCCTCAATAATAATAATTATAAATAACACTTTTGTCAGTTAGTCACCATGCAGAGACGATATTAGAAGTGCTTCATGAGGTAGAACTCATTTTATCAAAAATAATGCAAGAGAATTGCGGGGATAGCCGTGGAGAAGGTACATCTACTTTTACAAAGATCAAGAGTGGCTTCCTTCTGGCATCGTTTGCGTCGTTCCGGCAACAGAATCCTAGCAGTTGTCTCTGATGATGTAAGGAGTCCAATGTTTATGCATTGGATCTCTGTTCACATGAATATAAACAAAAAGTGACCTGGCACTATTGTGCACCGTAAGTACTTCTTTTTGTATAGTTTGTCACAGTTTGACTATCACCCCTATACAGTGTGATTATATAGTTTAAGACAAACACCCCTATATAGTGTGCATTTATTTTATTTTAGATGAAGACAGTTCTATGGGTCAAGTTGCCTGAAATAAACGACTTTTATTTATTTATTATTTTATTATACAAGGATAGTCGAAGTAAATGTGAAAGCAGTCATTGATATGAAACTGCCAATTTACTGTTGGCTATTTCAAGGTTGATAGTAGAAGTTATTTATAATGATTATTAAAACTTCCTTTCGGCTAAGTACCTTCTCTGACTATCTTGTATTTTTCATAGTATAATAATATACTCCGGTATTTTTCAAGTGTCACTTACGAATTAGGATGTTCCAACTTTCTATTGGCGAAAGGGTCGTAGTCCGTCTTCTCGACGCCATTCTCTTTGCACTTGGTGTTGATCGTACTGATGGATATCGTTGAAGGGTACAGCACATTTTCTGTGATCACGGCTCTGTAGAGAAAAACATAATGATCTTAGTTTTATATCTAGCAGGTAATAAATGTATGCTCTTCAATGGTGACCCGCCCGCCCGGCTTCGCACGGGAATAATTTACGTGCGAAGCCGGGGCGGGTCGCTAGTTATACATATAAACCTTCCTCTTGAATCACTCATTTATTAAAAAAAACCGCTTCAAAATCCGTTGCGTAGTTTTAAAGATTTAAGCATACATAGGGACGGACAGACAGCGACAGCGACTTTGTTTTATACTATGTAGTGATAAGTGCGGAATTTATAAAGGGTTACGCGCAAATGTTACTAAGCCGAAAAGGAGCTCATCACTATGAAAAAAAAAAAAACTCTGGGTCCTACCCTGAAATCGTGAAAAAAATATCAGCTGTTCCATACATTTTCCAGATTGTGAATGACCGTTTTCGATGGAAAAGCTGTTTTTTTTTTTTCGTGATTAAAAGGATAGTCCCATTGTAAAAGTAGTTCTTAGTGATGATTATAACGGACCCCTAAGTATCAGCTTTCCGCGACACCCTTTCTGCAAAACCCTGTGTTACTCGACATGGTTGACCAGATTTAAGTACGAAGCTGAGTTAGTCTTATATAGTATTTGTTTTTAGGGTTTTGTACCCAAAGGGTGTAAACGGGACCCTATTACTAAGCCTACGCTTTCTGTCTATCCGTCCGTCTGTCTGTCCCGAATATTATTAGATAGCCAGTGTAATGTAACGACGGATTAACTAAGAAATAAAGTCAAAAAGTAAAAACGAAAGGGCCCCCATAACGTTTTTTTAAAGGAATTTTTGTTCTAATGTAGAAACGGTAATACGTAGGTACTTACAAGCCTCAGTTTGCATGATTAATTATTATGCACATATATTTATTTTCATTCTTAGATTTAAGTTTTTTTTACAATAATATATAAAAACAAAATATTATAAAAAAAACCTAAACCTAGAGTGCCGCCGGCAGCGGGGCAGGGCCCAAGCTACCGGTGGTTAGGGCTGCAGAGTGAGGAACCTCCTGACAATACGTGCTGTGTCAAGGATTACCGCCTTCTGCATCTGACCCTTGACCCAACCATCCAGCGAGAGCCTCTTAAGGTGTTAATGACCTTAATAATAATAGTTTTACATTCCATTTTATACACATTCCATAGAAATTGTATTTTTTATTCAACAGGGCCTCTTGGTGTTGGTTTCGACTCCACCAATGCCTAACAAATGACCGGGTCAAACCCGTGAATTTTATGAAATAAAGAGTAATAATAATAATAATAAGCTTTTTTTCCCACGAGGTTACCGCCATGTGGGATGTTGACTCGACGATCATTGTCCCGATAGTCGTTACGGTGAACGGTCTTATAGCGAAGAGCCTCGACCAACACCTTAAGAGGCTCTCGCTAGACAGTTGGGTCAAGGGTCAGATGCAGAAGGCGGTAATTCTTGACACGGCTCGCATTGTCAGGAGGTTCCTCACTCTGCAGCCCTAACCACCGGTAGCTTGGGCCCTGCCCCGCTGCCGGCGGCACCCTAGTTTTTAAGTTTTTTATGTTTTTTATGTAATTTTTTTATTATTTACTTAATGTAAGAAACTTAAAAATTAAGATTAAAAATAAATAACGTGATAATAATAATTATTATTATTATTATTTTATTTCAGAAAAATATCCTATAAATATAAATTATATAAATTATTAATGATTATAGTACACACTCTAAAGTAAAACAACATATAACAATATATTAGTGCATTTCAATATCCATAGCCTCACCCAGCGACGTAAAATCACTGATGTATGCTCCCTCTACAAGATTGCGAACGGCTTGCTAAGTGAGGAATTACTTTTGAACATTAACTTTGCTACACGTAAAATGTCTAAACGCAGACCCACTCGTACGCTTTTTAGTATTCCTCCCTCAAATAACAATGTTGGGCGCAACAACCCGCTCCATCGTATGTGCCAGTTATATAATGATTTATTATCCACTAACGTATGTGATGAACTCGATATTTTTCATATGAATTTGTTTCACTTTAAAAATCACTTAGTACAAATATTGAAGTAGTTGACGTTGTATGTAAAACATTATTTCTTAACAATGCTGTGTACAATGTTTAGGTTAGCAAATTTATAATGTTTCTTCTACATCTAATTGTTTTTAAGTTTATAGTTTGCTAATTATTGTTGTACCTAATTATATAAAAATAAAAATAAAATAAAATATTAAAAACAATAGAAGTTAGAGGGTTCTAAAATATTGGAACGGATGGACAGATGGCAAGAACGAACTTATAAGGGTTCCTTGTACGACTTCGGAACCCTAAATATGGTAAGTGTTTTTTAGCTGTCTAGTTCGATCTCTACCCTGAAACTAAAGCGAGAAGAGATGCAAAGATTTTTCCTGCTTATATATGAGGTATTGCAACCATGTTGCAACCATGTTTACACTGTCGGAAATGAATAAACTCATAGTCATTTAGTTTGTCAAATTAAAACAAGGTAAAACTAATAAACAAAACAAAAAAACTGTTCAATATAAAATACGCAGTATAATTAAAGGCTTTTTTGATAATAACACGAGACAAAATGTAATAAAATCATAAAAATTTGCTTGAACAAGCTGTCATCTTGTTTACCATACCATTGAACGTTGATCTCTACGATAGAACTTGTCAAAACCGCTTCATCATAATTTTATTTTAGTTAGAAATTAATTATATGATATGTCCTGTGATAAGAACAGATTAAAATAAACACCATAAATTACGATACTTAAACCATCGTCCACCATAAATGTCCGATTTTGATAAATCTTAAAAACGTCATAATCACCCCCGAAAGGGTGATTGGGCCATATCCACCACGTTGGCCCAGTGCGGGTTGATGGATTCACATACGCCATTGAATTCCTTCTCCTTATTATAATTACCTGGCCTAGGTACAAAGACAAAAAACTGTATGAAATTTCAATATCTCGCCATTGATAAAACGTACCACCTCAGGGCAATATATACCTATAATATTATATTAGTACCAAAAGCACCTTTTCTGAAGTTTTCTTTTTAGGGTTCCGTACCCAAAGGGTGAAAACAGGATCCTATTACTAAGCTTACGCTGGCTGTGTGTCTGTCCGTCTGTCTGTCCGTCCGTCCTACCTTTTAACGGCTGTATCTTTATCTTTCGAACCGCATGAGATAGCCAGTGGAAATTTTCAAAGAATATGCAATGTAAAGTTATATGATTATTTACGGGATATTTACCGTGGTAAGGTTGTGGAATGAGCTCGCGATATTTTGGCGCAGTTACATGCACCATGTTCACGGGAAGACTGAAGAATGCGGGTGATTGGTCGAACAGTTAAAAAATTTGGTAATATGTAATAAATAAATATTCGGGACATTTTTGCACACACGGTCATCTGACCCCAAACTAAGCAAAGCTTGTGATATGGCTGCCAGAGACTGATATACATACATATATAGGTTTAAATACATACTTAAACAGTTTCGATAAAATTTATATGAATCCCCTCTGAAATATGCCCTACTAAACAAAAAAGAATAATTAAAATCAATTATAATTTATAATGACTAACATCATGTTTGAACCAACCAAGTGTCACAGCTACTTGAAAATTTACAAACTAATACTGATATATAAAACTAAACTAATCTAATAATCCGCTGCCAGCAGGCATCGTACCCAAAATGCTGGCTGCATTGCCGCGTTGAATTGCAATGCTTATACGCTGTGCAAGATATCGGCCAGCATTTTGGTCACGAGATGCTTCGACCAGACGATTTGATAAATCTTTAAAAATATTTTTAGCGCCCGGTCCCCACGGGCCTAAAGTTTCGACCCCAAAAGGCTCAAATATATACCCACTGTCTAGGTTGCTATATTTTCGCCTTTTGAGGCTTTCTGCAGATTCAGCTGCTGTACCAGCCTTATTTTGCGTTCTAGGAAGATGAGACGGTGCAAGGGTATCAACGCAAGTAGCGTCCCATACTAATGGCCGCCCCATCTTCCAAGGAATTAACGTCATACCGTCCGGTCTTTTACCATCACCACGTACGAGGCCACTCGGTTCAAGAACGGCCACGCAGTTGGCACTGGTAAAAGCCCGGCGGATGATGTCGTTAAGGCTGGCGTGACGGGGAATCCTTCCCGCGCTCCTTGTGCAGGAAAGCCCGTGGTGACCGAGCTGGTCGACAGCAACGCCACACTGGCAACGGTGTGGAGCACAGCACGATGCGCCCAAGCGAAGGGAAGTCGCTATTCTGAAACTGGAAGAATCCATTAATGTTCCGGTATGGGGTGAAGGGAGGGCTTGGAGCCACAAACCTGATTCCCATTCCGCGACGGCCAAGAGACGGGCCCGATCTGTAGAGCTCAAGCACGTGTTTAAAAGTTGCTTCCGCGCTCGCTCACAGATCGGCCCATCCCAGAGCCGCTGCGAAGATGGAGTTAAAGGGAAATCAGTGTTTGGGCATGCTACCCTCCATGCGTCCCTGGCCTCGTTCATGTAAGATAGGTCAACAAGGCTATCTGGAAGGATTTTTTTAATCAAAAGCTGATTACTATGAACTGAGGCCAGGAAAGCGGGCAGAGCCACACCGGCAATGGAGCGGATGCCAAGTCCCCCCAAACGTACAGGAAGTGAAGCCTGTATCCACTCTCGATCTTTTAAATTTACATTCAAAATTGAAGCCAAAGTGTTTCTGACGATGTTGTCTAAACTCTTAAGTAGATCTGGATGCTTCCAGAGTTGACAACATCGGACGAGATATGTAAATTTTGGTACAAATAGACAAAAACGAATAATCGTGAACGCCATGTGGGTATTAATTTTATCTAAGCGGTCCGAATATTGAAGGAAATTTTGAATTTTTTCTTCAATGAAAAGGGGGAAAGATTCATCCAGAATAGGAGAGCCCAACAAACGAAGTGTACTGTTATTAACAATTTTAATATTGGGAGCCAAAACATTAAATTTTTCTATTAACAAATCTTTTGCTGGGTATGAATTTGGAATAAAAAGTTCACATTTTGAAAAATTTAGCTCTAGACCAATGGTGCGAAATTCAGAAATCAAAAGGGTGAGATCGTCAAATAAACTATTTGCGTCACCACCCAAAGTACCATCGTCCAAATACCAAACATTTAGTTTTGATTTTAGGCGTTCGATGATAGGATGGATGGCGAGGCTAAACACTGCAGGGCCTAGTGGGTCGCCCTGCTGACAACCGACAGCGGAAGTAATTTCGTTGCCATGATAAGTCAATTTTGAAGAGAATCCATAACATTGCCATAGAAAATCATATAAGTTTGGAATTTTGTCTTTGACTTGCGTTAGTAGGGCACCTCTATCTACTGAATTGAAGGCATTCTTTACGTCCACCTTCAGCAACAAATCACCACAATTTTGATTCAAAAAGGTTCTAACAGAATGGACGGCAGCTTCACAGCCACCGCGCGAGCCAAACCCTAACTGTAGAGGCTGAAAAAGGTTTGCCAAAACTGGTGCTACCTTTTTGCAGCATACTTTGGCTGCGAGACGTCGATAAGTTGTTCCAACGGCAATTGGCCTAATGCCACCGTCCTTTTTTTTTAAAGCGCACAAATTGGCTCCGTAGAGTATTTCAATGATATCATTGTTCACTTTGCCAGACAGCATTAGGTTTACAAGAGCCGTCAGGTCCCTCAAAAGTGCTTCCCCGGCCTCTCCACATGCACCACATAACAAGTCTTTTAAATGTTGCGGAGCTAGGGCGTCCAGGCCTCCAGCAGACCCACTCTGGAAAGACATGACGGCTGCAGAAACCTCCAATGCTGTCACCTCAACGGTGTCATCGCCATCTATCGGTGCCTCAGGAAGTATTTGATTTGTTGCTGGAGGTGGGTGTTTTCCCTCCAAGATCGAGAGGGTTTCAGAATTTGAGGGAGCAATCGTGTCACTGGAAAAGAGAATACGTGCCGCTCCTTTAATATTCCCGTCGCTGATTTTACTTTCCACAAGTTTGTAGATAGCAGACTCAGCAAACGGATTCACAGAAAATTTTGAATTTTGATTAGGATCCGAGTTGTTAACGAAAAGAACAGGCTCTTCTAGTGTACTACCGTACTTCACACAGTTCTCTTTAATTCGAGTAGTCAAAGACTTTTTGTTATTGGCTTCAAAACTGACGTGAAGTACGGCATACGGGAAGAAAAGCAAGTGTACCCAGCTATTTTTGGAGTTTTTGTCAACCACAGCCTTAATGGCGCGGGACAAAGCTGTGGCGACAGAGAGCCGGGCACCTCTGGGAATGCGTTTCAAAACTGGTTTGATATTTTTGTAACTGGCCATAGTTTTCCAAAAAGGATTCGTACAAGCACTGATAGACAAATTTCCAGGGACTTGGTTAAAATTAGGAGCCGAAAGAGGGATATTGTTCGATTTGTGGCATTTCCCTTGGTGTATTTTTAGGCCTCTCTGCCCTTTAAAAAGCCGATCTTGGGAACAATCAGGGCATCTTACCAGATTTTCCTGTGTCATAACTGGTCCATCAAAATTATTCACGTCCACTTGGGCACATTGTGGTGTATTCATTATCCTTAAAATAACGTAGAAAAATACAAGAAAAAATATTATGCAAATTATCATAAAAATCAAAAATGTCAGTATTTTGGCAGGCTGCTGTTGTTTTGACTTGGTTTTGACATCATGGTTTTGACTCTTCAAGTGACATCAAAACATGCGCACTACTACTGCGCACTGCGCAGTTGCTGAATTTAAATGCGCACCACGGCTTGGCGCCATGGTTGCCAAGGTGACGAACAGGCGTGATCTATGTCAAAAATGTCAATAAGACAACAATGTCCACCCGAAACTCAAAATCAAAAATCAGCTGATTTTGTCATGAAATTGCTGTGCGTATGTCTTGCAAATATGTTTGATAACTTCAATACATTATATATAGCACTCTTATCAGCCAAATTATATGCAAGGAGCTTTAGAACTATTTTTAAGATTTAAACAAAAATTCAATCGTCTTTGACATCATAGTAATTATTTTTATTTAATTAATACTTAAATAGATATTAACACCCAGATATAGAACAAACACAAATGTTCATCACACAAATGTTTGTCCTAGGTGGGAATCGAACCCACGCCCCTAAGCTCAGAAGGCAGGTTCACTACCAACTGGACCAACGGGCTATCTAAATTAATGTTACCTACGTACGGCGGATTTACTAAGAAATAATAATAAAGTCAGAGAGTAAAAACTAACGGGGGTCCCCATACAACAAACGTTTATATCACTTGAAGCATGTTCACGAACATTAAATAAATAATAGTCCACCGCTATACACATTAGTATTAGCACTCGAAATAAAACAAGTTCAGAAAAATAATAAAATGAGGCGACATGATTTTTTCACGTTGGCGCCAAAACTAATTTTAAATCTTTGTTACCATGCCTACATCTTGAGCAGCGTCATTCAGACTGCTTTTGTTTTTGCGACGTGAGGCGAAGAATTTATAATCTAAATACCTGTGTACCTATTGCTTTATTGTATTGTATTTGCTGACGATGCAAATATTTATTGGTCATGCATGACATGATGTGTCTCAGATAAAATAGGCAATAGTAACACTTTTTAGGGTTCCGTACCCGAACCGTAAAAACGGGACCCTATTACTAAGCCTACGATGTCTGTCTGTCTGTCCGTTCGTCTGTCCTACCTAATTAACGGCTGTATCTTACGAACCGTAATAGATACCCAGTTGAAATTTTCACTAAATATGTAATGTTACGGCGGATTAACCGGTTCTCGTACGATCATCGAAGTGAAGCAACGTCGGGAGCGGCCTGTGCTTGGATGGGTGACCGATTGGACGTTGATGGAATGTTGTCTTTTTGCACAATCTTTTTGGACTTTAGTAGCTAACAAGTTATGTGGTGGTACGGACCCTCAGTGCGCGAGCCCAATTCGCACTTGACCGGTTTTATTCCTCTATACGAGTATGCATCAGGAAAATTACTATCTGTCCTGAAATATTTGCAGAGATGACCTAGTTAAAACACTTTCTTAAGAATGTTCCAAAATTACTCCCACGGTCTGCGCGAAGTTCAGCGTATTTAGGGCCAATTTAAAAATAAACGGTTTGTGTATCTATGAGTCCTTGAAAATTTGTTGACTAGAATTCAGACGCATTTCGTAACCTGGCACCGGTTTTCAGGGTTCCGCACGATGTTTTGGCGAAGCGTTTCGCACAACATATTGTACTTTATGCTGAGCTTATCTCTTCTGTGTTTTCTGTGATAAATACAGAGTTAAATGTAACGGTGGCAATTAGCCGAAAGGAGGTCATTGAACTCATTATTATGAAATCCTTTTGCTAAAAGGATCACCAGATATCTCGAAAAAAAATCTGCTGGTCCATAGATTTATTTAAATAGGTATGAAGATACAGGGGCCTTACGGACAACAGCTATTGCGGCACCTAATCCGCTCAGTTGGAAAATCACGCGACCGCAAACCGTATCTGGGCGCGATAAGGTTCACGTTCGCGTGATTTTCCAACTGAGCGGATTAGTTGCCGCAATAGCTGTTGTCCGTAAGGCCCCAAGTGACTTTTTGCTGTTGGTGATTTGAAGACCCCAAAGTAAAATTGGTAATGAGTAGGTACCTACAACGATCTTCTTTCGGATTACTAGTACCGTTCCGTGTATAATTATCACAATTAATAGATATTGTATAATATTGTTCCTTAAATATTTTTGACCGTAATAGAAATAGTTTTTTTGTTTTTGCAAGAGTTACCGTCAAATTAAATTAATTGGTGCGGAACCTTTATAATATTTCATGTAAATAAGAGCCGCTGTGATAGAACCGGTTTAAAAGTTGGCCAACAGACGATCCTTATCCTTACGCAGTTTTTCATCGCGGCATCAATTCTAAGAAAGAAAAAAAAAAACACTTATGTACATTGTACCTAAGTTTTTATGGATTTATTCGTGGGTTTACGTTTGGTCAGTTAAAACTATCAACAATTTCATAGAATTAGAAACATAGCGTTAGTTCACCATTAAAATATTTGCTTACAAGATAAACATTCATCTGGTTTTATTGTATGTTTTTTTCTATTTATAACCGACTTAAAAATAGGAGGAGTTTCCCAATTCAACTGTATGTTATTTTGTATTATATCTACCTATATTAAGTTTGTAACGCGATTACTCCGACAATTATGAATTGATTTTGATAGTAATTATTTTTGTTTGGTAAGTCATACTTCAGAGGTGATCACATAGAAATTTTATCAACATTTATTTAGCGTTTCTTGAAGAAGAAAAAAAAATAAGATGACGTTTTGGTTTGTTGTTACAGCAATTTTTCTACTTTTTACTTGTATGTAACTAGGTGGATGTTTTGTGAGGAGGTGTAGCCTTGAGATCAGTTTTTTAAATTAACTTTTTGATAAAAGTTAATAAACTCGTATTTTACTGCCTAGATTGTAAACAATAAACTAAATTAAACTTACGTCGAGCTGAAGTCCTTCATATTGTAACTATCCGACATTATCACAGGAATTTACAGATAAATAACTAGGAATTATAGAGCACAACCACTGAATGATTTTTTTAACACGCCAGGTATTTGTTTGTTTATAATCGACGTACTTTTAGTTTGATGTGTATACGTGCACGCGACATCTTGGTTAGAACGAGACTCGGTCGGCGATTTGCTTTGCTACCCACGCGATCTCTATACCTAAATATAAGATACTGTGTTGATGGCAGGCAAGTTTGGCAAAGCTTGTCGTGTAGAACTCGCGGCGTAATTTACCGCACATCGTTGTCATCATGCAATCACAAATAATGTATTGTTTATTAATGAGGTTTGATGTCACGTGAGTTTCGTGTATGACCAAATATGGCATTTTGAAAGAACTTCGTTTATTTCTTGAGGCCTTAACTAACACGATCAAAAACGAACACAAAAGAAGAGGAAAAAAAACCGCATTTTTTCATTAATTTTCACGGCATGTCTAAAGAACAATCTTAATTTATAACTAAGTAGGTACTGCAAAATATATATAATTATAAGTAGGTAAACTAGAACTATTAACTTATTAAACTTAAATACCAGGTAAATAAATTACTAATAGAACTGTCAAACGCGTGAAATCAGACTCGTCGTTAAGTTTTCTGAAATTTTCCAATTTTCTGCGCAATTTTCTTACTTTTTCTTTCCGTAAGAACATTACTATATGAAGTATTAGAAAACAAAAAAAAGTTGTGCTCAAGTTATGGCGAGACCAAGGTAAATAGGAATTAATTTTTATATATACGGGGTGTAAGGGGAACACTCTCGAAGCCAAAAGAAGGTAATTGTACTCATCATTATGAACAACTTTTACTATGGGAACAGCCCTGAAATCGCGAAAAAATATCAGCTGTTCTATAGAAAACGGCCATTGACACTCGACACAATGTATGGAACAGTTTATTTTTTTTTCGCGATTTCAGGGTTGGTCCCATACTAAAAATGGTTCATAATGATGAGTGCAATTACCTTCTTTTGGCTTCGAGAGTGTTCCCCTTACACCCTGTATAGATTTGACAGATTGTCTTGCGATTACGGCAAAACAAATGCTCACTACAGAAGTAGCGCGACACTTCAACCAAATACCTTAACATAATAAACGATAGTAAAGTAAAGTAGTAAAGTAAAGTAAGGTAAAGTAAAATTTTATTGCATAACACTGTGTACAATGGTGGAGTAAGTTAAGGTAGTCTCAACAGTTTATCCTCGCGGACGTGCAATAATTGAGTGTATTATATACATCTCGATAAGTACAATAATAATATGACGATGTAAACTCATTTCACGGTTTTAAAAAACAATTGTCGCTCAACACATTCTCGCAGATAAATCATTGTCCTGACACGAAAAATGCGTGAAGTGTGTCCTTTACAAATTCTTATAAATATTATTCTAAGATAGGTAGGTTCCGTACAAGTGCCTTCCGTACCTAGCAACTACTCAGCATTACATTTATGTAGGGTTCCGTACTCAAAGGGTAAAAACGGGACCCTATTACTAAGCCTACGATGTCTGTCTGTCTGTCCGTCCATCCGTCTGTCCTATCTACTAATTAACGGCTGTATCTTTCGAACCGTATTAGATAGCCAGTTGACATTTTCACAGAATATGTAATGGTAGGGCGGATTAACTAAGAAATAACAAAAAAGTCAAAAAGTTAAAACGAAAGGGTCCTCATACAACAAACGCTTTTTTTTTCTTATTTTTGTATTAGCTCTAATGTAAAAATGGTAATACGTACGAGCGTCAAACTTGGTGTGATTATAGTATAAATACAAAATATAATAACAAATAATAAATAATGGCCAAGAGTCGGTGACAAATTTCTGTTCACCACCTGTTCTCGAACGATCACCGAAGTTAAGCAACGTCGGGCGCGGCCGGTACTTGGATGGGTGACCGCCTAGGTGTTGATGGTTTGTTATGTTTTTGCACTACTTTTTTGTACTGTAACTAACAAGTTATATACGGTGGTACGGAACCATCAGTGCGCGAGTCCGACACAATCAATACACAAACAATAGTTTTAAGCCTCACCATTTGGACGTTAAAAAATGCAAAAAAAACACGTGATTAATGGACGGCCCCTTGGAAGAGGTACTTTGTTTGAAATGTTGCTACCCAACATGTGCTATGATGGGTAACAACAGTTTAAACTAGTACCTAATACTTCTAAGATTTGTTAATATTTGATATTTACGGCGATAAGGTTGTGGATGGAGCTCCCGATATTAAACATTATTCATCACACTTTGGCATAGTCTGCACTTAATTTTGAATTGTTCGACCAACTACCCGCATTCTTCAGTCTTCCTGAGTCTTCCCGTGAACATGGTGCATGTAACTACGCCGAAGTTTCAAGAGCTCGACAACCATATATATTATGGTTGTGGAGCTCTTGGAATTTCGGCTATAATACTATTCTTGATATACTAACTCAGTGTCCTTGATTGGAGTTTAATGCTTTTGCCTTTTGATAAAAAATATGCCGAGTTCAATTGACTCTTTATCCTTGAAGCACAGTAAACAACATGTCACTGTTATTTTTTATAAATGATTTTCATTTATATTTGAAAATATGATTTACTAGTATGTTCTATAAGTGGTCGGAATTTTTGCTGTCATACACTTTGGTGCCTCGATATTATTATTTTTATTCCTAAGATAAGAATTACTAAAATATTTTACAAATTCTTTTAACATCATATACGAAAACCTACATCATATAAGAAAAAAAAAACATCTCGGTCAAATGAGGTTGCTGGAGCTACCAAGAAGGTTGCTTCAAGAAGGTATAAACGTAAGTGAACGCGGTGCAGCTAGTAAAAATATACAAGCGAGTAAACTGCAGATAAGAACAGTCCTAACTTATTTACCTTGCCTGATTATTACAAAACATAGAGTCAGGAATTAGTGTATAGCGGAAATCAGGTATTAGTAAATGAATGAGTAATAAATGATGTAATGACCCACTTTATTTCTAGGAAAAAAAATAAGGAAGTAAATAATAGGCTGCGTTCTTAGATTTTAGATTTAGGCTACGTTCATTGCATACAATTATGTTGGTTTTAGAAATAGTACAAACAGGTATGTAATGTCAGTACGTTCCTTGATTGATATCCTTATCACCCGCGTAGACCAATCCTATTGTGAGTCTTTTCTACACAGTGGCTCAAAGGATCAGCAAGCTGACGTGGCAATGGGCTGGCTATATCTGTAAAGGAACTGACAGCCGTCGGGATAGGATAGACTAGTTCTAGAGTGGAGACCGTGAATGGGTAAACGTAGAGTAGGACGCCCTGCAGCCAGGTGGAGTCATCATCATCGTCATCATCATCAGCCAGAAGACATCCACTGCTGAACATAGGCCTTCCCCTTTAACCTCCACACTGAACGACAGCCTGCCTTTTGCATCCACTGGATGCCAGCGATTCTCACAGCCAGGTGGAGTGACGACCTGCGAAAGGTGGCTGGTTACAAGTGGATGCGAAAAGCAAATGATCATGTCTTGTGCCGTTCTTTAGAATAGAAGATGATGATGACTAGCTATGTATTGCCCGGGACTTCGTACGCGTAGGCTTTCATAAAAACTTTCTCCGTTTTGCTCCCACAATTCGACCCGATATAATTATATGAAATTCTATTTGTTTATTCCTCTGGCAGAGAGAGAGAGAGAGAGAGAGAGAGAGAGTTTTCTTTTACTAACAGAGCAACAGATCAACGTAATTTCTTGCAAAGTGATTAAATATACTTGATTTGAAAAATTTGGATTGAGAGTTCGTGAAGGAATGTCCACGAGGGTAAAACCACGGAGCACAGCTAGCATTTTTCATAATTGGTTCTGTAGTTAGAGTAATTACGAAGAAAAAAAAATCTTTGGTATTTATCATTTGTGTGATAGGATACGAAGAAAATTGTGTAAAAGTGGTTTGAAATGGGTAATTATATAGATCGTAACATGTCGTACGTAACTGTAGGCAATATATAATTTTATGTTTTGGCAGCGTCTCAGTATTAATTTATAAATAGAAAGATATAACGCGTGATATCCTATTTTACGTACAAGAACAACAGTGGTTTTTTAAAAGTAGTAAGATCTAAAAATAATAAAACAAAAACAACCTGTTTGTTTAAATATTTTTAACTCCTTCCCACACGGATGTTTTTGACCATGCTGCCAATTTTAATAAACGTAAAATTTTCTCACAGGTTTTCTTAGTTGTTTTTCCATTATGACCTTTATTATAAACTTTACTTAATAAAAAAAAAAAAACAATGAAAACGGATCATACATTTGGCAATTAACAAACACGTACCTATTTCCTAAGGATGAGAAGAGTTTAACTCTCAGATCAGACAAGGGAGATATACCTATTAGTACAATTAGTACCAGTGTTTAACCTCCACCTGCAATGATGCGGTCTACAATGGAGCAAGCTTGCCTAGGAAGAAAATGATTCACTCGCGATTTGAAGACACCCAGATTGTAATTATCGGGGAACATTCAGGCAGCGCATTCCACAGACTTCACGCATCGTAGTTCACACAATAAAAGTAGTGTCAAAGCTTGTGTACGGGTTTTCGGAATAACAAGCATGAAGGGGTGTCGTCTTTTCGTGTCCACTCTAATAGACCGATAGAACAATTGACAGGGGGAATAAGATAATGTAGATTTTAATAAGAGAGTAAGGTACTTTTTTATGGTGTATCGTTTGCGAAATATGGTCCGAATACCGTTGTCTAGTTTTCAATCTTCTAAAAATAAATTATTATTATTAATAAAACAAGCTTTTAGGCATCCGCCATATTGAATTTAGTGTGACGACATTTTATTTTTCATATTTTTCAAGGCAAATCTTTTTCTTTTGGTACCCATGGTATATCATGGGGTGCATAAAAATAACTGGTCCGCCATTATTTTGGAGTCCACCATATTGAATTTAGAATGACATCACTTAGCTAACCACGCATTGTCATACTACACGTGAATGCAAAATTCCAGTTCGATCGGTTGAGGATACCGTTTTAAAATTCAGTTGCAAGATTTGACCCAACCACAGAATACATATTAGTAGGAAACAAACTAAAAAGGCAAGTTAAATAAAAGCTTGTAAAATAAACTTGTTCGAGGTCCGTTTACAAACTTTCTTTATTAAAAAAATACTTTTTTAAAACAAGCTTTTTCGTATTCTTATCAGCAAATCCTTTCATTTCGTACCCATATCATAATGGTAGATATGAACATTTTGTCCGCTGGAAACTGGTTTGTTTGGAACGATGGCGTCCGTCATATTGAATTTATTATCTAGGACCAAAGTGCTTGGGAAGACAAATCCAATGAACCCAAACTCGACGGGGTTACGTCGTTTCGTTTATGAGTTTCTATGGCCACCGTCTGTCTCCATCATCAGACCAGCTCGATGGTACCATAACATTGCATTGTCACCGAACTTATATAAGTATGCCAAATTTCAGCTCAATCGGTTGAGGATAACTAGGGCCTTACGGCCAACTGCTAACGCGGTATCAAACTAACCTTAAATCCGCTCAGTTGGAAAATCACGCGAACGTGAACCTTAATGCGCTCAGATACGGTTTGCGGTCGCGTGATTTTCTAATTGAGCGGATTTAACGTTAGTTTGATACCGCGTTAGTCGTTGGCCTTAAGGCTCCTGGTCTAAAATTCAGTTGCAAGAATTGTCTCACAGGGCAAGTTAAACATAAGCTTGTAAAAATAAACTTGTTCGAAGTCCTTTCAGCTTCTTGACTTTCAGTCGACACTGATTGCACCTATCCTTTAGATATAAGTTTTTGTAAAGGTGTCGAATAAAATATATTTTCTTTCTTTCTTTCTTTCTTTCTTTCTTTCTTTCTTTCTTTCTTTTATAACAGTATCCTAATAGTGTTAGCACAAGTATGGATATGGTTGACCTCAACCGCCGTCTGACCAACGGGAGAGAAAGAGAGGGAAATATGATATTCTCACTCTTTCTCTCCCGTTGGTTGGACGGCAGTCCCACCCATACGTATGTTAACACTATAAGAATTACTAAGAACATAGTTGCAGTTAGATATTTTGCAGCATTGCATTTGCAACATAGAACTACGCATTTGGCTCTACTACTACGTACTTATTAGCGAATTTCTCAATGAATGAATGCGGCGTGTCTGCTCACAGAAGCGGAACATCGTCCATCACGCTATACTAGCAGTTTAAAAATATCTCAGATAAGACAAATACGGGAGATAGGTATGCCTTAAGGTGGTTCGTTGCACAAATGGCGGAAATTCAAATTTCAAACAGTTTTCTTGTCCTTGTAGCTAGGCCGGGTAATTATTGTTAACAACCATGATGTTTGCGCAGATTGATTATTATTCTTTACAAAATCATGTAAAGCTATTTATCTCTAATGCCCATTATTACTTACATTTGTGAATAAACAAATTTTTGCTGTTTCAAACGGTTTATTCACAAATGTAAGTAATATGATGCGTTACTGTTAAATAATTGTACATTATAATGTAAAGAACAGCCAACATTTTGCGCAAACACTGTGTTATTTAGTAAATAATTTCCTGGCCTGGCTACTAGGACCAAAAAACTGTTTAAAATTTAAATTTCCCGCCATAGGTGAATCGAACCACCTTAATACAATTATCTTACGTGTTCAAAAGTTTAAATTTTTAGAGTTCCGTACACAAAGGGTGAAAACGGAAACCAGTCGAAAAAAACAAACGATATCTGGGCAGTTCTACTTATTTTGTATGATAGATCCAAGGAAGTTGCAAGGAAAGGAACGCGTTCTGTCAAAATATTCCCATACAAAACTAAACCTTAACGTCTAAATGTAAGGTTCATAATAATGTGGCTAGGAACATGGAGGTAAAACGAGCTCACTGAAATAGCTACCACGGAGGAAGTGTATCCCTTTCTAAAGATTGCCATTACATAAAACATATATTTTAGTAAAACTCTGTTTTAAACTATCTCGGTTGTTCACTAAAGTTATAAGATGTTGTGGAATCTTATTCCACAACCACCACGGTAATTATCCCGTAAATAATCATAATTATATTTTAGTAGTTTTACTTATTCAATAGGACATACCAGGCAGGCCCTATTTTGGGGTGTAAACATAAAATTACTAACAATAAAATAAAGATTATATTTTATTTCCATTTTCTAACGGATATTAATGTAGATATATCTAATGTATCATGTACCTATTAAAATTTTATTTTTAAGTAACCATGTAGGTTACAAGTATAATTACTAGGAACCTTCATGGTTCTATTGTACCATGAAGCTACTGGCAGCATTAACGACATGGCGTTTTTGATTGTTTGCTTATTTTGTTTTTTTATGCATGATTTTTGAATAATTATTTTAAGATGGTGAAAAATTGTTGTATAAGAAACTGTGCTAGTGAATCATTCGGTGGCTGCGGCATATCTTTTCACAGGTAGGTACACAAAGCTTGAAATACAAGAAAATGTTTATTAGGGTGTCCATACTCGTGTGAACATGAACAATTATTTTTATACATTATGTTTTAGCATGACCTAGGGATATTTTAAAGTAATTCGCATTTCGGCGAGTGTGCGCAAAAGCTTCGAGCCCTTGTTCCACCCTCCCCCTTTCACTTAGGAAAAGTAGAACGGCTGCACACTACCACCCCTTCCTAGTGAAAATTCCAAAGATTTGAACTCAACGATTTGGGTCTTCATTTATGATACGTACTGCCCAAGAATGGAACTCCTTGCCGTCCTCCTTGTTTCCTGAGAACAACAAACTAGATATCTTCATGGCTAGTGATAGACATGTATAGATAGATATGAATAGATTTCTAGATCAACGTGTTCCATCCTCCGCCACACCGTCACGTACCTACCATCAGGTGAGTAAGTGGCGAAACGTAGATCTAGTACTACCATCCAACGGTGAACCGAGCTTTCTGTGTACAGTTGTATCGTTCAAGGGTGTTTCGACGAATCGTACGGAATCATTCTAAATATTACATAAAAAATGAAAGTACCTAAATTCATCGCTGAATATATTTCATGTTACAGTATACCAACAAAAGAGGATGTAAGAAAAATGTGGTTGGACGTAATTCTTAGTCGAACAGCAAGTATAACAAAAAACTCCAGGGTGTGTAGTTTGCACTTCAACACAGAAGATTTTATAAAGACACTAGCGACCCGCCCTGGCTTCGCACGGGTGCAATGCTAAAAATAAAATAATATACTACAGAATGTCTTTATATACTACGTTCACAGTTTTTTTGTCATTAGGCAAAACAAACAAAACATGTTGTTTTCATAATTGGTCATGTGAAAAACACGCCGCCGGTACGGGCCTGTTGTGGTACTGGGCACTGGCTGAGGGGCCGGTACCGCCGCAACCGCTATGTCCCTGCATTTTAAATCTAATATATTAGAAAATTTTCATTTAAATTACATGCTGTAAACGGCCATATCGGTCTATATTAAATGCATTAAATACATATTTAAGGTACTTAATTGGATAAAGATTAAAGCTGTATTGTTTAAAATCCCTACGTAAATAAGCCATTATTTCTCGTAAAAAATAAATAATATAAAATGGTTATTGTGGGTTATCCCTAAGAAATATACATATACCATCGTGGACTTTTTTGTAGACCTTTTTAAGGTATACAATATTGTCGTACATTATTTTGATCTATCTCGTAGGGTTCAGCCAGCGTTTGCAATGTAAAGCGCAAAAAAATGTGTTTATTGACGACATCACATTAGAAACCTCTACAATTATCAGCGTTTCTCTACTATATTATGCATTTATTATATATATAAACCTTTCTCTTGAATCACTCTATCTATTTAAAAAAACCGCATCAAAATCTGTTGTGTAGTTTTATAGATTTAAGCATACATAGGGACGGACAGACAGCGACAGCGACTTTGTTTTATACTATGTAGTGATGATAGTGATAGTGATGTAGTGATGCTCTCGACAAACTTTGAAAATGAATGTAGTTCCATGTCATTTTCCCGCAGTAAGTAAAATATGCCAAATAGTAGTCATGCCAATCTTCTATATTTATAAAAGCTAAATTTACTCACCCACTCACTGACTTGTCACGAAATCTCAAAAACTATTTGACTTACGAAGCTGAAATTTGGCACGTAGATTCCTTATGAGGTATAGAGGTCCGCTAAGAAGGATTTAGCGAAAAAGCCGAATTAAAGAGGGCAAATGGAGGTTGAAAGATTATATTAAAGTCCTTTGTTTTTGACGATACTTAGGAATAAAATTTGGTATTCAGTCTAATAGTTTAAAATAAATAAATACTGTTATAATATTTTCACAAAAAGAAGGATTAAGGAGGTGGAATTGGAGTTTGTATGTTGTGTTGAAAGTTATGCAACTACGAATTTGTAATTTGAAAAGTGGGTGTAAAAGTTCATATAAAAATATTTTACGAAAGGGCCGAATTAAAGGGCCCAAAAAAGGTTGAAAGTTTAGGTGAAAGTGTACGCGTCCGAAGTCGCGGGTAACGGCTAGTTTATTATAAATGCAAAAGTTTGTCTGTTGTATGTGAAAGAGGAACAAACATCAATACATACAAACTTTGGCGTTTATAATATTAGTAGGAAGTAGGATAGGATGCGAAAGTGTGTTTGTTTGTTACTTTTTCACACAGCAACAGAGCAACAAATCAACCAGATTTTTTGCATGGGTATAGTTCAAGGGATGGAAAGTGATAGCCTACATTCATCATCATCGTCATCTAATAGGTGTTGCTAACTGATCACCGAATTTAAGCAACGGACTACACGGTCAATCTTAGGTAGGGTGATTGCGAGTGGCATTTAGAAACCGAACGTTACCGTAGGTCGAATGAAAAGTTAACAATCTGGGTGGGTGCCTTCAAGTCGAGAGTGAATAGGTTTCTGCTAGGCAAGCGTGCTCCATCGTAGGCCGCATCGTCGCTTAACATCAGGCGAGTTGGAGGCCAAGCGCAAGCCTATTTAAAATTAAAAAAATATATATGTCACGTGACACGTATGTCCCGGTTGAGTCTTATAACAATAGCCGCTAAGCCATCTCAGAGGCCTTCAGGCGTCCTGGCGGCCTAAAATTCTGACATTAGCGCAAGTCACTGGGCCTATATGAACTTCCTGTATTTGCTGAGAGATACGATGATTATAGGAATTACCTACAATTTCTTCGTTTCCTCAAAATCATGAACACCCTACAAGAAAAGGACAAATTACTCCGTGCTCGCTTTTCCCTCGGACCGTTTTTTTTGCATGAGTACTCAATCCAGGTCCCTTTAGGGTATATATAAAATCCTTGAATAGATCATGTATTTCGTTTGAATTTTTTACGGACTTCAAAAACAGAAATCTGTTTTTTTTTTTACCTTATAGAACTTCTTCATTTATTAAACCGATTTGGAACATATTTTTTTTATTGAAGGGATATACTTTCAATTAAAAAGGTTTGCTAAAAAGATTATTTCAATTAAAATGATTGGTCCCATAGAAATAGGAAATATATTAAAATTTCATCAAAATCGGTTTATTGCTTTGGATTTATAATCAAAATACCTGAAAAATTTGTGAAGTTGGTTTTTTTAATTGATTATTATTATCTATAGTAATTATTTTTATCCAACTGAGTAGCGTGAAAATTGCTCGCCTGATGGTGAGGCTCACGTTTGCTCGAAAATTGAGTACCATGCACCCAGTGACTTTCGATCTTCAATAATTAAAAATCCTGCGCGGCAAAACACTGCGCTCATTCCTTGAGATAAGTCTTTCTATTACCAGTAATGTCACTGGAAAAATTTATGAATATTTGAATTATGATTTCTTAGGTTTTCGTGATTATTTCACATTAAAATTAAAAACTTTAAGCCACGGTGACCGAGCATGTGTGCTTTACAATCTGACAGCACCCGGTTCGATCCTCGGCGCTGCACCAATGACTTATGCAGCTTCGATGCCATCGCTCAAAAACGGCGAAGGAAAACATTGAGCTCCAAGAACATGTCCAAGAGCCTCCAAAGTTCTGAGATATGAGATTCACCAACATGCACTGGGATGGAGTATTATAGATAATGATAATAATGACTTTTAACGGCTAGCACACGCTCTAAAATACGGTAAAGTGTTAAATTTTTATGAATATTTGAATACTTACGCCCAACCCCACATTTAGAATCCAATCTTTGCGTCCAATTTCCAGCTGAACCTACTTTAATGTTAAAGAATCACTATCAGTCCACACTGCTGCTTCCAAATGCGCAGAATTCAACTAAGATTCAATTGCGCGGATCTTTTAATATATTTCTATACCTAAACTAAAAAGCAACCACATTAAAGTGTCTCTAAAAATATATTTTAAATGTTTATCGGGACTTATTACGCTTAATTTTATTTCTAAATATATATTTCAAGATCGTATTAGTTCAAATCACTACACTCTTGCGCCTATAGCAGCTGAAACTAATGTACTGATAAATTGGTCACGTTTCTTTCAGATGTGAGTCTGACCGTATTACCTCTTAATCAAGAAGCAAGCTTCGGATATTGCCGCAAATATAAGGTCAATGATAACAATCAGTACCAATTTATTGAAATATTCGTCGTGTTTTTAAGGCCTGGAAATAGTTATTAGGGTATCCTAGTGTCAGGCTAGAGGTTAGTCGTGATTATACTAGGATAAAGTAGTCTCTACGTCTTATGACCTAAATGATGAACAATTTCAACCTCAATGGCCATACCTATATTATGATGAGAAAAAAACCCAGGTTTTTGTATTAATTTTAACAATTTTAAGTTTCTTTGTATTTTGTTTGTTTTTGTTAAAGTGATATTGTATTGTACCAATGGAAATTGTTCCCAAAAGGCATCATTCATATATAAAAATTGGTTAGATAGTTTAGAACATTAGCACTAAGAAAAAGTATTGCGCGAGGATCGATGGTTGATCCATAGACGAACCAAAGTTACCGACATAGCACACCGGATTATAGCAAGTTGAAGTGACAGTGGGCAGGGCATGCAGAACATAATATTATAGCCGATGGGCCAAAAGGTTTTCTAGTGCAGACCACGGACCGGTAAGCGCAGCGTAGGACGTCCACCCACGAGATGGCCAAACGAACTAAATAGGACACCGTGGGGAAACGCTAGATGCAGTTCGCTTCCAACCAGCTTTTTTGGAGATCGATGGGGGAGCCTATGTTCAGCAGTGGACGTCTTATGGCTGAAATGTTGATAATGATGATATATCTAAAATAATACCGGCCCTTATACCCTTGAGCTATCATTTGACAAAATTTAAGACATAAAATAAGGCAACACTTATAAATCCGCAATAATTTATACACATATACAATTAAAAATTAATAATATTATTAACATTATTATTATTAAATTTTTACACATTATGTTTATGCAGTTTTTCTAAAATATCCATGACAGTGACTGCCAGTCCCGAAACAAGACACGTAAACCCAAATAGCACTACAAGGCTGTTCTTCCAAAGCACCCAGTTGTGCTTCCCAAGGTCTTGCCAGCGGAAGACGGTTTCAACGATACCAGGAATGATGAGCCCAAGCAAGGAGTAAAACAGTGCACCGACTATGTTGATAATCTGTTCCAGCATTGGAAGAGCTATGCCGATTCCTCCTGCAAAATAGTTAAATACAGTTTTGTTACAAGACTGAAGTTACAAACTCGTTTACTCATAGCGTTTCATACTCATAGCTTCCAACAGGATTTCCTGTGTTGGAGACGCCATGGAACACACACAAAGATACGGACAACTAACACCCGCCCCAGAGCAGATATTCCCTGGCATAGGGAATCGAACCCGGGACCTCCTGCCTGCATTTCACGCTATTACGATTCCACATCATCATTATACATTATCAGCCTATCATGTTCCCACTGCTGGAACACAAGCCTTTTCTTAGAGATAAAGGATGGAACCTAATCCACCATGCTGGCCCAGTGCATGTTGGCGAACGACACATGTCTTTGAACTTTTGAAGTTCTTGGACATACCGGTTCTCTCACGATATTTCACTTTACAATTTTTGAGTGGTGGCATCGAAACTGCACATATTTGTATCTAGGTGCTACCTTCTACGGTGTTTCCGAGAATTTCCATGTTGTTCCGAGAACAACATGGGGTTCTTCAAAAGGCGAGTTAATCGAGCTCTAAAGGGTCGGCAACGTATTTGTGATGCCTCTGGTGTTACAAGTATCCATAGGCAACGGATACTACTTACCATCAGGCAGCCCGTCTGCTTGTTTGCCACCTATGGCATAAAAAAAAGGTACGTAGGTACTAGATAGGTCATTGGTGCAGGGCGGAGGATCGAACCGGGTGCATGCTACCCCTACTGCTCGGCCACCATCACTCCCTCATATCCCACATAATCATAATTATCTGCTCTGAATCATATCATCATCATCATAATCAGCTTTTAAACAGTCCACTGCTGGACTTTTAGCCTACCCCCCGAACGAGTGATTGGGCCATATCCACCACGCTGGCCCAGTGCAGATTGGCGGATTCACATACGCCATTGAATTCCTTCTCTGTACGTATGCAGGTTATTGCAGGTTAGGTATGTCACCGATATAGCTGTTAAAATTTGCAAGTTGAAGTGGCAATAGGCAGGCCACATTGCTCGAAGAACCGATAGCCGATGGGGAAGAAAGGTTCTGGAGTGGAGACCAGGAACTGAAGACGCAGCGTAGGCCTCCCTACGCTGACACTCCCACTAGATGGACCGAAGACATTGTGAGAGGCATCCAGTGGATGCAAAAGGCAGGCTGTCGTTCAGTGTGGAGGTAAAAGGGGGAGGCCTATGTGTAGCAGTGGACGGCTTCTGGCTGATGATGATGATGACGTATGCGAGAAGCCAGTGGTATGAAAATCCGTACATAAGCTCCAAAGAGCTCATTGGTACGAGCCCGGGGTTTGAACGCGCGACCTCACTCTTTCAAGTCTAGCGGTCTTCCAAATGGGCTACCACGGCTTAAACCACGGCTTTGAATTATATAACTTTCGGGAATTGTGTTTCTGCCACTCTCGTCGATATTTTGCCGTTCTCTTTGGTCTCACACCAGCTTCATGAATTCATAAATCAATCGTAGATCCCATCAATTCCTGTCTCCCGTAGTACAGCTGTAAAACCAGCCTAAGGGTTTGAGTACAACGTAAAGAGTTTTTACTAAGTACTTACCGCAAAACAGAACGAGCGCTATCCTAAGGAAAATCTGCGTGATGTTGTGATATCTTTCCGAGACGTAAGGCTTCAGAAACCTCGTCAGCGTGTCGATCACCACAAAGAAGTGAAGTGGGTACGTGAAAAATATTGAAATGGCGATGAAAAACTTCGCACATACTGCAGGCCTGGAAAGATACATTTTGAGAATTTATAAAACATTTTTCAAGAATTTTACATTCATTAAATTTCTTATATTATTCTTAGTTTTTTTTTCATTTATCGTCATATACAGGGTTACGCATATTATACTAAGCCGAACGAAGATGCGAACCAGCCCCAAAATCACGAAAAAAATCAGCTCGTCCATACAAAACGGTCATACAAAATTGATACTCGAAAATCTGTATGGTACAGCTGATTATTTTTTCGCGATTTTAGGGTTGATCCCATAGTAAAAGTTGTTCGTAATGATGAGTACAATGACTTCCTCTCGGCTTAGTACAGTCTATATGCGTAACCCTGTATTCATTTAAGTATCAGAACAGTAACTAACATACATTTACTGGTTGTCTTATTTCCATGAGTAACCGTTGCTATGTTTGAGAAATGTAACAATTTTTGGCGGTAATAAAGCATTGATGCACCGACAATCTCATCTCTACAAAATATAAATTGAAGTCGTTTTTCGCGTCTGTCTGTCTGTCTGTATGTCTATATGGCCGCTAACTCCTCCTAAACCAAGCAATGGATTTAGATGCGGTTTTCACCATCAGTTAGATACATTTTCAAGGAAGGTTTATATATATAACTAGCGACCCGCCCCGGCTTCACAAGTAAATTACACCCGTGCGAAGCCGGGCGGGCGGGTCGCTAGTAATATATAATAATATGTGCATCGGCTTCGCTACAACCAAAAATTTCCCTTACGTCTATTTGTCTGCCGTGATAATAATATGTAATGTAAATATAATAAAAAACTTTATTAATTTAAAAAAAAAATTTTTAAACAAGCTTTTTCGTGTTTTTTTCAGCAAACCCTTTCATTTGATACCCATATCACGACAGTAAATAAGAAAATTTTGTACGCCATTTTCGGGCGTCCGCCATATTGAATTTATCATCTAGGACCAAAGTGCTTGGGAAGACAAATCTAACGAATCCAAACTCGACGGGGCTACGCCGTTTTGTTTAGGAGTTCCTTTGGCCATCTTCTGTCTCCATCATCAGACCAGCTCGATGGTAACATTGGTCGACCATAACATTGCATTGTCACCGACCTCACATAAGTATGCCAAACAGCTCAATCGGTTGAGGATAATTGGTCTGAAATTCAGTTGCAAGGTTTGTCCCACACAAACAGGGCAAGATAAATAGTAAAAAATAAATTACAAGTCATCAATAGGTAGGTTCAGCGTGATGGATCCTTGCAGCACATCCCCATATCTGAAGTATCCGAACAGACCTAGGATGGAGTACAGCACCATGATCAGCGTCATAGCAATGACGAGGATGCTGGGACACCCGAGGAAGTGCTGTGGCTTCTTCATTGTATTCTCCACGGGCATCACCACGCCTATGCCTTCCATCGCGAATATAACAGTGCTGGAATGGTAAGGAAAATGGGTCAAACTTGGCAAAGGTTTTACGTAACTATAATTTCTATGAGACTATTATAAAAATAATTGCTATGAGTTTCGGAGGAGTTTCGCTGCATTTTGTCGTAGTTTTTCAATCGTCTTGGTTCCGTTTATAAAGTTTTTAGAAGGTCATAAACTAGACATACATAGAAAAATAAAAAACGCGATAAAAGAGCTAAACATTTTCAGACGGCTGCACATTTTTTAAAATCATAGCTAAGACCACTCTCGACATGTCACCTTTCAATAAAAAAAAAAACTAAATCATAACCAGTTCAGCTGTTTGGGAGCTAGATGCCACAGACAGACACATAATGTCACAGATACACACGTTAATTTTATAACATTCTTTTGTTTGCGTTGGGGGTTTATCACAAACACCATACTAATCTAATAGATCTTTATTATGTAGGTAGGTATGTACTACGTATAGGTAGGTTATTGGTTTCAATAAGTAGCTATATCGATACTTACGACAAGAAAGCCGGAAACCTCGCTGGATTCCCCATCATTCGCTTGTTACCAAATTCAATAGTGTCTCCAAAAATGTAATACAAGCATATTGCGAAAGTTGCTATCAGCAGAATGTTGGCAATCAGAGAGAATGGTGCCAGCCATTTCAAGTGCCTGATCTGAACCATTAGGCAAAGTGGCACGAGGATGGCCAGGCAGTAGTACTCCACAGGAGGGCTGGATGAGAGCACGTATCTGTCAAATGGCTGGAATCAACATACAAAATCATGCGTCAAATCAAAACATTTATTGCAATTTGCAGGTAGGTTATATTACAGAATTACTAATATTTAATTCTTTTTTTAGGTCCGTGTACTAACTTGCCTCGTAATTACAATGCAACATTAGGTAGGTGCTGTAGGCTAGTGTGTATTTTTTTAATCAAAATTATAATGCTAAAACAATTGTTAGTATTATTAGCATTCCAAAAATATAATGTCATTTAGTGTAGTGGCAGTGAGCAGGAAACAAAGCACACAGAACAGATGGCCGATGGGGCCGAAAGGTTCTCGAATGGAGACCACGGACAGGTAAGCGCAGCGTATAGGACGTCCACCCACGACAGACGACCTAAAAGAGACCGCAGGGAAACGCTGGATGCAGGCCGCTTCCAACCGGTCCTTTTAGAGATCGATGGGGGAGGCCTATGTCCAGCAGTGGACGTCCTACGGCTGAAATGATGATTTAATATAGTCATGTCAAGTTTTTTAATGCCTACAATGTCACTTCGATTAATCAATAGTAGTAGGTACCTATTACAAATTATTTCTTTGTCATTCATAAAATCGGTTACAGTTGTAGGTAACGAATTGAGAACTCCTTAGCCTCCTTGAACCTTTTTTAAGTCGGTTAATAATACCAAATTGGTAGCATTTTCTCGGTACCACAATACAATCACAAACCTATTTAAAGATTAAATTAGTAAGTCGTTTAACATTATTACCTATAACAGATGAAAAACAGAAAACTTTATGTTATATCAGAAATAGTTAATAATATAAATTGTAAAAGTTGACAAAGGGCACGGACCCAGAAGTTCGTGGAGAATCAAAATAAACAATTTAAAAAAAGTACGACAGACATACCTGTTTTATCGAATCTGCTATTAGGACCGTGAAAATACATGCTACACCGATGTAGGTGAAGGCTAATGAAAACTCGGCAAATACACTGCAAGTAAAAACAACATGGTAAGATAAAAAAAAAAAAAACCGGACAAGTACGACTAGGACTCGTGCTTTAAGGGGTTCCGTTGGACGGAAACCTCAGAGCGCAAGTCCAAAAAAAAAAAAACTAACTGAAGTTGAAATATTGAAAGACAAACTTAACTTTGTAGTTGAAAACAAGGTTCTTCCATACATAACAACTACAAAATGTAAGTATGTAATTGTAAAACAATATTTTTTATATGACATAACTTCAAATTAACAACTTTCAGATTTATTCCTTTATATGTGCTTTAAGACCTTTCCTCTTGCCAAAATTTATGATTCTAGGTCAACGGGAAGTACCCTATAGGTTTTGATTCCCCTGTGAAATCGCAAAATATGCGAGATAAACGTTCATATCTTTTGATTGCGTTGACTTGTAACTTTTATTTTTATTACAGCCGAAAGAAACCGTAGACCCAAGTATTTAGTATAAATTTCAACTTGATACCTTTACGCGTTATTGAGAAAAAGGGTCTTGACAGACGGACAGACAGACGGACAACGAAGTGATGCTATAAGGGTTCCGTTTTTTTCCTTTTGAGATACGGAGCCCTAAAAATGAAGTTCATTACCCTGACGGATGACTGTATATTTTAAATCTAATTGCACTTATTTACTTAATAAAGACTAGGTAAAAAGTGTCGAGGATGGAAATAAAGGATTATTATAATAAAGAGTTTTTATGGCAGTAATTATTGTACTTACTTAAAATGATACTAACATCTCTTTACCTCTTGTTTTTTACCTACCATAATAATAATTAGTTACCGTATTGTGTCAGTTGAGTAAGAAATAGGTTCTTTCAAATTTTATTTTACCTAATAGAATGAGACGACGTGGGATGAATACAGAAAAATCGATATAGCCGGTTTTTTAACCTTTTACTAAACTTGCTTTGTTAGTGTGTATGTAGGTATGTTCGCGGTATGTGTGGGACAAATCTTGCAACTGAATTTTAGACCTGGGGCCTTACGGACAACAGCTAATTGCGGCACCTTATCCGCTCAGTTGGAAAATCACGCGAACATGACCCTTATCGCGCCCAGATACGGTTTGCAGTCGCGTGATTTTCCAACTGAGCGGATTAGCTGCCGCTATTAGCAGTTGTACGTAAGGCCCCAGGTAGGTACCTCAAACGACTGAGCTGAAATTTTGCATACATATATGATTGGTTACAATGCAATGTTATGGTACCATCGAGCATGTTTGATGATGAATACAGAAGGTAGCCAATTGTCTGCCACCTTGAGGCGTCCACAATATTGAATTTATCATTTAGGACCAAAGTGCTCGAGAAGAAAAATCCAACGTACCCAAACTCGACGGGTTTACGTTGTTTCGTTTAAGAGTTGATATGGCCATCATCTGTCTCCATCATCAGGCCAGCTTGATGGTACCATAACATTGCATTGTCACCGAACTTACATAAGTGTGCCAAATTTCAGCTCAATCGATTGAGGATAACCAGTCTAAAATTCAGTTGCAAGATTTTTCCTACACATACGAACATTTACATAACTACCTTATCAGGGCAAGTTGAAAAAAAGCTTGTAAAATGAAGTTTTAGAGAAAACCAATTGAAATACTAAGTAGATACTACTAATTTTTTTTAAATTTTATTTATTTGTTTATCTTATTGAATTTCATAGATGTTATTAAAACACAACTCTGCCAAACTGCATAGCAGTTTGTAGGCAGACATGTACTCTCTTTACAAAATTTTATCATCAACGAGTAGGAACACAACATTTTAGACATACTAATTATATACCTAATTATAATATTGGATATAAATATATGTGGCAACAAAGAGTTACTATGGGAACACCAGGAATGGACTGCGCCAAGAACCCGCAACAAAGGAAGATATTGAACAACAATTCAACACCAAAATTGAATTATAAATAAATATGATGGTATTTAGTATGTCATTCAAATATTTTATCATGCCACGATTATTCTTTTCATCCTGCCCTATTAACCACAGAAAATAGAAGGGAACGAATTAACTTTCTTTTCTGTACTATTTATTAATCTACTATACGAAATTACACTGGATGCAGGCCGCTTCCAACCGGCCCTTTTGAAGATCGATGGGCTCCCCATCGATCTATCTATGCTATGGTGCCTATGTTCAGTAGTGGACGTCCTATGGCTGAAATGATGATGATGATGATACGAAATTACTGTAATTTTATTTTACAATTCTAAGAAAGAACAGACTTGTTAACTTACTAGGCAGCTGTCGCCAGAGGTCGCAAACATTTCGGTCCGTGTAAAAATGTCACTCTGCAGGTTTCTGCGTACCCAAGCGACGGTTTCTTTATGAGCTTACAACAACCCCTAGAAGTAGTTACCTAAAAGATAAGATTATTATTCGTCAAGTTTATGATCTAACCAGTATTAGGTAGATTTATCATCGCTTAACATCAGGTGAGATAGCGATCAATTGCAAGTCTATTGTCGAATACAAATAACACACCAAGAGCGTGTCGAGACACGAATATAGTAGGGTTCCAAAGCCAAATTATTTAATTGAAGTCACATTCATAGTTCAGAAATAGGTGCCCAAGGAAAAAATCAACTGAATGAAGTTCTGTGGACTTAGCCAAATTTCACAGACGTATTCATCCCGACATAACATATACTTTTTAAGGTTTAGTAAAAAATAAAACTGCTAAAGAAACATCATTATACAAAAAATATAGTAATAAATATAGTAAAAATATAGTAGTAATATTTATAATAGGATGATTTTACAAAAAAGTCAATGATTTTTGAAGGTTTCTAGAACGACATGAATTTATTATTTACAGTTGTATGGTTATAACTCAAAAAGTTATTATCAGAAAATTTTTGAATTAACGTTTTTAATATAGATTATCAGCATAGAAAGAATCAAGTTTCTATGCTGAATATTTTAGTAATGGACCAACATTTTGCCCCTTTAGCAGCCCGTATTTCGCAAAGGATTCACTCGATAACAAAGCGATGTATGAGACCTTAGCTTCATTTTAAAATAATAATTAATCATCCCCATTTCATATGTACCAGAGCCACCCCTCAAATACAAAATTATAAGTTTTGTATACTTACTTTTAAAATTGAGATTTATAATAAAACTGTAATTGTTTAAAGTTTCATGCTAAATTATAAAATCTTAATAACTATAAAAGTTTGACGCTAAAAAATTAGAACAGAGGGACAGACAGACGACGAAATGAACTTATAAGGGTTGCTTTCTAGGACCACCGAACCCTAAAAATGACTCGCACCCTCACCTTCAGATTAATGATGTTGCGATGTGTGATATTAAGTTACTTAAATGACAACATACTTACAAATATATGTACACAGTGGCCACAAATAAAGGCTATAATAACAGTTCCAATTATCCCAACTAGCCAACCGGAGTTGGCGAACGCTAGAGGCATAGCCAGAATTCCTGAACCAAGAGACGATTTCACAAGATTGGCTAGTGACCTTACGTCTCTGAAAGATAGAAAAATATACATAATGAAGTTTCGCCAAACTTGCTCAGTTACTTCTATTTGCATTTAACACAATATATATTAACAAATTACTATATTATTAAAGCAAAACAATAACCTTGACTGCAAAATGTTGCCTTAATCACTACGGATGTAAAAACGGATCTAATAACACTTGATACTCCAAAATCAGTCAGGCCATTTGAGGAGGTGAAGAACAAAACCTCACATTTCCAGTTTTTCAAATTTTAGAGAATACATAAAAATGTCTCGACGGAATTTTCCAACGGAAAAGTATGGTTTTGTTCGAAACTCATTTACATGCTTTAATCAATTTATCATTTTTGCCCAAAAAAAAAAAAAAAATCAAAAGTGGAAAAGTGAGGTTTTGTTCTTCACCTCCTCATTTAGACTACAGGAGCTCACATAGGGACAGACAAATATACATACATAGGTACACTCAGAAAACATTGCCCTCCTTCCCGTGTAACCAGAAAAAAGAAGAGAAGCGTTGTTTAACACCTTTAGCCGAAGAAAAAATAGTGGTTACGCAAGGTCGCGTGTTAAACTGGATTTTTAAGGTTTATTCTCGAAATATGAGAAAATAAACTTAATTCTTTTCTCACATTAAAATGGGATAGTTTCTTATATTTTATATTTCTTATTCTATTTTAGTTTTCTTGTGTCATCTTCGATAAAAAAAAGTTATTGAGCTAATCTATCTAAATCGCGTTTTTATTCTACCGAAATATTTGCGTTATTGTTTAATATTAATTTAAAAAAAATCTTTTTATATTATATATATTTAGTTATAGACGTTCAAAAACATCGAATGTCGAAAAACCTCACCTTAACTTAGTCAGCTATATGTATAGAAAAAGGAAATTGAAAACATCGTTTTTATTTTAATGGGTGTTAATCATATATACCTAATAAAGTCCTATTATTCGCAGTACCCTGTGTGAGTCCAAAATGTTAAAAAAATATTACTTACGAGGTAGGTTTTTCAATTTTCCGGTGCTCAAATGGATTGTAATTTTCACTTTTTGCAGTTCTGTTTTCCTCAACCTTCATGGTTCCTTTTTCATCAATTGACATTGCTGCTTCTTTATCCATATTTTTAGAATTAAATAAGTTTTATCGGCAATAGGATTTTAAATCACTGGTCCATATCAAATATACCTAATAAAAATTGGTTTGGTTAATCAACATAAAAAGGCATTTGTTTAACATTTATATTTGTTCACTGTACTTACCTATGTATATTTTCATAGTTATTAACACGCGTTTGTCTTATAACTAAATTAGCATCTACAAAGGTACTGCATTTTCATTAACTATGAAACCTAGGTAATTTGTTTCATGAGCTATTCTAAACATGATAGGTCCTTAGTAAGTATGATTGTAATGCCACTACTTGAGTGAAATATTAACACTAAGTCTCAGAATAACGACTTTCCTTTCAGTGACGCAGAGTCTCAATTCTCATCTCGTCTTGTTTTATGATCATAATCTCTTTTATCATTAAGTTAACTGGTATATATATAAAAGATGTTTGTTCTCAAACAACATTTTAGTATCTCGTTTTGTTGATAGGTATGTTTGTAAAGAAAAAAAGGAATTTTTGTAGAATATTTTATTACTTACCTAAAATTGATTCTATATTTACCTATTCTTTAAAGTTATTATCTGTTAGATATGCTTATCTATACTAATATTATAAAGAGGAAGATTTGATTGTTTGTTTGTTTGTTTGTTTGCATTGAATAGGCTCCGAAACTACTGAACCGATTTGAAAAAATATTTCACTGTTGGGATGCTGCACTATCCCCGGTTGACATAGGCTATATATCCCGGCTTCGCCCGTGCGAAGCAGGGGCGGCCTACTAGTCATACATAAATAATAATTAACCAATTAATGAAAGATCAATTTGTTTTCTTTCACTAAACTCTTTATAAAGTAACCATGACTAATGAATTAAGTCATTTGACCTTTTATTAGTCAAATTTGTGTTGCAAATACACTTTAAATTCTAAACACATTTATTTCCCAAGGATTGTCTAAATAATTATCTTTAAATGTACTACACTACACTGTACTACTGTACACTATGTACTCACAATACTTAAATGGAACGTTTAAACACAAAAGCATAACACAGACATAAAATAAGAAAACCTTAAAGTTGTCAATTGTCTCGGAAAATGACATGGTATGTACGTTAACCTTGGGATTTTGTAATCAACTGTCACACCAAAATTGGTTCTTAGTTATTATAATGCAAAAAGGTATTTGTTAATTATAAATATGATTATTGCATGCTTCATTAATGTCAATTTATTGCAATTAGACAAATACTAAAATAACTATTTTAGTATTTGTCTAATTGCAAACCTGTTTTTAATCTATATAGAACGCGTTTAAAAATACTGTACAATCGATTAGTCTAATCGCATAAGTTTTCATTTGCATTATTTTTTGCTATTCAAACGCTAACAATCATTTACACCAGGCCTTTTGACGAGCCATTTGCTAAGACAAGCATTTATTGGCGTTGTGTAAATAGAGAAAAACCATATATATCGGGCTGTCAACTAAGGATATCGACTGGCTCAGTGTTTGCCTTAGTAGAATAGCGCATAGTCTAAATTGACCATAAGAGCAGTTCCACCAGGCCATTTGATAAGCCATTCTACTAAGCCAAACTTTTATTGACTTTGTTTAATTAGAGACAATCAATTACAATCGACTGGTTAGTGACTTGGCTTAGAATGCCTAGTCAAATGTCCCGGTATAAATGGTCCATAAGTATTTCACAAACATTAGCTAGCTACTTTTGCTGACAAAAGTGGCGAACACCGATTTTGATTTTAAATTTATGCAAATCTTTTGTTCTCCAGGCCCTAAAGTGTAACGATTTATTGTTGATTTTTTTGTTTGTGTAAAATTTCAATTATGTCCATGATTGTTACAGTACATCCAGATATTAAGGCTGTGAGGCCAAATGCAATTATCAGGAGGTTCTTCCAGAGCACCCATTTGAATCTTCCAAGGTTCTCCCAACGGAAGACAGTTTCTATCACGCTGGGGATTATGAGGCCCAGGATTGAGTAGAAACAGGCTCCGACGATGTTGATGATTTGCTCGAGTAGGGGAAGGGCTACGCCGATACCGACTGGAAAGAAATTAAAATATTAGTTAAGACCATGATACAATAGTTTGATAGTTGCATGACTATCTAATCATAAAAAATTAAATGAAAAGGAACGAAATGAAATAAAACAGAATGGAATGAAGCTTAACGGAATGCAATGTAACAAGATGAGATGAAACGAAATAAAAAGAGTATTTGCACCACCTATTTAACAATGTCCAATTATGTTTAATACAAATATAACACAAAGTGTGTTTGAGTATTTGGATTATCTTTAGACCTTCAACGGTCATAATATGGGCAGTATAACTGTTTCTGTAGTATTAGTTAGCTTGTATTTTGTTTAGTCACTAAAAGTATTTGACTAAGTCATTATGGCCTTTGAGTGCTTAACTTTTCTCTCTGCGCAGTTTCATAAAATTTTACTAGATTCTGGACAATGATGTTATTCGAATAAAAAACTTTATTGTATGATTTTTTTTTGCATAGAGACTACACCAAAAAGATCTTATTCGAAAATGAACTAACCACCTGTGTACACTACCTCAATAAGCATTAAAATTGTATTAATAAAATCATCATCATTATCAGTCAGAAGACGTCCACTGCTGAACATAGGCCTCCCCATTTAACCTCCACACTGAACGACAGCCTGCTTTTTCCATCCATTGGATGCCAGCGACTCTCACTATGTCGTCGGTCCATCTAGTGAGCGGCCTACCCACGCTGCGTCTTCCGGTTCGTGGTCTCCACTCAATAACCTTTCTTCCCCATCGGTTATCGGTTCTTCGAGCGATGTGGCCTGCCCGTTGCCATTTCAACTTGCAAATTATAACAGCTATGTGGTGACTCTGGTTCTTTGGCAAATGTCCACGTTTCGGATTCTATCGCGCAAAGAAACTCAGAGCATAGCTCTCTCCATTGCCCGCTGTGTGACTCTGAGTTTTTCCAAAAGGCCAACAGTTAAGGACCACGTGTCAGTACCATATGTCATCACTGGCAACACACACTGGTCAAAGACTCTTGTCTTTAGGCACTGAACATAAAAATCATACAAGTTATAAATGATTTCTTACAACTGGCCTTGTTTTTTAATGTGTCGCAGAATATGTAATTAGTAGAATATTATCCTTGGGGATAAAACAGTCTTCTTGGGCGTCCTTGAATTTGCACTCAAGATGTTACATCATAACCACTTGACTGCTCATCCTTTACTCCGCATAAGCCAAAGGTTCTAACATGTCAACCTAAACTATTTCGAGCGGGGCAAATCCTAGGCGCGAATTGAATGAATGCCATTAGATTCTCCAATCACAAGCTGTCCCCCGAGCGAGACCGACGTGGCATCATTTTGCAAAAGGGAATTTTGACTACATGCGCGATCAAGTGGTTAAATCCCTCGCTACACTAGAATATTCTCTACGTTCGAGAGTTAACTCTAAAATCCTTCGTCACGCTCGGGATTCAATATGCGCCCATGACTATAGACACTGGTTTATTCCCTGGGTGAATAATCTGCTATTTAATTTGTATCAAATTGATTTTATTACCACAACAACAAACTCCAATAGTTCTGGCCGCCAATTGCGTGATGCGTTGGTATTTCTCCTTGATATGTGGCTGAGTGTACTTAGTGAATATGTCTATAACTACGTAGAACTGAAGAGGGTATGTGAAGAATATGGACAAAGCTATGCACACCTTCGCGCATATAGCTGGCCTGAAACAAGAGCATACTGTTACAAATTAATACAAATGGTTGTGTTTATTTCAGTTGGCACGAAGTCATTAACATAACACATGTATTTACTATTCATAAAAATGAAAACAAAATTTTTAAAGGATTTTCTTGAAGTGTTTTTGTAAAAATTGCTATTTATCTTAGATTCCTATTTTAATAAAATAGCCTTGAAGAAACTAATACATAGTCTGTCAATAGGAATAAATCAAGACAACAAGTGCAGAATTGTATCGCTTAAGTAGGTACATACTAGGTAGGTAGTTAATTAGAACTGGATTTTTGGAATGGTATTGCCTAAACAGGTTTAAACAGCAACTTTAGCTGCAACACTATAATTTAAAACTATAGGAATTCTGTTTTTTTTTCTGCCGGTACTAGAGCCACTACCTAGTAATAATAAATGTAATAATATTAAAAAGCTCACCAGTCATCAATAGGCAGATTCAGCGTAATGGATCCTCTCAGCACGTCTCCGTATCTGAAGTATCCAAACAGGCCCAGGGTGCTGTACAAGAAGACGATGGCTCCCATAGCCACTATTAACACGCTGGGGCATCCGAGGAAGTGGCGTGGCTTCTTCATGGCGTTTTCTACTGGCATCACCACCCCGATACCTTCCATCGCGAAGATTACAGTGCTGCAATATGAGTGGAATACAAACACTGTTGAGATGGAATAAAAAGAATTGACGAAAAAAATTATAAAGGCGAAGTCAAGATCAAAGGGTAACCAAATAATGTAACAGCAGATGAAAAATTGTATCTGTGTGAATGATCACATCAGCAGCCATTAAACGTCCACTGCTGGACAAAGGCCTCCCTGAATGATCATAAAATATAAAATATTACTGATAGACAGAAATGGGGAAAACTATAACAACCCCTATTGCAGTAGTAGGGACGTATTCTTTCTTCAGTACTCAGTCCTTTCAGTCTTTCAGGTAGTAAAGATAGTAAGTTCTTTTAATTTAATTTTTGTTTGTGGTGAACTTTTTGATAAATTTGATGTATACAGTGTATGTAGGTATTAAATAAATAAATAAAATTTATCCAAACATTTCATAAAATATGAAATGCGCCAACTGACCTTGTATATAAATCTTTTGTTAAGTAAGTCTACCATACTAAGTCAATAATGATAATTATTATTTTCTTTAAATAAGTAGTATTTTGTTTAATGTATGAGTAATCAACCGAAATATTTTGGAATTCATAATTAATTTGATAGGTACTTATACGGTTTTACGACTTCCATATACTATTTATGTTTTTTTTTTATGACGACATCTTGACAAATATCTTATTGGAAAATGCAACTTTCCTGTCAAAATTAAGGCGAAGTTTTACCACTTTTAAGCAACGCTTGTTACTACATATGACCATAAGGCTTAATTTATTGCATTAAAGTCGCATTTAGTGGAGCAAAACCATGGCGCTTACACACAGTCGAGTGTTTTGCAACTTCTATTTTGAGGTTTTTCTCATATTTTCGATAAGTATAGCTGTAATGTAAAATGTACCTTTACGGTTCCCTTCATAATCATGAAATCTTTTTACTTAGATATCGTCATCATTTAGTAGAATTATATATATTATGAATGAATCCAAAAAAACATGGGGAAAAGCTCAAATCATTGTTAGTTATTTTTTTTGCTATCGAGCGAAATGTCCTTAATTGTGTTTCGGTCTTTACGGGTAAAACATACAATTTTGATATGACATAATTTTATAATTTTAAGCTAACCATGGAATTAGACAAACTAAAGCTAGAATTACCAAAATTGCTAAAAATATAAAGACAGGGCCTTAAGTGATGGCGTGGTCGAAACAAGATCTGACACGCCTAGCAATGAATGGAAACTGGCTCTAAAGTTTATACCTGGTACTGGTAGCTACGTTACTTTTTATCCCGTGATGTATCTACGGTTGATATAGCTTGCTAATAGTAAAAGTACTTACGATATAAATGCTGGGTATCTTGCCGGATCTCCAATGACAATTTTGTCCGTAAAATTTATTTTTTCTCCAAATATGTAATACAGACATATCAGGTAAACAGTGAAGAGTAGAATATTAGCTAGTACAGAGAAAATAGCTAGGAACTTTAGGTATCTGATCTGGCACAGTATGATCAGAGGTATTAAGAATATGAGACAGTAATATTCTACTGGCAGCTCGTAGGACGGCGCATATCGGTCAGCAAGCTGGAAATTAAACACGGATTTCGATTATCTTCTCTACATAGTAGTATCTCTTCTCTGTCTCTACATATTATAAACTAGTGGTCCGCCCCAGCTTTGCACGGGTATAGATTATAGCCTATGTTACCCGGGGATAGTGTAGCTTCCCGTCAGTCAAAGAATTTTTCAAATCGGTTCAGTAGTTTCGGAGCCTATTCAATGCAAACAAACAATCAAATCTTTCCTCTTTATAATATTAGTATAGATTAATGTCGCTTTCCACGTCCGTGTGTCTGTCTGTATAACCGCTAACTCCTTCTGAACCACGCAACGGATTTAAATGCGTATTTCAGCACCAGTTAGATAATTTTTCACGGAAGGTTTTTATAACTAGCGACCCACGACGCGGGTCGCTGATAGATTATAATAAAATAAAATAAAAGTTTTTGATTGGTTTCTTTTAATAGATGCGGATTAAATATACTCGTATATTATTTTGCGGCAATTCTGATGCAATTGCGAACCAAAGGTTGGTAAGGTTGGTTGGTTGGTTGGTTGGTTGGTGGTTGGTTGGTTGGTTGGTTGGTTAGTTGGTTGGTTGGTGGTTAGTTGGTTGGTTTGGTTCCGATGTTTTCTACTGATGGAGTAAGTTTAGATGAAAAATTCAAGTCAGTAGGTTTATAGGATGGTGGATAAAAATATATAGGCGAATATGTAATCTATCTATATATATAGAAACGAATCCCTATTTACTTTGGTCACGCCATAACTTGAGAACGACGTTACCGATTTGATTCATCTTCTTTTCAAAGTTTTCTAATACATTGTGGAAGGTTCTTACGAAAAAAAAAAAAAGAATTGCGCAGAAAATTGGAAAATCTCTGAAAACTTAACGACGATTTTAACATGTTCTTAACAAAATACAAACCTGTTTAATTGAATCTGCTATAAGTATTGTGTAAATGCAACACACTCCCACATAAGTACTAAGTAGTGCAAACTCTGCGAAAATACTGAAACAAAAAGAATGTAATATAAATAAAAAAATCTCTTCGATGTATTATAAATATATCACTCACATAATTATCAATTTAAAAAACCGACTTCAAAGTTAGATAAATACACAGTTTCGGTTATTATGATTTAAAAGCCAAACTATACTATAGCGATTTTAGTGAAATTTCTGGAAACAATCTGAAAGTCATCATCATCATCATTCATCATCATTTCAGCCATAGGACGTCCACTGCTGGATATAGGCCTCCCCCATCGATCTCCAATAGGGCCAGTTGGAAGCGGCCTGCAAGTATATCTTTTCAAATATCATCTTTTGAAGATATTTGATTCATAAATAAAAAAACATGAAAAAAAAAATATGATAAAAAATAATAAATGATATTAGATAAATGTACTCCACGTTTAAAAAATATATAATTTATCTTGGTTTTTTTTTTACCTTCATTATTGTGTCCTTTATTATTATTTTGTGACCCTTGTATTTCCTAAAACTACCAGAACCAGACCAGAATGACCGGAGGATGGGCAGCAGAGTTCTATTAGTACCTACACGGTGAATGGAATCCCTAAGCGTGGGGATTATGGCAACACCACTCTAAGAGGAAGGCCTTTGTGGAGTTTTGGCGCCAACGTGGAAAAAACATGTCGGCTCGTTGGATTATTTTCCTAAACTTGTGTATTTTCGAGTGTTAATGTGTACTAAATGGTGAATTAATATTTATTAAGTGCTCGTAAACGTGCTCGAGTGTGGACAAGTTATATAACGAGGTGAAACGTGTCTTTTCGTGTTCTTTCCAAAACTCCATTGGAGCCTCTTGTAAAGTCTCCACCACTTTACAGGGGAATGAGTTTGACTTGACCGTGACTTACTTAGCTTGACTCTGACTGTGACTATGACTGGTTCGACCCTATTAAGACTACGAAAACTGTTTACGAGTAAAGGACATTGAATCCACGTTCATGAAAATTTAAACAAAAAAAAGGAAGGCCTATGTTTTGCAGTGGACGTTTACTGGCTGATGATGTTATGTAATGTGAACCTTTATGCTTGTTAATCATACCTGGCAGTATTAGCTAGTGGTCTTAGACACTTCGGTCCATTAGAAAAAGCTGATTTACACGTTTCAGCATATCCAAGAGACGGTTTCTTTTCTATTTTACAGCATCCTCGTGACGTTTTTACCTGTAAAAGAATAACACTATATTTATCATCGAAAGTTAAGCAGAAGGATTTGAAGATAAATTATACCTACTGAGTTCTTTATATATTACGTAAAGTATCATAAATAACAGATAATGTCAAAGAACGCAAAAAAAAAAATATGTTCTGACTTCATTTGTTTTATCTCCCGACCGATGAGATGAAAAAACCTAGCAAAATATTTATTTTTATTATATTAACCGTCTTGGGAAAAGGAGGAAGGTTCTCAATCGATTTTTTTTAAAGATAATTTATTATACCTATATACAATTTGTAGTGATACAACATTACGACCTATTTAGACATCCAAGCATCCGCCTTGTTATGAACCTAATATACATAATTTAATTAAAATTTGTAAATAATTATTTTATTTTATTTACTCGAACAAATTGCCTGTACAAAACTATTGTAGTTACAGTTTGTAATATTGTAGCGAAATTGGTAGTACCTACCTAATGAAATTTTTGTGGCACCACCTAGTGAGTTTCCTCTACATGATAAGAAACAGGCAAATTGTTATACAATTGTTAGAAAATGTAGGTACAAGTAAACATAATTGTTTGTTGTTTCGTTTCCAATTGAGTAAATAGCTAAACTAACTGCACGCCATTTTACCTATTACACTTCACTGTAATTTTACGCAGTCGCGGTTCACTTCACTACCATTAAACGCGGTACGCTTTACTACCATCTTCAGTACCATTTTACTCATTACATTTTATTACCATTTTAAACATTATACTTCACAGCCATTATACGCATTACACTTCACTGCCATTTTACGCGGTCCACTTAACTTTCAAACACATTACACTTCACTATCATTCAACGCGGTACACTTTACTACCATTTAACGTGGTACACCACACTACCATTTTACTCATTACATTTTATTACCATTTCAAAAATTACACTTCACTGCCATTTTACGCATTACACTTCACTGACATTATACGCATTACACTTCACTGCCATTTTACGTGGTTCACTTCACTTTCAAACACATTACACTTCACTACCATTTAACGCGATACACTTCACTACCATTTAACGCGGCACACTTCACTACCATTTAACACAGTACACTTTTAATACAGTACACTTTACTACAATTTTACGCGTAACACTTCACTGCCAAATTAACATTTAAACTTCACTGTCTTTTTTATTGACTAATAGGTTTGCGCTTGGCCATCATCTCGCTTGATGTAAATCGATGATGGGGATAACCATTGTCGGGTTTTTCGTTTTCTAATGAAAGAACCTTGTTTTTAATTTAAAAGCGTTTGTTTCTCACCAAAATATGAATGCAGTGTCCACAAATAATGCCAACAAGAATGGTACCAATGATGCCTATTCCCCATCCTGAGTTCGCGAACGCTAGTGGTCCTGCAAGCAATCCAGAGCCAAGAGATGCTTTTATAATATTGGCTGTGGCTCTGATATCTCTGAAATAAACATTTATAGGTAAACAAACTATAATTTAAAAAAACCGTGGTAGCCCATTCGGGAGACCTCTAGACTTGAAAGCGTGAGGTCGCAGGTTTAAACCCCGGGCCCGTACCAATGAGCTCTTTGGAGCTTGTGTACGGATTTTCATATCAATGGCTTTTCGGTGAAGGAAAACATCGTGAGGAAACCTGCATACGTACGGAGAAGGAATTCAATGGCGTATGTGAATCCACCAGTTCACACTGGGCCAGCGTGGTGGATATGGCCCAATCACCCTTTCGGGGGTAGGCTAAAAGTCCAGCAGTGGACTGTTAAAAGGCTGAATAGGATGAAACTATAATTAAATATCTAAGTGAATAACTATAATCGAATCCAGTTTTTGAGGTATAAAGTTGTCGTGAAGAGATACATGAAAGGAAGTGGCAGTGAGTACTGAGTACTGAGTGGAGGCAATCAGTGCAGAAAATACTTCATAAAAATATCAAAAAAAAGTGGTATGTTTTAACTTTTTATTGCATTGGTACAATGCACTATTTTTTACTGTCAGCTCTGCAGTGCAAGTACGTTACTATAACGATTGTAAAATTTTGCATCGATAAAACCTTAAAACTGTATAAAAGACATGTTTGACAATATTCTCGCCATTTTTACTGTATAATTATGTAGGTAAAACATTTTTTCGCTGTACATCTATGCAAAAACTCCCGCCAATCCGTTTCTATATTGCGTCGTGAAAGAGAAAAAAAACAAACATAATTTAGCATTTATATTAGTATTAGCTGAATTCCGCGGTGCTACATGCGATTTTCCAGTTTTTCTTTTGCAAAGTAGGCCCAAACAACAAAACACTATATTTTATTTAAATATGTACCTGGACCAAAAAACATTAAAACTAGCTTATTTTATAGCTGACTCCTGTCCGAATTTGTTTCATTTGTTAGCTTAGTGTGCATGGGACAAATATTGCAACTGAATTTTAGAACAGTTATCTTCAACCGATTGAGCTGAAATTTGACATACTAGTGTCAGTTTAGTTACAATGCAATGTTATGGTACCATCGAGCTGGTCTGACGATGTTGACAGAAGGTGGCCGTAAGAACTTCTAAACGAATCGATGTAGCCCCGTTCAAGCCCCGGCGAGTTTGGATTCGTTAGGTTTGTCTTCCCAAGCACTTTGGTTCTAAATAATAAATTCAATATGGTGGACGCCCCGAAATGGCGGAGAAAATGTTCTATCTACCATCATGATATCGTTAGGTATCCGTGGTCAGATCAGTTCGTTAGATTGATCTAACCACGGCCACTGTTTAAGCGTCCGGTTAGACTAGATAAATCATTGTGTTCGTAGTTAGATTGGCTGGTTAGATTGATGTTTTATTTCATACGTTGTTCGTTTACATTGAACAAAAAGTTCATGTTAGATTTTGAAACTAAAGATTAATTATTTAAACTTGACAATATTAAATATGGGTATCAAATGAAAGGAACGAAACGAACGAAAAAGGTGGTTTTAAAATCAGCAGTGCAAGTACCGTTCTTAATCGATAGTTAAATTCGATAAAATGCCACAGAATCGATCATAGCAAGTACTGATAAAATGGCATTTTATCGAATTTGACGTTCGCAACTGTTAAATTTGAAGATCGATAAAGAACGGTACTTGCACTGCAGGTTTTTTAAATTAAATTTCGGTTATGGTTCATACAAAAGTTTCATAACATAAAAAGCATTTTATCATTCATTTGTTCATTCATTTTCCCAATATATTTTTTTGGTAACTTAATATTTTTTTTCCCTAAAAACTATGTTCGGACTATAACAAATACTTAAAAAATATAAAATCGGCCCAGTTTTTCTCAAGTGATGCGCTTCCTTACAGCATTTAATTTTAATTTATTATAGATAAAACGATAGCGCATAGTACTACTGGTCTGAAAATTACTTACGAATTTGGTTTTTCAACTTTCCGATGCGCAAATGGATCATAATCAGTGTTGTTTGACGAGATGGTTGCTATTTTCGGTTCTTTCATATCGGCTTCCATCGTGCACTTGGATTCGTTCCACAGTATCCGCAAATCAGCTCACCACGACTTGCAAATAACTTAGCTGAAAATGTTTACACTATTTTGAACTATACTGAATAATTTTTTTAAAACAGAAATATGTCTGTCTTTTGCACATAATTTCCTAGTTTCAACCGTAGTTAATGAAAAGTTTCAATCACGGCCTGACTTCAATAGAATCGAGATTCAGTCATACCACATTCATGATAACACTTTGAATTGACAGTATGTTGAATTACCGAGAAGTTTATTTCGAGCATAACATTTTACGAGGCAATTCAAGAGTAAATTCTTTGTAAATAAAGTAAACTCACGTTTGCCGTGCGATAAAGAAACGTTTCCGTTTGAATCATTTAACAGCCTTTAGCGTACTGACTGGCTGCTTATTTGTAAAGCCTTGCCTGCACATATTGTAGGTACTGAATTCTTTACAAAACTAATTTATTACTTCTTTTGTATCATTATATATTTGGACCTCGCTGAAAACAGCTGAATTTGGTCACAGTACGACTCAAATATGTAGGCCTAAAAAGCTCTCATTCTACAAAAACGTTGTTCTGTATATTATTAGCTAAGGTGTGGCTTTTGTATTATTACCAACGAGTATAGCTAATTTAATTTCTTTTGCTCATCGTCATAGTATAGTTGTGTTGTTAAGTTAGGGATCCATACCCAAAGGGTGTAAACGGGTCCCTATTTCGCTACACTGTCTGTCTGCCAGTCTGTCCTGCCTTTTAACGGCTGTATCGTTTGAACCGTATTAGATAGCCATTAGAAATTTTCACAGAATATGTATTCTTCCGGCAGATTAACTTAGAAACAATAATAAAGTCAAAAAGTAATAATTAAGGGGGTTTAAAAAAACGTTTGGAACGTTTATTTTAAACGTATTGTTGTTTTAGCTCTAGTGTAAAATTGGTAATACGGCAACGTCGGGCGCAGTTGGTATATGGATAGGTGACGTTGTTTTTTGCACTACTTTTTGTGCTTAGGTAGTTAACATTTTATGTGGCGGTACGGAACCTTCAGTGCGCGAGTCCGACTCTCGCAGTACAGAAAGTATGCGTACTTTTTGATTTGGTACTTAAAAACTTCTAAATTGGCGTTTTAAGAGGGAGGCGTATCATATGTTCAGCAGTGGACGTCTTTTGGCTGATGAAGATGATGATGAAACTCTCCCATAAAACTATCTCTATAGATTGAGTTGATTAAGCACCCAAAGCTAAAACTAAGGGTAAGTTCCGAATGGACGCCAATAGCGCCTATACGCCATAGAATTTGAAATATGTTTTCCCTCCGTTTACCTAAAAAATCCACAACTCCGCTCCACGTGTGAATCCGTGGATATTTTTAGTTCCTCTTAAATCCACAGGTGGATCCATGGATGTTTTCACTAGCGCTGTTGGTGTGATTCAGAACGCACCCTAAGTATACCTTTAAGTATAGGTACTTATTTACAGTTAGTTCATAGAAAGTTTAAAGGCAGCATAATAAAAAAAACACGTTCTAAATAAAGTTTTATGATCATCAATAACAAAATACTAGTAACAATTTCAGGTATAATACCTTACCTTTCATGTAGGTACCAAATTGATCACTTATGAACTAATAAATAATTAACAGGCATAATTACACTTAGCATTACTAGAGAAAATATAAATCATTTAGTTTCTGTTTATGTAACTAGGTACCTATACACATTCTTACGCACAACACAATTCATACACATTTTCTTCTTAGAGCAATGTGCCACATCCGGGTCGGCCGTGGCCGTGTTGCTTTAAGATTTTCTTGTAATTCACAAACTTTAGAAAATAATACTTTATATAAAACGTTATTACAATAAAACAATCATCTTCTCAAATCAAAGATACATAAAGCTATTATCAAAATAGCTTACGTACTACTGATTGAGACTCTCTATCTATACAAAAATATGAGTACACTATATACATTAAAGTAGTAAAATATACAACAGTTTTGTTTTATTTGTTCTACTTTGATGATCCTAGTTTGAAGGTTGAATACGACTAAATCAGCCACGGTTTATGTTTAACGTAATCTTATAATTATTTTGGCCTTATTCACTCGTTTCTTATTTATTTACCCTAGTTACGATTCGTATATTTCGTAGTTTGCTTTCGGCCACCAAGGATTCCTGGTGGTAGTCTTAGATTTCTGTAAGCGACTGGGAATGAATGGAACAGCACTCTGTCTAGGGAATGACAATGAAGTATAGCTCTGCAGTTTTGGCGAATTATTTTTATAGAGCTGTCTGTAAGAGGCAACAACATCTGGCCTTGGTGATGAGTATAGAGGAGATGACTGAGTGTACAAAGATGATGTTGGAGTGTACAGAGTTGGTGCTGAAGGTAAAGGACCGGCAGTTACTAAGTTGCCGAACGCTTGGTCACTCAAAACCAGCGTTTGTGGAGTTTGTTTGCGAAGAGTCACTGGAGCCGGCTGTTGAAGATACTGCTGCTCAGGCTCGCACACGGTTCCTTGCAACAAAGTTTGCAGGGGAGCAGTATAAATCCTGAAGTTGATGTCACTATAATCCAGTTCAGCTTCAAGGAACACTGGCATACGGTCGGATATCACCCACACGTTTCGCTGATCGTCAATTTTTACATCAGTGGGAAATACTAATCCTATGTCATCTTTGTCGACTAAACCAACGTTCTGTGGTTTCATGGGAAGTGCAGAATTCCAACAACCGATAGCGTTTTGGTCAATCAAACTGTACAGCTGAACGCCGGAATCATCCATGACTTTGGTAGTCGTGTGGCTATCAGGGCCACGCACTCCCAAAACTTTGAAGTCCTTGTAAGATCCCTTGACTTTAGTTTCATCTCTTAGGATGCGAGTTGATACAGCAAATTCTGTGTTGCTAGATAAGGGTGAAAAGAAAAGAGTTCTGTATCCGTCAGTGCCAATGGGGCCCGCGCTAATTCCAAAAATACCCTCAGCTCCCCATTGGAAGTTGAGGCCGGCGATGTTGAAGTCACCGACAAGAGGATCGGGGAAGAAGTAGCTGTGACTGAATCGCCAGGATTTGTTCTGTTCCCAGGAATAGGCGATGAGGCCGTAGCCGAGCTCGTCGGAGAAGTATGCGAAAGTGTCGTCGCAGCTGGAGCCGATGTCGAGGGCAATGTTGGCAATAAAGGTGGTGGACACGATGTCCTCTGGACGGAACACGTAGCGGCGGATGCGCTGGTCAGTGTTTAAATCGTAGACGTTGAGAGAATAAGGGCACAAGTTCGTTACGTTGGGATCTGAAACAAATAAAAAAAATTAGATATTATAATCATTTCAATCATCTAATCTTTTGCAGAAGGACTTATAATTTGCTGAATTAAAATTACTCGGAATGGATTCATAAAAGTGATAAAAATTAGGTAGTGTTGTTTGACAGGGTCGTATGTATTTACTACGTATTACAAAAAGCTCGACACCAACGGTTCCGCGGTGGCAGAACATTCTCTGGGCTCCGGCGCACAGCATTATATCAGGTTCGACAGAGCGAAAGTGCTGGCACGGGAGAAATTCTTTGTGCCCCGGAAAGTCAGAGAAGACATCGAGATCAGTCGACGTCCAACCTTCAATAGGGATGGAGGATGGAACCTGCCACCGACTTGGAAGCCGTGTCTTCATGGAGTTCGTGTGAGTGACCGTGAGATTGGTGGCGACGTGGTGAGCTCCGCGTGCTGGAGTATTCCCGACACGCAGGAAGATTCGAGTGAGGAAGAGCTCCAGTGTGCGCCGGCGCAACATATTTCTCTACGCACCCCCACCTCCGCACCCGACAAGCAGCCGGTGTCATCACGTGCGCGCCGCGCGGCGGCCCGTAGTGCAAAGCGAGACGCAGCCGCGCGCGCGCATTCACCTTGAAAAAGGCCGTCTAATGCGGTTGAAACTATAGTCGGAGTAACCGGCTTAATCTTACGTGAGTAATTCCCGTGTAACATAAATAAAATGTATTTACTACGTGTTATTTATGATGTAAAAATATTATTGGATATCTACTTGCAGACATAATTTATTTATGTCGCAAGAAACATATTGAGCTTAGGACCAATGTGTAGTCGTATTTATTAGGTGCACCTATTTTCAGTCTATATTGCACTTGCCTTTTCCTTCATACAGCCAAAGAATGGAACACCCTGCTGGAAACCTTCTTTTCTGACATATACAGATTTACAAAAAAAGGATGTACTAAGCTGAAAAGAGTTCATAACATTGTACTTATAAACAAATTTTACCATGGGGCTAACCCTGAAGAGTAACTCACCGTATCCGTAGGTGCCTGTGTCCATAACCCATAGTCTGTCACACTTGTCCGCTTTGACTCGGTACACGGTGTTCAGACCGGATTCGCAGTTGCCGACTTCATTGCCCTCGTAGCTCGGGTACGGGGTCAGTTTCGGGGAGGGGTCGTACGGGGCGTCTAGTGGAATGTAGTTTAGCGTAGCTGGAATACCTGAAATTGAAAAAATTCTTTTACACACAACGCCATGGAAAATAATATAAAGTATGTAATTTAGACCTGAAGCTAAGTAAATATAGTTACTTTTTTAATATCTCTAAGGTAAGCTAAAGTAATTTTATGACTACTTAAATGACTCATGATTATGGTAGCAAAGATTCATCATGATTATGGTGTCTTTAGAATGACTTGCATTAGACAAAATTTATCTCATTAGCTAAGAATAACAACAAACTAGTCGTTATATCTAAGCAACTGTAATGCTTGGGCAGCAGCGTCCTATTAGTACAAGGTGAACGTACTGAGATCCCCAAGCCGCCTGCCAAGCGTGGGGATTATGGCAACACCCCTCTCAGAGGGAAGCCTTTTTATATTTGACCGTTAATTGATCCACAGATTATAATAACTAAATATAACATATTGAAACATAAAATCTCTAATAGATGATTTGATATTAAAAACTTAGTCCGCTGACTGAAATGTAGAATGTTATTTTGAACCTACTTTGGATATCCTGCAATGATAGACGTACCTACAAGGCTTATGTTCATCAGATCTTAATATAAGCTAATTAGACTTAAAATACCACTTTACTGTGTACTGTTCCTGTGTTGTAGTATAAGTTTTTATGATGATAAGTTCATTGATATCCTCTTATAAATATTTATGAAAATTATATATTTTTATAATTTTATTATATTTTTTTTAGAAAGGTTCTGGAGTGGACACCACGAACCGGAAGACGCAGCGTCGGGAAGCCTCCCACTAGATGGACCGACGACATTATGAGAGTCGCGGGCATCCAGTGGATGCAAAAGGCAGGCTGTCGTTCAGTGTGGAGGTTAAAGGGGGAGGCCTATGTTCAGCAGTGGACGTCTTCTGGCTGATGATGATGATGAAATATTTATGTTCGTTGTGTAATCGGACAACCAGTATATTTTTGGGGTTTAAGCGTAAATTCAATGATTTGTAGACTTTCCAATGAATAACAATTGCCAACATTTTGCCAAAGACAAAGTTCTTAAATCAATATTACAAAATATATACTTTTTGAATGAAAAAACAAGGAAGAAAGAAAAGAAATCAATGGTTCTTAGAGTTTTGATATATATACTTAATAAAATATATTGGCTGGAAACTTTCGGGTTTGGAAAGTTATGGTAAAAAAGATCTATTCTATCTATTTAGATTGTCAATAAATTTCGAGTATTCGATAGATACAAGCTTTAGATAATACTTTAAAACTTTAAACACAGTCAAAATCAAGAAAAATAGGTTACGGCTAAATCTAAGTCACGACAGCTGATAACTCTGACATGAAGTAATATTGCTCCACGTACTTATTTGGGTTAGTAGCTACGGTCCTCGTAGTGCAAGTTATTCAGATTTCTCTCAGGCGTCAGTAAAGTAAATCATTAGCGATTATGCAAAATTACATGCATTTCAATTCCTAAAACTCAATTTTCAAATGACTTAACCTACTTAAATATATATTAGCAAATTATTTCAATACGAGCATAACTAAAATGCGTAAATGCATTCGCTTGAATTCAAGTATTTAATTAATCAAGTATTGCTTGAATTTAAGTATTTAATATAAGAATAATTATTATTTGGTTCTTGGCATAATGAAATATAGCGCATCGTGTTAAGATCTTATTTGATCGCTATCGCATAAACTGTTTCTATCTAATTAATACTTATTAACATATTAATAGTCGATTGCCTAAGAAACCTTTATAACAACGAAATTATAAAAAGTAACATCTTTAATATATTGTTGTAATAATATACGATTGTCTCGTGGATGTTAATAATGTCATTAATAATACAAACCTGCAAGTATCAACGCCTGTTAATCATTAAAAAAAAATCATACAGTCGAATTGATAACCTCCTCAAACGTTGGTTAAAAAGTAGGCTCTTGAGGAATTTTAATGAGCCAAATATCATCATTTCGAATCACCAAAACATACCTGCTCTAAACATTTGTAACTGTGTCAAACACATATGGGTATTGTGTAGGCCTATCAAAATTTCTCGTGATGTAAAAGATGCTCATAAAAATGATGGTACCATAACATGACGTAATCAGTGCTATCTCAAGACGAACTTTCCATACCGATTGAAGTTTATCTACTTATGATTACAAACATTTGCCATGGTAACAAGCAATGGAAAATAACTAGCAAATCTTGGTAGAGACTGCTACTAAATTAGACTTGGAATGGGAAGAAACGAATGGTGAAATGTCCAGCACAGAAAACTTTGAGTATTTGATTTATGATGTCGTATTTTATATCTAAATTGCAAAAGCGAAGGAAGTTTTTTAAGAGTTATGTACTAGTAATAAAATCTTATATGAGCAATTATGTGACACCATGATTATGAAGGTGTAAGTATCTACCTACACAAAAATAATGTCTTTTAACAATTTTGACGCAACACTCGAATCTACACATTTTACTGCAGTGATTTGCGTAGCCCACGTAGTTCTATAGAAATATATAATACTGACAAATATATTATTATTGTCAGCTTAACCCTGAAATATAACTCGGTAAGTAGTCCACCTATTGTGTCATGGAATTAATATTACAACATTAATAGCAAAGATCCGCAAGATTTGCCAATTGTAAGTATAATTATTTAATTTCGCAATGAAATATAATTATATTTGTTTCTTTGCCAAACGAAATTTCACACAATTAAGTACCTAGTTGGTTTTAGAAACCATAAAAGTTAAATTGCCGGCCCGGTAATTATGTATATTTATTGTAGGTTCATACTTTACTTAATTCAAGCCTTAATGATGTTATTTAGAAAATTGCAATAGAAGCATGAGTTTGATCTTTACTCATCATTTTATTGATTTAATATAATAATATTGACTGAATATTAATGAGAATTATAAATAGTTTTTTTTTAAATTCATTAAATACATTTTATTATGCACTCTTGTTTATTCGTCATTTGTCTGTATAGATATCTAGTAAGGACCAAACAAAATAAGTGGCATCAATTATGTTGCATTACTCACTAAACTAAATGTACTGTCATCTCTACATTAACTGACTAGCAGTCATGAATCTTATTTCATTCACTCCTTCCATATCTTTTAGGCTTCCCTCTACCGTTTCACCACTTTGAATAATGATCATCGTCCTCATGGGAGTGATTGAAACTGTCATGTAGCATGTCTATATACGACACGTGACTAAGATGCTGACGTTTTTATGGCACATTATATTATAAGCATTACCATTCGTGGTAATGGCATGCTACATACGCTGCCAAAATTGTAGTGGGTATCACTCAGATCAGACAAGGGAAACCCACTGGGAGTTACGGCATTTGGATTATCCTTCAACTATCAATGGGCAATCCAACTGATTTTTTGGTTTAGGCTCAACAGTCTAGGATTTGTTTAAGTTAAATTGTATAGGCACCGGTCGTTTGTTTTATGACAACAACCGTTAAGCCATGTCAGAAGTCTTCGGGTGGCCGTGAGCTATGAAATTTAGGGCTGGCAACTGAGCTTAAATGAATTACTTAGTAGTTTAGGTATTTAGTAGAAAGGCTTGCCCGTTTAGAAAAACATAATATGTATCAAAATATAATACCACTAGCAAGACCTAACACTTCAAATCTCATGACGTTATGACATAAATAGCCTTCCAGATTTGTTCGTAGGCTTAGTTTTAAAGGGGATTATTACTCCTGACATTGTAATCAGTCTCAAACGCCACTCTCTTTAATATAAACAAACAGGCAATTATGTTATGTTATGTAACCATTGCGTGGTTAAAGTCGATGATAAATCTGATGGTACGGAAGGTGTGGTTCACGAATGAATAATTTTTACTAACCTGTACTCATGACTCATGACTTTGACCTAGTTTTCTTTTGTTTGTAGTGTTTTAATTAAAAATAATGTTACAGACTTTTATTGACCGAGCGCAGAGAGGTCTTAGGTTCTAATGGGACACGTCTGCGTTTCTTTGTTTGTTTGTTTATTATTATTCGATAACTTGCGTATCTTTGATCCAATTTTCATGAAATTTTGTGAGCAAGTAGTTTAAATATATTTTTAAATTTTATTATGTCCACAATCAGCCATGTGGTTGCAAGAATATCAAAGTCTCAGTTTGACGCGAACTACTAGCTGAATCAAGAACGATCAATACAGGTTTTATTCAAATCTTGTACATGATTATTTGATCACATGTCTTCTGTCTCAAATATTGTGTTTGGTTCCGATGACAACAGATGATTATTGTTACCATTTAGTTAATTTGATGGTGGGGCCGGAAAAGGGTACTGAAACTTTCTAATGATTAAAGATAAACAAACAGGCAATTAATGTATGGGGTAAATAGTTTTGTGTATTTATTATAGAAACTGACGTGGTTTTTACACGTTTTATATAGTCGGAGTGACCGGCTTAATCTTACGTGAGTAATTCCCGTGTCATATAAATAAAATTTAGAGGTGTGTATGTTTATGGGTATGTATTTTATAATTTTTCTCAAAAATGCCTAGATCGTTATTGAATTCAGTATTTTTATTTGAAAGCAAGTTTTATTACGGTGGTTTTTTATATTTTTTTTAATAGTAGATAGGCTTGCGCTTGGCCGCCATCTCGCCTGATATTAAGTGACGATGCGGTCTACGATGGCGCACGCTTGCCTAGAAGAAACCGATTCACTCTCGACTTGAATACACACAGATTGTAACTGACGGGGAAAACCCATTCAGGCAGCGAATTCCACAGACTAGAGGTTTGCACAATAAATGTGGAATCAAAGCGCTTCGTACGGGTTCGCGAAATATCAACCATAAAACGATGTTGATTTTTTCGATTTTGTCGATTAAATGCATTGCCAACGTTTTTAAGTAATTTTTTATGTTGTTATTATTTTTATCGGATGGGCAGCGTTCGGGAAATTGCGTGACATCTTCTCGTCCAAGATACCACAGTGCCTCAAGACGAGGGTTTTTGACCAGTGTGTGTTGCCAGTGATGACATATGGTACTGAGACGTGGTCCTTAACTGTTGGCCTTTTGGAAAAACTCAGAGTCACTCAGCGGGCAATGGAGAGAGCTATGCTCGGAGTTTCGTTGCGCGATAAAATCCGAAACGTGGATATTCGCCAAAGAACCAGAGTTACCGACATAGCTGTTAAAATTTGCACGTTGAAGTGGCAATGGGCAGGCCACATCGCTCGAAGAACCGATAACCGATGGGGAAGAAAGGTTCTTGAGTGGAGACCACGAACCGGAAGACGCAGCGTAGGTAGGCCTCCCACTAGATGGACCGACGACATAGTGAGAGTCGCTGGCATCCAGTGGAAGCAAAAGGCAGGCTGTCGTTCAGTGTGGAGGTTAAAGGGGGAGGCCTATGTTCAGCAGTGGACGTCTTCTGGCTGATGATGATGATTATTTTTATGTATTTTTAACCCACAAAAAAAGGAAGGTTCTCAATTCGGCCCGTATTTTTATTATGTCTTAATTTGGCGGAAGAGATAAAAAAGAAAACAAATATAAAATCGCTTTTTTCGGTCACTTTTGCCGTTATATATATTTATGCTTTGCTTATGCTTTGCTTTGCATTATACCATTTTGCAATGTTATTACAAAGATAAATTCCCAATCGATTTTTTAATTTCTCAGTTAGTGATTTTTCATCTTCGATCATGTTGAAAATGTACGAAAGAGATAGATGTGGTCAGCGAGCAGCCTTAAAAAGCAATTAGGTAAGTGGCAGATTGGTATGTACAAACATTTCATGTTAATTCTAGTATTATCAGTTAGTAGGGATAGATTGTCGATTGACTTGAATAACTATGATTATTGATAACTGGAAGTGGAAGTGGTGAGGTGGAAGTATATCAGTGGTCTAAGAGTTGAATGATAGTAGCACCGGAAATTTCAAAATTCTTTAACTCATTTCGTAAATATCAGATACTTATGACTAATGCCATATAAATTACAAGCGTTGCTTAAAAGTGGGAAAACCTTGCCCTAATGGATTTTATCACGTGCACTAAGTATTCCAATTCCTAACGTTTCGAATACTTTGCAGTTTTTTTATTATTTAACTACCTGCGCCCACGATTTCACCGGCGGGAATTACTACTTATAATATCAGCTATCTACCAGTGAAAGTCCCGTCAACATAGGTCAAAATCGTTTCCGAGTCCATAGGGAACATACATACATAAACACATTGCCTTTTATGTATAATTTTTGTGTGTTCGTTTTAATTACAGTAATAGACGCATGTAATGCCATAGCACGTTAGTCGTATCTACTATGCATAGTACCAAAACCACCGTACTGTGTAACCCTGTATTTTATACAGTTTTTAATGAGTATACAGGGTTACTGATAATCAGTTAGCATCCTCTTTAGGGCGGATTTAATACGTCAAAACAAACAACTTTTTTGTTCGACGACTTACCAAATTACGCGGAAACAAAAATACTGTTTCATACATTTTATCGGAGTGTTTTTTTTGGAACATGATATTTTTTTCCGCTAATTTTCGAAATGTTCAACAAAAGTTGTTTGTTTTGATGTACGCTTGCGTTTGACCGCCATCTCGCCTGATGTTAAGCGGAGATGCGGTCTACGATGGAGCACAGTTGCCTAGAAGAAACGGAACAACTAATTAATGAACAATGTTAATAAATACTGCACAATTTTTAAAATGGGTTCACCCTGAATTCGCGAAATAATATCAGCTATTCCATATAACTATAATTCTATGCTGTTAAATGGTCTGTTCGCTTTTCGCTAACCAGAATTACTATAACTCGTAAAAGAGAGACGAAAATATTTATAGAACAGATTAGTTTATCTAGCATTTATGCATAAGAACTATATTATTTGCTACATAATTTTTTTATGTGTGCATATTACATTATGAAAACTAACGAGGTTTTCACTAATTTTATTTATATGACACGGGAATTAGTCGGAATAACCGGCTTATAGGTAATTCCTGTTTCACATAAATAAAATGTGCATTATTATAGTTATTATGTAGTCATTCCGTTGTGACATGTACAAAAAGTGGGGTTTTCTTTGCGAGCTTTAAAATATCCTGTTCTTTTTTTATTTCGCGTTAAGGACAATGACTCTTGTTTTGAGAATTGGAGATATTATCTGGCATCGCTCATCATAAAAAAACAGCGAAAATTAGCTTGAGACAAATTTGCTTTTATGTAGTTAGGAGTCGTGTAATTTTCTTGTATTTCATTATTTTTTCATAATATCTATTAGTACCAGTAGGTATACGAAAATTATCTTTTCCTTCACTCATTCATAATCACTTCCCACTATTGTTAACAAGCCAAAATTTATGTTGTTACCATTAAAGTTCATCAAAATAAAAATATATTACGGCAAATTACGGCCGCTTTTAGGAAATTCACTTTCTGTTTCTCTCTCTCTCTCTCTCTCTCTCTCTATCTCTCGTATAATTATAATCTATGCTAGTTTTTATGACAAGAAATATTTATTCATTAGCAAACTGGCGTCTATGCCAAAGACGAATTATATTAGACCAGATTTTCCAGAATTCAATGTAATATGATCGTTTAAGTCATATTATGTAAAATCTTTTACTGTTTTAGGTAATTATATTGATTAGAGCGTGAAATCCAAACGTGTCGAATGATTTCATTAACCAATTTTAAAATTTTTGAAAAGTACAAATTTAGTCAAGGATTTATTTGACAGTGCCCTGTATAGGGTTACATTGAACGGTGGTACGAAGTCGAAAGGAAGTCACTTTATCCATCATTATGGACTACTTTGACCATCTCAGAAATTGCGAACAAAATATAAGTTGTCCCATCGCATTTTCCATTAATTTCGATAAATTCCATTGACCAATGGAATGGAATGGTTGTCAAGAGATGGCGTTAAAATAATTATATATAGAAAAATATTTTCACGCTGTAAAATTTAAGTCGCAGCCTTATACTAATATAAGGATTGCAAATCAACTTTATTTTTAAATACAACACGACCACGTTAGCCATATTATAATTTTTTAAATAATGTTACTTAACGCAGCCCATTAGTAAGGGAACAAAGATGATCATCAATAAAATAAATATTGAAATATTAAATCTAAGTTTGGTAATAAAATATAGTTCCCGTCCGACTTCAAAATCCGTGTAGAAGTATAATTTTGTTCTTTGTAATTTAGAATATTTGTGTTTTGTGTTTTTTTTTAAGTCGGAGTCGGTTTTTTTAAAAAGATAATTTAATTTAACATAAGTTTCATTTATTAAACAGACGGGTGCAAATTACTAGTATCAAGTTACTTGTTTATACCTGCCTACCCAATAGTTAAGACGGGAAAAAAATAACGAAAAACAACCTAACGTTTGCATATTTTAAAGGCTTCATACTTTCGATTGGTATGTAGGTAATTTGTCTATTGAACAAACAAGTGAAATGTTTAAAAAAAACCTTTTTTTATTAATCATGGCGTGGAATGCCGTGGCGAGGACATTTTTCAGTCAACCTATTTGCGATATATTATTTAGCATATTATTGAATTTGATTTATAATACTTTTCATCCATAAACAGACGGGTGAAGGTCGCGGGTGTCTATAATGTACAACATGATATTTGCCGACACGATATTGTACGGCATGATAATGTACAGCATGATAATTGGTGTACATGTACATCGAATATCATGTTGTACAATCCATGTCGTACAATACTGGCCGTCAATTATCGGCCCGTGTCTATAAAGTACGGCAAGGAATGCACAGCCAGGATTGCACAGCCAATAATCCATGTACGAGAAAAAAGTCCTCGTTTTACCGGGCTGTGCATTATTATGCCGTACATTATCATGTCGTGCAATACAGGCCGTGTTTTGTCGAAACGGGCCGAAAATGTACGACCGATAATGTACAACATGATAAAAGGTGGCAACTCCCTATTGGCTAATTTTGCTGAAATGTCTCTGCTCTTAGTGGCTGTTGAGTCTATGACGTCTGTCGATTCCATGCTTCGTTTGAACAAGATAGTGTAAGATAGTCACAGATTAAAAATATGAGAACCATCAAAAATTTTTGGTGGTGAGGCGGAAAGAAGAGTAAAACTGTGTTTGATCTGTCACTCATTTCGAACCTAACCAACGCAAGTCTGACTTCAGGTGGGCTCCCGCCAGAAGCTCTTGCGGTCGCCCCTGAGTGTCGCTTCGCCACACTCGACCTTCGCTTCGCTACGGAGGTCACCGGCTCGCTTCGCTCGCCACCTCCCCCCTTCGCTCCGCTCGGTCTCGTATGGCTCGCTCTCACTCAGGACCTCCCTTGAGCTTCTGGCTCCCGCGCTTTTTATATACACTCTAGGGGTAGGGACCACAAGACTAGGTGGAGTCGGGGTGCTCTGTGTCGGTTCTGTGACCCATTTCGAACCTAACCTACTCAAGTCCGGATGCTCTGTGTCGGATCTGTCACTCATTTCATTTGTACCTAATACACTCGACGTGGAATGTCCACGTCTAAACGAAGCATCAGTTTTGAATTTTTATGGTCACCAATTATCATGCTGTACAAAATCGGGGTGTACATTATTAAACAGAGTCAATAATGCACGGCATGATATTGTACGACACAATAATGCACAGCATGATAATTGGTGTACATGTACATGGAATATCATGCTGTACATTATCGCTTGTGCATTATTGGACCGATCTGATAATGTACGGCATGATATTGCACGGCACAATATTGTACAACATGATATTCCATGTACATGTACACCAATTATCATGCTGTGCATTATTATGCCGTACAATATCATGCCGTACATTATCTGTGTCGTACATTATTGCCTCCCAAGGTCGCTCCTTACTCAGATCTTAGATTAGTATATTATGGCATTTAGTGGTAATAAAATCAACTACTTATTACCATGAATGAACAAGGTCACAAACGAGAATTTTCACAAATGCAATAGATATCGTGGGAAATCCTAAGTCAGTACAAATTTTGTTTCGTATTCTAAGTGTAGTCTTTAATAAGATATAATAAGATGTTACCGTGGGTTTAATCGTTCTCATTGTGTCGTGTTTAGGTCAATGTTTTTTCTTAAATTGTATAATAGGTTTGCGTTTCACCGCCACCTCGCCTCTTGTTAAATGATGGTGCGACCTGTATACGATGTAAACAGATGTACGATTACAACTAAATGTAAGGAATTGAGCTACTACAGACGAAGCCAAAGGGTCACATGGTATGGTACTAAGCTGAAAAGGCATTGTTATCATTTACGAACATCTTTTACGAGAAAACTCTGAAATCGCAAAAAAAATGTGTCATTCAATCTCAACAAATAGTATAAAAGCTGATATATTAAAGTAATAGATGTAATTAACTTTATTATATTTAAATATCCAGTATTTTTACGTTTGTCTACTGTTTTTACAAGCTCTTATTTAACTTGCAATGTCGAGTATGTCAAGTTTGGGTTCATTGGATTTGTCTTCCTTTTGGTCCTAGATGATAAATTCAATATGGCGGACGCCCCAAAATGGCAGACAAAATGTTCACATCATGATATGGGCATCAAATGAAAGGGTTTGCTGAGAAGAATACAAAAATGTTTTTTAAATAAATAAAGCTTATTTGGTTTCGACTTACCATTACGCCATCTAGGCACGGTGACGAAGAGTTTGTTCTTCCACCGTTCGATGCCCACGGGTAGGGCGTTCTCCGGGACCAGGGCTCCAGTTAGGATAGCCTGCTGCCGCGTGTAGGAGTCAGGGTAGCTCCAGTCCACAACATTCCATGAGAACAGCTCTTGGAGCTTGACTGTGGCTGATGCAATAGACACCAGCCCGAGGAAGATTAGAGCTTTCGTCGCCATTTTGGATCTGGTGACCAGAGAAAGGTCAGGTTATAGTTAGTTAACTATTGTATTAAAGCTGCGGTAAGCATAGCTGTATCTCAAATACGAACGTAGTGAAGTTATCCACTAAAGGACCACTAAGTAATGGATGAATTTTCGACCATGTCTAAACATAGTAAACATGTACCTAAGCGAAAAATTCGCCTAATATTAAAAAAATATATATTTAAAATCATTCTTTTTTAAACTGCGTGAAAATAAAGTATTGACTTTTTAACATAGGTTTTAGTACTTCAAGTGAAAAATGGCACTCTCCAATCGTCAATGGCATTTGTTGGCAAATAGATTTTGTTGTTCATATTACGAAAAAAAAACTTAACCATCTGTTAATAGGGCACATAAGTATCAATTAATAAGGCTAAACACAGGTAATCTCAGTAAATTTCCTGTTCCAACAATTTAAGTTCTAATTTACTTCTAACTTTGTAGTTTCGACGAGTTTTTGTGGTTATTAAGTGAAGAAATAATGAAAATTTGTATTAATCAGGATATCAAGACTTAAATGCATTAAGGTGGCAACCGTACAAATCAGCTTCTAATTAACACAAATTATTAACCCAGCAAATATGGAAGAGTTTTTATTTGGTTAATTTTTTTTATCTTACCTATCTCATAATTAAGGTCATGCCGAAAATGGAGCAATTTTTTTTGCAATGATTTACTCATTGAAATTAAACACCACCGGATTTTATAACGTGTAACCCGTTAAAAGTGTTTAATTTCAACGTGTAATAATAGCGAAAACCAAAGAAATCATATTTTTTGCTTATTTTAATGAATAGTATGTTGTTATAATGAGATACAAATGTGTTCACAAAACAAAAACGGTTATTTTAAAACTCGAAATACGATTTGAGTTTTCTGTGTTAAATTGGTGTGAAAAACAATCGTTAAGCCCTTAATCACCATATTGCAGTGTTGGCATTCGTTTTTTAAACAAACTATCACGTCACTAAATGTTATCTATAATGTATATATGTATATATAACGTTACACATAGACAAATATTTTGGCACATTCATCACTAGAATTTACAAAAATACAAAAAACTATACATTTATGAACCTAAAATGCACTGCATAATACCTTGATAAGTCAAATAAATAAATAAAATATATATTTTGAAGGCGAGTTAAAAACTTTTTATCTTAAGAAATAGGTAAGCTTAAAAAACGAAAAGCTTTTCGATTTTTCCGAGTCAAAGTTGTGTGAAAAACAAAAGAAAACTGCATTCATTTTAAACCAAACTACGATGTAAGTAAATATTATCAACTTAATTATCACGTTACACTTAAGACAGATTTTCTGGCACATTCATCACTGTAATTTATAAAAATACCTAAAACTATACATTTATAAACCTAAAACGCACTGCATAATATTTTTTAGGTCAAACAAAAATAATCATATTTTTTGAGGGATATTGAGTTTAAAACTTTTTATCTTACGAAATAAGTTTCAAAAATGCTTAGGAGGAAAAATAAATGCAACGTACTTGCAACCAAAGTGGCCAGTTTTCGCGACAGATCGGATTAGACTGAAACAGCCCGAGCCACCCCTACTTTATAAAACTATCGTTTTCACACTCCTACCAAAGTCTCTTTGCATAGACCGCGCAAGAAAAAATGGGCGGAGACCCCACTACCGGAATCTCAAGTCTCGCAAACCCGATAAATTATTATAATTTCGAACTATTTAATTTAAATATTAGTAAATTTTATCGGCCTACTGATTTCAATATTAGGTATTTTATTGTTTGCGCAATAAGTTTTCTGTTCTTTAAAACATTGGATGGATATTTTATACGATTTCAAAAATGTACGTTCAAAGTTATGTTGACATAAAATAGGCATTGAACTAGTTTAGGTAAGTAGGTAGGTATCTAACGGGTCACAATATTTTCAAGCTGGTACAATACCTACAGAAGATAAGGTAAAAAAAGTATTACAATAGTTCATTACTTTACGTGGGGATGGGTAATCGAACATATTTTTAACTAGGGTGGTATTTGCGGCACTAGCGTAGCGATGATCGTAATCATACGTAACCTTAAAATCTGTAGTTTTAGCTAAATTAATTATTAGTTGTGTTTGTTACCTAACCAAAAAAAAAAATGCTGATTTTTAGGGTTCCGTACCTCAAAAGGAAAAAACGGAACCCTTATAGGATCACTTCGTTGTCCGTCTGTCTGTCTGTCCGTCTGTCCGTCTGTCCGTCTGTCCGTCTGTCAAGACCCTTTTTCTCAAGAACGCGTAAAGGTATCAAGTTGAAATTTATAATAAATACTTGGGTCTACGGTTTCTTTCGGCTGTAAAAAAATTTAAGTTGTAAGTTTACTCAATAAAAAGATATGAACGTTTATGTCGCATATTTTGCGATTTTACAGGGAAATCAAAACCTATAGGGTACTTTCCGTTGACCTAGAATCATGAAATTTTGCAAAAAGTAAGTTCACATAGCACATATATAGGAATAAATCCGAAAGTTACAAATTTGAAGTTATATCATTTAAAAATAATTATTTTACTATTACAAACTTACATCTTGTAGTTGGAATGTATCGAAGAGCCTAATTGTCAACTACAAAGTTAAGTTTGTCTTTTAATATTTCAACTTCAGTTCGTTTTTAGGGTTCCGTACCCCAAAAGGAAAAAAACAGAACCCTTATAAGATCACTTTGTTGTCCGTCTGTCTGTCTGTCCGTCTGTCAAGACCCTTTTTCTTGTATCTTCGATATACAATGCGTCACTATTCATTCCTTTTTCGTTCACCACCTACAGATTTGGTTCATATTTATAACATAAGCAATTAATCAAATAACATATGTAATAGTGCGCATACATAACGAATGCGCGACGGGTTGGTAATGGGTTTAAAATAAGATGCGTGCATCGCTCCCCGCGCCTCGCGCCCGCCGCCCGCGCGTGCCCTGTCGCTGCCGCCGCGGCTCGCTCCGTAGTATGATGTATACCTCCCTCCGCGGACCCCGCGAGTTCAAGCAGTTGCTCCCGCGCCTTGCCACCGGCGCGCGCGTTTACTATATGCATAGGATGTACAACCGCCGCCGAGCTGCACGACCTTAAGTAATACTGCTATAGAAACTAACCACAATAAAATTTCATACTATAATTATAATTATCAGGTACACTATAATAATCTTATCTACTAATATTATAAATCCGAAAGTTTGTGTGTCAGTGTGTATGTTTGGCTGAAATCACCGCCGAAATTACTGCTCCGATTTAGATGAAATTTGGTATGGAGGTAGCATATTCCCTGAATTAACAGATTTCGATGAAATTTGGTATGAAGGTACCATATTCTTTGGATTATCACATGAGTTACTTTTTACCCCGAAAAAAAATTATGGTTCCTGTAGTATAACATCAATCACTCAACTCTGTGACTGTTTAACGGATTTCGATAAAATTTGGTATGGAAGTAGCATATTCCCTGGATTAAAACTAAGACCCACCAACCTACCAAACCAACCAACAAAATGTAAGTTCCTGTAGGATAATTTCAATCATTCAACTCCGTAACTGTTTAACAGATTTAGCAAGCCGCAAGCGGCCCGCGAGGGTTAGTCAAGCACAAGTGACGTAAAAAAGAAAAAAAAATTCTGGGCCGCAAGTGGCCCGCGAGGGCGAGTGTCAAGCACAAGTGACGTACAAAAAAGAAAAAAAAACTTTCTAGGTCGCGCGATTCGCTGGGCCGCAAGCGGCCCGCGAGGGCGAGTGTCAAGCTCAAGTGACGTAAAAAAAGATAAAAAAATTATTCTAGGTTGCGTGGTTCGCTGGCCCGCAAGTGGTCCGCGAGGGCGAGAGTCAAGCACAAGTGACGTACAAAAAAGAAAAAAAATACTTTCTAGGTTGCGTGGTTCGCTGGGCCGCAAGCGGTCCGCGAGGACGAGTGTCAAGCTCAAGTAACGTACAAAAAAGAAAAAAAAATACTTTCTAGGTTGCGTGGTTCACTGGGCCGCAAGTGGTCCGCGAGGGCGAGTGTCAAGCACAAGTGAACTACAAAAAAAAAAAAAAAACTTTCTAGGTTGCGTGGCTCGCTGGGCCGCAAGCAGCCCGCGAGGGCGAGTGTCAAGCACAAGTGACGTACAAAAAAGAAAAAAAATACTATCTAGGTTGCGTGGTTCGCTGGGCCGCAAGCGGTCCGCGAGGACGAGTGTCAAGCTCAAGTAACGTACAAAAAAGAAAAAAAAATACTTTCTAGGTTGCGTGGTTCACTGGGCCGCAAGTGGTCCGCGAGGGCGAGTGTCAAGCACAAGTGAACTACAAAAAATAAAATAAAAACTTTCTAGGTTGCGTGGTTCGCTAGGCCGCAAGCAGCCCGCGAGGGCGAGTGTCAAGCACAAGTGACGTACAAAAAAGAAAAAAAAAACTTTCTAGGTTGCGTGGTTCGCTGGGCCGCAAGCGGCCCGCGAGGGCGAGTGTCAAGCACAAGTGACTTACCAAAAAGAAAAAAAAACTTTTTGAGGTCGCGCGGTTCGCTGGACCGCAAGCGGCCCGCGAGGGCGAGTGTCAAGCACAAGTGACGTACAAAAAATTAAAAAAAACTTTCTAGGTTGCGTGTTTCGCTGGGCCGCAAGCGGCCCGCGAGGGCGAGTGTCAAGCACAAGTGACTTACCAAAAAGAAAAAAAAAACTTTTTGAGGTCGCGCGATTCGTTGGGCCGCAAGCGGCCCGCGAGGGCGAGTGTCAAGCACAAGTGACGTACAAAAAAGAAAAAAAAACTTTCTAGTTTGCGTGGTTCGCTGGGCCGCAAGTGGCCCGCGAGGGTGTGTCAAGCACAAGTGACTTACCAAAAAGAAAAAAAACTTTTTGAGGTCTCGCGGTTCGCTGGGCCGCAAGCGGCCCGCGAGGGCGAGTGTCAAGCACAAGTGACGTACAAAAAGAAAAAAAAAAACTTTCTAGGTCGCGTGGTTCGCTGGGCCGCAAGCGGCCCGCGAGGGCGAGTGTCAAGCACAAGTGACGTACAAAATAGAAAAAAAAACTTTCTAGGTTGCGTGGTTCGCTGGGCCGCAAGCGGCCCGCGAGGGCGAGTGTCAAGCACAAGGGACTTACCAAAAAGAAAATAAAAACTTTTTGAGGTCTCGCGGTTCGCTGGGCCGCAAGCGGCCCGCGAGGGCGAGTGTCAAGCACAAGTGACGTACAAAAAGAAAAAAAAAAACTTTCTAGGTCGCGTGGTTCGCTGGGCCGCAAGCGGCCCGCGAGGGCGAGTGTCAAGCACAAGTGACGTACAAAATAGAAAAAAAAACTTTCTAGGTTGCGTGGTTCGCTGGGCCGCAAGCGGCCCGCGAGGGCGAGTGTCAAGCACAAGGGACTTACCAAAAAGAAAATAAAAACTTTTTGAGGGCGCGTGGTTCGCTGGGCCGCAAGCGGCCCGCGAGGGCGAGTGTCAAGCACAAGTGACGTACAAAAAAGAAAAAAAAACTTTCTAGGTCGCGTGGTTTGCTGGGCCGCAAGCGGCCCAGCCAGGCCAGGAATTTAACTTTAGATCTCCTGCTCATAAAGCACCGTGTACCTACCGACCATCAATATCCAGGATGAAATACATAAAACGTATATAGTATAGTAGCATCCTAAAATAAAGCTTTTTGCAGAGAACTCCTTAGTTTTTCCCTTGAATAACGCGGGCGAAGCCGCATGCGGAAGCTATATAATAATATATGCTTTTGGGATACTTAATCGGAAAAACGGAATTAGTCTTCGATGGGCGAACTATTGAACTTATAATACTTGGACAAGTTTGTACGGAACCCTCGGTGCGCGAGTCCATCTCGCACTTGGCCGGTTTTTTTATGAATATCCCCCATATTTTATTGTTAAATAATTTAAAATGCAATAATAACTTCCTTTTTTCAAAAGATTTTTTCACTCCGAATCATGGATTGGATAACAAATAGTTATGTTCTCACTTTTCGAAGAAATAATGAACCTATTTCTAAGTGGGTGTTATTATAAGTATTATTCTTTATATATTTTTGTGGTTACAGTTACAATTTGTTAAAAATTCAATGACACATTTACTACATTAATAAAATAATCTTAAGTCCTTAAAATAAATTTATACCGACATGCGGTTGGACTTCTTTTGTTATAATTACGTCAAAATGATTCAGAATTAAATTCGGTAGAGTTAAATCATATGAAAAAAAAAAAACTAAAAATTCATAAAAATCTAAGTCGTTGCCAGTCGTTTGCTTATACTAAATTTCGTAATTGAAGAGGACGCTAAATTTATGGTACCTGCCAAACGGAATTAATACGTAATATATATATAGTATTCCGTACGTTTTTACTAGTTAATTAGCTTATTTATTGTAAAATTGACCCAGTGAAAAGGCCCTTTTATGTTAGAGAGTTACAATGATTTTCATGCCATTTAGATCAACCAGAACATTACAAGAATTTTTTATGTTCTTTAATTGGTTCTACTCAATCAAGGGCATGCGATTTAGTTTTCTAAATATGTTTATCTCATTTTTATGCAAATGTTTTATACATTTTAAGATTATCATTATGTTCTAAAATATGTAATTTATTTTTGCATGATATAGATTTTTATTTCTAGTTGGCCATAGATGTGTGAAAATTATGCGCCAGTCGGCTGCACACGACGTAACGCGTGCCTCGGCGGCATAATCTCGAGCTAATCAACCGCACATGACCCGCGCTTGATGTCCTACAAGCCTTCTAATCTAATCTGAGGGCTGCCGTGCGCTAAAACACGGTATGTGGACATGAAACTTTAAGTACCTACTATAATCTTACTTTACCTACAAAGTTTTTGAGGAGTTAAGATCATTAATCAAATTATACATTCATCAGACCTACTGAACATTATTTTATGCTGCAATATTTTTTTTCGATTAATAAGTTTTATAAAAAAAATCTTTTCTGTGGTAATTGATGCAAATCGGTGTTTTTTGTAATTATTAGAGCGCGGGAACAAATTGCAATGAGATAAGTAGTAAATAATTTATTAGGATGGTTTAAACTACGTTCTTAAGTTTACTAATTCTAATTTTCTTGGGAAATAATAACATTTTAATGAAAGAAAACACGAATGGTCTTCTATACCTAATAGCTATGTATAGTAGTTATTCATAAGTTTTTGTAACCATCTTGTTCTTAAAAACTTGGTGTTAGGGTTCCGTATCTACAGGGTAAACACGGGAATTACTAAGCCTACGCTGTCTGTCTGTCTGTCTGTCTGGAAGTCCATCTGTCCCACCTATTAACGGCTATATCTTTCGAACCATAATAGATAGCTAGTTGAATTTTTCACAAAGTATGGTACAGGTACTAACCATTAATTGGAAACCACTGGTTTATCCAAATAATTTTAGATGTTTGAATTAAGTAATCTTAAATCCAAACTGCATGTGTTAGTTATTGTTATTTAATTCATTACCCTCAAGTCTGGAATTTAATCGAAATGAAATTTAATTGTTTACCTTATTAGGTATTGTTAGCGCCGGAAACCGGTACGTATACTACAAATTACATAATCATAGTAACTATTTGTAAACGATAGAATGTTTACAGTTATTGTCTGCTAAGTCTGCTCATTTCAACACATACATGCATTTCATTCATGTAAAAATAAAAAATGTTATGTTGAACTTCATTTTTTTCATTCATGTATTTCAGTACATTTAAATTCCATATAATTATTATTCCATAGAAAAAATAGAAGATACTTATCTAGTATTTATATTTATATTAGTAGTTAGAGTCTTAAAAGTATACGAGATTTTATTTAAAAAAAAACTTTTTTTAAAGTTAATTTGAACTCTACCAGTGGCAGGGTTGTTATAAAAAACCTTAACCTACTGTTGTCCAATTTAGTTTAGCCATAGGCTGTGGTTTTGGGTTGTTACCTACTGTTTTCCAACTTAGTTCTGCTACTAGCAAAGTTAGCGGCTTGGTATAATAAATTTTTAAACAAACATACACCCATTAAAATATTAACTAGGTACAAATTCTTTATTATGCACCAAACAAAGAAAAAATATTACTATCCATGAGCATAAAATTATTATTGCAATTAATTATTCGGCACTAGCAAATCCGGCGAACTCCGTTTCGCCACCAGATGACTTCTATAAACCTCACGGAGCCCGAGACCTTTCCAACGAATGCAAAACCGTGGAAATCGGTTCGTGCGTTCTGGAGTTATAGCGTCAGGAAGGAAAACCCGACTTATTTTTATATAGTAGATTTACACTAGCACTAAAATATAAAACTAAACTATTATTATTATAATTTAATACTTTGCACTTTATCATAATATTATAGATGCTAAAGTGTTTGTTGGTTTGTTAATTTATTGGTTTGTTTGTTCCTCTTTCACGCAGCAACAGGATCGACCTGATTTTATGCATGGGTATAGTTCAAGGGCCTGAGAATAACACAGGCTTTTCATCATCATCGTCATCACCATTTAGTCAAACAGCGGGGCGCAGCTAGTTACCTAATCTATACTAATATTATAAAGAGGAAAGATTTGATTGTTTGTTTGTTTGATTGCATTGAATAGGCTCCGAAACTACTGAACCGATTTGAAAAATTCTTTCACTGTTGGGTAGCTACACCATCCCCGGGTGACATAGGCTATAATATAAATCCGTGCGAAGCTGGGGCGGACCGCTAGTAGTATATAAAATGACAGTTACATCGTTACTCCCAGCTTCAGCGTATTATCACAGCGGAATGTGACCGCTAACCGTTGTCGGTTGTCAGTCTAATAACTCACACGCAAATTATTTAATTTGTCAAATGCAAAATTTAAATTAACCTTCGTGTGCGAGGAATTCAGAAGGCTTCTTTTATAAGTAGATGTCTACTTATCAAGTAGATGGTGTAAGTCAACGCGATCAAAATATATGACCATTTATGTCGCATATTTTGCGATTTTACATGGGAATAACAACCTATAGAGTACTTCCTGTAGAGCTAGAATCATAAAATTTTGCAATGGGCAAGGTGTTACAGCACATATAAAGGAAAAAATCCAAAAGTTATTAATTTGAAGTTATATTATATAAAATATATTGTTTTGCAATTACAAACTTACATTTTGTAGTTGGTATGTATGGAAGAACCTTATTGTAGACTACAAAGTTATGATTGTCTTTCAATATTTCAATTTTTTTTGATAGGTCTGACGCTCCGTCGGACTGCGCGTCCTACTCATACTTTTCTGACTTTCATTATTACGGGCTCTTATAGTAAATTTGACGGTTATAAATCAATTTTATTAATTTAAATTACAATATTTGAGTTGGAAAAAAATACATGTCACAGATACATCTGTGTTTGAGTTTATGATTTGGTTCAAAACACAATAGGATAAACATTCCTCGATCAAAAAAAAAATGTGAAACAAAGTCGATTCAGTTTATTTTTTTCGTTTTATGCTCTAATGAAAGCTCGTAACAACCTGGAAATTGCATGTAATGAAAGGCAATTTTTTTATTTTTTTTTTATTTTGATAGAATTTTGATAGTGAATAGTTTAGTTTTTTAGTGAAATTAAAACCGTAAAAAGGTCGCGAGAATTTGCACGCGCTGCGTTCAGTACCGCACCAGGCGTCATCGAGGTCGGACCTATGCTCGTTTTTGTCGTTGCACTCCCCCCGCGGGTGTCCTGACTCTTGGGTGGCAAAATACATCGTCGCTATAACTTGGCGGGGGCTGAGGGAGCGTTTTGTTGCCTACGCGACTCGGATAATAGGCCGTTAATTTTCAGTTCATTGGTATGTACTACATTTATGTAAAACTAGTACGAAAGCAAAAAAAAACTTTTGAAGTTCTGCCATTGGTTGTGTGTTAAAATTAAGCATTAATTACCATCATCTTACATTAATTGCCCCAGAATAATCAATAATACACATACATACCATAAAGCCTTTGATAGCCCGTTGGTCCAGTTGCTAGTGAACCTGCCTTCTGCGCTTGGGGGCGTGGGTTCGATTCCCACCTAGGGCAGACATTTATGTGATGAACATTTGTGTTTGTTCTATATCTGGTTGTTAATATCTATGTAAGTATGTATTTAAGTATGTTTGTATTCAGGTAATAAAAAAAAAAAAAAAAAGTATTTTACCATATATGAATTTTTCGTATTGTCAAAACTAGTAGGTATCGAAACGACATCAAAAAGTTTTTTGCTCAGAAGCTCAATTTAACACTTTCTCAAATAATTATGTGAATGCCAATCGAAAATCCATGGAAAGATTTCCAGACAGTTTACAAAAAAAAAAAAAAAAAAGTTGATGTGCCAGAGGCTTCTACGTCGTATACTTCTCACAATTCAAAAAATCAGTTTCGGTTAAAGTAACCTGGTATTTTGTATTCAAAATTTGCCCTTCATTTTTGTCCGCAAGTAACATAAGCACTAGGTACCCACATTATTAATTATGGTGTCAATACCTGTAATCGAACATACTTCAAATATTATTAATGACTAATAAAAATAGTTACCGGATTTCCGCAGGCATATAAGTTTGCTACATTCAAAAACAAAAGTGTAATATGTAATATGGTACAGGTAAGTAAAAACATTTTGTGGCAGGACCAGGGGTCGTTTTTTTTTCTTTTATAAATTTTCATACAAATACACTTAAGATTACTTTTGTGATCACCCACGCCACTTATAATTTTTTTAAATACATAGAAAAGCGTTAAAAAATGTATGACTCGTTTTTTAAAGGAGTAAAACAAACAGAAAATTGTCAATATTATACTTATTAAGTTTTGTCAACATCAGAGGAGTAGTTTCCGTAGAACTCAAACTATGTTAAAATAATACATTCTCAGCAAAAAGGTTTACAAAGAAAATGTCACCAATCAATCTCAAAGTGAGAGTTTAGGTGTGTAATGTAATCTGTCTGAGGGTGTAAATAAACAGTTTTAGGAATAATAAAAGTAATAAAACTGGATACTGGGTATGTCCTAAAATTGCGACTAAAACAACCGGAGTTAGGCAGCAGCATGCTATAAGTACACGGTGAACGTACTGCGGTCGCCGCCTGCCAAGCGTGGGGATTATGGCAAAACTCTTCTCTAAGAGGGACGCCTTTATTCAGCAGTGGACGCTTTCTGGCTGATGATGACGATGACGATGACGTCAGACCACGTCGACCAATGAACAAAATAGTCCACATGCATAAAAGGGCGGCAAGGTAGTTTGCTGAGTAAGTTTGATTAAAGGCATCAAGCCTGATTTAGGCCAGATGCGTTCACACCCGCCACTCTACCATACCTCCCTTGTTTGTCTGAGGTTTTTAACCTTCCTTTGTCGTGACTTAGATTATAGATAAGTGGAACCTTTCTTGCGGTTTTCCCCGAACTAAAATAATTGCTACCTTTTCAATAAGAAACAAGTTTAAGGAAAATAAAACCATAAAGTCAATTGAAAAGAGCTTTATGACATGGGGGTAATTCTGACGCACATGCAACTGTTTCGATCACTCTGAAGTCCGTTTCATTTAAATTACAGAGACAAATAAATAATAATACATTTTAGAAAAAAAAGAACCGACTTCATGACTATACCTACATTTACAAACTGAAACTAAAAAGTAGTTTTTTTATTATTGAAACTAGAACTTACTACTTACTTTTATTATTGAGTAGAAAAAATTGTTTAATATTACGACTGAAATACTTTGTCATGTAATGAAAAATTTTACGAAAAAAACAGGGCCCGGTCGCCATGGAGACACTTCTTTGTTTTTAAGAAGTTCTGTTCTAGGAACAGTTCCTGTATGTTTGCTGTTCAGTTGACAGCGTCGCTAGTGGAGAACAAAGTATTAAAATACACCAAGAAATGCCATGTGGCAAGAACTGCACAGTCCACCTCCAAACTACATTGTCCCTGCCGAAGAGCTCCTCCCAGGCCATAAAGAACCATGGCCCACTTGGAAAACCCTAAACCGACTTCGGTCTCAAGTGGGCCGAAGTCGGGATAATATGGCAAAGTGGGGTTATATAAAGGGCTCTGACACCGAATGTCTTTGTGGTGTGAACCCTCAAACAATGACACACTTGATGGACTGTGCAGCGTGTCCTACAACTTGCACACAAGACGACCTGAATGAAGCCATGGAGAGTGCCATTGGGGTGGCAAAGTTCTGGTCTAGAAATTTTATTTGAAAATAGAATTGTATTTTGCGGAACATCGACTCGAAAGAAGAAGACCAAGAAATAACTGTAGTTCCAATTTTGCCTACCTTAATAGCTAAGTTGGTGGCACTGTACAATGTACATTGAATTCGTTGCTTATTGTAATGCATACAAAAAAAAACATACAGTCGAATTGATAACCTCCTTCTTTTGGTAGTCGGTTAAAAAACAGTGGTGACAGAGCAAATATATATTGCTCAAGAATAAAATCCAAACTGTATAAGAAAATTTTAGGTACCTTTTTTAACATGTATTTAAATTAAGTAATTATAAAAAATTACAATAGCTAAAGGTTTTATAACCCGTAGATACCCGGGTCTAACGAAAAGATGCACTTCAAATCTGTGAAACCGTTTACGATACAGAAGAAAATACAGAGACAGACAAAATATACACTCAAAAAACATTACTTTCTCTCCGTCTTTGGCAATCAGGCAGAAAAATTATGTCCTCAAATGTCGAAACAATAAAATAAGTAAATGTAAAAAATAGCGTAGTTTTTTTATAGCTTGAAATAGGTCCACAATATGAAAAATCCAAAAAATATCGTTTGGCCCCAAACTAGGTTAAGATCTTGGGTCCAGAGAGAACAGAGCATACAAATATTTTTGATCTGCGTTGACAATGTACTTACTATTGTACGTTTAGAAAAACGTAACAAAACGAATTGTAACAGCACAGCAGGATAGCGTTTACACAAGATTATGTGCTTGACTTTACTTAACATTAATTTATTAGTCTGGCCGCCTAATATATTGTCTCCAGATGCTTATCTAATTCAACAGAGAAAATGTAAGGCCATAGTAAAAAAAAAATAGTTTGAAAAACTAAAAACACGCTTATGTGACTCTATGCAACAAACCAAAGGAAACCACAGACCTTTAGATATAGGTCTGTGAAGGAAACCTAACTCAGAAGGTTATTACTCTTGGCAACGAGGGTCTGATGATGGAGCTGAGAACTGAGTAGTAGAATTATTGGAATAGGACTCATTCATCATCATCAACAGCCAGAAGACGTCCACTGCTGAACATAGGCCATAGACCACCCCCTTAGAACTCCACACCGAACGACAGCCTGCATCCACTGGATGCCCGCGATTCTCACGATGTCGTCAGTCCATCTAAGAAGAGGCCTACCTACGATGCGTCGTCCGGTTGGTGGTTTCCACTCAAGAACCTTTCTTTCCCATCAGTTATCGGTTCCTCGAGCGATATGCCTGCCCATTACCACTTCAAATTGCAAATTTTAATAGCTATGTCGGTGACTCTGGTTTTTCAGCAAATATCCTTGTTCCGGATTCTATAGCGCAAAAAAAAACTCCAAGCACACAAGTCTCCATTGCCCACTGTGCAACTTGGAGATCTTCCAAGAGGCTAGTAGTTAACCTCAATGGCCAAGAGTAACATATGTCATCACTGGCAACACCTACGGGACTCATTAAACAAAACAAATGAGAGTTTACTAATAGCCATTCATTTCCCCATTCCTCCGCCTCCTCCATCATAAGATCAGTTTAATGGCACCAAATTATTGTATTGTTATCCGAATTACTTTCAAAATTTCAAATCGATACGATAATCAGATAGATAGAACTTTTTATTGTTCTCACCACAAATTACACACACAATAAAACAGCTAAAAACTAGTGCAACAATCGGCGGCCTTATCACTCAGATCGATGTCTTCTAGACAACCTTAGAAATAGGTTAAAATAGACTGCCAAGTTTTGTTTACATTGTTAGTTAGTTACAAGACATATGACATTCACAAACATGCACTGGACCAGGGATTAGGGCCTATCCTCTCTCTCTCTCTCTCTCTCTCTCTCTCTCTCTCTCTCTCTCTGAGAGAAGGCCTGAGTCCCAGCAGTAGGAACATGATAGGCTGATAATGATAGTGACAAGTAAAGCTAATAGAAGCGTGTCAAAAACTACGTTATTTTAGGAACTAAATAACGTAGAATAATCTATTTAAATTAAATGCAAAATATCTTAATAATATACAGTAGACAACAAAACGTCATTTGCTAAATAAAATTTTGATATTCAAACTATCACGGCGAATGAATAGTTCATTAACCCAGTAAATAGGTGAAGGCGTACTAGACAAAAATGATGTAGGTTCTATATCAAGGTTGCTTTTTTAATTTGATTTTGATATAATATGTTCAAAATGAAAGTCTGAGACTTTGAAGGTCTATGCGTGACTATAGGTTGGCTTAGGCCAACGGCGACATTTTGATTTAACGAAGGGTAATGGCTAGATCATAATCAAAATAATATATTTTTAAACAATTGAAGAAAAAACTAAAGCAATGACGTAATAAAACAATAAGAATGTCAAACCAGTAGGTATATTTTTATTCAACGAAAAAAGAAAGAGGTTCACTTGTCAACACGTTTTACATATGACCATAAATTTTCAACCAGTAGTCGGAATTTGATGATTATTTTATGTCACAAGGAATTTCTTTTACTGGCCAATAATATAATTATAATTAATGTCAAACATGCAAGTTTGTTTTTACAGTCATCCGGTCGTTTTATCAGTGTTGCTAGATATTTTTATTTATTTATTTACCTGTTGCTCCATGGTGATAAAATTCTCTGGTTTGACCATATCTTCAGCAGTTGGTCTTCTTTAAATCATTACATCAAATCACATCATTACCATTTACATCATTTGTAAATGGTCCCTAGCATAAATTATAATATCTAATCCATCAATTACATATTAGAGCTTAAGTTCAATTCCATTAAAGAATAACATTATAAAAACTCGTCATGTTAAGATCTAGCTGATCTTTAAATGACGAATTTTAAAATAAGAAAAAATTGCTCGTAGTTACACACTTAAAAAAAGTAATGTCAAATTAGAGTAACTATACCACCGATGCGATTGATTGGAATTTTATCCCAATCCGATATTCAACAATGCAGATACGATTTCAATACGTAAAATGGTTCATTAATGTCGGTTGCATTAAATAAAATCAGTGTCGCTGTGTAAAACCCTTAATTAGGTTCCGGCAAGGTTCCGTTCAAAAATGTCTCATTAGAATTATGACCTGGCACTTGGAATGCGGCAGGCAGTGACTGGAACAGAAAAAGGCGAGGGGCGTGTTTTGTGATATGTCTGTCCAGCAGTGGACTAGTATAGGCTGATGATGATGACTTAGAATATTTTAACCTTAGCCCATTTCACTCACAGTACAGGATTCAAGAAATCAAATAGATAGATAACTCTTTACTGCTCACACCAGAAATGAGATACATAAGAAAAAAACAACTTAAATCATCAGTCGAGCTGGTGGCCAAACGTAGATATATTATGTAAATAAAAACATTAAAAAAACTAGTAAAGCAATTTGCGGCCTTATCCTATCCTATAAGCGATTTCTACCAGGCAACTTAAGCATGGAGAGGACATATCTACAGAAGAGGTAAAGGACGGGGTGTGTTGTATAATAACGGAATACGTAGTATATTAGGCACATGATATACATACATTCTAATAATACACTAACACATATACAATAATTATATACATACATAAATAAATATATTATATAAGTACCTATATACATAAAGCGAGAGCATATTAAATAACAATGCAGTAGCGTTGGCAGTAGCTATTCCGAGATATAGTGCAGTTTCACACTATACTAGTAAATGCAACATACAAATAATGTTTTGCAGAAGTATATCTTATATCGCAATTAATCGAGAATATTTTTCAAAGAATCATTATTCATTAGTTAGGTACCTCATAACGAATGATCTGTTTAGTTTGTATCTGATGGATATTGTATCTATTAAAATCATTTCACTATTGTCTAACCCACCATTACATGGGGTTAGTGAAGTGTAGGTATATTCAAGTAATAAGTCTATTTTAAACTAGTCAGACAAACTCAGGGAGTTATTTTGTAATGATATGAAACCACTATGAAACTGACCTACTCTTCAATACTTTAGCTTTCCATGTTGAGTATGCATATAATAGCCAGCCTTGAGATGTTTCTGTATATGTGCTTGTGACATGTTCTTTTATTTGACAACTAGGGTGAAAACACAAACACAAAACGTAAACAAATTTACGCTATTCATTTAGCTATATGGAACTAGAACATGAAGTCAATTTTGTCTCCATGTGGACTATACCTATACCAAACATAGAAAGACGACAATCGAAAGTAAACGAAATAGATGCGTCTCATTCAATATAAGTAAACGAATCATGAGACTCAAGCGGAGATGCGTGATACTTGGTCAGACAAGAAAACGGATAGGTAACATAGGTATAGAGAACCATATTTATCAGTCACAGAGTGCGGCGAGAAAGCAGCGGATGAGAGTGAATTTGGTTTGGTATGGTTTGATTTGGTAAGGTGGCGTGGCGGGTGGAGAACTCACATCATCAGCCAGCCACTCCACTGATCCACTGCTGATCAAAAGCCTCTTTCTTAGTGAGGGGTGTTGCCATAATCACCACTCTTGGCAGACGGCTTGGGGATCGCAGTACGTTCACCGTGTGATACTGCTGCTCCTCCTCCGGTGCTTCTGGTCGCAGTTTTAGGACATACCCGGGTCCGAGTAGGTAAAACCTGGGTCCGGGGAGGTAGGGTGGAGAGCTCATCAGGCCTAAATCGACGAACACAAGCAGACGACCTTGCCACCTCTTTTTGGAAGTGGACTATTAGTTAATTCGTTGGTGTCACTACAAGTTTCTTAGAGTGCGTGAAAAATGCGTAAGTGTACCGTATATACAGTTTAGCGGTATAGCGGTATAGTGAAAATAATGTATTAAAAACGGAGACATTTGAACAAGAACTATGATTTTACTAAGGTATATCACCCTTTTTGTGAGGTCGCGGGTTCAAACCCCGGACGCGTACCAATGAGCTCTTTGGAGTTTATGTACGGATTTTCATACCACTGGCTTTTCGGTGAAGGAAAATATCGTGAGAAAACCTGCATATGTACAGAGAAGGAATTCAATGGCGTATGTGAATCCACCAATCCGCACTGGGCCAGCGTGGTGGATATGGCCCAATCACCCTTTCGGGGGTAGGCTAAAAGTCCAGCAGTGGACTGTTAAAAGGCTGATAATGATGATATCACCCTTTTTGTCTGATCTGAGACTGGCATAGACGACGCGCAAATGAGGGGTGGGTAATGTACCTACTCAGCAGTGGGTAGAAAATAGTTCTGTTGAAGATAGTGACAATGAGGAAGTTTTCACTGCATGCAGAAATACCTATACGTACAAGGATTTTGTCGAGCTGAAATCATTCTTATTACAAGAATTTACTTATTTTACTAACGGACCACCTGGGTGGTCGGTTAGGAAAACTTGTTCTTTCGGGTGCTAGGAAAACTAGCTATTTTGTAGTGATAAAAAAACACTCCTGATAAAATAGTACATTGTTACCCTAGGGGTGAAAGTAACTTATTTAGTCCCGAGACTGGTTTTGGCGCTCGAGCGTAGCGAGGGCGCTAATAGTTCCAGGGACTAAACAGGCCTTTAACCCCGAGGTAAACACTGTTCTTTTCATTACGAATACCAAGAAACTAAAAATAAAAACATTGAACTAACTAAAGAAAATAATGGGTGAATTTTATTCTACATAAATCAACATTTTTGTTTAGAAATTTATTTTCCACTACTGCTTTAGCCTCTTCTCTTATGAAATCAGGCGTTAAATCTATATCGGAATCAGATGAACTCATTGTGTTAATACGTATCTGCTATACGGAAATATAAACAAAACTCTACAATGAAGAGCGGATTCCAACCATTTTTTTTTTAATCCTGGCACTGGCAAATGCACGAGAAGTGCGGGATCATAATTCTCTGAGGAGAATAAAAAAAGTTGGAACATGGTTCAATACAAATGTGAAAATAGAACTATATTTTTAAATAATTTGAGTGTCTGTCAGCTTTCAACTGTCACTGTCAGTTGAAAGTGATTATCTCTAGGGCTGAAATGTATTACTTTCAACCCGCTCCTCAGGTAACTTCAGACCTACTTTCCGAGCATGAGTAATGAAAAAACAACTTATACACCCAGTGAATGATAGGATGGCGTAGAAATTATTGTTTTTTTTTTGCATTACATCAAAATACATAGATTTTGCGTTTACAAGTTTTTATCTATGTAACTTACAAAGTTGGTGAAAACTAGTAAATCTACTATCTGTTAGGTAATGTGTTGCGTTCTTATCATTTGATAAAGTATTTAATAGAGTGAGACGCATTAACAAGCACAATCAGGGCATTTTGTTGCTTGTTTTCTTTTAAGGGAATAACACACGTCTCACGTCTTATTTTCATATAAAAAGATAGAATCAAAACAAGCAAAAAACAGATTTTTGTTATTTTGACGAATATGAGAAGATCATGGGAGCGATGGTGGTCGAGCAGTAGCATGTGCGCTTTACAATCCACGGCACCCGTTTTGACCTTTGGCCCTGCACCAATGACTTATTTAGGTAGGTACTAAATATCGTGACACGTCGTGAAGAAACTGGTGTGTCCAGAAGCCTCAAAAGTTTAAAGGCATATGGCATTCACCAATATTTAAGGCTAGCATGGTGGATTAGGGCCCATTACATATATAGGGCTCTCTCTGAGAGAAGGCCTGTATCCGTGCCCAATGGATATATTCTATTACTACGCTGTCTGTCATACTGTCTGTCCGTCCGCCTACCTTTTAACAGCTGTATCTTTCGAACCGTAAATGAGCCAGTTGAAATTTTCACAGAATTTGTAATGTTACGGCGGAATGACCAAGAAATAATAATAATGTCCAAAAGTAAAAATTAAAGTGGACCCCTTACAACAAATGTTTTTTTTAAACTTATTGTATATTAGCTCTAATGTAAAAACAGTAATACGTAAAGCGTCATACTTGGCATGATTATAGTTCACACTCTAAAGTAAAATTATAAATGAAGGCCTAGTGCGATTCATATCGGTGTCGAAGTCGGTGACAAATTTATATTCAGCACCAAGTTAAACAACGCCGGGCGCGTTCGGTATTCAGATGGGTGACCACCTGGCCGTAATGTTGCCTTTTGCACTACATTTTGTATTTTGTGGTGGTCCCTCAGTGCGCGAGCCCGACATTTTTTTAGCATTTCAAAAACATTGAGGTAATTTTTCCTTGTTTAAATTCATTTAAATTTCTTCTGTAACTTAAACTTTTTGTTTAAAACGTCGTAGAAGATGGGAATGGTATTATTCTATAACATAGTATAGAATAATACCATCCTGCTTTATTGTGTGTTTTATTTGTTATCTAATATCCGTTGGTCGTCCTGCTGCAAGATGGGTAGCGGGTCGAACCTAAACTCGACTAAGTATCACAGGACCGAGGCAGATGGCATAGCAAGAGAGAGGCCTACACCAAGCCTATTATTAGGATAAGGAAAGCTGTGGATGATGATGATGATGCGTAAAAAATACAAACTGTGTAGTTTAGTGATGATCGAACCGTTTGCTTACGGGTTGACGAGTTATTAAGTAATTAAAAGTGTTATAACGCGCATTATCGTGATATTGTAACAAGATCTACATATTTTGTCTTATTTGCTTAACTATTTGAGCGTGAACGTACTAATTGTATACTCATAAATCATTCCTCTTTCTTATTCAAATGTGTATTGCTTGACGGTTGACATGCCGCAAAACTCCTAATATGAATCTAGTTTCTTATAAGGGAACAAGAGATGGGTACCTACTCTTGAACATCTTTCATAGTCAGCCTTTTAACAGTCCACTGCTGGACTTTTAGCCTACCCCCGAAAGGGTGATTTGGCCATATTCACCACGCTGGCCCAGTGCGGATTGGTGGATTCACATACGCCATTGAATTCCTTCTCCGTACGTATGCAGGTTTCCTTACGACGTTTTCCTTCGCCGAAAAGCCAGTGGTATGAAAATCCGTACATAACCTCCAAAGAGCTCATTGGTACGGGCCCGGGATTTGAACCCGCGACCTCACGCTTTCAAGTCTAGCGGTCTCCCAAATGGGCCACCACGGCTTACAAGAATGCATAATCTTGAAAATTAGCGCTGCTTTTTTTGGTTGTAAAGTAATTTGAATAGGTCAAAGTCATTGCACATTTGGATGCAATCAATCAGTTATCTTAGATTCTGACTCGGCCGCAGATGTTTCGGAAGCAAGTTCAAATCAGGTCAAAATTTTATAATATTGTAGTGTCGCCATTCGCCTTATTAAAATTCGCATTTGGAATTTTGAAAGGCATTTTGTGAGCGCATACTCAAAAAAATTGCGAAATGTCTGCCGCATAAAATCAAAACTGGACTGTTTGAAAATCACATGCTAATGTTGCACAAGAAGACGTGCATGGCAGGATTGTGTCATCAATGATTCTATTAGATAATCTTCAAGCTTCGTAATTATAAACAAAACTCATGCTATGCGATGACGCCCTGCAAAGACAAAACAGTTAATTCTGACTGAGACAGGACTTTAATTTTCCACGGGAATATTTTTTTTAAAGAGCAGTACGATCATGTCCTTGACTCTTCTAAAACTTGACTACATCATTTATTTTTAATTTATTATTACCTAGCTGACCTGACAGACGTTGTCCTATCTTAGAATTACTGTCAAACACGCAAAGTAAAAATTGTAAATATTATGTTTCTACACCTTAGATTATATTGTGGCACTAGCTCGTAAGTGTTTTCTATCGTTTTGTAATTTTTATTTCTGGTGTACACAATAAAGAGTTTCTATCTATCTATCTATATTATTGGAGTTTTAGTAAGGATCCCTATTTTTTTTTAAATATAATATTGCCTATGTTACCTGGGGATAGTGTAGCTTCCCAACAGTAAAAGAATTTTTCAAATCGGTTCAGCTGTTTCGGAGCCTATTCAATGCAAACAATCAAATCTTTCCTCTTTATGATATTGGTATAGATAAGGCATTAATGAAGCCCAAGCCGCCTGCGAAGCGTGGGGATTATGGAAACAGGGTCTCTAGGAGCGAGGCCTTTGCGAGCAGTGAACGTTTTCTGGCTGATGACGTGATGTGTAGATATTTTTACTACATGAATTAATTTTAACTTAATAATAATATGGTACACTCATGTTAAAATTATTTCATTAAATATAAATATCTTCACATCACATCATCATTAAAAAGGTATCATAAAAAAAAAGTCTTCTAAAGGACGCCATATTCAATTTAATGTAACGTCACATAGCCTATTTCCAGGGGATAATCAAGACGCTTCTAATGATACCTTATTTGTCGAATTATGATAAATAGTTTAGAAGTTATGATCATAACATTATATACATATTATACCCACATACATACCGGTCAAAATCATAAACCTCCTTTTTGCTTCACCGTAGTCGGGTAAAAAATTTGACCACTAAATGGCCAATAAGATTATACGCACATCAATACATCTTGTCCTATTTACGATACATCGTTACAAGGTTTTGTATAGTTTTATACATATCACACACAAGACAAAACTCACTGGGACTAATTAACTAATCATAATTATAATAACCACCATAATAATATTAACGCTTAGTTAAAAACACATATTTCTATGTCAGTAGGTGGAGCAAGCCAATAAAAACGACCTACCAAGATGTCATTAGTATGTAGAACAAACTGACAAAGTTTTCCATTGGGTTTGTCATGGTATAATTTTAAGCATTATGATTAGATTTATGGTGAAAAATAACTATTTTGTGCTGTAATGTAAGAAGTTGAAGTTTAGAAAGAGACTCGACATTTGCCACACAGGATGCTACAGTACTTTGACCAGTCCATCGTTTAACATCACGTGAGTACCTACGGCCAAAATGTAGACCTAATTTTAAAAAATACACCTGGATGTCCCGTCTATCTGGATAAACTAATAGTAACCGGAAACATGGAAGGAAATATACTCACTGGCCAACACGATGGACTGCACGGATGGAATATTTCTAACGCGGTATATGAGGTTGGTGATCGTCAGAGATGAAAGTATATTCGTCGCCATCTATTACAGAACCTGGAGCATCACGACACTTAGCGAACAATCCGAGGATGAGGAACTAGAATATGCATAAATATTGCAAATTTAGTATCTAAAAACATCTCTCCGGAACTGGGTCTCAATTGAGGTTGCACACATCGTCAGATGCTTGGAACATTTTCCATTAGAGTGGGCGGTAGTTATAGACAGTGTAGGTAGGTAAATATTGAAGCATTAGAATTAATATACCCACATGTACCCCATTACTAATACGTAGAGGCCGTATTACCCTGAGACTAAATTTTAATGGGTAATCCATTTGACAGATGCAAACACATTATATGAATAAGCTTGAAGTCCGGAAACAGTTGCCAAATCTAATAAGGTATTCGGATATGAGTACATGCCTATATTACATTGCGGTCATTTTAGTTTTGAGCAATACTTTGAAATATTGCAGTTTGACTACTTATCTGATCAGGATACTCGGTTGAACACTTTGGCTGTCCAAGTACAAAATTCAATTTGGTTTATTGATATGTTCCACAACCTTAATTGTCATTGCTAAGGCACGAAAAAGGTGACATATAATTTTTATTAGTTAACTTTTGTAATGCGACACAAGGACAATAGAAATCAGGTGTTCTATATATTTTGTCGAGTGTATTTATTTGATCGTAAAAAAAAATATTCAGGACATTTTTGCACACACGGTCATCTGGCCCCAAACTAAGCAAAGTTTGTAATATGGCTGTCAGAGACTGATATACATACATATATAGTTTTAAATACATACTTAATTAGATATTAACAGCTGATATTTTTTTCACGATTTCAGGGTTGCTCCCATAGTAAACGTTGTTCATAATGATGAGTAAAATGACCTCCTTTCAGCTTAGAACAGTCTATGTGTAACCCTGTCTAACAGTGCGAACATGATAGATTGATAAATTTGATAATGATCAGAATGATGACAAGTACAATACAAATAAAATAAAATTATAAATCGACATTTAAAAAAAATACACCTGACCTGTCCCTTTCGACCCTTAGAGGTGGAAATATTTCTTTTAAATTTAAATAGCCAATTCCGTAAATAAAACAACATTAGAATCAGTTCACAATAAGCGAAGATATCGAGAAAAAAATAAAAACATATAGTCGAATCGAGAACCTCCTTTTTGGAAGTCGGTAAAAAATGTAAAGCATAATGTACAGAGCAATTAAAAAGTCGTAAATTTGATGGGCAGAGTAGCCTTGTTCAATTAAAACAGCAATACAAGTTCAACAAGGTATGAATAATATCTAAAGTTTCCGGCTGGGCACGCTGCCCTTGCGCAGTCTTTTGAGAACGCCCTTAGGCAGCTGTGGCAGTATGCTTTTGATAACCGACTTCTTATTGCATAATGCGAATAGTAATAGTAGCATTTTAACAAGTTGATTTTTCCACCTTAGCTTCACTTGTTTCTCAATAACCGGGGTAGGATCACGCGCGCTCTTTCGTTACGCTTTTTGAAATAGTACTTAAATTCATTAGAACAAACTACTAGTTTTACACTTTAAATTTTATGTAGATCGAATAAACGGTACGTAGATATCGTCGAACAAAAAAGTCTGCAAAATGTTGAATGAGCTACCTTCCACGGTGTTTCCGAGAAGCTACAACATAGGGTTCTTCAAAAGGCGAGTTAATCGAGTCCTAAAGGGTCGGCAACGTATTTGTGATGCCTCTGGTATTACGAGTATCCATAGGCGACGGCGACTACTTACTATCAGGCAGTCCGTCTGCTTGTTTGCCACCTATGGCAAAAAAAATAGTAAAAAGAAACATACAACCTACAAACTCACAAACATAGATACAAACGACAATCTGTTCCGTAGACGCCTTCGCTTCGCTCGGTTAATTAGCGTAACTGTTTACGTATAGGCAAGCTTAGGTATGTAGTTGAATCATTTTGCAAGCTGAAATATCAGTCTATGATATACCAGTCTATGTTCTAAGGTCATACTTTTGATTAATTTGGTTTGTTAAACCACTTTCAAATATTTTGATTTTGGATTGTGCAAGAATATTTTAGTTACGTAGCTTTTGGCATTTTATTTGAATAAAACAGAGATTGGTTTCGATTCTTAGATAAAAGTAAAAGAAAACAAGTTTTTCAAAATAATTATTATTAATTATTTAAGTAGTTCAACATAGATTGCACATTACGATTTAACATTTTGATTATGCCAATGAAATTAACATATTTAAAAGTAGATTATATTGCAATTCAATCACGTGTCCTTCCCAGTCCATTGTCGTATTCCATAGCAATTATGGCGGTATCACTAATTCTTATTGTGTTATTTACTCTTTAATTTGCTTAATTTATTCAGCTTAATTATATTATTATTACCTAGTCAGTTCTTTTTAAGCATATTCGTGGAAACTGTATTAAAATCCGTTCAGTAATTTTTCAGTTTATAGCGGACAAGACACATGAAATTGGTAATTCCATAGTTTTACCATTTAATGACGTACGCATGCATGATGAAAAATAAGTAACATTGCTTAAACCTTACGTTTTATAATATAAGAAATATATATCTATACTAATATTATAAAGAGGAAAGATTTGATTGTTTGTTTGTTTGTCTGTTTGTTTGTTTGCATTGAATAGGCTCCGAAACTACTGAACCGATTTGAAAAATTCTTTCACTGTTGGGATGCTGCACTATCCCCGGTTGACATAGGCTATATATCCCGGCTTCGCCCGTGCGAAGCAGGGGCGGCCTACTAGTACGATATAATGGGCAGCAGCGTCCTGTTAGTACACGGTGAACGTACTGCGATCTCCAAGCCGCCTGCCAAGCGTGGGGATTATGGCAACACCCCTCTGTAAGAGGGAGGCCTTGTTCAGCAGTGGACATTTAATGGCTGATGATGTGATGTGATATACGAGTACATAACTTCAACTTCATGGCCTCTTTTGTGGAGTGGGCCACCACAATTTCACCTAAGGCATGATCAAAGAAAACAAGGTCTTCTACTCTGGCAGTCGTCCCAGAATTACGTCACTGTCCAGTTGTTGCCACTTTATCCAATCAGCTGTTACGTGGTGTATCGTCATCTCTCTCGAACCTGTTGTAAATTGACATCATGACATCATTGCGGGACGCTCACGTCACATTATTTCTCGGAGTATTATACCTGGTGGAGTATATTATTATACCATGGCCAAAGGTAGATAAATAATAATTAAATTATATCTGACATTGGCAGATGCATAACACGTCAGACGCCAAAATCCTATCCATCCGTAGAGGGAGAAAGCAACTGAGTCTATGTATCCATCAAGAAAATAAAGAACGAAGCTTTGACCTAGACTCAAAACCACAAATCTATAAAACACACGTTAAAGTACAAACTAAATTCCAACGTGACATATATGATAACAATCAGCTAAGGCTTGATAACTGATGGTGGACCGGTGGTGAAACTGTAATGCAAGAAATTATGGAACGTTAGCGGTTTTCCAGTGAAATTGACGTTCGTTCATGGTAATGATAATGTAATTTCTAATGCAGACACTTATTAAGTGAATTCACGCGGAAGTTAGTGATTTGACGCCTCTATCTAGAACGTAATTCACCGAAAACTAGAGATTCCGACATCGCAAGCTAAAGTGGCGTATCCGAAGTGTAAATGCGGTTTTTATTGAACGTCAAATTTTACATTTATGCTATCAATAAAATCAGTTTTATCCACAGAATAATAAGTTGCTAGAATCCGGCACGTGATATACAAAGTGTAGTATATACGTACGCAATTTCATTAGTTTCATGAGCAAATGCATTCTAACAAAATACAAGCTACTTAACACAACACCTGAACTATTTAAGATATTGTACTAAAAACTAGGTAGATTAGATAGTTAAAAGTTTAAAGATAATCCAAATGCTTAGGTCTACATTACTATAATTAAGGTTCCGTGTCGCAAAAGGAAAAAAACTGAACCCTTATATGACCACTTTATTGTCCGTCTGTCCGCCTGTCTGTCTGTATGTCTGTCTGTCTGTCTGTCAAGACCCTTTTTCTACAAACATACTACCGAATTGCGATCCTCCTTCTTTTTTAATATCGGTTAAAAAAGTGTAGCAAAACCAAGCGCAATCTTGAAGCGCGCAGTAGTTAAGTGCCTCTGTCAGTTATTGTAACAATGTAGGTAAATAATCGTTATTGTTTCCTATAATATACGAACGAAGGTTAAGTAACCACGCTCTACATATCGTCAGTTATTGTTATAATTATAATATCATTATTCATTATTCAAATTTTGTTTGATATGAAAACTTTAAGCTGCGTGTTTTAAATAATTATCTCTACTTATGCGTCTTGTCGTCGTCTTGCTTGTTATGTAGGGTTATCATCCATCCGGATTGGTCCAAGCATGTCTGGTCTTTGTACGGATTTTTAGCTTGGGCGATGTGGTATCACTTGAGGTTAGACAAGACCCACTTTCTGTTGGCGTTAACGCCTGCGGAAACATTGACAATGACATTAGCTTGAGAGATTTTATCTCAAGCTAATGTTACTTTCATACAATTTCATCTTTCCGTAGGCGTTAACGCATACAGAAAGTAGGTCTTATCTAACCCCCCAGAAAGTGGGCCTTGTCTAACCCCTCTGCTCTGTTACCACTGTAAGACGTAGTTTCATTTTTGTGACTAAAATGTCCGGACTTTTATCGAACTGTCCAGTTTTAGGTCAGAATTTTTCAAATTTTGATATGATAACCCTATGCTTACGGTGGAAGTAATCTACTTCATTTAGTATAGTAAAGGCGTTCGTTTTTTATTATTCATGCCCACTCTGGCAGTCCGATAGAAAAAGGGGCAGAAGGGAATTAAATCATGCAGATCTGATGCACTCTCCAAAATGTATCCGAAACCGATAGACTAGCAGCAACTTTGCGCCGATGCTCAAGACTAAGAACCTTAGTCTGAACCAGGGATTCGTTGCTGATGAGCTTCTTGACGTCGGTTAATAAAGTAGAGTTGTATTTACGTATATACTCACACTTTTATTTTTCTTCACGACAGCATTTGACACACCTCTGCTAGTTTGTTTGGTACGCATCATTAGCTGTTACATAATCATTTTCGAAAACAGGCCGATCATCAGACACAGTCATCTGCTTTCTACTCGTAATCTACAAATTTTTGGTTTTGTGTTCCGATTCATTTAATAAAATTTTCAACTGGCCAATAAAAACAAAGTTAATGGAATGCCAGTATTTAAGCTTAACAAGCTTCTCATATTGATAAATGAATCACACTAATGTTTTTAATGCAAAAGTGTGTGTAAGTGTGTATATTTGTTCGTATTCTGCTCAGTAGCATCTGAAGGGATTTTAATAAAATTTGGTATGGAGGTTGCTTGTACCCTGGATTAACAAAGTTTTTATTCTGAATTAAAAACCTAATTCCCGTAGGATAAAACCGTAACGTACCCTTCCGTTGGATATCCCGTAATATAGCGGATAAAAGCGTGGGATGCTACTAGTTCAGATATAATAATATTATTAACTATAATGAACTTTTTTTAAACAAGAATCATCAATTTGAAGAAGCATATGAAGAATCAGTCTTCTCGTGAATATCCACAACATTATCACGGTAAATATCCGTTAATATTCATATAACTGTAAGTATGATGGGTATAGACACAGATTTAAGAAGATAATTTTACTTCAGACTATCCTACAAAAACACACAAGTATCTACAAACCTGATGCCGAATTTAAACAATTGTAATTTTCAAATGAATTTAAAAAAAATTGTCTCAATTCGAGTGCATGATTTTTAGATATATATATCAATCCTCGATAATTGTGAACTGATTTCAATGACCTATTTAAATATGAAGAAAATTATCCAAAACACTATTTAAACTATCACAGATTGGTCATTATAACTGTAATAAACAACCGTGATACCAACCTTAACAACCTTGTCAAAATGATCACGGTAAATATCCCGGTAATAATCTTATTACTGTAGTGAAAATATTCCACCTCAAAGGGTGGCAAATTAGGGGATGAATACCATTTATTGAACTTCTCGTGCAGTCCGTTGTATTTATTTTGTAAATAATTTATTACTTATTACATACCTAATGTTTTGACACGGGTTTGACTCACTTTAACTTACAAATTTATTCAAGACACATTTTATACTGATCTAGTTAAATCTAATTTCGAGCACGTTTCCAGACAAATCCAGTTGCAAAAGCCACAATAAAATTAAAGCAGATAAAATATAATTTGAAATTTAGATTAGCTACTGATTCAAGATAACGCGTATCAATGAATGAAACGCCACAGATGATAACCATCTAAACTAAATCGATCAATAAGTACTTTATTAATATTCTAAACCACATTACAAGAGCCCAATTAAAAATATGATAAATTATTTTGATGGAATTAATTTTAACTTAGCAGTTTTTGAGGAATAAGGCTGGATCCACAGCTGCATGGGCAACCCGTGCGGGTCCCGCGTACGCCTGTACCGGGGCAGATATATACGTGAGGCACTAGAACATCGTTTCACAACGACCCGCATTGTTGCGTACGGAACTTGTGTACCGCGTGGATCCCGTCTTCCGTAGTACGGGCAACCCGCACGGGTCTCCCGTACAGCTGTGAAACCAGCCTTAAGTGAATCAACTTTGGTTGTTATTGCTTTTTGCAGGTTTTTGAACTTTATTCACGCACTTTTTATTACGAGTTTTTACAGTAAAATGTATGGTGGCAAAAAACAATCGACCCATCTTTTACCCAAGAAAATATATTTTTTGTTAAAAACAGTGTCTAAATAAAATGATGTTATTATACCTTAGGTAAAAATCGAACTTATTTTCATAAGATTTTAGAGTCTCATGTCCTGGGGCCTTACGCCCAACTCCGTACGCGGTCTCAAACTAACGTTAAAACAGCGTAGTTCGGAAAATCACGCGAACGTGATCCTTAACGGCATCTTATACCAAATTTGACAGTTTTTCATTTCATTTTTTTTTTCATCACCTAAACTGGATTATTTGAAACAGCTAGGCGTAAGGCCCCTGTGCATTTGTCAGTATTTTAATATTTTTAAATACTTCAAACAACAGTCAAATCAAGCAAAGTAAGTCACGGTCAAGTGGATCAAGTCAAAGTCATGCCTCAGTAAAGTGGTGGATACTTAAAAATAAACCTGCCTTCTGTGCTTGGGGTCGTGGGTTCGATTCCCATCCTAAGACAAACATTCATGTGATGAACATTTGAGTTTGTTCTATATCTGGGTGTTAATATCTATTTAAGTATGTATTTAAAATATAATATATGTATGATATGTATGTATTAGTCTCTGGCAGCCATATTTCAAGCTTTACTTAGTTTGGGGTCAGATGACCGTGTGTGCAAAAATGTCCCGAATATTTATTTATTTTATTTTATAAACTCTTATATTTTTAGGGAGTAAAAAGTAGATAAACAGAGACAAACCTATCTTGATACTAAATTTTATCTAAATTTATTCAGCCGTTATGACAAACGAGTGCGGACAAACACAGTTGAGGTATAAATTACTCACACTTTCGCATTTAAAATGTTGTGTGATTACCTTTTTGACTTAGATATACTTCCGTAGTATATTATGAAATCTTTGTTTTTGTCATAACAATTGAAAGTAAGTAGGTACTAATGCAGGTAGCCAAAATTCATTGGCTCCCATTGAACAAGGTTAATCATGAACAATTGGTTCCTGCTATCAATTAATCAAAATAACCATTTATTTAATCAAAATGGTTTTAAACAATTTTATTTTCTTCTGAGATTAAAACAGGGCCCTTCTCACAGAACAATGGCAAAATAAGTATTTTTATTCGCCTATTATATTTGTTAAGGTCCATTTATAATCTTTATTCGTGTTGATTGGATTAATAAAGGTAAGATTTACTGTTCTCGTAAAAAATAGAGTATGATCGTTTGAGTGTAACAATAGCAGTCCCTCCTTTATCATGTTTCTGTAAATGCCATTTATGGCTTAACAACTATTTGATTTAACGTCTACGATTCACGTCACAGTTTCTTTGGGTATGGATGCATGATTCATTTAAAAGTGCTTTTCCGCTGATTCCTCATCAATAAGTGGTTCGCTTTGACTCTGGACTGAAAAGTAGGTACATTGGATAGTATCGGGAAAGGAGAGGAGTCATTAGATTTGTATACGTTTGATTTGATCTCCTTCTCTCCATCATCCTGGTGAACATAAAGATCCGAAGTATAGTCCACGGGTTGACTAAATCAAAATTTTGGCCCACCTCTTAACGGCCTCTTATATCAAATTTGACGGTTTTAAATCAATTTTATTCAGTTAAATTACAATATTTGAGCTGGAAAAAAAATACATGTCACAGCTACATTTGTGTTACAGTTTATGATTTGGTTCAAAACACGATAGAATAAACTTTCCTCTATCAAAAAAATAAATCTGAAACAAAATCGATTCAGTTTATTTTTTTCGTTTTATGCTCCAATGAAAGCTCGTAACAACCTGGAAATTGCATGTACTGAAAGGCAATTTTATTCAACATTTTTTTATTTGGATAGAATTTTTTAGTTTTTTAGTGAAATTAAAACCGTAAAAAGGTTGCGAGAATTTGCGCGCACCGCGTTCAGTACCGCGCCAGGCGTCATCGAGGTCGGACCTATGTTCGTTTTTATCGTTGCACTCCCCCCGCGGGCGTCCTGACTCTTGGGTGGCAAAATACATCGTCGCTATAACTTGGCGGGGGCTGAGGGAGCGTTTTGTTGCCTACGCGACTCGGATAACCGGCCGTTAAGTCACATAAGCACGCTTGAATGCCAAACTATTTTTTAAACTAAGTTTTTCCTTCTTTTCTCTCGTGAGGATTTTGGTACCGCACTTCTTGTGCATTTGCCAGTGTCAAGTATTGAAATATGTTCAAGTATAATTAAATATAATCAGACAACACAATCAAGACATAGGCACAGTCAGAGTCAAGCATAGTAAGTCACGGTCAAGTTTAGGAAATACCCCAGTAAAGTGGTGGCGACTTTACTAGACATTTCTATGGAATTTAGGAAACAACTCGAAATAATTTTTTCGCCTCGTAAAGGTAGCATTCCGTTCTTGGCGACCGGGATCGGCGACTGTGACGGGCTACTGCGACTAGCATCCGCGACAAGCGACCGCAACCGGCGACCGCAATCGGCGACTGCGACCGGTGACCGCAACCGTCGATACCTGGCATTGTTTAGCACTCAATATGAATATATAGGTAAAACATATAAATTCATACTGAGCCGTGGGTCGCGCGTCGCTACCACTGCCGCCGGTCGCGGTCGCCGGTTGCGGTCACCGAGATCGGAATGCTACCTTTACCTATAACTTTTCCACACTCGAGCACGTTTTCGAATACAGTAAATAATATTTTTTATTTTTCGGGACATTTTTGCACACACGGTCATCTGACCCCAAACTAAGCAAAGCTTGTGATATGGCTGTCAGAGACTGATATATATACATATATAGGTTTAAATACATACTTAAATAGATATTAACACCCAGATATAGAACAAACACAAATGTTCATCACACAAATGTTTGTCCTAGGTGGGAATCGAACCCACGCCCCCAAGCTCAGAAGGCAGGTTCACTACCAACTTGACCAACGGGCTATCAACATCAATATGAACTGGGCTATCAATATGACCATCACCATGATTAAAAATTAACCCTCATAAATATACCCACAAGTTTAAGAAAATAAAACAATCAGGCGACATGTTTTTTCACGTTGGCGGCAAAATCCTTACACTAAGCTATGTTAGACATAATGTGACAATTGACATAATTCATGCCATTATTAGATTGTAACATAAGGGCGCAAAATTATATTTTTACGCTTTTTTGAATCCTGAACGAAGTGAGGGATTCAAAGTACGTCGCCCAAGCCAAAAAAAAATTTTGCGCCCGAGTGATACACTCTAATTTTCATCACCCACTATGAGAAAATAAAAGGGCCTCATATTTTATTGTAATATTATTATTTACTAAAACATAGAGTAACAACTAAATTGAAATTAAATAGTATCTAATAATAAAACGACTAAAAACTTATATTTACATTTGATACATTTTCGCAATTATGAAAATTTATTATTGCACAAAACCATGATTTTTTTTACAATCCGTGAAAATTGACGAAAACGCGGGCCGCAGTTCGCGCGTTTTTAATTTGATTTCTTTTTTTTATTCAGCTGGCGGTGCGACTATGGTCCGTCGTACTAGCCAGTCTTTATTCAAACAATATTTGCGTTCGATTTTTTTGGCGCTGAACACTAAGATGTTCCAAATTCAAAAAGTGCGCCGCAAAGTCAATTGCTCTTAAACTTATAAAAACTCATTACTGCACGCTAAAAAAATCTTATAGAAAACACTACCTTTGGGTGCACTTAAAGGCGAACCAAGTCGTTCTTTTCGAATAGATGGGATGAAAAATGTTTCTAGATTCAGCTTTTAGACGTAGCCTAACTAAAATTATACCAGTCCATCAGGATTCTTTTATTCCTTTTACTTTTAGTCCCATTCGATTCCCTGCGTTGCCTATTTAGGAAACCTGTCAATACCTACTTTATGTCTAGGGTCAGTAGCGTACCTAAGTAGGTAGGTATAAATGGTGACTAACGTTGGCTTTTTATAGCGTTCCTGTAGGTACCTACCTACGAGTATCTTTATTAGTGAATTTCAAAACTTGTTGCGTAAGAATGATAAGTTATTCAATGTTTTGTTTTCATGTCCCATTGTGAATATACCTACTTATTATATACTAGCTGGGCCCCGTGGTTTCACCCGCGTTATCATCATCATCATCATCAGCAGCAGCCAGAAGACGTCTATTGCTGAACATAGGCCTCCCCCTTTAACCTCCGCGACTCTCACAATGTCGTCGGTCCATCTAGTGGGAGGCCTCCCTACGCTGCGTCTTACGGTTCGTGGTCTCCACTCCAGAACCTTTCTTCCCCATCGGTTATCGGTTCTTCGAGCGATGTGGCCTGCCCATTGCCACCCGCGTTATATAATTCCTTATAGCAACCGCCTTGGTAGCGACAGCAACCTCCCTTGACTTTCTGAAGATGAAATCAATAAAAGTTGTAATGATGTCGTTGATTAATTATAGGTAAATATTGTCTATTTTCCTTAATTGACTTAAATTTTTTACAACACTGTATATTTACAACACAATGTGGCTTTTATGTTTGTTGTAACGCCTACTTAGTTACTGAAACGCTTACGACATCTGTGTGTAGCGATTACAATTTTGTAAGGCGCTGTACTTTCCTAGTCTGCTTTGCTACTAAACTTATAGTCATTTAAATTTGTTATTAAATTTTTACCTTGTCGAGAAACAGGTGCAAGTCAATCAGAAGGAGCAAGAGAAATCATTTCTAGTTTTTTTTTAAGATTTAGATTTAATTTGCAATGTTAGCGAAACACTGCTGGTACTGCTGGTAGGCCTATTCTACGTCAATAAAAAATAACTGACATCACGGGGGGAAAAAACAATTCATTCCCAAAATTTCGAGCATTACAGCCCTTACAGGTGAAGTATTCTCTTCAAATGAAATGAGATACCTGTTAAAAAAAAACATTAATATCCATTCGAAATCGGCGGAGCTAATACGTAACATCTATCTAGGTACATAATAAAGATCTTAAATTCATTTATTCACTGTCGATGCACATCTTAAACAACTGGGTCTGGAATTATGAAATTTATCTCAAGTGTTCTTAATTTATCGTTAGTGAGCTTTAAGTAACGATTTTTGAAAATTAATGCCATACAAACTTTCATCCCCTTCTTAACACCGTTAAATAGGAGCTGAAACTTTGTTTGGATGTTCGTCATCTTTGAAGTTCGTCGAAGAAACGTTGCAGTTGGTACTTACACTTAGTTTGAGGCTAGCTAACAATTACTTCATTTATTTATTTATTATTTATTCTATTCTACACTACTTTTCACGAGTACCTAAAAGTTAGTTGTATCATAGTTTTTTGGAAACTCATCCCCTAAGGGGGTTAACTATAGGATGACAGTGTCCCTTGTACTTACAACATAGACGAGCACGAAATTTTAATAAATATTTTTCACAATTGCTTATATCCGTTGGCACATCTGAATTTTAGCTATAGGTAGTTGAAAAAGGAAACAGTCGAATTGAAAACCTCCTATTTTGAAGAGGTTTGAAAATTTATTAGTTTGTATTATCATATTACATAACTTATCGTAATCACAAATGACTTTTCATGAATAATACATTTTCGATGAGTTTTTTCCCAGCGACGCTAAATGCATTTAAATTGGATTTTAACCCGCGGAGTTCGCTTAATAATAGATTCTAATTATGGCCAATGCCTATCCCTGGTGCAATTTTTATGGCCTGTCTTTTTATTCAAATAATATAGCTGATATCGCATTAAGTAGATAGAAATTAGGTATGTACATATTTCATTTTAGCACCGTATAAGTCTGTAGGTAAAATTGATTAAGCAAGTGTCGATTACCACAGCTTTATAACTCTTCATACTGACTTTATAGTTGCTCTAGAGCACGCAACAGTGCGTTGCTGTGTTTGAAAATTAAGGAGTTGTAATAATAATAATAAAATACGATTTTGAGTTTGTCAGTTTAAGTATCAATCGAGTCGCTCAGCGAGCTATGGAGCATGCTATGCTCAGGGTTTCTTCGAAAGATAGAATCAGAATTGAGATGATCAGACAGAGAACTAAAGTAGGTACTCACCGATATATACTTAGCAAAGGATTAGCAAGCTAAAGTGGCAATAGGCTGGATATATCTGTAGAAGAACCGATAACCGTTGACCCCAAGTTCTACGAGTTCCACGAGTTCTAGAGTTGAGATCGCGTGTCGGCTAACGTAGGTAGTGTAGGACGCCCTGCAGCCAGGTGAAGTGACGACGTACGAAATGCAATTGGTTGGTAGCAATAAGGTAATTGACTGTTTTTACGAAACCATTTCAAATTTGTCGTCAGTAGGCATTGGGCCTCACATGACGTCAAATGAATAAATATAAGTGACAATAAACGTGAACTCATTAAAATCGTTGAAGCCAGCTGAAACTCGATACCTTGTTCACTTTTTGTAACCAAACGTTAGCTCGGAATGTATTCGCGGCAGAAATTTGATGTTATCGTCATAAAATATGTAGCATTTACCTTACTACTGTTGACTGCAGGTCTGTTTAAATTCAAGCAATTACGTATGAAAGCACTATGAAAGTATCAAATCATTGTCATTACGAATTCTTATACTCATCAACATCATCAACCATAAGGCGTCCACTGCTGAACATAGAACTCTCCCTTAGAACTCCACACTGAACGACAGCGTGCTATCTGCATCCACTGGATACCCGCGACTTTCACGATGACGGTCCATCTAGTGGGAAGCCTACCTATTCTGCGCTGCGTCTTTCGCGTTCGTGGTCACCACTCAAGAAACTTTCTTCCACATCGGTTATCGGTTCTTCGAGCGATGGGGCATGATCTTTGCTACTTCAACTTGCAAATTTTAATAGCTATGTCAGAGACTCTGCGGTTCTTCGGCGAGTATCTCCGTTCAGGATTCTATCGCGCAAAGAAACTCCGAGCATAGCTGTCTTCATTGCCCGCTGTGTGACTCTGAGTTTTTCCAAAAGGCCAGCATTTAACATATTATGAACCTAGGTACATGATTATGCGAAGTTAAATTAAAAACGAGATTTCATATACAGCCTTTTTGTTAATAAAAAAATTGTTGCCTTTATTCTACCAGTGTCCGTTTACTTGTTGACGTTTCTATTCTTTCATTTTTTTATTGTATTTATTGAACGTTACTTAATTGTCAAAGAGAATGTAGTTTTTTATGGGCTAATACCTTTATTAACTAACAAAATAGAAGCTAAAACTAACAGTACCTACAAATACAGTTAGACTGCCCATAGACCGTTGAAGGTCTAAAGATAATCCAAATGCTCAAGCCCACTACCAGCTGGCAGCGTACCCAGCATGCTGGCGGCATTACCACGTAGAATGGCAATGCTTATGCGTTGAGCCAAAAACAAGCCAGCATTTTGGTCACGCGTCGCATTAACCAGGCATTATTGTCAGTATTGATTTGTAGTTTCTAGGTACCTACAAAAATGTAATATATATTTGTATCTCAAATATGTGTTTATGTTGTTCTGACATTCAAAATTGTACAGTGGTGTACCTATTTGAGGAAATAAATTATTTGATTTTGAGTTAATTTTGCATAGCTTGATTTTCTTTATAAAAAATTGGCAGTTTTTTTACCCTAATTTTATACCTAGTTATTTTATCCCTGGAATCTTCGAGAAATATAAATCAGTCCGGATTTAATTATTACAGGATACGAGAGGGGTTCTTCGGCTTTTTCCTTCGGCTGTTAGAAGAGGTCGCTTTATAGGGTTGAGACACGTGCCAGTCTGGGGGCCAGCAGATGTGTCCTGACACCTGCCCTTGCCACTACACTCGTCACACTCTAACTTATACCAGCCAAAATACACCCATCCTTTTCTGTATGTGCTTATTTTTATGTAATTTATACAAAGTGACGGTAACTAGAATGGACCTCGAGCGGTTGTAATGACCAGTGCCTTCCTTACCTGGTTATTAATTGGAGTGCACATAGGTCAGCTATGTGTGTGAAAGACAAAGAACATTTTATCACCAATAAATAATTGATACAAAAAAAATTCTTTAAAAATAACCGACTTCAAAAAAGCACAAAACACAAGTATACATTCTAAGTTAATATGGCTCTACAAAGACCAAAATAATATTTTAGACGGATTTTGAAGTCGGGCGGGAACTATATTTTATATTATATTTTATTATCAAACTTAGATAATATAATTAAAATTTATTGTACCTACTTAGTTGTTCCCGCCCGTTTTTTAAAATCCGTATAAAATATTATTTAGTTCTTAATAGTGTTTTTTTTTAAAATAGAATATGTGGCAAACAAGCTACGGGCCACCTGATGGTAAGTGGTCACCGCTGCCTACAGACACCTACAATATCCGGGGCATTGTCAATGCGTTGTCTATCTTTGAGGACTCTATTCACTCTTCGTCACCACTTCATAACACTTCGTCAAACTTACTACAATAAAACAATTTTTTTTTCGTTTTTATATTACTAGCTGCTCCCCGCGTAGGCCGCGGCGTTCCACGTAGTGGTGAAAAATGGTGATGGTGATGATGACGATGAAAAGCTTATGTCACTCTCCGACCCTTGAACTATACCCATGCAAAAAATCAAGTCGATACGTTGCTCTGTTGCTGCGTGAAAGAGGAACAAACAAACCAACACACTTTCGCATTTATAATATTAGTATGATAGTCTTCGACGAAAATAAAGTGAACTATAATTTCTTTAAAGATTATAGTGGTATATATTAAATTAAATGTTTACTGGTGTTTTTTTAAAGATAAATTATTTTAGAATATGTAGTGAAACAACGACCATGATAGTGGAACGCTTAAAACCTTTTTTAACTCTGTTCGGGGCGAACTACTAGTTTATTTATAGATACGATCATCCATGCATGAATACCTCATTGTTTGACTCGAACAAAGCGCCTTAACAAAATTAGTTATTAGCTATCGTGAAATTCGTAGGCGCTCGAGCAAAAGTATACATAATAATTATTATTCCATACTAAGCCATTTTTTTAGCATACGCGAAACATTGAGGAAATGTGCTCATTTATTAACAGACTAAGAAAAAAATGGTAATTACTTATTACCATAAAAACATGGAGCATCATCATCATCATCATCAGCTCACCTTAGTCCAGAGTACGCCACTCAGCTCGACCTTCGGATGTTCGCTTATGTACAACTTCCAATATTATTCTTGTATCAGTACATCCAAATCTAAATGAGTGAACACAAATCCCCATTAGTATTTGCTAATGTTTCCTTAATTAGATTCATTTAGCGGATTCCGGGCAAGCGAGTGATCGACTCGGCTTCAAACTCGATCCTCGAACCGCGCAGGTGCAGCTGATGTTCCATTAAAGTTTAATACAGATGTCGCGTGCACCGCCTTTTTACTTCGCGACGCTCCATTATAATTAAAGAATATTATTTTGTCGTAAAACTGAACTCTACTGCATTGCGCGCGCCTGACACGCGCCGCAAACGCGGCCAACGGGACTTTTCGGATATCGCGATTATTTCTTTATCACAAGCCTAATGAATATCGAAACGGGTCCCGCGTGATTGTTAGTATGATAATATTATTATGTTAAGAGCGAATGCGAGTAATCTGCGTATAACTTAATAATTTTACCGCGCGTTGATAAATTAAGCAAGAAGTTCGGAAGGAAAGCTGCAAAATGTTTTCAGAAAAGTAGCTGTACTTTTATACCGACTTTGGTAACCAGTACGCGTACATCTCAATTATTTCACGAATGTCGTACAGGAATCATCTCGATTATTGGACTTGATAAATGTTCATTATCAGTGAAAGAAGATGACCCATTAAATTAACACAACACGCTTTTTGCATTGTACAGACTTGGGTGGGCTGAGTTAAATGACTTCGTTAATGTAAATTGTTAATGAAGCCATGGTAGCCCATTTAGGAGACTGCTAGACTTGAAAGCGTCAGGTCGCGGGTTCAAACCCCGGGCTCGTACCAATGAGCTCTTTGGAGCTTATGTACGGATTTTCATACTACTGGCTTTTCGGTGAAGGAAAACATCGTGAGGAAACCTGTAGTATAACCCTTTCTTCTTAATATTTCTGATCTCCTGGTACTTTGTTGTAGAAGTAGCAGGCAGTCGCCAAATCGTTATTTTTTCATTTTTTTTTTAAATTTCATAATAAAATGGTATAGATAGTCCGTGTGAACTGTCATTGATTTCAAAGTGGGAGTGAGATCGGCGGGTATTTTCCTCTGCTTGGGTGCCGCGGGCCGTCCCGCCCCCCATTGTAGCTCCGGAGCTACAATGCCTCGTACTTCACGCTAACGAGCGCTTCGAGCGAACCAGACGCATTTGTAAAAACCGCAATAAGCGTTCCATTTCGGCATATTGTTTTGACATATAATAAATATTTGTAAGATTACCCCGCACGGAGATTGCGGTCTGATTTTAATATTGATCGTAGTCTGATTTACAGTCGACGATACCGACAGCTAGAAGCTACGCTATTGCCACGCTACTACCTATGCTACATTGTAATGTTGCGAAAAAACATATAGTCGAATTGATTACCTCCTCCTTTTTGAAGTCGGCTAAAAATAAAACGACAAAACGTATTATAAAAACCAGCCTAATTTGAGGCGGGCTCGCGCACTGAATGGTTCCGTATCACCACAAAATTCAAAAAGAAGTGCGAAAAGACAACATCACAACTAGGGGGACATCCATCCAAGTACCGACCGCGCCCGACGTTGCTTAACTTCGGTGATCGTACGAAAATCGGTGGCGAGCATAAATTTGTCACTGACTCGCATTTAGTCAGTATTTATCTCTAGCTGCGCCCCGCGGTTTCACCCGCGTAGTGATGACGATGAAAAGTAGCCTATGTCACTCTCTGGCTCTTGAACTATACCCATGCAAAAAAATCAGGTCGATCCGTTGTTCCGTGGCAGCGTGAAAGAGGAACAAACATCCATCCATCCATCCATACATCTATACATCCATACATACAAACTTTCGCGTTTATTATATCAGTAGAATTAGTAGGATTTAGACAGTGTATTATAATCATGCTTTTTCGTATTACTGTTTTAATACTAGAGCAAATACAAAAATAAGTTTTAATAAAAAGGTCGTTGTATGGGATATACTGTATCACACCAATCTGTTACCTTATATTAATTATATTCACACCAATCTGTTCAACCTTGTAGTTAAAATTTTCATGTAAACTTTGTTCGTTTAACGGCCTCTTATACCAATTTTGACGGTTTTAAATAAATTTTATTCAGTTAAATTACAATATTTGAGCTGGAAAAAAATACATGTCACAGATACATCTGTGTTTGAGTTTATGATTTGCTTTAAAACACGATAGAATAAACATTCCTCGATCAAAAAAAATCTGAAACAAAGTCGATTTAGTTTATTTTTTTCGTTTTATGCTCTAATGAAAGCTCGTAACAACCTGGAAATTGCATGTACTGAAAGGAAATTTTATTCAATTTTTTTTTATTTGGATAGATTTTTGATAGTGAATAGTTTAGTTTTTTAGTGAAATTAAAAGCTTAAAAAGGTCGCGAGAATTTGCGCGCGCCGCGTTCAGTACCGCGCCAGGCGTCATCGAGGTCGGACCTATGTTCGTTTTTGTCGTTGCACTCCCCCCCGCGGGCGTCCTGACTCTTGCGTGGCAAAATACATCGTCGCTATAACGTGGCGGGGGCTGAGCGTTTTGTTGCCTACGCGATTCGGATAATAAGCCGTTAATTTCAAATTTATGGTGCGACTCTACATTATGACTTGGTAGTCATAATCTAGAGGAAATGTCGCGTCGTCAGTCGCTGTCGTTTGTCGTGTCGTATGGAGTCTCGCCGATTGTGATTTAGCCAGCAGGTTCGTTCTATTGTTTCGTACGGTGGCAGGCGTCCGGCCCGGTGCCCACTACGCTTTCGACCCGTATTACACACGGTTGCGTTCGGCAGCTCTCTGATCGAAGATGTTATCTCGATTCCGACTTTGAGGGGTTATTTTTAGCTCTTTTGATTATGACAAGATAAGGGTTCAATTCGACTACAAATGTTATCATCATTGTGTTTTTTCGAATGAATGTAACTGTCATTCAAAGCTGTCTACTGCATTCTAAAAGTCGTCTTGAAATCTTCGACCAAAATAAAATGAATGGACGAGCCCTAACCATTGAACTTGGTCAGTAAAAATGAGTCAAAACCGTCAGACATATACTTCAACACCTAATTATAAAAATGTACAGTATATTTGTCACAAAAAATTTAAACCGATTTTATTTGTGTACCTATTTACACTTCGGGAAAGCATACGAATGCAAAATTTTATTAGATGTTTTGTTATCACGTAACAATAGACTCGTGTTGCACTTCCTACGGCTAGAGACCGACTGAAACGAAGTGAGCGCCGGCGCTCATTTTGTAATCTTCAAAAATGCGCTTCTACTGGGCCCGTCCATTCATTTTATTTTGGTCGAAGCTTGAAATGAGTTTATCATCATAGACATAGCCATTTTTCATCTTTAACTGCGTTAGTAGTTCAAGCAACACTTGTTTTGTGACTGAATAGACGATTACAAGATCCGCAACTGTAACCGCACCAGACTAACCAGATACTGATGAAATGGGTTATCAGTGCACAAATCAAATAAATGAATGTAGCCGATAACGTAGAATCGACAAAATAGCAATTATGTACATGATTTACACCTCGGACATGACTTAGAACCTTGATATATGAGCGTAAATTAGAGCTCTATCATACTAACGCAGTTACCAAAATAATTAATGTCTAACAAGATTTCAGTAAAAACTTTCGATGCTTTCACCAGGATCGGTTCTTTCTTTTTCTGAAATTTAGAATGAAAAAAATTACTTTTAATGATTTGGTTTATATATTTCCGATTTAGTTTAATCACTTAATGATCTAGTTTCACAATTTAATGATTTAGGGCAATACGTTCGACTCTTCTGACATTTAAAATAAGACTAAGAATAAGACCCTTAATAATAATAAAATAATATGACTAGCTTAAAATAAATGCAATTTTGAACCTTTTGCTCTATAAGTATCAAAGGTAGCATAGTTTTATAGCATAATTTCGTGATGAGTCAAAGAGTGAGTGAGTGAGTGAGAAGGTGAATATCTCATATATACATACATTCTGTTTTTTTTTTACATTTTGATTTATAACAATAATGTAGAGAAAGTTCATCCACATACATATATCATAGAATGGGGGAAAACGAAGCGGTGCGTTTTACGCGATCTTTTTTGCTTCACATCTGCAATTTGTGGAAGGAGCGCCCTCCTGCGGCATTTCCGAGTAACTATAACATGGGGTTTGCAAAAGGGCTGTTAATAGAGTCTTTGAAAGTTGACAACGTATCTGTGATGCCCCTGTTGTTGCAGGTATCCAAAGGAGACGGTGATCGCTTACCATCAGGCGGCCCGTCAACTAGTTTGGCAACTATGGCATTTAAAAAAAGTTATTTTTTTTAAAGTTATTTTTCTTGTATCATTTCAGCCATAGGACGTCCACTGCTGGACATAGGCCTCCCCCATCGATCTCCAAAAGGGTCGGTTGGAAGCGGCCTACATCCTGCGGCCATAATATCTCACTGTTTATTAATTAACTGCTTTAGTATATGGATAGTATATATAGGGTTGTAGATCACGTAGTCCCAAAACACGTAGGTTATTTAAGGATAAATATGGAATCAAAACGTACCTACCCTGCCAGTGTGAAAGGATTCAAAAGTAAATCCAGGCCCGCATATCACCCCGAGTGCCACGTTCCCGCAACCGGCAAGTGCATGTCCAACAAATTGCTGGGTAGCGGCCAGTTAGCGCCTCCAAGGTGTCAAGATTGCAGTAATTTGCGACCGCTGACACTGGCCCGCAGCCACTGTCGTCACGTGTTACAGTCTAACAACCGCGGAAGGCAGCGGTGAAGCTTTTATCAAATGTACACTATCACGGTTGTTCACTAGAGTATATAATGATTATTAATGGGATATTTACCGTGATAAGGTTTTGGATGGAGTTTCCGATATTCCAGTGAACATGGTGCATGCAATTGCGCCAAAATATTATTATCAGTAAATATCCCGTTAAAAGTGTGATCATGGGTCACGAAGGGGAAAATCTCTTCATGGTTTATGCATGCCTGGTACTTGGACTTGTGGAAAAATTTATAATGCACATTCTAATAGAAATTGTTGGCACTCAAAGTCAGTGTTAGAATAATAAAAAATAAAGATATTTAAGTAAGTAAAAAGTGAAAACAAAAATGTTATTTTTGTTTTCACCGTACTTTACTACCAGTAGTTCTATCCGGAATAAAATTTGCGTATCCAAAATGTTCGACTCGCCAGTATAACAAATTGGACCTTAAATATTTTATAATAGAAGATTCATGTTAGTAAGACATCAGGAATAAATACTACCAAATTTCTGAAAGTTTGTGAGCTTAGATTCTCCGTATAAAATACACTGTGATCTAAACTCTTTTATTACCAAGTATAAAGCATTAAAATAAAAACGTGCGAACGTCACACCCAGATATGGTATAACCGAAGGTAGGATTAAGTAAAATAAGTAAAAAAAATATAACAAATCCGAAATTTCATTGCATAAAATTGAACGCATGTTATTATATTGTGCATGCAAATATGTAAAGGTAGTACGAATTTCTGAAGAAAAGTTTTATTACCATGGTTGTGTTAACAATCCATTTTTGCTAGTAAATTTTCTTGTACGATGTTAAGCTAAGTGGTCGTTTTAATTTACAAAGTGACTTCGATCATCTAATTCCTATCCAGGTTAGGCGTGTTTACAATCTTCGACCGCACCGTCACCATCAGTTGAGCTGCGGTGAAAAGATAGAAAACAGATAGTAATTTATCTCACAGAAAAAAAAGATTGTGTGAGTATGTTTTAACATGCATTCTACATACATTTTGGGACCAAAATGCACCAGTAAATTATTCAACGATTAAGAAATTCATTGAGAGTCGGAGATTTCAGATTGTAAAGGAAAACAGATTAAATCTCATTCAATGAAGGAACGTGCTCAAAGAGCGAATGTGTCTTGATTTAAATCAGATTAAAGTAATTTATAAAATATTTTTTAATCCTATGCATTTTATTTAAAGAAAATAAAATCTCAGTAAATATGGAGTAACATTTGGTGGAAAAAAAAGGTCATTATTGTATAAAAAACCTTATACTATGATCGGAGTTCAAATGTTCATAACAAGTAAAAATTTGTAGTGTGAGTATTTATTCCGTATGTCAAAAAAGTATATAAGTGGATATTCGCCAAAGAACCAGAGTCACCGCTGAGCTGTTAAAATTTGCAAGTTGAAGTGTCAATGAGCAGGCCACATCGCTCAAAAGAACCGATAACCGATGGGGAAGAAAGCTTCTTGAGTGTAGACCACGGACCGGAAGACGCAGCGTAGGTAGGCCTCCTACTAGATGGACCGACGACATTGTGAGAGTCGCTGGCATGGGCATCCAATGGATGCAAAAGGCAGGCTGTCATTCAGTGTAGCGGTTAAAGGGGGATACCTATGTTCAGAAATGTATATACAGCAGTGGACGTCTTTTGGCAGATGATGGTGATGATGTCAAAAAAGCTTTACGCTCATACTGCTTCTATGTAAACCTAAGTTTCATAATATTATACTGAAAGTTCAGAAGTGTGTCCGCAAACGTCCCTTTTTGCCGATCAGCCAACGAACACACATCAAACATGTATTCAAACTACAAAACATAAGTCATATTAAAATGATGACTTATGTTTTTGACGTTCACATTCAATTGTATTCTGTTTGATAACGAAATATTTCACTAACGAGCACGGCGGGGGTTTACAAAAATATGTCTCTAGAATATTGTTTCAGAAGAGGTGCGCTTCTTCACACATTAATAAGCCTTTTTGACTTTATGATTTCTCTAAACATCGGCCATAAATTGTGGATGCATCAATACATAAATGTCGTATAATGTATATCGAGATTAATGCCCTTGTTTGGCGGACCATTAGGCTGGTATAAATGGTATAATCCTATTGTGTTTTTATGAGGCTTTGAATTCGGTTGAATGCCGCCAAATTGACGTCAACTGACCTAAGAAACTATTAAAAAGCGATGAATTTATTTATTATGTCTCCGTCTTGAATTTCAAATGATTTCGTTTTGTAACCCTTGGTTTCTGACAGGTAGACTATTTACTTAGGGAAAATGCGGTGAGCTTTAGAAGCCAAGGAAAATGGCCAAAACACCGTAGGCCATCAGTGTTTTGACCATTTTCTTTCCAAGTAAATAGTCTACCTGTCAGAAACCAAGGGTTACAGTTTTAATACTTTTCTTAAGATTATTTTGTCATTTATCTATCCGCTATTCATAACACAACTGTAACTTAAGACAAGCTTAGATAAACCCGACGTCACTTGTTTCTCGCAGCACAAAGAACAGCAATTGATCACTACTTACGCACATACCTTCACCGTTGAAAAGCAGTTTATCCTCAGATATCGATGTAGCAAGTCAGTCCAGTCAGCGGCTTTCATATTTCAATACATACATCGGCAGTTGTCAAAACGCCCGTTAAAGGCCTTGGTCGGTGCTTTGGCCGACCATCCTTCATACAGAGGCCATTCAAGTGGGAAAAGGTTGCCAGTGTTTGGAGAACTGCTTAAACTTCAGAAGATATTTTGTGGTATGAGAATTAGGTAAGTGTGACCATAATTTTAATTTAATTAGATAACAGTAATACTTATCAAATTAAAAAAAGAGAAGCTAGGAATCTGCATTGTATAAAAAAAAAAAGATAACTTTATATTAGCTTTTTTAACTTGTAATATTTGTATGTTTGTTTGTTTAGGTCAAATCTTGCAAACTAAATTAGAACCACTTCCTCTTATCCAACATAGTTGAATTTTTACATGTTGGTACAGTTCCGATGACAATGCATTATAATGATAAACATGACCTAAATCGACATCCAGAATTCATCATCATCATCATCATTTCAGCCATAGCACGTCCACTGCTGGACAAAGGCATCCCCCATCGATCTCCAAAAGGACCGGTTGGAAGGGGCCTGCATCCAGCGTTTCCCTGTAGTCTCTTTTAGGTCGTCTGTGCATCTTGTATGGACGTCTTACGCTGCGTTTACCGGTCCGTGATCTCCATTCCAGAACCTTTCGGCCCCATCAGCCATCTATTATGATAAAGATAAAGATAAAGATTATTTATTTGCACAAAACACGAGTAAATCATACACACATTTAAAAACGCATGCACAATAGGTGGGTTAAAATAAAATGCGTGATTTATGTAACCTGCTCACTGCCACTTCAGCTTGCTAATCCAGGATTAGTTCCAGATAAAGGAATTCTGCAACATTCACGAAATTTTGTGTACGCATTTTAGATAAACAGTTTTAAGTTTTACGATGACATTGGTTGCTGCACTCAGGGTTCGGTTCTGACTAGAGAACTCCTCAATTGATAACAGCACAGACACGAAATGATGTACCTATTATTGTAAAAGCTTGTTTTCTCGCAATTTATTTATTTTTTCCGATTATTGAATTAAAAATTGTTACAGATAAATCAATCGGTAAATTTCACACATCAACCCTAGCAATACTGGAGGCTCGACGACACCGATGACTCCCTTAGATTTATGTCCTCACTGTCTCGGCTTCTGTAGAAGAACCGACGAGTTCTCACCAGCGGTCGGTCAATCCTTTGAATTTATTAGTACCTACTCGATACACTGACTTATGTAAGTTCCTTTTAACGCACCGAGGCATTGTCTGATTACTGATTTATGGAGATTGTGGATCGCATTATATGTTATAAGTTATATTGTTTTATGATGGGTTTTGATTTAAATATACAGGGCTACTGGTACTCAGCAACAACATTTGTTCTACATTTCTTAATTCGCAAAAGAAAAATCACCCGCTCCATACAAAAAACAAAAAGCACTCCCGACAAAATATGTGAACAGCTGTTTTTTAGGGTTCCGTACCCAAAGGGTAAAAACAGGACCTCATTACTAAGCCTACAATGTCGGTATGTCCGTCCTACCTTTAAACGGCTGTAGGCTGTATCTTTCGAACCGTAGTAGAGCCAGTTGAAATTTTCACAAAATATGTAATGTTACGAAAAATTTACTAAGAAATAATAAAAAAGTCAAAAAGTAAAATTTAAAGGGGGCAACAAACGTATTTCTAATGTAAAAATTGTAATACGTACAAGCGTCAAACTTGGTATGATTATAGTACACACTTTAAAGTATAACAAAAAAAATAAATCATAAATTATGGCCAAGTGAGAGTCGGTGACAAATTTCTGTTCACCAGGTTTCTGGTTGTCGAACGATCACCGAAGTTAAGCAACGTCGGGTGCGGTCATTACTTGGATGGGTGACCGCCTGGGCGTTGATGGATTGTTGTCTTTTTGCACTACTTATTTGTACTTTAGTAGCTAACAAGCCATGTGGTGGTACGGAACCCTCAGTGCACGAGCCCGACTCGCACTTGGCCGGTTTAATTTTCTCGAATTTTGGTAAGTCGCATAGCAAAAGTTGTTTGTTTTGTGCTGATTACCAGTAACTCTGTATACTTGTGATAAATACTGAGGTTAGATTGGTCTTGATAAACTTTTAGTGGAGCGCGGTTTTAAGGCAATCAATAGGAAATGTAAAAGTAGGAATGGAATACGAAAAATAAAGTGACGGGTGAATTTGCATGGATAGTCATCACCAGTGTTATTATAATAATGTGACAATGTATTTAGTTTTTAATGTAGCAAAGTTATTTCCTTGTATTAATTTTAAGTCTAAATCCTTAATTAAATTCATACAGGTAAAAAAAAAATTGTTATGAAAATTTAATCCTAAGCGTGGTTAATAGATTTCTTGCCCCTATACCATAATTATAACCATGGTCGTCACCGTTTCTTTTATCACGGCATGAAATACGATACAAGTTACATTTTATTAAGCCATAATTTTTGGGCGGAACGAAACGTAACGTTATTTTATTTGGAGTCCTAACATTCTTAATTACATAATAGTGAATGCTGCCAACAGCGCAGGCGCATATTTAAGCACCTTCATCTTCACCTCTAGAGAGCTCAATAAACATTAAATTCCCCAGATAATAATTTGGATAACCGATTTTATGATCATTCTTGGTAACTGTACAAGTACGCTCTAAGATGGTTCGACGACTATCAATTACTCGGCTTTTAAAATACTTTCAATCGCTGACACATTGCTTACGACTTTTTAATGCCTCTGATCTTTGTTGCGATTCAATTTATTTAAATAACGAATGAATAAACCTCCAGTTCAGTTATTCCACAATCGAATCATAAATTGAAGACCGAAAGGGCTACATGCAAGTTTGTTTCTTTCTTGATAAATGCAGCTCCTTGTAGACAAATAGCTGATACTTCTTAACAAATTGCCGGGAACGGGGTAGTGCGGTGAGTTCCCCAAGGATATTAGTAAGAATGTAAACGAGCTGCTTATATAATGAATATTAATAGACGAAGAGCCTGAATTTGTCGCGCAAAAAATGGTTAGCTATCTCGAGCACTGGTATTTAATTCATTTCCCCGTAATGATGGCCGCTGTGTAAAATTCTGTAGATTGACACGGCGATAGCGGAGTCCAAAGTGGTTTATTTTACTGCGCTATGAAATTTTACGTAAATTTAAAATATTGGCTCTGGATATATTCACGATTGATCGGTTATGTCGGTTTTATGATAATGTAAGGTCGGATGTCAAATATCATGGGCTGAAATTCTTTGCAAGTACTTTCTAGAAGAACTTTAGAAGAACATACTGCGGCACTGTGACACAGAACAAGAATTTTTACAACATTTGCTATTCATAAACAGCAACGTTTTTATAGGTTATATCTTAGTTGTTGAATAAATTTTTGCTAGTTCTAGAAGAATGAGCGCTGGTGGTCGAATGTGCATGTGCAGTTTTGATGCCATCGCTCAACAATGGCGAAGGAAAACATCATGAGGAAACCAGGATGTCCAAGAACCTCAAAAGTTCAAAAACATATGACATTCACCAACATGAACTGGGCCAGTATGGTTGATTAGTGCCCATCTTCTTTCTCTCCATGAGGAGGCCTGTGTCCCAGAAGTAGGGGACATGATAAGCTGATAATGAAAGAATAATGAAAAATTCTTGAACGCGGCGTTAAACCATGAATTGTACTTCTTGCAAAGATTGAAAGTGTTTTGTGCGATATGCCGAAGACTGACGCGGCTGCCGGCGGCGTGACGTTGAGCTGAAGGTTTATTTAATCAAGGAGCAGTATGGTACTGCCAGAACCCTGCGGCAGCAGCGCAATGCCTGCCGTCTCAATCTCGACTGCCTCTGTGCAATTGCATTACACAATATACAAACCTTACCTATAAAAAGTTTAAGGAGATAATCAATTCACCCATACACTTACACGTGTACTTAGGAACTTGAATTAAGCTCAGCTTTGCAATTTTCTCCGAATTAAATTCACTTCAATAATTGTTTATGACTTTGCTGAAAACGCCAAAGTTAAAAAACGTCTATAGATCTATGTATACCTTTTAGGCCAGTCATAATTGTATATTCTAAATACTGACCTCTATTATATTCATAGATTTTACTAAAGTTATTATGATTATTTCCGAATTTCCGATCGAATCCGAATTGAGGAGATCTGTAGACGAACGAAAGTCACCGACATAGCCCACCGGATTAGTAAGTTGAAATGGCAGTGGGCAGGGCACATATCACACAGAACAGATGGCCGATGGGGCCGAAAGGTTCTGGAATAGAGACCACGGACCAGTAAGTGCAGCGTAGGACGTCCACCCACAAGATGGACAGACGACCTAAAAGAGACCGCAGGGAAACGCTGAATGCAGGCCGCTTCCAACCGGCCCTTTTGGAGATCGATGGGGGAGGCCTATGTCCAGCAGTGGACGTCCTACGGCTGAAAAGATGATGATGATGATGATTATGATTATTTACGGGATATTTACCGTGGTAAGGTTGTGGAATGAGCTCCCCCAACCCTACCACATTCCAAAACCTTACCACGGTAAATATCCCGTAAATAATCATATAACTTTAGTGAACAACTGTGATAGTTTAAAACAGTGTGATTCATAGATTGACTAGTTGACTCATAGATAGAGACATGCTATTGATAGACTAGTAATGAAGGCATTTAGATGTCGCCATATTGGTGCTGATAGTGGTACCTAGATCAGCCTTCTTTCAAGTGAAGGGCAATGCGACATTCAACGTGATTATGTAATGCAGAAGAGTTCATGAGATATTATATTATACTTACTTAAGTGCAAAAATCATCGCTCGAAGAACCGATAACCGATGGGGAAGAAAGGTTCTGGAGTGGAGACCACGAACCGGAAGACGCAGCGTAGGGAGGCCTCCCACTAGATGGACCGACGACATTGTGAGAGTCGCGAGCATCCAGTGGATGCCAAAGGCAGGCTGTTGTTCATTGTAGAGGTTAAAAGGGGAGTCCTATGTTCAGCAGTGGACGTCTTCTGGCTGATGATGATGATGATGAAGTGCAAAAATAAAGTACAGTTTTTGTAGAGTTTATGTACCGTATTGTATAGCAATACTCTGTGATTGTATTGTCCTCGGGTGATAGAGGTTTTAATGAAATTTCTTCACGGCTCTCATCGGATTACAATATTGCATGTTTGCTTCAGTACCTAGTTGTTTTACTGTTTGCTTTCGCAATCACAGTTCTAATTTTATTGTAATGTTGAGGTTTTTTATTAAGTTTTACTACACAAACAGTCTTACTTCTGAAGGAAGATTATAATATCGAAATGTAAGTACTGTACGTTTTAAAGTAACGAAATGCAGCTAAATTTAGCCATTATATTGCCTCCGTCTTAGATAAGTCACGGTAAAGTCATTCCTCCCATTGTCCTTTTTCCAGTTTTCGAGGGCTCACGGTGGTTTCGCTCGGAGGGTAGTATAAAATTTGTATAACAAATGAGGGGCGTGGCTGGATCCGTCACAGTGGCGGAGTCCTGTGTGGTGCTAGATGGGTGGCCTTTATGAAGCTTCTGCGAGCTTCTCTTTGTAAGACAGACTAGGCAGGAGAGATTACTTTTGTTATTATATATGATATTATATATATTTAGAAGAAAAAAAAACGAATTCAGATAGTTTCTGTTATCATAACCTTACATGTGCTTTACATTATAAAGTTTTAAATTGTTGTTTATTAGTGTTATTGTAATTCGTGTATTTTAAGAAAAGTTAATATACAAATTATATTTATATAGATACTTGACATGAGAGTTTAATTTCAATAACAAACAACCAATGTGAAAGAATTTTGATTATGTATTATGACAACACGTTTTACATTTACATAGTTAAATTAAAATAAAATGCTGACTGACCTCAGCCTGTAAATGTTTGTTATCTCAAATGTCTGATTGTTTATGTCAAACGTTAAACCACAGTGCCCATCTGAGCAACAGAGTATGTATCTGATAAGTTTCAGGCACTTAGCTTACCACAGACATTATATACGTGCCTTAACATTTTAAATGATACAAATATGCCCGATGTACCGTTTGCACCATTGACTTGCACCATTAATGGTGTAAACGCAACTACTTTGTATCGTTTGCACCAAGTAGGGGGCGAGGGGTTACAGCACAGAGAGACCAACTAGTTTAGTAAAAAAAAACTAAAATACTTTGCCGAGAATCTCCACAACGAAATGAAATTCAAGTTCATTGAACGCTGTAGTTATACTTCGCATCCGTTTATTTACTCGGATTTCGCTAATAACATGCGTTTTGCTAAACGATCGTTTTCTTTCAGACGGCTCAGCCGAGAATTCAGCCACCTTAACTAAAGAAACAGCCACTTTAGAGCTCGCAACGTAGAATTAAGCTATTACTTATCCTGCCAATTCTCTCGTTTTTGGCGAACAAATAAACGGCGACTAAACTGTTGGCGTTGTAAAATTGGTCTTGATACTTTACAATTTGTTTACAAAAACTTTCTTGTGAATGTAAAGGTAATTCATATCAATTTTACGTGTTCTAGAAATTTACTACGTCATTCCAGTTATGGCATAGCAAGAGAGAGGCCTATACCCAGCAATGGCATTAAAGGAAGGCTGTGGATGATGATGATGATTCCAGTTACTGTTGCAATGTCTTTCTACAAAACTATGTTCTTTTTACAAGCTTGCAAGTTTGACCTGTAAGTGTGGCACAAATTTTGCAATTAAATGTTGACCAGTTACCGTCAACCGATTGAGCTGAAATTTGACATACAGTTAGTTTGGTGATAATGCAATGTCATGGTACCATAGAGCTGGTCTGATGATGGAGACAAAAGATGGACGTAGGAACTCCTAAACAAATAGACGTAACTCCGTCAAGTTTAGGTTCGTTGGATTTGTCTTCCCAAGAACTTTGGTCCTAGATGATAAATTCAATATGGCGGATGCCCCAAGATGGCGTACAAAATGTTCTTATCTAAAGTTATCATGATATGGATATCAAATGATAGGGTTTGCTGAGAGGATAGCAAAAACATTTTTTTTATTGCAGTTAATAACGTTTATTTTAACTGTGTCATGTTAAGGGTCCTGTATACCCTCTGCAGCTCTCTCGCTCGCACATTTTCACATTATTGAAGATATAAAATCAATGAGTGTGAATTTCCAAAAAGTAACAGAATCATGTCATGGTGTCTATCGTAACATTACAAACAAAGAAATGTTTGCTTCGATATCTTGTAATTTGACGAGATTGACTTGATTGAGATTGTTCTTAACAATCTCAATCAAGTCATCTTTCAAGCTAAAAACTAAATCAAAATCGGTTCAGCCTTTTGGGACACACAGTCACACAGGTTAAACTTAACACCCCTCTTTTTGCGTCAGGGCGCGGGGATTAAAAATATTTTTTTTGTTAAAATTTTCATGACCGTGGATTCAATGTCCTTTAGTCGTAATATTAACCATGTTTGCATAGTATTCAAAGCGTCAAACAAGTCATAGCCACAGTCAGAGTCAAGCAAAGTAAGTCACGGTCAAGTCAAACTCATGCCGCTGTAAAGTGGTGGAGATTTACAAGAGGCTCCTATGGAGTTTTGGAAATAACACGAAAAGACATGTTTCACCTCGTTATATCACTTACCCACACTCGAGCACGTTTAAGAGCACTTAATAAATACTAATATTAAAAATAAAAAATTTAATGTATTGCAAGTATTAAACTTGCTCAAATCAAATACCGCCATAGAGATCAGCCTGCCATCGATCCAGATATGCAAAATCTGTTTGTTTTATCAAACCAAAAGAGTAATTTGGTATTCGAATCAAAAGATGATCTTACGAAATGGATACATCATTTGCTATTCAAATAGCTTCAGGGCCTGTAGATTAAATCCAGGAATTATAGGGAGACTTCTTCTTTTCTTTTTAACTTGCATCTGGGAACGTTGGATTTACTTTCTTAAAAAAATGGTGCAATACTTTTACAGACGTAATTTTTATCACTTTTATTGAATAATTTCTTGAATAAGTACTCTTCGTTTTTTAAAATATGCTTTATTTTTCAGAGGTTTAATTTGAGAGGATAGAACAGATAAGAAGAGGTGGATTTTGTTCGAAGTATTATGAGTTTACACCATCATTGGCATAATCAGCCTACCTTATTCCAATGCTGAACATATGCAATAATATGCAAGAAAGCGAAATTCACTCACTCATCACGAAATCTCGAAAACTACCTACGAAGCTGAAATTTGGCAGGTAGATTCCTTATGGGGTGTAGAGGTCCGCTAAGAAAGAATTTTGGGAAAGGGCCGAATGAAGGATCACAAAAGGGGGTTAAAAGTTTATACATATTTTTTTTCTGGGTGTCTTCAAATCATGAGTGAATCGGTTTCTTCTAGGCAAGCGTGCTCCAACGTAGACCGCATCATCGCTAAACATCAGGCATGATGGTGGTGTTTGACCACTTTATGACCGCAAGCCAATTTATAAAAAAAAATATGAAAGTCTACGCGTACGAAGTCGCGGGCAACAGCTATACTAAACGCATTGCCATCTGAGTCGTCAGGTCATAAATCATTGCTCATCTCATCTCACTCGCACCCACATGTCATATCTGTCTATCTCGCTCGCACTTGCAGGTCTTATGGTATGACGTTTATTGCTCGACGACTCAGTTGGTAACGCGGTGACTATAGTTTAATATAAATACATACATAAATATTTAAATCAAAACTACATAGTCTTATCGGATTCCCACAGGTAATACACAGAGATTGGGGAGTTATGATATCATGCTACTAGTAACACAGCGTCGATGACGTAGACTTGTGTCATTCACGTGACTTTTGTCTCAGAATAGCATTCCCTGGCGCAGAATATTACCATGCATAAAAGCTTCTTAAAATATGTTTTTTTTTTTACAAAACCTTGTTGCTTTTATTCACTATCAACTGTCTTACGTATAATCGTCATTCCATCGAGTTCTGGGGCCTTACGGACAACTGCTATTGCGGCACCAAACTAACGTTAAATCTACTCAGTTGGAGAATCATACGAACGTGAATCTTAACGCCCCCAGATACGGTTTGCGGTCGCGAGATTTTAACGTTAGTTTGGTGCCGCAATAGCAGTTGTCCCTGTGTAAGGCCCCAGGATGTCCAAACCTACGTTTGCCGATTAGCGGTCTCCCCACTTTATGATGTTACGCCAATTATGTTCAAGTAGAGGAATCGGGAATGGAAATAACTGCTTGAGTAAAATTGTCCATTAAATCGTGATTCGTTATAACCCTCTTATTTAATAAAGATGAAATTCTGCTGATTGGGTGCTGGGACCACAATATCATTCTTTCTATGGACAGTGTACGCTTGCAGTGTGCCCGGATTTATTGATATTTCATTATTTGAAGAAAAAAAATTGCCGTGTCCAAGGACATTATCTTTAGAATAACGTTACTATTTTCATGTTAATCTGAGGGGATCGAAAAAAACTTGTAAATATAGGTTTTGTCGATCTCTTCCGCCAAAATAAAACATCTCAGCTTAAAAATTACCTTGCAAATTATTAAGATCTTACGAGCCATTGAAATAAATTGAGAAAAAAATAAACTCAGTCATCCTGCGGCAATAATGTGCACAACGAGCCTATTTTTTTTCGCGATGGGGTTTGACCGATTCGTACCATAGTTACAACATTTTTCCGTGAAACAAGCTTTTCATTGGCAACCCAGAGAGCAAATGTAATTAGTCCCGATGGTATTTCCGACAATTGCTCCCTCAGAACATATTTTAATTAAGATCTGAACAACTACACCCGTTGATTTATCTTTGTGGTAGCATAATTGTAGGTCCTTTAAACCGATGGTAGTTAACATCCTCGAATATTAAAATATAATTTGTATATTCGCACAAAAACAAAGGCGAAAATTTCGTCCATTTAGTCCCTTCACTAATTAGCTCCTCGTTTGATTTGTTAATGTTATTTTGAAATTTCAAATGAAGCTGAGAGGATGTGGGAATCGTAAGAATTTTACATGGGAAGAAGCTGTTGTATATTCAATCGTCTACAAGGCAATAATTAAAATTCATTAGGCGAATAACTAACTGTAACTACAATCGCTGCTTGTTAATATCACAAACCTTTTCTTTGCCAGATTCAAGAGTTAATTAAGTTAACTGCTTAAGACCGTCAACATCAAAAGAAATCACTTAGATAGAAATTCTACATCATCAAATTTATACCCACAATACGCAATTATTGCTGACTACACGCCTCAATTTTACCTAAAGACGCAAATTGATTACCTACGTTTGTGTTTCCATCTACATCATAAACGCAATATTTTGATAGATCACTTGTCAATATATTGATCACTGGGTAGAAGACGTTATATCATAATTACAAGATGTGGCATGTAAAACGTAGTCAAAAAAATACACATGATTGCACCTTTTCATGTGCCATATCAGTGAATAGTTATGATCTTATAAAATAAAAGTGAGATCTGGTACAATATTTTTAGTTTGCGAAATATTAGCCGTCCAACATGCCGTTATCAGGGTTTTGATTTTTACACCCTCAACTATGTAATCTTGGAAGCCGATTTTAGCCTATTTTTAATGATTGTCTTACCGATTGGAAACATACAAGTGTGTGTTATACAATACAATAATTTTGGTACCATCGAACTGATCTGATGATGGAACCGGAAGGTGGATAGTGGAACTCTTCTAACTATCATGTTGCATGAGACGAGCGGCGCGGTGTCGATTCCTTTACTCCTCCATTTTTCATTTTTTTAAGGAGTCGAAACGCATGTTTTTTTAAAAATCATATATAAATTATTATTCCAAGTCAGGACAATTGTTGACATTGTTCCTGACTACCAATCTCGCCTTAGCTTTCCTACCACTTTTGCGATGTTGTCTGATCAGCAAGCTGGTTGGTGAATATTCAACTCGCGAATAATTTTTTTGTCCACAATTTTTTTTAGAGCCAATGTTTTAAATGTGCCTAATTTAAAATCGATCGAAAAACCATTGCCTTATATTAAACAACATACAGGTAACGAATGTCTTGATTATCGAATCGTTATAAATCTCAACGTTTTCCAGTCAATAAAATGATTTGTGGATACGAGCAATTCACAAAATTACCAGTATCAATATCCAGTACTGATTTACACGGCCTGAACACAGCTCGGGCGTGTGAATTTTGACACCTTAATAATTTGTTGTTTGGTTAAGTCAATAAAGTTGTTTCGGTGGTTCCGACATGATTAATTGGTAGTCTACATATATGTTTCCTTACTATATGTTTCTTTTCATCGATAATCTTGTTGATTTCTTATACAGAAAAAAATATGTCTGTGAACATTGACGTATATTATAAGAATCGGTCTAATGAAACTTCTTCAATAGTGCCGACTTAAGCATAAAGCGCATTAGTGTAGATAAACCTGGCCTACGCCTGTTTAGCGGATTTGTAGTCTTCAACTTCTTGAACTTGGCGGCCTTTGTGTGATTCATGAGCACGCTAATTGACTTTCTCGTGGCCTTTGCGGATTTAGTTGCTCAGTGGTCTCCGTGTGCTAGGCAGGCTTCGTGAACATCTTAATCAGTTTCCACGTGTTTCGAGTTTCTCACGGCTTCCGCAGCTCTCACAGCCTTCGTAAACTTTTTAATTAGATTTTGTGTGTTTCGGGTCGTGTGTCATGTGGGTTTCCACTGTTCTCACGGCTTCCACGTTTCTCATGGCTGCCACGTTTCTCACGGTTTCCACGGTTTTCACGACTTTCACGATTCTCATGGCTTCCACGGGTTTCACGGCTTTCGTTGTCATCCATGATTATGCGTGTCTCGCGGCTCTTACGGTTTCCACAGCTTTTGCGTGTTAAGCAGACTTGATGATTTTGGCAGTCCTTTTCCACTAAACTAAGGGAATTCAACTTGACATTATTTTGTATTTCAAGTTATCTTCTGAGACCAAAATTAAATTTAAATGTCGCTCACGCTCAGGATAGTTCTTGTTTCAGTATATCCTTTTCCGTGCAAATGTGACAGTCAAATATATGCAATGAAATGTCTGAAAATAAACTTACGATTGTTAAATTCTTTCAATACAGTACTTTTGTAAAGCAGCCTAGGTCACATGCGTATACGAGGCTGTAGTTAGGAATTATTTCGGGGGGAGGGGGTGTAGTACCTACCAGTAGAACACTACTCTCCGCATCGCGTTCGACGTGTTCAATACCTAAGAATGGTACCTACATATAAAACGGAACGGTGGGTTGGCTAAGAATTTTTATTAGCAGGGAGCCTACAGCTTTGCTCATCCTTACTTTGTAGTTATCATTGCAGATCCAATATAAAATACTAAAGTTATATGATTTATCAACCTTTTTTTTATTATTGAACAACCGTGGTAGTTTAAAATAGTGGTTTAAATTACTAAATTATGGAAACATACTAAACATTGCTATAATAATAATTCGAGAATGATAATGGGCATCTGTACTGTTATAATTTCAATACAACGTTTATCTGATTTTAAATACGAATAGGTACTGTTGGATCGAACAAAATATTTAAACTTCACATGAAAAGCACAAAAAGGCTTAGATCCGATAAATTAGGCAACGCCGAGAGCCTCTTGATCCTTTGACATAAGATCTTAAGTATTGAGTGTCGTAAGAGCGTTTAACATCTTTATAAGAAGGTAGAATTGATAAAAAATGAAGAGAAAGGTGTCGTATGACTTGACAAGGGATGGGCGCTACCATTCGTTCGAACTTAATCACGACGTGACTTTTGTTACAAAGAGATTTATTAAAGAAATATGGATGTATTAAGTCTTTGTAACTGTATACAGGGTTATAAGGAAAGGGTGTGCTAAGCCGAAAGGAGGTCATTGTACTTATAATAAAACTAGCGACCCGCCCGCCCAGCTTCACACGGGTGGAATTTACGTGCGAAGCCGGGCGGGTCGTTAGTTATATATATAAACCTTCCATGAAAAATTATCTAACTGATGGTGAAAACCGCATCAAAATCCGTTGTGTGGTTTAGGAGGAGTTAGCGGCCATACAGACAGACAGACGCAGAAAGCGACTTTAATTTATACTATGTAGAGATTATGAACATCTTTTACTATGGGACCAACCCTGAAATCACGAAATAAATATCAGCTGTTAGTTTGTTACCATAGAAAATGGTAATTAACAGTCGACAAAATTTATCATATGGAACAGCAGATTGATTTTTTCCCCGCGATTTCAGGTTTGGTCCCATAGTAAAAGTTTTTCATAATGATTAGTATAACGAACCCCTTCAGCTTACCATATCCTTTCCTTATAACCCTGTATAGCTTTGAACTACATTGCAATCTTAGAACAAACAAACAAGGGAGATATGGTAAGGTGGCGTGGAGGGTGCGAATGAATCTGGCCTGAATCAGGCTTGATGCCTTTAGTCTATAGTGTATTTATAGTACACACTCACAAAATTGGCTGCTAATTTCATTACAAGGTAGAATTCTTAAATTCGTGTATTGGTAAAATAGTTTTTCACAATATAGACATACACGTTATATACCAGTTTTAGAAATGCATTGTAATAATGGTGGTGACTTATGAAACTCTACAGATGAAACACTGTTTTAAACTATCACGGTTGTTCACTAAAGTTATATGATTATTAACTAAGAAAGAGGGTATATCGTTATGTCTGCACCTAACTTTTTAACGGTTCGACCAACCACCCGCATTCTTCAGTCTTCCCGTGAACATGGTGCATGTAACTGCGCCGAAATATCGGGAGCTCATTCCACAACCTTACCACGGTAAATATAGTAAATAATTATCTACAGATGAAATTGTATAGCTTTTTGAGTCTGTGGGTTCTGTCTAACCTGGTGGCATGATCAGAGCAGACCCAATTACGTACCATTTCCCAAGTTCATTTCTATTAAAATGCATACGATGAAGACCTTCATTCAATCTAATAAATTTTCACGGTACATCACAGTTTACGACTCTCCTACTGTTCCAGTAAACGTGACCTTTAACGGTACGATTATAAATGCTTCATATTTCACGAATTATAACGGACAGGTTAAAGCAGACCACCCTGTAGATGGAATCTATAATGATTAACCACATTTGAATTAATAACGCGTTGAGACCAATTAGGTTAAAGAAGTATCTATAAACATCTTGAACGTGTGCTTCTTATGTTTTCAGTTCTGTGTTGGTGGTCCTTGATTAAGAAGTGCTATTTTCTACTTGAGAGAGATTTAGAGATATCTACTAATTTAATTTATGTAGGCAATTAGTACTGTTTGAGTTTAGATTACTTATTAAGTCGGTTAAAACAGTTTAGTACGGTAATTGAAGGCCTCTGCTGGTAATTAAATTACCGTTTCAATAAATATGAACATTATGTCAGAAAATGGCTCGTGATTTTTAATACCTAAAATTACGGTTTTTATGTGTTTGTAAACGGTGTTGTAAAGTTCATCTTGTCTTTCATGTTGGTCTGTATGAAGGCGAAAACGTTTTTAATAAAGATTTTTGCTAAGGAACCGTCACAGTTAGCGATGAAACGCTTTTGTTGTTGCCAAAAATATTAATATATTTCATGTTGTTCATCAAAAGTTGTATGCCTATATAAAATAGACTACTGTTCGTTGCCTGATATAACACTTTGCCATCTTGCACTTACAATCGACCGTTTTTCTTCACTCAGTGATGTAAGTCTTACATCACTGAGTGAAGAAAAACGGTCGAAAAGAGGCAAATTCACTTGCGTGAACCAAAAATTCGTTTTAACTTTGCATCCGATAGGGTTACACGAGTTATTAGTACATTGTCGTATTAATATTAAGGTGATCTAACTAAACGGTTAGCAAACCGTTTGAAAATCCATTTGTACATGTCTCCATAATTTGGAAGAGTGCAATAAATTATTAAATTAATAACCTAAAAAAATGCTGTTGTGTGAAAAGTTTTGCCATGCCGATTACACGAGAGACGTTTTCAAGCAAAAAGATTACGGCAGTGTAGCGATCCTACCCTGATTTTTAGTTTCCATTTCAACCTAATATTACCTTATGATTTAAATGCTTCTTGTCAGTAGCATTGCAAGTTACTCATAATTATTGCAATTATCGTAAACTTTTAGTGCAAGGGTGGAGTCGGCGCAAGCTAGCAATTTCAACTTTTTGCGAAAAGTAACCTCGTTAGTTAGCAAATAAGGTGATTCTCGGTAATGCAACCGTGTATAGTATAATTGGAATCTAAAAATATATTTAAGAGCTGTCGATAGCGATAACTTTATTAGGTTCGTAAAAAGTTAAATTTAAACGTTTATCGATGGAAATACGTATATCTGTAACCCAAGTAATGCAAATTCAATATTTTTAAATACTCTGGACAGAGGGTGGAATTTTAAGCCTTTTGGGGTGTCAAAACCATTGGACCGTGGGGAACGAGTCAATTTTTTATTTTATTTATCATCACGTCTAGTCGATGCAACTTGTGACTAAAATATAGGTATCTTCTTTGCTCAAAGGGTGTACAATATGAACATTGCCATATTATAACCTGGTAATGGGGCAAAAATTTCGGGAACAAATCCCACTTGTAGCGGTTTAATAGATTAGTTTAGTAGTTAGGTATTCATATATTTATTTACATTACGAAGATGGAATATTATTCAAGTTATTTAAACTAATAGACGGCTAGCGCTCACGCGCATTGCTGTCGAAAAACTCGACCGGTGTTTGGACGTTATAGACTTCCATCCTCTGGAGGTTTGCGCGGCGGAGGCTCGACGCGCGGCAATCCCGCTCTCGTTAGTTTCTCTAGTAATATTATTTAAGTTATCGCCACAATTACAATAAAATAAAACAAGTAGTTTATGCTAAAGGAACAGATTATTCCTTCTGTAGTGATAGTGTATAAACTCACATATTTTCAATCACGTTTGACTAAATATAAATTTACTAGTTACACCCCATGTGAATATGTTTATTTTTTTCGAGATAAATAGTATACAATGTCACTTTCTGGCCTTACGACTATATGCAAAAAATCACGTCAATCCGTTGCTCTATCGCTACGTGAAAAAGGAATATGCAAACAAACAGATAAACCAAGAAAATAATACACTTTCGCATTTACGATGTTAGTATGATTATAGTTTAAAATAAGGAAATAAAAAAATATGTTTATGTGTGGCCAACTTCGTTATATATAAACCGACCAATTGCTAGTCACGCTCGCGCACTCCGGGGTTCCGTACCACCACCAATTCCAAAGAAGTAAAAGCTAGTCGTAATTCCTGCCTTCTTTTATAAATGAAAATATTAAGTAAAATTCAATTAAACTAAGACGATTTTTTCAAGACCCATTGCGCTTGTAAACAAATTAGTTTTTCTCTCAAACTCTCTCAAACGACTCTCCTAATAACCCAAAACGGCTTATTATGACTGTGGCGCATCTTTAATAACAGTCCTTTAACACTGACTTATGTTAAACAGTTTGTTTTCATTAAGAACAATTAAGCTGTTGCCTTTCTATTTACCTCCCAGTGGTATCCTTGTAAGGTTTATACTTTCTTAATCCAATTAAGAAACGTTAAATTTGCGTCTCGCTGCGGGACGCGCCGCGGATCGTGGGACATTGATAATATTTTAAAATTATTTTAATGTGCGGTAAAACTTTCTAAATTCTGAATAAAATATAATTCCATAATCACAGCAAGGGAGGTTCAGTTATGTTAAAGCAGCGCGTGATGTTCAAAACATTTTTTCTGTGGGTAATACCGTTTTTTTCCCTTTTCTGTGGGTAATACTTTGTTCAGAAGATTATTCTGAACTTATCATCATCATAATCAGCCCATACTAGTTCGCTGCTGGACATATGCCTCTCCCAAGGCACGCCAATCAGCCCGATCTTTTTTTTTATTTTTTTTATAATAGATAGGCTTGCTCTTGGCCGCCATCTCGCCTGATGTTAAGCGACGATGATGCCTGATGTTATCTTCGGCTCTTCCAGCCTCTGCCAGCCGTCTTACGTATAACGTCACTGGCAACGGGTCTCAGAGCATCTTACGCTGCGCTTGCTGATTCGTGGTCTCCACTGTAAAACACGTCTACTCCAATGGTTGTCAGGGCTGCGACAGATATGACCGGCCCACTGCCACTTCAGTTTGCCAATACATTGAGCTATGTCGGTGACTTTCAGAGAAACGCCGAGCATAACTATCTCCATACCCCCTGAGAAACCTTGGACTCCTACAATTATTAAATCGTAAGCAAGACGAACCTTTTTTCCATCTGGAAAGTGCCTAAATACAACCTAACACTAAATACCTAAACTACTTGGCCTATTGTAAAATAATGGCAGTTGGATTGTCCATAGACTGTTGAAGGTCTAGAAACAAACCAAATGCTCAAGCTTACTACCAGTTTGCAGCGTACCCAGCATGCTGGCGGCATTACCAAACTGAAAGGCAATGCTTATGAGTTGAGTCAGAAAAATGACAGCATTTTGGTCACGCCTCGCATTAACCAGGCACTCTGAAAGATTTTTAAAAATGAGGTGAGCTCCCGGTCCATTGGCCCGGTTTGACCCCAAATATTAGCTAATTAGCTAAATTTAGACTAGAAAAATAAATACAGTATAATTCACATTACACATCATAGCATTATCTACGTGCATCTTAATACCACCTCAATGGAAAAGGAAAAAAACTGCATAGCAGAAGCAATACCTATATCACTATCAAAGAAATAAAAAGTCACTTTATAAGAAGAAAAACAAGCAAAATATATACAGCACAATGTACACATCATAGCATTATCTACGTGACATCATCTTAATACCACCTTAATGGAGTAAGAAAAAAAACTGCTCAAGTAGGTAACTATAGTCCATGTGTGGTTTGGGTAACCATAAACATGCGTTGACAATAGGATGGCCCACTAAAAAGCTAATATGTCAATAGGGGACATACTGTTGCACAACAATGCCCATTCTTGAAGCACTGCCATGCGTGTAATTTTATTAAATAGAGATGCCCCCGTAGAGGATTGATAGGTCTGATGGCATGGGCTTTACAATAAAAATCGAGCGGACTTATCATTTTGCGATTTTTTTATAAAACGTTAGGAGAACCATAGATGAAAGCTTTTCAGAGAGATGTATAAAAAATATATCTTATAGTTATGTGATTATTTACGGGATATTTACCGTGGTAAGGTTGTGGAATCAAAATGAAAATGTGGTAAATATCGCGTAAATAATCATATAACTTTAGTGAACAACCGTAATCGTTTAAAACAGTGTTTTAGAATATATTATGTTTCCAGTTGACTCAATAGATGGCATTATAAACGTAACTATTTAGCACAAACTACTTAAAACCCGCCGGAATCACTTAGGTATCGGTGCCCGTTGAAAACTACTATTCAAAAAATCTAGGACAGCTGATTTGGAAGGGTTGGCGATGTTTTAGCACAAAATAAATAGGCACAGAAAGCCGGCTCCATACACCGAGCGTTAACAGGCGCACGCATACAAAGACGCGTACGTACACGGATCTCAGATCAAGTCAGTTGAACGCCAGTCGCATGTGCCCGCACTTTGGCAATACATGTAATTATCGTTTCGTGTGACAATCGTTATAATTTACAATGATTTTTCTATCGTCATATTGCATAAAACTTTATTCAATTTTAAGTAAGTACTTTAATATTTAATTAACCGTGCCGTAATCGACGAAGGTATTTTTCTGTAAGTAACCAATTTATTTTTTATAAGAAATAAATATGTTTTAAAGTAATATATACATATTAAATTGTTTTATTTGAAACTTCCAAATATAAACTTTTCACAGAATATTATAGTTGCTTTTACAACCCTATATGTGCAATTGCCGCTACGGTTGCGCCTAGGTTATTCAAATCAAGGTCAACCGAAGCCAGTCTTCTGTACCTATTTACTTTGTGGTCAGTATGTGTATAATTTGTGGCATGTGTCTTAATAATAGTGAGAATATGTTTGCATAAAATTACCGTAAGAAAGCCCAGAAAAACTCTCCTTGAGACGTTAATGATGCTCTGACTGAATCTTCATGTTTTAGGAGCACTGACCTTAGTCAATACATACAAAAGGTAAGTCCTTATTCTGCGATATACACACTTTACAGAAAGGGTAACATCCGCCGTGGATGCACATCCGGAAAGGTGCTATTTCAAATAAAAGCACAGACATAATTCGTCATATTATTCATAAATAAAAATCAGTGCAAGATCGGGCAGATGTGAAAGGATTGCACACATGTTGGAAAGGTGCGTTATGGTTACAGACCATGACTTGTGCCAAAGTACCACTTCTCTGCGCAAACAATTCTTCATATTATAAGTTTGCATCTGTCACGTTACGCATCAATATTTGACCCTTTATCATTTTGCGAAAGGTTTAGAAGGCTTGAATATGCTCGGCATCTTCAAAAACTTTGGCAAGTGAATCTGTCGATTCACTACGTTTCTGTACTTTGTTAAACAACAACAAAATAAATTGATAGATGCAAAAGTCGAAATGGTCGAAGCATCTCTTGACCAAAATGCTGGTCGGTATCTTGCGCAACGTGTTAGTATTGCAATCCAACGCAGTAATGCGGCTAGCTATATATTTATTTTAATGTAGTCAAGTTTGTGTCTTATAAATAATGTACAAAATAAACTAGTTTGCCAGAAAACATTGATCAGCAAAATTGCAGTTTATGCTTTCCAATTTTAAACTCTGCGTTCATTTAAAATCTGTGTCGGTAAAAACATTCAATTTAAACTCATAGTTGTCGTTCCCCAATAAACAAAAACAAAACCGCAATTGGGACCAGAAAAAGCTTGTACTCAATAAAGTCGCGACGCAATCGAAGATGTTCAGTTGAAAGCGCGTGGCGCGGTGTCCCTCAAAGCAATCCAGTTTAGCAATTAAAGTTACAACTTTATCAAAGACATCCCAATACGAAGGACCACCGAGGTTCATATCTGCTAAGAGCCTTTTTAAATATTAGCTAGGCTTTACTTGAAAATGTAATGGGACTGTCAGTTGATTGCGCCGGTCTATAATCCCCAGAATGAGTTTATTACAAATACTGGTCCAATTATGCATTAACTTGTACATGCAAATTGCTGAACGAGACGAACAAATAGAAGCAGTTTTAGCATTTTACATGAACACGTCTACGTTTACACGGAATTTAAGATTGGTATATACTTTCTTGGTAAATTGAAAATGAAGCAGCGAAATTGCAAGTATGGTCTGGTAAGTTCAATTTATTCTACTTCCTTCAAGGATCACCGTTAAATATTTTTGAACGATTATTGAACACTCAATCAAAAAGCATTTCCATTATAATTTTCACAATGGGATCCTTTCAGTTTATTGTTAGTTTCGTTTTAAAATCGCAAAATATAGGAGTGACAAAGGTTGTAATTATCGGTTTTGGTTCCGTTGGCTTCTTCATAAGGCTTTGTGAGGCTGGATGTCTCTATTTTGCGATTTTCTAAGGTGTGGGCTGGCTAAATGTTATTTGACGAGAGTATTGTGAGCACGCCCGTGGTGCTATTGTGCACTGCGCTTTATTCCTGGATGTATCACTCCCACTATTTTATTATAGCTTGCGAATTCACTTGCACGAAGAATATGACGGATGGGATGTATGTAGCGTCTAGGGATTCTATTGTTCATATGTGAGAAGTTATATGACTCTTGGGAGACATTAAATAATACGTGAATTATAATTGCAATTCTTGCGATAATATTCTATTAGTAATCGTTTTATTTGTCACTTTTAAAGCATTATTCTCTTCGGGTTCATTGCTAATGGTCATCTAGATAGAGTATCACACACTATACACACATCTAGATAGAGCAGTCTTATAGCGTATGTCAATTTACGTATGAATTATGAACTTATCAAATATCTTACAGAAAACTCAGATGACTGTTTACTATGTTCATTTAGTTTACTATTTTTTCATAAATCTTTTTGAGCATTCCAGCAATATTAAAACACGGTCAGTTTTTACACTTAAAATCACAAACAAAGTAAATAAACTAAAAGCAGGTAAATTTTGTGCCACTCGAGGCTGAATGGCACAAAATTAAATATGAATTGCTTCTCGGAGGCGACATCGAGTCTATTAAAATCAAGTTTAGCGCCTTCTTCAATGGATGATTGAAAGCGTCTAAACAATTCAACTCAGTCGCAGTCAATGGCATGGGACACATAACTTTTTTTAGCACAATGCCAGTGACAATGGCAAGCCCATTGCTTTTGAATACCGTGTAAAATGGAGCTCTTCGTTCTACATTAATGTAACTTTTTCAGTTATTCACTGAAGGCAATGCCGCCCAGAGTGCGGGTTGCATAGTTGACCAACGCTCCGTGATATTCAAAAGCTGCTATACACGCAAAAATAACCTTTACCATTTTATTTAATAGAATCTATTTTAAGAACAAGTTGATGCATTTGTTTTGATGTAGGTATTCCTTTGGCCATGGTCTCTGTTGAAGAATCTAATACAATAAAACTTGTTGTTTAATTTTCACTTTACCCACCGTAATAAATTTTAAATTGCACTAAGCGCAGTGACAGTTTATATTATTGTATTATTGTACTTGTTTCTTCGTTACATGCTTGTAATGAAAGTGGTTTTGTCTGCTTCAAGTGTCTATAAAGATTTTTTGGCGCCATTACCGCCTGTTTTTCACTGGTAAGGTTGTGTCTCACACTCTATTTATATCTGTGTTTGTCAACGTTTGTATTGACCTTAAACACAGATTTAATATCTGTGACCTTAAATGAAATATGAAAAGAACAATTATGCATTATAACGATAGACTAATTTTTGTGTCGGAAATTATCACAGATGTACCACCTCTGTGGAAATTATAGAAGAATTTTAATGGTAAATCGTGGCGAAAACTATTTGACACATAAACATTTAATTTTATGTATTTACATTTTCCTGCGCAACATTTTTTAAAGTTTTTTTTTTGCTAGGCATGTTTTAGAATTAACTTATCTATTTTATTTAACACAAATTTTAGAAACTATGCAGAGTTTTAGTTAATATTTTAAGGTATGTTTGTACGAGTAATTCAATATCACACTGATAAATATTGGTCAATACATCTAAATAAATTCATTGGCACGTGTACAAAGGGTCCGCGATCCACAACCTCTATTTGAAAGAATATTCCAGGTAAGGGTCGAAAAAAATTGATTTGTGGCGAGGCGGGGGGAACGATGGGTCCCTATCCAAATTTTTTAGGCAAGGTGCTCCCATAAAAGCGGCGCGGGAGAGCTCAGAGCTCATTCATTAGATAGCCGCAGAGAAAGACGAAGCTCTTACAAATCTTACAAACATTACGTGATCACAATGTTACAAGGAATCCAACACAAACCTGCCGAGTACTCATACTCACCAAGGATGGTGGCGATTGCCCCCGTTCCGGAAGGAAAACATCTAACTCTGAATTTGCAAGAAAAAAAATACACCTACAAGAGTACTGGTAACACCGGCGCTCAAGCTGCATCGATCGCAAGAAGAAACGCTCGCGAAAGAAACCGTGTGAAACAAGTGAACGACGGATTCAACGTTTTAAGGAAACGTCTTCCTGCTTCTGTTATCGCTGCCTTGTCCGGTGGATCCCGGCGAGGTTCCGGGAAGAAACTCAGTAAAGTGGACACACTGCGAATGGTCGTGGAATACATCAGATACTTAGAAAGCTTGATCGAAGAAAGCGATGCAGCTCTCGGAATCACGAAGCCACAATTGATTGAAACTCCTTATGAAGTGGATGAAGGAATTTATGCAGGCTCACCGTTTTCATCTCCAGTACCATCGCCTTCATCTGATTGCTCTTCTGGTGTGTCGTCAGCTCATTCTGCAGTATACGTGCCTAGCTTCCAACATCACGAGGAACAAATAACTCCAATGGATGAAGATGACTTGCTCGATGCTATAACGTGGTGGCAACAAAAGTGAACCTTTGAAAATAGTTAATTCGAGTAGATTTATTATCTAGTCATGTGTGCCTTTAGTTCAAGATGAGTTGTTGTGTTGTAAAATATTTTGTAAATAACTTCTACGATTGTAGGTTTCTAGGAATAAAAGGCTGGTTTTAATATTAATTCCTATGTTGTTTAAATAGAGGCTGTGAAGTAATATATTACTGTAATTTTAATTATATAAGACGGTAAATGAAATAAAATAACAATGTGATGTAATGTGGAATTTTAATTATTCTTTTTAAAAATTGCTTTACAGTTCAACCTACTTCAATAAAAGTAAGCTCTAAATTCGACTATATTTTTGGCGTATATCACAAGATATCTTTGTCGATTTTGAAACGATTATAATATTTTTTTCTTTTTGAGTTGGCAAAATTTCTATGCTGGTATAATTTTGAACTAAAATTACTTTTGAAGAAAAATTTCTACCTCTGTGGGTGAAAATTATGGGATGAATCTTGTTTATTGAAGTTTCCGTGAACACAATAGTACTTTTTTGTAAAAAAATATTTATTTAATGAATAATCTCCATAACTACGAAGTTTTGCACTTAAATAGTATATTAAAATAGTAACATAACATTTAAATAGTATGAAGTATATTTGCCAAAATTTGACGAATAAGATTAAATTGCCCACTAAAAAGAAAAACACGAAAACCATAACGCAGGTCACTAAAAAAATTATGTTGACAATATTGCTTTTCATGGTTATAACTCTATAGTACCATGGAGGTTTATAGACAAACTTTTATTGCTTTATGTATAGTGATTTCCACGAATATGGTGATAGTTTTGCATTATTTATATAGCTTTATAGTGCACACCAGAAATTAAAAAATAACGCCATAAACGTGCTTTATAGCAATTTTAGAAAGCTAAGTTATTAAATTTCAGTTATAAAATTCAGCATCATCAATTCAGCCATAGGACATCCGCTGCTGGAGATAGGCTTTCCCCATCGATCGCCAAAAGGGCCGATTGGAAGAAACCTGCATCCAACGTTTCCCTGCTGTTGATAATGTAGTCATGTATTTTATAATTATTTATTTTATTCTGCAGTAATGCCTTTTTCCTTCTCTTGTTCCTCGCGCTCGAGAGTTTTTGACCACTTTTAAGTTAATTTGCAAAGACCAAAAAGGCATCCTAATAAGTTATTATTATCATTCAGACAAAACATTTTCACCTCGACAAAAATAAACGAATGTCATCGATAGCCAGCCATGGCCTGCAGGAGTGCAGGCCCTGATTAAGGCATCGAAGCTCACTCGGTACATTGTTATACGAGATTAATAGTGTTCGCTGAGATAAGAGGTGGGAGCTAAATGCATTTACATGTGCGAATGCAAAAAGACTGATAAAGCGACAATGAAGATCGTGGCCTATAAGAGTTGTAACGTTCACAGTTGAGACACACTGCATTGGAGAGAAATTTAAACAAATATTTCAAGATAATCAATTCAGCGTTTGGTTTACTGAAAGAAATAAGACAAGAAAAATAACGGAAAGTACCAACACAAGTGGATTTTTTTGGATATTTTTTTTTAGTAATTTTTAAACTTTCGCGATTTGAACACATGTTTTAAATGTTTATCGGGACTTATCACGTATTATTTAATTTAGGCAAAAAATGTACCTTTCGCTCTACGTTTCCACCATGTTACAATGGCCGTGGTCACGAGCTGACTGAAAACTGTTTTTTTTATACCCAATAGACGGGGTTTCAGGAGAATTCAAACTCTTGAATATTTTTAAATTCAATTCCTATTGTAAGTAATAACTAAAACTTTTACTGTTTGCAACATCCTGTAAAATGGTATACTTGACGTATTATGTGGCAATGTATAAATTAATAAATATAAGTTGAGGAAATGGTAACAAGCGATTTTTTTTCTTGTAACTATTTTACTCTGTCAAATAAAAAGATATTAAAACGAAAATAATAAATTTTTTTGTGCTTTTTTTTTTGGATGCAATTAAGATTATGTACTAACGGCTTAATAAATACGATAAAAGCGTGTGATAACTTAAATTTTCTTTGTCTCGTTTTCGCACGTGACAATTTCCTTCAACGATATTATGTTGACAGATCAGTTTTAAGCATAGATTAACTAGAAAAATTTCTAAGTTAGTCCGTTTTTTCTTTAAACAGATCTTGGAGTTCTCTAAGACCTATTTGGAAGCAATTTCTACAAATATTATAATTTTAGTTGTTGTCATATTCATTCATTAGTTTTGGCGCTAACATAAAAAAAACAAACCGCCTCATGTATTATTTTTCTAAACTTGTGTATTTTCAAGTGTTAATGTGTATTAATGGTTGATCGTTACCTGTCTGTGAACGTGTGAGATTGTGGGATATAATCTAAAGACGAAAAAAAGTATATTTACCTATTTATTTAATATTGTTAAATTTACCTACAGAAAAAAATACAAATTTCGTTCTAAAACAGATTTAATAAAACTTCTCTTTCCTAAAAGTTTACCTGTCTTATACACTCGTGTGTAAAACAAACAAATTTATATCCACCTGATATAACAGTAGATTGCAGTTTACGATTATTGAAAATACTGATAGAAAGGGACACTAACGAATGGAATTAAGAACAACTAAGGTTTAAAGTCACCTAATTGCAACGTTTATTTTGAGACCAAAGAACAGACGTGGGAAAATAGCAGATTAGAATTGCGTGTTAGTTCATTCAAACGAAAAGATTAGCTTTTTAATCTAGGATTACATTTCATTTTTGTACCTTTTTGCTTCCGTTTTCAAACAAAATCTTTTAAGTTTCGATACTTTTAAGACTTGTTTTTATTCCGGAACTATTAAATCGAATCGGATACATGCATTGTATTGGTAATCTCGTTTCATGGGGCACGTGAGCTTTGTTCGGTTCGTGATATTTGCGAAATCTGTACGATAAAGAAAAAAGTCGACCTTCACGTTTTGCGTTTTCGTAACGTAAGCAAAATTATTCTTGTATCGTTACAACAAGTTGTCAATGTACACAATAATGGTAGCAGAAGTCTTTTGATACAAACCAATATTTAGTAAAAACAGGCAAATCTAAGATTTTCATCATCATTAAGTTTCAAAACAAATAGTCGTCATTAAACTTGCACCGATTTTATTTTCCTTAATCGGAATAGTAACTCTTTATTGTAAGTGACGATTAAGGCACAATGTATTTGAGAGAGGCATGTAAATCTTGTGTTGTTTTGCGCGTACTTACCTTATCCCCGTCCTTTATCTCTTCATACTAAGATTGTCTGGAAGAGATCGCGTATAGCGCTAAGGCCGCCAATTGTTTCACTAGTTTTTAAGTTGTTTTTGTCGTATGTTTGTAATGTTTGTTGTGAACAATAAAGAGAGATCTAACTATCTTAACAAACCAAATAAAAAAATAAAAAAAATAAAAAATTGTTTGCCTTATATAATCAGATTAACAATGTTAGCGATGCAAATCTCTATAGTTTCTGTTACCGATCTCCCCTACTGTCTAGGGACCATTGTCTATCCATTTCACTCGACTTACTTCTCTAACAACTATAATGCGATTGTTATTGTTAATTTCTATCATCTCTTGTACTATTTGAAAGGATGCATTCATCCGTCATACTTTAATTAATCTTTCACTTTCACTCATATTGTTTTGTGATAAATCTTAGTTAGTTTGTAAAGATGCGTTGAAATGTAATTATAATGAAATTAATTGCTGTTTTTTAATTCGAAACTTATTTAGCCTATGGTCTACATTGGTGGTGACCACAAGTCCAAGTGAGCATACATAAAATTCAGAGTAAATATAATTTTTTGTCAGTATAAAAAGTAGTATTGTATACATACAATTTCTAATAATTGATTTGTATTGTGACGTGTAAATTTATATTTATAAATACATTTACTAAATGACTGACAATTTTTTTTTCTTTTGCTCAAAGTGATCCACAAACATTCGAATGTTCAAACGTATTCGCTTGTAGTAAAAAAAAAATACGAAAAAGTGTCCTAAGTTAAGCCTTTGTCGTTATAATAATGCTCAATTTAGCTTGCAACTGATGTAAACTTAATTCACAGTTACCTTTAAAGTTAGAATTGATTTAGTCTTCTTATGGTTGTATTGTGGTGAATGAAGCTTTTAAGTATTTTCAAATTTTGATGCTGCAATATATCGATGTGACATAATTATATTATTTGTTTGTACTAAATTGTTCAAAGCTAGGTTACAAAGTACAGTCTATAGCAGTAAAATATTTTCTTTATATCTCTATCTCTATCTCTAAATATTAACTTGAATAGTATTTTTTTTTAAAATTATGTTGATCTTTATGATTATTTAAATAAATGGTCGTAAATAATAAACTTATGAGGTCATTAAGGGCTATCACTTATGCAAATTGGCTTATTACCTGATTTAAATTGTTTTAAATTTCCATTTTATATGCCACTTAAATATTAATCGGCAATGTTTACACATGATCTTTTATTTATTGATTGTCGATGTCTGATTTTTGCAAAATTTCAGCGGTCTTTCACATAGATCATAGTATCGCAAAAAGCTTTAATATCAAACTCTATAATGACAAAACAATGCACTAAAGAAAAAAAATGCAAGGGTACCTTGCATTTTTTTTTCACTAAATAAAATAATATGCGATAAGTCCCGGTAAACATTTATAACACTGAAAAGCAGCTGGATTTCAAAACTTCGTGATTTAAATTACTGCTATCGACAAGAAAACTACCTATTTTATTTTGATAATTTTTGAACTTAAAAAATGCAAATACATCTGTCAATCACGAGATGTCTATTCAATAGAAAGCAATTACAAATTTCTTATTAGTAGCATCACGACTTAAATGTGACCAGTTGACCGCAAATTCAAAATATCTGGTTGCACTAATGCCAAATATGAATGGTGAAACTTGACCCCGAGAAGCTCCCCTAATCAATAATTTTTATCTATACTAAAATTACATATTTCAATCTATCTCTCCCTATACTTAAAGTTTTGCGTAAAAAATATTGCTACTGCAGACATTTGCACAAACGAAATCGGAAGACGCACTTTAAATGTGCAATTTGAGAATGATTTCCGCATGAACTGCATCAAATAACTAACACTCATCTTGCAACATTTTTTTCATTATTTCCTCTAAAGTTTTACAAAACCGCTGAGTTTTTATTTCGGGCGCTTTTTCTCTAGATGTGGGTGTTTTGTGCAATTTCTACTTGAAAATGATTGCTCAATGATGTTAACCACGTAATCCAGCGGTTTTTATCTTTCGATTCAATAAAACATCTTTGAAAGTAACCGACGTGCGTTTATTACGGTTTGATGGCATTCAAGTTCAATTCAATATTTAGAAAATCGGTTCCCGTTCGGTTGTTCAAATAAATATTACTAGATCACCGCCAGTTTATGGACTGTTGTATTTTATTAACGAACACGTTTACAAATGGTAATGCTTGGGCATATTCGTAAAGATGTCTTTGAGCGTGCGTGTGCATGAAGTTATTAGTTCGAAATGTTTGAAATATTATGTTATTTTTAAACCTTAAATCTACAGCCGTAGAGCTTACAGTGATACGTTATTTTTTCAAAGCTTGTATTAGCATAAGAGATGTAGTTGTTGTTTAGAAGGACGGTAGCAAGTCAGTGATTTACTAAGAACACCGCTGCGCTTACTATATAAAGTGACCTTTATGTAATAAGTTACTCCCTATAGATATTCATTGATTGTTGTACTTACAATATTGGAAGAAAATAAACTTGGAAATGAGGGTTAGTTATTAGTATGAGAGAACATGGCTATAGTTAAAAACTAGCATGTTTATTAAAAAAAGTCTGTTGTTTATCGACAAAAAAGGAAACAACGTAGTCACGTATCCAACACTAGTAGGTACTAAAACAAATGATAAGTGTGAGAAAAATATTTTAGTTTTGAGCTTTTTGGAACGCAGTATAGTTACTAGTACATGCCTAGTAATTTAACAAATACTTAGCTTCCAACTTTTGTTCTGGATGAAGATGGTATTCAAATTTCCAACAAAACTTTTTGCTTCTAGCCTGTTGCACCTTGCTTGATATTTTGGTGACAAAAAATTAATTTAAAGGATGGTAAAAAGCGTGATGCTTAAAACGTCGGCGTGAATATCATAAAGGAGGATTATAGGTTGGAAAGGCTTAATGCTCTAGGATTCAATTAGATGAAATAAGCTTAAGTGGAGAATATCCGCTGTTTTGACAGCACTTAAATTAAGAGAGGGTTGCTTCCGTCAAATTTAAGGCAGTTACGTAGAGGTGACAGCTCTTAGCAGGCAAGGGAAACATAGTATTAGCGGTATGCGTTTTGATTTGGACTGTGTACTTTTTTTCCAATTAAGTATTAGGTTTGCCAATCTCTCCGGAATGAGTCAAGTAGAGGTTGGCAAGAGGTAGCGGAGGACCGAGATTTATGGAAGGAGATGGGGGAGACCTTTGCCCAGCAGTGGGACAGTCTAGGATATTTTTTTTATTTAGGATTGCATTTCACCTGCAACTCCATTGATGTTAAGCGATGATGCGATCTACGATGGAGCACGCTTGCCTAGAAGAAACCGTTTTACTCGTGATTTAAAGACACCCAAAATGTAACTATCGGGAAACGCCCATCAACAAATAGCTCGATATATAGATACATTCTAAAATACTAGAAAATCTCATAGATAACTATGACAGTGGCTCTTCACATCGCCCATAGGACCATAGCATGCGCTCCTAGGACTTAGGATGTTTTTTTTTATTGTTCACACCATATAAGATATAAGCCAAAGCCAAAACAAAGTAGTGCAAAAACTGACTACCGTATCGTTAAAATCTCTCTCTCAGGGAACTTTGATGAAGCGAGTATTCATGGTAGAGTTATCAACGAATCTTTTTTGCAAAATTAAATAAGAAGTTATAATATTTTATTATGGTAAGTAATATTAGATTCGGAGTATGATATATAGATAGAGACTCTTTATTGTGTACACAAGAAATAAAAATTACAAACAGATAGAAAACACTTACGAGCTAGTGCCACAAGTGGCGGCCTTATCGCTAAAAGCGATCTCTTCCAGGCAACCATCGCAGCAATTGCAATTGCATTTGCCTATGCAGATTAATCTTACGTTAGTAATTCTCGTATGGTAAAAACAAAATGATTTTATTATTAGTCAACAAACAGTAAACAATGCGGCCAAAAACAATAAACAGCAAAGTTTGAATTACTTGAATATTCCTAAAAATATAAATAAACAGAAAGATACGTTGTTACCGGATACAATTATTCTAAAAACGTTTGTTTTTTATCTGGAAAGACAAAGCACTTGGCGTTCCAAAACAAGTGTACCAAGTCAAAGATAGGTTTATCTGCCATAGTTATCGGCTAGCCATTGGCGCGTATAGTATGCGGGCTGTTAATTAAAACCACCTTATATCCATGGCGTTAAGATGTATATTTGTATTGTTATTTACTACTTGGTCTATTGTCGAGAATATTCAGAACGTGACAGACAGTTACCGTCAGTATTGAACTCCAAAGTGCGAACTAGAAATGTAATTTTGTTTTACTTGAATCGACAAACTTAAGAGGCAGTCCTCAAAGTATCATCATCATCATCAGCCAGAAGACGTCCACTGCTGAACATAGGCCTCCCCCTTTAACCTCCACACTGAACGAGAACCTGCCTTTTGTATCCACTTCCGTTGGAGCCGTTTGGTGATATGTTGGAGTGGTTTGGTGATGTCTCGGTACAAGCACACATACAGTACACCACTACAAAATAAAAATAATTTAGATGGTTTAGATAGAGTAGACCAGAATATTACTAGTTGTTTACTCCAAACTGAGATCTCACGACCCCTATATCTTCGCAAGCACTTGACTGATTTTGCATGTATTCAAACATGTATTATTAATTTTATTACAATTACTCAAAAACTTACAGCTAAAAACAAAAAAAAAAAATTGAGACAACTAAACTATACTACTACTACTATTATATTGAAATAAACTACTTGCTCACAAAATTTAATGAAGATCGAATCAACAATACGCAAGTTATCGTCAAATGAACACAGAAACGCCAACTTCTCTCATTATAATCTGAGAACTCTTTTCTCTCGGCCAATCACACACAAGTCAATCTAGTTAAAGTGTCTATAGGAACCATAAAAATATCTTAGTATTAGAAAGAAATCTTAGTATACTAAAAGAGACCGCAAGGAAACGCAGGCCGCTTCCAACCGGCCCTTTTGGAGATCGATGGCTTTGATGAGGCTTTTGCCAGCAGTGGACGTCCTACGGGCTGAAACGATGATGAAAAAGAATAAACATTTGGTCCGATAATAATAGACTTTGAGCATGAAAAAAATATTAAAGGTAAAGGACAGTACTTCAGAAAACAATAATAATTCCAATTAATTAAATTAATGAATGTCTCCTGGTGACAATTAAATTCATTAATTTACCATAATAATTAATTAATGACGTTTAAGGTGAGGTCAGATCACAAATTATATGAATGATAATCGCCACAACTTGGCAATATGTTTTTACGTGACATTTAAAGTTCTTCAAGAAACCATATTTGACTTAGGTCAAACAGGGTTTCTTTAATAAGAACAACAATTACTAATTGCTTTAAAATATTTTATAAAAACTGTATAAATACTCTATACAAAGTAACAAAAATTCTAAAATACTCTATTGCATTACGTACATGGATTTTTATAAATTGGTCTGTCTACTTTTCGGTGACTAAAAGTTTCATGTGGAAGCGACTGAAGTTTTTTTTTGTAACGGATTTGCTTATCAATAATCTATTCAGAAGAAGAAGAACAGTCTAAAACATAACGTAGAGTAGAGATAAAAATATACATGTTTCGTTCAGATTTTTATATTGTTATTGCAGCTTTCAGACGCATTCTCCCAGCTACCGGACTGTACAAAAACACCGAAAAGGCTAATAAAATCACAAACGTAAAACCAACTCTTCATACAACGTGATAAATTATGAACCAACTGTCCAGAATTCCCACGTATCTAGTGTGCGAAAAACTTCCGCGTCAGGTGCCTTCACAGAAAGGGTTCACAAGCCTCAAAGGGTTCCCACTATTATTATTCTCTTCGTCAATTCCTCTCAAGTGTCAGTCTTTTTTCTAGCTATAAAACTAATATTGGTAAGGTCCCATCCTCTTCCGCTACGTTTTTTGTCTGCGCAGTGCAATGCATTTAATTTAAGGAAAAAAGCTATACTCTATTTGAACTGCTTTTAGACTTTTTACAATGTTATATAATATCAAATTTATAGTGAGATCACAAAAACAAAATTGTAATGGTTTAAATCAGGCGTAGAGTTGTAATTATTTTACTATACTGTGTAGTTCTTTCAAATGTTTATGAACATTTATCTTGGAAATGTTACTGTTATTTCTATCTAAAGTATTGTTTTAGAAAAGATATAAGATAAAATGTCACCTAAAACAGTTAACATTAATCTTCTGTAAGTACATAATTTTGATAAAACAAAAGAGCAACAGCTTCATAGATAACACATGAACTATTGTACCACCCAAAGGCGAGAAAAGAATCTAATTAAATTATAATATTATCTAATTAGATACAGCGTACACTATAATGCTTGCATCTTCGTTTATTTCCTTAGATTATGTATTTTCTTAACGCTGTAATCGAAATCTTATTAATTTATTGTAGGGTACATTTTTGTTTGTATCTATATGTAAATTCATAGTGTTTGTTTCGTACAGAAGTGTCGCCCAAGTGATGAATGGACAGGCGTTGATTTAAGAGGGTACAACTTGAATGAACGAAGCTGATATTGTGTTGCCTTGTATTGTAGCGTTAATGCAATAAAACTATAAAACTGAACCTACCACTCCAACTTTAACTGTCGCGTTATTACGACGAAAAATATCTTTGGAATTAAAAAATACACGTATCGAACTAATTGAGATATAGTCTAAAAAACAGATCAGATGTGTAAGATCGGATCGTGAACATATAAGACAAATCGCTTCCAACTTTGTCAACCTTTGGGTGCTCTAAGAAACACGCTTGTTCCCCATTCATCCATTTTTTAGTTCTCGAGGTACAAATTAACAATGGACGCGGTCAGGTTGCACACAAAAAATTAAGGAACAAGTTTTTCCCAAAATTCCTCCTTTAACATGAAGGTTTTATAGCGTTTAGTACTTTGTTCATATCTGTATTTTATGAGCTTGATTCGGGACAGCTTAGCGGCATATAAAAGGATAGATTCACATCGGTGCCTTTTGTTCGTTCTGTGGGTGATCTACATTGACAAAAGTGTTAACATATAATGCCATAAAATATTTTGACTTCTCTTTTAGTGGACATAAGCGGACAGCTTTATTTTTTACACGGGTGAAATATGTTTTAAGGGTTCATTTCTGCTCTACTCGGTGTTTAATAATTCGTTTTTACTCTTGTGATACAACAGGTGGATAAAAATATGTACCACTGCTATAAACACTTTAATTTTAAATAAATATAATAGTAATAGTAGGACATACTTACGCATATTACTTAGTACATAAAAGTTTGATAAATAGGTACGTACGTATCTAAAATAGAAACAAGAAATTATTACAATAGAAACCTTTTGAATATTTTTTACTAAACATAGTGGTTTAATTACAGGTTGTCTATATCTAATGAAAGCAGCGTATTTAAAACTATTAGAATATTTTATACCAAGGGTGGTATTTACCCTTTACCTACCCCTGTCAGGCTCGAAGCTCGAAGCGTTAATTTAGCTAAAAGTATGATTGCTAGCCATTTAACAAAATAAAATTAATTATATTACGCCTCAGGCTGTGTAGCATTCTCTTAGGGATCTATATTTAACAATTAAAAAATAACCCAGTGACCATTAAAAGTGATGATTTTATGAAACTAGAGCAGTTATAATCTTCCTTCTGCGTTTTGTTTTCAATTCACAATTGACAAACAATGATAAAATCGATTTGTGGACCGCTGTCAAAAGTTATATTTATTTTCTTTACAAATTCATAGAATCTGTGCGAATTGAACATCGAGATGTTTGCGGGCAATGGGCATTGTTCGCGCGCGCAGCATTTTTCACACAAAGGGCAACCCTTTGGCGACACAATGCGCGTCACTAATCTAGATCATGTGCACTTTTGTGCCGCTTTATGCGTACGTCATCCTCCCGTTCCCGCTTCGATATCTCACTCGATGTCGATTTATAAAATATTACTATCCAGGTAGCGTCTCCCACGGACAACAATGCAAAATCACCCAAACTTCAAAATCACCAAACAGGAAATGAAAAGTTGCCAGTATGCCGCTTCCTAAACATTCCCCTCTACGTTGTGTAAATCATTGTAGGATCAAAACGTTTCATTTTAAACTGCTCCTGGTTATTTGTACATTTAACTTTCTCCGTAATCGTAAATTACGGCCAATCGGCGGTGTTCAGAAGACGCTGGGTGATTAGAGTGGCGAAGGCGGTCATTAACGCATGTGCAACAATTTTGCCAATAATTATATAAAATATTGGCAGCGGTCACATGTGTGTTTATTACTCATTACTTTGTAACCTCTGGTTTGGACTAACGGTGCTACCTTCGACATCCGACAGGATGCATTAGAGTCGTTGTTATTATTATCTACTACGATTATGTGAGTACCTGTTTAAAGGCAAAGTTATCAAGATATTAGAAGACAAAACACCTGGAATCGGAACTAGTTCTAAGTTTTCCCCATAGATAGATAGGTTTCAGGAAAGTGGTATTTGTTTAGGATTCAATTCTAATTATGTATATGAAAATGAAAAATAAACATTACTTTCTACTTTAAAATTATTGTCATAGTTATTAGTTTATTGTATTAGTTATTGTCATTAGGGCTGATTTTAATTTATACAGGGTTATGCATATAGACTGCAATAAGCCGAAAAGCGGTGATTGTACTCATTATTATTAACAACTTTTACTATCGGACCAACCCTGAAACCGCGAATCAAACAGCTGTTCCATACATTTGTCGAGTATCAATGACCGTTTTCTATGGAACAGCTAATATTTTTTTCGTTATTTCAGCGGTGGTTCTATAGTAAAAGTTGTTAGTTGTTGTATAATGATGAGTATAATGACCTTCTTTCGGCTTAGTACATTCTAAATGTGTAACCCTGTATGGTATTTTGATACAGCGCTAGAATCCGGTATCGCTGGATTCAACAATACATATTTCAGTTTAGTCCATCAGTACCCAGTATCCAGCACTCCACAGGTCCAATAACGATCTCAACAATGACCTTGACTTACTGGCGAAGGAAACAAAAATAAACACTTGATTCCTGATGCGTTGAATTGAAATGTAATCAATGTAAATCAGCATATTTATGTGCCAGTTTAATTAGATACCTTTTAAATCATAATGTTCGTAAAGATGACTTCTCTACTCTATCCTTAGTTCTGATTTGCAATCCGGGCTGCATGTGCCCGAAGGACATCTCTGAGTGTCATCCCGCACTGGCCGCGACTTAATTGGTACGAAAAAATCGATGTCCTCCTCCTAACTACCGGTTTCGTAACAGGATACCAAAATAAAATGATCGGCCACTTTATAAAAGGTATGGTTAGTTTAATTTTGGTGAATTTTAATGACGATGTACTCGTAACAGAGCGAAGGAATTATTGGGCGATTTTTACAGGATGCAGGGAGTCGCGCAAGTTTCTCTGAGACACCGAAACCAATGTTTGGAAAAGTTGCGGATTCTTAGAAATAAGAAGAGAAACCATAGTAAAAAGAATAATTCCACCATAGTGCACACATTTGTATTTATCGAGTTATATTCAAAACTCAAAAGTTTTTTTTTTTTTGCCTTTAATGCTGGCGTGTTTCTGGCTCAACGCATAAGCATTGCCATTCAACGTGGTAATGCCGCCAGCATGCTGGGTACGCTGCCAACTGGTAGTGGGCTTGAGCATTTGGATTGTCTTTAGACCTTCAACGGTCTATGGGCAGTCTAACTGTATTTGTAGTTTATTTTTAGTTTGTATTTTGTTTAGTTAATAAAGGCAAAAGTTATAGATGCACAAACAACAAGAAAGCCAATTTGTCTGAAATCTACGCTAGAGTCATGGATTACCAAAAGGTCAACTTTAGTTTCAAAATTGACAGAGTGATGGTTATCTCATGATGTTAAGACAAATCGTTTCCACTCTTATAGATATCTGACGATGTTCTGTGGCTCATAGATTCGAATCTTAATTTAATTGGATTTGTGTTAATGTTTAAAAAATTTGGTGATGTATATTATAAAACAATGATTATATAGATGTGCTCAATGGTTGGAGCATTCGAATTTTAAACAGCAGTTCGTAGATTCAAATCCCAATAATGAACTTGGACCGTCGGTTCAAGAAAAATATCGTGAAGAAACCAAAGCATGAAAGTAAAGTAAGAGCCTTATCTACTTCTTTGAGGTAAAAAATATTTTTTTAAACCAGAGCCTTAAATACGGTCACAGGTTATTCTTACGCACGTTATACATCATCATCATCATCAGACAGAAGACGTCCACTGCTGAACATAGGCCTCTCCCTTTAACCTCCACGCTGAACGACAGCCTGCCTTTTGCATCCACTGGATGCCCACGACTCTCACAATGTTGTCGGTCCATCTAGTGGGAGGCCTCCCTACGCTGCGTCTTCCGGTTCGTGGTCTCCACTCCAGAACCTTTAATTAAATTTCCATAATGTGGTCAATGGTCATTCCAAATTTAAGCCGCAGGTCTAAGATTGAAATCCCAATAATGAACTTGGACCGTCGGTTTAAGAAAAATATCGTAAAGAAACCAAAGCATGACAGTAGGGCAAGAGCCTTACCTATTTCATTAAGGTACAAATTATTTAAAAAAAAAGCCTTTAATACGGTTAGATGTTATTATTACGCACGTTATACACCCAATTACAATTATAATAGCTTCATTTTCTATATCGAAAATTTACAAGCTTGGCAAAATTCTGTAATAATTTGTTGAATTACAATCTGGACCATAAACACAGCCATAAAATGATCGATATCCCCTTATATCGTAACAAAGCTGTAAAGTCAATGTAAAAAATACACTGGCTACACGGATAACAATTGCTTTTGCACTTATAAAGTAAGGTGGCTATGTATGTGTTGCTTAAAACAGGGGAGTAAAGAATTCACCGCAATCCGCGGATTAACGAATGCTCCCGGCTGCTTGCAGTAACGATACACACGGGCTTTCGAAATGTAGAGCAAGATACGACAACATTTCATGCTGAAAATTCTTAAACTTTGATAAGAATATAAATATACCGGGTGTAAGGGGAATACTCTCGAAGCCAAAAGAAGGTAATTGTACTTATTATTATGAACCACTTTTAGTATGGGACCAAACCTGAAAACACGAAAAAAAAATCTGCTGTTCCATACATTTTGTCGAGTGTCAATGACCGTTTTCTATAGAACAGCTGATATTTTGTCCCTGATTTAAAGGCTGGTCCCATAGTAAAAGTTGTTCATAATGATGAGTACAATTACCTTCTTTTGGCTTCGAGAGTGTTCCTCTTACACCCCGTATACCTAATCATCAATATAAAATAAACTGATTTAAAATTGATAAGCGCTCAAATAAAATTATTGATAATATTGGAGCTGTTTAGAAACTAGTCGGAAATTTCTGTTGGACAACCACAAAAGTGTGCTTGTTCTTAATAAGTTATTGTAGGTCGGTAGTGGTAGGCGGATATTCTTTTAATGTTTTTAATAGAGTATGTATGTTGGCCGCCAACTTGCCTGATGTTCAGTGATGATGTGGTCTACGATGGAATACGCTTACCTAAAAGAAATCAATTATTCACTCTTGATTTAAAGAAAATACAACAAAATACAAACTAATTAAAATTTTTACTATAAATACCAAGACTATAGTAATAAAAAAGTCGGATTGCCCATAGACCGTTGAAGGTCTAAAGGCAATCGAAATGCTCAAATCTACTACGAGTGGGCACCGTACTTAACATGCTGGCAGCGTTTCCTCGATATTTCATGATCGCTGACTTGTTAATCCATGAGTCCGCTCCACAGCCAGAGGCTAGCGCGAACCGCCCAGGAAGCGAGACTCAACGCGAGAATACGAAATAAATTCCCTGGCAAGCGTAACAAAGGTGAAGTAAAAAGGAAGTACAGCCCCGGGCAAGACGCAGTAACGCACAGCGACGAGATTTATTCTCGCGAGAAACGAGAAAAATGACGCGAATGAGAAAAACAAGTTGTCAGCTTCAGGATGGTGTGCGTTATGGCGGTTCTGTTTACACTTGGCCTGTAATGAGATTTTGATCAGATATAATAAATGCACCTCTTTCATTCTTCGATTATATACTTCGAATACTCTTTGCAAGGGGGAATTTTTACTTCTCAGAGTAGGCAAGTATTTTCAATGCACTGTAATTACCACGTACAAAATGTTATGGTTTGATAGTTTCTGCTTATTTTTGCTAGAGATTTAATTTTAAACTATAAATCAAATTTTTAAACCGTCACAGACATCGTTGGTTATGATAGCATGTTTGGTATTTAGTTGATAGCAATGATTGTTTAAAGATATAAATGAAACTGATTTCAATATTCTCGTTTTACCATAATTATTAAAATTATTGTTTGATCATTGGGAAAACTCTGCGAAAAACTTAAATTTTAATTATTATAACAAATGAAATAAAAAATTTAAGCAATTCCATTTTTGATCTGATTCGAAACTTTCAGTTTGTTCAAAAACAAAGCTACTAACTATTTAAATGGTGTCTATGGTTATATTCTCTTGAAATTTATACAGTACTAGTAGGCCGCCCCTGTTTCGCACGGGCGAAGCCGGGATATATAGCCTATGTCAACCGGGGATAGTGCAGCATCCCAACAGTGAAAGAATTTTTCAAATCGGTTCAGTAGTTTTGGAGCCTATTCAATGTAAACAAACAAACAATCAAATCTTTCCTCTTTATAATATTAGTATAGATTTGCGCAAATATCAAGGTGATACACGCACAGGGAATTTTAGCATTCCCTGTGACTCGTAACTACGCTGATCTTGATAAATATTTTCTTTGTCTCACTTTGTACACATGAAGGGCATTTATGAATGCCATCACAATTTAATTCAAATTAGTAATTTTCGAACAAATAATATGATAGTTCATTATTCAACAGTGGCCTCTACCGACTGATATATCGAAAGCCATTGTGATATAACCGGCACTTTTACCGTGGGAGCCTTTTCCTTACCTTGACTGTATCCGCTCATTCCGCTCACTTCGCAATACGTACGCTCTTTTTGCTTTTATGCATGTTAATGTATGTTAACTATCGCTTTTACAGGTAGGTGGTGGGCTAACTGTGGGACCACCATCCTATATGGGTGTCGAAGGCGCTTAATTGGCAGGTTCTTGTCTTTTATGGTAAATAAATGACACCTTACGACTGCAGTTTGCTTAGATCTAGCGGTGAAATAGAAGCGTAGAAATAAATTAACGAAGAAAATGATATTATGGTAATTTATTTTATTTAAACAAGAAAATTACACATATATGGGGGAAAAAACAAAAATGAAACCTAAAACCAGCATACTGGCCGCAGTGCCACGTTAAATGGCAATGCTAATTATGGTAACGTGTCTAAAAATATTTTAACTCTTGATAAATTTCACGTTGTTTATTTGAATTACTAATAATTTTGTAATACAACTAATCTTTTTTTTGAGATATTCTTTGAAGGGAAGAGCTTTTTTCAAAACATGGTTGTCGATACGGTAAAATATCCTAATTCTCTAATTAGATGCAAATCCATCTTGAATACTAACAAGCGGTGATCGGTGCTTTACTGGATTTTAAACGGCAGTAAATCAACTGAACGAGATCTTATGGATGGGAGTCTTCTTTATGAATTTAAGGCAAAAAACTTAACTCTACGGCCTGCGTATAGTAAAAAAGGTGAATGTCAGGATTAGTGTAGAAACTTCAAATAAAATATTTAGACAGTGTGCTGAGTCGACGTTTTGCTCTTTAGACGTAACGTTTAGGCATTTGCTTTGTTGACGATTTGATTTGTGGGTAAAGTGATCAAGAAGCTATGGTTTTTTATTTATCATTGACTTATAAACACATGGATATCGGGACTTCTACAAATGACGTAAAAATTGTCCTAAGTTTACATATATAAAATGTAGATACAATTTAGAAATACCAAAGATAAAGATAAAAGATAAAGATTATTTATTTGCACAAAACACGAGTAAATCATACACACATTAAAAAACGCATGCACAATAGGTGGGTTAAAATATTAGTCGCTTTGTATCATGTTTTACCAATAAACTAATTTAAATCTAATTTCATTACAACAATGTCTAATTAACTTGCAACCAATGTAGACTAACCAACCCAACCCGCACTAGGCCAGCGTGGTGGATATAGCCCAATCACCCTTTCGGGGGTAGGCTAAAAGTCCAGCAGCAGCAGTGGCTGTTAAAAGACTGATTATGATGATGATGACAATGACTCAAAAATTTTCAAACTAGTCTACTACTACTACTAGTTTGAAAATTTTTGAGTGTTGACTCTATATCCATAGTTTTAAATATCTTTGTGATTTATGTTAAAAAAAAAACATATTTATGTATATTGCTATTGAACTATGCATTTTTGAATATCAAAATATCATATACCAAAAAATATCATATCGTAAAGTACGCCAAACGTGAGGAAAACCGCGGTTTACGCTAGTGTATTAAAAATGTGTACCAAACAGTGGCCCTCCGCCGCGCAGCCTACGGCAAAAGATTTTCATCTTCATCTGTTTTTTTTGCCTTTCTGTAATTGCTATAATATTTCAAAAATATAACTAAATGTGAAATATGGCCTTAGCTAAAAACTCTCATCTCTAGTTAATCAGTCCCATAGTTAAAAATAAACAAAAAAAAAAGCTTTAACATCGACCTATAATTAGCTAGGTAGCTTGATAATCAAAGATATTTTGTAGGTTTAAAGGTCTAAGTAGATCTTTAAAGGAGTTTTAAGCAATTTAAAAAAAGATAAGCAATTAAGCATCCTATAAATAGTTATTTACCATTCAAAACAATAAGAGTATTAAATTCATTGCTATTAGTATTGTAGTAATTAGTACCTACTTAAAATATTATTACAGGTGTATCTTTAGCATTGTAAAGATAAATTAACCTTTAATGACTAATCAGCTACTACAGCTTACTGCTTCAACTGAACTTCTTTCTAGTTGTATATAATACTAGCAACGCATCCCGGCTTCGCACGGGTGTAAGTCTTATTTGTTTGCATTATTGGAATTTAAGTAAGGATCCATTTAAAAAATATATGTAATATAGCCTATGTCACTCGGGGATAGTGTAGCTTCTCAACAATGAAGATTTTTTCAAATCGGTTCAGTAGTTTCGGAGCCTATTCAATGCAAACAAACAAACAATCAATCAAATCTTTCCTCTTTATAATATTAAGTATAGATAAATAAATATCAAACAAAGAGAAACCCGGGATGCAAATTGTAAAATTGTATACAGAATTTAAGTTTATATCGTAATTGACTACTTACAACGTCATTTCAAGCTATTCAAGAACATGCTAAATAATATTTCAAGTGGCAAATCTTAAATGATTCAGTATTAATTATCATTAGACGTTTAGAGCCAATAAATCTCGTGTTACCAGTGATTTATGTCCAGGCCTTATGGCGATCGCTGCCGTAGAGCCTTTCCCACGTCAAGTCGGCAATAATTATACGGACTTTATCTCGCGGACAGTATTAAAACGCAGTAAGTGTCAGTGGATAGTGATAGCTTATTTTGAATGTTTAAGATTAAAAAAGGTCAGTTAGATAAATAGATAGTGACTCTATTTTTCGAAACATGCTTGGAAATTCAATCATTATTTTGACAACCAGATAAATCGATGTTGCTGTACTGGTCAAATACACGCAAGCAGCGGCTGGCAAAATTACTATGAAAACTCTTAATTATCGTATTCTGTGATCGTATTATATAAAAATTGAATATTTTTTTTGACTCCGAAACATGGCAACCAAGGAGGTAACTTATCAAAGATTTTATTTAAATTTCAAAATAGCATGCAAGTATAATGCTGTTTAAAGTAAAATAAGAAACGAATGAACATATTGGCGCTTGAAAAATTATTGTTGGTCATCATTGATTCTGGAAATTAGAATTGTTGATCCACCATAGAAAGTATGTGTCACACACAATACCAGGGGGTATAAAATGTTGATCTTCAAAAAGCATAAAAATAACGTGATTCGCTATTTAATATTTTCAATGAAAGCACAGAATTCAGTGGATATTATTATCATTAATTATTACATTATTCATAATACTATATTATAATACTATACTATAATAATCATACTTATATTATAAATGCGAAAGTGTGTTTGTTTGTTGGTTCCTCTTTCACGCAGCATCAGAGCAACGGATCAACCTGATTATTTTGCATGGGTATAGTTCAATGATCGGAGAGTGACATAGGCTACGCTTTTCATCATCATCACCATCATTATTTTTCAACACGACGCAGGTGAAACTGCGGGGCGCAGCTAGTTGATTATATATATATACACATAAATAATTCGATAGTAACTATTATTAATCCAGTAATCCGAATATTCCAATAATCCGGCACCTCGTAATAATATTTAATAGTGCCGCATTAGAAAGACTACTGTATATAGCACAAAAACTAAATATAGGTAATTAAAAAAACATTTATATCGAGCGATAGAAGAGAGGAGGGATCTTAAATATAGGAATGATTTCTGTCATAATATTTCCAAACTACTATACAAAATATGACCAAGGGTGGTCCAAAAATTAAAATTTATGTTTCAAAACCATTCATTAAAGAATAGATAGTTTTTTTTTGCACAACCCAGTTCGTTAGTTCTATAGATACATCCCGAGGCCATACTTGATAAAGCCGCCGAGACTTTCCTTATCAAGGGGTGAATTCTTTTTACATTTGGCGCCATACAGATTAAGATATAGTCTGCTTAATGTGTTAATTAAAAAAAATAACTTTTCGTTCGAGCCTTATCGACCACTTAAGTAAATGACGATAGGTACCGCCTTATCGCGGTTTTTACACTTGGAGAGCGTTAAATTAAATCATCGTTATTGCTGGTAATATTTCATGAATTTAAGCATTGTCCTGTTTAATAATTTGTTGCATAAAATTGGTAGCAAACTTCTTGTATCTTAAAATTAATTAATTGAATAGTTAGTTAAAATAAAATTATTAACTCAAAAAAGCCATATTGCGTCCGCCATATTGAATTTAGCGTTACGTCATGGTTACGCTAATTATGGGTATTCAAACGTGTTTGCAAAATTTCAGCTCAATCGGGGATAGTTGTTATAAGAATCAGTTGCAAGGTTTGACCCACACTACCAAGGCAAGTTAAATAAAATCATGTAACAATAATATATATTAATTTACATCTAGGAAATTCTACTACGGGCTGATTCAAGTATATTTTTTTCTATACCGTCACTTTCATATTCTATTTCCACGTAAACGAGAGACCACATAAATAACACATCGATAGGTATACTGAAGTTTTTTGAAGTGAATAATCGAATCTAAGTAAATTGCCAACCCTTAAAATATTTCGAAACTAACATACCCCTAACAAAAAACTACGTGAACAGAACTACAACATCAAAAACTCATTAAATCTTCACCGCAAACGATAACGAATAAGATAACCGAATAGACATAAATGCCAAAGGTAAGATACAGAATCCCTTAGAATCAATTGAAGTCACAAAAAATATTACTAGAGAGTAAATCACAGATAATATGGAGTCCGTAGAGTTTTCCGACGGTTATAAACATTTTACAGTGTAATAATAATATTTCATTAATACAAAATATTTATACGTTTGCATTGAGATGTCTCCATCCAGTTACACTCATCGAGATTTATGTTCAAACACGATACTTTTATAGAGGGATGGCTCGTTAACACCAGTGTAAACGCGTCATATAATAATATATTATATAAATAATATATTTTTGTAGTTGCCGCTGTTTACTTTACGACTGCCTCATTGTCATACAAATTCTGACGACTTAATAGGACATACAGAAGATATAATAAACGCCATAAATTATATTTTTTATGAAATATTTTGGTAATATTTACCAGGTTATTCGGAATGGTGGTACTAGGCTGAGAGGAGGTCATTGTACTCATCATTGTGAAGCAACTGAATACCGCTAATATAGCTTACTGAATGAAATAACGGAAGCCGCGAATCTGCAGTCTTACAAAAATAGGTTAAAAATATGACTCATCGAGCAGTCTTTTTACATTTTTGATTAATTTTATAGATGTGACATGATTATGAATGTACCTGTAGTAAACAATTCTTACCATATAGGTAAGAATTGTTTGACATGTTTTTTTTTTTTAATATTAGTTATTATTTTTGTAATACAGTAGTCTGTTTTAATCAATCAATTAATTATTATTGTAATTTTTCTCAATGTAAGTGAACATTTATTTTTTGACTTGTAAATTGACATTTTATCAATAAACTACTTATGACTTATGCAATTTTTAATATATGACCAACCCTGAATTTGCTAAAAATATCAGCTCAATAAATTCCTTCACTGTGAATGACACGTTTCTATGAAACATCTGATTTTGTTGCAATTTCAAGGGTTTCCCAAAGTAAAAGTTATGTAATGACAAGCACAATGACTCCTTCTGGCTTATTACCTTTCTGTATAGCCCTGTACAGATCAATGAAATAAAAGTTGTTTGTTTTTACTAAGGCCGATGAAATAATTACTCGTAGCTCATAGTTACCGGTTAATGACCGTTTTTAATTGATATCCAATTTATTGAGTTGAATCATCAAACAGCTTCAGAAGAATGTCAAGAATGTCAAAAGATGGTGGCCGAGCGATAGTATGTGCGCAAGAAGATCTTTTCAGCCATTTGAAGATTATCAGCCCTTTCGTTGGGGGTACAAAAATATAATTATTTTTTCAAAAGGTAAAGTGCCTTTATTATCTAAACAAAATATAAGCTAACACTAACAGTACAAAAACAGACTGCCCATAGACCGTTTAAGGTCTAAAGACAATCCAAATGCTCAAGCCCACTATCAGTTGCAGCGTACCCATATAGTGGGTAATAAACTTATTGCCATTCAGCGTGGTAATGCCACCAGCACAGCTTGCTGGGTACGCTACCAACTGATGCTATGCTTGGAGTTTCTTTGCGCGATAGAATCCGAAACGTGGACATTTGCCAAAGAACCAGAGTCACCGACATAGCTGTTAAAATTTGCAAGATGAAGTGGCAATGGGCAGGCCACATCACTCGAAGAACCGATAACCAATGGGGAAGAAAGGTTCTTGAGTGGAGACCACGAACCGGAAGACGCAGCGTAGGTAGGCCTCCCACTAGATGGACCGACGACATAGTAAGAGTCGCTGGCATCTAGTGGATGCAAAAGGCAGGCTGTTGTTCAGTGTGGAGGTTAAAAGGGGAAGCCTATGTTCAGCAGTGGACATCTTCTGGCTGAGTATGATGATTCTTTCAAAGCATGCGCCAAGCATCTGCTTTTACACTATGTCATTGCGTAATAAATCATAATAGAGATACTCAAGCTGCAAATAAAACCCTTCACAATTCACGGTCAATCAGTTTGTGCAAAAACTTTCCAAACTACCCTTTCCTTTTGTGCAATTCGAAACTTTCGTGCAGTTTTGTGCAATGTGCGCAGACGCATGCTATACCAGGTGTACTGCAAGTAGAATACAGCAATTGTAACTAATCGTGAATACGAATGGAAACAAGGTGTGTCTATTCGTAACATTAGTTGATTCTTGTTAGAATTTTGTGAATTGACTTATCGTGCATTAATATAATTTAGGTAAAATAGACCCAGGTATGTCCTAAAACCCTATAAAAATATTGTCAAATTGTGTTAGTAGGTATACAGGGCTACTGGTAATCAGGTACATCAAAATTCAAAACAAACAACTTTGTTAAAAATATGGCTCGATATTTGGGGTCGAGACATTGGGCCCTTGGGGACCGGGAGCTCACCTCGTTTTCAAAAATCTTTCAGAGCGCCTGGTTAATGCGACGCGTGACCAAAATGCTGACGTGTTTCTGGCTCAACGCATAAGCATTGCCATTCAACATGGTAATGCCGCCAGCATGCTGGGTACGCTGCCAACTGGTAGTGGACTTGAGCATTTGGATTGTCTTTAGACCTTCAACGGTCTATGGGCAGTCTAACTCTATTTGTAGTTTAAGCTTGTATTTTGTTTAGTTAATAAAGGCACTTGCCCAACAACTTTTGTTTTACGACTTTTCGATATTCGTCAAAAAATATCAGCCGTTCCATACAAAAAAAAAAACAATTACTCCCGACAAAATGTATGAAACAGCTGAATCTTTATTCGCGAATTTTGATAAGCCGTATAACGAAAACTTTTACTGTAGTTCTACAGTAGAAGCTTTGCTCCACCTATTTTAATAAGGCTGATTTTCCCGTGCAGAACCTACGAATGTTGCCAAAACAGTTGATGAAAAATTTTACCCGAGTTCAGAATATCATATTTATGGTGAGTTTAATTGTCTCGTGCTACTTTCGCGCATTCCGCACTTTGTGGGCCGGATGTCAAAAAAAATCTGCCGGCGACGTCTTTTGGACACTTAGGTACAAAATGGTTTCCTCGCAACCAGTGTTATCACAATAACTTTTAAAACGTATACGAACGAATCATCATCATCATCAGCCAGAAGGCGTCCACTGCTAAACATAGGTCTCCCCCTTTAACCTCCACACTAAACTAGTAAAAATAACAGGCGATTCTAACCTACAAAATAATGTAATTAACCAGATAAATTGTTACTTAGTCTATTAACGCTGAGTTCTTCCAAATTTTATACTACTATGTGATTATAGTTGTAGACCATTAAACAAATTCTCATATACGATGTATCATGCTCCATCAGTGGGAATGAAAACCTACGGTGACTTAATTTAAAAACAAAATTATGTAATTTATGATTTGTAGGCACTAATACACATTAAAGTGCATCTACTTTAAGCATAGAAAATAGAAGTATTTTTCTTTTTCTTTTCTGTGATTAAGTACGTACTTGTGGTCGCTTCGGCTGCTTACGTAACCATAGTTTCATAACCAGTTACGATTGAAGCGAAATTTTGTTTTGTTCGATACTAGTTACGAGCCAAGGTTTATATTTCTGTATACGTAGCAGCAGTTAAAAAACTTTATTTTAGAAAATAATTCGCCGAAGTGCGAGTCTGACTCACGCTTTGAGGGTTCCATACCATCATAAAAAGCACTGAACGAACATTGCTCTAAAGAAAAGGTAAGTCGGATTAAAGGAAAAATACATAAATACTTAAAGAAAAATAATTCCTTTGCCTCTGGTTACGAAGTTGCAGTTAAGATGGCTGATTTCTTACACAGAAATATGTCTTCGTTCGTAACTAGTATTGAACAAAACATAATTTCGCTTCTATCATAACTGGTTACAAAACTATGGTAATGTAGGTGGCTAAAACGCTTGTATTTCTATGTATCAATTTATGATCACGACAGTACTCCGATGACAAAGCTATGGCTTGTGCCAGCGGTGGGCACCTGAGGGACACCTTGCTCGTAATCTTTTAACATCTGCCCGCGCTACTTACAAACTACGTTTAATTGAACGAATTAAGTACTTGTCATATCAAGTTTTCATAATCATCATTTTGTAGAGATTGTTTCATACAACTCTTTTATAAATTGTTATTTGGGGGAAAGCCAGCAAGCTAAAATGGGTCTTAGCCAGCAACGGTAGTCGAATGTCAGATAAGTTGTGGGCAGGAATCTCTTGCGTATGTACCCAATGGCTTTCACGAGTCATACAACCACCTGGCAAGCTGGTCCTCAAGATAAAGGGAAGTGGAAGAAAAGAAGGGAGGCTTTTACCCAGTAGTGAGACAAACGGTTGAAAACGATTGTTATTTGATTGTCACCAATTCGCCTGATTAAAGCAATGTGGTGATGCAGCCGAAGATGTCTAGGATATTTCACCCTGCACATATTATAGATCAGTGGAAATCGCCCATTGTGCGATTCACACGATCTTTCTTGCCTTACACCTGCAAAATGTGGAATAAGCTACATTTCGCGGTGTTTCCGAAAAGCTACAACATGGGGTACTTCAAAATGCGAGTTAGTAGAGTCTTACAGAGTCGGCAACGTAGTTCTGATTTTGATACCTCTGATGTTACAAGTGTCCATAGGCGACGGTGACTGCTTACCATCAGGCAAACCATCTGTTTGTTTGCCACCTATAACATAAAAAGAAAACAAATAATTTTACAGAATACTGTTTTAAGATTAGGTTCATAAATGTTAATTTACTTTATTGTTAGAAAAAAACTGGAAAGTTATCACGATTCTCTAAATCTTGCATATTCAGATTTCATCGTCTCTTTTGGCACTTCATTCAATGTTCTGCAAAAACCAGCTGGGATGTGGAAATCTCAACAATTATTTTCCCTGACCACCACAAAAAAAAGTTACTTCTGGGCAAGCGTGTTCCATCTTCGGCACCATCTTAATGTAAAAAAAACATATCAGCGATTCCAAATCTAGCAATTCCGGGTAAGGTGGAATCAATTTCATGGTAGAAAACACTATTTAATATAATTCTCGAAGAATGACATGTTTTGTAAACACAAGTATAGACTTACGTTACGGACGATGAATGCAAACAATTTGTCTGTTCAAGTCTGAGTTTTGATCTTATCAGAAGCTATTGTGGTTTACTTCGGATATAGATTTCTTTAACCACATTGACAGTTTTATTTTTAGGTGTAATTGTTTGTCTGTTTGTGGTTAAGATTGGCATCTCTTGTGTGGGTGTTGTGGTATTAATGTTTTTCATGGGGTGTGAACTGTGTAACTTTTTTCTTATTATTTGAAGCTTTCAAAGATGCGCATGTTCTATGATTTCATTACAACGTGAATGTTCACGATCATGCGAATATCAATGATTCATTAATGAATAATAAGTTGAGACTTCAGGATTTTGAACCATTCTGCTTTTTTGTAAGTATGTACTCCTATGAAACGATTTTTTAATGTAAGTCTCGCACTTGTTGAATTTGTAATATCAATAGCTTTAGTCGAGCGCCTAGAAGTAATTTTAATTTTGTTTTTTTTTGATGGGCTACTATTATATTTTTATTTCCTTCTATTTATATTTTAGTACCAGTTTGTTTGTATTTATTCAAGTTGTTTTTATATTATTTAGCATAATTTCCTTATAAAGAAGCTGATCTTAGAAGTTAGTTATTATTATTTTATACAAATTTACCCGATATATTTTCTCATGCACCTTGTAATTTACTTCTTTCACGATTTTTTTAGTTATATGATTTTGATAAGGGAATAAGTACTTAAGCAGACTGATGGACCAGTCAGGGAAAGTTATTTTGTAGAACGCAAATATTCATTCTAAATCAGTTCTTAGACATTTCATTTGCGAGGTGTAATACATTTTTGATCATCAGTGTATTGTGTGGTGCGCTGCGCTTGCGCACAAAAGACAACCCTTTGGCGACACAAAGCGATAATATTTTTTTTATAATCTAGATCATGCGCTTTGTGCATCGTCATGTGCGCTATTGTGCATTCCAATATGTCTATTGTACCTCGGACAATGCTGGGTTTCTCGATATCTCACTCGATGTCGATTTGAAAGAAATTACTGTTACGATGCGGTTTTGTTCAATGAAAGATCATAGATTTTGGATAACTTGAAAGTTGGACCTGTAAAAGATTAGATGTAAAATATATGCACGAATTTTCTAATAAACAGTAATTCTGTAATTTACAATCGCTGTAACAGATCGTTTCATTCGGAATTGTGCGTATACTAATTCATTGAATATTTGCAGTAAAACACTATCATAGTACCGGATCGACGTGACGCATGACCTAAACGCTGGCGTTTATCTGGCTCAACATCTACTTTTGGCTCTGGTCTGGACATTTCTCGTAATGCCGGCAGTATGCTGGGTAATACGCTACCAACTAGTTGTGGGCTTGAGTATTTGGATTATCTTTAGATCATCAGGTCTATACTTAATTCAAAAAAATACTGACTTAGTAGTTTGTGTTTTGGAGTTTGGTTAGGTTAGGTTAGATTAAAAATCCACTGCATATTAGTGAAGATGCGTATAATCTATACTAATATTATAAAGAGAAAAGATTTGATTGTTTGTTTTTTCTTTGTTTGCATTGAATAGGCTCCAAAACTACTGAACCGATTTAAAAAAAAAAATTCACCAATAATGGGAAGCTATATTATCCCCGAGTGACATAGACTATATTATATTTAAAAAAATATAGGGATCCTTACTAAAACTTCAATAAAAACCCAACCCAACCCAAACCCAAGGTGGTTTTAAACCCAAGGTGTAAAAAATATATATTACACCCGTGCAAAGCCGGGGTGCGTTGCTAGTGTAAGATAATTATGTCTACCATAACTTTTACGTCAGCTTAAGTTGATAACATATTATTAATATTATCAAGTGCGTTTTCTTATTAAGGACTAATAAACTGGCTATAACTAAGGACAGGATTTTCAATGAATTTCATATTTTTATTTTTAGTATTAAACGCGTAGGCGTTAATCCTTGTCGACAATCGTTATCCTAAACATGCTTATTTATAATCGTAGCGTATCTTCGCCTGAAGGCGCGCGGCGTCCGATCCTTTGTGTGCGGTCATACATCACAGCTCCTAAGTAGACACTGCATCAACCAAGTGTTTTATATGGTGTTTATTAGCTATTGCCAGCGGTTTTACTGGCACTAAATACTATTTTGGCATTGATATATACATTATATTAGAGATAAACATATTGCAGACACTGCGTCCCACTATGATTCGTATCTAATTAAAATAAAAAACTTTTTGCAGTCTCTTTTTTTAGTATTCTTTTTTTTAATTTTATTGGCTTGCGTTTTACCACCATCACGCCTGATGTTAAGCGATGATGCGGTCTACGTTGGAGCACGCTTGCCTAGAAGGAATCGATTCACTTGTGATTTAAAGACACCCAGATTGTAACCATCGGGGAACACCCATTCAGGCAGCGAATTCCACAGACTAGCAGTTCGCATAATAAATGTGGAATCAAAGCGCTTCGTATGGGTTTTCGGAATATCAACCATAAAGCGGTGACGATTTTTCGTGCCCGCTCTGGCAGTCCGATAGAAAAATGGAAAATGAAATTCTTCTCAGCAATACCTTTCAATTGATACCCCCACATCATGATGTAAATAATATTTTTTTTCTGCCACCTTGGGGCGTCCGCCATATTGAATTCAGTGTGACGTCATTTTATTTTTCGTATTGAGCTTAGCAAACGCTTTTATTTTATACACAATTCATATCACGGGGATGCATAAAAATTACTGGTCTATCGCTATCTTTGAGAGTCCGCCATATTGGATTAAAAATCCACTGCATATTAGTGAAGATGCGTATGGTTTAGATAGCTCGTTGGTCCAGTTGGTAGTGAACCTGCCTTCTGAGCTTGGGGGCGTGGGTTCGATTCCCACCTAGGACAAACATTTGTGTGATGAACATTTGTGTTTGTTCTATATCTGGGTGTTAAATATCTATTTAAGTATGTATTTAAAAAATATGTATGTATGTATATCAGTCTCTGGCAGCCATATCACAAGCTTTGCTTAGTTTGGGGTCAGATGACCGTGTGTGCAAAAATGTCCCCGAATATTTATTTATTTATATTTATTTAGAATGACGTCATTTAACTAACCATGTATTATCATCCAAACTAATGAAGTACTAAGATTAATAATTAAATTAATTTGAGATCAATTCATATTTTTCCTCACAACCATTTTGACAGTATATTATGAAATCTTAGATTTCGACCGTCAATGATAAGCTGGATGTTGATAACAACGAAGGTGCTGAACGTATCTCATACAAACAAACAGACAAACTGTTCGTCTGCATGTGATATTAGTATAGTTATATATTTCAGAGTAATTAGCCCCGTAGCGACGGACCTCCTCGATTTATTGTGGTAGGCCGGTAATGCGGCGGACAGCCGTGTTGCCGGCTTTTGTTCTCCACTAAATATTCAATTGGGTTATTTAGGACAGCGGGGGGCTATTATGATATTTTAAGGGTGATTTGGAGGTAATTGTCGCTTCTGTCGATGGAGATTAAACGATGTGTTAGTGTATCACGTAGATACGAGATCATACGTCAAAGGTTGGAGTGTATAGATACTCCTTTAGCCTAGTCTGTCCATTATGTTAATTGCTTTTTGACAGTTCATACAAAGTTGACGATATAACTTTGTATAGCGTCTATCAAATTATATACCATAGAAATAAATACGTTTGATCAAGCATTACCTCTTTACAAGGTTACATCAACTTGAAAGCAATATAAGTTGACGTAAATCAACTTGTTCCCGATTTCGGTTAATTTCGCAAGTCTAAACGATGGGTTAGTTAGTGTGTGTGCAACATATATTATGCCAATTTTCCCCGACTACACAGATTTTTCCACATGTTTGCTGGTCACGATACCTTTAGAATGCAAGATGATCTTAAAATTTAAATGCATTGAAATCAGGTGCCTAAAAATGCGATTTTATGTTTTCCATCAGAAATTTCGAATTTTATGATACAGTTCAATATAATTTTATCACTGAGATACGCACTAAGGCAAAAGACTTTGTATGTCACACAAAGAGTTATCAGAACGCTACTGCGATCCTTCAATTCATTAAGATACTTACCTCATAGATACGAAAGGCGGCAAAACGATAGTCGAGAAAAACTATTTCGCTTCGTTATTGGTAAGACACAAAATAAACTTTAAGGTTAAGGAAATAAGGAATTCTTATATGTTTTTCGTGATCGGAGTCGCATTAGCTACCGTAGGCGACAGCGCGCGATAACGCCTACTGTGGCTTCTTCGTAAAACATCATTAGCAAGATGAACACCCTAAAGTAGCTTTTACCAAACCGTCAGCACAGGAAGTCACCCAGATATCAATGAATCTTGATTAATGTTTCATAAAATCAGAATTTTTAAGCCACAAAAGGTAACAAAATAATACTTTTTAGCAAATAGGCATGATGATTAATTTCGAAAAACAGGTCTACATGTTTTTTGCATTCTGCAGAAAATAAGTATTTTGTTGCAAACATTTCAATTTTTTTACTAATTATGATATCGCGGCAAACATTCGCAGGACATGCTGTGTACTTATAACGTCATAATTATCAGTACCTACTGATCTTCCTGCGAGCTTTCAAACAAAATGGTGTTTGTTGTCATAATCGTGACGTCATTTTCTCTGATACTTTTTTGGCAAATTGCTATATTTTGTCAAATTATATTAACTGTTGCTTTCAAATAAAAATCAAAACAGTTACAAAAAATATAACCAATTTTTTTCCTATCTGTGACTCTTTGTTGCTACCATTCTATTATGAAGTGATGGCATCGTTAACCCAATTAGAAATAAAGATATTTGAAAACAGTAATTTTGTATCAATTTGTTAAATAAACAACAAACAACGTTTTCGGGATGTGTGACATGAAAAAGTGAACTATCAGATGAACAAAAGGGAGTCTATGTGAGAGAACTTAATTTTACACCCGAATCAAATCTTCATCCCGCATTGTATTGCGTGGTGCTAACAAATTCTCCTTTGTTGTAACCCCGCCCACGCCTATTATCAGATGTTTGTATGGCATGTCATTTTTTATCAAAACAATAAGGTTTTTTATCGACATTCAACTTCGGCTGCTCCCACGTAAAGTAAAATATTATAATTTGTCAAAGATTTAAACGATCTAACCAACCGAGCAAACATAATTTACGTAGACGCATAATTAAAGCTTTCAAGTAATATAACGTACTAGCTGTTGCCCGCGACTTCGTACGCGTAGACTTTCATATAATATTTCAAACCCCTTTTCCCCTTCTTAGTCCGTCTTTTTCGGAAAAAAAATATACAGTATTTATTTATTTTAAACCAATAATCTGAATACTAAATTCCATGTCCCTAACATCAAAAACAAAGGACTTTCATACAACACACACACACACTTACAACATACATTTCCCCCCCTTAATTCGTCCCTTTCGCAAAATCCTTTCTTAGCGGACCTCTACACGCCATAAGAAATCTACCTGCCAAATTTCAGCTTCGTAGGTCAAGTAGTTTTCGAGATTTCGTGTTTAATGAGGGAATGAGTGAGTAGATGAATTTCGCTTTTATATATATAGATATAGATTGAAAGTGATGGTTCTGAAAACAAATTAGCAGTCAGTGACACTAAAAAAAAAAAAAAACACCCAACTTTTTTTTTTCATAAATAAAATGTGTGAAAACCATGTCAGTTTCAATAATAAAATTATAAGACACTAGTTGTTCCCCGCGACTTTATACGCGATCAAGTAGTTTTCGAGATAATCGTGATGAGTCAGTTCAGTGTCATCATTTTTGAGGTACTTGGTCCAGTTTCCTTACGATGTTTTCATTCGCCATTTTTGAGCGATGTCATCGAAACTTCACATAATTTTTAGGTACTAAATAAGACATTGGTCAAAAGGCCGAAGATTGAACCGGGTGCCGTCAGATTGTAAAGCGTCATGCTACCACACGGCTAAAGAGCTAATAATTTTCAAACGGCTAAATAGGCTTTCTTAAATCGTAGCTAAAATACTATCGATGAAGTTACCTATCAAACAAAATACAATAAAACTAAATCAAAATTCATCACTCTTTCGGGGGTAGGTTAAAAGTCCAGCAGTGGAATGTTAAAAGGCTGATTATGATGATGATGATGAAATCAAAATTGGTTCAACCGTTTCGATGATTGATAGACACACAGATAAACTTATTAACGTTATATATTAACACCCCTCTTTATTCGTCAGAGATTAAAATTCAATCGAGGCATTTAGGCTGTAGGTTTATTACATAAATCCAGTTCAGCGTACCTATGTCTAAAAAATATTATACTTTATCATCCTGAAATTGTATTACAATCGAGTTACAAAATATATTAAAAGTGCATTAATGAAACTTCATTAAATGCATTTTTTTACATTCACTTTTTCATACAACGTCTTAATAAAACGGCACTAAATTACAGTGATTTTATAAGACCAAGTTCAGCTCACAAACTAATGCCAGTATATCCACCCACATTGGTTATAAATTAATAGAATCTGCCCTCATCCCTGTGTCATATAATAATGTTTGATTGGGCTCGTGTGAGGTATTTTTTATTATTTTTAGGGAATATCGTCGCGATGCCATCGGATCTTGTGGCGTGGGTAACGCTAATTCTGTGCATCTGGGTTTGGATGATTTATGACATAGAAAGGGTAATAATTGATGTATAAACTGGCAATGTAGCGATGTGGCGAGTCAGGCTCGCGCACTGAGGATTCCGTACCACCACAAAATACAATAGTCAATAAAAAAAAAACTGACTTCAAAATTAGTAAAATATGGCATTATGATTCGGTGAAAGAAATGATAAGGTCGTACAAGTAACTGAATTACCAGTAATAATTTGGTAATGACGTCGCACCGTGTGTGGTGATGCAGCAAAATTTAAACACCCAGAACCCAGAGAAGATATTTGTATTCATCATTCGAATAACTAAAAATAGACACCGCTTTATGGTTGATATTCCCAAAACCCGTACGAAGCGCTTTGATTCCACTTTTATTATGCGTACTGCTTGTCTGTGAAATGCACTGCCTGAATGGGTGTTCCCCCATAATTACAATCTGGGTGTCATCAAATCACGAGTGAATCGGTTTCTTCTAGGCAAGCGTGCTCCATCGTAGACTGCATCGTCGCTTTACATCAGGCAAGTTGGCGGTCAAACGCAAGCCTATAAAAAAATACAGCCTGGCCGGGAATCGAACCCGGGAACTGCTTATGACCAAATATTTCCAATTTTAATCCATTTTTTACACAAATACTAGTACTTAGTATTTAGATTAGGTAATTAAGTATTTGTGTATAATAATTATTATTTAATAATCGTTTGAAGCACCTATGGGCCATAGAGGCCCATGGATGCTTTAGGCGACTCTGAGTAATTAATTGGTTTTAGTATATAGGTACTTAGAAAATAGTAAAAAAAAAAAAAATTTTTAAATATATATGTAATTAGATTTATGGGAGTGGCATGGTCAAATATCGACAAAACTCTTTTAATAAAAAGGATTTTAAAAAAACCCTTTGGTTCTGACATTTGTTATTTACTTTCTTTTATATTCCAGTACCACACTATGCTGATGTACTCATGCATACCTTGCTATATCAGTGGTCCGTACCAATGACTTTAAATTGTGGTTGGAAAAGAACCTGTTTAAGTAATGTGACTTATTTTTGTCATTGTTCAATTTTATTAGAGTAGTAAGGGAGTTTTAAATACAAAATAAAGCAAGGTTATCAGTTCAATAAATAATTGTATTACTTATTCTACAATACCTACTTAAATTAAACTACATATTTACAAACATCGACTTGCTCGAAACCTATAGGTAATCTTGATATCTTAAAAGCTTATTTACTAGCAGGTAACAATGTACAGTTTACATTTCCATTCTAAAAACATGAATAAGTGTCAATCAATTTTCAGTCGTTGTCCTTGGAACTATTGACTTAAAGTATTATCGCAAAACCAACGCAAACAAAACTATAACCAAAATGTAGGTCAAGACGATTTATACTAAATTTTTGGGTGTCTACATTACTTTAACGTATAGTTTTAGCTTGTACAATCTTTACAATATTTTGTTTTATTTTAGTTAAAAAAATTATTAATTTACAATAGAAGATTGTATTCCTACATATTTGCAGAGCAACGTTGGTTTTAGTTTGCGACAATCAAAGTCTCAGTGTCTCAAAAGTTAAAATGCACTCACCCTAAGTCTTACTGTGTTTAAGTCTAAATTGTAAGGCACTAGCGGTTCTGACTAGAAATACAGGAGTCTTTTCGTACTTATTCACAAATAAATGCATAGATAAAATAATGCACATTTTTCGGAGGGACTCGTCCAATTTGATTCTGGTTGATCTGTTGACAAAAGAAATAAAAAAAAACATTAGTGAATCTCATAGCAGTACTCAACAGGTATATGACATAATTGTTATAACTGTTTAGCATAATGTAAATTGGACAAAGAAATATAGTTCTGCAGAAAACCAGTTATTTTTCGATGATTAGTTTTCAAACTTTTCGCATTAAATTTTTTCCATCAGCCTATGATAACACAAAAAATCTAATGTAATGTAAACAGTTGAATATATTGTACTTACAATTTTTATTTTTGCTGCCACCATGAAATGACGTCTAAAAGCTCATCTTCATCCATCGAACCAAGGTGAGGCTGTGTAGTAACTTCATATCGATGTTCATTCGAATATGCTGATGACACTCCTGAAGAACATTCTGAAGGTGCAGGAGAATCAGGCTTCTCAGAACAAGGGGAACCGCTGCCGTAGAAAAATCCATCATCCATATCCATTGAGGTCATCGGCTGAGCGCTATTGCTAGGAATATTTTCTCTATTTTCTTGATCACGTGTTATTCCTAAGGCCGCATCACTTTCATCCAACAATTGCTGTAAGTATCTAATGTATTCGACGACCATCCTCAATGTGTCTACTTTGCTAAGCTTCTTTCCCGAGCCGCGGCGCGCTCCACCTGATAGGGCGGCGACTACAGAAGCTGGCAGGTGACGGCGAAGCGCGTTGAATCCGTCATTCACTTGCTTCACTCGGTTCCGTTCTCGAGCGTTACGTCGAGCGATAGAGACAGCCTGCGGTCCGGTGTAAGGGTTCGTCCTGAAGTGCACCTTCTTCCTGTATTGCAGGTTCGGCGGCGTATCGTGCGTGACGTAATTTTTTTCAGGAGCAGGAGCGATAGGAATATTTCTCTTCTCGATTGGTTTCGATATGTTGGTAGTGTAGCCGGGAGAGACGACGACGTAGTTTGTCTGCCCCTGGACGATTTGTAGTTCTTGTAGCATGTTGTATTGTACGTATGTACGTGTGTTTACGCGAGGGAGGCGCACGCGAGCGAGCTGCGCGGCAGTCGGGGGCGCACTACGCGAGAAGGCTTCGCGGGAGCTTCTAGCGACGAGCGCGGGCGGCGGAGCTTCGCGTACAAATGAGCCGCCGACGCACGCGCACGCGTTATATCACCTGCGCCGGCTGCAAAAAATATAAATTTTAAAATTCTCTTCCCCTATTATTTTCGATCATCCCTTCCCCTTTGTACGTGCGGGTCCGTACCTGGCGTGGTCAGGGGTCTGTGCGGGGAAGGGTAGCTAACGCGTGCCCGTTTTTTCCTGCTGACCGCTGAACGGCTGAACGCTGCAACATAAAACTTGAAATTAATGGCATGCTTAGAGTTGTACGACAAGGACGTGTTTGCATAATTAGCGGTGGTTATTTTTGCAATAAGCTCAATTCAACTTGGCGTTAGTATTCTTTGTGCATCAAGGTTTCGTTTACATAGTATTTTGACCAAGATAAGAACTAAACTATAATTAAGTTTAGGTATTTTTTTTTTGTTTTTGTATGATCAAGAACATTATTTTACACATTAGTACATTATGCGTAAATGTTCATAGTAAGTTCGTATAGGCCGATAAGGCTAGCCCTAATGTCAGAGTTTAAGACCATCTCAGGCTTTTAACATGGCTTAACAGTTGTTGTTTTTTTATAAATAATATGCTTGCGGTTAACCACCACCACCTCCTGTTAAGCGATGATGCGGTCTACGATGGAGCATGCCGATGGATGGGTGGATGTTATTTTCCGACCCGCGGTAGTACTTCGTTGTAGATAAAACTTACAGCTGCTTACAGCTATCTATCGAAAGACTGTTCGTGTTATTCGTTGCTTAAGATCGGTAATTGGTTAAATACACCTATGGTCTGTCAAATTTAGGATGATAATTTGGGCGCGTCACGCCCATGATGTTTCATATTTATTCTAGTAATCAATCGTATTACAAATAATGTCGTACTTCATTTATTAGTACCGCCTCACTTAGTGAAGTGTCACGCATAATTAATAACCACAGACTAACGAAAATCTGTTTTGAAATGAATCAAATCAAACAAATAAAAAAGAATTATACAGGTAACAAATTTTTTTTTTATTTGCAATAATTTTGCAAACAATTGCGCTGCAATTGTTTGGACCCGGGTATGTCCTAAAACTGCGACCAGAACCACCGGAGGATGGGCAGCAGCGTCCTGTTAGTACACGGTGAACGTACTGCGATCTCCAAGCCGCCTGCCAAGCGTGGGGATTATGGCAACACCCCTCTCTAAGAGGGAGGCATTGTTCAGCAGTGGACATTTAATGGCTGATAATGTATGTATGTATGCGCTGCAATTTCCTATTTGTAAAAAAAAACTATTACTTTAGTACATAATGAATGATTTCTTTTTTTCAGCATAACCATGCAACTATCGATTCTAAGTTCTATGAGAATATTATAAATGATTGAATAGGTTCATCAATACACTACGTACTTCATCCATACTGTGAGCTGACACTGGAATCGATTCCGATGCACTCTAAACTAAACTAAATTTGACAGCTCTAAAATTGTTGTCATCCTTCTCTCACGTATTAAAATGAAAAGAGAGGCAGATAATTTTAGTCCTGGCAGATTGGTTTAGTTTAGTGAGTGGCATGACAAAATAGTCATTGTCATCCTAAATTTTACAAAGCATAGTTGAGTTGCATAATTTTTTATCAGTCGATCTCAGTAGGTAAGTACCACATACTACAGTAACTAAAATAACATTAATCTTTAAAATTAATTGTACAACGTGAAAACATTCTCAGCTATTAAAGGTCTTTAATCTAATACAAATTATGTAACTATCGATCCAATGTCATAGACACAAACACCGTCACGTACCTGCTTAAAATTGTTCACATTTTTATCAGATAATTTTCAACAACCTTACACATATTTTAACTTTCCAAATCTTCAAATTTATTGACATTATTTCCAATAATATGTTTTTGGATGGCTGAATGTTTTTGTGTGTGAGTTTCACCGCTAAGTTGGTAATATAACTCTTCCACTCTACTATTATTAGTCGGAGAGAAAACTTCTGCATCCTACTACGAAAATACGATTAAGAACTTTTACGAAGTAACCTTTTATGAAAACTTGTTAATTGACAAGAAATACCTAATTTGTTTTCTTTCGACAAAGTTCCAAGTTACCGAAGCATTTTCGAAGTACTTTTTCTAATTATCCTTTGGTTTGGTCAAAGCTGCCGCCTGAACTAAAATGTGTTACGAATATCTCGAATTCTATTTGTTCAGATCTAATTGAATCAAAATAGTGTTTAAGCGATTGGTATTTGTTTTCATTAGTCGATTGTATGTTATTTTCTTCCTTTTATTACAGAGTGGTTAAAATACTCGTAGGATGCTGTGGCTTGTTATATACTTATACGGTAGAGATGTGTGTCATTGACTTTATCAGTACTGTATTCATTATTATCATGATTTCTGTCTATTGTGTTCCCACTGCTGGGACTCAGGCCTCCTTTCAGACAGAGGGTCGATGGGCCCTAATCCACCATGCTGGGCCAGTGCATATTGGTAAATGTCATATATGTCCTTGAACTTTTAAGGTTCTTGGGCATACCGGTTTCCTCACGATGTTTTCCGTCACAGTTTTTTACCGATGGCATCGAAACTGCACTTAATTTATTTAAGTACTAAATAAGTCATTAGTGCAGGACCGACGATCAACCGGGTGCCTTATTCTGAATATTTAAACGTAGACAATGTAAAGACAATTCAAAAATTTGACGACTGGCAGATGTCGAACGTGCACTATCCTGGTTTATGCCGAGCTCTCTTTATACTAGGCTACGGTAGCTTTCATATCAGATTCCAAACTATTGAACTGTGTTTGCAACCAATCTAAGCGTTGTTAACGTAATTTATTATTCTTGGTACCTCAAGTAATTACTTAGCTATGACCTTTGCAGGCTCCAAACCTGACTGAGATTTGTCGCCTTTTAACTAACTCGAAATTACTTTTGTTCTGAATATATTTTTGGCAACTACCTATTTAATTTTACAACATTTTTAAACTAAATGTTAATCTGCTGGGTTTTACGAACTTTTCTATTGTCTTGTATTTTTTTTTCTATTTTCCCTTTTTTTTCTCTGCTCCTATATATTATGTATGTACTTCTTTCTTATTGACAGAACAAAACGCAAGCCTCAGAGTCCAGAGAATAAAACGGCGTTTGTATTTATATATTATTTTGCTCGACGATAACTTAGTGAAGTCGATCAGAAAAGTAGTATTTCCAATATATTATCATAATAATTTTTGTTTGTGAACAAAATCGGTTGAGGATTTATTGAAAATACAGAGGTTGCGAGGTAACTCTTTGGAGCAAACAACTATCATTTTAAAAAGGGAGACGCAGCCGCGCGCGCGCATTCGCCTTAGAAAAGACCGCCGAATGCAGTTGAAACTATAGTCGGAGTAACCGGCTTAATCATACGTGAGTAATTCCCGTCATCCCGTGTCATACGCTGTACGCATTTGTACGCTGTAACAGGCAAGGACATGAGATACGTCTCCATTCTTATGACCATGTATATATGCTAATTTATATGAATTTGTACCTACCATGTTCTGACAAATAAATATGTAATTAGAATTTAAATTTATAAATTGAATGTATGTATTAAAATCACATCAGTTTCCATAATAAATGGTTTTATATTAATTTCTAACTACTTCGGTGGATAAGTTCAACTGTTTAGTTTAGGCTAAAAAGATTTATCAGAGAGAGAGAGAGAGGGAGACGGAGTAGCAAAATATATTTTCGCATAAAATGCATGGTGCTTTTAAGGCGAGTTAAGTTTTAACGGAGTCAAATACATAAAGGAAAAATATATCGGCTTATCACATATTACATTTAAATTGACTCCAAACAAGACAGTACTTTGGCTAGTCATCTTTAGGGCAAAACCTTAGGGTGGTACCCTGATTTTATACCGGATATAACCTGAGGGCAGGCGCTAATGGGTTCCGTAAATAACCGTTTTTATTCGATTATGAATGTTACGATTATTACTCGTAATCGATAAGTTGGTACCGTTAGGGTTGTGTAAGATAGGGAGAGGGGAAGTATTGAAAATGTGTTATTTAACATTAAAGTAATTGTAACAACGTAACGTATGCATTTAAACGAGTTCAAACATACTTAAATGGTTGACCTGACGACCAAGTGTCCTAAATAAACTACACAAAATACAAACACACTGAATACCAAAACTAGTTTGCCTATTATATAAAATACAATTAATTTACTCATAGTCCCTTGAAGTCTTAAAATTATCCAAACGTTCCAGCTTACAACCAGTAGCCAACGTTCACAATAGCGGTAAGTATGACCGCGCTGAATTACTGCACTCAATGGCTACAGCTTATTGTCTTTATATTGATGCAAGGGCTTCAAACAATTATTTTGATCGAAGTGCAAGGGTTAAACTTTTCAGCTTGCAATAATAAAAGAGTTTAATTAAGATCTCGGGCTAAATTAACATAATTATAGACCACTTCATAACTAACGTTGCGCTGTAAACGTTTTTTGCGTACAATATTTACAAAATTGCGTGTGTAATTTTACTACAATGTTAGCAACAAACGGTTCAATTTTCCAGTTTATCTTACATTTGAACAAGGTAATTTTTCCTTTAGCGATATGTCACTTTAAAATGTGAGCAATTTGCCCTCTTGTCACGTTTAATTTTAACTCTTGTTTTCACTCTTGTTGAATACTTAAAATAATTATTTTAAAATGTATTAGGTATGGTGTTTTGCAGCAATACAATGTTGATACGGATTCGTGTACCAGTTAATATTATATGAAAAAATGGATAAGAAGCGTATAGTACAATTTCCTGTATGGACAATATAAATGGTCTAATATTTAATTGATTTTTAATTACAGGGGCCTTACGGACAACTGCTATTGCGGTACTTAATCCGCTCAGTTGGAAAATCACGCGACCGCAAACCGTATCTGGGCGCGATAAGGTTCACGTTGGCGTGATTTTCTAACTGAGCGGATTAGGTGCCGCAATAGCAGCTGTCCGTAAGGCCCCTGGGCAAGCAAAAAAGACCCGGAATAAACATACGAAGGTCACAATTTTCCTTAATATATTAAGGAAACTTTAATATATTATCTATGTTTCACCTACCCACTGTTCCAATTTTCTCTTTTTCGCTTCTAGTCATCTCACGGTTTTTTCCCCTCAGTTTATTTTTACATGGTTTATTTTCCTATGTGATTCAAACATCTGTTACATGCATTAATTCCTTCCACTATTTTTCCACGCGACTACTGTTTGTTTTGCCGGAAATTGTTTGACATTCATCAAGCGAGCAATTACTAGCAAATAAAACAATTAGGTGAAACAAATGATGAGATGAACAACGTGGGAGCTAGGGGTGGGCAATAGGCACGGTTGTGATGTGGTGATTATGGGAAATGTGTCATCTGCCGAGTCAAGGTTCAGTGGATACGACAAAATTGTTTCATTACAGTTTGAAATTACATGTAAACTAAAATATTATTGGCAACATCTGAGTTAGGTTCCGTTTTTGAAACAATGTATCTGCTATAGTCAACTACAACTATAGTCGAAGTGACCGGCTTAATCTTACGTGAGTAATACCCGTGTAATATAAATAAAATGTATCTGCGTTTTATTTTTTGTTAAGGCTTTCCTTCTAAGGAAAGCCAAAGTCAGAGGTAAACCGTTTTTCTAGTCGCCAAAAGTTTTGTATAATATCTCGTAACCCAATGGTTGTAACTAAGTGTTATATTATATCGCCAATATTCTGAAAATAGGCCACTGTACGTTGCCTGTTAGTGCATTTACTTCATCGTTACGCATTAAGTTTTACGTTTTTTTTTATCGTGCTATATTATAAAAAAATCTCATAGAGAAAAATAAAATGGTGTTACTCGATTTTTGCGAAGTGGTTTAAAACGTCGGACTCCACTTACGCGACGTAGCAGTGGTGAAGATCTTATGGCGGATTATGTAGGTTACGTAACTTATCAAACCACGTCATCATTAAAAAAAACACATTTGTTTCTATAATGTGAGTGTAAATATCTTAACTTTGTATAAACTCTTTAACTTCGTCCTCCATAGACTTCTTTAGCCCACCGCTTGGTGTAAGGATCTCTCTTAAAATTATAAATGTCTTACCATCACCATCATCATTTCAGCCATAAGACGTCCATTGGTGGATATAGGCCTCCCCCATCGATCTCCAAAAGAGCCGGTTGGAAGCGGCCTGCATCCAGCGTTTCCCTGCGGTCTCTTTTAGGTAGTCTGTCCATCTTGTGGGCGGAAGTCCTACGCTGCGCTTCCCATTAAATAAATAAATGTCTCAGTTTTCTGCTGTTAAGGTCTAGAATGATCAATTAACTACGCTAATTAAAACTGTAAGATGTTTATTAAATGTTGTTTAATAGTACTTATTTTATTTTCCTACGAGTACGTCTCGATTAATCAATAAAGTGTAGTTAGTAGTAATTCTGTATTGTCATGGCTCAACCAACTAACCTGTATTACGATGTGGTAGCTCTCGCTCGATTGAAGATACCACTTATCAACCCATATTGATCCCACACTTAAGAATTACATCGGTCAATAAATCATAGAAAGTCATAGACATGCCGACATCGATAGCACAATAGAACTACCTGATTCGTTTCCAATAGGCCTCATTTGATTAACGATTTGTTGAGTGAGTCCCATTGATCGCAACGTCAAAGACTGATCGTATTAAGAATTAATAAAGAGAATGTATCATTTCACCTCCACCGCGCTCCGATACAATGAAAGCCGAAGGCATTCCTGAACCAACGAGATGTAATTTATGAACACGATGATTCGCGGTTTTATATCAATATTTTTGTAAATATCGCGCGTAATCTTGTTTACATATGCATGTGCGACTAGAATGTAAATAGTGCAACAAAACGCGTGTCATTCTCGCTCCCTACAAACGAAGTCATCGAAAACGTTTACATATTAATAAACTCGTTCTAAAACTCTATTCGTTGCAGAAAAGTATTTATAAAATGCAGTAAAATATACTTGTCCTCCCACTTGAATCTTAGATCAGATAAGCCGCGTCTTTAGGACATCCAAAATGCAAATACGCCGTCTGGCTGGCTTGTAAAGCAGAGAGTTATCAGACAACACATCGCGCTCGGTGTGTCTTTGCCACCTACAACTGACAGTCGCTGACGTGCTTGCTAACGTCGAATGCCGGTCAGTGACGCGACGTGCGGACGTCACTGACGCAGCCGACATGTCGGTGATATCACGACGTCGTCGCAGCAACACCGATTGTGACCAAGATACGATGCGCTGTGATTGTGCATTGTGAGTTTCGTGAATATTGCGACCGATCGACAGTCGAATTAAATATAAAAGTACAATGTACAGAGAAAGGTGCGTTTAATTTTGCTTGTTTTATTGCTTGTGAGTTTGATATATCTGCTTCCTGTCTTATGTCTGTTAATGTCGTTTAATAGTCAGTACGTTGGATCGGAGTGCACTGATGCTCTTTGCCTTTCATATCAGTGTCAGTGTTGCTTGTTTTCTTTCAAACTTGTATCATTATTTCTTTTTTATCGTTTAACAATTTATCATTAGCATTGAATCAAGTGATGTTTGATTTAAAAGTGGATGGAATAAAAATGTTCTTCAATTTGATTTGACAACATGCAAACTTTGTAACGAGTGAGCGACGACCGTGTTCCGTTTAGTAGGTTATATTTCACGTGGCTCTTCAAAAGGCAATAAATAAGGCTAGTTGAGGAAATTCGGCTCATTTGCCGACAAACAAGGCTGGTAGAATTCGTTTATTAGTTTACGACACCTCGTTAGGTGCGGTGATAAGATGGCCCTTAAATGGGTCATTACTATTGTTCCCGATGTAAGGTCGTAACGTATTTTTTACTGGCAAATTCAGATAAAAGTTGGGCAAAAAATGGAATCGTACATGTAACACTTTTAATTGTAAGTGCTGTAAATATCATTGTATTGGTTATGGGTCCGACTGTGTATAGTAAACTACCCGATTCCATAACCTTAGCTTCAAGTCTGAATTGTTTTAAGTTCCGGCTTCAGCGCTGGCTTATTGAGCACTCCTATGACATGAATGAATTCTTGCAGTTAGATGTGTAATGATGATTATTGTTTTATGTGGATATAATGTTGATTTAATTGAAATTATTTTATTTTAATATGGTTGAAATTATTTTTATTTAATTGAGACTATTTTATTTTAATTTGATTGACATATTTTAATTAATTTTTTATTGACATTATTCGATTTTAATTTTACTGAAATTATTTAATTTTAATTGTAATTTATACTACAGGTAATTTATTATTATACTTATTATTGACTTGTAAATTGGCTTTATCAAATAAATGAATATGAATATGAATATGAATATTTACATGTATAACCGTACGAAATTTCCGAACCAACAGTAAACTGAAACCATAAATTATCTGTCAAGTCAGTGCATGTAGTCAACTTTTGTCGCAAGCTAAATTTGATATCTAAATACTAATATTATAAAGAGGAAAGATTTGATTGTTTGTTTATTTGTTTGTTTGCAATGAATAGTATCCGAAACTACTAAACCAATTTTAAAAATTCTTCCACTGTTGGGAAGCTACACTATCCCCGAGTGACATAGGCATTATATTTTCAAAAAAAATAGGGATCCTTACTAAAACTCCAATAATAGCCGGGGCGGACCGCTAGTTATTAATATAACGACATAGAACTACGGTGGCTAAGTGGTAGCATGTGCACTTAACAATATAACGACACCCGGTTCGAACCTCAGCCCTGCCAACCAATAACTTTTTTAGTACTTAAGTAAATTATGTGCAGTTTCGATGCTATTGCTCAAAAACGGTAAAGGAAAACATTGTGAGGAAACCGGTATGTCTAATAACCTGAAAGGTTCAAAAACATGTGACATTCACCAACATGTACCAACATGGGCCAGCATGGTGGATTACGGTCCATCCTCTTTTTTTAATAAATAGGCTTGCGCTTGGCTACCAACTCGCCTGATGTTAAGCGATGATGCGGCCTACGATGGAGCACGCTTGCCTAGAAGAAATCTATTCACTCTCGACTTGAAGAAGGTCTAAAAGATCTGTTTCCCAGTAGTAGGAACATAATAGGCTGATAATGATGTTTTAATAAATAGTATGAATAATTCTGTCCTGTTGATTTGGCAATAACAATAATTTTGTTCGAGCGCTTACTAATTTAAGGTAATTTTTTTGTATTGATAATGATTATCAAACAATAGAATAACGATAACCGTAAGATAACAAGTGAAACCGTAGATGCTGCTAGTATTAACTAAAGGTGATTACTTCAAAAAGTTTATTACCTGTCAAGGCATTCTGAGGGACAATTTTCAATCTCAATTAGTTAGGTACTTACATGTGTGACATGTGGTACAGTTGCAGTAATATACTCGTCAAGCTTGTCCGTTTTGTAGTACTACTAATACGGTAAATTGACCAAATTGATTGTAAATCACTCTAGTCGTAAGAGATTTTGTTGGTGCTAGTCATCGAGATACATTATCTCAAGCAACTACAACTACAACTGTTTTCCCTTAGAGACACATCACTAGGTGAAAACAGTCAAAAATCGCCCGTGAGTCGTTGTACATGCCTAGACATAAATTAAGTTCGCAATGCCACATGTACTCCAATTTAGATTTTATGTCGCTTAGTGTTAAACGTCGCTTGACCGCTATGTTATCGTAGCACTGGCATCACGCTACGTTGTAGTCGGATCACGGTTGCTTTACAACCAAGCAAAAAGTCGGCGCAACACGTAGCGTAAGCCGAGTTTTTGAAGTTATACTTCCTATGCGACTTGCAACAAGGTTGCGTTAAACGTTTAACGCTACCATGGAGGGGGAATTTTTCTCTCTCGTATGGTTGTGAAATGCGTTTCCTTTTTTCGCGCTGCGATTTGCAGACCCGGTACTGTAATAGTGTCGTTAATGGATTAAAAAGCCTAAGGAGCTAGGTTCGAATCTCGAGAAAAGCATGTTTTTAAATTGTTGATATTTTATATTGTAGTTATAATTTTAGGGTTCCTTGTTGAAGTATAACTTCTTCCGCGCGGAGGGACTCCACGCACTATTTTTTTCGCTTAAACCTTATACCCCGCAACATTACTAGCCGATTTAAATAATTTCTTCAGTACGTATACATATTACGTTTAATTATATTTTTCATTAAGCCTGTTATTTTGACCTAATCAAAAACCTGTCTTGTGGTATATTGTTTTATCGCAACCAATTTAAGTGTTGGAGGATTCATTTCTAATTTTAGCCACACACCATGTTGAATAGTAGGTATCTTTTTGACTAACTTATTGATGTCGACGTGACTCTCTACTATCTTACTTAGTTATTTAATCAATTAATCATAGTAATATTCATCGACAAAACATAGTACAACATGGATTTCAAAATGAGGCACTTGCAACGGCTGATACGCTATCCTCACCCAACCAGTAATGAGAAATATATACTCCAAAGGCTTAATTACAAATCAAGTTGTATGCTTTTAGAAAAAATTAAGTTATTCCCATCGTGTTGTATTTAAAGGTAGATTACAGGATGAACGCAATAAAGCTAAACTAGGCAGCAAAATATCTGAGGTGAATTTTATAACCACGGATGTCAGTGTAGACGAGCAGTTTGAAATTGCCGTAGACCTAAAAACTCACAGAAAACTGGTGCAGCGTTTCACACTCTATAAAATGTATTCCCATTAGTCAAGCGATCTATGGCACTTTACTCCGACATTTTTAATTGTCATAAATACTTCTTTAATTATTTTAACTGGCTTAAAATTACTACAGATCTATATCAGGATAGACACCGTAAGCTCAGCTACATTCCATTTATGTGCCTGTTTTAAGTTGGATCAATGATCCAACATAATTCACTTCAATCTCTCGTTTTGTCAGTAGCACGTTAGACGATACAAAAATTGTGCCAAATTGTGCCATAGTGAACATTAAATCGATATACGTAAGGCCACTGGTAGTGGTTGGAAGCGAAAAGATGAAAATTGGGCGGTATGGCGTGTTTGAGAGAGCGGACATGTGCTTATGTCCAGCAGCAGAATATGATGAAACTAAAAATTCTTCGAAAGCTGTTGTTCGTGCGAGTGTAGCACAACTAAATTGCGCTCGTGACGTCATAATAGGTTTAAAAACTGCAGCACTCTAGATTTTCATAGAACTTGACATGCTCTCGGTCTCTATACTCATAAAGTCCTGTGATAGTTACGAATACTTGTCTCCTTCTGTAATTTTTTAGTTAAATGATTAATAGGTTAAAAGTTGCGATGCAAGGTCCAGTTGGAAATGCCAGTTGAAGAATGATCAACATAAATAAACTGTCGAATACAGATTGGCAATAAACAAACTTGTTGCGTGTTTGATATTTTGTACCGTTCAGTGCGTAGCAGCTGGTGAAATTTTTATGATGATTTTTAATAGAAATATTATCAGAAATTACAGGAGGTAACAGGCATTTAGCCGCATGTTCGGCAAACAATTTTGAGCCTTATGTGTTAGTAACAAACATATTTTATAAAAGTTTTAATAGCCCAATGTAAGGTTTAGAATTTAGACGCAGAAGGTATTTTACTCGGAAATAATGTGATTATTTTACGTGGTAAGTACGCTTTTACTACAGTAACCTCACTAAAGGTACTATATATATATTTATATATACAAGCGGCTGGACAACTACAATTTCCTTTAATTTTTAAGTGTTTCAAAATATAGAAATTGTAACTAAACAAAGGATTTTGGTTCTTTGAAATTTATCAACCCTGGCCTTAATTTAAATAATTAAACGTACACAGTCAGTAAAACATACAAGAATAAACAGAGTGCGGGTAAAAGCTGAACCTCTTGATAACAGTCTTTAATCCTCAGTGGGCAGTTAATCTGATGAAGCCAAAAATATTGATGGACGCGAATTTCTCGTTAAACGTCCGAGTACCGTTGACGCCAACGACTTTCTACTGTATAGACATTTGGAATAAGACAAGCTGCTTCAGTCAACACATTAGCGCAAATTGTGCTTATAAAGTGTTCTGCCTTACACTGGCACAACGGTATCAATGCCGTTACCTTGAATTGAACCTTGAACCAATCATCGTTGAGTATCCCACCCAATCTCGCGTGAAAAATTTGTAAAAGGAAAAATTTACTGCAATGCTCCAGTAAATGTTTCCTTTTTTTGTATATGAAATATGTCTGTTGTGATATCTATAGGGTATGAAGTCTACGGTCGAGGCGCGTGGCGGGCGTACGCCGCGACTTGCGCCCGCGCAGCGCGGCAAGTGCGCTCAGATAAGGGCGGCGATTGACGGCGTCACTTTAGTTGCTAGTTAATTATCAAAATATATTGTTAGATAAGTATAACTTAAAAAGTAAACTTTTTTGATTTTCATCTTCGACCACGTCGTCGCTTACCAACAGGCGAGTTGGTAGACAAACACGGACTTATTCGCGATAAAAAAAAGATGAGAAAAAAAACAATGTTTCAAAAAAGCAAATAAAAGGAAATAAGAAATTAAAATATTTATTTTTGTAAGAAAAATATTGTTTTGTAACAAATCAATTCTGTGATACGGTGCATGTCACCACCAAAAATGTTACTAGAATAGATCATCAATCAGGCATCTAAACCATAAAACCAATAAATAATTGAAGTGCTCTAATAGCTATCATAAAAAAGCAAGCCACAAATAATCGTACAGTCTGTGTCCATCCTAAACAGGCCCTTAATTACGGCAAGGCGTTATCGAGTAAGAATGTGCACACGCGACATCGGTATTAATTTTAATGAAAGAAGTGTGCGCCCGCGACGGAGTCGCCGGACGGCTGCAGCACCTGCCCAAGTCATCGTCTTACTGAAAACTGCATCACAGAACACCCGTAGAGACGACATCAAACTTTTTATTTTTATACAAAAAAAACACGTTACTAGCTGAACTCAAAAAATCAATCTTATAAATCACATAAATACGGAATGTTCTTTTATTTAACGGACTAATTTGAAGTTGCCGCGTTAAAAAATTTGTTGTTCCATACACTTCATTGAGTGTTAATGACTTAACAATACTTTTTTCACTATATCAGGATTGGTCCCAAAGTAAAAGCTGTTCATAATGATGAGTACATGATATACTTGAATATGCCCGTAGTGCCCCGTAGTCTAGAAATACACCCGGTAAGATGGTTTAAAAGCAAATTTTTGTGTGTATGTTTGTTCGCACTCAACTGCTTAACAGCAGAGTGGATTTAAATGAAATTTAATGTATAAGTTGCTCCATTTAACATAATTATTAGTTGCTCCAAAGTTAAACAACGCCGGGCGCGGTCGGTACTACGATAACGACCTGCTGGGCGTGATGTTTTTTGCACTACTTTTTTATGTTGTGTTGGTACGGAACCCTCAGTGCGCGAGCCCGATCACACTTGGCTGGTTTACATAATTTTTTAAATCTATTTATTTTACAGCAAGTAAAAATTGTATTGTCATCCAGATTTGAACCACATAGAGTATCAAGATATCAGTATCAAGTTTAAAGTGGTGTACTAGGCAATTTTAAATACCCCCCAATGCAAAAAGAGGGATGTTATAAGTTTAACGTTTCTATCTGTGTATTTGTGTTTATTTGTATCTGTGTGTTTTTATTTGGTATCGTAGCTCCTGACCGGTTTAATCGATTTTGTTATTTTTTTTTTAAAGGTGCCTTGTTCGAGTTTGTTCTTATGTTGTACTCAAAAAAACTGTTCAGCCATTTGAAGATTATCAGCTATTTTCAGCAATTTTTTATGTTTTAAAATTTTCAGTGTACACTTGTTGAGTAGATATTTCAACGATCAGACTACTCTACGTCTTTAGAAACTAAAACGTACCAGAAAAATGTTGTATATTAAAGACATATGCATCATTCCTACTTCATATTAAAATTACATTCGGTCCAAATGAATAAAATAATTATCGCTTAACGATACAAAGTATTTAATATTTTTGATTTCACCGCAAATAAAATATGAAATTTTGGAGTTATCTTTTGTAATTAAAGTGCACCTGCCTTATTTTTATGTAGTTTATACATACGGGTCTATAAGTTGGAAAGTCGTGTCGGGCTGTAAATGAAGGAGTTATACAATAAATAAACCGTCTAAGAAACTTTCACTAAATGGTTGTTTGTCAATCACAAGCCTATGTCTCATCCTTGTGAGATAGGCTGAACTTATGTACACTTAAATAAATGGAAGAAATTAATTAAATAAATATAATCAAATATAAATAATGGATAAAATAAAATTGGGCGATGATGAAAATCCCAGGATGTCCGAAATTGAACTAGCTTGATGTAAACAAGAAACTAACCAGACCGAGCTATCAATACCGGATACAGCATGGGATCGTGAGTAACTGTGCTTGTGAAAATTTTTATATTATGAATATTGCACCTACAGATCTAGAGGAGGCCAACCACAAAACAAAGCTTTAAGTCCAAGGTCTTGCAACGACAAATGTCATCTTCTTCGAACCTATGCAAAGAGGATCTTTCTACAAACTCTCATGGTTAAACTTCTAGGGCAGTATAAGAGGAGAGAGGTCTAGGAATTCCGAGAAAAAAGGGTGGACTAGACTGAGTTACCAGCATCAGAAGAACGCAGCATGGGATAGCAAGAAGTTTTGCCTATTACGAATCACTCAATGATAATAATGAGGAGACAGTCATAACCGTTACATTCAAACTGACTTCTAGCTAGAACACAAATCACTATAACGACGATTATGGTTGAGGAATGTGTAGTGTAAATTGTGCAGGGCAGGTGCGACAATACATCTGCGCGTACGTTGCCCAGAAAATGACCCCCACCACATTTCCTATGTATCAATATTACTTGATTATTTTAATCAAGGCTTAATATATTGATCAGACTAATATGATTCAACGGAAAGGAAACCGCGGAAAGTATTATTTCGGCTAAGCCATTTTATTATTCCATGAGTAATATTAGAAAGTGTTCTGATATTATTGGAAATGCTTACATTATTTTGGTCACATTGTTTTTGTTTTCATAAAATTGTTATAGGGCTCCCGTAGAGTAATTAGCTAAACAAATAGAAAGCAATCACTAAGTTCGTTTAAATTGCGCTATATCCACTAAAATAATGTGGTATGTGGTCTTTGTGGACAAACACTTACATGGGTGATTAATACTTGCATAAATTAAATTCTACATATCATCATCATCAGCTAGAGGACGTTTACTGCTCAACATAGGCCTCCCCCTTAGAACTCCACACTAAACGACAGCCTACCATCTGCATCCACTGGATGCCTGCGATATCTCACGATGTCATCGGTCTATCTAGTAGGAGGCCTACACCTACGCTGCGACTCCCGGTTCGTGGGTCGAAATTCTACACATAGAAAATGGCTATCTCGTGATATATTACAACAATCAGGTCCCCGATTCTACTAAAGAAATTGTTTTTAAATTGTAATTGTTTCAATTTAATTTTTTAAATAATTGCCTCAAAACTGACAGTTTAAAAAAATATACTAGAAAAATACCACCACCTAATATTCTAAGTTATTATAAAAAAAAAAAAAAAAAAAAACAATTACAATTTAAAAACAATTTCTTTAATAGAATCGGGGCCCAGAGATGACGTGTGAGTTAACAAATTGTATAAAAATACACGTATCCACAATCAATAAAAATACAAAAAATGGTTTTTGTTGAATATTTTTATTATAATTAAAATAAATATATTCAGTATTTTCCATTTCGCTCGACCGTGTTACCAATAATGGATCCTCGAAATCAATGACTTGATTTGCAGTAAGTAAGTCTAAAAGCAATTAGGGTCTTCGTTAATGACATTGAATTTCCATAAAAACTTAAGATAATACGTTTTTTTCCCATTTGTGAATCCGTCTAACCAAGCTGAGGAAAAAATCCGGTCGTTTCATAATCAAATTAGGTCTTATTTCTTCATTTTCTGATAAACATGCAGTCAAAATTCATGTCGTCTCGTTGTGAACCGTTGCCCACGCCCAATGGGCAGCTGTGTCCCCATCCTCGCTCGCTAAACCTCTGTTATGGCCGCTCGCGTAAACACCACACTGACCACAGAATAAGTTTAGAGGAGGATATATTTTGATAAGCGGTGTATTTTCTCTACACCTGACCGTTTTAAATTAAATCAAAGAATCGCTTGAAATAGAGCTTTTAGTAGTTAATATTTTGTTGAATATTAATGATTCCTCAGAAAAGTTTTTTTTTGTTAAAGATTCCTAAAATTTATGACAGGTTCAAACATGCCGATAGGCCAGCCGCGATATTGCCCAGTAAGCCTAGCACGGGTTATGGACAAATTGTCTTTCCACTGTTTTTATCCGTTTTAGACGCGACAAAGCTAGAATATGGATATGATGTTTGTTTCTTTCTCGCGGGATAAAAATGGTGGAAAGATAATTTGTTCACAGCCCGTGTTTGGCCTACAAGGGAAGTTGCAGACGTTTAACTCCTCAATTCTATACGTTTGAGAGTTTTGATATTTTTTGCACGTGCAATATAGTGAAATAGTAAAAGATTTTGCCAGCTTATTAGGAATTTTAGAAACATCATCAGTGTCATGAATTTCCCAATTTAATCCACTGCTGGATAAAGTTATGTCTCAAGTTGCTCTTTCCAGTCCCTACCAACTGTCTTACGTATATCGTCACTTTATCAAGTCTCAGGGTTTTATGCTACCTTTGCCAATTTGCGGTCTCTTTTCTAGAACACGTCTACTTCAGCTGTTATCGGTTCTGCGACAAATAATGACCACCCACTGCCACTTCAGCTTGCTGATACGCTGAGCTAAGATCATAATATTAATGATCATTTGGAAATATAACCTACTAGATTTTGATTTAGGTTTCTATAGGTTTTTTATTTTTATAACCTTCTATGAAAAACTTATTCACTGTTCCTCCCGTGCATATAGACGATCTCCACCGGCGTCAATTTATTCTTGAAATTAACCTGTCCCGTGCACTTAACGCAACAGGACACGTTTCAAATAAGCCGGACGGTTTGATACGTACATGTTATTTTGTCGATGGGAGCAATATCTTAATGGGTGAGGCAAACCTGGTCAGAATTCCTGAGTGCCAATTAACTGAGACGAAGTGTAAATGCCTTAAAAAGAGTCCGTGTTTCAAATGGCCAAAATTCATGATGGTTATTTGGTTTACTTTGTTAATGCAAAAACATACGTGTTTGATCAGAACGATCTACTGTTCGCCTTTAACAGATACCATTTATATTAACAGTAAAAGCTATCAAGCGAAATGACAATCATAAATAGTTAACAAATATGTGAGTTTTGCGATTACCGTAAAACTTAGCTGCAGATTCAATCCAGATAGTACGACAAAAGTTTTAACATGTACCCCTGCCAATTTAACTTGCCTTAACATTAAACCCACCATCAAAGAATTGTTACCTCTATTTCAACATCACTAGAGAACAAAATAGCAGTTGAAGTTTGTTTTCTACCTTGGTCGCAACGTTGTCGAAGGTAAAGAAGTAGGTTCGATACGAATCTCGACTTGCGTGGTTAAACTCAACACATCTGAACATGCCTGTAACTACCGATTTTATTTGTAGTAAATGTTAATGATTTTCTTTGCTAAATGTTACAATAAGTAACATTGATGGACTTACGTAAAAACTTACTGTAAAGTTTAAGACAACTTAAGAACAACTTAAGTGATGTCGAACTAAATTTCGAAATATCGTTGTAATGATCTCAGTTGAATATTTGAAACATTCAACTCGTGTCGCGTTCGTATCGTTTATTTCTTTATTTAGCGGAATTCAGGTTTTTTTGAATCATCAGAATAATGTTTTTAATAAAGGCAAATTTTATGTCAATCCCGTGTAGGTTGTCAGGAGGCGCCAGGCAGAGGTCACTCTTGAATTTTAAACTTTTATTAGTACTCAGCAAATGCATCGCTTACATTAAATCGCAACGCAGCTGGATCATCCAACAAGCCTTTGTTTATCAGATTTTTGAATCGATACCAATATCTTATTCGATCTTGATTTTTTAAATTCAAACTCAGTACTTTTAGTGTTGTGTAGTCTGCTCTCAAGTCTGCAGTACAAGATTATCTACATCATGGCTTCAAAAACCGTAAGTAAATTTTTATTTTTATCTAAATTTTTTCAAAACAATCTGAAACTGAAATTAGTCAGTTTGTTTCTAAATCATTACACAGATTGTCTTTTATATTAAAAAAAAAAAAAAACTTTTGTAATGATGCATTCAATAATTTAAAAAAAAATCCTAGTTTCCACATTAAAAAAAGAGCTTAATTTAAAACAAACTGACTAATCATAAGAATCATTAGACAGGTTATCTTATCTCAGTGAAGTTTTTTAGGTTTTTTTCATCATATTTTCAGATCTTTTTCTCAGGAGGGCGTAAACCCGGACGGCATAGGCTCTAATCCAGCTCGATGTGAAATTTGTGTATTGTCTATGGTATTTAAATAAAAAATCCTAGTGGAGAACAACACTCCAAATATTAAATTAAAAAAAAATACTGTTTGGATTGGAATCATCTTAGAAATTAGATGTCTTAAAAATCTTTATAAGCTTTCTCTTTCAATTGTTTTTCAGTATCAGGCTGTAATTATGTAGTACTTATTGATTAAAACCACTGTTCCGTTTATAGTGTACGCCATACAATCTAGTATTCACACTGCTCTTGGGACGAAGCTAAGCAAAACCCTCCAGGTCCTGATGAATCTCCGGCTAGTATAAATCAGAGCAAGCGATATCGATGGCAATGCTTGCGCTTCACAGCGGATATAGCAATTAAAGCACTTGAGCAAAAACAATTAGCTTCTCATGTTTTAAATGCGTGTATGTACTATAGGTTTTATTTTAAAGTGTATTTTTGAGATTTGTCTTTTCGATAGGTAGACTAATTTACATTGTGGTCTAATTATTCATCATCATCATCATAATCAGCCTTTTTAACAGTCCACTGCTGGACTTTTAGCCTACCCTCGAAAGGGTGATAGGGCCATATCCACCAACCCTCTGCGGGTTGGTGGATTCACATATGCCATTGAATTCCTGCTCCGTACGTGTACAGGTTTCCTCACGATGATTTCCTTCACCGAAAAACCAGTGGTATGACAATCCGCTAATTATTAAATCAAGACTATTAGTCTTATTAATATTTATGTGATGATTTGTGTTTGTTTTATATCTGGGTGTTAATATTTATTTAAGTATTTTGTATTGTATTTAAAAATATATATAATATTTATGTATGGTATATTAGTCTCTGGCAGACATATCACAAGCTTTGTTTAGTTTGGTGTCAGATGACCGTGTGTGCAAAAATGACCCGAATATTTACTTGTTACCAACCTTAATGTCACACCAAAAAAATCTGAAAGCTTGACCAAAAATCACAAGAAAGAAAGATGTCGTTAAGCCCAATGAAAAAGGCACTACTAATATTTGTTTGTTTTAATCCACCAAAATGTGAGAATCAAATCACACTAATATTATAAATACCAAAGTTTATGTGTTAGCGTGTATGTTTCCCCACAAAACTCCGTACAGTTCAATGGATTTCAATGAAATTTGATTTGCTTATTTATTTGCTACTTTTATCTCTGAAAAATTAATGGTTCATGTAGGATAGACAAGAATAACTTGCTTAGTTAATCTTGTGCTACCATTTGTATTCCATTCAGAATTACAGAAACTTTATTAAAGCAAAATTTATTCATTAATTCACCTTACGAATATAAGAACACAGTACTCATTGAAGTAGGTATATATGACTGCACTTACCATTACGTAGATTATAGATAACACCCGTAACTGAGCCAAGTGTAAATATTCTCTAGCAACTGTAAAATAAATCGAGAGGTGCTGAATGCAGTTAAGCTAAGATAATGCTTCTGATAACGATGGTACTACGGATAGTACGCCAATTCGAGAAACGATTTTATTTTATGCGATGCGTAATGAAAATTGAGAGTTATACGGGATTAGTTTCTTGTTATAAGAAATGTAACTAATACGTGGTTGTTATGCAAAATTTTTAACCATGTTATAAAAATACAAAAAATATAAAGTTTTTTCTCATTGACATGTTTTTGATTATACTGTCTTAGTTTACGATGGAAGCACGGTTGCATGTGAAATAGAGCGTTGGGGAATTTATCTGAAGTGCGTGAAGCGAGGAAGCGAGTTAACCTAAATTAAGTTAGTTAACCAATTATTATGAACCTACTAATATGTTTCCACGACAGGAACACAGGTCTTCTCTTAGAACAGTGGATGTTGGTAAATGTCATATATCTTTGAATGTTTTAGATGCGCGGACATACCAGTTTCCTTACGATGTTTTGATCTATGGCATCGAAATTGTACATAATTTATTTAAAAAGGAGCTTAACATCATTGCCCATGATGTTTCCACTGCTGGGACATACGCCTTCTCTTACAGAGATAAAGAGCATGGGCTTAGCAATACTGGCCCAGTGCATGTTGGTGAATGTCATAAGTTTTTATGTTTTATAAATTTTGCATGCCATGATGCTAGAGCATGGTGTTCTTTAACTTATGTGAATACATTAACATCTGCATGTTACCCATGTTTCCGCAAAATAAATATTATGAATTTGAAAAATTTTCTAAGTTCTTGAATATACCAGTTTCCTCACGATGTTTTCCTTCGCCATTTTTGAGCGATAGTATCGAAACTGCACATGATTTCATAATAATCCCTGTCATAAAATGTACCACATTCACCATTATTTCTAATTCTTTGATGTACAAAAAACAAACTAAGTCAATAGTAGCCTAAGGCAGCTAAATGATAAGTACAAAGCTACAAAACAAACACAGGCATCACCGTGGGATCGAATCGCGGATTTTGATATCTCAATCTGAGGGTCAGAGACGCCGCGATCACGACACCCCTCGGTGGTCACGACGGCAAATTAATTGTTAACGGACGTACGACTTACCTGCGTAGAGGATGTGAACAGCTCGATCTATAGGGTGCTTTTCAAAATGACACCATACCAAAACGAAAGACACCACATAAATCACGAGTGAATCAGCTTCTAAGCAAGGGTGCTCCATCATTTATTTATCATAGACTAGCTGAATCACGCGGTGCTACCCGCAATTTTCAAATTTTCCTGCATTTTCTGGGAGAATAAGTACCCTATGTCCGTCCATATTATGTACACTATCATTCTGCCAAAATTCGTTAAGTTCGGCTTAGCGGTTTAGTCGTGAAAAGCGAACAAACATCCAGACAGAGACTTTCGCTTTTATAATACATATTAGTAAGGATTTATCATAGACCACATCATCGCTTAACACCAGGTAAGTTGGCGGTCAAACGTAAGACTATTATGTTATATAAAAAAAATTTAAAAATACTACCTAGGTACTTGGGGAGACAATACGGGTAAATATATAAGTTAACGAATATTCTGGACATTTTTGCACACACGGTCATCTAAAGACTGATATAATACATGTATATTTTTAAATACATACTTAAATATATAATATTAACACCCAGATATATATCAAACACAAATGTTTGTCCTAGGTGGGAATCGAATCGAACAACTAGGCCACCGAGGCAGTCAAATGCAGTGAACAACCTTGATAGTTAAAGAAAATTGTTGTGTAATTATTCGGACGTTTTAAAAATCAGATTCCCATTTTTTTGGAGTTTAAATGCCTAAATAATTTGGATTTAAATTGCAGAAATATGTTCAGGTGCATACATACAAGTTTCAACATTTCAAAATATATAAATCCAAATTTAATCAGTGAGTTCTCAATTCGTACTATAAATAAGAACCTCACACGCACAGGGCAAAAGGTCCCGGATCAGAGTCGATAGGCCGCCAAAATTAAATACTGGACACACTCGCTCAAGGCTTCATGCAATAAATCAGCTGCAAAAGTATTTCTGACTTGAACATTGTGCAACCAGATAAGTGATCGAGATTGTAACACTTTAAAGATTGTAAGGTACATCATTACTGTAAATCATTATTGAAAAACTGTTAGCTGTTTTGGACTCCAAAACAGCTAACATAATTAAACATTATTTATTTCACAGATTTTTTTGGCACCCCATAGATTTAAAAAAAAACGTATGTGGTCCCAAAACTGAGTTCAGCATTTCAGCATGTGCCTTGCATGGGCTGGGCAGTTCAGGACAAGGTACTGCAAGCTACATCACTTAACATCAGGCGAGTTGGCAAGCCTATTACTAAATATAAAAAAGTAGATTATCATTATCTCTTTATTGCCATACTGTTTGTCATTTGCTGGAAAAAATATTTGAAATTATGGATTCAACATCAATGTGGGACGCACGCAATTACTCTCACAGTAATGCATTTGAGAAATGATTTGTAACGATACATCAAAATGGTTGGTTTTTGTAAATGGTCATCTAAGTTGACAACTTTGGAAATGGACAAGTTCGGAAGTGGACAAACTTAACCGGAGGGTATTTTAAAATGGCAACGGTTTTAGTGGTAATAAAAAAACTGTATTTTTGACTGCAGTAGTTGCTGTCTCTCGGCAAACGTGGTGTTGAATTTCCAGCAATCGCGTAGAATAACGACCTGTATAAAGTGATGGACAGGAATCGAATGAAGATAGATAATATTATATACAAACATATCAACCGATGTGGCGTATATCAGGGGTGCCTACTATGAAGGTAACTTATGTTTACCAAAATCATACAAACAATTTGGCCTAGTTGACCACACTTTTTACTTCTACATAGTTTAACGAAAGGTCATCGCATAAAAAACAAATAAAACTAGCTCAACCCTAATGAGTGTGTAATTACGTTAGGCTCGGAGGGTGGCTCTCTGCCGGCGGTCCAACCCTTACCTGCTAGGGTGCATCCATCATTAGAATGAGGACACTGTATTAATCAAGGCTCGAAAGGTCATTAAAAAGCTGGTTTGATGCTTGCGCAGGAGCATGCAATTACACTACGAGCTAACGCTATTTGTCTTTTCGTTATGATAGATGGATGAATTAGTGGAGAGCAAGTAAGATAATATAAAACTAGCGTTGGACACCCAGTAGCTTGGTCGTCATAATTTGCAGGTCAAATCTGGGTAAGAGTAGCTCTAAACTGCGAAAGAGTGTTATTATGCTAAGCAATGGTTGATCACAAACTGAAGATGGCCATGATGTAGTAAAATAAATAAAACAAACGGTATACTAAACTAACTTTTTGTAAACAATAATAATTATGTTATTTTAATGGAACTTTAATTATTTAATGGCACTTATTTTCTTAAAAATTGAACATAGCCCAGCGCATTTTTAAACTTATTGTATAAAATAGAGGTTAAGTTTGTATAAGCTTGTGACTTTGATTTGATAATCTCTGAAAATACTGAACTGATTCTAAGAATTATTTCTCTGATAGAAATACTATATCATTTATATTTAGCTATTAAACTTTTAATTGATCGCTGATATATACTTTAAATTTAGCTTTTTATTGATCACTGATACCGATGTATCATCCCCAAAATTATATTTAAAGAGATGGTGGTAACTCACAATGAAATTACTTTTCGACTTTGTAACAACCAAGGGGTCGGAACATGTGGCTGTGATTCATCAAACTCACCCTCGAATGTCGATAAATAACCCTAAAGGTATAAACTTCATTAGCATTGTTGCTAATAGTTTCTGGTGCTATATCGTTTAGTAGGGGTCGTGAATATACAAGATTGTAACTTCCGGGGGCTATTTAAATGTTAAAAATATTAAACAAAACTGTAGGCTTATGACTGTATAATTCTAGCAAATCTTTAGCCTTTTGTAAGCATCATGTTTGATAATTACAGTTATGTTGAAGTCAGAACCAGGTAATATAAAACTAACAAAATGTTTCAGAGCACCTGATTCATACGATGTGTAACCAGGGTTCTGGTGTTTATTACAAAGTAAAATAGGGTCTATTTTACAAGTTTTTACAAAAAATAGACCCTAATTTACTTTGTAATAAACACCAGAACCTTGGTTACATATCGTATGAATCAGGTGCTCTGATTCATTTTGTTCGTTTTGTATTACCTGGTTCTGACTTCAACATAAATGTAATTAGCAAACATGATGCTTACAAAAGGCTAGGCTAGGTTGAAGTATTGCAATTCAGCGTAGCAATGCAGCCAGCATGCTATAGGTACGCAGTTTTTTTTTTTTTTATACTTTCATTGTCTTAGTTATAGGTAATCTGTTTTTAACACCCTAAGTAAATAGAGGGGTGTTATAAGTTTAACGTATATACCTGTGAGTCTGTGTATCTGTCTGTGGCATCGTAGTACCCAAATGGCGAGACCGATTTTGATTTAGCTTTTATTTGTTATTTGATTGATTGATTAACTCTTTATTGTTCACACCGTTAAATTTGATACAAAGGACAAAAAACTCTTAAAAAACTAGTGTAATAACTGGAGGCCTTATCGCTAAAAGCGATATCTTCCAGGCAACCTTATTTGAAAGGTGATTTGTTCGATCTAAGTTTCAAGAAAATCTTTTCAGCCGTTTGAAGAAAATCAACTCTTTTAACGGGGGCTTAAACAAACATATTTATGTTTGTTTTTTATAGTAGGCTACATGGTTTGGGTATTAAGTGTTAGATTGCTTGCATTTTGTTTACATGAAAACATAATTGCCCATTAAAAAAATAAAATCATCCAGAAGACCTAAATTTTTCGTGGCATAGCACTGCGTTCCTTAGATATCTGTTGCTAATTGTAATTATTGCCTGTAATTCCACTATAACAATTGTCTTGCGCCTCGAAACAGTAATGTTTGCCCACTACTGCTTCGGTTGAATCACAGGCAAATTTGTGATATTTTCCCAGGCTAGCTCTCCTATCACTTCAAAAATCTACTTCCAAGAAAAGTCATAGGGTACGTAATTTAAAAACACCGCTACTTACATAACCCTTATTTACATGCAAAATTACAGTAAGTGGGTATACCTACTAAGAATCAAATAGCAGTTTTGTAATAGTACCATGTCACATTAAGGACCGCTTGTGATTTAGACCTAGTTGTATTGAGAGAAGTGTAGTACTTTCAGTGATATAGTACTTCAGCGTATGTATAATGTAAGTAAATAAGGAAGTGGTTTGGCGTGTGCCATATTCAGGGGTGGCTAACAAAGGGCGCATTGAGATCAGTTCATTGGCAACTCGGTCCACCCACGCAAGTTAGATAACAAGTGAACACATCTGCCTGTTTGATACGTTTGATAGGATTATACCTGCAATAATTCCTTGGTCTGACTGCCCCCGTTTGGTGTTGCTTTGTAAATAAGCGATAGCGGCATGAGCGGATTGGCACGCGACTCTTCGGCAAATTTTCTTTAGAGATTAAACTGATTGTAATGTTGGAAGTTCTGTTTGTTTTTTCGTAGTTTTTTCTTTCGTAATCAGCTGTCAAAGTTTTAATTATTATAATCAGCTCTACAGCATTGCTGGAACATTCTTTGTAATTGCCATTCTTTGTGGTCCTTTGCGAGTCGCGTACTATCTATGTAGAAGAAAAACTATCACGTCTACCTAGAAAGGCAGCAGAATACGGATTGTTAATTCTACGAGTTCCTAAGCAATGCTTCATATCCAACAAAACAACGATCTAATTTGTTTGTTCAAAAGATTCCTCTAAGTGGAGCAGAGAACTATTTCAAAGGATCCCGGTGTCATTTATGATGTTGAACTCGCTAACCACATGCAATTACTTGGGATTTCAATTTACTTTATTATTTATTTATATATGCGTTATCATGGGATTATGACCGATGGCTGAGAGCATTATTGAACAGAGAATCATGGAGACTTCATGGTCTTAACAAGTTGCTATTTTCAGCATTTTCATTGCAGGGATTTCTGCGTATATAAAAAAAGGGAGATATTTTAGGGTGGCTTGACGGTTACGAACGCTTCTGGTCTAAATCAGGCTTCATGCCTTTAATCTAAATGCTGCCTTGTCACTTTTTTCTGCGTATTGTGGACTATTAGTTAGTTCATCGGAGTCACTACAAGATTCATAGTATGCATGAAAAATTCAAAAGTGAGCCGTAGGTATGAGGTTTAATGACATAGTTAAAAAAATATGAAAAATTAAGACATTTGATTACGAACGATAATTCTACTAAAGCATTATCTCGCTTGTTTTTCTCATCTGAGTATTTGATAATGACTATTTTAATAAAAGATATCTCATCTATAAGATTTAAGAGCAGTGTAAGTACAATAATTATGATATTAAAACAAATGATTTAGGGATTATTTTTATTCTTGCTCCCTTAACCGATCCATCCATTTTCTATTCCGCGTTCAGGAAATTATCTGTGCCTATCCACTATCTATGATTAAGAACATTATGTTTATAGTCCCGAATTGCTCCAGCATTAAATGGGTCTAATAGGAAACGTTTATCTTAATTCTAGTCTCCGTCAAACGTTTGACGCAACCTTAATAGCGCTTTGACTCTTTACTATGAAGGCATTTGACAAAAAAGTTCCTCTTAGGAGGTGATATTATAAAGCTTTAAATTGAACTTTTATAGGCCTATGATGTGTTTTTTGATTCGCAGAAATTCGTGGCACATTTTATACTCAAATCATAAAACAGATATTAAGAATCGATTAGTTGGGATCAAGTCAAAATTAAAGGCCTTATAAAATAGACAGAACATAAAAGATCAGTGCTATTTTTCACCACTTTGCGTATAAATGAGGTGCCTCCTGCAAAAAAATTAAATCAATTCCCAAAACAAACATTAAGGAGGCAAAACAAAAAGCCTGATTTCATATGCCTTCTAAATTAAATTTAGGCGTGATTAACTCACTCGAGGCGTTTTCTCTGTTCATCAATCAAAATATGGTCACGAAAAGTGGAAGCAATATTTACTTCCTAACAACCGTCTCTCTCATTTCTAAGAAGTCCTTGATGGGTAAGAAAGGGATGAAAGAGTCTTGATTAGACGGTATTCAATTATGATTTTTCAGAGTTCACACGGAGTCTTTACGGTGAGCTTCAGAAGCCTCTGGGTAATCAATTTGATACACAAACTGGGGTTATTAATTGTTTTTTTTTTCATCTAATGACTAAAAATAACATCTGCCAGAATTGACTGGTCGTTAAAGTATGTGCCAAAATTTTATTTTGTTTAAATTAAATTTAAATCACTTTTAATCTTAGACATAAATTGGTGGCCACGTGCTCATATAAATAAATACCAAACAACATGACCGAAAACGTTTTTTACACAATTTAATAAGGAATATAAGGACGTCACTTGTAAGTATGCCATATAAAGGATGATGTTGTGAATCACATTTTATTTATATTACACGGGAATTACTCACGTAAAATTAAGCCGGTTACTCCGACTATAGTTTCAACCGCATTAGACGGTCAAATAAAAAAAAAAAAAAAATGGTCGGTTAAATAAAATGTGTGAAAACCACGTCAGTTTCAATAATAATGTTGTGAATCATTGGACATATTATATACTAACTCCAAACTAACACTCTCTTTGCAGGAAAGGGACAGAGCATCCCTTGTAGTCCGAACAAAAAGTTAGAACAATTATGTCTCAGAAATTTATTAGCCAATTTAAATAATTTCTGCAGTAGTTGTGTAGGTAATATTTATATTCTATATAACTGTTATTTAAAAAAAAAAACTGTCCGGTATCATATTGTTTCTGCTTTGCCGTAGGTACAAATCTTCACACCGCCACGCCTCTTTTGTTCTAACTAGTAAATTAATTACAATTACAATTTTGAACCTAGCGTAAATGGAATCGGTAATTCGGCTACCTACTCGAACGACCTTATTGTATTTTGTGGTGGTATGGAACCCTCAGTGCGTGAGCCTGACTCGCACTTGGCCGGTTTTATTCACTTCTTTTTGTTCTTTGCTAAAATATGAAGAGCAAAAAGAAACTCTACTTTATCATGCAACTCCACACCTACACAAAAGTTAATTTGCATGCTGGTGTCCCAGTGAGTCGGCGCTCTTGTTTGCATTGTACCTCTATAAATCGGTCTGACACATTCCTAAACCGCGACTCGGGATATTTATTAGCCGAGAATCTCTCTCCTATTATGATAAATACTCGCCACGGGTGCTAGTCCTACTTTAATTAGATTAATCGATTTGTAATTCAACGGTTTTGGAGACAATAAATAATACTGTTTGTTTTATTTTTTCATTGCCTCTTTCTTTCTAAAATGTTCATGACCGTGGATTCAATGTCTTTTAGTCGTAATATTAAACATGTTTACATAGTATTAAAAGCGTCAAACAAGTCACAGTCACAGTCAAACAAAGTAAGTCACGGTCAAGTTAGACTCATGCATGCCTCTGTAAAGTGGTGGAGATTTACACATTAACACTCGAAAATACACAAGTTTAGGAAAATAATCCAACGAGCCGACATGTTTTTTATCCACGCCGAAACTCTTCTCTTTCTCATTTTTTTTGTTATAATTTTCATGATCGGTGATTCAATGTCCTTTACTCGTAATATTAATCAGTTTACATACTCTTAATAGGGTCGAACCAGTCATAGTCACAGTCAGAGTCAAGCTAAGTAAGTCACGGTCAAGTGAAACTCATGCCCCTGTAAAGTGGTGGAGATTTTACAAGAGGCTCCAATGGAGTTTTGCAAACAACACGAAAAGACACGTTTCACCTCGTTATATCACCTACCCACACTCGAGCACGTTTACGAGCACTTAATGAATAATAATTCACCATATAGAACACATTAACACTCGAAAATACACAAGTTTAGGAAAATAATCCAACGAGCCGACATGTTTTTCATCCACGCCAAAACTCTTCTCTTTCTCATTCTGCCTAGGGTTGCCAACCATACTGTTAAAAACAGTATTAATCTGTTTTAGCTCTAAAATACTGTTTAATGTTCAACAAAAATAAACTATGCATGCAATATACTGTTTATATCATTATCACTTTAAACCTTAAAAACATTCAGTGCTGGCTTTTCGATGTAAAACATCTATTGGCGCGCCTTGGCTGTAAAATCGACGAGTATGCCGTGACGACAAATGGTGGCCAATATTTTTTTGGCATGTATACAGATGTTAAGTAGTTTAAAAAATTACATACCAACCGCTTATTTTCGAAAATACTGTTTTTTTTCTCTCTCTATAATATCATTTATTTGTAGTGCAAAAGTTAGCAACCCTATCTTTTTTTTCTATCTGCACCTAACGCAACCTTTTCTATTGAATGACAAAATATTAAAGACAGATAACTGGAACCGCAAAGCCAAAGATGAGGCATGCTAACTTATATCTGGCAATGGATTAATAACCTGATTGTGATTATTTACAAATAACGTAAAATAATTATATTTATTTTACTTTAGGATGCATAGCGATAGAGCGTGAGAAATAGAAGGAAATGTGAGAGACCTTTGCCCAACAGTGCCCAAAAGAATCTGTTAAAAAAAGATAGGGATGCTGCCATAACACCTCAAACTGAAACTAAATATAAAATTGCCAAAAAATTTCGTCTTATCATCCTAGAATATATTATACCAAGCAATTTAAAGGTCAAAGCTCTTTATTATAGTTTAGTACACCTTCTTCCATATTTAAACGAAGTCACAAAATCGATGCGACCGATCTGCATAGCAAGCAATCGATTGCACTAAACAATCGCGATCACAATCGCAAAATGCAAACAGCGATATTCGATTCATACGATAGATGCTTGGTTTTCTTAAATCAAAGAGTCCCCATGCGATCCCGTTTTGCATCCGTCCGCACGTCAAGATGGCTATCGAGATTTACAAGCGCCGTCTGCGGGAGCCCTGTTTCCGATTGATTCGAATATATTTATTTCGAATGTTCGAGTTGTTGATCAGTGTGTTAATTTCGACATGTGTTTGTTTTTGAAGACACCTGAAATCTGCCGAAATTCAGTTTGAGGAAAGTGTGGAAAGTGGTATAAAGAGGTGATGAAATATGTTTTTTCGTGTTGTTCCCAAAACTCCATAGAAGCCTCTTGTAAAGCCTCCACCTTACTGGGGCATGAGTTTGACTTGACTGTGGCTTACTTTACTTGAGTGACTGTGATTATGACTTGTTACGTTATTTAATACTATGTAAACTTGTTTAATATTACAACTGAAGGACTCTGTAATGTAGAAACAAATAACAAAAATACAACAACCCAATACTTTTATCCCAAATTACGCCACAAAGCACAACCCTCCGTTTTACACTTCTAGTCTCTGCACTGGTTTACGTATATCGTCACTTCATAAAGTCACACACATCCTACGCTATGTTAGCCAATTTCTAATCACCACTTCAATATGTCTATTTTAGCGGCTATTAGTTCTGCGACAAATTTGACTGACCAGGCTCACTATAACAGTCGAATATATAAAAAATTCAATGCCTCCAAAAACACGAATCAATTTCACTGTTAACGCTATTCACAAAGGGAAAGTACAATCAAGGAAACATTTCATATTAAAATACTCATAGGAGCGTAAAATGTGAATCTCCGTATCACCCTTTCATTTCGTATCGATACGCACAAAGACGTTTCCGGGTTGCGAATGCGTCTCAATCGAACAGGAAGTTAGCATGCTTCATTAGATCTATTCGTATTATGAACCAAGTTTGAATTATGATAGCCCTTTCTTGTACTGGCGGTGCTGGTCTTTTGATCAGGAACATAATCTATACTTACTAGTTTTAACAGACATTAAAAATGCTCATAGCAACTTTTCCGTTTTATGGCAAAAAAATATTTAACAGAATTTCAAATAATATGGACTTTCTGTACGTTTGCAGTTTTAGTCATCATCATCAGCCAGAAGACGTCCACTACTGAACATAGGCCTCCCCCTTTAACCTCCACACTGAACGAACGAAGCCTGCCATCTGCATCCACCCGGATGCCCGCGACTCTCACAATGTCGTCGATCCATCTAATAGAGGCCTACCTACGCTCTGGTACACTCTGGTTCTTTGGCAAATATCCACGTTCCAGATTCTACCGCGCAAAGAAACTCCGAGCATAGCTCTCTCCATTGCCAGTTCCATTCTCCAGTTTTAGTAAAAAGATTAAATGTTTAAAATAAACAGTGTTTACATACTTTCTGATGACATAAATGTTATGTTTTGTATGAATAGGTATAACTATATTAAAATATGTTAACAACGTAGGGCATTAGTCAATTCAATTTTTGTTTGTTTTCTTGTTGTGCTTGTTGCCTTGAAAAGTTAAAGACTCCTGATCTTTCAAATTGCGAGTGAATTAGTTTGCTTAGAAGCATCATACTCCGCATCATTGCTTAACATTAGGGAAGGTGGCGTCAAGCGCAAGCCATCAAATAAAAAAGTTTGTGCGACCACACGATAGGAGTGAAAACTTCATCAAGGTCGACTATATCTCTCTCACTCCCTTAGTCGACTCGAGTCGACTTTACCCGAACGAGTATCTGAGCGTGACGTTCACGCGAAATCAGTGCTTTTCCCCATCCCAAAAAGTGCCTAACGTGCCTAACGTGCCTAAAGAAATTTTTACTTCAAAAAATCAATTATAAAAAAAATCACAGATCAACACATGGACTCGCAATCCTTCCAACATAAACATCAGACTGACAGTCAAGCAATAAGACTAATCACATCTTCCGCAGGACGTTTCAATCGTAACTATCATCGTTAATTAAAACGCGAAGAAACATCGTTCATCTAGTTCTGACTGTAGGGTTACCAGATGTCAGGGACATTTTATTTTTGCACGCTCGAGATTATCTTATTCACTGTCTCTCATTAAAAATAATGCGATGACAGTCTGAAACTACTTGTCAAGCACAGATTTATTAGTAAGTTAGTCATACAAAATTATGGATAGATAAATTCTTTATTGTTCACACCGAAAATTTCATATACACGATAAAACAGCTTAAAAACTAGTGCAACAATCGGCGGCCTTATCGCTAAGAGTGATTCAGGCAACCTTAGGATGGCGATGATTCATACAGGTGCATAGTAGAAGGAGGGGCGTGCAATATCTATCTCTCTCTAAAATGCCGTCGTAACTTTTGGGTAAAAAATAATATCAATACCTAATTATTTTAAATTTTTACGTCGCACACTCACGTGGATCAAATCGCACAACAGTCAAACCTTTTTATTATATAACCGTAACATTTTGCACACATAAATAAGTGTTTGAATAATATGTGTGTGAAATGTTACGAATTTCTTAAAAGAAACATACTTTTTGTCAGGCCTTTTTAGTTTTGCACCTGATACTGATAACCCTAGTTCTGACCGATTTGGATGTCCATTGCTGACTATATTATGTCTTTATAGTGACGGTGGTGTTATCTGTGACCACCATCTCAGGTGATCGAGTCGCGACGTCAGTAATTTGTACCTGCCCTTATGTTACACGATTTGATCGGGACATTGTGGTATTTGACATCGTGTTTGCTTGATTGGGACACGCGGACCATTGTTTTGTAATACATTAGAAATGTCTGATCTTTTATTATGCACATTTTTTTTTTTAATAGGCTTGCGCTTGGCTGCCATCTCGGCGACGATGCGGTCTACGATGGAGCACGCTTGCCTAGAAGAAACCTATTCACTCTCGACTTGAAGACACCCAGATTGTAACTATCGGGGAACACCCACTCAGGCAGCGAATTCCAGACTAGCAGTTCGCACAATAAATGTGGAATCAAAACGCTTTGTACGGGTTCTCGGAATATCAACCAATAAAGCGGTGTCGATTCTTCGTACCCACTCTGGCAGTCCGATAGAAAAATAGGCAGAAGGTAATCAAATAATAACAAAAAAAAAAAAAAACGAAAACTTATTTAAATAACTAAAAACTAAAGCTTCAAAAATACTAAATACAAATAAAAACTTAAACTAGGGGAGGAAAAAGTCCCCAGAATGCTGGCGGCATTGCCAAGTTGAATGGCAATGCTCAATTTCTGGGCGAAATATAAGTCAGCACTCTGGACACCCGACGCCTACACCAATCACCTGGCTAAATCTCGATAGATCAGAAATTATAATGAATTTGGGAACAATCTTTTATAGACTGGAAATATAATAATATCGTTAAGAGGATAAAGACTATTTTGTAATTAACTGTGTTACTAATAGTTATTATTATTTGTTAAAGTTGAAGACTAGTAAAAATCAATTTGGTTGCTCTATTGAGATATGCGGTCTGCGAACTTTTGGCTACGCAGTGTTTTCCGCGTTTTATGTTATAACTAGCTGCGCCCCGCGGTTTCACCCACATGGATTACTCCTTATAACATCAACTATCTGCTAGTGAAAACCTGTCAAAATCGATTCAGCCTACACATAAATTTTTATTTAGAAATGAACTTTGCTTGCAACCTCTCATCATTTTGCAGGACAACCTGATTTTCCGTATGTCACATGAAGCGGAATAAAAATTATTAGGCTTCCTAAGGAGTTTATTTTTTTATACTGAGACCTTTATTTACAAACGGATATGCTCTGATAGTTTATGGAACAGTAATTAATAAATGAATACTCAAGAATGAAAATAACGAGTCGTCTATTGGTAGATTAGTTTACCAACATATCTACTCTATCTGTAAAGTACCGGATAGACGGTACGTGCAAAGCTTGTAAATATGATGAATATGCTTCTATATTTCCACAAAAGCCCTGTTATTAAAACACGTATTAAGTTACAGGCGCCAGTGGGCAAACTGCAATATTTGTTTAGGCCAACAGCTTTTTGGCAATATGTGTGTTCTGCTCTACAGTACGGTCAGCTATTGTTTTGACCATGCAATTAGGAGTATTGTTAAGAACTGATTTATTTTTTTGAATAAATTTAGCATAGCCTAAGATACACAGTTCTTTATTTAAAATACATATATAAGTAATTTGCAAAGCTATTATAAAATCAGTATTTTGAGTTCGCTAAATATAAGAAAATAATACTACCCAACAGTTTTTGCAATTGTAAAAATTATAGGCGGCTTTAAGACTATATGTACATTTGTACAATTTGAAACTAAAAATAGAAAATGATAGTTAAAACAGAGCTTGAAAGTCCTCAAACTTTTTCTGAAGAGAACCTAAACCAAAACGTCATCTGTGTACAACATATATTTTCGCTTTTTGTTGATTTTTTCAAAAGGCACTGGCTCAATTTCGATGTACCCGAAGTGTGACCTACCAAACAAAAAAAAAAATTTATTAGCGGAGTCCAAATTTTTTTTTTTTACAATCAGTCGAATCGATAACTGTGGGTATAATTCTTCGTAAAATAATAATTCATGGGTAAAAAAACTACATACATTGATTTTTAAAAGTTCTTTATTTATCATTCTTATACATACATTCTTACAAAACAGACACAGTCTAATAATTGTAGATAACTTAAATATATATGACTTCTCAGGCTACATTCGCCTCTAACAGTCATTTAATAACCAAAAGTTAATTAATAAGGATACTTTGTAAAACATGCTATTTAAATAAGTATAGGTATATAATAATATAACATACAACTAATGATATGGTGCATAAATATGAATCATTTCATAAATATGAATCATTTGTTGATAACCAATAGTCGTACACATTCGACTTAATTAATCAAACTTTGTCAAACGACGAATCAAGAATAAAGTCAAGTACACATGTGCTGAAAAGTGTTTTTGCAAAGTATTGCGTTACACATCCTGGCCGTGAAGTGCCCCTATGAATTGCATTGCAATGCACTCCGCCCTTTCATTCTGTCGCATTGTGCAATCGATACGTCATCTGTCGATGATAACCCTTTGAATATTTGCCGACAATGTGCAACTGGTCTAAATCAACGTGGCTTTGATTCTGTCGAAAGATGCCTTCTATACCTACATATTTATATCTTCACCTTATTTCTATTTTTTTTTTTGAAAATAGCCACATATATCGGACAATAAAAGGTATTCGTAATAGTAACATCAGCGCATGCCAAAAGAAGCCGATGAACACCTTGCCATTTCTATTCAAACCATAACAAAAATATTAATAGACACAACCCTTACATCTGCTACGAAATAGGTGCCCCCATTTGTACAGAAGGTAATAAGAATAGTATTATTTAACTAGGCCAAGGTGCAATCGGATCGATAAGAGTCCCTAACGAGGAACGTGCCAAATTTGGACACCTTTACCTTCAAAGTGTATCGCGTTACGCGCATTTCAGTCAGAGTCAGTGTTCGCGATGCCACCACCTTGTTCATTCACAATTGTTTGCAATAGGATTATATTACAATTATCTTCATATACGTGCTCCGTAATTAAAGGCCCACATCGAGACAGTCCTCTGTAAAGTTCGAACAAAAAACGTATAGGGATCAGCAGATGCGAAATGCAAACAGCGCACCTCCAAATCAATTTTGAAAGTTTAAAAGTAATTCAATAACATAATGTCGATCGGTGAGTAAAATAATGTATTGCTTCCTTCCACCTTGATGTTGCTAGTATTGATCTCGAGTCAAATCAAAAGGGATGCGATACAGTTATGTCTAAAACTGTAACATTTTTTGTTAATCATAACGGTGCAGTGCAACACCGTTCTCTAATATCAAATAATAGAAAAAGTAGCGGTCTATCGTTTTATAAAGACGTTTTATGAAAGGATGGTAAGGTGTTCATACAGAGTAGCGTTTGTTCCGTTATATCAATGGAGATTAGAGGCACGCGTCTTTGCTGCAGTGTAGAGATCCGGTCGTGCCGGCTGTGTATCTTTGATGTGGCTGCAAAAGACACGGACAATGGTTTAGGGATAATTTGGCAAGGAAACGTTCAGGTGTAAATCCGGGCACTTGAAGTGACCACATATTTAAAAGAGCTGAAGAAACAATTAATAAAGCTGCTCGTTAAAATTACTACAGGTAGGGTCTTACATTTTAAAACGAATTAGAAATTTCACGAAAATTTGTTAAAATTCGTAGATCAGTTAATTTTTTTATGTTAGTTTGTTAGTTACAAGTGAAGCTAATAAAAAGATATTAGCTTCTCTTAACTTCTTTTAGCTTGTTGTTGCATTTATAAAATAACGAGTTATGTTAATTAATCTGAGAAACTTTTGACCTCATTCTAACATTTCATATCGATTTGAAACTTTCCAAGCTTAGTAATCCGGATGACAATACAATACTTTGGTACTATCAAACTGATCTGATGATAGAACCGGAAGATGTTTAGTGGCAGATTTAAATAGGTGAACTAGTAAACACATTGAGTTAGATGTTTGACTATGGTTTTGGAGATTGTTGTATTAGAGTTTTTTTTTTTTGTAATAATTATTACTTAGGAAATAAAAATAAATTCAACTAAAGATTTAATTTCATGATTCGTGATGTAATCAATTTAAATAGTGTGAACTAAAACAAATATTATGAATAAGATAACTAGAGAAAAGGAATCGGAATTCTACTGGAAATTGATGTGATCCATCAGTACCGACAACCGGCAAAGAGTTCCGACTAACTTGATCCAATTACCACCGACCTTATTAATTGAATATGAGATTTCCGAAGGACAAGCCAATTAAATGGAACTTTTTAATCACACAGTAGAACATTTCTTAACGTGCTTTGATAGGAAGTTATTCGGTTCGTTAAATAAAATGTGAAAGATAGTAGAGTGGTTTTATTAAAAACTGAAACCGCTTTGATAGGGACTTATCACAGTTTAGTCATAAAACTAATAACGCTTTTAACATTTCGAAAGGCAATATCGATCATGTAATTAAAATAGAAATAGAGTACACGAGGATGGCATTTCTTAAGAGCTTACTAGAAACAGAAGAGGAGGTTGTGTACTCCAATTGTCATAATGCAATGACACAAAACCACAAATGTAGCGATGATAGTTTAGTAGTTTGCGCGATCAACTTCCACGCCACAGGCGTAGGTTCAAACTCCAACAATGAACTTGAGCTGCCGGTGAAATCATGGCAAGGAAAGTATATCATGCTGGTAAGGTGCTTTCTAGTACTCGGCTGGCTAGCTCCCACCGTCAAGTTGAAAATATATCCCCAAGCAACTAAACTGGGTACCGTCAGCCTCATTTGGGAGCAAGTCCCCATTGCATTCTAGGTGTGTATACAATCTCGACCACACCATCCAATAACATAAGAGGCTATGGTCAAAACACCCAGCTTATCAATCAGGTAAAATTGAAAGCATTTGACATAAAAAAATTATTAATTTAAAAAAATCTTTTTAAAATCAAGCTTTTCTTATTTTTTTTAGCAAACCCTTTCCTTTGATTCCCATATCATGAGGTAGATCAGACAATTTTGTTGCCATCTTAGAGCATCCGCCATATTGTATTACGTGTGACGTTTTTTTATTTATCGTACTTTTCTCAGCAAACCCTTTCATTTGATACCTATATCATGGGGGTGCATAAAAAAATAACTGATCCACCATCTTTGGGAGCCTGCCATATTGAATTTAGTATGAAGTCTTTTAGTTAACCATGCATTGTCATCCAAGTTAAACGTGTAAGCAAAATTTCAGCTCAATCAGTTGGGGATAGCTGGTCTAACTACAGTTGCAAGATTTGTCACACATACATTACAAAAACAAACGGTATATTCAATAAAATCTTGTAATAAGGCAGTAAAGGATATATATAAATAAATAACGTATGTGTAATTACAATCAGCACGCACTTGATCTTTCATGACTTGTAGAAGTACAAACAATATTTTTCAATCAGTCGCCCGGTTGAATAATAGATTCTTAGTCAAATTAAAAGCTGTTAAGTCAGTAAGTAGCTTCAGACTGACTGTGTTATCTGTTCTCACGTACACTAGCAGCAATCATTCATAGTATTAATTTCGATAATTCCGACGCCTCACCTTAGATACAGAAGCCGATGCTTTTAGCTTCTATCTCACAGCTTAATTTATACAGCTTGAGGGTTATTGACAAATGAATCGCGTCATCGATATGTCCAATCGGAAAGGTGTTACTTTTAGTTAATATTTTTTTGGTTTTAGTTTTTTGAGTTGCTCCGTTGTTTTCTGGGCCTGTCGTATATTTTGATAAGATCTTTGAACTAATTTTAAGGTGTGGCTTTTTAAATAATTAGATTGTTTATTTTGTTAACAAGGGGGTAGAATAAGAACCGTTATTTTACGGCCATGCTTTATTAGCAGCATGGGTTTTTGCATTGTGATTTTAATCTCTTAAATCAGGCATTAATCAAACTGTAGAGCTCGAATAACAGGCAACTTAACATTTACAACTAACACTTTACAACAGACGTTGTAAAGATTAAATTTAATTTAGCATACCTACCTGGCAAAGGCAACCTCTAAAAACCCTTAAAAATCCCCACATTTCTCACATAATCCGTCAAACCGAACCGCTCCATACAATAGAATTACGGCAAAGAAAACAAACAAAAACAGGATTTCTGTGTAATCTTCTATTCTGAGCAGCTTAAGCAATGGCTGTACATTTCATATTTGTTTAAAATCTGACGATAAAACTTGAAAACTTCCGGTTGGCTGCTCCCTGAATAATTGGTACGCTATTTATTTCCTTCTCGGGGAATTGTGTTCGAAATTGTAAAGTCGTATGCGAATTTACGATTCTTATTGTGTTACGATATAAATCTCTCTAATGGCACGAGCGTTGTAGAGGCGTGAGCAATTTGTAATAGTTTCATTATTGTACGAAGTGCCCTCTGTCATCAATGTCCTAGCCTTAAAGATTATTTATTGAGGTTGACCATCTTTGTTTACCTACTTTGAAATTGTGTGTGCTGCTTTATCGCTGTGGAGCAAATCATGTTACAATTTCTAAAGATTGTGCAAATTGAATACAAAGAATGTTACAACTCCCTTATGAAATACTTCCGATAACACTTCAAATAGATAATATTGTATCAAGAACTCAGCGGGGGATTTTAACATCCGCTTCCCAAAATTTTGCTACCACCATTTTGCATCGCAAAAAATAGACTATGATACAAAAAGCTAATGAGACTAACGTCTGCTATTTTAATCTTTTGTAAAAATCAATTTCTCACAATAGGCGTGAAAATGGGATACATGTCGAGCTAGGCAAAAAAACTATTCATCAATTTTGCGCTGTTTTAAGATTCGTGCGTTGCTTATAATCAGATTTTTGCTATAAGTTAGCGATGGTGATAACAAAATTAATAAAATAGGTGAATATTAAATAAACAAACTACAAATTGAACCTACAATGTAGGTTGGTGAGCAAAATAAAATTATTAATAATGATGTAGTCAAATATTAGTAAATTGTAGGTTGTGCTTCTTTTGTTGCAATATCAAAGCGCTAATTCTAAAGATGGGAACTGAAAAGAGTTTAAGAAAAAAAAAACCCGCTTTAAATATTTGTTTCCTAACAAATTTGATGTAAGAATTACATTTAAGTAGATAATATATTTTACTCCTTTGGCGCCAAATGAATTAGGTCCGCTAAACTCTATAACGGGTTTCGGTTAAATCCCAAAACGGAATTTAAAAAAAATGTGCACAAAAACTCACCGTTTTCTATTGATCATGACGCAACAATTGTTTAGCAGTTTGCCGAGACCCTCGAGTCCATCTTGTTGACTTCAAAATTAAACACGTGAAAAAAATCCAAAGGTCCTTAAGTAGATCGAAGGGTTCTATTGTGAATATTGTGTAATGTAGCGAGACGACACCGCACAGGGCTCCGAAAAGTTTCCCCATCACATCCAACGTCTCAAAATCAAGCAGTTGTTAAAACTTTTGTGCAAACTGTACGTGTTTGCAGGTAGAACCCTTTTGCACAATTCCCGTGACTGATCACAAAAAGAATTTTTGCTGTTGTCGCCACACTTGTTGGCTAACATCAAACATGTCCAATTTCACGTCTGGTTGACCTGTGAATAGGCAAGCACATGAAACTAATTCCGGCTATCAATAAACATCAAGTAGATGAATTACTTTATGACACGCAACCGTTTTACTAAATTAAGCATGAAATAGGTGGTTTACTAGTAGCCAAGTGACAAAGAAGTCGGTATAATGCATATGCTGGCCTTATGCATCGCGACATTGCGAGGACATTTTGAGTGAATGACATCGCGGATTATGAGAAAACAAGTCCTTAGGACGATCTAAACCTACATTGCGGTAGTTAGCGCTAACGCGATTCACGTTGAAAGTAAGAAAACTATGAGTTTTTTAATGAAATGAAAAAAATAGGTTTATAATTGAATCTAAAATTAGAAATGATAAAATGCTGTTAATATAATAATAATCGTGTAAAATTATAAGTGTAATAAAATATTGTGATAATATTTGAATTAATAAGGTATACTTAGATTAAAATTAACGTTTTCTTTCTATCCATTACTGCACCTTAGCAGGGTTTTTGTATTGACTTTAAGTCCTTAAAAACTAGATAAAGAACGTTTACATCGGCAAATTAAATAAATAAAATCATGAAATTATTTCCAATAAGAGTAAAATGGAATTTTATTCGTTCATTGTTGATGTTCATAATCGATGAAATTACATCGTTCTCAAATAAAAACAAAATCGATTGTCCAAATTCAAAGCTGTCTGTCGATTCTGGAGCGAGACTAATCGAATCACAATAGTGTTAATATCGTCATTACGGATAAATAGGCTATTTAAGATCTATAGAAATCTTCAGGTACTTTTATTTTTATTAGAATTGTTAAAGATTGTTAAACCTGCTCACAGTGGTATTGTTTGTAAAAATAAATAAAAGAGAAGAGTTACTTTGAACGTATGACTGGGAAGCGATAAATAAGATATTTAATTTTTTTCCAACTACTAGTTAATGCCCTTGGCTTTGCCTGCGTGGTCTGTAAACAACTATTATTTATTTATTCAATTAAATGCATTAAATGCTGGTACCACGTATTGGACGCCATAGTAATCTTGATTGCTACGTCATCGTTTCATAATTGAAAGTAAATCTCGTTCGTAACAACAAAGTACGTACGTACCTCGGATTGTCTATAACAATTCAACCTCGATCATGATATACGAACAAAGAAAGCAAAAGTGAAAAGAGCGGATGTTTAATACCTTGTTTTATCGTTCATTGATATTTGATCAATGATTTTAGAGTAGAGATACTTATGTTTAAGATTTCTCTTGACTTCCGGACAAAATGAACAGTCTAAATGTTGGTTCTTTTGTTCTATAGTATTAGTGTTATCATAAGTGTGTTTTATAGTATATATTATTCTGTAAAACAACAGTTAATATGCTTAAATGGCTTAAATCAGCGCCTTACTTTCGCGCAACTTTGACTCAAACTTCAAAAGTACACCTATTTTATTTTGCTATCTTACAAGTTTAGTAGATGGAGCTATGGTGGCCAGCGGTAGTATGTGCGCTTTACAATCTTTTGGCACCCGGTTTAATTCTCGGGTCTGTAATAATAACTTATTTAGTATTTAAATAAATTATGAGCAGTTTCGATGCCACGCTCAACAACAGTAAAGGAAAACATCGCGAAGAAACCGATATGTCGAAGAACCTTAAAACTTCAAAAACATGACATTCACCAAAATGCAGTGGGTCAGCATGGTGGATTATGACCCATCCACTCTCTCTGAGAGAAAACCGGTATCCCAACAGTGGGAATATGATAGGCTCAAAATATAAAAATGATAACTAATTTTACAATCAAAGACAAGAAGTTAAATAAAAATGAATTTAAAAAAATCACAAATGTTCTACAAAAAAAAAAAAAACTCCAATATTTTTTGTACCGGCATTTCGTCAACACTCGATAACACGTCCTTTGATCATAACGTGATTACAGGAGCCAAAAACTAACTGAAGGATATTTTGTTATTGGGGTAGAAATAATAAATAAACAAATTATAAATAAAGCATTAAACGATAATGGGGTTTACGAACTAAAAAGTAGAATTGATAACATAATCGTGCTGGCGTGCTTCTGGCTCAACGCATGAGGATTGCCATTCAGCGTGGTAATGCCGCCAGCATGCTGGGTACACTGCCAACTGGTAGCGGGCTTGAGCATTTGGATTGGTTTTAGACCTTCAACGGTCTATGGGCAGTCTAACTGTATTTGCAGTGTTAGTATTAGCTTGTATTTTGCTAAGTTAATAAAGTTATACAAAAAAAAAAAATACAATCGTGTACATTATCATATAAAAAAGTTATGTGATAATTGTATTCAAGCATTACTAACAAATAAATGTTATATAGTACTTACTCGTAAAAAAGTACATCATCGGTCGAATTCAAATATCAAATCAAATCAAAACCAATTTTCCCACAAGTCGGAAGCCGAGGATTAAATCCAATATTATTTTCACAGGATTGCTAGCGATTTTGTATCCGATCGTCCAATTTCGAGTATCGGTTGCGGCCACAAATCATTAAAAAAAATATTGAGTTTTTCGGTTTCGGCAAAAAGTCGGCTTTCTTTAACACGAGGCGGGGCGCACTTCGCGTTCAGAAATTATGGCAATTTTGACACCTAACAAGTGCTAAGTTTTCACATCTACCCTGTAATTTGACACGAACGTGTGCTGACGATGGCTAAGGGGGTAAAATTGAGCAAAGCCAACCGAAATACGTGCTCATCGATAAAGCTCCCTGATCATATTATGCTTGGTTATCCAAGTCTCATGTTTTATAATAATATCTACGTTCTGCATAGTCATTCGATTTTAATGATTCATCCAATCTTATTGGAGTTTCTCTCTATCTAGCGCTCTGTAATTTATGTAAAAAGGTGCTGATTATTTTTGTGATAGGCAATCTGTACTTATGCTAGAGAAAGCATATTAAAACTATTGGATATTCGAAGGCTCTTTGGCTAAAAACGTGAATTCATTATATTATATTTTACTAAAACTTTTCATACGAGTCAGCTTTTTTTTCGAAAATGCTGTAATGCTGGTTTAAATTACATTATCAAAAGTGGAAAGTCTCTCCAGTACTTACACAGTTTTGCTTAAGTACTCGCAAATTTGCGGAGGATAAACCAATACGTTTACTGATAGAGAAACTAGTTGCTTAGCGAGTTATGGAGTGAGCTATGCTTGAGGTTTCTATAAAAAATAGAATCAGAAATGTGATTACTCAACAAACAATTAAAATAGCCGACATATCTCAGACAATTAGCAAATAAATATAGCAATGGGCATACTGACAATGGACCGACATCCGTTAGGGTAGAATAGTTCTCGAGTGGAGACCACGTATTGGCAAATTATTTAATGTAGATTTAGATGCCCTGTAAAGGCGGCTGGTGGCAAGTAGTTACGCGAACCAGAAGATCATGGCCATATAGCGTTTTTAAAGAGGCCAACAAGAACATTAAATAGGCTATTTAACATAGGCTAGTTAAATAGGTTCGTATACCGGGCCCGTACCAATGAGCTCTTTGGAGTTGATGTACGGATTTTTATATCACTGGCTTTTTAATGGTGTATCTAAATTTACCAACCCACAACTGGGCCAGCGTGTTAAATATGGCCCAATCGCCCTTTCGGGGGCAGGCCTGAGTCCAGCAATGAACTATCAAAAGGCTGATTATGCTTTATGCTAACTGCAAGTCCTACGATTTGTCACTTCGTGTTTCTTACATCGGCTAAAACTTGGATTATAAAAGAGCTAAAGGGGAAAAAAATTGAAATACTTTGGGATATCGGTAGAAGTTTACATTTAGAAACAGATATCTTTTTTTACTAGCATCTACAAAAAACAGTAGCAAAAATGAAGAATTGCTGATTGCTCGGCAGCCATTATCGTACCATATAATTTAGAGGTAAGCCTATGATTAAAGCTCTGCCTACCTGTTAAATTAAATTAGGCTTTTTAAGGGTGGCGCTCGCGCATTCCGTTAGCTATTACATTGAATTAAAAAAAGTTAAAAAAGAACGAAAGTATTAATTTACGGACTCATCGATTATTAAAGCTACCGCGTGTTAATGGTTTTTCTGATTATTTTATTTATAATTCAAAGGCGGAGAGCCTTTGATTGCACTAATACTTTCTAGATTTTTGTTGTCTTAGTAATTAAGGTAGAACTATAAACCTTTGTGGCACTGCAAATATTATGTATGTTGTAAATATATACACATGTATTGCAATAACTTAGGTAAACTTTACCAAAAGGAAGAAACCGGTAATAAATGCCACAAACCAAGATATAAAAATATTACGGTGCGATGGTAAATGTATAATGGAAACCTGTTTTAACCGACTTTAAAAATGGAGGAAGGTTCTCAATTCAGCCCGTATTTTTATATATTTTTATTATATTTTTTTTACGAAACAAATTACTCGCAAACTAAAAAACGGTCAATTTAATAAATCACATTTGACACTTCATCACAATTTAACAATTTAAAAATTTCAAATACGTACTTATAGCTTTAACTTTAGATTAAAATATGGTTAATTGATAATCCTAAAAAAAATAACGCATCCTGTAAGATAACACGTGAAACCAAGGGGCGCAAATAGTTTTCAATGAACTGTTTACTATTTTTTTTTGTCACGTAATACTTTTGAGCGGCCTTGAGAACTCTGACAACACCAGCTACTCAATCTAAATAATCGTACTACGATATTCAAAACTTTAATATGATATCGATGGAGATAATACCTAATCCAAGGCAATATCTACATTTGTGCAGGAAACCACTAGCCTGCCGTACTGAGAATACTGATATACACTACATACCCTGGAGCCAGAGAAAATCACGGGCACAATGTGCGCGCCGGCAATCTCGCAAATATTTATCGTGTGTCAATACAATATGCCAAAAGCGTACGCTTATTACAATTTTTACAAATGCGAGTCTGCCACAGGCTTTGAAATGGACCAAGTTACAAGATTTACAAACTTAATGTTCAAAATTTTTATAATCTATACTTTCTTACTGCTGGGCAAGTCTATTCTTTTTATTTTCTTCCGTAAATCCCGATACTCCGCCACTTTCTCTCAACGTTCCCGGAACGAATCAAGATCGTTTCCTCAGCGTTTCTTAGCCCTTCTTTGACTGCGTCATCAATCAAGCATCCACTGTATGACGATTCTAGACAAAGATAATAAATAATTCTAGCTCATCAGCCGGAATACATTCATGTCCCGCCCAATTCGATTTTGATCTGGCAGCTTTTTAGCCAATGTCAACCACATCTGTGATGGAATGCAGTGCGCTGTGGCATTATTAAATTTTCTCTGTATAAATTATTTATGTAAAAACCTATCGAGATTTTTAGTCGATTAAAAATGCCATGGATTAAAAGTGGAGTAGTTATTTCTCCTAGCACACGCGTTGATGTCTTTTCTACGAGTGCATGGATTGATGTTTTTTCTACTAGCACACGCGTTGATGTCTTTTCTACGAGTGCATGGATTGATGTTTTTTCTACTAGCACACGCGTTGATGTCTTTTCTACGAGTGCATGGATTGATGTTTTTTCTACTAGCACACGCGTTGATGTCTTTTGTACGAGTGCGTGGATTGATGTTTTTTCTACTAGCACACGCGTTGATGTATTTTCTACGAGTGCGTGGATTGATGTTTTTTCTACTAGCACACGCTTTGATGTATTTTGTACGAGTGCGTGGATTGATGTTTTTTCTACTAGCACACTCATTGATGTATTTTCTACGAGTGCGTGGATTGATGTCATTTCTACTAGCACACGCGTTGATGTATTTTGTACTAGTGCGTGGGTTGATGTTTTTTCTACTAGCACACTCATTGATGTCTTTTGTACAAGTGCGTGGGTTGATGTTATTGCTACTAGCACACGCGTTGATGTCTTTTCTACGAGTGCGTAGATTGATTGATGACTTTTCTACGAGTATGCGCGGTGATGTTTTTTCTACGTGAAAACCATCTCCTCGATTGAAATTCTGGCACTTCGAGATCTCAATAGTTTCCTTTACTAAAAATTAATCGATTTTCAACTCACCAGTGCGTGGAATCCAGTATTAATTTGCCTTAAAAACAAAAGTTCGCGTTAAAAATGTGTTCAAAATAACTACTATACGCAGTGATACAGTGAGTGTGTTTTATTGGGACTTAGGTTCGAGTTTGAGTATAAACGTAGCAAAAGACTAAGAAAGAGGGTAGATCGTTATGTCTGCACCTAACTTTAGAAAAATCGACTTATTGTACGTGTTGTTTTCTTTTCTCTTGTAACTTGTAACCTGGCCATACTTAGGTCTTGTTAGGAAGGAGTTATAACGCATTGTCTGACACAATGGAAGGAGGTTCCGACTCGGAGCATCCTCATGGCTCAAAATGCCGTAAAGTTACGTATTCTGATGACATGCGTGTAATTTTTGGAAATTGAAAGAACTGAGTTCTCAAAATTTGGGAACAAGAAAGATTTTACTTGCGTCTTTTAATAGGGTTGGGCGGTAGAAATGATTTACAGACGGCGTGCCGTATTGTTTTATTTTTATTTTAAACAAAGTTTCCGTTATAATAGTACTAGTAAGACAGTTTACCATATCTATAACTACACCTATGTCTACATTTATTTGATGTGCAATAGTACAAAAAATTCTGTTTTGTAAAATTATACATAGCTTTTTACACAACCTTTGTTTATCTTATTTTTACGCAAAATCATAAATAAATAGGTAACTGACACTTAAATATTTTTAAACTAGACAGTTACTGCAATGATGTTATGTCTTTTTAAATTAAAAATACATATTTTTTTTGTTTTCGTAAGCATTTCTTGCGAGTATTTACAGCCCAGTATATAAAAAAAAAAAACGAAAAATAGTATTTTTAGTATCCAGTTGTTTAAAGCTCAGCTGATGTTAAAAATATCGGTGTGTTATAATATTGGTCTCGGATGAAAATATCACGTATATAAAAAACAGGACTTGATTTCTATAAACAAACAACATTTACATTATCTCACGCTCTGAATAACAATCTTAATAATAATTATAATAATTGCATCGATACTAGCATCTAAAGCTGCTCTCTACATGGAGTGCATGCCAGTAACCGATACGCATTTGATCACGTTATCAAATGCGCGTGATCTTACCCGCGTATCTCTTTATATGCACATGATCTTTGTAGCGTATCTCTTTATATCTGCGCGAGAGTCGCTCACGAGTCCTATACGATCTTGCCACGGTATCGATTGGATTCTACAGTGTATTGTTAATGATAAACTAAGATTAATATAATATATTTTTCAGTGAATTGTGTTCGTTTCAGTTGTTGTCATAATTTGAGTTATAATCTATTAAGGGCCTAGAGAGAGAATACAGAGCCCTGTTTCACAAATGTTCATATATTTTTTAAATATATTTTTTATTTATTTTTTATGCCATAGGCATACAAGCAGACGGGCTGCCTGATGGTAATTTTGCATATAATTACTGAGGGGTAGTTTTACATATTTTAAAGGAATTTTAATATTCAAATGCTTACAATGTTATTGTTAAAATAAATGCCCAACGGTTTTTTTCTTCAAATTCACATTTAGTGATTTTCATCTCTAAAACTGTTAAATATGTAGAGAAAAAAAAGTTCTTTGAGTTCTTTAAAAGTTAAATTCCAAAAGACTTACGTATTTTACAATAATGGTAACATAAATAATGCATTTAAATTAGGCTAGATTATAAACACCAAATGATGTGCCCTAGACCCGGCACTATGCGAAAAAAGAAAAGTAATTGAATTAAACATAAGCTTACTCAAAGTTAAATATCATATTCTTGGCATTGGAACTGGATGAAATTGTTTCAGCAAGGTTTTTCGGTGCATATGACGTAGTAATGAACCTACTTATGTATAGCAGACATGCTAAAATTTCTGGTTACAAAATCGTATGAAAATAAACAGGGTTTACTGAACGAGAGCAGCTATCTAGGTAATATCAAATAGCAGCTACCGAGAAAAACAATATCAGAGAGTCACTTTGATCGAACATTGGATTGCCGTACATGGCATGACAGCTAGCCCGGGCGGACCGTCATATGCCTCGACCATCCGTTTAAATGGTCATAATTGGTTAAGCCGGCTTTAAAACCCAGCACATGATCATTAGAAAATATCTTCGAGAGCTTTTAAGCATTCTAAACTTGGCCGACATCTTGCGGTCTTCCTTGAAACCAGGACACTAATTGTTTCGTCGCGTAAGCTGTCAGTTTTTCTGATATAACATACAACTTTATTTATAAATATATTGTCGTGATCGTTCGACGAAAATAATAAAAACACGCACCGCCGGCGAGCGTGTTGAGATGTGCGTGACTGAATATTCAGGACTTATAATGTGCAGGTCCCTAGTTGTTTAAGTCTGCGCGTTGTCAGAGGCGATGAAGTGATAAAGATGTTTATTGATGATCTTTGGTTACATTAATTGCCAGCAGCGGCGGTGCTTGTGTTACCGCGGTGTCGCTTCACGTTGGATCGCGCGCGAATGACAAAGATCCAAACGATACGTGCGAGTGCCGCGAACCGGCAGCCTTTGATCTCCCGCATTGACGAGTTCGACGACCACTCAAAATATTCGTGGGAAAATTATCATACATTTCGTTGTGGATTTCTTAAATGTAGAGATATTTTTAAAGACTCAAAATGCCCTGAATTTTCACTTTTTATAATGTCTCTATCATCTTTTTGTCCAAAATACTACAGTGCCTAAAAAGGGTATTTAAACAGTGTGTGTTGCCAGTGATGATATATAGTACTGAGACGTTGTCCTTAACTGTTGGCCTTTTGGAAAAACTCAGTGTCACAGCGGGCAATTTACAGAGCTATGCTCGGAGTTTCTTAGCGCGATAGAATCGCCGAAGAACCACAGCCACCGAAAAAGGTAATAAAATTTGCATGTTGAAGTGGCAATGGGTAGGCCACATCGCTCGAAGAGCCGATAACTTACTAATGGGGAAGAAAGGTTCTTGAGTGGAGACCACGAACCGAAAGACGTAGCGTAGGTAGGCCTCCCACTAGATTGACCGACGATATCGTGAGAATCATTAGCATCCAGCGGATTCAGATCGCCAGGCAGTTCAGTGTGGAGGTCAAAGGGGGAGGCCTGTGTCCACTGAAAATCTTATGGCTGATGGTGATGATGACCATTTGTTTTCCAGTAAATTGAAGTTCAAACAAATTCAAACCAAAAACACAGTCTAGTTTCTTCCAGCTCGACGATGACGTTTTTTGTGCCGATATTAAATGTTGTCTTTGCAGTATAAGGCACTGGTATTCGGTCAACCTAGGATTTTTATTTTTACGATACGTTTCGAATAGTATGCGAGATCATACCGAAAAAGGATGTGGCACCAAGAACGTGCCACTTGCGTTATAAAATAGCTTGTCAGAATCGATTGGCATCTTGATCAAGGTCAATGCACATCTCGCTAGCTTTTGAAAAAGTATAGATGCTTTGTGTTAATACTACTCTGGAGTCTATAGGGTTTTTGTTGTACACATTTAAGTATACTATAAGTACTTAGTATTTTCTGGTATTTATAGGTATGTATAATAAAATAGTACCAATGATTTACATCACTAACCACCGGGGGGTGGGCAGCAGCGTACTGTTAGTACACGGTGAACGGTGGGTACGGAACCGTAAAAATATTTACTTAACTTATAACGCAACGTTACGAAATCAGTGATATTTATATTAGATTTTCAATCACATGTCGTAAGTAGTCATATCTATGATACCTACCTACCTATAATTTTTTTTTTTAAATGTCGGTCTAGGCTAACGTTTGACCGCGATCTCGCCTGATGGAAAGCGATGATGCGGTCGATTAATTATTAAAAAACGATATTATGTATCTAATATCGTTTTTATTTTAACCTAATTCTGATATGAAAGTTTGATAGAAGAAAATGTTAAATTAAAATCACCCGTAAAACCCCTAAATGTAAATAGTCAGTCTTATTGGCTGTAATTAACAAGGCGTGCGCGCGCGCACCCGCGGTCGTTCACTCCGCCACGCGACCTTCCAAGGACATCCATTGAGCTTTACTATGCCATTTGTCATATAAATATAAACATAGAATGTAATGAATTAAACATATTTATACTAGTTTTATACCGTGGTTGTCTATTTAATTGGTATTTGTGAAGAGTTGTGGTTTTTGGATAGCGTTTGTAATTTGGTAAAGGATTTTGAATCTGAATTTGATGATCATCATAATAAAAGAACAATTGCTCAATAAATTATTCTGTTTTTTTTTAACATCATCATTATCAGCATCAATTATGTTCCCACTGCTGGGACACAGGTCCTCTCTCACAGAGAGAGGGTGGGATGAGAATCTGGGGTAACCATGTAAATACCTTGATAATACAATGTATTTTGGTTTGTTATAATATAACTGGTAATTTGTTTTCAGTCTATGTTTTGAGTAATAAATAACAATAAAGCGGCAAAGTGCAAATTGAGCTCGCGGACTGAGTGTTACATAAATTGTTTATTACTAAAGTACAATAAACTGGTCAAGTGCGAGTCGGGCTCGCGCACTGAGGGTTCTGTACAGCCAAAAATACAAAATTTGTCAAATATGGCATTTCGATTAGGTTAAATGATAAGAAACTACCAGTTATAACTTGGTAATGAACTGAAATTTATCACCAACTTGCACATGGTCATTATTTGCTATATGTTTTTATACTTTAGTTAAACTGTGTTCTATAATCATGCCTAGTTTGACGTTTGTAAGTCCGTTTATACATTAGATCTAATACAGAAATAGATACGTTAAAAAAAGAGGATTGTTGTATGTGGATTCCCCCCCCCCCCACCTTTCGTTTTTAAATATTTTTTTTCTTAGTTAATCCACCTTAACATTAAAAAATTCTGTGAAAATTGCAAATAGCTATCTATTACGGGTCGAAAGACGCGGCCGTTAAAAGGTAGGCCAGATAGACGACAGACAGCGTAGGCTTAGTAATAGGGTCCCGTTTTCACCCTTTGGGTACTTAATTATAAAAACTATAATTATTATACTATAGTTTTTGAGCAATATTTGAAGAATCACTTGTCATGTTTTATTTTGCCGAAACCATTTTCTAGGCTTGATTTTAATAGATACCTACTCGCTAAAATACATGGAACTTTGTAGGTGTTTCCGTACCTTGCATACTTTTTATAGATCTCAAGCTATGTTGCTATAGCAGCATTAAAAAGTATTTGTTTGAACCGGTTTCATCAACAATTAGAGTAATTATTAAAGTTTAGCAGGTGCAACTCCTTATGCCGACTAATTGTGAGTGTAAAACTCACAGAAGCGATGCTTGCATATTAAAGTGTGCGCAAAAACTTCGCCAATACAAAGAGTTAATGATGGTCTATTCTATTTGGACCTGTTTTTATTCTAACTATTCTAATCTTAATAAGACTGACGGACGGACGTGCATAATTGCAAATGGTGGTCACTATTAATAATGTTGCTTATTAGTAGATTCTATGGGATGTGTCAATTGCGGTAGACGATTATTGGAAGGATGTGAAGAAATCTCGTTTGTTACTCTGTATTTATTGAGACTATAAATAACATATTTTAGGGTTCCGTACCTCAAAAGGAAAAAAATGGAACCCTTATAGGATCACTTCGTTGTCCGTCTGTCTGTCCGTCTGTCAATACCTTTTTCCTTCAGTTCTCAAGAACGCGTAATGGTATCAATTTATACTAAACTAGCGACCCGCCCGCCCACCTTCGCACGGCTGCAATTTACGTGCGAAGCCGGGGCGGGTCGCTAGTTGTATATATAAACCTTCCGTGAAAATGTATCTAACTGATGGTTGGTTGGATGGTTTTTTCATCTCTTATTGTAGGTATTAGTTGGATATAAACTATGGTGCTTATGAAATAATAATATGTATCTTTGACACATGCTGAAGAACTAATTGGACTCAAACAAGTTAATCAATCAACGATCCCTGTCAAACTCATAAGAAATTGAATTATTGTTTATCTTGTTGACAAGCTCATAAAACAAATAGACATCAGATTATCATCAAACTGTAACGACTTCGATTTCAATTTTAATAACAAAAAATTGACATGTGCAGTCACACTGCGACTGGTTTTATATCGATACATTAATCCTAACGCCTTAATAAACTGCGTAGGAGTAGAAATAATTTACATATAGATGGCGCCTCAACTAATAGATGTCTAAGAGTCAGCTGCTGTTACTGGTTCAGTTATGCATAGCTGCATACGACCGACCACACTCACCACTAATTTCAATGTTTTAACTCTTTACGACAAGAAAAGAAATGATATGGAGATGGTGTTAGCAATATGTTTCAACAATAAGATAATATTTATTGAGTAAGAAGTTACTGAAACCGTCCCAACCCTTGGCCGTGGTATCGTATGATACCACGGCCAAGAATTGAAACAACTGCCAGCTTCCAGGCCAGAGTGAATAAATAATAAGTTATATGAATCTTCTAAGTCTGCGTTCTTCATCTTCGATCATACGTCATCGTCATCGTCGCTTACGAACGGGCGAGTTGGTGGTCAAACACGAAAATATTCACCTAAAAAATACTGTTGTAGATACTGCTGAGTTTTATAGTTTTGTGGTAAGTAATTGTTTAAAATAGTTTTTTTTATGAGAGCAAATAAAACACTCCAAGTGAGTAAAAAGACAGGAAGGCTAGGCTAAGCAAGCAAAAATATCTCTACTTGGAAACAAATCATATAAAAATTGTGAAATTGTCACTCTAACTTACTCTGTCAACTCTACGTCTCTCCTTGATCTGTCTCGGGACTAGATTCTAACATCACAGCTTCTATTTTTTATGTCAAATAGGAATACGGGCAACGGGTCTGTAGGTGAGCGATATAAGTGGCTTGCGGAATCCTAATGCATGCAGGTAGGCTCTTGCCTTATAAGCTGGACCGGCTTCTGCGTAGTATACTACAGTAAACGAGCTCTATACAATTTTCTTCTTTTTTTTACTTGTAATTTTTAGCCAACATTTTTTTGGACGTAGGTCGGCCTAAACTAAATGAACGCCACTAAGTAGTCTTCAGCACTCTGCATTCAGTTTCTGCACGTTGCTTTGTATTTAGCTTTGATTCCGCTTGGCATTTTAATTGACAATAATTCCCTTTTGTAGTGAAGTCCTACTTATATAGCTTTTGTAAAAAAGTTCTAGTTAGTGAATTTTATAGCAATGATAGCTCATGTTAATAAATAATGAAGATAATTGGCGCGTTCAGATCTTACGCCCGGGTTTAAATCCCTATAAGGTCCAAAATGTGGCACTCCGCTAGCTTACTCGCACATTTGATGTTTCTTTAAGATATAATATGACTGTCTACTTTTTTGAAATAATGTTAGGTCATTTTGCGAGGAAAATATTTAAAACTATTTAGAGAGAGGTTTGTGAATAAAGCGCTAAAATCTTGAATATCAATAAGGAATTTTATGTACTGTTGAAAATTTACATTATTTGCTAACGTCAGGAAACCCGCATTTTAATGTCATTTCAAATACTGCTCAGACCATAAAAACCATTAAACACATCGAGTAATTTCAAAGAAAAGTTATTAAAAAATTTATACATAATTATTGTAGAGACCTGCTGGGTGCGTTTATAATTAGACACCGTTAATGTAATTACGTATTTTAGTGCAGGTTAAATATAATAAAATGTGTTAAATGTTGCTTTTTAATATTCACGAATAGTTTGACTTAAAATTAAAAGATAATTAAATCTCCTCTAAAACTTTGTAATAATGAAAAATTGTGAGAAATTTCATGTGTCGTAACAAGGATAAGGAATTTAATAAGCGTCGTATCACAATTTAATTAAAAAAAATATCCCTATATTTTTCTATGAAACGATTGAACAATGTTGCTGGTGATGTAAATAGTTAGTGCTCATGACTACAATTTAATATGCACAGTCAACTTTGTTAAGCGAAAGTGTCTACAATCTTCATTCCTGCGCCGTCTAAGGCGCGCGCGCACCTGTTTAGCTGTCCATCGGTCACTCAGCCCACTGTTTATACCAGATATTTGCATATGCATGCCAGATAGCACACCTCTATCATAGGCAAAATATCCATGACTAATCTAAAGTCGACATAGTTTTATTCTCGACCGATCTAAGTAATGTTAATGCAGTCCGTTTTATGCTTTTAAGTTTTGTCAGAACGACGATCGTTCATTAATTTATTACTCCCGCATCAAATAAAAAAACCCATCAATATATCAAACAATGAAACGGGAAATATCTCTTTTATTCTCCAAAATTAAGTTAGCCCACATAAAAGAGTTTGTTTAAAACATTAGGTGTTTTAAGATGTTATCGGCGATGTTTGGTGTCAAAATTCTCGCATCATGCCGAACGCATTTAGTTGTCGCGATAACGATCTCTATGCTTTGTGTTCGGCGATCACTTCGTAAACAAGAATAGCGGGAGTCCACATAAATCATTTTTTAACCAAAAAAACTGCAATGGAAAAAATCTGGGAGGCCACGGGATGGGAAGTCTTAAGTAACTGTGAAAGTCGGATTCCTGAACCCGAAAACGGGTTCGCTTTAGGAATATTTAAAAAGCAGAATTATAGGTATTTATGCCGTGTGTTTAACATAATCTCGCACACGGCATCATCGACAGCGACATGCAAAGTTGGAACACGAGCCCGCCGCACAATTATGTTATTACGTTCTTTAGCTTCTGTGAGTTAATTACAAATTGAACGGCTTTGTTTACTTTGCGGTTGCTGCAAAAATGTCATGCGTATAAAGCGCGGTGTATCATTTACTGTAAAAATACACATTATTTCGTTGATACACGGTTCAATGTAAACTATCTTTAGCGAGTGTTGATAACTGGTTCTACAGGCGAAGATTGAAAAATGACATGCGAATAATTTGCCTCGGGCTGGTTGTTACTAAATTGACGATAGGTAAGTGCCATTGCAAGCAACCTAAGTAAACGACGATATTTAATCACCACTTACTGTCTATGATTTCATGTCTATGACTTCACAATATATCGTTATATTAAAACATTGTAGTCAATAAAAACACTACTACTTACCATACACCTATTTAAATCAACTACGCCATTTGTAAGTGGCATTAGCTAAAATAATGAGGAGATAAGAAGTCTAATGGGAGGTTGCCATAGTCCCCACGCTTGGCAGGCAGCTTGGAGATTGCAGATCACCGTGCAGTAGGAGGATGTTGCTGCCCATGAGGTGAATCTGGTCGTAGTTTTAGAACATGCCCGAGTTCGGTATGGTACTGAGATGTGGTTCTTAACTGCTGTTCTTTTGGAAAAACTTTCTTGGAGCTGCACAATGGGCTATGGAGAGTATGTTTGGAGTTTCTTAGCGTGATAGAATCCGAAACGAGAATAGTCGCCGAAGAACCAGAGTCACTGAAATAGCTGCTCAGATTTGCAAGTAGAACTGGCAATGGGCAGCGCTCGAAGAACCGCTAACCAATGGGGAAGAAAGATTCTTGCAGTGGAGACCTCGAACCGGAAGACGCAGTATAGGTAGACCTTCCACTAGATGGATGACATCGTGAGAGTCACCGGCATCCATTGGATGCAGATGGCATGTTGTAGATCAGTGTAGAATTCGAAAGGGGAGGCCTATGTTCAGCAGTGGACGTCGTATGGCTGATGATGATAGTGATAATTAGTTGTCTAATTAGTTTCGAAAAAAATACTTTCAATTGACGTACGATTCAGAGTAAGCTTAACATAAATAGAAACCAATGGCAATTTAAATTGAACTCCGTATTTTATCCGTCACATAATAATTCGATCAATTAATATTCCAAGGAAGTTTTCATTACTTTTTAATGGAACAGGGGCTCGTATCTTGCCATCGCTAATTTTATGTTTTAATTTACGCCCCCGCATGGTATCTACGCGACATTCATCTTTGTAACGGAATGAACAAGATTTTTTATACTGGCAGAATAGATTTATATCGTTGATTGAATCTGGCGTTACTTTGCGAAAGTCCATTTTAATTTGTATATGACGAATTTCTAGTGTAATTCCGCTTCTACGTCGTTTTGAGTTCAATAAGAATTTTGGGATAAACTATTTTCCTCTATAGATATTTGTGATGCTAATCTAAACCTAATCTTTAACCTTTTATTTTTCTCGTTTATGTAATTAATATTGTATGCCAAGTTAGGTACAGCACAGATTGTTGCATGTTATCTATTATAATGGTAGGGTTAAAAATACTTACATAATAAATACTCACGAGGTGTAATGGATAACTGAGGGTAGAATTATGATAAAACATTTAATTTTATGTTACACGGTAAATATATAAATAGCTATTTGGATAATGAGCTGGATATGTATGGACGCTTGTCTCTTGTAATATTTTAGTATTGTTATTTAGTATTCATTAATTTTAATGAAACACTGCAATCACTTTTCACAGAGTTGTTTCATTCCAATACTACTATGGACTTTTAAACATTTATATCTGACTAGCGACTCGCCCGCCCGGCTTTGCACGGGTGTAATTTATGAGCGAAGCCGGGCGGGTCGCTAGTTATATAATATAAACCTTCCGTGAAAATGTATCTAGCTGATGGCGAAAATCGCATCAAAATCCATTGCGTGGTTTAGGAGGAGAGAAGAGAAGAGAAGGGAAGGGAAGGGAAGGGAAGGGAAGGGAAGGGAAGGGAAGGGAAGGGAAGGGAAGGGAGGGGAGGGGAGGGGAAGGGAAGGGGAATGAAGGGAAGGGAAGGGATGGGATGGGAAGGGAAGGGAAGGGAAGGGAAGAGATATAGAGATATGCCTAAAATAGAATTTTTTTAAACTCTGACCACCTGGAAAACAGGTACGTCTGACCATCAAACAATAATTATTTCAAATGACCCTCAAAAACTTGAAAATGTCAAAAAATCAAATTGATTATGCTCCTGAACCGTATTTCCCTAAGGCACCCGTGTGAATTTGGGGTTAACTTTTTTATTTTATTTTGTCCCTCTCTTACCCGTAGAATATACGATAGAGCAAAAAGAGACGGCAAATAGACATTGACCACGTTGCGCGTCGCAATCCTTGATTGATGAAGTAGGAATTGCCCGCGAGTTAGAATGTAAATTGAATTCTACAAATGATACATTCTGGATCATTAGAAATGGTTTGTTTACAAAGGTGGTTATATTATCATCAGGAGTTGCTTTGAACTTTTCCGACAATGACGTATTAAATAAGGACGTAGGAGATTTAAAACTAGTAACATACCTATTGTTTCAAAATGGATATAAAAATGAATATTGTGTTTGTAAGTGTTGCTAATCAATACCTAGTGCCTAGTGCCAATATTGTGTATGATCTGCCAGCGGATTTTGAGGCACAGTTTATTACCAAGATTGAATATAAGGTTGCCTTGAAGAAGTTGCTGTTTGATAGAATGACTTAGTAGAGAAATGTTCTACCCAACAGTGATTTTAATTCAGTTTTGGTGTTGAATTGTTGTTCATATTCTTTATTTGTTGCGGGTTTTTGGCGATGTCCATTCCTGGCGTTCTCTTGATAACTCTTTGTTGTTAATTACATATATTTATATAATCCAATATTATAGTAATATAATTAGTATGGGTGTTCTCCGATGGTTACAATCTGGGTGTCTTCAAATTACGAGTGAATCGGCTTCTTCTAGGCAAGCGTGCTCCAACGTAGACCGCACCATTGCTTAACATCAGGCGAGATGGTGGTCAAACGCAAGCCTATTATTTATGGAAAAAATATGTTTTTTTTCACCAAATATTTTAAATTAATTTGATGTCAAGGTAATTGCGGCATTAGGTTTGGACCAAACATTTTTATGGTATTTTTTGTTCTGAGCGACATTTTTTACACCAAACCCTGTTGGAGATTTACTTATAATAAAATGTGTGCGCAATCTAACCACTATAATGATGGTTAGCTCTATAATTTTATCATTTTTAGGAAAGTTTAATAATAGATTTGATTACTAGGATATGTTTTTCATACGGGACGACATTCGAATACGTAAAGGTTTTTTTAATGAAAGCAAAACTTAAACGAAATCTTCTTATAAACAATGTACCCTTGAAGTAACGCAAAACCTCAGACACCCTATATTAATACTAAATTATATTAAATATCGGTCCAGCCATTATACATACGTACATCCACTCATAGCCTTTTTTATATTTATATAGATAGATAATGATAAACGGGACTTGTTTACGCTTGACGTGTTTTAAATTATTTTGACTTCTTTTTGACTACTGGGCATTAAAAAAAAATATTTTACTTCTATTAATGCATTCAATTAGTGGAACCTTAAAAGTTCAACGTAGTATATCAATTGAACAAAAGTTATTATACTGAATGATGTTTTCAGCGTTTATTTTGATCAGACGTTATGTTTGAAGTGGGCCGGCCTATAACATCCGTGCTGGCTATCCACCTGCGTCCGGCTTAATTGGCCCACATAGTGACACCATTGATTACTGTTTAGGTAAACAAACATCTTAGTAAAGATTTAAAGATGTGTGTTTTAAAACAGTATTTAAAAAGATACTGTTTGTAGTAATTTTTAAGCTTTCGCGATTTGAACACATGTTTTAAATGTTTACTGGGACTTATCACGTATTATTTTATTTAGGTAAAAATAAGTACCTTTCGCTCGACGATTCACCCATGTTACAATGACCGTGGTCATTAGATTTAGCTCTTTATTCCTATTAGATAATGTAACCTCAATATTCAGCCACACTATCGTAGTAATTTTAATTAATTGCTGAAATTTGCAAAACTCTGCCAATTGGCACCAAAATAAACTCCATCCCGTAGGATACACCTGCATTCGACACTGACAACAGCTGATTTATTCCAAGTGAAACAATACCAGGACTTCCCTTGCTTTGGTCAGGATGTAAAAACTTAAAAAGAAGAGTTAAAATAGGCCGGGGGTTGAATCTTTGTCTTATTGGGCCATCCATCAAACGTAGAGCACATTAGTTGGATTTTATGGAGTTTTGACTTCATAAAAGTAAAATTGAAAATGTGATGACAATGATAGATTAACTTGCCGTATAACTTTTTAGGTAAGGTACGTTTGGCTTTTTGGAACAATCTTGTTCCAAACTTATAATTTGTTTTAGAATCAGATGAAATTTAAATAGTACCCTTAAAAAAAGGTAAGTACTGAACTCTTAAAATGTATATTTGTACCTAATTCATAAGCTGGTAAACTAGTATTTTTTATTTTATTGAAACACAACCATAGCTGTCTTATTTTTTTTGTCTGTTATTGTAGCCCTACTTAATGTGTCTCTTTTTAGCGAAAAATCGTAATGAAACCTACATAAATTAATCTTTAGCGTACGTATTTCAAAACCTACGTTTAAGACTAAAAAACACCGAAATAAACTGATATTTTTTCCATGTTTGTTGAAGTTCTAGACTAGACCATATAGTCAAATTTTCCTTGAAGTGTGTGCTTCTCACTTCAATTTACACGTCAATATTTGACTCATTGATACAGTGTTTGAGAAAAGTAATTTACATAAAATCATACAATTTTATGTACTTAAGGGTATAATCAGCTGGGCTACTTCAAACGAAGAGCGAATAGAGCCCTCAAAGGTAGGCAATGCACTGGCATGAGTATTGCTAGTATTCATAGGCGGCGGTGACCACTTACCATTAGTTATCCCATGAAATCCCGTCGCTTGTTTACCACTTATTTTATGACTAGTTGTTCGCCCCGAACTAAGACATCGCAGTATTCTATAAGTATATATCTTCAAAATACCTCAACCAATTTTTTTTTAATTGAAATTAACTACTTGCTTCCAAAATTTCACGAAGATCAGATCAATGACACGCCAGTTATCGACGAACAAATATAAAAATACATAAATACACCAACTTGTCTCATTAGAATCTAAGACCGCGCTGATAAAGAGCGGAAAGAGGAACACGCAGAGCAGTGAATATGAGATAATTATGTCCAAGCTAGCCACATCATCATCATCATCTGCCTAATGCGGCTGAAACTATAATAGTCGGAGTGACCGGCTTAATTTTACGTGAGTAATTCCAGTGTAATATAAATAAAATTATCATCATCAATCAGTCTATCATACCACCACCAGTATATTACCACTGCTTCGACACAGGCTTTCTCTCAAAGAGAGAAAGAGAGAAAGAGAGAGAGAATAAGCTCTAATCCACCATGCTGACACAAACCTTTCTTTGCTCGGTCAAAAATTGCTTCATAAAGATAAATACATCTAAATATTGTATCTCGATGGATAAACATAATTTATTTTTAGCAAAACACGAGTAAGTAAATCATACAAACATTTAAAAACGCATGCACAATATGCCTTTAAACAATATTAGTCACTTTGTATCATGTTTTGCCTAGTTTGTAGGCGTACAAATCTAGAGATTATGAAAATATTTAAACTCATTAAATGAATGTAATGTAACTTACAACTTTTTAAATCCAATGCTATACTTACGCTAAGTAGGCTGTTACCGCAGGTTCACAACTCAGTGGTATAAATTATTGAGTACAAATTCCATACATCGCGGCGAACAGAGGTGGTGGTGTTGCTTGTATGGGCGGCGCGGAGGTACATTCAAAAACTTACATCAATTCAATCGAGATGAACCGTAAGTATTCTGGTGCAGGGTGAGCATATAAAAGCTACAAGCAATTTGGAAAGTTTAAATAAACTTTGTCCTTGCTACGCTTTTTTATGCCATAAGTGACAAACAAGCATACGAGCTGCCTGATGGTAAGCAGTCGCCGTTGTCTATAGATGCTGGTAACACCAGATGCATCACAAATATGTTGAGTTTTGGCGCCAACGTGGAAAAAGCATGACGGCTCGTTGTATTATTTTACCAAACTTGTGTATTTTCGAGTGTTCATGTATGAGTGATAATGGTGGACTATTATTTATTAAGTGCTCGTAAACATGCTCGAGTGATATAACGCGGTGAAACATGTGCTTTCGTGTTGTTTCCAAAACTCCATAGAAGCTTCTTGTAAAGCATCCACCACTTTACTGGGGCCTGAGTACGACTTGTTTGACACTATGTAAACTTGATTATATTTCGACCAAAGGACTCTGCATCCATGGTCATAAAAAAAAACTAACAACAACACAAATATGTTTCCTTTTGATGATTGATTCCTTGAACTTTTAAGATTAATTAACTTATCTTTTGAAGAATCCCACGTTGTAGCTTCTCGGAAACACCGCGGAAAGTGCTTATTGCACATTTTACAGGTGTGAATAGCACAGTGTGCAATTTCCATTGATTTATGATATGTGGAGGAGCTTTCAGGACGTGGCGGCCAGTGTGATGATAATACCTCGACGCCGGCATCAGATCAAACAGTTGATCAGAACGCTCGCGGTTGTAATGTGATAAAAGTTACAGAGAGATTCAACGACTTTGCACATGCTGAAACATTAAAATCCTCTATTCCTCTCAGGTAATAGTCATTTTTACCCGACGAACCGACGATTGAAAGCAAATAGGAGAGTATTTTGTTCAAGCATAATAATTATGTACACTCACTCTGATAATTTTTCCTTTCTCACAGAAGGAAGAACCTTGCCGAGGCTGGTTTCTGGGTGACTGTACTCCACAGACAAATTGGAGGGTCTGAGTATCCAGCCTGGAATTAACTGGGTGGCATCTTGAGCACACTCATGATAGTTCGTATTGGCTATTGGTAACTGGCTGGCATTACAAGTTCATCTTTATTTCAGGAAGTAAGCCCTACGACTGAGTGAGACAGGGAAAGGTTTCCTCTTCATACTCCTGATGGCGCTCGCAAACAGAAAGCGTCGGCCTCTAGCCCTCGGGCACCGACACTGCGTTCGCACGCTCCAGCCATTTAGCCCAAACGCTTCAACTGAATTTGATAACTGAACTTCAGTGGAAATCGCACACAGTGTGATTCACACGATCCTTCTTGCCTCATACCTGCAAAATGTGGAATGAGCTACCTTCTACGGTGTTTCCGAGAAGCTACAACATGGGGTTCTTCAAAAGGCGAGTTAATCGAGTTCTAAAGGGTCGGCAACGTATTTGTGATGCCTCTGGTGTTACAAGTATCCATAGGCGACGGTGACTGCTAACCATCAGTCAGCCCGTCTGCTTGCTTGCCGCCTATGGCATTAAAAAAAACTGAGATAAAGATAATAGAGACAGATTTTAATTATCTCTTAGATTTTAGCTATCTTTACATTTTAAAATTTCTATAGAACATTCGTCATCTAGTCTACTACGATCACGGTGATAGCAAATTATTCGAAACGACAGAAAAAATTACACTGTAACTCTGTTAAAAATGTTTCATTTCAATGTAGAGAGTTTCCTCAAGTTCAGGGGTGGTCACTGGGTTGGGTAAATGACGTCATCATAAAAATAAGATGGTGACATGTAAAATGGGGATGAAAATATATACATTTACCTGCACCCTCTCATGCGACATAATATTATTGTTGTTTTATTTTTTTTATTTACGTTAGGGTTGGGTTTTTTATCCATAATTAATTAATATTAATTAATTATGTTATGTTTGAAAAATATGATCCTGACCAAAAATTACTCTAGTTGTGTTTTTAGTTTGTTTAATAATAGAAACTTGTAATTTTGATTGTTACTTAACCTTATACCTCAGGACGAAAAAGGAGAGAAAGAGATTGCTCGTTTTAAATTCCGCAAATTGTGGTTGTTTATATTAAATTGAAAAAAAATATATATACTATGATGTAAAAACCTCAACTTTGCTGTCTTACGTTGATATATATACCAATTTATAAAACTATTGTCGTATCAAATTGTTTTTTTTACTGTTTATTTTGCTTCTCCACGGACTCTTGGGTCCGTGCCCTTAGTGAACTTTAATAATTAATTTTATTAACTAATTCTTAATCAAAATGTACTTGAAACCGTGTTTTTGCTCATTATTTTGATGCCAAAAATCATCCAGAATTATGTATCGTGCACCAACTTAAGAAACTTTTTCTTTAACGCGTTCACCGTATCCGTGAAAAATTATGACAAATGGACACCCTCCATACAATAAGTGTCGAACTGCGGCACTTTGATCGCGTATGTTGGCGCTTATACCAGCACCAAACCTGTAGAAAACAGTGACGAAGCTCTTATAAAGCTGACTGCCGTTTATCGATACACATACACACTGCTTCAAGCTAAGAGTGAATAGAGTCCTCAATGGTAAGCAAAGCACCGCCAATGCCCCGGGTATTGTAGGTATCCATAGGCGACGGTGACTACTTACCATCAGGTGGCCCGTTGCTTGTTTGTCTACTATTTTTTTTTTTTTTTATAATTATAATACATTTTCGGGATATTTTTGCACACACGGTCATCTGACCCGAAACTAAGCAAAGCTTGTGATATGGCTGCCAGAGACTGATATACAAAAACATATATTTTTTAATATATACTTAAATAGCACCCTGATATAACGTTCATCACATAAATGTTTGCCCTAGGTGGGAATCGAACCCACACCCCCAAGCAAAGAAGGCAGGTTCACTACTAACTGGACCAACGGGCTATCAAATGTATGCAACTATTTTTTGCTTAATATAAAAACACGCACATACATACTTTTTTAGTTTAATTTAAAAACACGCACACTCATACTTTTTACGCCACTTATATATTATGTAGTACATTAGTGCAGTGGCAGGCAAGTCAGGCAGCAGAAGATTTATAAACGAACCTAAAAAAAATAGCCGAGATGTATATATACATCAATGTTATGGGATAATTTTCACATTTCACTAATACGTTGCTACCTATAAAACTTAAAAAAAAACTAAAAAAATATAGCCAATCATAGAAAACTATTTATGTATGTTTTTTTATTAAATCTGTAAATAATAACGCATTCGCCTCTTTTATATAAAAAAATATACCTAAAAAACGCTTTTCACGTTAAAATATTGGACGTTAGTACAAGCTATTAGAGGAGACAAAAATTGGCTGTCTATTTCTTTAGCAGAGATTTTAGTTTATGACAAATTTATGTTATTTAAATAATAGACACATTAAAACCAACAATAATTGAAAAACGATTGATATAAAAATCAAATAGAATAGAGAATAGAGCTTTTTCGCTTGTAGTTTAGTTATGATGAAATTCCAGCAAGTTTTGTTACTGTTACAATGTTTCTGATTTTCGTATCCCGATGCCCGTTACCTACAGAGTGCATAAAAATCTCATAAAACGATAAACGATAACTACTTTGGAAATTTCAATTTATATCCTTACATCTCTATAGGAGATCCAATCTTTATACTACTCGAGATCGTAACTGTTACTTAATGTTTACAATTTCCTCCGACGAGGATTAAAGAGATTACGTTCTGTTAACTCAATATTTTCAAAGCGAACCGTATCTTTTATTGATAGAAATGTGTTCTAATTGAAATACATTAACTACACTATGTTATAGCTATGTAATTGTAGTCAACATCAGTGTCACATTCACCACGAATATTTAGATGAAACGAGCAATTGGAGACGTTATTTTTTAATTATATCTTTGTTAATCTAAGAAGAGTCGGCGTGTAACGACGCCGAAACAGCTTTACGTCTCATAAGAAAACTTAATGCTTGCTTAACTTTTTCTTCTTTTTTAAATGCGTAATCCAATTCGAATTTGGAATGTTTAATTGTACGACTCGATCCGATGAGATCTGAGAGAGATTGTAGGAGACTAAGTATCGTATTTTAGGTTAATGGTTTTTATCTTTCAAGCAACTGGGTATATATTCATGTTGGAATAAAACTAAGCAGTATATTTTTTCAGGGTAGAAAATAAGTACATACTAACTCATTAATAAATTTTCAGTAAAAAATAATCAATTAAATAAACTAACAGGCTGTTGTTTTTTACAATACAAAAAATAACAGTCGTAGTGAAAAATATTAAGAAATTTTATTCAACCACTGATGAAGTAATAAAGTAGTTATTTCAATTGGCTGGTAAAATTCCTAAATATAATAATCAATAGTTTTTTGTTCAGATTAGGAAGGGATGCTCTCCATTTCCCGAAAAGTGAGTGACAGTATGGAGTTAGTATCGCACAACAAGTGACGTCATTAGTAAGTGTGGTGCGCTCTCTGTCTAGCAAATTCTGCCCAATTTTGAACAAAATATATTTTTGTTTTGTTTTCTGCGATCGATGTTTTTATGGTCAGCTTTTTTATAAGACAATACAAAATAATGGTCCGGTAGCCTATTGTCGTCATTACTTGTAAGATAGATCATCATCATCATCATCAGCCAGAAGACGTCCACTGCTGAACATAATAGCCTCCCCCTTTAACCTCCTCACTGAACGACAGCCAGCCTTTTGCATCCACTGGATGTCAGCGACTCTCACTATGTCGTCGGTCCATCTAGTCGGAAGTCTACCTATGCTGCGTCTTCCGGTTCGTGGTCTCCACTCAAGAACCTTTCTTCCCCATCGCTTATCGGTTCTTCGAGCGATGTGGCCTGCCCATTGCCACTTCAACTTGCAAATTTTAAAAACTATGTCAGTGACTCTGGTTCTTTGGCGATGTCCACGTTTCGGATTCTATCGCGAAAAGAAACTCCGAGCATAGCTCTCTCCATTGCCCGCTGTGTGACTCTGAGTTTTTCCAAAAGGCCAACAGTTAAGGACCACGTCTCAGTAACATATGTCATCACTGGCAACACACACTGGTCAAAGACCCTTGTCTTTAGGTACTGTGGTATCTTAATTTAAGGTAAGATAGATCATTTCCTTTAATTTAGCGATGTTATTCCCAAAAATACCACGCAATTGTACTTACTACTTCACTACTAGTTGTTCGTTTATTCGAGCATGTTTGAGAAATCATACAATTTTTTTTTTTTTTTTTTGACGTTAATTTTTTTTCTGGGCTAGCGCCTTTATTAACTAAACAAAATACAAGCTAAAACTAAAACTACAAATACAGTTAGACTGCCTATAGACCGTTGAAGGTCTAAAGACAATCCATTGCTCAAGCCCACTACCAGTTGGCAGCGTACCCAGCATGCTGGCGGCATTACCACGTTGAATGGCAATGCTTATGCGTTGAGCCAGAAACACGCCAGCATTTTGGTCACGCGTCGCATTAACCAGGCGCTCTGAAAGATTTTTGAAAATGAGGTGAGCTCCCGGTCCCCAAGGGCCCAATGTCTCGACCCCAAACGCCTCAAATATGTAACCACTGCCGAGGTTAGCATATTTGCGTCGCTTGTGCTGCTCTGCCGAATTGGCAGCCGCACCAGCCCTACCCTGTGTCTCAGGAAGATGTGACGGCGCCAAAGAAATTAATAATTAAATGTAATGTATGTATATATGTTTGTTTGTCTGTTTCAGTTAATTATAGTTATAGATACTTTCCTTTTCTGTTTTCAGCTTGAAAAGGTAGCACTAAAAGTCGAACTAGAACAGGTTAATTAAAAGTGTCATTTAAAGAGCATTTGCGATCTGTATCTACTTGATTCTGAGGTTTCTCAGCGGAAAGAGATAAATATCTTAGGTAAGTAATTTAAGACAGTTATAATAATAAAATACGAAACAACTCAATTCATGAACACCAGTACAATAGTTACAGTATTCTAACTTTGTGTTATTGTAAAAAAAATTACATATAATTTTTATCCGACTGCGCAAGAAATAAGTTTATTTTTTTCGAGTGTGTGTACGTAGGTATAATTATAATGTACTAGCGGTCCGCCCCAGCTTTGCACAGGTATAGATTATGGCCTATGTCACCCGGAGATAGTGTAGCTTCCCGTCAGTGAAAGAATTTTTCAAATCGGTTCAGTTGTTTCGGAGTCTATTCAATGCAAACAAACAAACAAACAAACAATCAAATCTTTCCACTTTATAATATTAGTATAGATATATGAAGTTTATTTTGGCACGCCCTACAGCCTAAACGGCCAAATAGATTTCGATATGAGCTGTCATTTTAATCGTTTTAATAGCGCGACTGAGATAGGGAACAAGAATTCAAGATGGCGTTAACGAAAAAAAAATTGCTAGTGTGCCATATTTTACTAATTTTGAAGTCTTGTAATTATTGTCTATAATTATTGTGTTTATTGTGTTTCTTTGCGCGATAGAAACCGAAACGTGGACATTCGCCAAAGAACCAGAGTCACCGACATAGCTGTTAAAATTTGCAAGTTGAAGTGGTAATGGGCAGGCCACATCGCTCAAAAAACCGATAAGCGATGGGGAAGAAAGGTTCTTGAGTGGAGACCACGAATCGGAAGACGAAGCGTAGGATGCTCTCCCACTAGATGGACCGACGACATAGTGAGAGTCGCTGGCATCCAGTGGATGCAAAAGGCAAGCTGTCGTTCAGTGTGGAGGTTAAAGGGACTATATTCAGCAGTGGACGTCTTCTGGCTGATGTAATTACAGCAGAACCTCTTTAGTCCGAACTCCAAATATTTACTCCTCGTTCGGAATCGTGGAGCGTTCGGATTACAGTACAGACGATTTATAATGTATTTTTTATGAAATAAAACGAATACTATTATGAAATTTCAAATGTATACTCATCTAAAAACACAACCATATCTACCTATCTATAACATAATATAAAGTGGATTATATAAAGGAGTGGGACGTTCGGATTACAGAGGTGTTCGGATTAGAAGGAGTTCGGATTATAAAGGTCCTGCTGTATTGTATTTTGTGGTGGTACGGAACCCTCAGTGACCCCAGTGAGTGCCTGACTCGAACTTGGTCAATTTATTTGCTTAGTAGGTACTACTGTTCAATTTTCTGACCATGACCATTTTCGTACGATTCCGTGGAGGTCTAAAATTGTATTGGTCTAAATACCTAAAACGCCTCAAAAGTTCTAAATCCTTAAGAGATAATATGTTCAATAAAAGTAATTTTCCCTTCATTTCTGTTATATTAACATCTGTCACAATTACATCTTTAATATATTTTATGACTTTTTAACTACTATTTTCTGTGACATCGACGTCAAACTTTGCTTAATACTTACACCGTCTAAGCTTTTACACTGCCGCTGAGCAGTGAATCATGCGTTTTATGGACCCTAAGCTAGCTGCCGTATATAACGCGCCTTTTCTCCAGTTTTACTATCAGTTTAAGACATAAAACTAAGTAATGGAAGAACTGTTGTCCACTGAACTTAATTTTATTTATCTTTAATTAAATGACCAGTGGCAAAACTACAATTAAGTTTAATGAAGCTCTTAACAGTTATTACTAGTACAAGTATAAATTGATTTTTTAACTCAATATAAAAGAGTTAATAATCTTCAAATGGCTTAACAGATTTTTTTGATTCATGGTTAAGAACAACTTTGATATAATCTCCTTTCAAACTAAATAAACTAAACCAAAATCAGTGAAGCCGCATGCGCCGCATGCAGCCGCGGGAGATGCGATGCCACAAACACACACACAAATACATATACATAGATACACATATACACAGATACCCAGAAAATTTATTACGTTAACAATCATAAATATATCACTCGCTAACGCAACGAGGGTTTGAACCATTCCAATTTGATTCTATCAGTAGAAAATGATAGATTTCGCATGATAATTTCGTGCGAAATCATACGAGCATTTCAAAAATCGAGCACATAGGAACTATATGATAATCTGCCAACCCAATAGTGTCATTGTATCGTATACAAATAAATATATCTCATCATCATTTTAGCCATAGGAAGTCCACTGCTGGACCTAGGCCTTCCCCATCGATCTCCAAAAGGGCCAGTTGGAAGAAGCCTGCATCCAGCGTTTCCCTGCGGTATAAATATATCTAAAGAATAGCTGATAGAATATTTGGCAACTATGTATAATGTTTTTTTTTATTGTACACAAACGCAATGGAAATAAAGACGTTTGCGTTTTTTCAGCACCTGTCGAAATGGCGGCTTTGCAAGTGCAATTATTAATTTAGTATGCATCAAATCCAATATGGAGTCGGGAGTATATTTTAACAGGATTAGACTCGCTCGTTCAGGTGATGATGTTGTTAGCAGCATCAGTTTTTACGACTTGTTGATTTGAATGCGCTTCTTTAATTTGCAAGTGTAATTTAAGGTGACGAATGCGATGTTATCAAAGTATGTTAAACCCCTGGCGTAAACAATGTGGTGTTACTTTAACATCTGTATTTTAGTGTGTATGTGGCTTTGTTGCTCCCAAACGGCTGAACCGATTCTGAATAAGTTTTTAGTTTAAAAATTATCAGCTCTTTTATCGAGGGTTTGTATGATTCTAGACTCTACGCTGAAAAAACCGTCAAGGTAGCGTCGCGGTGAAAAAGTGACTGTTAAAAAGGCAAATCTAATCTCAGTTACTAAAGTTTAACAGTTGCGTAGTGGAAGACACGGTGAGGAAGCTTAACGGGACATTTTTGAATCTACAGTAAATCTACGATGACGTGATGAGTCAAGTTTTCCACTTGTTTATACATTTCATAAATGTTTACGATTATTTTAAAGATTGAGACTTCGATCAAAAATAAAACTGGGAACACTTGAATGTGTATAAGTATATGCCTAGTTCTTTCTTTTAATTTATGAATTGACTATTTCTATTTGTACCCCTAGCCGGCCCTAAAATATTACACGTCATAAATGTTTACGAGTATTTTACCAGTTTTTATTTAACTTGCAAATTTTGTCAAATCTTGCTAAATCAAATCCTGCAAGCCAAACTAGAATCAGTTTCTCCTGATTTTGCTGAAATTTTGCTCACACTTTTAGTTCTTGTGACTAATACAATTTGCAAAACACAATATTGAAATATTTTCAAAATGGCCGCCAACATAAAATAAAAAAGTTAAACCATCATTTAAATAAAAGTAAGTTCATTGAAACAGGCGTTACTTTGCGGATGTTCATCTTTTTCTGACGAATCTCTAGTAATTCAACAAGCTTGGTTTTAATTATAAATTTGTTTAATAAAGCTTGTTATACTTCGATCAAAAATTAAAACTGTGAACTCGAGTGTTCACAGTTGTGTATCGTACTTTACTTTCCCTCAAATTATGAATTGACAATTTCCACTTTTACTCCGACTCCAGGCCCTAAAATATTCCACTTCGAGTATTTTTAAAGATAAATACTTCGATCAAAAATTAAGATTATGATAACATTTGAATGTGTACCTGGTACTTTCCCTCAAATTATGAATTGGCAGGTTACTTGATAATCTTTATCATTTTACAAAATCTAATTGCAAAATTAACAAGCTTTAAAAAGACCTTTAGAATTTCAGAAAAATGGCCCTCTGAATACGTTTAACATGATGTAATTAAAACGAACCATGTACGTCAACAAAGTCTTGATTAAACTCTTCATTTATGCCCAGGACAGTGAACACGAGTACAGATTGTGTCTACACTTTCCCACGAGTAATGGATCGACTCACAATCTGCACCAACATTTGTAAATCTGCTCATTAGAGATGGGGTAACCCGTCTCTTGAATTACTCAATTTACTTTTTTATACTCGATTTTTGTAAGAAGCATCAAAAATATATTGCCATTCACAAAATACACCTTTCATTTCTTGAAAATTTTGGCTAAGATCCAAAACAAAATTACACATAATCAATAATTATAGTCACCATATTCAGCATTTCTTAACATACTGCAGAATACAGCTCTTTCGCCTTTCGCAAAACACGCTTCTTAGCCCAATCTATCGCTTTTCACTTTCAATAATTAATAATAATAAATAATAAATATCTGGGACATTTTTGCACATTTTTGAACTAAATATGTACTTGCCCAATCTATCGCTTAAGTAATTACTTATTGATAATTTTATAGAATTAAAAGTAGTTTTGTAAGAAAATAAATAATTTTAGTATTCGAATATTTTGGTTACCTATACATTTTGTTAGTCCTATATTAGTTTCAGGTTATTTCAGTCGTGCAAATAATATTTTTTTTAACAGTTAACCCATCTCTGACTCTTCGCGTTACAGTCGCTATCTCCCGCAGCATCGCAGCTCCAAAATCAATGATCCATAAGCGCAAATACGACAACTTTGTCCTTTAATGTAAACGGACGCGATCCATAAACTGCTATCTGGTATCGGACATTGAGATATTACAAGCCTTGTATACGCAAAGGGTGCACCAACGACATAACGGAAGTGGAGTAAAGCTCTCTATTTTCCTCCGTTGTATAAATCTGTACCTTCGCTGTAAGTATTTAGCATCTACAAAATCTACAAATTTCATACGTAATGAATAAGACGTAAGACGTGGATTTGTTCACTTGTCTACTCAGAGATGAGAATTTGAATTGAGAACATTCCTCCTTTTTTGAAGTGGGTTTATAATAAGTAATATAAGAAAAAAAAAAATTACTTACCTACTAACACCGCAATAAAGATCTGTAAATAATTGTAAGAAACTAATAAAAACTTTTTCATTATATTTATAATTCTGTTGTAACTTAATATTGATCATAATATATTATATATTAAAAAATTAGCGGTTTCTAGTAAAACTTACCAAAACAAAGGCCTGGTAAAATTTCATTGTAATGATTACTAAACATTTAATTTGTAACAAACGCAGAGCCAAAACAAGATGGAAATATAAAAAGGAAAAATGTGTAAGTATGCTTGTAATGAATTGGCTCAAAAAGTACTGAACCGATTTTAAAAATTCTTTCACCATTTGAATGCTACGTTATCATTGATTAATATAGGCTATTTTAATAGGCTATATAACTATACCCGTGCGGAGCCGGGGCGGACCGCTAGTATTTTATAATTTTAGTGTCCCGTGGGTCTATAACAGGGATCTACAATCTTGGGATCGGCGTCATCACTCACCATCAAGCATAACCGAGTGTCGACGCACCATCGATACGGACTGACGAATCGCCTCGGCGACTCTTTGTACGTCACGAATTACAATATTCATACGACAAGATAAGAACATTTTGACAAATTAGTGGTGATTTGGATCTGTTACGTATATTCTGTTTTTGAGATGAAAATTGATTTAAAATAAAATAAAAATTAAGAGCATCTTCTCTTCTCTTCATAATATAAATTGAAGTCGCTTTCCGCGTTTGTCTGTCTGTATGTCTGTATGGCCGCTAACTCCTCCTTAAACCACGCAAATGATTTTGATGCGGTTTTTAGCATCAGTTAGATACATTTTTAAGGAAGGTTTATATATATAACTAGCGACCCGCCCCGGCTTCGAACGTAAATTACACCCATGCGAATCCGGGCGGGCGGGTCGCTAGTTTAATATAATTGATAAAAAATTATACTCCAAATGTCCAATATAAACTAACATTGAAGTTACTAAATATAACACTTATTTTAATTAGTTACTGAAATTGATTACTGAAGTTACTCATTAGAGTTAGTTACTAAAGTTATAGATACATTGATTTTGTTTTATTTATTTCAAGCTTGAGTGTGACTTATAGTAGACTTTATCTTTGGTATAACATTATTAAGAATGCACTTTTTTATTATTATTTACCGATGGATAAAAAATGGTTTAGATTTGTTTATAGGTCAAGTGCTAACTAGCTAGCTAACACTAACATAAAAAAAAACAGTTAGACTACCCATAGTAAAGATGGTTGAAGGTCTAAAGACAATCCAAATGCTCAAGTCCATTATAAGATAACTGCGTTTAGAATTAAATATTAAGAGAATATAGTTCCATAGGTGGGAACTTGTAATTGGCCTAGTCTCCTAATTGTTTTTGTTTACTTATATACTATTAGGCTGTAAGTTTCCCTAAAAATGCAAAATAAAAAAATATAATATTGTGAAATACAGGTGGTATTTCACATTATTCTCTTTATCACTAATTAAGTGCAATCTTTTGTTTTATATTTATAAATAAAGATTGTTTCCGTACACGCAAATAAATAAAATCATAGAAGTAGATGAAGTGGAATGTCGCATTCAACATCTGATTAATTTTTTCATGCCAAGAAGCGAAGTTGATTATTTATCTGCACTTTGATCGTAAATTAAAACTGGTTCATTAATGATCATAACTTTTAATTTATTTCTCGTTCGTGAACGTGTCGATGCAAATATTGTGGGTATAGTTAAGTGTGAAAGGGATTTATCACACGGATTATAATCTAACTACTAATACATATATTTTACCGTGTTCTTATTAAGGCGAAAATCATTGTAAAATAGTTATAAAACTCATTACGGCCAAAAACGGCAGTTTTAATCTAATCTGCGTTTTACAAATATTATGCTACCTTATGTTACTAAAAATAATAGTTCACACATTTAATTATCTTTACGAGAACCTGAAGGTGTAATTTTTTTATTTACATATCTTTTAGTACACCTGTCAAGTTTTTTTAATAAAGCACTTAACTTTAGCTTACCTTACGCCTTAACGAAACCAAATACTAAATAGCTGAACTGCTTAGCCTATTATACAAAACACAGTAGGATTATAAATAATAAATAAATAAATATTCGGGACATTTTTGCACACACGGTCATCTGACCCCAAACTAAGCATAGCTCGTGATATGGCGGCCAGAGACTGATATACATACATATATAGTTTTAAATACATACTTAAATAGATATTAACAACCAGATATAGAACAAACACAAATGTTTATCACATAAATGTTTGTCCTAGGTGGGAATCGAACCCACGCCCCCAAGCTCAGAAGGCAGGTTCACTACCAACTAGACCAACGGTCTATCTAAAGGATTGCCTAGCCCGTAAACTGCTGAAGGTCTAAAGATACTCCAATTTCTCAAGCCCACTACGAGTTGGTAGTGACTGCAGAAACCTGGCAGTATTACTTCGCTGAATGGCAATGAATAAGTCGAGTCAGAAAAAAACCAGCGTTTTGGTCACGCGTCGCTAAAAATATGTTTTATTAAAATATTTGATGGCTCAAACAAGACAAATAGTTCAACGATCGCACACCAATATAATTTATACGAGCAGCACAAACTCAATAAAACGATTTAGGTAGTGTACGTTAATTGGACCTAATTCAACTTAACATTGCTCGGACGGCTTGTAAGCACTTTATGGGATACACGCTACGCTCTCATATAGCGACGTCGAACCGCGATCAAACAATGTTGTAGTAAAAATTTACTCGATTACAACGCAATTTACTGAAGATGGCAAAGTGGCTCTATAAATATTTATTACCACCCTATATTCCCTTGTGCAAAATTATACAGCTCATCGCTAAACCTTTTTTCGCCATATCTTTGACTACAATACAGCGTGCTACTGTTGCAAACGCCGATTATTCTAGCCAGTTTATTATAAAAACTTCAAGCCTACGTGTTCTTGCCCTGTTAGAGTAATAAATTTCGTGCGTGACATCTCAAAATGATAGGATACATGTTGCTGTATTACCTACTATAAATCAGTCCGCTGATATCTTTTCATAAATGAAATATTCATGCGGTTCCACTTGAAATTTTATTTTAGTAAATTCTATTTTTAATACGTAATTGAACATGGGTTTTTCTTGTTTACACGGTGCTCTCGTCGGATTAATTCACCTAATCTGATGAAAAATGGTGTTGAAACAAATATCTAAGGCTGTTTAACAAATGTTTATAGCCCACGCAATACATTTGGAGTTTTAATCTGGTGATAGCGGGAGGCCGGCGCCCACCCAGAGGTGTGGACATCTCTTACCAAATCGAATTATAGCACTAACCAAAATCATTACCAATATTTTTAAAACTCTACATCTTTAATGCTAGGTAATAAGATCTAAAGTCGTGGCAACACTTTTCTGAAATAAGCAAATATTTTGTGGTGGTTAAATAAGCTAAACCAAAGCAGATTAGTGGCATTGGAAGTCCATAAAACATATTTGTATAATTTCTTTGATGAGGTCATTAATTTTGGAATTATAAGAAAAGTATCCCACGATCCTATGATAATGAACATTCGATTTAGAATTATTTAATTCATACTGCAGTTACGTAACTTTTCAAAACAAAGAACCTAATGAGGTTCAATATTATAATGGAGCTCGAATAATAAAGTAAATTTTTAGAAGAAGAAAAAAAAAACGAGTTCAAGACAAAAGTATATAATAAGTGATGAAAGTTAAAAAAGAGATTGAAAGTCATCATCCAATCTATTGCTGAAGGGTACCACAAACCAAAACGTCATCTGAGTATATAATGTTTTTTTTTCAATAAGCTCTATCATATATCAATTTCGATAAAATTTATATGAGACCACCTCTGAAGTATGACTTACCAAACAAAATAATCACCAAAATCAATTCATAATTGGTGGAGTGATCGTGTAACGAACATGAAGTCAAATTGAGAACCTCCTCCATTTTGAAGTTGGTTAAAAATCAAGTAATATAACGATGAGATCAATATAAATATTAATTAATCACCAGCGACTGTCTATGTGTCCAACAATAACTGCCTTAAAAATATTTTAAGATGCCTGGATTATTTTATATTTTACTAGCTGACCTGACAGACGTCCTGTCACAGAACTGTCAAACGCGGAAAGTTAAAATCGTCGTTAAGTTTTCTGAAATTTACCACTTTTCTGTGAAATTAAAAAAAAAATCTTGCCGTAAGAACGTTCTACAAAGTATTAGAAAACTTTTAAGGAAAAGTTGAATGAAATAGGTTAAGTCGTTCTCAAGTTATGGCATGACCCAGGTAAATAGGGATTAATTTTGATATATTATACTATAGATATAGATAGATATATATTTATTTACACGAAAATATTAAAAACAATTTATTATTATATTATGTACATACGTACAAATTAAAATAAAATTAATTATTATTTGATTAGTTTTTTATACACAGTGATAAAAACTGCACAGTAGTGACAAAAACCGATCGATTTGTATCGCCTACTGTTTCACCTTCCCTATACGGTCGGTCACCTTTTTTCCTTACAAAAGGCTTGCGACAAACGTTAATCATTTTTATAGTTAGCTTGGCGTGTACACTTGTAGAATCACGCGGTGCTTGGAATCCATTCATTCGATATTATTTATTGTTATTTAAAACAAATAAGATCAAAATTCCCGCTGCGACTTATTATTTATAGATTTGAAAAGTGGAAAGTGAGTTATATTGAGAAGATATTCATCGATTTACCTTCTAAAGGGTTGATTGATCAATTTGATCATATCGATATTTTAGTAAATAAATATCTACTTTTATTACTAAAGTTTTACGCAACTTATGTATGTTTTTTACTGTTTTTATTTTTATAAATAACCACCATCTCGCCTGATGTTAAGCGACGATGCGGTCTACGTTGGAGCACGCTTCCCTAGAAGAAACCGATTCACTCGTGATTTGAAGACATCCATATTGTAACCATCGGGGAACACCCATTCAGGCAGCACATACCACAGACTAACAGTTCGCACCATAAATGTGGAATCAAAGTGCTTTGTACGGGCTTTCGGAATATCAACCATAAAGCGGTGACGATTTTTCGGTGACTTCAAAAAGGGGGAGGTTCTCAAGTCGATAGTATGTTTTTTTTGTTACGCGATTACTCCTCCACTTATGAATTGGTTTTGATGATTATTTATTGTTTGATAGGTCATACTTTACAAGTGGTCTCATATAAATATTATCGAAATTAATTTAGCACTTTTAGAAAAATCAACAAAAACGAAAAATATTTACTCAAAGGGCTGTTTGGTTTGTGGTTTTCAGCAAAAGTTTTAATGAAGACTTTCAATCTCTGTTTTTAATGTAATTCTTCTACGTTTTAGTTTAAGTTTGCACATAGGTATTAAAAAAACAAGCGTTTTTTTCTTAAAATTAACTTTATTATATTAATATTTAAGTGGTATTTAAAACCTAAAACTATTATTACCTAATTATTATATACAAATTAAAATAAAATATAAATAAAAAGAAAATAATATACATACCACAATATACTATATATTGCTATTAAAAACAGTAATGTTTTGCAAGTGTGCCTGACTAAAGTGTGTGTTAGTGTATGTAAATGAGCAATGATTGTAAAAAATACATTTTATAATTCCTGCAAGCAAACAGAAAACTCAACGTAGCAGACAGGCCCTTGGCCTATCAGGAATATTGTTAGCGCGGAAAGAGCGGAATTTGCATGTGCTTGTTAACGCATTGCGCACTGAATGACACGCGTCCAGCGCCCTGATTGTCCACCACTCAGGGAATCTACCTCCAGCTAAATTTGAAGTATCGCAAGTACCGTATTTTACAAATTAAGTGCTGGCAACAGACACGGTATTTGTGGACTTTTTCGTTTTCGGAACGCATCAATGGACAGGACACTATCTTATTCTACGCTTGGGTCTAGTTTTAGAAGGAGAATGATCCTTTCATAGAAATAAGAAGAAATACATTCACAAATTAAAGAAGAAAAAATTTTATTGAATGAAATATTGGAGCTTTTTGGATATTTAGAATGGATAAGACTCGTTTGCTGTATAGCTGTTAAAATTTGCAAGTTAAAGTGGCAATGGGCAGGCCACATCGCTCGAAGAACCGATAACCGAAGGGGAAAAAAGGTTTTTGAGTGGAGACCACGAACCGGAAGACGCAGCGTAGGTAGGCCTCCCACTAGATGGACCGACGACATAGTAAGAGTTGCTGTCACCGAGTGGATGCAAAAGGCAGGCTGTCGTTCAGTGTGGAGGTTAAAGGGGGAGGCCTATGTTCAGCAGTGGACGTCCTTTGGCTGATGATGATGATAATGATGAAAACTCTTTTGGAAGTATCACAATATTTTTTTTTCATCTATTGAATCTGATTGGACTCTTGTACACAGTAAGTTCATTACTAACAATTTTAACATGTGGATGTATTAAATCTGTGAACCAAAAAAAATACTTTAACGCAGGCCAATTTAAGTTTTGCAGCAAATACGTCTTGTACAACCAGCTCAGCAATCAATCGTCCAATCAAGGGTTTGATTGAAAGTGCGTAAACGTCATTTAGTGATCGTTAACTACGGTCGAGGCGCGAACCGACTGGTTGTATCGGCAGCCTATAAACTTTTCATTGCCAAAGCGATCGCCTTTTGCTAAATTCGTAATCTGAATGTGTCGATTCAAACGAAGAAACAATTTGCCAAAATAATTTGATGTAAATCAGCTATTAAAGAGCGCATAGACACATTCAAGATACCCATCCTTAATTAAATTAAGTATGCGCAGTGTATGTGGAGTAATTGCAACTTTAGCTTAAGCTACCATTAAGCCAAAATAAGTATGCAATAGTAACTAAGATGTAGTGCCTTTATTAACTAAACAAAATACACGCTAAAACTAACACTACAAATACAGTTAGACTGCCCATATACCGTTGAAGGTCTAAAGACAATCCAAATGCTCAAGCCCACTACCAGTTGGGTAAGATGTAGTGGTATCTATCTCAGAGCTATATTCACGAATGTTGCTCTTTTTAACCAACAATTTTCAATATCAGAATTCATCATATTTTATGAACCGATTTGAAAAATATGTGTTTTAAACAAAAGGATAATAGTTTCAAATTAGTCCCATAAAAATTTAATTAAATTTGTTTTAGTAGTTTGGCTTTTAAATCAAAATAACTGGATAATTCAGATACTTGAATGACAATATTATGTCATCCAAGTAATTTCACACAAATTTTTTGAAGTCACCAGTCAAGTAATAAAACTGTAATATTTTTTCTATAACATTGCAAATTTTTGTTTAACTTAGTTTTTTGGCGTACATTTGGTTACTATTGTTTTATCTAAATTGACATATGCATTATAAATTAAAAAGTGAAATCGTCAAAAAGAGCCGAAAATTAATTTTATGAGGAAGAAATCAATTATATCGGCTAAATAGCGCCGGTGAAAGGTTAATGTGGCCTTTTTACAGCCGTTTTACGACCTTCTTTATAGACATCTTCGAATCACTAAATTAAAAGTAAGATACGGGTGATACAGATTTTAACTCGTCTTAGAAAAGTGTCCAATCGTTCCTTTTACGTACTAAACGAGCTTTTTATTTGATAAGAAAATATTTTTTCTTCACATCATACTAAAATTATAAACTAGCTGCGCTAGGCAATTTTTCGCACGTGGATGTTTCTTCAGGAACCATTTTTCTCAAAAAAAAATCTTTTTCTTAAAAATTATATAGCCACTCTAAATCTAATCCGTCTAATCTATGCTAAGCATTTTTTTTTCTTATTATTACTTTTATATCTATTCTTCTAAGTTTACAAAACTTCTGTGCAATGTATGTACTATCAAACTTTAATGTCTTGTGGTTTATTTCTTATATTATTATGTATCTGTGGTAGGTATATTTACAATAATATTATTTATTTTATTATTTCACTTTGCGGACTTTCAACTATCGCAATGTAAAAAAAACACTTCTATCGTGGTTTTGTTGCTACGTGAAAGAGTAATAACAGAGAACAGGAACAACATGATTCTTTGCACAAAGATAGTTGAAGGACTGGAGAGTTGACATGGTATACTTTTTATCCCGGAAAAAATTCCATTCGGTTCTAGTCTACACTAATATTATAAAAAGGTTAAGTTTGTAAGTTTGTTTGAAAGAGATAAAACTCCAGAACTACTGAACCGATTTTTTTTTTCATATAATATAACCTTGGAAGCTGAGTAGAATTCTAATCAGACTTCTATTAGTTTTTACCAAAATCTGACCAGAATATTAATTTCCTACACCCTCGCCCAGGACCGCCTACATGGAGCCGCTCTAACAGAATTACACACTCATTAGTTCTACGGAATGTTTGTTTGTTTTTTACGACAGCCGGCGCCCAAGAACTAACAAAATTAGTCACAGTCTAAACCGAATTGATTGGACCTTATTGGGTCACAGGATGTTGAGAGGAAACCGAAAGTATATTTTTTTTTATTCTTATTTACAGTGGCTTGAACTGACGTCGGCTTTCGATACTGACAATTGGGGTAATTAAACAAGTAATTAAATAATTTCTCAAGGTAAGACGCCAGACATGGCGGATGAGACGTCAGGAGACGTTGACAGATGAATAAGTGTGTGTTGATTGGAATTTTAATGGGCGTTAATGGGCGGGACAATAATGAAATCGTTGACGACGGAGATTTTATCGACTCTATCCAGAGATAAGCAGATGCCGGCTACCACGGCAGTATCAAAGGCAATTTGCGGTTAGGTCTTTCTTAGGATAGAGACCGCAAGTTCACTTACTTTGCATCTATCTATTTAAGTATGTATTCAAAACTATATATGTACGTATATCAGTCTCTGGCAGCCATATCACAAGCTTTGCTTAGTTTGGGGTCAGATGACCGTGTGTGCCAAAATGTCCTGAATATTTATTTATTATTATTTATCTCAGTGACCTGTCTTAAGTTGGATTGATGCTCCAACTAACACACCGCATAACTCGCACAAATCCCCGTCGTCAGTAGCACGTCTGGCGTCAATTCAAAATGAGAAATTGTGTCATAGTAAACTGTAAAAATTCTTCGAATACGGCAGTGCGAATGGAGTTTTTAGGTAGAAAAATTGGGGCACGTTGGATTTTCACAAAGATCAAATAAACAAAGGAGATATGCTTTAGTAAAATTGTCGTTCCTATAAAATATCAAATACCGTTCGTTCAAATATCTCCGTGTTTCACCTAATTTTGTCGGTTTCGTCATTATAACGTTAAATCGCTTAACGCAAAGACTAATACGCCATACTTACTCATTTTCTCGCACACTAAAAAACTTGCACTGACAGTAATTAACTGACTTAATAGTCCACATGCAAAAAAGTGTCAAGGTTGTCTACAGGGTGAGCTCGACAATTAGGCATCAAGCCTGTTGCGTTCGCTAAGGTGATTCGTGACGGTGGTCAACTGGTAGCATATGTGCTTTACATTCTGACGGCATCTAGTTCAACCCTCGGCCTTGGACCATTGAATTATTTACTACTTAAATAAATTATGTACGGTTTGATGCGATCGCGCAAAAACGGTGAAGGAATACATCTCGAGGAAACTGGTATGTCTAAGAACTTCAAAAAGTTCAAAGACATAATATGACATTCACCATAACGCACAAGCACATAGTGGTTAGGGAACATCACTTCTCTGCGAGAAAGCCTATGTCCCAACAGTGGGAACATGATAGGTTGAAAATGATGATACTTTCGCACCATCCACGCCTCTTTACCATATCTGTCTTTTTGTCTAATCTGATTTTTTTCATAAATTGTTTTTTTTTATTTATTTGATGTGCTTGCTGTGTCTACCTTTTTAAATATCTGGTTAGGCTTGTACATATTGTAAGGGTGGCCCTTAGCAAATATGTTGCAGAATATGTCTAAGCCATGCATGTAAATGATAGGCAATTTCAAATTTTAATTGTGGCCGGCTTCGTTTAAAAGATTTAAATACAATGTTGTAGATCTAATCTAAAAAAATAAAAGACTAAACGTCGCACTACTGAGTTTGTCGCGTGCTAAAATTAATTTATTGATGTAACTGACTCTTTATAACGATAATAAAGTGTGCCATAAAATTTGAAAAAACTAAAATAAATTGTAATATAAATATAAAGATATCACCTTGACCCATAGATAATATAGATATAGATTATCAAGATATGCTCCTCCGAACATTTGCGTTCCAGATAATTAATACTTGAAAAATTTGTGTGCCATGTGTCAAAATTTCTACGTACTACGTCGCACCGCTGTCAAGAACGACAACTGCTCACCAACAAAAGTTAGCGTGCAATAGACTATCGGACAGGTGTTTGATTAAAAATAACAACTAATAAAAGTTAGGTGAAGAACATAGTTAAATGTTATACATATACTAAAGCAATTTATTATATTTTTTGGTTTTGGCTAGAAAAGTCGGATTAGGAAGAGATGCTCTCTTCTTTTTGTTTATATTACACGGGAATTACTCACGATTATTTCGACTATAGAGCGGAGTTTCTCGCATGTACTCACCTTGTAAAATACCGTCACATGCAGTTGAAATTATAGTCGGAATGACCGGTTTAATCATACGTGAGTGATTTCCATGTAATATAAACAATGTACGTGTGAAAACCACGTCAGTTTCCATAAAATATGCTCTGTTATTTTCCTGTAGAGAGAGACAGCGTAGAATTTGCGTGGCGCACTTAAAAGCGACGTCATTTTAAGTGTATTGCGCTCTGTCTAGCAAGACTTTATATCTTCCATAATATTGAAGAGAAAAAAAAAAGTTTTATTATCAGTGTTCGGCTCTATTTATGGTCAGCGTTTATAAAAGACAATCAATAATATTCAATCTCGTAGCCTATTGGATCTAAACTGGTGCCCCTTATACGCAGCACTGAGTAGATATCATTGAAAAAGCTCTGTAGGGCCAGTCCTTATAATAAATATCAATTACTGAGCTAATAATTTGTTAATTCAATTCTAATCTCCAGCAAAATTAAAAGTGTAATCTAATAATTTCGTTTTAGATGAAAAAAATAACGACTTCCAGAGTACCAGTAGGTACCTACCTACCTAGTAATTTGTACCTACATGTACAAACTTAAACTAAAAAAAGTTTAAAATGACAGTTAAAACAGAGATTGAAAGTCCTTATCAAAACTTTTGCTGAAAGGAACCACAAACCAAAACGTCAGCTTTGTATAAGTTTTTGGTATTTGTAGATTTTTTCTTATAGCGCTGAATCAATTTCAATAAAATGTATATCTATGGTACCATTTCTAAAATATCATTAGCGGAGTAATCGCGTAACAAACAGGCAAAAAAAAACATACAGTCGATTTGATAACCTCCTGCTTTCGTCGGTTAATAATATTTTGATATTAACAAAACCTCCTCTCCCAAACGCAATACGTGAGAATTCACCTACGGATGTATCGCTATTAGACCTTAATTGTGGGTACTATACCACCCCTATATCAACATGTATAAAAGTGTTCCTCTACAACTGCGCAGGTAATTGTGTCCAAACTTCCGGCAACCTGATAATGACTAAACGCTTTATCAAAGTGGTAAATCACCATGCAACTACGGTTTTGCGCGTGAGAACTAAGAATAATTTAAAAAAAACCTACTGATCTTACCAATAATTTACTTATAATTATGTATCTATAGTCAACAACTGTAAGACGGAAATAAAAAAAAAAATTATAAGGAAATACTATGTTTTATTGCTGTTTTATAATGTACCTGCGTCCTGCTGTTTCACCCGCACGTGGAATTACTTCTTATATCATCAGCTATCTGTCAGTAAAAGCCCTGTCAAAATCGGTCTACTCTTTTTGGAGTCCATAGGAAACATATTACATACATATATACATATACACCTATTATATAAAATATTTACAACACTTATCTAGTACTACTTATAACGAGGGTGAATCGTTATTTTAAATTTACTTCTAAATAAATTTTGCAATTTTTACCACTGTGCAGTTATTTTATTGAGTATGATGTTTTAAATTTAATGAATCATTTGCAGTCAGATTTTCATATATTTTTTTAGGGTTCCGTACCTCAAAACTAAAAAAGGAACCCTTATAAGGTCACTTTGTTGGCCGTCTGTCCGTCTATTCATATGTCAAGACTAAGGGAATCAAAACCTATAGGGTACTTTCTGCTGACCTAGAATAATGAAATTTGGCAAGAAGCAAGGTCTTATAGCACACATGAAGGAAATAATCCGAAAGGTATTAAATTCAGGTAACATCAGTTTTTTTATTTTACAAAGTTAAATTTTGTAGTTAGTATGTACGGGAGCACCAGTTTTCCAACTACAAAGTTAAGTTTGTCCATCAAATTTCAACTGTTTTTCGTCAAGACTCGGGATAGCTGAACTTACTACATACGTATTTATTATGTTTGTAGGGAAATCTTAGGGTGCGAGTCCTACTCACGCTTCTCTGGATTTTATTTTACCATAGGCTCCGTACAGAGAACACCAATGTTTCTGATGTGCCTTTTACGAATATAATATAATAATATTATACGAAACACTGTCTCTACGTATTTGTGATTCCAGCTTTAATACTGCTTAATGGTATCAGGAACTCTATGTCCGTTGCTGCCCTTTGACATCACACTGCATTTATGGGTGACAAATCACTTCACATCGTTGTAGTAATGACTACCAATTTGGTATCGTGAGAATTTGTCATTGCTACTTCCTCTTTGCCAAACGAAGAACGATGAATGATTAATGTTCTGTGTAAAGCATTTTTGAGTCATAAATTTCTGTTTCTGCTATTAACCCCTCATTGCTTACACATTTACATATTTCCTGGTGATTTTAAATAAATTTTAATACAAACGATTGCCTATTCTCCTCACGGGGTACTTAATATAAATACGTGATAAGTCTATCCTACCGCACGCCCGATGTATACGAATCGTCTTGATGTTTTGTATCTTCCAATATTATTAACATATATTTTTTTTGTTTGAACCATTTATGTGCCTGATGAATAACAAAAGACACGCGTACACTTAAAAAGCGTAAAATATTGCATCGGTTTTTGTATCTGTGAGCTATGGATCAAGATGCAAAACGTAATAATATAAGGACATGGAAACATCAGCTGTTTGTAGAAATGAATACTTAATTAAAAGATGAAGGACACTTTCAACGCATTAAGTATTAAAATAAATTAAAGCGGAACAGGCTCAAGATATTCTAATTAGTTGGTACAAAGTTCCAATTAGTTCGATTCCGTATCGATACGACCGCGCGTCGCGCTCTCGGTGGTTAACATAAACTGCACAGATAAAATTTAAACCCTTTAATGAAGTCCTGGATTGCTTTATTTACTGGGAGATAAATAAATTTTCGGCTTTCCGTTTGCTCTGTGGCTGCGTCCGAGTGATTTATACACGTGTTCTAATACAGATTTGATCTGGAATTTTTTCGATACTAAAATATTACAGCGAGAATTATACAGCAGTATTCACATTTTTAATAAGAGCTAGCGAGTTCTTAGTTTCAACTGGCTTGGATTTACAGTGTTTTTAGTAACGTAACGTGTATTCAATTCTTTTGTCTTTCTCGTTTTGATGCCATTACTAAAATCGAATCCGTCTGAGCGCTTCGGTTTTGGAATCGAATTCAAACCGAAGTGATGAGAGGACGATGGCAGTAATAAGCCTAATGATACCCTTAAAGAAAAGGTGTTAAATCGTTTATTGGAATACGTCTAAAACATTATTAATAGCTTTTTAACAAGCCGACGTTTCATTTTAGGTGTTAACCTAAAGTTTTTTGGGCCATTAATTTTTTTCTTGACCATAATTTTTTTTTAGATTCGAGAAGAGAGATCAAAAATATATAAGGGATAGACAATAGCCTATTTGACTATATTAAAAATATAGATCATGCTGGTGTAAATGGCTTAAATATTTTTTTACTTAATACCACAATAATTTCCTGATTTACAAAATATATGAAATTAAAACTTATTTTTTTCATTGATCATGTGACTTGACTGCAAACGCTCTATATTAGGTTTAATGTCCTGATGACGTCACAAGCAAGTAATAGCTAGGCAACTTTGTATGGCGTGGCGAGTGAGAAATTGTTTACTTGCTTGTGACGTCACTGAAGTGACGTTGTCCCATAAATATGTCAAATAGCGTTTATGCTGTATATAATAATTTGAGTTTTGATTGTTCATTTATAATAATGTTTCCGGACCAAAATTATGAGGAATAAATCCCAAGATTTCTTTGTTATGATATTAGATAAGTTTGTAAAAACATTCAAATACCCTACTGCCTTACTTGGCTCAATCCAGTTCAGTTAATAAGTTTCACACAACAGTAACCATTTGAATTAAAACTTCCTTAACCGAATGGCCACTAATAAATAGTTAAATAAAAAGGGTAAATAACGTTTTGTACGTATAATAAATCCCCTAAAGCTGTTGAATTAATGTAAAGTATATTGGCGTTAAAGAACATTAATTAAGAAAATTCCCGTATATATTTTTAAAGTGCAGTAGCATGAAATCAATTAAGGGTTTGTGCGATTAAACAGCAAAGATAATGTTTCTGCTATGGCCAATATGGGCATTATTGGGTATTGCAAAAAAAATGGGAAATTCAATACCTGCTTTCTAGGGTTTTATTACCAATGCCATGAATTAAAAGTCACCATCGCAATTATCGAAAACTCAAACGCCATTGGTAGATAAAACTCGTAATTGGCAGACATCGCAATACAGGATTATACGGAACGGTGTTACTAAGCCGAAAGGAGATCATATATTATGAACAGCTAAGAGACCACCCAGAATATGCGAAATTGCAAATGGCTGTTAAAGACCGGAACGAGGCGGTGGTGGAGGCCCTGAAGCGAAGATAAGAATTGTTAAAAGAAACTGTAATAGGATAATAATATGCCGTAATAGGATAATAATATAATTGTATGTAAATGTAATTGTAGTTTTAAGTATTATGTGTATACCCAGAGCACTCACGCTCACTTAAAGGCTCCTTCTTGCGGCGGCGTCATGTGGCGGGTCGCCCTCTTCCCTCAAACATGGCGAGGAGAGCGATGGCTGGCACACGCGTCAACTCGTGAACGGGTGCTGCTTGCGGGAGCTGGACTGCTCGGTGTATACACGCAACACAGTCATAAGATTTTATAATTTGTATATTCCTCTTGTATAGTCATTAGTTTTATGTAATATCAAATATAGTTAAAAAAATATATTGTAAAAGTTGACAAAGGGCACGGACCCAGGAGTCCGTGGAGAATAAAAAAAACAATTAAAAAAACAGAATATGCAAAACAACATAATAAAGTGTCATTTATATTCAACATCAGCTATTTTTTCACCATTTTAGGTATGATGCCATAGTTAAAGTTATTTATAATGATTTTGTATGTTACAACGTCCATCTTTCGGCTTAATGCCACCTTTCTATGTTACCCTATTATATATGCCATCTTAATGTGAATACCATCAATTATAATATACCACATAATACGAACACAGATTAAAAAATAATTCCTTATAAGTGCAACGGTAACTTACTAGAGTTCAACGGCATTACACTGAACTTCAGACCACAAAATCATGTTTGTTACTGCAAAACCAAAGAACCGTAAGAATGTTACATGAAATTCAGATATTGAGGTAAACGTACAATAGCTCATTATTTTAAAGAAAATGAGCTTATATCAAGCATGCAAAAAGTGACACAGTTTTTAATAAATATAATGAGACGAATACATTTTATACGCACAACGAGAACTTTTTGCCAGCATCTGCGTTTCTCAAAAAGTACAATGTCTTTAAATAAAGGGTAACAAGTTGATAGTAAAGAACATTTTTTTATTGTTAAAAATGTATATACAGCACATTGTGTCTGTGCTGATAACCTTTGAGAGGTTCCTTCGTTAGAAGCCAATCTTGAGTGCAGTAGCCATGTCATGGTGACACTTAGAATGGGTTATCATAATTGATTGCGTATACAACATTTTATATCTGTGCTGCTTACCATTGAGGAGTTTCCCTATTCAGGATCCAACCGTGAGTGCAGCAACCATGCCATAGTAAAACCTAAAACAGACTTTCATAATAAAATGCGTGCACAAAATTTCGTGTCTCTCTGTTAACCGTTGAAGAGTTCCTTTATCTTGAGGTAATCCTGGATGTTGGCAGTTTTCTTTTACAAAACGCAAAGATAAGCAATCTGGTTGATCTGGTCAAATTATGGATATCTACTTTGTAACTATATCAGTATGTATGTCAGTTGTATGTATATCAGTGTCTGGCAGCCATATCACAAGCTTTGCTTAGTTTGGGGTCAGATGACCGTGTGTGCTAAAATGTTTTGAATATTATTTATTTATTTATTTAAATGTCCTGTAAGCTTGTTTGAACTTTTTTAAAGTAAGACAAAGTCAAACGTGACTGTCTCAGAAAATGTTATCACTAACTTAACTTCATGCACGCTGATATACTTTGCGTGTAGGTGCAAGCAATCGCGTGGGCAAAGATAAAAGACGTGGTAATAACCCCCTAATCGAAGTTTCGGCTACCGCTATAAAAAAATCCGCGTGCCCTCAGAAACCGTTGTGCCCGCCCATTACATTTTTGCCAATGTCGATAATTCCGGGCTAGGGCTTCGGACAAACGCTGTCCACTGGTGAATTGTGGAGGCATCAATTTATTATTGAAATCAGGCACGCGTTGCCTTCCTGTTCTTGAAATTGGTTATAAAATTGGCGACCGCTCGTGCCTCGTATATGTACTTTAATGACACCCAAAAAATGTGTACATGTCTTTAGTTATCAATTTATGAGTCAAAATTTACGTACGGGAGCGATTTGTCTTTGTGTTCAAACTATTTAATTTTACTCACAGATTTTATCTGCCAACGATTTTTAAAATGTAATATATATAAATCCAATAGCGTTTAAAACTTCATTAGAGATTTAATGTGCTTAGAAAGCTGATTATGTAAATAAAATCTGTTTTTTTTTTGTCTTTTGTCATTACCATTATAGAGCGAAGATTTATCCAAAATAAATATTGCATCTGAATGTTTCTTTAGAAGAAGAATTTTAGAAGTGGTATGAGTCTTACCTACCTTTTGTGAGTAGCTATGACCATGATGGAGCCAATTCTAGATCATACCTAACAGGTTTGAACAATATTTTGAAGCTTGAGTTTAAAGGTAGTCCTCAGGTGCCCTCTTTCATACTGAAAGCTCGCTGGAAGCGCACGTGCCGGTCAGTGCGCAAGCGCAGATGTACCGCGACACCTGCTTCAACAGCCACTTTTCTCCTTCACACAACACAGCAATCATAACACCATCCCTTTCCCTCATAACGTATTTTGAATCGGACAAAGTAAAGTAAACGATAGTCAGATCAGAGCCACTGTATTTTTACATTATGTGACCTGTTTGTTAATAGTATGTTTTAAAATAGTTCTCCACTCATTAGTATGCTCGTAGAAGCTCCTACCCTTGGCTCTATGACCATGTTAAGTTGGCGACTCGTTTAGGAACTTGTTCTAGACTCCAGGCGGCATATCTTCGATGTGGGTACGTGGGTTAGTCGTTTATAGTGTTTGTCGGATGCTATAAACGAGCTGACGTTTTTCTGACTTTGCGTAAATTAACATGTCTTTGATCTTGGCACTTCTGGAATGCCAGTAAATTCATCCTATCAAATACAGCGAATTCTTTTGAAAAGTTAAGAGATTATATGAAATACAATGAAACCTTTCTTTTGGTCGCTTTTCCTTACAAAATAACTTAAGAGAAAGTGTATACGTAAGTGTGTATGTTTGTCCGCAATCTACTCCGTAATAACTGGATTTGGATAAAATTCAATGTGGAGGTAAAAATAGACAGATCCTAGAGAAAAGCGAGTAAAACCACGGGGTGCTGCTAGTTAAGAATATTTGATTTGTTAAATCAGTTTGCAATAAGCTACGGCTCGTTAGGATTCTTCATTTGGCACCGAATCAAATGCACCTTGTTAGATTACTCTTATTTACCACCGGATCAAATGATAACAAAATGAGGTAGGACGATAACTTGAACTTGATTAATGGTTTTGGATTGACAAAGGCTCAGCACGAGGGACCTCTTGCTGGGATAATTAGGCATGAGGTAGCTTCGAACGGAGGCACTCCGGTAATACTGAAATGTCATTGTTGAAAACGTAACGGAATCGTATTTAGGCTGTTGCTTTTTTTACGTTAACCTTTTCTATCCCACTGCTGGGCACACATCATCAGCCATTGAATATCCACTGCTGAACAAGGCCTCCCTCTTAGAGAAGGGTTTTGCCATAATCCCCACGCTTGGCAGGCGGCTTGGAGATCGCAGTACGTTCACCGTGTACTAACAGGACACTGCTGCCCATCCTTCGGTGGTTCTGGTCGCAGTTTTAGGACATACCCGGGTCCGTGGTATTTTTTTATATGTAGGTAAAGTGCGTCTTGTTTGCAAACTTTTACAAACACACACGTAACAATAGGAGGCAAAATGTTTGTCATAATTGCTGGTGCAAACAAATAAAGTAATACAAAAAACGGTGTTAAAGTAATACAATTGCAATTGCAATGGCAAACAGCCCGCCTAAATTCAATATGGTGTACGCCATATTGAACTTAATGTGACGTCATTTTATTTTTCTTCTTTGCAAACCGTTTTATTTAATACCCTTTCATCATATCAATTACTTAAATCATAGGGGTGTATAAAAATATCTGGTCCGCCATCTTTGGGAGTCCGCCATATTGAATTTAGAATAACGTCACTTAGCTACAAACCACGCAAAACACAAACATAATCATCATTTGTTAATCATACATTGTCATCCAAACCAAACGTGTATGCAAATTTTCAGCTTATTTGGTTATAGATAACTGTTTTAAAATTCAGTTGCAAGATTTGACCAAAACTAACAAGGCAAGTTAAACATAAGAATCTATGTTAATATTGAATCAGCTATCTATGTTAATTTTTTATGCCAATCAAGTTCTGTGATTAGAACCAAAGTTTTCTGTTGTATAAAATCATCTACAATGACATACCAGAACGAAACAATAAACCAACCTATATTAGTAAAGCTTCTGGATTCCATTATTTTGGTGGTTGGATCCACCCCAAATCCATTGTGTTTTTTCGATACCCAGAATTATTAGATCGTGCCCTTTATAGCATGAAAATTCGTTAATTAAACAAAACTCGATCTATGCGGTTAACGCCTTTTTCACAAAAGAATATTGCCGCTCATCAATTTAATAACTTCTTGATGTTTAATAATCTTTTCTTTGGCTGTAGGTTTGGACTATGACTTTATTACGGTAGTAAAAAAATAATTGAGGCTTTAGTGTTCTTGCCGCACCTACTAACAATTAACAAACTTTAAAAGCCCCATAGACGATGTGCTACCCATGAAACTAGAACTCGCCTGGGATTTGTCCGTAAAAAACAAGGTACCAACATATTGTCTTGGTTAGACGCTGTCTAACAGTTTTGTCGATACTTTTCCCTATGGGTTTACAAAAAATTCGTGGTCTTTGCTTTTTAACTTCGAAAAAAGAGGAAGGCTATCGCTCAACAACTAAGTATATATGAATAAAAATAAATATTCGGGACATTTTTGCACACACGGTCATCAGACCTGAAATTAAGCAAAGCTTTTACTATAGCTGCCAAAGACTGATATACATAATTACATATAATATTTTTTTAATACATACTTAAATAGATATTAACAGCCAGATATAGAAAAAACACCAATATTCATCACATGAATGTTTACCCGGGGTGGAAATGCCTCCGTCCCCAGGCGCAGAAGGCAGGTTTACTACCAAATAGTGGTGAAAATTCAAAAAATATAAAAATGTTAATCTTATCAGTCGAGAACGCGTATAAGTCACCCAGTATAATAAAATTCCACTAAAATCCCCTGATCGATCAATTACTTTTTGTGAGAATATAAATAGTCGCACGTACTTACGGCGTACTTTCGTTTTGTTTTATAAATTTAACGAGCCTTTTTAGTGGTTAGTCCATAAGCAAATTACAATTTAATTGGTATTATCGTTAAAAAGCTACGTTTACTGCGCCCTCGTAAAGTCCTAAGCTTTATGCGAAGACCACCACGATAAGATGTCTACCATCTTCTAAGAATCCAATAGTCGGCGATGACAAAATCGCGTCCACGATTGGCTCTATCGGAGGGTGTCTTTTTAAACTAAACAGAATAAATATTATTATTTAAAACAAACTTTTAGGCGTCCACCATATCGATGAGGTTACGTAGTTTCGTTTAGTAATTCCTATGGCACCCATCCATCATCAGGACCCTGGTTATCATCTAGGACCAAAGTGCCTAGGAAACAAATTCAACGAACCCAAACTCAACGGAATTACATTTCGTTTACGTTTCGTTTAGGAGTTCATGTAGCCACCTTCTGTCTCCATCATAAAACCAGCTCGAAGGTGCCATAATATTGCATTTTCACAAAATTTACATAATTATGCCAAATTTCATATCAATCGGTAGAGATAACTGATCTAAAATTCAGTTTTGTCCTACATGAACAAACATTAAAAATAACGCTTTCGGTGACCAACAGACATGGGCACTGGCGACACGTCAAATCGTATCAAAACCCGTGTGCCAAATTATCGTCAAATTAGCTATTTACACGGGTTCTTATGTAGTTTACTATGGCGCAAATTAGCATCGCAAATTAGCATTTTTTGAAGTGACGTCTGATGTGCCAATACGATGAATATCAAACTGTATTATGCGGCGTTAAAGTACTTAAGCTCGCGGTCTATCCTGACAAATGTCTGGTGTAACAAAAACCAAACATTGCTTAGATTGATTTATTCATTCCAAAAACATACTAAGGGAAAAATTTGGCGTCAACGTGTAAAACATGTCATTGTATTATTAACCAATAAACATGGCTTTTATGGCTTTGAAGTCTCCACCACTTTATAGGGCATGACTTGAACTAGACCAGGACTCTGACTATGACTTTGACTTGTTTGAAGATATCTAGTAAAACAGGAAAATATTGCTATGCGACCATTGAGATATAATTCCTATAGTGTCACAATCTCTCATAGGAAACAGTCAAAAAACGTCCGAGCGTCATTGTACATACATTGTATCAATTATTTACTTCACAATGCCACATTTACTCCAATTTAGACATTACGATGCTTGCATAGTGTTCAACGTTAGTTGTCCGCTATATCAGCGTAGCTCTGGCATCACGCGGCGTTGTAGTCGGATCGCGGTTACCTTGTAGCCTTGTAGCTAAACAAAAAGTCTGCGCAATTCGAAGCGTGCGCCGAGTTTTGTTTCGGTTTTTTTTTTTGGCACGATTGTAACTATATGCGTTGTATCTCGATGCATGCGACGCCAAAATTCTCTCAAGAGGATGTTTTTATAAATAATAGGCTTGCGTTTGACCACCATCACGCCTGATGTTAAGCGATGATGCGGTCTACGTTGGAGCATAGATATTTTAATAAAGTAAGTTTGAAAGAACTCTGCTGTCTAGTGTTAAGTCTTATGGGTAAAGGTGGGTCGTGTGGGAATTCGTTGAGTCGTCACAATTTAATTAAGAGACCTCTTCTAATTAAAGGATCGACGTCCGTCAACTTGAGAAGACGTTGGTGGTTTCACGAGTGGTTGGACAGAGGTGTTAGAGTTTTGGTGACAAATCCTTTTGAATTATCCATGCCACTAGACCGTAATGTTACTAAACTAAATTGTGTCAAAATTAACCATAACTGACAGGTCAACATTAGTAACTCTGTCACTTGATTGTTAAAATATAATTTTATTTAGCTTTGTCACACTGATATTATGAATGTAAACGTTAGTGATTGTATGTGTGAGTGTTTTAGTAAGAGTATAATATATCTATAAGTAAGTAACGGCTGAACGGATTTGGATAAAATTAGGTAAAAAAGTAATTTGCAACCAGGATTAACACACAGGCTACTTTTTATGGTAAGTGGTTGAAACCACGGGCATAGCTAGTAAAGTATAAACTAGTAACAAAATAATACTTAAAATCATAAAGGTAAACACAAAAGAGACAATCGAGGTTTCAACGTTGTTTTTAACCGACTTCAAAAAGGAGGAGGTAATCAATTCGACAGTTTTTTATGTTTGTTACCTGATTACTTCACCAATTATGTATTGTTTATTTGTACTTAAACATCATCCAAAAGTTCAACAAGTGATTTATTTCTTTTAAATTTTAGAAAACAAGCGAGATTTGTGATAATCATTTTGCTAAACACTATCTAAGCTGTGTTTTGTTTATTTAGAGTAAAACGGTAAAAAATACGTAACCGTAACTTCACTAGTCGCTTTATTTATTCAAGAAGAAACTTAAGGTTTTTCTGACCGATATGGCGCCGTATAGCGTAGAGGAATTCATCCCAAAACTAGAATAAATAAAAAATGCGTAATTATTTACTGACATTGTATTAATATTAATATTATTTTTAATAATATGATTAGTATAAGGTTTATTTTTGAAATGTTTGACATGTAATTATTATTATGAATAAAATTATCATTATCATTATCTTAGAAACTTTACAAAAAAGGTTATATTTCGTCCCAATTTAAATACCATGCAACCATATATTACACCATTACAATACAAACAGACTAGTTTTATTTCGTTCATTTCAAAGCTCGAAATAAATGACTGAAAGTTTATCAGCGCCGATCTTCCCAGCCACCGGGTAAGTGATGTCTTAATAATGACATGAGGCCTAAATAATCGTGAGACACATCACGATGTACCGAACCTCACAAAGGAACATGCCCCGAGTATTTTGTCACTGTTTAACTGATTCAATCAGTATGCGTTGCTACAAAAAACACACCGGCGACCCAAAGGGTTGATACAAATTTATAGGCAAACAAAAAATGGTTCGGTAACGAATCAGATGATTTTCATAATTTGATAGTCGGTAAAGCAATATTAATTTGTACTGTCACGAGAACGATCACTGTTAATAAGACATTTGAGTGGAACTACCACACGCAACCACTAGTTAATAAGTATGAAACAAAAGAAAATCTAACCAAGACGTGTAATTTAAAAGATTTGAGAAATAAGACGTCAAATCAATTGTTAGGAAAAGGGTTCTTTATTAAACAAACTAATAATCATAGTATTATTACTGTTAATTAAACTTGTAACATCTGCTTTACTAGTAGCGGTATTAAGGTTATCTTAAACAAGCACGAACGTACGGTAGCAAAATATGAAAACATATTCGTGCAAATTGAATAAACCATTACAAGTATTGTAAAAATATGTAAAAGCACGTTCAATTTACATAAACAGAAAAGTCGGCGAGTCTTCGTTGGTGTCACATTCATTATTGTTACTTTTACGTCTTGCCACCCAACGAGTAAAACCGTTGAATGAAATATCAATTAGAGCACTTTTTGAATTATTAAAAAAACTCTTTACTTCTCAATTTCGCTAAGTGAACTCGTGGATCGTATATTGGCGTACGTCATTTGCCGTTTTTGCGTACGGTATGTCGTCGGGTTGGGCGGTAGGGTAATGAGGAAGTTGAAGTATTTATTATAACGTAGTATCTGTTAAGATGAAGCATTTTTTGAAACTTAAAAAACATACTTTCTGTAAAGTTTTAGTCATTAAGTCTAATTAAAACTGTTGCGACAGTGACGCCATATTTTGCTATGAAGATAATCATTACTAGATATTAGTTGTTGATTGCTGGCGAATTCTTCGCCTTAATATTTTGTGGGTCTTGTTCTTTTAAGGCGGACGACAATGTCGATGTGTAAACAACGGACCTCAGTAACACGTATTTTTTTGTACTTTGATTTATTGTTTCACGTTTCAAAATATGTTTTTACGCCGCGCCACACGCAGTTTGTGGTTCACATATGTAAATTATCGTAAGATTGAAATATTTGTAGTTTAAAATTCAACTCACCTTGTAATGTCATAAAAACTAGAGGAAGATGAAAGGAAAGACAATTTACTATTTTATACAAATAACCTGTACTAAGGTCCTATCATTGACTCTCGTATGGAATCAAATTTATTTTAAATTGATTTTACTTTTTAAACATTGTACAAATCCAAGTGATGTTTATGCCAAATAACCTGCAAAAATAATTTATACTTAGCCATTAAACATAACTTTTTAGAATGCTAAAAATATATTTATAGCAAGTCAAATAAGGTGCTTAAAACTTTTACTGCCTATTTCAACTTTAAAATACGAAATGGAACCACCAATACTAAGATTTTATTATAAAGCTGTTAATGTCATCAGTTTAATGTCGATCACATAAAATTATTAAAAGACATTATTGCAATATCGGCACACTCGCTCCTTCTAATTGGCACCTTATTTAAATTCCTACTGGCGATTATTTCGGAACAGGACTCGCATACATGTTGCATATCTGGTTTCTGTGTAAAATCTACTTCTTTATTAAGTGAGCAGCTTTTATATTCGCGTAATGGTAAGCATACTCGCTAAGCGATCCAGTAATTCCATTGCCACTTTATTTCGTTAGCTGCTCTAACCGGCCTCGGCGTCTCTTATGTTCCCTTTAAAAAAGGACTCCTGTGATCTACCTTAAGTGCACTCCCTTATCAATATTAAACGAAATAAATTTAGTATTTTATGAGGGAAATGTGGAATTTCTCTACTAAAATCTATTAACGTTTAATTTCGATTTTAATATGTCTTCATTTTTAAAGGAATTTTATCTCCACAAAGTAAGATTGCTAAAATGTTTACGAGGCATTGAATTTAAAGTTTTGTAATTTTATCGATGAATAGTGAATTGACACTAGAGTATGGAACGCCCCGCTGACTGCAGTCGACGTCACGGGGTGCGCCAGTCGAATCATTTTCCAAGTTTTTACCGTATAAGCCGACCATTTGTAAATTAAAGGAAATGTGTTATTTATTCATCGCCGTAGAGGCACACCCGCCGCGGCTTCATGTTAATTGACCGGCATTTCATTAATACTCTCATTGTTGTGATGCACTGTTTTAGGTTTTTTCTCCGGCCTCCCGTAGTCGATCACGAAATTAACCGGTTAATTATGATCCAAAATATCATTGACTCGATCGTTCAGAAGGTGCCGGGATTTCTTGCTATTATCTCGGCAAGACATGAGCTCGTAAATTTGATTAAAATGAGAGCTTTGCACTTGATTATACGGCTTAAAACGGTTTGATTTTCAGAACCGCCATTGGTTTTGCATCTTAAAAGATGCCGTAACGAAGTATTCAGTATTTTTAGTACTTTTAAAGCTAATCCGATTCATAAATATGGATACGTTACGCGTTCTAAGCAACATAAAACTTTTAATTAGTCGACGTCTTCATCGGGGCTTGGAACAAAAACCGAAGGCGAAACGCATGTGAACGCTTTCGGGGTCCATTTTATTTATTTACTGCATCGTAAAACCTTAGATTGCTAATTAGTTTTATGGACATTTTATTTCTGTGACAAGATAGCGCTGATCTTCCACTGCTCGACTTTACAGAACGAGTTGGACTAAATATTTGATTGTAAAAACTATTTTGAGTTTATTTTTAGATATATAAAGTAGGCAGTGTGTAAATTGTGACGATCTTGTTCGACGCGGGTGGCGTAAAGTACAATCGTACTCTCGATATCATGTTTATGCATATGCCATTTAGGTTTGCCGATATTATTACTTACCTTGATGTTGGTTGGTGTAAATTTACTTGTAAGTTGTATGAACAAGTGAATACAACGTTATTTGCATAATAAATTTCGAACTCTACTTACTGATTCATCTATTTCTTTGACCTTATATGTGAGCAATTATGGCGCACGCGACATTGTTTCCTATTTCCATTGCAATAAAATAAGATGGTAGATATTTATTTCCCAAGACTAGTAAAACCGTAAAGTCAAAAAATAACTTTTTTTTGTAATATACGTTTACAATGTTCAAACGTCATACGACCAATCCACTCTTTAAACTGTTGTCTAGTATATATAAGTAGTTGATATTATTGAATGTACATAATGGAGCTGACATAGTGGCAAAGCGACTCAAGCTTCCAAATAAATTAAGATTAAAAAAAAAATACTCTATTTTGTGGAATGTGTTATTAAAGCTTTTCGTTTTTTGTATACTAATGCACTTCTACCAGGAATTTAAAAATCTAATATCACAATGCATTGAAATCTATAAAGTAGACGTGTATAATTGACGTGTCAATATTTTTATTTCTTAAAAATAATTTACAAATTCACTTATTGAGAAAACACAATATAAATAGGCAAGTATTATATCGCCATTGAGCGTAGTTTACAGACACATACAACAAATTAACTAACATATAATCAAAACTGATTAAGAAGTCAAACTTAGAGGGTAGATTAAAGCATTTATATTTCATAAAGTAATAATAGCAAAAATCTAAAAAAGAAACCATCATCATGGGAAGCCTCCCTACGCTGCGTCTTCCGGTTCGTGGTCTCCACTCCAGAACCTTTCTTCCCCATCGGTTATCGGTTCTTCGAGCGATGTGGCCTGCCCATTGCCACTTCAACTTCGTCGGTGACTCTGGTTCTTTGGCGAATATCCACGTTTCGGATTTTATCGCGCAAAGAAACTCCGAGCATAGCTCTCTCCATTGCCCGCTAAGTGACTCTGAGTTTAAAAAAAAAAAACATACAAAATACTAATGAATACCTACAATAGGTACTGAAGGTTACAAAATAATTTGGTTCTGAGAATATTTTTCGTCACTTTTCAACTTTTTATATAAACATTTATTATTCCAACCTCGAATTTAAAGAAAGTAATCGCGTTGAATGTTTTAATAACATTTAAGAAGCCCTTTCCAAATGACCACCAATCATTTCAAATTACACGTATCTCCTTAGTACTCGCGATTTTTTTCCCAGTACAATGAATGAAGTCACGTGACTTTTGTCAATTGCCAAATTGCTACTTGGGGCGCTTGGTTTTATTGCGATGTGTAATTATGGGTCATCACTTGTCTTGATATCGGTATATGCAATTGTTATTAGCTGTCTCATATTGGTCTCAACACATTGTTACCAGCTTGAGAGTTTTTTGCTTCTGTACTTATCTACATATTTTTTTTGTTTAAAATTTTCATGACCTTGGATTCAATTTCCTTTAGTCGTAATATTAAACATGATTACATAATATTAAGTGTCAAACAAGTCATAGTCACGGTCAGAGTCAAGCTAATTAATTCACAGTCAAGTCAAACTCATGCCCCTGTAAAATGGTGGAGATTTACAAGAGGTTCCTATGGAGTTTTGGAAACAACATGAGAAGAAATGTTTCACCTCGTTATATCACTTGTCCACACTCGAGCACGTTTACGAGCACTTAATAAATAATAATTCACCATTTACTACACATTAACACTCGAAAATACACAAGCTTATGAAAATAATCAAACGAGCTGACATATTTTTTTCCACGTTGGCGCCAAAACTCTCTGTATCTACAGTATTTGTGGGTTGCCAAAGGAAAATAAAACACGATTACCCGTAAGTTTTTAATTTCCAAATATTTTCAAGAGTAATAAATCTCACAACAATTTTGTAAAATTGCACATTTGTATTTTTTTAATGATAATATAATGCACACGTGAAAAGACATAATATGATTTTTTTTGTAGCAAAAATATAATAATGATTGGGGTGCACACTGCTTTATATTTTCATGGGTAAAACTTTGTACTCCAAGTAAAACTTGAAACGCATACATCTAATTAAAAAAGTGGTCAAAACATCATAAATTTTTAGCTATAAATAAAATCTGGCTAAATGCAATCTATTATATTATAACGTGAATAATGCAAGATATTTAGTGAATCTCTAAAAAAAAAACTAAGTCATGAGGAAAAGGATTTTTTTTCTACCTGCAACTCTACCGCACGTGCGTTCTAACTACCAGGGAACAATAAAAATCTGGCGCCAACAGGCTCGCCACAGATTATAACACGTCCACATAATGAAGGAGGATTGTCGCGACGTGATAATGCGTGACGAAACTCTTTTGTTTTCTTTTTTGTTAAAAGTAAAAGTTTGGGTCTCTCCCATAGAGACGCGTATTCGGAAGCTCAAATTGCTTCCGTGACTTGAATTTGAACCGAGATAAACGATAATGCAATCTCTTTATGAATGAAAACGACAGATAAACGTTTTGGTTTAATTTTTTAGACTTGCCTCATATTTAAGTATTTTATAATCACAGAAGTAACTCTGTTTAATTTTTGGGTTTATATAGATTGCACGCTATATCAATTATGTTTAAAACACATTTAGCACAGCTGGCACCGATCTTTTAAATGAAAATTATAATAAAAAAAAAAAAACATTAAATTACGACAAGCCATAGTTTTCATACATACTTTTCTTATTTTTTTTTATTATTTTTTTTTTTATTATTATTGTATGGTTTAGTTTAGATAATAGGGTTTAAAGTCATAGTATAATGTTAACTTTGACTCCATAATACTTAACAACAACAATAAAAACTAAACTAATTGAAGATCGTTTATACTATCTATAAGCAACGAAGGCTTATAGATAGTACAGACGATCTTTAATGTCAGGCAGAGTGCCTAAAATGCTAGCCGCGTTGCCTCGCTGGATTGCGAGGCTAACTTTCTGACCAAAATACAGGCCAGCATTTTGGTCACGTAAAGAAACTTTCAGTCTCCCCGACAAATCCTTAAAAATTTCGAAAGCACTCGGCCCCCACGGTCCAAGTGTTTCTACCCCAAACGGCACAAATAAGTAACCTCTGTCAAGGCTGGAATATTTGCGCCGTTTGAGGCATTCAGCCGCGATAGCCGCGCCACCCGCCTGTTTTGATGTCTCTGGAAGGTGAGACGGCGCCAGTGTATCAACGCATGTAGCGTCCCACACTAAAGGCCGTCCCATCTTCCAAGGAATAAGAGTCATTCCGTCGGGTCTCTTACCATCATCACGAAGTAGGCCATTTGGTTCTAAAACTGCTGCGACACTGGCGCTCCCAAAGGCCCGACGGATGATATCATTTAAGCTGCTGTGGCGCGCTATGCGGCCGGCACTTCTACTGCATGATAATCCGTGGTGACCGAGGCTATCAACTTTTTCCCCACATGTACATCGGTGGGGAACGACACAAGGTGCACCGATGCGCAAAGAAATGGCTATCCGGAACGTGTTGTTATCCAATAAATTTCCTAAATTAGATGATGGAAGGGCCTGCAGCCAAAGACCCGATTCCCAGCGGGAAACAGCTAGAAGACGTGCTCGCTCTGAGGAAGTGCTGGACGTTTCAAGCAAAAAATTCCGTTCCAACTCACAGAGCGGCACATCCCACTGTTTTTGGGAGGACGGGTCCCTAGGCAGGGTTGTATTAGGGCAGGCTATTTTCCAAGCATTCATGGCCTCAGTCAAAAAAGAAATTTGTACTTTTCCTAAACTGGGTGATAGAATCAAATCTGTTAATTTTTCAGTACTTTTGACCGAGGCCAAGAAGGCGGGTAATGATACACACGAAATTTTTCTGAATTTTTTTTCTTTTCTTATAAGATAAAGACTTTTGTAAAAAGAACAATCGAATATTTTATGGAATTCTTATTGGTTTGGAATCAAAGACGATGAAATAGCATTTGAGTAAAATAAATACAGGTTAGAAAGCTCGGTCTCAGCAAATACACGAAACACACCAGTGCAAAACTAACTACGCATAGTTAAACCTTCTCTTCCGTGATTGGATGAAAGTTTTCCTAGAGACCAAATCGTGACCAATGGCAGCCTTCAAAGCAACAATGGGCACGGTTTGCTACGCCTGTAACGGTACTCGCTTAGAATAAACTTAGGAAATAGACTGTGAAGCGTTTGGAGAAGTTTATCGTTATGTGTAGGCTATCTAGAGTAAAGTAATCAATAACACTTGAATTTAGAATTTAGGCAGCATCTTAAGTTTTTTTTTTTCTATAGTTCATTCGAATGTAGAACTGAAATATGACTTATTATAATTCCTGTAGATTTTCTGTGGTTTAAATTTACAGAAAAGAATGAGATTACTTTGAATGACATGGTACAATTCCAAAATGCGCACCTACAGTAGGTAAATCATATTTCAATATTTATCAGTACGTATACGCGAAGATTCAGAATAAATTCTTAATATTACAGCTAGAATAAATGTTTTCTTCCACAGTAATTCAGTTGTTTAATAGTTAGTTATTGATGAAATTCTTATAAGATTATGTTAAATGAACATCATATAGTTTTTTTTCCATTTGGAAGTTCTTATTGGATTATATTAGAAATGTTATTACCAGTTTATGACGTGTGAAGTAGCTAGTTTGAAAAGTACTTACATAGCAATACTCATCTAATAAGTTCTAAGGGATTATGCAAATAACTTTAAGATATTTAATGTTGATTGCGTTGTATTCTGCAGTTTAAAATATTTCTTGTTATTTTGCCAACCAATAAAAAACTTCAAAAATTTATTTTTCGTACTGTTTGGTACATTTTGTTGCGACATCTACTATGAATAGTTTTCCTAGTGTTCTATTAAATAACATTCATATTGCAGTAATGAGAATGAAAAAGAAAGCCGACAATACTATTGACCTTCATTAAGAAGTGTTATATTTCCATTAAAAGTTTCAGTGTTTTATAAGATCGCCCATCGACACCTTGGCGTCTATATTTATAATAAACAAAATGCACGACACTACTTTAAAGATGCGAAAGATATTCGTTTGATGAAGCTCCGCCATTTGTTTGATAAATGAGTAATCGCCAGAGATGATCGTAAAATAAAATAAAATTCCAACACTATGGTGTGCGAACTTTATACCGTAGAAATAAATAAATAAAAACGCCGACTTGTTTAAATACGGCGCTCGCAGCCCCAGACGGTACCAAGACGGTACAGTCGCCGTTCGAAATTTATTACAATATTAATATTATTAAAATGACATTTATTGTGTGGCAACCATCGTGGGTACTTAATAAGAAAGCTCGCGTATTTTCCCCAGGCATTTATTAAGCGACGGTAGCTTGGATGCCGCTAAATTGCAGACTATTTCGCATAGACCGAACCCAGCTAATGTTGTACTAGAACTACTGCATTACGAAAGGAGTAAAAGGTGCCTATTATTTTAACTACCACTCGAGCATAGAAGTAACGAAGAGCTATCAGAGGTCTTTTAATCAAACGCTCGGGGAGCCTGGAGCGCAGTAATGCGCACGGGTGTACGCAATGCGTGTCGCGTGGCAACTCGCTATTAACCGTGGCTGGTTCGCTACTAGTCCAACGTACCCAATAAATTACACGAATTATACAGTGTGGCGGCATACGCGGCCACGTGATATATTGTGGAATCGCAACGCAGAAGAGCCTTCGTGTCAGCGGTCGAAATTATACACCCAACCGCGATGTTTGCGCCTAACCGCCGCCCGCGCCGCGCTAATACCCACCGCAAACGCATCGCATTTTATTTGCGATTGTTATTTCGTAAATGATAGACCTCCGCATGGCTAGAAAAGTTATTGCCAGCAACATAGCGTTATTTACAGGGAGAGCGTCGGCCGACGTTTGTTTCGATGACAATCAGAATCTGTCTGTGTCCGAGGACATGGTATTATCATTTATATTGCATGTAACCGCCGCTAAAACTCCGATGTAACTTTAGCCGTCTGCATAATTTATTTTGTAACGCTTTAAATAACTATTTACACAGTTTTATTTTTAGATAACGAAAATGTTTAATAATTATACGAGCTTTTTTAAAGTAGCGGTGAAATTAATTCTTGAAATCGATCAAAATATCGATAAATTTGCAAAATGACAACATAATTACTATGTCGGTACGTAGATTGAAAATATATCGGGTTCGTAAAATCTCTAGGTTCCGATCAAAATGAGGCTGCCGCTTTCAATCCATTAAGTCAAAGAGCTTTGTAATCAAATTACCCACATTGCGTCGTTTAAGTTCCCAAGTGAATAATTGCCAAGTTGTGATTGAGCCGTTGATGTTGGCTTTGTACTTGCGGCAAATAAAAGAGCGGTCGTCAATAAAAAAATTATTGACCTAATAGGGTCTTTGACTGTTTTACGCAAACATCTCAAATTGTACATAATAAAGCAATCTTGTGATTTAATCCTCATAATTATATTTGTAAATTAAAAATGGACAGTCAAAATTCAAATTATTACACTACTTATACGCGATAAGCTCCCTTTGACATTTATAGGGCCACAGGAGTTCAGTGACGTCACAAGCAAGTACACAAGTTGTGACTTGCCATACAATTTATTGTAGTCTCTATTACATCTATGACGTCACACATAAGGTCATTAGACCTAAATAGAGCGTTTGCAGTCACGTGATCATTGTTTTTTTAGATTTAATTTTGTACTTACTAATTTGCTAGTTTTAGGTTTAGTTTTTGGTGTTCAGGTTTTTTAAATAATTATTAATCTTTTTAGATTAACACCAACATGAATCATTGTTATTGTTATTATGATAAAATAAAGTTTAGTAAGCTGACGTCCAACCTCCTGTATGCGAAGAAGCTACAGATGATAATGATGAAAAGCGTGTAAAACCTCCTTAGTCTATATTTTATTTGAACAAGAATAATATTTGAACATTCTTGCTGAAAAGCAAGAATGGGGTATTTCGCTGCTAATACAGCGAAATACCCTATTCTTGTTCAAATAAAATATAGACTAAGGAGGTTTTACACGCTTTTCATCATTATCATCTGTAGCTTCTTCGCATACAGGAGGTTGGACGTCAGCTTACTAAACTTTATTTTATCTTGAATTAAACGAAAGAACTGTTGCATGTCACTTCTCAGATATTTCTCAACTAAGACTTTTTCTTATTTCTTTATTTCATGCTTTTACTACACGGGGAAAACCGCGTTCAAAAGCAATTTACGTTGGTTTCACAGCTGTGCAGGAGACCCGTACTACGGGAGACGGGATCTACGCAGAGGCAACTCCCGTACGGAACAATCCGCGTCGATGTCAAATGTTCCAGCGCCTCGCGTATGTTTCCGCTCCGGGAGCCCGTACGGTCAACCTGCACGGGTCTCCCGTACAGCTGTGAAACCACAGTGATTAGGTATCAGGGGCCTTACGGACAACTGCTATTGCAGCACCAAACTAACGTTAAATCCGCTCAGTTGGCAAATTACGCGACCGCAAACAGTATCTGAGCGCGTAAGGTTCACGTTCGCGTGATTTTCCAACTGAGCGGATTTAAAGTTAGTTTGATGCCGCGATAGCAGTTGTCCGTATGGTCCCTGTGCTTGTTTTCATTAGCCAATCACTGCGTGGAAGTAAATCGTTCCCACGGATATCAAAATGGAACGGATCCCAATTACAAGTAAATTAATGTTATTTTAATCCTGTTATACTTTTACAAATTAAATGACTGTGTTATATCATAAACCGGCAATATCTTAACATGTACTTACTGATTTTCAAGGTAGGAAGAACTTTTAGTTAATGCAACGTTGATTTTTAAGTTAATTAATTGCCGTCATCAAAAGCAGGCGTGAAAATTATAGCATACCAATTAACTAAGATGTTAATTGTTACGTAATTTTATAATCTACCAGCTGCCTCCCGCGGTTTCACCCGCATGGGCATTTCTTCAGGAACCGTAAACGGGATAAAAATTAATAAAATTCCGATCTTTCAACTATCTATATGCAAAAAATCACATCAATTCATTAGTCATTGATGCGTGAAAGAGAAGCAAACAAACCAATAAACATAGTTTCGCATTTTTGTATTAATTTATGTTTAGTATCATCTTATTTAGATTTTCACGATGAAACTTACACAACAAAAATAATAGGGATTCTGATGCTTGGTCCAGGCATTTATTTGCTCTTACAGCTGCAATAGTATTTTAAAAGGCTAAATAAAAACATGTTCTATTAATATTTCACTGAAGTATATCGGGTATTAGCTACAACCTTACTTTTAAAAACCTAGCAAAAGTGATCTGAATTCGTTTCATTAAGCTTTTTACAATGTTATTGCAGCTGTCAGGGCAAATAAATGCTTAGACCAAGCATTAGAACTGCGAACTGCTAGTCTGTGGAATGTGCTGCCTGAATGGGTGTTCCCCGATGGTTACAATCTAGGTGTCTTCAAATCACGAGTGAATCGGTTTCTTCTAGGCAAGCGTGCTCCAACATAGACCGCATCATCGCTTAACATCAAGCGTGATGGTGGTCAAAAGCAAACCTATTTTTATAAAATTAAAATAAAATCAGAATCCCAATATTTTTATAAGTATTAAAATTGATGTTCCAGATAAAAACAGAGCACCATCTATCGAAACTGTGTAGTAACTACTCAAATTATTTTGCTAAATCATCCCCCAAAACTACCCCATTGCAACCGCTACTTAACTGTAGATACTGGCGCCATCTCGATAATTTGAGTGAAAATACAATGGGGTGGCGAATAGAACAACCTCCAATATATCGATTTTAGTTCATGTGTGTTAAGGGTTGGTTGTAGATGGCGTAGCTGTTGTTTTTATTGGGACGGAGAACAACTTAGATCTTTATAATAATAGCTGTGAGAAATGTACCTAAAAGTTGTAGCTAACTTTCGTTTAGGAACTAATTTTGATCAATTAATAGGTATGTAATTTTTTGAAGGTTCTGCATAAGTCTGATAATATATATTATGTTTTTGAAAAAAATAATTGTTTACGTCATAAAAATATGTTTTCCTTGTACTTAATTATATTGTGTCATATTCTGTCAGCCCACCGTTGCCCGTCATGTACTTACTAATATTTTTATGTGCGCCTCCAATCGTTTAATCATATCCTAGTATTGTATGGAAGAAATAGCTTTAGGCAATAAACCATAATACCTGCCATAATACTGCCGGATTTTTTTTATATTTGAGTAATGATATTGTTAGATTGGCGTGATTAATACATATTAAAAATAATCACATTTAACTGGTTTTATCGCGTATTTTTGCACATTGCTGTAGACATCCTTCATGTAGAAATGTCAGAAATTAAAATAATGTTAAATACACGCGAAAACCCCTTAAAGGTGTTTAATTTTATTTCATTACGTCTGAAATAAATGAAGATAAATTGAATTAAGTAAAGTAAATTTGTATTTTCGGTGAGAAATAATACTGTATTGTAATTTTACAATAAATTTTACTATTTTATTACCTTCAGCTAGGAACGTTTAAATATAAGCAGATCAAATCGATTACAAATTACGATTTATTGATCTGAGATACTTACCCGACACAGATTTTGTCACTAGGTGTAAGTCTTTATATTTGTCTTATGTATGTCATTTCTGGCGTGAATAATTAAGAGTTTTCTCTATTTGTTATCACACCTGTGCAATGCCACCGACAAGTTTTACCGAACACAAGTGACACGAGACAGGAACATTGAATTCACCTGTCTTTACCTGCTCTATTCACGGATGCAGAGGGGTCACCCGAAAAAAATTAGCTGTTGCTTTTGATGAGAATATATTAATCACATTGCTAATTAATTAAGTAATTTATTAATATTCAATATATTAATATTTAGTTTACCTGTTTGCTGCGAATTTGTACGCGTAGAATTTTCAATCTCCATTTGCTCCCCTTAATTCAAATCTTCTGCGAAATTTTAGCGATCTCTACACCCTATAGGAATCTATCTGCCACACTTCAGCTAGTATTCGAGATTTTGTGTTGAGTCGGTGAGATATTTCGCTACTTATATACTTCGCTTATGTTTTATATATGTAGTGTAATAACTTTTTCAAGTGATTAGATTTTCACCGATTTTTATTGAATTTAGTAACGTTATAAATGGAAATTGGTGCCAGGAAACAGTCGTTTGTTTTTCAACTTAATTTCATTAAAATTACTAACTCTGTCTTTTTGCATAAAAATTTCTATGAGGGTATAAACGTCACTAACGCAAATGTATTTAAATATCTAAGCCCCGAAGCTTTAGCATCTGCTCCATAAAATGGAAATAAAAAGTGAAACCTATAAAATATCTAATGTCTTACGTGCTATAGTAAGAGTGAAGTCATCAAATAAAGTGCCAATGGCGACCTGCTATACTCCGCGAGGCTGGATTACGCATTGATGGTACTCCCGGCACCTGCTGTTAAAGGCTATCGACTTTTATACCAGCTGGTCCTGCCACCGATTAAATAAAATAAGAAATCACTAGATTACAAGTTCCCCAGCCGTTTATAAGAATCGCTAATTGCTACGACCGTAGCTGCTCTACGTGTGCGACCTAACTAAGACCAATGCTGGATGAGCCCATTACTACCATTGTTCAACCCATCTACAGAAAACAACAACGACTTTAAACCAAGGACTTTGTATTCCCTTTAAACCAATATCTTTGTTATACTTGTAAAATATAACAAAACGTTCACAAAGCCTTTTTAAAACAAAAACTATGAGACATTAATAACGCAATATCGTCCCCGATCGGTTTACAGCGCCTATTCTCGCTAACGACTTCTAAATAGACGACGCGAGCAGATCTCGTACTCCGAACATGGTAATGGACGGGATAATTACGCTACGACGTGCAACAATAGCGGCGCGAGCTTACCGCTCTATGGCATAATAAGCGCCGGCGTATTATGATCGGTGCGCCGAGTAGCGAGCGCGCGGCGGCTGGCGCGGCGGCGCGGGCGCAGGGAGCGTGCGCCGCCGGAGCGGTGCGCGCGCGCCCGGCACGCGCCCCACTCCCGCGCCGCCCGCCGCGCCGCGACCGCCGCCGTGCGCGCTACTTAGCGTCGGGGGTGCGCGCCACCTCCGCCAATCCACCGGCAACCTCCGCGGCACGCACACGTGCGCTCGATCTCTACACTCGAAATCACTCGCGATGCCCATGGCTACTATTCACAGTTATCAAAATATCAACGTTGATCAGAAGCTACTGCATCTGCAGAATGCTGCACCTCGCAGGCTGGCTCCGGCTCCCGTTGACCCGGCTCGATGCAAGAAGAAATCTTATCTGCACCAGCCTTATCAGACTCAACCGGCTTCCGTGGCCCGCAGGAATGCCCGCGAGCGGAACAGAGTGAAACAAGTCAACAATGGTTTTGCGGCGCTCCGTCAACACATCCCGTCTGCTGTCAGCGCGGCTCTGGCTGGAGGAAGAGGAGCTTCACGAAAATTAAGCAAAGTGGATACTTTAAGACTTGCTGTGGAATACATCAAAAGCCTGAAACGTCTGTTAGAAGACGGTGAAGACGGTTGTTCAGACACGCAGATAGGTCTGAGTTTGTCTACTGACGGGCCTCAAACACCTCCTTCCTCTGAAGAGTCTCATTCACCAGCTCCCTCTCTTGTGTCTGAAAGTTCTGCGGGGCCGAACTGTCAAGACGCCTACGATGCTTACGAACCTATGAGCCCTGAAGATGAAGAGCTTCTAGACGTCATATCCTGGTGGCAACAACAGTGATCAAAGGTAAGCTTTGAAGTTATCTTTTATTACACTTCATAAGTTGATTTCACAGAATTTTTTCTTTGATTTATTTGAAGTGAACTTTGCGTGATTTTTTATCAATTTGGAGCTTTGATAGTGGGTTTCTTATCAGATGTTTGTTGTTAATCTAAACAATGTTGATCTAGGATTATGTAAATATTGTTTATCTTTTTAATTTTAAGCTAAAAAGTTTCATTCGTGATTTTTATATATTTTTGTGACAACGCAATGTTTACATACCAGGATAATTCAGGTAGTCACTGCGATATTTTTTTGGGAGGATCCTTTTAGACACGGTTACCTACAGGTATCTTTTATATTGCACAATCCGAAAGAGCCAACGCTCTATGATGCAAAAAGTAAGCTCGCATGCCATTGTCAATAAGCATTGAACCATAACGATACACTTTATCTATTCTTCGAGCGTTCGCAGACATAAAAGCGCGTGTTCAACAAAGGAGAATCTTATAATATGTCGCTTTTATAAAAACTCATCCAGCTAGGTAAGATTTTTTTATCGTCTTAGGTTGTCTTCTATGCGCAGTTAAAATATAAGCAAGGACCCGCATTCCCTCGTCTTTTTCACTACAATAGCCGAAAGGCAATTACTTCTAACAATCTTGTGGTGTGCCCCGCATGTAGTGAGAAAATTGCACATAAAACAGATCTATTCTAATAACATGTAGTCTCAGGAGCAGGACGCAATGTCTATCTTCAAGTGGAAACACGTTCGCGTTGTTTTTTATTCATTTTGAAATCTGTTCATCCGGTCAGTGGGAACTTGGCACATTTCGCCATATGGTTCAATTTTACGGATCAGCGAAACTGGTAGCGCCTCGTCTAAAAACTAAATTAAATCCGCAAAAAATATAGAACCGCTTCTAAGGCTATTAATTTACTGTACCGGAAGACGGAATCTCGAGAGGAAATAGAAGGGCGAGGAGCCCGGCACACGTGTTACAATATTTGCTAAGCTCTAAGCAAACATCTGGTGATGATACCAGTTTAGTGTTCATGGGAATTTTTTACTCACTATACAACAGCCGCTATTCTTAGGGCTTCCTTATGCTATCAAAGCTCCGATAAACGCCTTAGGTGATTCAAATGCCGAACGATTAAATAAAATGTTGTTTCCTTTTTCCCAGGAACCGTGCATTGCGGTGATCAAAGTGCGGCCAGAGCGGCTTGGTGATTATGAAAAAAACGAGTATTCCTCAGGAGTGATCTGAACGAGGAGCGGGAGGACTTGAGAGAACCTCTAATTAAGCGCAATCAGTATATTCCTAATGAGAGAAGATAATGGTGGACTGTAACGATCCCATCGATGCATTCCGCCGAGCGACTGAACACCGAATACCCATTGCATTTCATACGTCGACGGAATAACACTTCAAAGACTGAATTGATCATTTATTTGTTCCACTTTAGCATTTATATAAGTGATCAGACGACCGCTGTGCCTTAGAATAATGCCTTTATAGTGTGTAATTATACGATAAGCGTTATCTAGTCATTATGTTTAAAAATTATTTAGTTGTAAGCGTTTACATAGTTCGAAGCTCTTTAAATAGTAAGTTTCGTTACCTTAATCAAAAGACATGCTTCACAAAGTCCATGTCGCTGTTTATATAAAATATATTGAGACAAAGACTTCTAATGTAAAAAGATAATATTTAGTACCATAAGACAGATTCCTAATTAGTGTTAACAGACGTAATTTAAAAGATAAATACGATGACCACCATCTTCCTAAAATGTTCCATGGAATTGTAAATAAACCAATTCAACAAAATATTTATTGTGTTTTACCAACCCCGAAAATATAATCATTCCATGATTTTGATCTTAAAATTATCAACCATCAGGATTATAAAGACGTTCTCTCTCTTTCTATATTATTTAAAAATGAATCCCTATTTACCTTTGTCACGCCATAGTCTAATACTTTATAGTAGGTTCTTACAGAGAAAAACATTGCGCAGAAAATTGGAAAATTTCAGAAAACTTAATGAGTATTTTAACTTTGCGCGTTTGACAGTTCTTGCGTTTGATGAATGTGATTTTACCAGACAGGTAGTTTTTATTATTAATAAAAATAGGCTTGAGCTTAGCTGCATATTTATTTTTGGCTCCTCAAACTCTTGCGGCGCACCTTTATATCTGGCTTCTCAAACTCTTGCGGCGCCTCTTTATATCGCCTGATGGTAAGTGATACGATGGTACGATGGAGCACGCTTGCCTAGAAGAAACCGATTCACTCTCGACTTGAAGATACCCAGATTGTAACTATCGGGGAGCACCCATTCAGGCAGCGAAATCCACAATAAATGTGGTTTTATTTTTGGACATTCATAAAGACAGCGGACAACGTCTGCTAGTTGTAGATAAAAAACCTACCTCCATGTCATATTGCACATCTCAATCCGTTTACCTTTAACGTAGTTGATTGGGGACAAACTTACATACAATATAATCTTTTTCGCATTCACAATACAAAAAACCACACAACAGCGAAAAAAGAACAGGACGTTGCAAAATAATAACAAAAGATTTCCCCACGTGCCTTAGCTCACGTAACATTTTGCAAAAGAAAACATAATAGCATATGCCAAACAAAATGGGGGCCTAACATACATTTAATTTTAAAAAGACAATTCGAATTGCAACTAACATTTGAATTAAAAAACCAGGATCACGTTCCTTCTCCGCCTACCGAAATCAAATCGCAATAGCAATTTTGATTATGAAAAAGAATCAGACGCGAAGGGACGCTTTGAATCGTTATGGGTGGATATTTCCGTTCGGATCCTTAATTGTTGTACCTACTTGTCTTGTTCCATAGGAAACTTGTGGTAAAAGTAACAACAATTACTAAACACAACTGTAAATTTATTTCATTGCTCCTAGTTTGCTTCAATAATCCCTAAAACTCCATCAACCTCCTGAAAATATTAGAATCGACTGTCTCGTATTATTTCTTAGCATTCAATTCCAAAAAAGCTTTTTAGGTAATAAGCTTTCGGTCACACAATTGCTATATATACATATATATTATTACAAAAAGTGTGATTATAAAATAAAAGTTTAGAAGTAGAAGGTAACTTTCAAAGAAGTTTATTAGCGTAGCGCTTATTTCCCATGGTAATTTATTCTTTATTTTCTTATTATTTATTTCCATTATCATTATATCATTAGTCTATATATGACATTTTCCGAATAGGAAAAACAAACTTGGCTGACACAAACTAACCAAAGGTTGAAGATGACCTGGCTAAAAAATCTGATCCAAAATCAAAATCCAAAAATTTCAACCAATTTGAATAAAAGCTTGTCAAAAGGTACAAGCACCATTGCATAGAACCACCTGTAAAAGTTTCTATCGGCCAACCCTATTATATAATATTGAATACCTACTGTAGCTCTTTTAGCAAAAAGTATAATGAAGATAGTTAAGAAACTTTGAAAGACGAATGATTATTTCAATCTAGCAACATTAATAAGCAAATCGTTTTGCCGGTCATCTATTTAATACCCTTTAGTTTTAATTGTCGGTTAAGTAGTATGGTTGAATGCATCCGTTTGCTCGCAACCTGTTGCTCATTATCTCGTCCGTCTTAGGTACTGGTTATCTGCCAACTGTGCCGGTACTTATTGTTTGATGCTTATTTACTACGCGCTGCCCTAATCAGGCTCTCAGGCTTATTGGTTTACTTTGTATCTATGGGAAATCTCAATACAAGTTGCAAGCATGAATTTATAAATTAACTAGCTGTTGCCCGCGACTTTGTACGCGTAGACTTTCATATAAACTTTCAACCCCCTTTTGTCCTCTTTATTTCGGCCTTTTCGCAAATCCTTTCTTAGCGGATCACTACACCTTATAAGGAATCTACCTGCCAAATTTCAGCTTTGTAGGTTAAGTATTTTTCGACTATTTATGGTACTGAGACGTGGTCCTTAACTGTTGGCCTTTTGGAAAAATAGAGTCACACAGCGGGCAATGGAGAGAGCTATGTTCGGAGTTTTTTTGCGCGATAGAATCCGAAACGTGGATATTCGCCAAAGAACCAAAGTCACCGACATAGCTGTAAAAATCTGCAAGTTGAAGTGGCAATGGGCAGGCCACATCGCTCTAAGAACCGATAACCGATGGGGAAGAAAGGTTCTTGAGTGGAGACCATGAACCGGAAGACGCAGCGTAGGTAGGTCTCCCACTAGATGGACCGACGACATAGTGAGAGTCTCTGGCATGCAGTGGATGCAAAAGGCAGGCTGTCGTTCAGTGTGGGGGTTTCCTATTGTTGTTTTTTGTTTTAGTAGGGTTGCAATGAGTGCCGATCCGCCGTGAAGCCAACAAAACAAAAATTGCAAAGAAAAATGTATTTTATTTCCTTGTTAAATACCACAATGTCTTTAAAAGCAATGAGATTTAAAAAAATACAAGCGAAATCAAAATGCGCTTTGAAAAGTAGAGCAATCTCATCAATCTTGTCGTACAAATGGGTCTCCGTTTGACAGCCATCTCGCCTGCCGCGTTTTTCACAATTTAGAAACCTTAATTACATCTTTTCCTAATAACATCACGTGATTGTTCTATGAGCTTTCGATTACGGTAGAAAAAGGTATATTTCGATTTAATAGACATTGTTTTGTAGCAATCCTTTGACTAAGAGTTGCTATTTTATTGACTGAGCGAAAAGACTCAGATTCTAATGATAAGTCGACATTTCAGCGTGCATGGTTTGTTCGTTGATTCGATCTTCATGAAACTTTGTAGGTAAGTAGTTCATTTCAATACAGAAATCGATCAAGGGGTTCCGAATATTTATAGGTCACGAGGTCACAGTTCGGGGTCCACTACTAGTATCCAGGTGATTTTCAGCATGCATCTTCCAAGTTCGGCGTGCTTCGGTTACCCTCGTGCAAGCTCGGCTCTGATCGTGCGTCGGCACGCGACGGTCGCGCGAGCTGCAGCTGCGCGGTGAGGCGGTGACCACTTGCGCAGAACCGATTGTTCCAAATTGAAAATGGTTACCCGATTACTATTTTTTCTTCTAAATTTGTTTTTATAGCCAGTAAAGTAGATTTTTCACAATAAACATTAATTTGAACTACAAAATAGACTAGAGTTTTCTAGTTAAAAGTTTTGTTTTCGTTCCATAATAAACCTGGGGTTGCCAGCTCAACTCAGTAAACTTTTATTCGAAGTCATCAACATCATCATCATCAGCCAGATGACGTCCACTGCTGAACATATGCCTCCCCCTTTAACTTCCACACTGAACGACAGCTTGCCTATTGCAAAAAAAAACTTTTTTTTAAAGTAAAACACTTTAAAAAAAAAACTTTTTAATAATGTTATTTATGTAACTTTTACGTTTGTACGTCTGTAAGTCAAATTTTTTACTGAGATGGAATCAATAACTTCCTTGATTATATTGCGCTTAGCTATAGGCAATGGTAGGTACTGAAGGAAAAAAAAAATTACTTTACTATAAACACAACCCGCTAATTGGTCATAACGATGCAATTTTCTTTGATTATTAGAACAAGCGTTTTTTAACGTTGGACCCGGGTATGTCCTAAAACTGCGACCAGAACCACCGGAGGATGGGCAGCAGCGTCCTGTTAGTACACGGTGAACGTACTGCAATCTTCAAGCCGCCTGCCAAGCGTGGGGATTATGGTAACACCCCTCTCTAAGAGGGAGGCTTTGTACAGCAGTGGACATTTAATGGCTGATGATGTGTGTGATGTGTTTTTTAACGTCTGTACAATTAAATTCTGGAAGAAATTTATATGAGTATGTATACAGATAAAAATCAATGGCTTTTATTTGTTTTTAATGCCTGGTTTTTTTGTTTAATTTTTATTTTTATACATTTTTATTGTCAGTACCTCATGTAGTTTTTCAGAGAATAAGATGTGTCCAACATTTATATTTTTTAATAAGTAGGTACTTACCTAATAATAACGAAAATTTACAACACTATTAAAACAACGATCGCCTAACATCAGGCGAGTTGGCGGCCAAGCTATATAAAACAAAAACGATCAATCTATTTTAGTATAATATTACCAATAAAACGTATTGCTGTACTTTCAGAACAACATAGCCCCCCATTTTATTTTCGATTTGCCTCTCTGTCTCTTGTTTTCTTTCAGTAATTAGTTGTGCAGTAAAAATGTACCAATCCTAATACTACTTATCTTTATTTTGCACTTCTTGCACTTATATCTAGGTCGAATACATAAAAAAATAACTAAAAACAGTCAAGCACGTTCCGGTTCCATAAATCCACAATTGCCATAAAAACGCGAGCGCAAGTGCCCCAAGGGCCGGTGTCCTTGGCGCGGGTGTAGCGTTTCTGGCAATGAGCGTGTGACCCAAATCCCTTGAGCATGTGCGCAAGCGCATATGGCGCACCGCTATTTTTGAATATCGAACAAGTTCAAGTGCTGGGTCGTGTTTTGGAAAAATAATACATGTGACTTTTCGATAGTGGTCAGGCACGCTTTAGAACTTGGATAATAGAATGTTACAGGTTTTAAATCTAATACAAAATTTAGTAAATATTGAAACACATAAAACTAAATTAATATTAATTTAAATTTAACTAAATAGTGTTATACTTTTGTTACTCAAGGCTCTAACCTGGACTTTTGAGAGGCATTGGTAGAGTTGAAATCAACATCAGTAGGCTGCTTAATATAAAATAAGTACCTGGGTGACCGAGCGTTGCTCGGTTTAAAAAAATATCTAGATATGTACAAAATTTCATCCAAATCGTTAAAACCGTTTCCGAGATACGCGAAATAAATTTATATAATATACAAGAATTACTCGTTTAAAGTTATTAGGTGATTTATTAGGTGATTTGATTTTAACACTTCCGCCCTGGAGCTTAGGTTCTTAGTTCATGCGGTTTTCACTTTCAAATGGCCGGCTAAGGCAAGCCATAGGTCGGGTTCTCATTTAGCCCCACGAAACCTCGTCAAGGAGCTCATCAAACAAGTGTTAAATTGCTTAGAGCTTAGCTGTCTGAGCCTCCAACAATAGGGTTAGCCACTTATTCTTTAGGAACTTGCGAATATGGATAAAACCCAAAAAGTAAGTCGATAGTTGAGGGTGAGGGACATCGTTTACAGTGTTTATTATAGCGACAGTATTTATTCGAGTTGAGTACTCTTCAGTGACCTCTTTTTATTCGAATTTATGTCAAAATGAAAATTAGAAAACTTTTAAGCCGTTAAACGCATCTATTGGATGTATAGAAAACTACAAAGAACATTTCCCACTATCAGTTCACGTAGAACAGACTTAAACCAGTCCCGCCTAAGTTACAACGCAATTTAGTAAAAATACGGAATACCAAACAAAGCTTACGAGCAGTAACGTTTCTAGGTAATGTCCCATTCATTGACTATTTAATTAATCAGTCGGCAAAGCTATAATATAAATTTAAGGTCGCAATAAACTTCTTTAATAGCCGTTAATGAATTGGAGCTCTATAACAGGTAGTTCTTTTTATTTTATTTAAGAATATTTAAGATTCCAATGAAATAGTTTTGTCACCGGAGGGTGCTACCAGATCTGCCGATCAACGGTCGCTACCCTTATTAAAGGGTCCCGTAAAGTTACGAATTTAGTTGCGGGTCCCAAATGTCGTGTGAAAACTTGAAATTCGAAGTTGGTCGTTAAGATGGCAGGTAGAAATAGCAGAATTGTTATCGAATAGCAAAGCAATTGCTAGAACAGTAGAATAATCTATATACACCATTTACTATTAATAAAAAAAGGGTATTTGATATAAAATTAATAGGTCCTTTTTATGACATAGGTGACAAATATGCAGACGGGCTGCATGTAAGCAGTATGGTATGAAAAGAAATGAGAAAAAAAACCAGATATGCATCCATAAATACATTAAATAAAATTACATTACTTAATTGATGATTAGAAAATGAAAAAAATAATTATAACTAATGTGGTTAGGATATTAAAAATTGAAAACTAAGATTCATACCCTATGAATACTCGTAACACCAGAAACATCGAAAACTACGTTGCTGACTCTTTAAGGACCTCTTCACTCGCCTTTTGACAAACCCCATGTTGAAGCTTCTCGGAAACACCGCGAAAGGTAGCTCATTTCACATTTTGCAGGTGTGAGGCAAGAAAGATCACGTAAATCGCACACTGTGCTTTTTCATCTAATAAATGATTATGAGGATGAGCTTCAGGCGGTGGCGGGTGGTGCGATGGTAAAATCACGACGCCGGCATCAGATCAAACTGTTCTTCAAAACACTCACCGTTGAAAATGCGAAAAAAGATACCACCCAACGTCTCTGCGCATGTTGAGTGGCCTTAGGTGCTCGGTGTGTATAAAGTTACTTGTTACAGCTAAAATCAGCCTGACGAACAAATGCCATTTAATTTATCTATAGTAAAACGTTGAATTACCGACGCATAAAACGATGAACAAGAAATATTTGTCGTAACTATCTGCCGTCTTTCAACTAAATTATATACGTGGATAAAAAATGTTCACACACAATAACGAAAATAAAAAATATAAAGTTTTCAGTCAGGTCTCTGCCTAGCTGTTATAATTTTCCTTCCAATTGCAGTGTAAAAAACTGCATCCGATTTTATTTATAAATTGCTAACATAATTATGTAGAGTTAATAATATATACAGTTGTTTTTTCTAAAACTAATAAAATTTTAAAGTATTTGAACGTTAACTTTGTTCAACGTGGAAATCGCTCGTAAATAATAAGAATCGAAAAGTTTTATTATTGAAACTGACGTGGTTTTCACACATTTTATTTATATTACACAGGAATTACTCACGTAAGATTAAGCCGGAGTCAGATTCAGTCAGTCAGTCGGAGATTAAGATAGTCGGAGTAACCGGCTTAATCTTACGTGAGTAATTCCCGTGTAATACATATAAATAAAAAAAAAACGAAAAGTTGATTAGAAGTTTTTTTTTTTGATTGACAAAAGTCAAGCAAAATAAAAAGTCAGTTTAGTAAATCAAATTAAAAAAGTTCCCTATAAGAAAAAAAAAAAACTAGGTAACGTAAACAAAGCTCAAGGATATAGAATTGTTGTTTATCATTTCCTCAATATCATAAAGACTGAAAACCAGTTTTTGGAACATCATCTATTTTCAGTCATCGTTGTCTTCTATCTATCCTTATTAGTACATATTTGATTCTACATATAAACCAAAAATTTGATTGGCGTCTCTACACATTTTGCTGTCCAAACACGTAACCGGCTATTCTCAAAGGGGGCGTTCGTGTCGCGCTATTCAAATAATTAGAGTAGATACCGCCACTGGCTTCGAATTAAACCACATAAAATCCACGTCTCGCCTTTAACCACAAAAAACGTACACCATCGATGATATATCGAGCACTGAGTGAGCATTTATATCTACATTGTGTTACAGATCGGCAAACTTATATGTAAAATGGCCAAACGATAGAACTAAAAAAACCAGACAAGTACGAGTAGGACTCGTGCTCTGAGGGTTCCGTTGGTGGGAACCCTAAGGGCACAAGTCCAAAAAAAAACTAAAAGTTAAAATATTGAAAGACAAACTTAGTACGTAGACGGACAACGAAGTGATCCTATAAGGGTTCCGTTTTTTCCTTTTGAGGTACGGAACCCTAAAAAAACGAGAGACCAAGCAGGTCTTGTTCAGAAACTACGATAGTGGCTCACCTACTCGATTATCGACAATGTCGGTCACACAATACGTCCAAATGGGAGTATTACTTACTCAGCTAAAATTTTTACTGCAAAGCTAAAAGTGAGTTATGATTTTATGTTATAAGTTCATGGGGTCCCCTTGGAGTTAAGTTACTTGACCAATATGAACTAACGAGATGTAATTGGATTCGTTTTAACTGTCCGAGTGTCATAGGTTTTATAGTTGGATTTAGTTAGAATAGATAAATTGTTTCCAAGTTCTAAAATGTGTATTTTTTGTTTCGTTTTTAATGGTCTTTATTTGAATCATCACCTTTAGTCTTTTGGCAAAGGCTCCAACCATAGAAAAGAAAAAAAAAATAGAACGGCTGCGGAGTTCGACGCGTTGACATAAATAAGAATGTTCAATCACGGTTCTATCATAATGCCTGGCGACAGATTTTCCTTCTCATTTCCGTTCTATTTATTTATGTTTTTGTCCTGAGCATGCGTGGTTATCAATAGTAAGAATTTACAGGAAATTAATCTATTTTCTTTCTGTCCCTGTTTCAAAGAATCAGTAAATGTTGTACATTCTACAGACACTCTTAATAAAGACATATAAGTTAAACTGCACTTCAGTTAAATGTTTCCCATATTTGTGGAACATCGATTACATATACTCTGACCAAGTTTGGTAGACATCGAATTCAAGATGAATGGAACCTGATTACGATTACAATTGAGACCGGAGCGATGACCCGTCCAGTCCAGGTGTTGAGTGACAGTAAATATTAACTTATCAGTGGAAGTCGAAGAAATTACAGTTAATACTCTTAAAAAATGTGCAATAATTCCTAGATGTTTGAAACAAATTGCAAGAACAATATAAACGTTATGGAAGAAGTATTTGAAAAACTCGCGTCCATTGTCAGTCCTTATAACTTCGGCCATAGTATAATAATTACAATACATACTCGTGTTTAACATATTTTTCAAAACCGTAACCATTATTTTGCGTCACAGTGCCTCAAGACGAAGGTCTTTGACCAGTGTGTGTTGCCAGTGATGACATATGGTACTGATACGTGGTCCTTAACTGTTGGCCTTTAGGAAAAACTCAAACACACAGCGGGCAATGGAGAGAGCTATGCTCGGAGTTTCTTTGCGCGATAAAATCCGAAACGTGGATATTCGCCAAAGAACCAGTCACTGACATAGCTGTTAAAATTTGCAAGTTGAAGTGGCAATGGGCAGGCCACATCGCTCGAAGAACCGATAACCGATGGGGAAGAAAGGTTCTGGAGTGGAGACCACGAACCGGAAGACGCAGCGTAGGGAGGCCTCCCACTAGATGGACCGACTACATTGTGAGAGTCGCGGGCATCCAGTGGATGCAAAAGGCAGGCTGTCGTTCAGTGTGGAGGTTAAAGGGGGAGGCCTATGTTCAGCAGTGGACATCTTCTGGCTGATGATGATGATGATGATGAACCATTATTTTAAAGAAGCTGACATGGAACTCAATGGTTACTCCCTAGTTCTAGCGAGTAAACTAGCACATTACTAGTATATTGGTGTCAGTCAACAAAGCTGACCTACGATTACGTGGTTTAGATTGCGTTTGACTTCAATGAACGAGGCTTTATCGATAGAATTACATAACTTTGTATGAGTCTGATATTTATCTATAGATGGAAATTCTATTTGGTCGATAATATTGGAAAAGATCAACCAAAGCATTGGATTTTGAAATGCAAGAGCCACGTCGTTATAAACGAAAAAGTTTCCATTACTGCTGAAAATACTGAAGAAGAAAATACGTTTTATAAATGTGACAAACACAATATGTGAAAAATTGCGAGAAGGAAAATAAATAAGAAAAAACAATCAAGGAGGGATAGGAAGCATAAGTAAAACGTTGTTATTAACGTTACTTAAAGACAAAAAAATACCCGGGTATGTCCTAAAACTGCGACCAGAAGCCGCCTGCCAAGCGTGGGGATTATGGCACCCCCCCCCCCCCTTAGGGGGAGGCTTGTTCAGCAGTGGACGTCTTCTGGCTGATGGTGATGATGATGATGAAAGACAAAAAATAGATTTCCAGGGACGAAATGCTTTTTCATGTTGCCTAACTAAACCAAGGTCCACGATTTTTATCCTAGCATCCATTCTCTGCTTAGCTTTTTTTTGTTTTCCTGTTTTGTCCTATGGTATGTTTATGGTTTGCAAAATAGTTATTTATCTTACTAAGACCAAAATAATTAGTACTTACAGGTTTAAGAACCATTGGATGCGTGTTAATAAAATGTCTTTAGAAGAAATAGGGTGACATTTCTAAGTATAAGTGTTATTATGTAGAAATGTTGGTCTGTTCTGCAGTTCAGACTTCGTTTTTCAATTATGGGAAATCTTGCTTTGCAAGAAGTAAAGGTAACATGTCATCCACTATCTTGACTTTAACGAAGGCGCGTTCAAAAAACCCTTCGCCTCCGGTGGTCTGCTGTCAACGCGACAGTCGCGCGACAGGCGTCGTTGATATGCAGAATTAGATAGCTCACAATTACTAGAACAATTGAATACTGTGCATACTAGAAATGTACCTAATATATCAAAGTACATAGCACACGCGTTTTACAGAAAAAAAACATAAAAATAGTAATTAGGAAACGGTTGTTGTAAAGAAATAATGGTAATTTGGATCTGATTGCACATTTTCGTTTGGAGCGGTTGCAAAGCGAAAACTAATTACTTGACCGTGCTGTGACCGGAGGTCGAGCCTTTTTTACACTAAATGATTTTTAACTACTTTTTTACTATTTTAAATTTTCGGATTTTAATTGGCCAATTTTGATGAAAAGTTAGTACGTTATGGTTTGTTTTTAAGTAGCTCATAATAATATTTAAATTAAAAAAATATATACATATATTTTCTATTAAGGAACAACGAATTAAGACTTTATTTTGCTTAGTTTTTGAAAAAGCAAAATTTATCACATTGATTACTTACAATCAATAAACCAGGCTATAATTATCAATAATTAATTAATAATTATTGATAATTAATTATAATTAATAGCACGATATAATTTACTATTGAAATATATACATACCAGTTTTCATAAAAACGGATGCTACTCATTCATTACCGATTTTCTTTACGTTTCTACGCATAATAATATGAAAATGACCAAATGACTGTCCAGGACGCTCTTTGTTTCCGCCGAATAGTTACAAAGTATGAAATGGACGAGTTCTTATAGCTAATTTCATCTTTCACGGCCATTAGTGAAAAGCGATACCAAATTGAGCTACACTATCATTTGGTTCATTGCTGTTTCGAGCCGCTACGGTACTTAAAGCGTATTAAAACGCTAACGTGTTGGTACTGGAAGCTACTCATTACCATCGGCACCGCCCAGAAGTGTGGTGTTCGATGGAATACGCGATTATAATGCATGAGATACGAAGTAATCGTAGTGGAGGTTTTCCGCAATCACGCAATCGTACATCTTCAAGCTCAGAGCAAATAAAAATACAGAGGGACTACCGCGCACACGCAAAGTGAAGCCACTTTTGGAAACATGTGTGCGTAGTCGAAGTTCGTGTCGTATAATTCATCAAAATAAGTGATAATATAAATACTTAAGTGTGGAAATATTCCATCCTTCTTCTTATTTACTTTTGTGTTGTTTTTACAGTTCTCAACACTGCAAGACGTCATTGTTTCTTTTTAAAACGGATGTTTTCAGTACGACTTTCTGACAAGAAATTCACGTAGTTTTGAATGCGTATGTGTAAGTATTGTGAGTCGTGTATTTATAGGGAATTCACGTAGTTTTGGAAGAGATTTTGGCGTCACTTTGGCAGTGCGCCGTAGGGACTCTGTATTTTTATTTGCTCTGAGTCTTCAAGATAATACGACTAACCGAGGAGCAACGGTGATAGAACAAACAAAATGACAGGCAACGTTATAGTTCCACACCAAACGCATACATTTGTTTTGACTGAATCTTCGATAGAAACGCTGTAGGTTAGAATTTTCAACCGCAATCAGACATGCTAATTTTCTCAGTAAAAAAATCTCGGTACAAAAATAAGAGACATTCTCATAGTATTAATATGAGCTTTCATCTTGATTAACTGCTTTATAATCACGGAGCAATCGGATCGCATTTATCAGCTGCTAACGAGCCGATAAATTGATCACCATAGATAGACCCATTCACAAACAAATAACATTACAAAAATATCTGTCCAAAAGCAATTTGTTGATGGCTATTTCTAAAAGGTAGCGCCTCATGAGCCACATCACTGTAATAATCTTCGGTATTCGTTATAAACTCTTTTTGGATCTTCTCGATAAAGAAGCCACATTTAACAAAGTATGGAGATAACGTACAGGATATACTAATTCAAATCCAGTTTTATATATCTTTCTCTTCAAACTCAGATAACGCTATCTGGATCGACGTTCCCATAAAGCTTAATAATATTTTACGACATGTTGCTTAATTCATCAACTTTAATAAATGTTTGAGTGAGCCATAGCGCCAGACATTATTTTCTTGGAATTTGAGTTGGTAGTTTTGTTTTTAATACTTATTTGTAGGTATGATTTAAATATGATTGTGACAATTTGTCAATTTTACGCTTGAAAACATCTTGGTATTTCCGACCGCACCATCCTGGTCCATATACCACAGAAAAGTCGTTGACATTCAAATCTATCATGACAGGTCATTGTCTAAGGCTAAGGGTAACCGCATCAATTTTCTGTTCCACTAACCAAGGTAAGGCACGAGCCGTATTCGATGAACTGCGACGGAGCGTCTCTCTTTGTTTCGTTAAAGGTAAATCGGGTTTGAAATTCCGATAGTCTATTAAGAGAGCAATAAAATTTTCGATGTTGGAGGGGACCACCAGTGGAGGTGTTGGACTTCACTTGGAAGCATCAATAATTAAGGGTTAAGAGCAAATTGTTTCGTGGTTCCGGTATTGGAGGGCCATTGCGCGAGTATTTTGATTGATGTTGAGCTACTGGATATTGAAGATCAATTTTGTATGCGGTAGAGCTACCTAGTACTTAACTGTTGTGAAAGGTTAATTTGGATAAAAATCGAGACTAATTCTTCGAAAATACCTTGTGTTATTTCTGGCTTACTGGCTTTCCATAATTTGAATTCACGTGTCCATCAACATTGGTCAAGAAAATTAAAATAGATGTTATACCTGACTTGATTTTAAAGCGCCTTTACTCATATTTTTTTTTATATTTTTTATTTCAAGTGCATTTTTATTTCCTCTCATGAAGAAAGCCTCATGAGATAATTTTTGCATCATACATCTAGTACATTTAGTAATTTTTTTAAAGTTATATGAGATATCAAACAATCCATAGTCACTGTCAAGCAAACTAAGACACGTTAAAGTTTAGGTCATTTCCTAGTAATGTGGTGGAGACTTTACTAGAGGTTTCTATGGAGCAACATAAAAATACATGTTTCACCTCGTTTTATGGCTTTTCCATATGTCATGAATATGTTCACAAACAATAAATAACAATTCAACACTAAATACTTTATCAATCAAAAACACAATTTTACGAAAATAATGCAATGAAGCGACATGTTTTTTTCAAGTTGGCGCCAAAACCCAACAAGTATTTCTTAAATCCTAAATCTCAAAAGAAAGTGACGGTGGTCCGTGACATAAAAAGCGACAGAAATGACGCCTTAGATATCTTAATTATCAAATTGACCATGACCAATGTTAATGATTATAATTGTCATTAAGGCAACAACAGACACGGCTAGGTGGTTAACCATAGCAAATCAGGAGATAAAAACAGAAATTTAAAGAGCAGTGCATGGGGTAGGGTTTTTGAAATACATCATTTCATTCTTGTTTTTAGTTAGTTGCGGTCTGTCTTCAAGTAGCGTTGGATCAGTTTCTAGCTAGACAAGCATGTTCTATTATAGACCGCATCATCACTTAACATCAGGTAAAGTGGCGATCAGCGCAAGTCTATTATTCAATAAAAAAAAAACAATGATGACTATGACAGGAACCTTGACATGAAATCAAAGGTACTAATAGTTTACATTTGGTTTTAAAAAAATATGAGAAACCTTACAGCGTCTATTAGAAATGAAAAGAGTTGAGTACCCGAAAAAACACTGGTATCCAGCTGGTCCACGATAAGACGTTCTAAAAAGACTGATTAAGCACACGAAAGCACGGATTGGAAAACACTAGTACACTTTTTTCATAGTGGAATTGGCAGTTTCGAAAGAGTGATATAGTAGGTACAATGATGATATTGCTGCCGAGTGATTTCTGCAGAATGAACAATGTATCCAATGGGATTTCTCATTAGCGACTACTCAGGAGCCAACTTTTAACATTTTCGCGGTCAGGTACCAGGTATCTTACTAAAAAAAATACGAAAAAACGTACAAACATTTAATTATCGTAATCACACTTAGGGAATGAGTTTCAAAAAAAAAAAACAACGATTATACAACTTTTAACTAATAACAGAAGTCTAAGTATCAATTTCCATATTTCTTACATCAAAAATGACGAACTTACATACAAACTTTCATCCCCTATAGGGGATAAATTTTTAAAAATCCTTTCTTAATTCTCTCTTAACTTACATAAGGAACACTTGTGCAAAACTTCATACTACCCTGCATACCGTGCGGCTTAGGTGTTGTGCATATTGTCTGTCAGTGAACGAGGAAATTCGCTTAGGATTTTAACACATTACACAACACACTACACAAACTAAGTGTTCCAATGCCAGGAACTTGGCGTGGTTAACTTTAAAATATTTAAATGCTTATTTAGTTAAATAAATTTTCTTTGTCTTTTTTTGTTACAAATTCCTTAGTAAACACGAAAGAGACTAGATCCTGTAACACAGGCTTCGCCTAGTGTAGGGACTAGTGTACACCAGGTAGTTTTAATAATCTAGACTAAGTTTAAAATATTATTTGAATAAACATTCTTGTAATATGTAAGTCTTACTGAATTAAACTTATACTTATACTAATTTTTGTAAAGTAGATATTAGGCACAAATTACTTTTACAAACACCACACATGCCACACAGGTTCCTAAGTCCGGACCAAAAAGTTAAACTGTAATCAACAGTAGCGCGACAGTCTATCTAATGGATAGTAGACGCATAACGAATGAGATGATGCGGACCTAGTAGAGTAATATGGAATTTATTATAACTGAATAGACAACCTTACGTAAAAAGAAATTGACGCCAGTAATAAGAAAAAGATAAAACATCAAAAAAAACATCATTGGTTTATATATGTATCACATTTTTCTCTATTGCATGCTGCCTTCTACACCTCCTGTATAAATCTTCCCTATCCTAAGGTTGCCTGAAAGGGATCGCCCTTAGCGATAAGTCCGCCAATTTTCGCACTAGTTTTTAAACTGTTTTATCGTGTGTATGCAATTTATGGTGTGAACAATAAAGATTTTATCTTTATTATCTATCAAAGAAGATAAAATACAGAATATTAACAACAAATAAACATGAGTTTTCTGTTTGTCTCGGTGGTAGCCATTACATCTTCAAGTAGGTACGACTCCAAGGGGGGTTTGACGATAAGTGTGCATTAAGTGGACAAAACGGGGTTGAAAGTTTACATAAAAATCCACGCGTACAAAAGCGCAGGCAACAGCTAGTATTTAATTAAGAAAATGTTTTTATCAAAGAGAAAATGAATAGCATCAATTAATCAATTCAAGAATCAGAACATAAATTTGGAATTATTACTTGACGCAGGAGCAGTATGAGTCTTAATTGTACCATTACTTTTAATTCAGACCAGTCCTTTGAACAATTTTTCTTCATACTCCATCCAAGAAAGCCGGATTACACTATAGCGGATTTAGTACCAGGTTTAATGATATGAAGTTAACGACGAGGTAATAAAATTTAAAATTGGAAAATTTTGATCAATTATTAATCAATAAAAAAAATGACGGCTATAGAAATAGACAGGTAAGGCAATGTGCTAAAATACAAAAATACACCATAATTGTCTTTACTACAAGTAGATAGCTTGGTCGAAAGTTTACTGATTCTGGCAATCAATATTGCTTATGCCCCCGACACTCCCATTTCAAACTTTTCGTAAGAGTAAATAAATATTTTACATAAGGATCTCGTATAACAGTGGGAAGTCGGGGTGACATAGTGGAAACTAGCTCTGATGCGAATGGTAGCAGTCACGCATGCGCCGGCCGATTAATTCAAACCAATCAGGGCCTGATTACACGCATTACATGCTTACAAACGAACATATAACACCTCTCTGATCTTTATTTCAACTGCATAAAGTTCATTTGCGTTGAAGTAACTAAGTTCTTGTTGGTTGGATCCAGAAGCGGGTTATCTCAAAGTAGATTTTACAAGCATTTCACGCAATGTCACTCGACGTCAAGAGAGGCGTAACGGCGAAACTTATCCTCCGGCGAATAGTTACTGAATAGACATAAATCTATACAATTAAGCCTTATTATCCAGGGCTTTGACTCTACTCTGCCTGGGACAGTTTTCAATTTGAATTTGCCTGGTGCATGTTGCTATGACTATGTTTAAAAAATGCTTTAGGCAACCAACATTTTAAATAAAATTAAGCGTAACATAAAGCTCTTGAAATCTTGGCTTTAAAATTTTCTCAAATTAGTTCAGATGTTAGACGAATCTACTGACAAAACGTATACAAGTAAGACATCATTGATTTGGGGGCATCAAATCCATTGCCACACTTTTCTAAAATGACCCATTATTAGGTGACTTCTTGTCAGCTATAATTTTGGACACCCACGTTTCTGTAAATGACTTCCGATCACGAGACGATTGGCACGACATCGATCAAGTCATAAATAGGAGAATTCGAAATAATTTGTATCTATTTGGCAAATCTTATTATTTCTAACAATGGACCTCCTGTAAGTAACCGTCACCGTTAGAGGTCTCAATTTGTCAGTTTTGTTAGATATCAACCCTTATGACTTGGAGTAAATGAGACATCACCCTGTGTGGTCATATTCTCTTGGAATCACACCTTCCTGTACCACGCAGAGCGCCGGACATAAGTTTTGACACCGTGCAGAGATACAGTAGAGATAAAAATAATCAGGCTGACCACAGTATGTGTCCACGTAATATTTCGGAAGCAAATAAAGCCTTTCTTTAGGCAAAATCTGACTTTGTTTCGTAGATTTCAAGGCTGATTTTAGAATATATATTTGCAACAAAAACTATTTATCATTCCGTACCCAAACACACCTTTGTACTATCTGATCTACTTACTTTTGCCACTTTTTGCTGCATTGTCTACCCAAAAATAATGGTATATTTTGACTTTTTGTTTTAGAACCCAAGATGTGAGCAAATAAATTTAGCAGAAACACTCATGGTGGCTTAAGCTTATCTTGACGAAGGATAGTGGTCAGTGAGATTAGGAGTGTTAAATCTGCTCGATACATGTTTTCGATGTTATGAGATTAAAATTTTCAAGAGGATCGTTACGGAACTGCAAAACAAAAACTACAAAAGTGAGCTTGGCTTTTGTGTGATTTCCTTTCGATTTCAACCGCGATTACATTTTTCGATATCATTAACGAAATCGAAACCTACGATGCGTTGAATGTCCTGGGTACAATGGGCAAACACAAAGCCCGGCGACCGCGCAATAAAGGCTCGCTTATTCCCGTCCAATAAAAAGTAAAATCTAGAGGAAGTGCACGTCGAACGGAAATGCAAACTGGCATTGTGCGAACTTGCACGTGTTCCGGCTCGTTTTGTGCGCGGAGCCCTGCGCTCGCGCACCACCGTGAAAGCCTCAACCAAAATTAACTGCTGTACCTATTTTCAGAATTTGATATTCCTGCAAAGGCAAATAATGTACAGCCACTTTATAAAAAAGTACTATATTATATAGAACAAAGTATATATCTTCTATACACACACATATATATATGTATTTTATATTTATATTTGTTTTATATATATAAAACAAATTCGGATTAGTTACACCATTTATCGTACAATTATTATCATACAAGAACGTCGGGACTGATTTTCGTGATTTTTGATATGTTGGATTTTTCTTCATCCCGAATAGCAGAATAAGTATTAAAATATGGAGAAAAAAAAAACACTAAAAAAATTCTATTACGAATATTCATTTTCCCATATATTTTGTAACGGCAAAAATTGGAAGTCTTATACATTATACATTGACAGAATATTATCATCATAGAAAGAAAAAAAAAAATTTATCGAAGTCAAAGGAGGTTGCTGTAGCTACCAAGGAGTTTGTTTAAAGGAGGCATATAACGCGAGTGAAACCGCGGGATTAAAACAACAACGACTATTCAGCTTACTTATTCTCAGTGTGTGCAATTCTCGTGTGTATTGAACTATTCGAACCGTCAAGTAAAAAAGCTAGACTAACTTTTTATAAAAAGGTGCAATGTAAAGCATATACAAAATTTTAAGAGAACAAAAAACATAGTCATAGTCATAGTACTTTATTGATATCAAATTACAGGTACACGTCATAAAATAAATGATAAAAAAATAATTTAAAATTATTACAATAATTATAAAAGAAATTACAGTTTCAAACAAAACAGAAAAACAATATTATGTTAATAGTCAAAAATAAAATAAAATAATCAAAATTAAATTAATTTCATCTTTGTCACGTCATTGAAATTATAGAATGCCTATTCGACAAGCCAGTTTTTTAATTTTTGTTTGATGGACTCCCTCGATGGAGCACTTCTTACCTCTTGCGGTAGCCTATTGTAAATGAGCGGTGCAGTCACATGCACCAATTTAGCTGTACTAGACATAGATAACATATACTTTCCAGAAATTACTTTTTACCAACCTTTTACAACTGACCATTTATCTAACAGGCAGAGGTGACCACAAAACTTACTGACATAAAAGGAATCTACCTACCAACCGATATATCACGTGCATCTTCTATTAAAGTTTTTTCAATACACTGTACCTACTATTCCTTCAAGCAAATTTTCAATAAGCGAAATAAAATACCAAATTTAAGCAAAAAATCTGTCGGTCGCTCAGCAGGGTATGTTTGTGGCTTTGTCGCGCCCACAACTTGACAAAAGGCAAATAAGAGAACAGTGCACATATCTTGTAGAAAAAATACCATCTAAATACCGTCCTATTGAAGTTTAAAAGCCGTAGAGAAACGCACATTGTTCGCAGGTCGATGCGGTGGCGATATTAGAGTCGTATTATTTCGCAATACCAAGTGCACCAACGTAAAAGAAACCGTTAAAATCGACGAAAAATCCTTTGTAACGAATAGCCATTACTGATTTTCAGATGTCACGTCGATAATTTTATTTATGCCTTCTTAAATACAATATTGGATGACCGCTACGTCGGCGAATCAAAGTGCTTTAATCCATCAGGGTGCAGGGTACTTGTTTGTAGAGCGTCGAGGCAAACATCATACTGGATGCGTTCAGAACAAAAACTGTAAGTAAGTTCCTCATAAACAGTGAGTTGTTTACTTCATGGCGGCAACCGCTTCGTCTTTTTTTCGGTGTTTTTTCGTCCACCGCGGTCCCAGGCCCGTGGCCGAATGTAATTCGACCTGATCGTATCTGGACTGTTTTTGTCCTGTGGTCAGAGACAGCTGTCCTATAAAGCGCCATGGTTTAAGCATTGTTTATAGACAACCATCATTATTGGACATTGCCAATTGAAAGAGCTTTTATCTTAATTTATACGTGCTTATTTTTTTTACAGAGCACAACTTACTAAAACTAGGGATCACTCCAATAATGCCAAATTGATTTTTTTATAAGTGAAATGAAATTAAATGTATCCATTAAAAGTCTAACTGTATTTGTAGTGTTAGTTTTAGCTTGTATTTTGTTTAGTTAATACAGGCACTTGCCCAGGAAAAAATAAAAATAGGGGCTTATATTTATCTTAAGTTAAAGTTACGATAAACTTTTGGCCAAAGAATTTTTTGATTTAAACAATTTCGAAAACCAACATATTAGTTTCGCTAAAAAACGAAGAGCTATGAATAAAATCTTAATCAGCGGTCAAATATAAAGGGATAAAAGGGCAAAGCCATTGATTAAAATAAACATATATGGTCCTAAAAATAGGCGGGCTGATTAATTTTGTGAGAGAAGCCGGCACACCCTTGGCTTGTGGAATTGAATTGGCGAAGAGCATAGCTAAAATTGACGCGATCATCTGAATTTGTAGGGTGACCATATTTAAAAAAAAATGCATAATTTATGACAAATCTTGTTTGAACTTACTTTCTGTAAACTTTCCAGCATTCAACAATTGAAATAAGAATGTAAAACGATACGATAAAAAAAATCATAGAGTTGGATGCCGTTACCTAGGATCGAAAAATAATTGGGACAAATTTCGTTAAAGTATCAGACACATCTGCAGTGCAAGTACCGTTCTTTATCGATCGCCAAAAAATCGCCAAATTCGCTAAAATGGCGTTTTGACGACGTTGCGAGTACCGATCTCCTTTTAGCGATGGGTCGCTAAATTCGCTAAGCAGTCGTTAAATTGGATCGAATTTGACAATTATGCAAGTACCGAACTTTGAAAGTGACATTTGAGGTCGGTTCAATCGTCAATAAAAAAGATTTTACCGATTTTTATATCAGGTTTTGAAACAAGCCCGATATAGCTTGGTGACTAATTTTTTATTTTGGAAAAATGGATTTAGGCTTAGTTTTATAGCTCAAAGAGCTCAAAGAATAGCGGAGTGCAGACAGAGTCAGCCATACGCTGCTTCGCCGCGACTTACGGGATATTAGTAATCCTCTGGAAGTTGCGGAAGATCGTTTCAGGACGTTCTTCCGCATTTCGAAGGACATTGCGCTGGCCCTCATCCAAGGAGTTGAATCGGAACTTAGAAAGACGGGGTCTCACAGTATACCCGTGCACATTGTTGTAAGTAAATAAATAAAATATTTGGGACATTTTTGCACACACGGTCATCTGACCCCAAACTAAGCAAAGCTTGTGATATGGCTGCCAGAGACTGATATACGTACATATATATTTTTAAATACATACTTAAATAGATATTAACACCCAGACATAGAACAAACACAAATGTTCATCACACAAATGTTTGTCCTAGATGGGAATCGAACCCACGCCCCCAAGCACAGAAGGTAGGTTCACTACCAACTGAGCCACCGGGGGAGTCCCTTCTTCTATGATTTTTAAATCTAACAATTAACCTATAAACTAAACTTCACAGAATATCTTACCCATTCATAATAGGTAATAAAATAGGGGTGGCTTTTTGGCGCACCGTCGGTGAGTGGGGACACTGTGTAAGTATTTCGATGAATTGGCTTATTAAAAATAGAAAGGGTTATTATTCAATAAACACCCAGTTTGTAAGTATATTTTTTATTAATTAACAAGTAGTCAATGTAATTTCTCATTATATAATAATTCTCATAATATAGAAATGACAAACTAAGTAAGCTATTTCTGTACATTTACATAACATTGCATGTACAGTACTCTCTCGCTAATCCACGACTCTAAAAGCAGACAGCTACTATAATCTGCCGTTTTTTTTAAAGTAAAAATTTGGAATCTGTAATCCTAGATTAGTCGTACAGTTACCGTCAGCTCGATAATCCGCCGTCTACGTATATAACAAACAAGCCGCACGGTCATAACCAACCACAGTTTAGTCGGTCTATGACAACCAAGGTTATTTTTGTTAAAGTTGTTGTTCATGTATATTATAATCCACTTTCTTCAGTAATCCGCTGATTATTATTGGGATTTTGTGATGGCGGATTAACGAAAGAGTAACTGTATTTAACAAGTGCCACAAACTATGCGCGCGCTCCATGGTTTAACAGGTGTCAGGTGTCACACCTTTAATATCTTAATTCACACATATCGTAATGTACTATTTCATTTGTCGCCGGTGACTTCAGTGGTTGCTCGGGACCTTCTGATCTTCTGAAGCTGGACCACCTCAACATGGTTCAAAGGATCTGCATTTTGAGACATCATACTGAAAAAGAAAAATTCACATGATATAAATCAAATAGTATTTTTCAGTGCCTAACCAATATCTCACTACCGTACTAATAATACCTACACCATGTTCTATAAACTCACCATGCAAATATTAATTACTTTTATTGTTTTAGGTGACTCTAGCTATGCCAGACCTTTTGGGCTGGATAAGCACACCGATACAAAGCTATAAAGATTGTTTAGCAACTGCATTCAGCGCACCAATTGGATTATTAAAGCAGTGTTTCGGTGTCTCCGTAGGTGCAGAGTATTAAGTTACGTTCATTGCTGTTGCCTGCTGATCCTCCGGTGGTACTGGTCACAGTTTAAGGACACCCCGGTCCATCCTATATAGTACGCAATACCTAATGTACTCGTACTTATTAATAAAATTTTAATACATAATTATGTTTTAGCATTTTTCATATCACCCTGATTTCATATGAGCCTCCTGAGCACCCTCAGGAAGCTGATGAGCATTTGTGTGAGAGCTATGCAGCTGGTCACGGCCTTATTTATACTGTAAACAAAAGTCAGCGCCTGGTCTTTCAGGGCGGACAAAGAAAGTTTGTTGTAATGCCCACTGTAAAATTAAATGGCTCGTCTTTACAAAGGGTAGATGTGTTTATATATCTAGGCCATCTAGTGACGCCTACCCTTAAACATGATGTTTGCACAGTGCTCGATGGAGGTCAAAATAACCTTATTTTTATTTATTTTTTAAGTTGACTTATACTGTTGGACTTTTGGCCTCTGCAGCCTAACTGGACTAGTTAGCGAACGCAGAGTGCGTTCGGCATAACTTTGTGATAACCTTATTTAGAGCTTACTGTACCTTTTATACCTGCAGCCTGTGGGCTGACTACACGCAAAAATTATACAGCGCCTTTCGCGTCCAGTTCAACAACGCGTTCATGAATGATGTACCGGTACTGCAGTGCGACGACAATGTTTGCTGAAGCTCGCGTGCTTTTATGCGACGATGCGGAATGCGGAAGAGAGGCACTTTGCTTATGATGCGGGTGTCGGCGGATGAGCAAACAGCATGCAGGCTGCGCTTGCGGACAGACTGGACTGTCCCTATATTAACCAGTGTTGTCGATTGCATGTTCAGCACCTTTGTCTTTGATATTAATCATTATTACAAACACCAACTTTTGTTTTGTAAATAAAAGTATAAATAACCTCTAATTCAAAGATCTATAATTTTTCTCGAATTATTTTATGACCATTGATACAGAGTCGTTCAGTCGGAATATTATCTTATATAAGAAGTCTTACTTTTCCCTTTTCTATAAAGAAACGTCTTAGCCACAGTCAAAGTCAAGTAAATAAAGTCACAGTCAAGTGCAAGTCATGCCCTAGCTAAATGGTGGAGATTACTTAGAGGCTATACGGAGTTTTAGAGCCATCACGAAAATTCCATGTTTCACCTTCCTAGATCATTTTGCCACACTCGAACTCAAACACGAACTCATAAGTAAGTAATAATCTACCATTATTACGCATTATTAGTCAAAATAACTTAGGAAAATAACACTATGAGACGACATGTTTTTGCCACGTTGGCGCCAAAACTCCCGAATGAACGATTTCTTTTATTCCTGAAATTGCCATCCGTAAATATTCAAAATAACTAGTCTATGAGCCAAAAGCCTCAACACGGGGAAGAAAAAAAAAAAAGAACTAGTCTATGATTTTACCGACTGAACCGATAGTCACCCGTCGCTAAAAGTTAACGACACCACTTCGGTACTCGCAAATGTATTGACGATTCGTTACCTCTACCGACTGAAACGATTCGATAACAGACGATCGCTAAAGAACGGTACTTGCCAGATTCGCAATTCTCATTCTTTCAAATAAAAATAACTATTTCACAAGAACAATATGCTTTCATAACAATCTACATAATCTACATACAATCATAACATCACAATATACTTAAAAAAATCGGTAAAATATTATTTTATGGTCAATCTAAACTGCCGTTTAACGGTTTAGAAACGCGTTATTAATATTTATGGTAACACATAAACGATTGTTGTTTTTTTTTCTTATTTGTTTAACAGCACGAAGGTTACAGGTGCCGACTTTGATCTGAGCCGAAACTGTATCAAAATTAATATAAAAAAACATGTTGAACTCCACACACCGTGAAATTTAAATTTATAGATTTCAACCCATAAAAGTTGGTTTAAAACTTAATCTGAGCAGAAACTCGGTCGTAAATATTAAAACAAATATATTTCAGACTATAGCTTTGAGCAATAAAAAATGTACTCATTTGTGTGTGTCATTTCTTTAGATATCCGTCATATAGTATACTTGTGACCACTGCAGTGTTCGATACGTAAGGAATTAATATAAAACACACGCGATATATCCATTAAAATAAATTAATAAAAAAAATCCTTCTGTGTTAAAATTTACCTAACCTACGTCAAAAAGTTGTTACTTTATATAGTGCTTCTTTTTCTCAAACAAGTAGGAACTAAAATTGATCATCATCATTATCAGCCTATCATATTATCATGTTGGAACAAAGGCCTTCTCTCAGAGAGAGAGAGAGAGAGAGAGAGTGAGAGAGAGAGAGAGAGCCTGGACTCTACCACCTACCATACTGGCCCAGTGTATGTTGGTGAATGTCATAAACTGCTAAAATACTTAAATTATCCGGAACAAAATATACTTTAAAGTTATATGATTATTAACGGGATATTTACCGTGGTAAGGTTGTGGAATGAGCTCACGATATTTCGGCGCAGCTACTTGCACCATATTCACGGGAAGACTGAAAATATATTTTGCCAGAGAAAGAAAGTCACTGACTTAACTCAGCATGCTGAAATGCAATAGGCCGGTCATATCTGTCGTAGAACTGATAACCATAGGGTTAGACCAGTTCTTGAATTGACACCTCGAATCAACAATCGTTGCGGATCGACGGAGGAACGTTAGATATAAGTAAGGAGGTTGTAAAGTAGGCTGAGAATGGTAGTGAAAAGCTGAAGTGAAGTGTGTGGTGTAGCCTTGGTGCCTGGGCAATAGAATACGGCATGGGTATCCTTTGCATGGAGTAAAAGGCTACTAAAAGAAGACCTCTGGGATCGGGATGGTCGAAGTTGGGGCGCTGACCATCCACCCAAGCGAACCCCGGGAGAGGACGACAACGTTGTGTGACCAACGTTGTCGTGGGCGGAGGAGCCGAGACAATACGCAGTTGTCTCAGGAGGGGTAGCGAAGTGCTAAGGGCTCCGGTGCGATCCTCTTAAGAGCCTGTAGCCTTCTTTTCAAATACTAAGGCTGGTCATCCGGTGGGTTTTAGTGGGTATTATCCCACATAACCTAGCTGCACTCCAGTGTAGCCTTTGGAAAAAATCCCCTCAAAAAGGCTGCCTGGCGTGACCTAGGAGAGGCCTGTGTCCAGCAGTGGACTAAGATTGGCTGACTGTGATGATGATGATGAGGTAAAATTATACCTCCATAAAATTCATATTAATAGCCGTTTTTATAAATGAAGTTTTAATAAAGCCGCAATTATTTAATAAAGTAATTATTACCTATTAATTGAGCTTACGAAGCTACTTTATGGTAGCTTTGTACTCCTTAAAGCGACTATTAGCAGCAATTATGTTAATTAAATTTCTTTATGATGTTAGTAAAGTGTACCTAAACGTTGCAGTTTACTAAGAATTTAAAATTATGTATCTCAATATTCACAATATTATACTCACTATGACTTTGTCTGCTGAAACAAAAAGCTGTAGAAATGCGTAATCTATGTACCTAAGACAAAGAAAAAGTAAGAGCACAAAATATACAGGGTTACTGGTAATAAGTTCCAATAATTACAACAACAAAAAAACATATTAAAAGCAAAAAAATACGTATGCCAAATACTGTGCGTAATTACATGCATAATTTTCATGGGTCAGGCTAAAATAAATATACACATGAGAGAACCTTTACCTAGTAAGTATTAACTTTAAATCTGGTGAACCTCAAATTCAAGTTCTTGCCCTACCGATTTTATGACGCCAATCAAGCCATTAGTCCTATTAAAGACCATTATACCTATTATTATATACGAGAACCCGTAGGAACATCTCATAAGTGATGCTGAGAAATATAATCAACTCAAAACAGTATGTGTAACATTATTTTATATGGCCCATAATATCTGATTGGATTTCATTGACTATGAGAAAGTGGCTCCTGATAAAGAATCAATTGCGCTCTTGATGGCTGTAGTTGATGAATTTTATGGCAAAATATGTGACTAGTTTTACTAACTACATGAATTTATAAAGGTTGTTTTCAAAACAATAACAGTAAATGCGTTACTTTTGACCTTTGTCGGCTTATTTCCCTTACCGCTGCCTGAATGGGCTTTCCCCGTAAGTTACAATCTGGGTGTCTTTAAGTCGAGAGTGAATCGGTTTCTTCTAGGTAAGCGTGCTCCATCGTAGACCGCATCGTCGCTTATTATCAGGCGGCACAGAGCAAGACCATCTATTATTTAAAAAAAAGTTATTATCTCACAATTTATCTGGTGTCGATGTGTATCCTCGCTAAATATTTACAATATTTAGTGAAATTGTAAATAAACAAGCCTCAACATCTGGCGATGTCCATGTCCTTTTGTAAACTTGTAGGGCTTCATAGCTCCTGTGTGCTTGTGGCATGTCATTGTTTTATAGTAGGTACTTTTATTTTTTACCATAGTGCCACCTGTTACTACGAGTATAATTTGTAACAAGCTTGTTCTCGACTCAGAATCAGAATTTAATACCGACATAAATTTTAAGTTTTAATTTTGTCATTCTTTTTTATTTATACAGGGTAACACTAAAAGTTGGTAGTAAGCCAAAAAAATGTCATTGTATTCATAATTGCTAGTTAAATCACAAAAAAAACATCATTTTTATATTTCCTTAGGTGTGAATTAAATTTTTCTCCGAAAAAAACCTGGCAATTTCTTGGGTTGTCCCTTAAGCAAAAATTGTTTATACTGATGAGTGCATTGACCTTCTTTAGAATTAGCATATTATTGTATAAAGAAAATATACATTTTCTAGAGTGGAAACTGTGAATCAGCTAAAATAGGGTTCCTTGCGTTTTTACGGAGTGATGATTTTCGAAGATGAAGCAGGGGCTTAGGTAGGTAGGTTGATAATACAGCAAAACTCTTATATCTAAACCAGAAATTGTTCATGGTTTTCAATTTAAAGTTTGTGTATTGCACTCAACTCCTGGATTAACAAAGGTTTTGTTATTATGAAAAAATATATGTACATCTACGATACGGTAACGTCGTGGGCGCAGTCCTCCTTTTTTGTCGATTATTAGTTTAAGCAGGTACTATACAAAAAAGTGCTAGTACTAGTGCTAGTTCTTATAAATTACTATTATAAATAGTTAAAATCAAGAACCTAACCTGCGAGATATCTCACAGCTTCATAATTGGCTGCACAGTAGTGAAATATCACAAATAACGGTGCCGTTACACGTGAAGATTTTAATTTCGTGATAGCATCAGACACATTGGAAGTCTTCATTGATTTTTTAAATATACATAGTAAATGATACCAATTTACTATCATTCGAATTATTTGTAATCGTTCAAATAGCTATCAGGTGAATTGAATCCCGATACCCAAATGCAATTTGTGAAAATTATATATTAATATAATATTTGAGGTGTATAGGGCATGCAATCCGGATACCGATCGGAATACCGGGATCCCGAAATACCGGGATCCCGCAAACATTTTGCGGGACTAATCTCGGTCGAAAATTATACGGAATTCCAAAAATCGTGGATCATACATGTTATTTTGCGCGCAGCGACACGTGGAAGTGATGCCTAAGGTTTGGGATGCCCGGGAGAGTAGGATAATGGTGTGAGGCTGCGGGGGAGAGAATTCCCCCCTCCCACGCCCTATGTTTGTTTACTTAACATATTTTATTTAATTTTTTACTTTGTCTAAAAATATTAATAAACATTTTAAAATTAACCAATAAGCTTGTTTAATTTGAGTTAAATTAAAACCATGAAAACGAGGTTTATTAGGTCTTTATTACGATATTTTCAGAGGTCTAAGTGCAACCTTCTGGATCCCGAAAATGCCCGGGTCCAGCGGGACTAAGATGTTTCAGTACTTCAATGGCCTGGATTGAAATTATTTTGCGGGATTTCATGCCCTAGTGGTGTAAATGAGAGTAACGAACTGTGCTCATTTTAATATTATATAGTTTGTTCTTAGCAAAGGTACTGGGTCATGTCACAACCCATGTTTTGTAGTAATTATAAGTTTAAAATGTGAAAGTTAAATAGGCAGGGAATTTTTAATTGAGTCTCTAAGTCCAAGCAATATTTTACACCATAAAAGGTTTGCCCCTAATTAAGACGTTAGTGTCAGTATAAAAAAGTCTATCGGCTCGGACCTACAACCAAAATATACGACAACTCTGCCCTCTAACACAAAGCGACCGAACTAATAGCCTTCTTTATTTCACCCAAAACTTATTGGATATTTTCTAAACAAGCCATTTATAGATGTTGATTGGTTAAAGTGAAAGGATGAGAATGCTCAACCATGCTCACTCGAATTTGCATTTTGTTGTATCACTGGACTCTAATGAGGTGTTGGAGAATTAATTCGAGAGATCTTCTGATAGATAACAAGATTGTAACGATAAAACAGTGATACAGAACTTTTCATTTGAAGTTTAACTGGTGACTTCCGATTTCGGATTTTCATTGGACGTAAACCATTTTAATTGGCCGAGTTTCTTAACTATTGGTTAAGAGCTTCCGTTGAGATTCGTAAGATAATTTGTGTCTAGCTTGAAAATAAAATGTCTGCAGTTATTACTGAGCTATTATATTCTATGGCAGCCATAAATCTAATCGGCACGTCTGATATAGAATCAATCGTTGGTAATAAGGGCCACTGATCATCGCTAACAAGCGGCACGTGGTCATTAGAGTCGTTGAATACAAAGCTAGGAGCTCGGAGTATCAGCCGCAGATCTATATGGCTATCTCGCCTAATAGCTCCACGATGACTTTCTATAAATTAATAACAACAAGCGTTCGGCCGCCGATGATTGGACCGGCTTAATGAGGAAGCACATCTTCATCTCTGCTTCATAACAATGTGCTCGTGTTTTTATTAACTCGTTTCTCTTTTATTTTATAGATTGTAACTTCTGGTTGCGTCCGGAGTTGATACGATCTTAAATCATAAGTGCGTTATTAAAAGCACCGATTGTCTTCAGTAAGAATGTTAACTGCTATTGTTTTGAACCGTTATTTATTAAATTGATTTCAGCTACTGCTGCATCTGCGTTAAATCACGGCTGTAAAGAGCTTTGTTACGGCAATCTGTTATGTTTAATACGTAAATTTTTGTATGTAGTGCTCCATAAATATTTTACAACTGAGATGGTTTTACAACGGTGTTACTTCCTTCGGTCGTGGCTGGCGGCGGATTCGATGCAACCGGAAAGAATTCGTTACGCCATAATTGCAATGTATACCGGGACTACTTTCCTTTGAAACTAGATTTATGACTTACTGAATTTGTGTTTGAATTGAGTAAATATCTGTGTTTGGATACTATGCGGATTTTCCTACTGTTTTAAATGTTTATCGGGACTTATCGTGCATTATTTTATTTAGGTAAACATAGGTACCTTTCGCCCGACGTTACGCTCATGTTACATTGGGTGTTGTCACGAGCTGATTGAAATGTCCAGATGAATTTGGCGAGAAGAGATGGTGTTTTGTTCTTCCACCCTCACTTGATCTTGAAAAATCGTAGAGTTATACACAACACTAGTCAGTGTTGTGTATAACTCTGCGTATCGGAATAACAAAACTTTTTAAACATGTGTTCAAAATCGGGAAAGTTTAAAAGTTACTTTTTCTTCTCTATATTTTTCCCGTTTTCCTTATTAGTAAAAACTTACCAGGTAACTTGGGAGTTACAACAAAATTATTAATCTAGCAAACTAGAAGTAAAAGCGTCAAAGGCATCGCAATAAATAGCATATTGTCCGCAACCATGAACATTAGAAAGCTGTACCATTCCAAAAGCTTAGATCATTAAACTGAACATGTTAGAAAGTCAATGAATATCGCACTAAACGATAATTTAGTATCTAATTCAATCATACATGGCGGTGGCTCTTTTGTATTCGAGTCAGTTGTGGAAGAAACAGTAGATAAAGTCTCGTTCCTTGAGATTTCAAAGGATTGCGCCGAAACCAAAGTGTGCCCAAAACAGTTTCAAGTCATCAGACACCTGGTGGCGTCATTGTCATGTTTATTTATAATGTTGGCAACAATGAGGTACACACTCGAAGTGCAAATTGTTATCTAGTGAAGGACTTCTGTTGACAATGGTCACGCCTCGAAATTTCCGTGTAATTCTTCCTTTTATCTTTTCTTAGCATTGTGGCGTCAAGTTGGCCATTTTGTCCATTATTGTTTCATCAGCGGGGGACAGCCTGGCAAGGCGTTGTGTTTGCTTTACCGCTTTGAATGAAATCATATGATTGGAGAATAAAATTGGACAGCTATCCAATATGAAACCTTAACTTGTGGGTCGTAAAGTCAATAATTTAAATATAAGCTGAACATGAAAATTTTGAGCAGGTGGTAAATTATGAATGAAAAGGTTTTGTCGCATGACAAGTGGAGCACTTACTAAAAATAAGTTTGAAGCCTTCTGTGGTAACTGAAAATTTTCAACCACATACATAAACAACACATAATGTTTCCGAACTTCCTCATCCCATGATAGTCCCCAAAAATATTTATACAAGGTTTTGAGCAAATTTTAAATATCTTATATTAATTATCCGCATTTAACTTTCGCGTAAAACAATTACTTTAACTTGATTGCGGTGATAATTTGACCCAGCAACCTGTTTCAGAGTATGTAGTATATACCTACCAATCTACTGCAGCAAAAGAATTAAAACTTTATTCGGAACACGTGTTACGTCTTAGTATTATATTTAATAAAATAATTTTAGTCTTTTTCGAGAGTTTTTACTACTTTTGATTATATGAATGGTTAAGTAAAAAGGGTGTTTCGGTTAGACAGCAGACATATTTTGATTTAGCTGCACCTTACAATTTCACCCGCGTGGATATTCTTTTAAGAACCTTAAAATTACCGTGATTAAAAGAATTCTATGTCCGGGCCTCCAACTCCACTATGGTATCTACACAATAGTTATACTCATGGATAATGTAAACGTATAGATATAGTAATTCTATAGTACCAAATTTTGAAGTCAAATTTAAAAAAACGCATTTTATTTATATTTGCTTTTTGGTTGGTTTGTTTGTTTTACCGTCCCGTCCCGTCCCATCCCGTCCCGTCCTGTCAGAGCCTGTATTAAGTTTGTACGGAATACTCAGGGTGCGAGTCCTACTCACACTTGTCCGGTTTTTTAGTTTGACATATTTTTTCGTACCACAGAAGTTTTGAATTATTATAACCTCGAATATGTGCGTGGTCAATCAGAACATACTGTATACATAATCAAATGGCCCTAATCAAAGCCAATGCCAATGGCATGAGATATTTTCGGTACCTTACACAAAGCGACATGCTTATATACATTCTATCTCTAATCATAGACACTTTTATATCATTCGATTGTGTGCTTATCCTATACCTTTCCTCGTATATAAAGCTACAAATGAAATGTCCTAGGCGTGATGAATGGCCAATAGAAAGCTAACAATTTCAAGTTTAAATTACAAATGTTAGCACACGCGGAAAATCGTGGAATCGATTTCAATTAAATTTAAGCTGTCAATGATTACCAAAGGATAACAAAGAAGCTTTTGGAACACAATTGTGCGACATAAATATGGCGATTTCTTCCTAGCAGACAATGTAATGAATACTGTTCTGTATGGATGATAACGGAAAATAATCATCACTACATCATCACTATCACTATATACTACTACATAGTATAAAACAAAGTCGCTGTCGCTGTCTGTCCGTCCCTATGTATGCTTAAATCTTTAAAACTAGGCAACGGATTTTGAAGCGGTTTTTTTAATAGATAGAGTGATTCAATTGGAAGGTTTATATGTATAACTAGCAACCCGCCCCGGCTTCACACGTAAATTACACCCGTGCGAAGCCGGGCGGGCGGGTCGCTAGTAACATTATAAATGCGAAGGATTGTAAAATGTGAGCTTGTAACTGTGGTTATTCCCCTCTACTTCTTGATTTGATTGACATATCATAATTATCATCATCAGCCTATCTTGTTACCTCCAACTGCTGTGACACAGGCCTTCTGTCAGAGAGAGAAGATAGGCCCTTATCCACTATGCTGGCCCAGTGCATGTTGGTGAATGTGAATGTCTTGGAACTTTTTTTGAGGTTACTAGATAGACCGACGCGATCGCGGGCATATAGTGGATGCAGATGGCAGGTTGTCGTTCAGTATGCGTTCTAAGGGGGAGGCATATGTCCAGCAGTGGATGTGTTGTAGTTGATGATGATGATTATGAAGTTATTAGTTATTGTCGAACAAATTTACAAACTCAAAACTGTATCTTTGATGGATCTCTATGAACTTCCGCAAAGTAGCGTCTGATTCTATCAAATATACAAACTGTTAAACACACATAATGTTTCAGTCACATAATAACTGCTAATTAAGCATAAACGAATTAAACATGTTATATTTTTTGCTCATATGCCAAAATTGTTGTTACTAAAACGATGCAGATATATTTTTGACAGGACGGCAAATTTCAGGGTTGTACACTGTTTTAATGTACTACGGACCTGTAAAAGGCTCCAAAGGATACAAACTATTTGACAGACGGCTTTCTACGCTTAGTTGCTTTGCTTAATCACGTGATGGATTCTATAATACTTCATTATCTTAGGTTCCAGTAGACTCTGAATTCTTCGCTTTGCTCGGTGGCTACGTAGTTGAATGAGAACAACCCCTTACACTTATACACTTTTCATGAGATGCGGTGGTCCTGGAAGTCTAGACAAGAGCCACTTTCTGTTAGCGGTCACGCCTGCGGAAAGATGAAATTGTATGAAAATGATATTAGCATGAGATAATTTCTCTCAAGCTAATGTCAATGTCATTTTCATACAATTTCATCTTTCCGCAGGCGTTAACGCTAACAGAAAGTGGCTCTTGTCTAGACCCCTTGGTATTTACATACATCAATTTACCAACTGAAGTATCGAATATAATAATAGTAAATTCATATAACGCAGGCATTAAATCCACATAATAATCATTCACATCGCTGTGAGGTAGAGAGGTAGATTATAAAGCCATAATCGAATTTAACGATTTGTTATCAGTACAAACTTCTAAGTAACACTTCCTTGGTTGCCTCAGTGTCGCATCATCGTATCTTAAGTAAATATTTACTGAGCGTGGGTGGAATATCGATTTAAAAGTAATCAGTATCGTACTAGTATCAATACTACAGAAAAGTGCTTATTCAACGCGAGCGGAGAGTTTGGACAAATTGCGACGGCTTCCAACACTAGCACGCCAGCAAACTCAAGTGCATGGCAATTACATGTTTTTGTGTAAATTATTTTGTAGATTTTTACAATGAGATCGGTTTAGTAGAACTTCATGTTTTTAAGTTACCTAATAAAATAATCATACACGTGTACAAAATCATGTATTACACCTAAGATAGGTATTGACAAAATTAAGGAACTGCTTGAGGGATTTAAACTAGAATAAACCTCTCTTGAGGTCTCGTGAGGAATCACGATAAGGAAGTTTCGTGCGAGTAATATGTAACAGAAAAACAAAACAGTTTAACAACGATATGCAAAATCAAATTAAAGGACTGCATTAAATTTAAATATGTCCAAGAATATTATGATATCCATTATGTTCTATGCACAGTTTTATCATAATGTTACTAAGTCCAAATTTTTTGGCCTTGATATATGACCATGACCTCTTTATCAAACGTTATCTTGTCTCCCTTGCCCTAATCTACAAAAATAAACTTACCTACTTACCTATTTAAGACGACGATAAGCTTTACAAAAATCAACAAGGTCTAGAATATTATTATTTAGTTCAGTAAAAACCTAAATCATGGTGATTTTTAAATATTCATTAACGTATGGAATGAAATTTAGTTCTGCATTTTAGATGAATTAGTATCTATTCCAGGCTAAGCGTGCTTACTGTTTTCAACCACACCATCACTAACAGCATTTGATTCAACAGTTGTGTTGTGGTTAAAAAGCCACAACAGTTGTGATGTGGTCAAAAAGCCTTCCTTGCCAACCAAAAAAAATCAAACCACTAGTAATAAAGACGTGCCTTCATCAAACGATAAATGGCATTATTTGTATCAAAAAATTCGAGTAAAATAACTTAGTAATTTAAAAAAAACATTGTAGCCAAATCAGAAATCGTTCTATTGAGCCACTCTCGTTCAAAACCAAGTAAATATCTTCAACAGAGTAAAGGAATTAAGATGACAGCAGGACGAGCTCAGAGCAACCCCGACGGCAAATTCATATAATCAAATATTTTAGGGCTATCTGGCTTTGTGCCTACCTAATGTTTACCCACTTACAAAACCAACAACGCAAAAAAACAGGCCTTTTTATCAGAACAATACGTGACCGTAACAAAAAAAATGTTTGCTAAAATTGATGGCAGTCAACGAAGAATTTTTAAGAGCAAATGAAGACTATAAATAGCTGCAGGACATGGAGGTTAAATGGTTGTATTGCGCAACAGTAACTATTAACGGTCGGGGATGTTAAATAGAAAGTTCTTAACTGTCAAGGGTTAAAGTTTATAATTGCGTGTAAACGATGATTAAGGATTGTGTTGCCAACGTTTACCCTTCCTCTCTTAAAATATTGTATCACTTCAACTTTTTATAAGTGTCGGCTAATTAATTATTATCGAAGTTATCTTAGTCCTCAGATGGACATAGATCTATCCCAAAGCATGCTCAGACTAACTAAGACTGAGTTTTAGTTTTTCGCTACCAGCCCCTGCCAGCAGCGCCAATACTTAAATTTGGTTTTAAACGATTTACTAGCAAAATACTCAGCACCCATTTCAGTCACTTGTCTACCACTGACACTATAAATTTTGTTGACTTTAATTGGCAAAATATGAAAAATATTACACATGATATATCCGGTAAGCACAGCGTAAGTCGTCCTCCTACAGGGTGGAAAGACGATAATAAATAGGCAATTTCGTTTATTTGCATGATATATTTTTATCTAGTTTTTTTAAATTGAAAAACCAATCTACTAAACCGATTTCATAAAATTTCTATGGAACCAAAGTTACAAAGTTACAAACATAAAAGAAAAATAAACAACCAACTTGAGAACGCCTCCTTTTTTGAAGTCGGTTAAAAAACAACATGCTTTGGGAGTTTTGAATTATCAATGCGGCAACACTGCTTAAGAACCGTCGTGAGTCTTGAATTAATCTCAATTTGCGCTCGCGTCTTGTCACGGTGTTTGTGTAATGAACTGGAGCAAGTCTGTATCATTCATTAGAGTCGGACACTTCTATACAGTTAATTGTTTGAACTTGCCCAGAGAGTTAACATCGTCTCGACTAATCAAGGCCCGGTTAACAACGTCCGGTGGCGGCCGATGACTCGGCGATGATGCAATTGTCCTGAAGAGCTTGTCTTCAATTGATACTGCTTCCGATTGGGTGTCAAGGGTATTGGATGTAAACTCGCTTCATTGATAGTGAGTCTTGAATGAATTTGTCATGTGAATTTGCTTGTTACGACCATGCGGATGAGTGTATTTATGAGTTTATGCAGTATTTTTTCGCGCCTGTTTCGATATAAATGAAAATTGGAGGCGGACAGGAAACATTGTTTTGCCTGTCGTTACGTAAAGGTAAATTATGTAAAGTTATATGATTATTTACGGGATATTTAGCTTTTTTATAAAAGGGGGTAGATCATTATGTCTGCACCTAACTTTTTAACTGTTCGACCAACCACCTGCATTCTTCAGTCTTTCCGTTAACATGGTGCATGTAACTATACCATCTATATTATTATATACCATCATATAAGACAATATTCTCACAAATAAATTGTTTTTTTTTTTTTTTAACTGCGCATGTATCGGGAGCTCATTCTACAACCTTACTACGGTAAATATCCCGTAAATAATAATCATATAACTTTAGTGAACAACCATGATAGTTTAAAACAGTGTTTTAAATTATGTAATTTTACTCTGAAGTAAAAAAACGCTGCAAAACAATGATCACTCTATAATGTTTCCGAAACATCATTTTCCATCAAAGGGTTAAAGTAAAAACAGTGTTGATTTCAACGTTCTCTTAAATATCAGTAACATAAATTTTACAAAAGTTATATGATTATTTACGAGATATTTACTGTGGTATAAGCTCCCGCTATTTCGGCGCAGTTACATGCATGCACCATGGTCATGGGAAGACTGAAATATCCATATTTTTTTTATTACCATTGTACCATTACATTTAATGTTCCTTGGCTGTCATGGATTAAGCTTGTTTTACACGCATTTTTCATTAAAAAAATAACATAATGCTCTAATAACAGTATACCAAAATATTATTCATGATGATCGAGTGAATATTTAATTCTTATAGTGAATCGTTTTACATTTTACAACCCTTGAAATTGTATAACGACCGTGCAGTGATAAAGATCGTGCTTCCGAAGGTACATCATTATAACCTGATTTTCTATAGGTAATGTAGATTAATGTGGTTGCATAATGCGATGCAAAGATTGTCGATAAGCTGACATCAGCATCCCTAGCGAGAAACCAGATACTCCGCGGGCATCAATTAAAAGGGTTGCTATTACGATTCATTCATTTTACCGCAATTTAATTTTAAGATAGTGATGAGGACTGGCATAATCACCAATAATTTAATAATTTCCTTGTTCCTCGTTAATAGTTACCTTGTTGTTTTGCATACAACTTCGTTGTTAAAAAAATTAACATAATTTCAATGCCTGCCCGGTAGCACAACAATAATTATAAATATTAAGGTGGCAACTTAGCACCTAATTTAAACACAATTTAACTCGCTTAATCTTGAAAAAAACATGTTTTTGTTTTACTACTGTTGCCTTGATCATCATCATCATCAGCCAGCTATGTCGTCGGTCCATCTAGTGGGAGGCCTACCTACGCTGCGTCTTTCGGTTCGTGGTCTCCACTCAAGAACCTTTCTTCCCCATCGGTTATCGGTTCTTCGAGCCATGTGGCCTGCCCATTGCCACTTCAACTTGCAAATTTTAACAGCTATGTCGGTGACTCTGGTTCTTTGGCAAATATCCACATTATCCACCCTGCCCTGATAGTTTGTCATTATCCAAAAGTTTCCAAAAAATGCGCAATAAAAAACTGAAATATTTTTTGACTATTTTTTATTTATTTTCTTTTTAGTTAGGTGGGGGAAAAAACAACGTATATTGCAATTTTACGTTTTTTCGGGTGAAAAAGTTGGCTCTAAGTTAGCCCTTGAATGCCTAGTCATCCAATTATACGTAAAAGTAAGTTTACTTCAGGATTACAACCTGAGATGACACATCGAATCTTAGTTACTGTGTCACAGTCACTAAGCAGTTGCAATTCATTCATGATTATTGTCCCTCGCTGCGCTCGCGACACTGCGCTGACATCGACGCGACACACGCGAACTGATACAACCTGTTTTTTATTTTCCACGAATTACTCTTCATATCGATATAAATTTATCTTATTCTGGGAGCCGTCGTAATATTAACGATGTTGGTTTTGTAACACTGATCAATATCAAAATTATTACAAGCACTCATCATTTTTTTCTTGCTCGAATTTTGAACTCGACCTAAGGACAATGACCAGCAAAGATCTTGAGCAAAAAACGGCGTAGAGAGGGAAAAGCTGGCGCACATTTATGTACCAATTGGACTCGTGGTGAAATCATCCCGGAATATTCCTGAGAAGATTCCGAGGATAGGAGAAGAGTCCAGAACATCGACAATAAGCATGTTGTCTAATAAATTTTATTACCTCATAAAAAAGTGAACGTAAGTAGAGCCTATCAACGAAAATAAAATTAAAATTTGTTCATAAATAAATAAGTTATAAGTATTTTAATTTCATCCTAGACAGAGAGCGCACTATAGCAAGTTATGACGTCAAGCTGCACGCGTGCCATACATATGCTATACTAACCCACGCTTTGCGGAAAAGGGACAGAGCATCCCCTCTCAATCCCCACCAAAAACTTCTCAGAAATTTATCAGCCAGTAGATTTTTTTCAGTGTGTTTAATGTATAATGTGCAAAGTAACGCACGACTTGACCAATTAGATTGAAATCCATTAGTACAAACTGAAAAACTTAGTGATATTTAATCACTTTTTTGTAATGATGGTGTAACATTTTTTTAAATAATATATTGGGTATGAAAAGCTTGTCAAAAAAAAAACAACAAATTATGACTAAATAATAGAACAATAGTATATAACGTTAAAAGAGCACCGCTCCAATAAAATAAATGTCAAGACAGTAGTAAAACAGAAAAAAAACATGTGACAGGAAAACGCCACTTTACCACTGCAAATATTTACTCTGGGGCATCCTTGAGACAGCTCTGAAGTTTATTATATTTCCCGTAATTACTGTAACAGTATACCGTCCATTTTAATTGAGGCTAGTCACTAAGTAATTGCTCTACACATTACTTCATCCATAAGAATTCGAAATGAAAAAAAAAAAAAACGAAAACCGATTTCTAAGACTATACCTACATAGTTAAAACAGAGATTGAAAGTCCTCATCAAAACTATAGTAGCACAAACCAAAACGTCATTTATGTATGTATTTTTGTTTTTTGTTGAATTTTTGAAAAAGCGCTGTATCAGTTTTGGTAAAATTTATATGGGACCACCTCTGTATGACCTACCAAAGAAAAGAAAAATAATTATCAAAATCAATACATAATTAGCGGAGTAATCGTGCAAAAAACATACATTCGAATTGATAACCTCCTTCTTTTGTCGTTTAATAAGTAGCTTTGTGCCACGTTTTCGTCCTCATAGCCGATAGTAGCTATATAGGTTGACAATGTCGCGTCAACCGATGGAACGATGGTGACAGCAGTGGTTCAATTATTCAACACCTGTGCAATTATTTATATGGAACAATTTATAACTGTTCTGGAGGCTTAATATCAGTAGTCCGGTGTTACAGATAATCAGACTATTGACCCTTATAAGTCCGATGTTTACACGTTCACACTAGTTGTGGAGTCTTCACACTGTGATGCATGCACCACAAAATAACGATTTAAGTATTATTTAGCATCCAACACAATTTTATCAAATTTCTCATAACAAACGAAAAAATCTTTTCTGTGTTCATACCCTTATTTTTCTTACCTCCTTAGTATTTCTGCTCGCCTGGTACTTTATAACGCAGAAACCAAAGACGACACGCGACGAGCTACACAGTCTAGGTAAAGCGACGAGCTTTACCTAGTCTGTGGCAGTAACATAATATAACAATTTATAATTGTATTTCAGATTTTGATGGATGACTAACGATAGCAAGACAACACGTGGCATGATTGCTCTATCTGTACAGTCTTTGGATGAAGGATATAATTGGATTTGATATATGAATGTGAGTTACAGAAATGAGTGACATACACAGAAATACTAATACACAGATTATTTTACCTATTAGTAAGATTTACGGGTTGTTTTACTGGGTTCAACTGCAGTTTTCATGTTGTGTTTTCAGGTTTGGGTTACATTCGTTATAAACGAACTTCAATAATAATCGACTGATATGGTTTAACATATTAATAAGACAAGACATGGAGTACGTACGACTGTATTATTTGGCTGTAATAGCAGTAGCAAATGAAAAGTTAAATTATAGCTTAGTATTGTAGTGCTATCTGTCCAAATTCAAAAGTTAGTGAATAATAACTTTTAACTTCAGCATTTTTAACTTTTGTACATTCAGTAGATTTTACGTTCATGCGGCCACTTTGTACAAAGGCATTAATATGTTGGAAATGTCAATGGCAAAATGTTAATGTCAAACCCTTGCATGCAAACGCCAGATCCATGGTATTCAAACATTCTAGATAATTATGTGAAATGAACCCGTTATAACTGATCTCACCACAATCACAACCACTGCATAATAATCTGCAAAATGAAAACACTTATTAGCCTTACATAGAATGATTTCTTAAGTTATTAGAAAAATTATTGCTATATTTCATTTTCGCGTGTGACAATGTCCTTCAGCGAAAAGTAGACAAAGCAATTTTTGAGCATTGCTTTACTTAAGAAACGTTTTTAAGTAAGGCCATTAAATTAAAAGTGATTAATTAAAATAGTAAATCAAAACTAAAAAACAGTTTAGTTGATAAACGCAGCGGATGTACAGTAACATTTCTTTGGTCTCCGTTGCTATTTTTGTGATAATTAAATCCAGCACCATTGCGAGACCATAAGCTATTTTAATGAAATATTTTGAATGGTTCTGTATGAATAGCCGGAAAGGTTTATAAAGGGATAATTGATTAAAACGTTTTACACTTATTTGTTTATTAGAGCTAAATAAATACCCACCACCGTAAAGATAATTCTGGTCAGTTCGTATATACACCCACAATGTAAGGCTTATAAAGAACTAATTATTTGCGCAGCTCCAAACAAGGCATGCTGATCAAAAATTATAATCGTAATACGTTCTTTAAACGCAACACAAAAACTTTTAATAAGCAACAAACGAGATGCATCAAAAATCAAAACTCAGGCGCTTGTTAAAAGCTCATATTTTGAGGTAAGTATAGGCTTCCGTGAAAAGGCGGGCGTAGTTGAAGCCTTGGAGAAAAACCTCATTTTGCATTGCGTAATTTTAATTTATCAAAGCGTTTTACTTTCTTCCGCAACCAAAATTAACTTCGTGGGATAATAAAAAGCATTGTTGTTCTGAAAGAAGTATGGACTCTATCATTAAAACTCCAAATTGCTCAAATCTTCATCATTGACGGTGATAATCATTTCGTTAAATAATAACATTACTAATCACATTTCATGTCGAATCTATTGATTATAAAACAATAAATTTCTTTAAAGTACGTTACGTTGAAAGACTAATAACATGAATTCCGACTAATACACCGCTGACCTATTTATTAAAAAATATCTGCACTCTATATCTTCACAAAATAACTGTTTGGTTTTTTGCGTTTTCGTAAAAGACACCGAAGTTGTTCGATAAAATTACCTGCTTTTGTCGAAGTTTTCTTAAAAGGAACGCAACGTCGGAGTTTTGTTAGAGACAGTTACAATTTCGGCCGTTATAATTGTATACAATTTCATTGTGCTTCGAAAGAATTGAATAAAACAGTGTGAGCAATGGAGTAGTATATAACACTAAAAAATTTAAATTATTATAACACCGGCTTGCACTGACGCAAGTTTTGATGAACTAAAAATGTTGGCATCTGAAAATAAAATAAAAAGCAGACATCATCATCATTGCTGCTATATGACGTCCACTGCTGGACATAGGCCTCCCCAATTGATCTCCAGAAGCGCCGGTTGGAAGCAGCCAGCATCTAGCGTTTTCCTGCGGTCTTAAAGTTTGTATTCTGTGCCAAAGTTGAACGTTGATTAGTTTTGAAAATTATTATACTCAAAGACCTAACATGGTTCAAGTCATATCTACAAAATATAAAACAATAAATCTTACCTACCTGTTACCTTTTATAATGTTTCAAACCTTACATACTGTTATCATCAATAGAGATATCATGATACCAATTAAAATATAATATTTGTTTTAATAATTATCAATTCAAAAAACCGACTTCAAAATTAGTAAAATACGCAATTTCGGTTACTTGGTTGACAATAATTATTATGTCATCCAAGTAAATGAATTTTCAAGTTATATTGATTTAAAAGCTAAACTACTGGACCGTTTGATAAAATTTCTATAAGAGAATCTGAAAGTAAATGTTTAAAAAAAAGAACAATTAGGCTCATAAATGTCGGAGTTTTGAGGTAAAAGCATTTTTTTTAAAATAATTAACAGGCTTGCCTTTGACCGCCATCACGCCTGTTGTTAAGCGATGGTGCGGTCTACGTTGGAGTACGCTTGCCTAGAAGAAACCGATTCACTCGTGATTTGAAGACACCCAGATTGAAAATACAACCAAAAAAAGAAACCCCCTCCTTTTTTGGAGTCGGTTAAAAATACGTATGAACCGGCTCTACCATAACTCTGTCCATCACATACCTACCTGCCTACCTTCACACGGACGCACTGAGAAAATCCGAAAACATAATCTATAATCCATCGACAACACGTGCACAGGCCTATTATTGATTTTGCCGTTTTTTGTCGGGAATTGCATGGCCGTCTTCAGATTTGACATTGAAAAAATACAGGGGTGCTGTGTGAATAGACCTTATTATTAGATTGCGCAATGACATACGTGTATTTGAAACCTTAGTCGCGTGGCGAATGAATGCGCAAGCTCTGGAAGGTCAGCAAGGTTATACAATTTACTACAAATTATAATTATTTAAATACAAAAAGTTATATGTATATTTACGGGATATTTACCGTGGTAAGGTTGTGGAATGAGCTCCCGATATTGCGGCGCAATTACATGCACCATGTTCACGGGAAGACTGACTGATTGTGTTTTATTTAAATACAAATTATAGAATCAAGTGAAGATGTGCATTGTATTGAGAATTATTTATATAAAAGTGATAGTTGACCAGTGTGTGTTACCAGTGATGACATACGGCACTGAAACGTGGTCTCTCACTATAAGCAAACTCAAAGTCGCACAACATGCTATGGAGATGGCTACGCTCGGGGTTTCTCTACGAGATCGAATCAGAAATGAAGAGATCCGTAGACGAACGAAAGTCACTGACATAGCCCACCGGATTGCGGATTAGCAAGTTGAAGTGGCAGTGGGCAGGGCACATATCACGCAGAACAGATGGTCGATGAGGCCGAAAGATTCTGGAATGGAGTCCACGGACGGACCAGTAAGCGCAGCGTAGGGTGTCTACCCACAAGACGGACAGACGACCTAAAAGAGACCGCAGGGAAACGCTGGATGCAGGCCGCTTCCAACCGGCCCCTTTCGAGATCGATGGCAAGGCCTATATCGAGCAGTAGACGTCCATAGCTGAAATGATGATGATGATCGTAAAAAGTTGACAATGGCATCGATTCTGATGTTCTCTAAACTAAACTAAATTTGACAGCTCTAAAATTGTTGCCTTCCTTTTCTCACATATTAAAATGAAAAGAAAGGCAGATAATTTTAGTCCTGTCAGATTGGTTTAGTTTAGTGAGTGGTCTGACAGAATCGACGCAATTGACACTAATGTTGAGGATGCTAATAAGTTAGCTAAGTTAGCCTATGTGAATGTAAAAAAACTGTTTTCCAGGATTCACGTTACCATTATAAACAGTTCTATTCAACTATTCCACAAATATCCATATTAGTTTCCAAAATTCCAGTGGCAATAAAATAAATACTTCTCTAAATGTTTGGACGGATGTCAATAGACCTTTCCACCCTTCGGAACCCGGAAAAAGAGTTTAAAGTTACAAGTGAAGGTATGTTTGTAACCCTTTCATAGGAAAATAAATATTTAAATTAACTTGTTTGAATGTCATTTCACTTTCAACATAGCTTTAGTGAAAGTAACAAAACTCCGAAGTTTAAGTACACAAACTTTTTGTAAACTTGAGACTTAGGTATGAGGGCATGAAATAAAACAGGTATATTTATATGCATTTTTAATAAATGTTATTTGTACCTATTAACCAATAAGTTTACTTCGTGATTTTTTGTTTCCACAGGTAACTTAGGCTTATAAATTATTGGTGAGTGACTTAAACTGTGTTACACAAGGTAATAAAAGAAACAGAAAAAAAGCGAAAAACAGTAAAAAGGGGTCATTGCTCACTATCAAAAATCTCTGTATTATCTTTTCTTATCAAATTGATTCCAAAACATATCTATCTCCAAATTATTTGTTCAAATTACCGATATAATATCATTCAAATTGAGATGTGATAAGATGAACTAAGAATGTAATCTAAAAATGATATGACACAACGCTCCAAAGAATTAAAGATAAGATACAAAGATGAGTCTTGTCGAACAACAAGATTATTCCGACGTTTATTATTCCATCAAAGATTATTAGGTGAACTGAGATAAGGCCATACAAGAAATCTAGAGCAACATTGTCAAAACATGTATTTAAATTTGAATAAATAAGGCAAAAAAAATCTACCAAATCTTTTTTAAGTTGGGAAGGAAAGACAACATAATCATAATCATAATCACAATCACTGTTTACGATGTGGGCGTATCATTTCAGCCTATTAAGTTTATTTTATTTAATACTTTATTGCACACTTACAAATTAAGTAAACATGTACAATTGGAGGACTTAATGCTAAACATTTTCTACCAGTCATCCACCAGGTTGGAACAAACAGTACGTAGGCGTGCATCAAAAACACCTTATATAAGACAAAAAGAAATAAACAGAAATATCAAAGTTGTACAAGATAATATACATAACAACAAATTACAATACATATGAATCTAACCTAAATTATAAATCAATACAAAATTATATACGTACATAATTTTACTACATGTTATTACACAAATTATAATTAATATTAGACATATAAATAAAACTTATAATGAATATATTATATATAAGTGAGTGATTACAGTAACGTAATTAGATACTAGACACTGATGCTTTTAAGTTCCCACTGCTGGGAATCAGGCTTCTTTCAGATGAAAGAAAGGATGGGTCCTAATTAACCATGCTGGCCCAATGCATGATGGTGAATGTCATATGTCTTTAAACTTTTGAGGTACTTGGTTTCCTCAATGTTTTCCTTCAGAGTTTTGAGCGATCGCATCGAAACTACACATAATTTATTTAGGCACTAAATTAGTCATTGGTGCAGGACTGAGGATCGAACCGGGTGCCGGCAGATTGTAAAGCGCAAATGCTACCAGTCAGCCAGCATCGCTCATCAGCTATCATCACTCACCCAGCTAGTTCAGTCGGTAGAGCATAAGACTCTTTCAAGCTTAAACCTCCTCCATCTGGCAAGTTCATGGCCACACGTAAATCTAAAAAAAAATCGTTCAAATTAATTTTACAGCAAATTTAAATTTGTGGTGCCAAATTCAAAAATAAAACAGGAAAACTAAGCTTGTGTGTTTTTTGTTATGCAATAAATGGCAAACAAGCTAACGGGCCGCCTGATGGTAAGCGATCACTGTTGCCTATAGTAATATAAGGGGCATCACATAACATTGTCGACCGTTAAAAACTCTGATATTAATGATTTTATGAATACAAAAACTAATGCATAAAAAACCGGGCAAGTATGAGTAGAACTTGCGCTCCGAGGGTTCTGATGTACATAACCCACAGAACAAGAGTCCAAACAAAAAAAAAATTACAGAAAACTTAACTTTGTAGTGCACAATAAGCTACAACTACAAAATGTGCATATGCATATGCATATGCATATCAACTACGAAATGTTAGTTTGTAATCGCAAAACAATATTTGTTATATTTATGGTAATACTTCAAATTATTAATTTCCAGATTTTTTCCATGTGCTGTGAGACCTTACCTCGCCAACTTTCATAATTCTATGTCAACGGGAAGTACCCGTTAAGATTTTGATTCCCTTGTGAAATCGCAAAATATGCAACATCAACGGTCATATTATCTTTTGATCGCGTTCACCTAAAAATTTGATTTTATCTCCGCTGAAAGAAACCATAGCTTCGAGTATTTTATAATTATAATTTCAACTTGACACCTTCATGCGTTCCTTAGAAAAAGGGTCTTGACAGACGGACAGATGGACAACAAAGTTATCCATAAGGTTTCAGTTTTTTCCTTTTAGGTACGGAACCCTAAAAAGGCTATTTTAAGGAACTCACACGATTTGTCCACCGGAAAGTGATTCAACAAGCCGCTCTACAAGATTGATGGCATAATAAAGTCAAGTTTTTATAACTTATATTATTACTATATAATCTCAAAATTTTACTTTTATCTTTCGAAAACTTGTATTATAGATAAACAGTATCTGGCAACACGATCATCTTGATTAAACTCAACTTATACAAGAGAAGAACTAATTAAGAGCTCAAAATTAAATTTTTATTGCTCTTTCATTTTGATGATAAATTATTTTGTGAATTTAATGTGTGCATTATCATGTTCTTACGTCCCCGTGTTGATTATAATAAAAATCATGACATTTCTATAATCATAAAACTTTATCTGGGATTTTAATGTTTGTTTAAATCAATGGAAAGAGTAAATTAAATAACTGGCTTGCGTTTAACCGCCAACTTGCCTGATGAAGGATGATCCGGTTTACGATGAAGTAAGAATGCCTAGTAAGAAACCGATTTACTCGCGATTCGAAGACAGATTGAGCATAAAAACGAAAGATTTCGTCAGTGTCGTTTTCAAGCATAGCATAGCATAGTCAGTCTTTTTATAGTCCACTGCTGCAGCTAGGCCTACCCTGAAAGGGTGGTCGGGCCTTATCCACCTCACTGGCTCAGTTGCGGGTTGATGGATTCACATCCCATTGAATTTCTTCTCCGTATGTATGAACAGTAAGCTCCATTCTCTGTACGTTTCTTGCGTTCTCGCTATGCTCTCGATTTACATTTATTACATACTAGTAGGCCGCCCCTGCTTCGCACGGGCAAACCGGGATATATAGCCTATGTCAACCGGGGATAGTGCGGCATCCCTACAGTGAAAGAATTTTTCAAATCGGTTCAGTAGTTTCGGAGCCTATTCAATGCAAACAAACAAACAAACAATGAAATCTTTCCTCTTTATAATATTAGTATAGACTAGCGGCTCGCCCGGCTTCGCATGGGTATAGAATATAGATAATATTATTATATAGCCTATGTCACCCGAGGATAATGTAGCTTTCCAACAGTGAAAGAATTTTTCAAATCTGTTCAATAGTTTCGGAGCCTATTCAATGGAAACAAACAAACAAACATGTACACAACAATATTAATGTAAGTATATAATTATTGTAAATACTGCGTATACAGCACACCCCATCGTTTATGCATTTGTATGGAAGAGATTGCTTATAGCGATAAGGTTGCCAATTGCTTCACTAGTTGTAAGTTGTTTTTATCTTATGCATGTAATTTCTGGTGTGAACAATATAAAGTTATCTATCTATCTATGCAAGTTTCCTCACGATGTTTTCTTCCACCAAAATGCCAGTGGTATGAAAATTATAATAAACTCCAAATATGTCATTGTTTGTTTTTATGCATATATGACTGTATAGAATTGCATTAATAAAATAATAAAACCCTATTGGCCTGCTTAACTGCCGCTTAGATCTTCAGAGGAACGCACCCAACTTCTTCCCGGCCACATTCTCGTCAAGTTTGAGAACATCCGCTTCACACTGATGGTTCTCCAGATGAATGGATGTGTGGGATCATAATCCAATGTTCCGCGACGGGACTCAAACTAGTGCGATACCAGTTTTTGCACCCATAACGTCGTGGTAGCTACATGCGCTCTTACATACCTATTCGTCATTTTTATGACGTAATATGATTGCTGTGCGTGCTGAATTAATATCTGAAGTTAACAATATTGTAGACCTTCCAACAATATCTACTATCTAAATTATATACGACATATAATGCCTATATTAAACAACTATTTCATCAATGATGTAAGTACTTAGAAATCCGTAAAAATATTTAGACACTTAATATCTGGTTTTGATCCTTTTCATAAATTGAAGGTACTTTTTTAAAATGAATGCTTGCGTATGGAAAGTCCAACTGTTTTTATTTATTAGGCCGAGCGGTTTGGGTTTTAGTGTTACTTAAAATGTATTTTAATTAGTTAATAACGATATTTGCCAGTAAAAAAAAGAAACAAAATTATTTTGGCAAAGACAATGGATTTGAATGAAATTAGAATAAATGTTTATTCCGAAAAATTAAGAGCTGTAGATAGTGGGTGAAACCTCGTGGTGTTCCTAATTGTACATAAATACGAGTGCGTATACTTAAGATACGTATATTTTATTTTAAATATTAAAGACAATGTTTTACATTTTACTAGCGACCCGCCCGCCCGGCTTCGCACGGGTGTAATTTACGTGCGAAGCCAGGGCGGGTCGCTAGTTATATATATAAACCTTCCGTGAAAATGTATCTAACTGATGATAAAAACCGCATCAAAATCCGTTGCGTGGTTTAGGAGGAGTTAGTGGCCATACAGACATACAGACAGACAGATGCGGAAAGCGACTTTAATTTATACTAGTAGAGATTTTCCTGTCCTACTTCCGTCAAGTGGGGTTTTTTATTTCTTTCTACCAGCCGTCGTGCTTCGTCTCAAAATTCACTCCCTACACTTATATTGCTCTTTCACACAGTCTATGAATACTTTTATAGGTTGTTCTTTCCCGGATGGATGTACCGCTTACCATCGTAGGCATTAGGTACTTAGTTATTTATGTGTATACTTATACTCCACATTTTACCGTTACCGTAAATGTAACCTACTTGACGTGAAACTGCACAAACTTGACAAATTTTGCAGGCTCTAATAACGTTTATTAAATAAACTTAAAACTTATTTAGTGCTAGCAATTTTTTTAATAATTTTTTATAGCAGATAAATCTGCGATTGAGCACCAACTTGCCTGTTGGTAAGTGACTATGTGGTCGAAGATGAAGCACGCAGACTTAGAAGATACCTATTCACTCTGACCTTGAAAAGGCTCAGATTATATCAGAGGTTGTTCCAATTCTTGGCCGTACGGATAAGAAACGTTGTATCGAAATATATGGTCTGTATCCAAGGAAAATACACAATGTATGGGTGGTAGTGAGCTGTTTTCCTATTTGTCCTGTAGTGGAAAGGGGATGGTAGGATAAGATAATGTAGCTCCCATACACTTTCTCCGAAATGGATCCTGTAGAAAACTGACAGACTCGCTTCTTTATGGCAGTGTTCTAGACTGAGACTTAGCAACTAACTTCTCATTGCCTATAAGTCGAGCAGTCTATCGATTAAGGGCTTCGAGCTGGTATTTAGCTGAACCGTCCCAAAAATTACAGCAGTATTCCACACACGCTAATACGTAATTGCTAATTGCTATTCCACCAGAAATAGTTAAAACTTGATTAAAGTTTTCGATATCAAATATCACGACAGCTCTTGTCGTTCTTAAGTCTATAAGGCACTCATATTACAAAGCAATGTCATTCAAAGATATCTCGAGCGAAGCGTCTACCAACCCGTACTACCTTTTTGTATCAATGGAGAATCTTTTCCTGGTCGACGAGATTCAAGCACAGGAATCTTACCGGCTCTCTGCCACATACCGCACCGTCATAAAATGTAAATGTCTTCAGTATCACTCATTGAAAATCGTAAAACAATTACAAATAACGCCGCATTGTAAAGAAAACAACATTTTGTAAAACCTGTCATCGAAATAAAACGGTTTTTCTTATGTAAAAACACGGCTATATCAATCAATCATAACGGTAATCGATGTTAACAACGATTCAGAAAATATTGAATTGTAATTTCGATTGTTGGAAAAAAATATTTAATGTCCCACGTGTCAGCGCTTCCAGTTGTGACATCTGCAGAAATCGATGTTCGCCATTTTCACCTGTTCCGGTTGTCCAATAATTTTTTTCCGTTATAAAAGCGGAAAACAGGTGGCTAAAGCACCATAATATGCCAATAATAAAGCATAAAAAATAAACAAAAATCATAAATTAGGTGCAAAACTGTCTAATAAATAAGTAACCACATACAATTTCCTTCATTTCGTTTAGCAGATTCTAAAGCACTATACTAGGCTACGTGGAAAAAAGCGGAATGTGTAGTAAGCTGAAACTTTTACTATGAATTCGCGAAAAAATATCACCTGTTCAATAGAACGGTCATATTCTTTATTTTATTCACATTTACATCAAATAATACACTGTTTAAAACTATCACGGTTGTTTACAAAAGATAAATGGTTATTTACGGGATATTTACGGTGGTAAGGTTGCATGTACCATGTTCACGGGAAGACAGAAGAATGCGGGTCGTTGGTCGAATAGTTAAAAAGTTAGGTGCAGACAAAACGAGCAACCCTCTTTCTTAGTATTTTGCTACAGTTATCACCGGAACTCGGACTCGAACTCGAACCTAAGTCCCGTAAAAAACACACTTACTGTATCACTGCTTAATTATAGTATTTTGACATTTGGATATTAGTATTCATATTCCACAACCTTACCACGTAACCTTGTCACGTATAATTAGATCAAATAATTTTCATTATTTATTATTATTATATTTATATTTTTTATCTTTATTCTCTTCTAGTCATAAATTATATAGTTATGTGCTGCAAAATATAACTATAAAATTTATAACTATGACTATCAGTTCGAAACTATAGACACAAAAAAAAGAATCATCTAAATCTGACTGTCCCATTCACTGTCCCTGTTAAAAGTTATGGGTGGCCATAAAAAACACGTTGACTAGAGAACCTCTTCCTTTTACGTCGGTTAAATATATTCCACCAGATAATTTGCAAAGTATCCATTACAAAAGTACATCGGTGTCAATATCAGCTTTTACTTTCAAAATGGAGCCGATGGGATCAATACGCTAAATTTAACTAGCGACATGGTTGCTAACGCGTCGGCAAAGTTGCTGACATTCAAGGAACCGATACACCCCATTGTTATGCCTGTTACAAGGAGTTTTTAAGCCTGGGTGTACAGTTACACATTTACACGGTATGTTACTTATGATCCTTTTGGCCATTTTAAATGTTTCTGTTTACGACAACGTCTAGAACTCGAAAAAAACTGTTTTTTAATGTCATTTTGTTACATACCTACTAAGTATCTATTGCTTAGAATGTACTTTTTGACACCAACGTGAAAAAGCACGCCGCCTCATTTTATTATTTTCCTTAACTTTTTTTTTATCGCGGATAAGTCCGTTTGGCCACCAACTCGCCTATTGGTAAGCGACTAATGTTAAGTGTTAATAGTACCTATAGTTGTTCTTGAACGGGCTCCGGTGTAGACAAGAAGTTGCCTGTTGGCTACATTCTGGCGGTGTGGCTCTTCTTTTTCGTGATGTTTCCAAAGCTCCATAGAAGCCTGAAGTAAAGTCTCCACTACTTTTACTAGGTCAAGACTTGGACTTAACCGTGACTTACTTTGCTTGGCTCTGACTGTGACTTGTTTGACGATATTTTTTAACACATGATAATTACCTATTGTAATACTTGATACTGGCAAATGCACAAGAAGTGCGATGCCAAAATTTTACAGTGGAAATAATAAAAAAAAAAACATTGTATACTTATTTTTATTTAAAAAAATCTTAACTAAATTTACACAAAAATATGTTTTCCTATTAGCGGTGTATTTATTTACAATTAACTAGATGGACAGTCTGTTATTTTAATGTAGAGTTTTGACCGATTGCCATCGTTCCTCTAATCTCCAGTAAATCGGGACCACCATGTAGAAAATAAGACATCAGGCAAATTGAAACGGATCAAAAGGGAATGAAAGCTCGGGCATTAGAATCGAACGTTCTGCGCGATTCAAATAAATAATACCGAATACATGCATCTTCCGATATTGCAAACATTCGAGGGAAAACAGTACAGGATGCTCTGCAAAGTTGAGTATTTGTAAACATAACTTTAGATGCACAAATCTGTTCGGTTGGTTTCAACACTAACCATAGACAGCGAAAGTTCCGTAAATGCGTAATGCGAATACTGTAGTAGAATTTCAAGTATAAAACAGTTTCTAGAGATTTTTAATCCTACTTAGTTAACAAGCCTGTATGTAACTTGCAATGTTTCTTAGTCAAATTTGCAAGTTAAATTAGAAGCAGTTCCTCCCAACCCATTTTGCTGAAATTTGAAAAAATTTGCATACGCCTTTAGTTCCGGTGAAAATACAATATGCAATACCCAATATTGTGATATTTTCAAAATGGCGGCAAAATATATTTTTTTAAATAAAAATTATACCACCATTTCATGAAAAGCTTGTTTATTTTTCACTTTCAGAACCCGCATTCGCACGTTACGTCATGAGAGTTTTTGAGATCTTTATCATACCGAACCAATCTCAATTGGTAATTTATTAATATAACAATATTTTATTAGGTATCCTGATACAAATACTTAAACCATTCAGTGAGATTTGATTCACAAAACCAATTAAAAGGCAACTAGCTTAATTTGTCAAGTTAAACATCTTTTCATCATTCATTCATCATTATCAGCCAGAAGACGTCCACTGCTGAACATTGGCCTTACCTTTGACCCCCACACTGAAGAACAGCCTCCCATCTAAATCCACTGGATGCCCGCGACTCTCACGATGTCGTCGGTCCATCTAGTGAGAGGCCTACCCAAACCTCGTCTAACGGTTCATGGTCTCCACTGAAGGACCTTTCTTCCCCATTGGTTATTGGTTCTTCGAGCTATGTAGCCTGCCCGTTGCCACTTTTTTTTTTCTTCTAATTTATTTAAAACACATAGTACGTTACATTTCGAGTTAGTAAGTTGTCTTAAAACCTATGTTAGATTTATCCAGACAACTGGTTTTCGTCACAATTTTATTTTTTATTTTTATTCTTTTAAGTCAACTTGCAAATTTTAATAGCCATGTCGGTGACTCTGGTTCTTTAACAAATATCCACATTTTGGATTCTATTGCGCAAAAAAAACTCCAAGCATAGCTCTATCTCTATTGCTCGCTGTGTGACTCTGAGTTTTCCCAAAAGGGCAACAGTTAAGGACCACGTCTTAGACGTATATCATCAGTGGCAACACTGTGGCACAGTGGAGGCACTGTGGTATTTTGGAGGAAAAGATGTCATATGATTTCCCGAACGCATCCTAAGCACAATGCTAACGAAAACCAAAGTCAATTTTAAACTCCACAATTAACGTAAAACACAAAAGGAATACGAATTCACATGCAACCTTGGTACGTAAATCGATAAGCAATCGATAAATATAAATCACTCTTTACGTGAACTGTCTTCAAAGTTCAATCGCGAATCGTTGGGCCACCCGTTACATGGCTTTCCCCGGTGGTCCAATCTTCAAGATGATTAAATTAGGATACAAACAGATATAACATGCGAAATGATATACAATGAACTGAGTCCGATCCGCATAATGAAGCAATCAAATAGTTTCCATTGTGCCTCTCCGATAGCAGTTGCAGTGGGAACCTAAAGTTTTGCGTTTACTTTGCCAATTTTTATTGAAAACCAGTATTTTGGCAAATTAGAAAAAAATTACAATACCTGACTTCGTGACTAAACCTACATGTACAAACTGAACAAAAAAGAAAAAAAATACAGTTAAATCCACAAACCTAAAAATGTTTTTTTGTTAAATCCAAGGACATTTAATAACCTTCAAAGTTCTCATCAAAACTTGCTGCACAAATCAAAACGTCATCTGTGTATATATAATTTATGTTTTTGTAGATTTTTTCAAAAAGCGCGATCCTAATTTCGATAAAATTTATATGAGACTTCCGCTGAAGTATGAACTACCAAACCAAAAAGAATCATCAAAATCGCGTAACAAACACACAAAAAAAACATACAGTTGAATTGAAAACCTCTTCTTTTTTACGTCGGTTAAAAAGCAGAAAAATATTTGATGCTTGATTCTTTATTCATTATTATTTTATAAATATTAGAAATGCAATAATTTGTTTCCTAGTTTTTTAGTTCCTCTTTATAGCAACGAATCAGTGTGATTTTTTGCATAGAGATTCTCGAAGGACTGAAGAAAAGCGGAATAGTGAATTGATTTCTTCGAGGCAAGCATGCTCCATCGTAGACCGCACCATCGCTTAACATCAGGAGAGTTGGCGGCCAAACGAAAGACAATATTTTTTTTTGTCGAATAACCACGCAAGTTAAACCGTGGGTTGCGGCTAGTGTAGAATAAGTGAGTGTTACTTTTTTTACATCTTACCATGATTTATTTAATAAAGCATGACTGTAAAGTTTGCTTTAACGGCCTCGTCTCGCAACGTAAGGGGCATGCCCACTTGCCCACGATTGCTTTGCATACGTTAATCCTGTTTCGACGTTCCACACAAAAACATGTTGCATTTTAAAATCCTTTTCGAAAGCAAACATTTGACGGTTCGAAGGAAATTGAGCGGAAGACAGTTTTGTGATTCTCTTTGGAGGCACGAGCGTACTTACGCTAAGCTGACGTACGGTAGCAAGCCGCGACGAATCGAACCAGCTTGTCCGGCGGTCGGGACTCGCTGGAGATGACTTAAATCATCATTATTGATTTACTTCGATCTCAGATCGATATATTTTAATATCGTCGTCGGCCCGTTGCATTATTCCGGGACATTGTCAATACAGGCGCCTTTGTTCGCACCAAAATTTATAAGTTAGACGTGTGTCCATTGTGAAGACGGACATTGTAAAGGAAGACTACAAAGCGAGGTATTTTATACCGATCATAATCCTGACGTGTGGTCAAAATGTGTCGAAGCGTTAAAGATTTATATCTACGGCCGTGCTTTTAGGCCAGTGGGTCATATTTTACCGCAGTCTTCTTGTTGATCGAGAAGATTGATAATATCTGTATTTTGTAGGAATTATAAAGCCACTTTGCGCAGCGTTCGGGAAATCTTCGCAACGTCTTCTCGTCCAAAATACCTCAGTGCTTTAGGACGCAAGTCTTTAACTAGTGTATGTTGCCAGTAATGACATACGGCGCTGAAACGCGGTCTCTCATTATGGGCCTCATAAGTAAGCTCAAAGTCGCACAACGAGCTATGGAGAGGGTTATGCTCGGGGTTTCTCTGCGAGATGGAATTAGAAATGAGGAGATCCGTTGACGAACAAAAGTTACCGACATAGCCCACCGGATTAGCAAGTTGAACTGGCAGTGTGCAGGGCATATCGCATTCAGAACAGATGGCTATTGGGGCTGAAGGGTTTTCGAATGGAGACCACGGACCGGTAAGTGCAGGTAGGACGTCCTCCTACAAGATGGACAAACGACCTAAAAGAGACCGTAGGAAAACACTGATGCAGACAACTTCCAACCTACTCTTTTGGGGATCGATGAGAGAGGGTTGTGTCTGCCTATGTATAAATGATTACTAATTACTAAAACCTTTTCATGTGTCTTCTTATACTTTTAAGAAGGATACCCTCTCATACTCGACAGTCGACAGGCTAACAAATTTATGAGCTAAATAAATTATTCAAAATTTTATCGCTCATCATCGGTCTTTCAAACGATCAGTAACTTCTACGCAATTGATTTTCAAATAAAAATGATCATTGCTAATCATACGGTCAATAAATAATACACATAGCATTTTACGACCACCGTACGTACATTTCTTTGCTTGGCTTCGAGCAATTTTTGATCCGCCCAAATGTAGTGCGGCACCTTTTTACCTTTTGAATTTAGAGAGTATACAATATGGGGACGACACTAATTTTATTTATTAACTTCTTTTACGACATGTCAAATTGCCGAGTACTACCATAGAAGATAATGGGCAAAGTTGAACGAAAAATTTGTAGGCACTTTGACTTTGTCGCAGTACTTTTATTATAGTTGAGCAAATTGCAATGGAAGAATGTATGGCTTTCTCACTGCGGTAAGGTGCTGTAAGGTCGTTTGACCATGGTATTAATTCTTGCAAAGAATTATTACCAATGGGCGGTGCGCTTTTGTCATGTCGGTGTGTCAAATTAATTTATTCGTGTCTATATAGACTCTTAAGTTTTTGTCCATTGCTTATGATATAGGTACAGAAAATAAGACTGTTTTAGCTATGTATTGGGTTTTAATTTCACGTCAAAAACTTCTTGTGAAACAAAGTTTAAAAGTTGACAAGGCTCTTTTTAGCATACTAGTTTTGCGCTCGGCTTTACCCGCGTTGTAAACACATCGATGCTTATGTGTCAAAGAAAGTTTACCTTTCTAACAGTGAATTTTCAGTAAGAACATGGCCAATTATGTTGGCATGGTCATGTATTTTTTCATGCTATAGGTGGCAATCAAGCAAACGGGGTGGTTGATTAAACCCTCTTTAAAAAATAAATAAGTAGAACCAGTTTATTGTCCATACCTACTTGGTAAACTACCACCATCCATAACTTATAAAAATTTACTTTTTTCTAATTTCTATTTATTTTATATTTTATTTTTACATAAACAAATAGAAGAATTACAAATAAAATGTAAAAATTAACATTGAATTTTAAAAATACATTAAATTTACTAATTTTTGAGCGTGTGATGCGCTCTTCACTTGCAATGTATCGGGCTGGAGTGCCATTCAATTCGAACAATTAAATAAAGATTTAAAAAAACTTAAATATTGAGCAATATGTTCTAAGTTATATTTAACCAATTCAACAAACACAAGCTGCATGGCCTGTGCCGCTAACAAGGCAACTGCTATCGTCTATCAACAGTAACGAGCTATCATCATTTCACCATCATTGTAATATCGACGGCGACCTCTTAACACCTTGTAGACGGTCAATACCGCGATAATGTACGCACCCTATTAAATGGTATTGGTTAGTGACTGGCGACTTAAACAGCCCTTATATTGGGAGACACACGGCTTTGGCGTCTGGTGAGCACTTGAGTGGATTGTATCTATGAGAAATAAAATGTACTTTTACATATTTTGTTCTATTTATGTGTTTTTTAATATATATTTAAAACTATATATATATATATGTATATTAGTCTCTAACAGCCATATCACAAGCTTTGATTAGTTTGTGGTTAGATGATCGTGTATGCAAAAATTTCCCGAATATTATTATTTATTTATAAAACACATTTATATTTATGACATTGTTGATACACCAGTTCGTTTCAAATTGATTGACAATTTGCTTTCTCATTTGTCTTTCATATTATTTTTTTAAATACAGATTTTCTTACATATCTTTAACCATAAGCGCAGCTTTAGGTATCATCCGTTATCTGTTTATTTTTTCGGGAGAAAAAGTTGCTTGTGTGTTAATTCAGGGTGTAGTTACACCAAATTTTATTTAAAACCGGTAACCTGTTACTGAGTTCAATGCGGACGTATATACATACACTTATACATAAACTTTTGAGTTATTCTTTATGTCAAATATGTGTACACTTTCTTATTCTAAAAACTAAGTTATTATAATGCATAACTTGATGTTTACTTTTTTGCACTATGAAACATTGGCGTCGGTTCTGTCATACCACTCACTAAACTAAACCAATCTGACAGGACTAAAATTATCTGCCTCTCTTTTCATTTTCATAAGTGAGAGAAGGATGGCAACAATTTTAGAGCTGTCAAATTTAGTTTAGTTTAGTTTAGTTTAAGAGTACATTGGCGTCATTGTGTAATACTGCATAAAGGGCGCAGCAATGGTATATATTGTGGCTTATTATTAACACCAGTGCGAGAATATAAAAAAGCACGACTGACCTGAGTATAAATACCAAATAAGAAGAGCAAAGCCAGCGCAGTACATCAACTCGTTATGTAAGTTAATAATATTCATGTTAAATATTGTAACATAAAAATGGTAATTAACATTTTCTTTTCTTTGTTTGTTTATAATTCACATTTCTGTTCGAATTTCTTTACAAAGTTGTAACTACGACTAATTATTATATTCTTGTACAAAAATAATGATCATGATGGGAAGGCTACCCACCAAAATATAGGTGTTGCCACAATCTGCTGCAATCTTAATGTGTTGTACTTTAATGTGATAACATTATTTCTAATTTAATTTAATTTATTTACTACAAATTGTTTAGTTAACCATTCTATCAGTATGTCACGTTCTTACCATCTGTCTAACCCGTGCATGCGTAATCAAAATAAAAATATTATTTTAGTAGATTTATTCGATAGCAGCGGCAGATGCGTCGGTTCCTTACTCTTTTTCTTCGACCTTCATTGTGTTTGGGTGAAGCTTGTGGGTCAATATCACGGCTTCCGTTGACTGTTCTTGTTTTGTCTGTAAACATATTAAATTGCTGACACCAACAACTTTTTTCTGAAAATTCGATATTTTTATTTGTGCACCAGTCTGAACACCATCTATGCTATTCGGAATTCAAAATCCGGGTAAACATAATATTTTGTTCTTTGTAGTGTGTTGTAACTTAGAATGTGTGTGCTTTGTGGTTGTAAATACTATATTATGCAATTAGTGAATAAAGAACGGATTTTAAGTGAGGGTCATAGATGAATCACGAGCAAGTAAAAGATTCTAACGACTGATTTATAAATTTATTTAAACGACGATTTTTCCCAGTATACCTGACTTTTAGTCCTCACTTCGCTATGTCAATTATACCAGCTTATATTGTTCTCTTCTCGTTAAAGTTGATTAATTAGAAGGAAACAATATAAACTGGTTGGTTACTCATTGTCATTTGTCTTTGGCACTAGTCCCAACTCAAATATATTTTCAACTACAAGCTAGACACCTGGTCATACCAAAGCCTGACTGTGATTGCGTTAACGCTATTTACTTCTTTGCTAACCAGCTCAACAATGTGTAAATTAATTTAAATCGACCTTTGAAGTACGAAATTCCCAATCCATTACGCGAAGGACAGTTTAATGACTCTTACCGCGATAGACACAGTTTTGCGGCAAAATCCACGTATTCCAAACATACTGAACACAGGTGGTAAATTCTTGAAAGAGAAAAATCGCTTTCACGTCTATTCAAGCACATTTTTTCATATCATTACTGTCTACTTTATGTCTTTCCATTTTTATTCACGCTTAATTAAACGAAATTGAAAGCCGGTGGGTTATCTCATGTCTAGGTGTTAAGGACTAATTGATAATTGAAATGAATGGATACCTTTCGGTGGATGGAATAGTTCTGTGCTCGTGTGGATGCAGCTTAATCAGAAGCTACATTTCAAACGTCGGTCTCAGCGATAATTCCCTAAGGAATTATCTGGTTCCTACTCGATCTGCGCTGGGCTTACTAACGAAAGAAGAGATTACTCCACAATCTCATTACTGTCAGGCTTCCACGTTATTTAATACCAGGGATAAACAGAAATACCAACCTTAAGATTTTCGCGTCTAAAGTCATTAATATGCCACTCAAATGGGTCTTATAACCTGCAACTGTAGGTAATTAATTAATTTAATTCAATCAATAAACTAAAATTAATTTCAATTCAATAATCTAATAAATACGCGAATTAAATTTATAACGAGCCGGTTTTCAGACGCCCCTTTGAGATTAGCAATGCAACAAACACGTATACTTGATGGAAGCTGTTACTTTAAATAATTAAAACAGTATTATTTTATGAGTATTCCAATTTATTGCAGAGCTGATGATTTTAATGTTATTTGAAATGCAATATTAAAATACGCAGCAATACGAATGGGATCGCGTTGAAGTCTTTTGTACCGAGTTTTTTCAAGTCCATTGCTGGCTTGCTTCATTCATAATGTTAAAATTCCAATTGTGAGTTTTGAGTTTTTGTACGTCTCCGATATTTTATACATTGAAACTTTATTGAGTTTTGATTTTAAATTGAATGTAGTCGTTAAGGAGTCCATTGAAAATCTGTGCGGCTCGCAACCAGGCGTCTGAATTACTGTCAGCTCCATCGTATTAATAAAAAATACTGCCGCTTAAGAGTGTTAAATAACGCAAAAGGACGGCAATATTTTCCAAATAATTACGTCAATAATTGGCACGCAAGAAGAGAGTTGCTCGTAGGAGTTCTTCTCATTATTCCCGTGAAGAGTTTACCACCAACCGAGCCAGATTAATCGTTTTAAGTATATCATGATTTTATATTCCTGCGAATGGCATCCCGGCGTCAATTATGAGGCAAAAATACTATCTATTATTCATAAGAAGGCTCATTGGCGCTCATAGTAAGTGAAAACCATATTGCATTCGTGGGAATAGAAACAGAAAATGCGAGCCTGCAACATAGTCATCATCATCATCATCAGCCAGAAGAGTGGATAGCATCCAGTGGATGCTATCTGCACCCACTGCATGCCCGTGACTCTCACAATGTTGTCGGTTCATCTAGTGGGAGGCCTACTTACGCTACGCTGTGTCTTCCGGTTCATGGTCTCTACTCAAGAACCTTTCTTCTCCATCAGCTGATATCGGTTTTTTGAGCGATGCGCTGTTTCAGCGATAATTTGAGCCCACGTTAAGAGTTAGCCGTAAGGCCTCGTGGCCTTACGAAGGAAATGGCCTGAAGTAGAATAGGGGCCTTACGCCCAACTTCTTACGTGGTCTCAAACTAAAGTTAAAACCGCGCAGTTCAAAAAATCACGCGAATGTGAACCTTAACTCACTCAGACACGGTTTGCGGTCACGCAACATTTTTTCATCACCTAAAGTGGATTGCTTTTAACAGCTAGGCGCCAAGCCCTGGGTTTTGTATTGCCAAATTATTTTTTTATTTTCGAAAAACCTTTTAGGTTTCATACTAAACCTTTCAACAAAAATCACTGATCCATCAACGTTATTGTTAGTGACAAACATTGATTTTGTATGAAACGCATGATGAAAGCATTCACGGCCCTTTAAAAAAAATCGCTTTCAAAGCTTCACACAATGAAATTGAAACATTACAATACTATCACTGATCAAATCAGTAACACTTACACTGCCAACTTATTCGTTCAGCTAGCAGCATCATACTGCTCATATAAACGCATAGTTATGAAGTGTTATTCACCTGAACAGTTAAGTTGGTAGCAGCCATACTGTGATATCTCTTAGATGTCAACTAAGAATGCTTGTATCACAGATTTCATTGAATAGTGACAATAGTATCATCGTTTGTGTTGACACCTATGAATGGTTTGTGGTCAAAATAGCCAAACACGATTGCTATTGAAGATAATTTTAATCGCAATGATCATTATCGTAAGTTCACTTTGAAATGAAAACCAAATAACGCGGATGCGTTATCTTGTACCAAATCACGGCTTCGGCCACGTTGAGAACAAAATGCCTAAAGAACAAAACGTCTACTTAGCACACTGTCTAAAACAAAGTACGTAGTAGCTTTACCTAACTGTAGTTTAAAATTAAGTTTATCCAAACATTAATTTGCCTAAGAATTTTGAAGGTCTATTTTGTCTATATTGCAAAACTTCATCGTGAGACAGAAGGATAGAGAGGTCAATTTTATAACACTCCTTAGTATTTTGTTATTTTTTTCTGGCACCTGCTGCAACCACCCGTCACCCATCCTAGCAAAATCCTCACTTTTTTATGTCTAGGGATCCAGATCAGCCACATCCACTACAGTACAATGAAGTCGGTTAAAAAATGTGTGTGACATTAATGTGCCTAAGGTTCATAATATCTCTATAAAGAAAAAAAATCCCATTACATTTCCTCTATTCCTACTAGTTCAAACTAACTTAAAATTCTCGGGTAAGTCATGGCGAGATTTTGTAGAAACTGCTTAGTTTAATAATACATAGAGGAATGAGAGAGTGCTTGTAGCTACATAGACATAAGTACTTATAAGCATTCGTGTTCCAAAGGGTGCCTTTATTCAAACACAGTACAATTATTTGCAGAGAGGGAGAGTAACGTGCTTTTACTATCTTTGAGTGTATTAACTGTTTATAAGGTGACCATGGTTTACACTAAAAGTAATTTAAAAAAAAAACATTTAAAACACGCTTTCATTTCTATGATGCTTTAAATTTTTATTCAAATGTTTTTTATTTTATTTTGGCGGCCATTTTGAAAAAAATACAATATTGGTTATCGCATATTATCAGAACTAAAGGTGTATGCAAAATTTCAGCAAAATCGATTAATATTAACTGGTTCTAATAATAATTAAACTTGCAAGATATGACCTAAATAAATTAACAAACCAACTATATCCACCAAGACATATCTAACTATGTCCAGCAGTGGACGTCCTACGGCTGAAATGATGATGATAAAATTAACAAACATTGCAAGTAAAATAAAAATCTGATAAAAACAACAATAAGTAGTCTACAATAGATCATTATTTGTGATACTTACTTTGTATGCTACTTAAGATTTGTAAGTGAATTTAATAATGCACAATGAATAATTGAGTAATGAGAAAAAAATAAAGTTATAAACTAAGGTAGGTTCTAAACAAAAAACTAGATAACATAATCAAAATATTTAGCTCAATTTTGCATCACACAGTATTATTATAAATACGAAGACGTTTTTTGTTTGTAGGTAAGTTTATCTTTCACGCAACCGAACAAAGATCGATGTAATTTTTGGACAAGAAGAATATTGAAGGACCGGAAAATGTTATTGCACACTCTTAATCTCAGAAAACTTTGCAGGAATTTCCACGTAGGTGAAACCACGAGTTATTTAATTTATTTTATTTAATTTATTAAACAAAATTCCCACGCCAAAAAAAAACAATAAAACAAACTACGAAGTCTAACTAAGGCCAATTACGAATTGGCGTTTTGTTACTAATTTAATAATTACTTTCGTATTTAATATCTGTGAGGATATGTGAGGATACGAGAGTGATAGTGTGCATGAGAGTGTTAGTAGAGTGTTATATTGCAAATTATAACATTACAGTTGAAATAATATATCAATCAATCATACCAGTACCTAACAGTCCATATAACAATGCATTATTATAAATCCATTTGCCAAAACGGATACTATTTGTAACTTAGCAAATTACTAAAAAGCGGGGTTGTATCACAATAATGACGGTCACCCCACGCCATCAAACACTAGTATAGTTATGTGTTGTGGCCTTAAATTCCCTCAAATAAGGGTGCGACACACCTGCCCGCACCCTCACTGACACGCGACGGGCGCAAGTTCGACTTCAAAACCAGTGTAAGCAGGTCCATGAAACTTTGACACATACTTTACAGCAGTAACGTTTTTTTCAGTTTCGCATATCAACTAATAAAATTATTAATGTATTGCTATGATTTTACTCGAACTTGATTGTAGGTAAATACTAAATAAGTTAGTATAAATATTTTAGTTCGTACCATTCAAGTGGCTAGCCTCAGCGGGCAATGGAGAGGCTATGCGCGATAAAATCCGAAACATGGATATTCGCCAAGGAACCAGAGTCACCGACATAGCTGTTAAAATTTGCAAGTTGAAGTGGCAATGGGCAGGCCACGTCGCTCGAAGAACCGATAACCGATGGGGAAGAAAGGTTCTGGAGTGGAGACCACGAACTGGGAGACGCAGCGTAGTGAGGCCTCCCACTAGATTGACCGACGACATTGTGAGAGTCGCGGGCATCCAGTGGATACAACAGGCAGGCTGTCGTTCAGTGTGGAGGTTAAAGGGGGAGGCCTATGTTCAGCAGTGGACGTTTCTGGCTGATGATGATGATGATGAAGTGGCTAGCCTTGAGTGAGTTGGAGTTTTTAAGGCTTCTCAAACACCCTAGTCATGGCTTAACGGTTGTAGTTATAAAACATCGGTAATGAAATATCGGCAAAACATATTAAAGGTAAGCTGGTATTCATAATTTGATGTCATTAGCATGGCCTACTGCGATCATATTTATAAGACAGAAATAATAATATATACAAAAATATGCATATACTCATCAAATGTGTATATTATATGAGCAGGTTACTTAAATAATTTTAGTCTAAAATAATAACCTATAAGCCAAACATAATCAATACGACTTTCAAACATTGAGATTGTTCTACTGTTTTACACTGATTAGCAAAAGTTCACTAAAAAAAAAAACTAAATAGCTCTACTAACATATACTTGAACACGGATCAACTTATGCTGGTCAGAATAACCGCGCGCCCTTTACAAACGTGCTTCAAAATCTGAATACGCGCAGACTTGCAAAGCAATGTGCATTGTTATGGATATGGTGCACGAATCTGAATCAAGTTGGGGTGTATTAGTTATTATTATTAGCGTTATTTTATTGTTATTAAACTGGTTTGGTTGCTGGGTCGGTAACGAGACTATTGAATGTTAACAGGTCTGTATTTTGGCAATTCATATTTACCGAGTGTTAAGTTCCGTAGTGGCCGCATTTAGATTTCTGCGTGACGTGTTATTTTTTGTTACTCGTATAGTACAATATGCCTACGTACGGTTTCTACATCTATACGATAGTTATTCTTGAGTTTTGGCGGTAATGGGAAAAATTATGATACAATATTATTTATGTAATATTAATCAACACTTTTTTTGTATTTCAATGTAATTCAAGTAGATTAAAACACACACACACACACACACACACACGTTTGTTAACGTACACGAGCATGGAAATAGTACATAGAATCGACATTTTAGTTTGCTTGTAATTTTATGTGTCTTGACACTGACTAAATAGACTAGACGTGTGATACCAAAATGTAAGATTTAAAAAAAAGTATAAACCATGTTATGTTCACCTGTTGGCTGAAAAGAAAAAAATTTAGTAACCCGATCGCTTTTTGTATTATTTTTATAATTACGTAAATTCTTATTATAATTTACTCGATAAGACGACATGCATTTTACAAAAATGTTGGAAGTGCACTATGATGAAATCTGGGCGTAGCTATGGAAAGTGTACAAGTAATATCTGACAACACCATTAGATAATCCTGAATGCCTCTATATTCTAGATCTAAAAAGTTTTCCACTAAATACTTTTATTCCTATAGCCTAAACATTCCTATTGAATCATTCTCTAGTTTTCTACACGCCCAAGCATTCTTCTTTTACTCTTTCAATATACCATTATGATCCTTTCAGCATTTTAAAGTACAAAGATTTGTTTAACACCACAAAAGACAGGGCGATATATTCGCCATCGCTCTATAAATGTTTCATTGTTTTATGCGTTGCCGAAGTGACTGTGATCCATTGACCATTGTGCACGTTCTAGAATTGGCGAAAATGTCGTTGGAACCTATTTTATTGTGTTCAAGACACCTCTGCCTTAAGGGCTTACCTCACGGCTTAATATTCACACATCTTTGACTCGTCAATACTAGAGAAGTACATTTTTTTTGTTATCTTACTAGATTTAAGTTGGGAACTATAAATAGCAAATAAAAAAACATATTTTTTTTTAATAATCATTTTCAAAAAATAAAATTAATACAAAACAAAAAATACTTACCGTAATTTTTTTTATGCTCTTTACTTGATGAATTTTAGTAAATTGTCTTTGACAAAGTGAAACTGGTAGAATAACAAAAAAATATATAAATTTCTAGTTTTGGTTAAAATTGTAAAATTAGTTAAAATTAGGCATTGAGTTACCACCTTAATCTGCGATCTACATGAAGTCTTACAAGTTGTGCTACGAATTGTTGAATGCCTATTTCGGAGTACGTTTTGCATGTTGTTGACTGACGCCTTGAATATCAAGCCATTGCTTGACGTTGTAAACGCTCTAAAAATAACCTACATCTTTTCGATATAGTTTAAGTACTTACTACCTACAATGGTAATTCCATCTCTACTCTCTACGCTTTGTGACGTTAGGTTAAGCTTATAAAAGTAGTATATAGCTACACCATAATGATATCCATTCTAAAAATATGTAGATTCTTATCAAGTAAATTAATCATTTATCAAATCAGTCATATTTATACAGATTTTAAAAAATTAAGAATGTTTCTAATTTCATCTTAACAAAATACAAGCTAATACTGAAATTAATTAGCATATTATACAAAAAAAAATTGATGGCACTTAGACTATTAGTAGTTACCCAGTTACCTACTACTAGTTAGCAGCGTACCCAACATGCTGGCGACATTACCATGCTGAATAGCAAGTATTATACGTTCAGCCAGAATAATACCAGCATTTTAGTCACGTGTTAGATGAGCCCTGTCAATTTTGCAACGAACACTGTATTTTTGGCGTTCTGATTCTATCAAATAGAAATATCTATAGAAAATTCAATTACTGTAATAAAACACTGTTTTAAACTACCACGGTTGTTCACTAAAGTTATTTGATTATTTACGGGATATTTACCGTGGCAAGGTTGTGGAATGAGCTCCCGATATTTCGGCGCAGTTACATGCACCATGTTCACGGGAAGACTGAAGAATGCGGGATACTGTAATAAACATAATTATCTGTATTATTATTGAAACTAAATGCTTAAAATTTTGGGAAAACTCAACATAAACTTATTACCTTCAATTTACAAAAGTAGTTTATTTTAAAACTCTAGGAGGGAAAGTTAATTATATTCAATTTTAATGTTATGGTTTATTTGTTTTACTTTCGTAATAATAAATTATTAATAAATTCGCCTTGACAATTACGGCTTTAATTTTTAGGGTTCCGTACCCAATGGGTAAAAACGGGACCCTATTACTAAGCATACGATGACTGTCTGTCCTTCCGTCCGTCGATAGCCAGTTGATTCGTTTGAAGCACAAAAATTCAAATACCTAAAATTGAACGATTGCATTTTGTAATACGGCTCTTAAGCTTCAGTTTAGTTTTTTTTTAATATCTGTTGTCATTATAGTAAATGTAACATATTTTTCATAAATTACTCGATTAAGTTTTCAATAAAATATATTAAATTATCATATCCATAATACATTTTATTCTTTTATTGCTTTTTTAACACAATAGGCTATTTAAAACTAACACCATTTTTCTGATTAAAGTATTGTCCGTTCCACCAAAGTGCGAGGGGTTGCATAAAACTGTTATTTCATGGTCACTAAACACACGTGCTAAATAAAAAATGCCGTTGCATAAAAATTATGATAATTTTCTACACAATCGCTTGAAATAACAATAATTTCGAAGGGAATCGCGCCTGACGCGTGGCTTGCGCATGCACATTGATAGACAGTACGCACAATATGCATGAAAAACAGTATTGCAACTCTAAGCAACTTAAATTAACTTCTTAATTTGCCTTGATTCTCTGGCATGACCACAACGTCGCTTAATATCAGGGAAGCTGGTAGTCAAAAGCAAAACTATTGTATTAAAGTTAAGTTTGCCATGGTGACTGCTGACAGAAGTGAAATCTAATTGGCATGTCGGTGACGCAAACCCATAAGTTTTGCCCCTACCAATAATTACTCAACGCGGCTAAAGAAGTTTATGCTTCAAATCTAATGCTAAAAATCTTTGTCTTTGTATTCAAAATTTATTCAACAGCATTTAACCAACAAATTTTGCTAGATTTGATACACGAAGATGTTAAAATCCGTTAAGACAAATATTATGAATAAGGCCTTGATTTCGTATGCGGAAGCAAACGCTTGTAAAACAACTTTAGTTTAATAATTTAATGTATAGATGAACTAGCAACATCATTGTAATAAAACTGTATTAGCGAAGTTCACACGTGTTCGTTGACAGTTGACAGTCTGTTGTCAACTGCCAGCAAACACCGTATATAAGTTGCGGGTGTATTGTCATCCGCCCACTTTTTGCTCGAACCTCGAAGCGTGAAGTAGGTAGTTGTCACGAATTTTGTATTAATTGTCTGAAATATTATAAGTACCGATTATACCGTAAAAGGTGGTAAAAAGGAACAGATAAAAGTAATTTCCGAATGCTGACTTGTTTCTTTGGTCGAAAGGCTTCTCTCGCATCTTCTTGCTTGCACAATGCTCATTCATATTCAAGTGCAGTCTTTTCTGTCAAGCCAAAGTATGTTATTTGAAATGTTATAAAATTTGTCATACACACAAAAAGTTTGGAACTCAGCTATGTTCAGCAGTGGACGTCTTCTGGCTGACGATGACAAAAAAGATTTGCTGTCTTTCATTCTCACCTAGTTTGTAAATACGATTATGTTAGTAGCTTATCGAAGTTTTGTACTCATTTGAGCTACTGTCTGTATAATTTTATGTATATTAATGAACAGGTGAGAGGCAACCCTTACTACGGAGGGAGAGGTCTGTGGGTCTGAGAGGGTCGTGTATAACAATGTTCAGTAGATTATATATGTATTTACGCAATATGTAATTGTGCACACTGATTTAAGGGTTTTAAGAGCATCAAACTTTTATACATCTTTGATGTAATTATAGAACTTGTAAACAATGCACGGTACGGGCCGCTTGCATGCATAGACATACTCCAAAATTTTATAAATCTACCCTCTAAGTTTGACTTGTTAATGACTGTAGTGTTAACTCAGATTTGATTGTTTTATTAGTTGAGGAGGTGAAGAACAAAACCTCACATTTCCAGTTTTTCAAATTTAAGAGAACACATAAAAATTTCTCGGCGGCATTTCTCTTTATCGAAGGAAAAGTGTGGTTTTGTTCGAAACTCTCGATTTCAAATGAAAATTTATATAGGAAAAGAGGTGTTTTTGACAAGGTTTTACTTACATACTTCAATCAATTTATCATTTTTTACCAAAAAAAAAAACTAAATTTTCATAAGTGGAAAAGTGAGGTTTGTTCTTCACCTCCTCAGTTAATTTATAGTTGGCATATCTCTGTAATCTACGCTTAATGTCGCTATAATACTTACCTATTTATAATGTGTTTTCTAAATAAGTGAATTTATAAACTATTTTGAGGAAATTGTTCGCGTGCTTATGCCGCAAATCTGTTATTATCTTTGTCCCCTACTTTATGGCCAGTTAGAGAGAGATGAGGATGAATAGCCTGGCAACGCGCGTGGAACGCAACTATCAACGTCAAAGCGACGAGTACGTTGCTTCTGAAAAAGAGACAACATTACTGCTCCCGCATCGTTCATCGACACCACTTAAAAAGCATATTAAACAAAAAGAATTTGTCGTTTTCCGCCAAATCCATACCGCGTACTACTTAAAACTCCAAAAGAAGATTGAAGTGAAGGAAACGTGTGATAATCCACCCACCAGTGACAATCAAAACTATAGAAGCCGGCCGGCCGGCTTGCGAAACGTGGTACGTGTAACGTGACGCGACCACGCCGCCGCCGATAAACAAGACAGGTGAGTTCTCTGATCTTCTACTGGACTTCTCTTGATTCCCTTCTTTATTGTGAGTAATAAAGTACATATTATAATATTCCCCTTGTGGTGACTAACCTAACAAACACCAGAAATAAAAATCGTAACTTGAAAAATGTAGTTTATTTGTTTTGTTATCAGAATTTAAGAAACATACATTTTTGTTATATTTTCTAATCTTTTAACCTAAAATGCAAATGCAGTAAAATTAAAATCTAAAAAATTGCAAACGAAATGCGAGTGCGAAACTGCGAACTTAGTTTTATCGTATGCTTTTGTATTGAAAGCATAGACACAGTTCCAGTTCTATAAATATAAAATAATGCTAGTTACCCTAGTGTCAAGAATAAGTAAGTCAAGTAAATCTGTAAATATTACAGCAATTACAGAGAAATCAGATTTTCCAAAAACGCTTACGCCACGAGCCCCAAGGTCGTACAAATCCGCCTTTCTATCCGCTCATTAGCCAAAATGGCTTTGCAGGTATGTACAAATTGCACAATACAAAAACGTATCTGTAGAGTTGAATTGGGGAGCCACCGTAGTATTTTCTGAATAAAATTGACTGACATCCTTAGCTTTTTTTTTGTTCCATCATTTGGCCGACTCTTCGGTTAAGGTTGCTGGTCTATACGGTACTGGTAGAGCGTACAAAAAGCTGTTTATGCGTCCGCCCTACGCAAGTCCACCGGAACACCAAGGCGGCGAAGACCAAGAATAGGCCAAGGATTTGCTGGTACGTATTGTTTATTTTTATTTTTGTAGGTTCATCATAATCAGCCTTTTAACAATCCACTGCTGGACTTTTATCCTACCCCCGAAAGGGTGTTTTGTAGGTTATTTTGGGTCGTGGTGTTTGAGGAATCTTACCAAAATTAAGTTTTATTTTGTTGAATGTTGCTTGTTTCAGATTTTTTCGCTCTCGATTGTGACGATGTCTTATCCCATTCCAATCTTTATATTATTTAAGCTGGGCAGTTGCGTGTGTTCCTTGGGTCCCCATAGTAAGTTCCAGTTACTTGTTTGCGTGGTAAAGTCGGTAGCGAGCCTGCGGCAGACTAATTTTGCAGTTAATATATTCGCACTGATTGCTGGGACGAGACACTCTTGTACTTATTTATATCGTAACTCTCCAATGATGTATGCTCACATCGAACCTTGCTTTTGCCTGTGAGTTCTCCTACAGGAGGAAATAGTAATTTGGTTTAGGTTAATTTTTGGATGTTTATTAGGTTACGTAAACACTTAAAAATAACTTAAAACGAAGTAAAAAGACAATAATAAAAATGCATTACGTGACAAACGTGCGTCTCTACTCCATATACGAATACGCGGTACGCAAATCATTGAGGGCCCCTTCCGACAACGCCATATATATAACAATTGCGAGATGAGCGAGACTCAATGGTTCTTACTTACACCTAAATAAAAATAAATAAATTGTGCACTAAATTGACGAGTCCATAACAGGAGCATTAGTTCTATATATTTTTGTTATAAAAAGTATTAATAATGTGACTTTATAATAATAATTTATATTCTATTCTAATTATATTGTATCATAGTTTCATTCATAACTTCCCCCAAGGTTGTCCCAAGTACAACAATTTTCTTTCGTTAACCATTTAAGAAAGACAATTTACAAACTGAAGCACACAAAGTAAGCCAGCGCGTTCTTAAATACACAAACCGCACATAAGCTTATAGCAAAACATAATAGTAATACAATCATCCACTAATACTCTATACTTTGCTTATGCTGCCATCGTTTTAGTGCCTCAGGTTTAATTATTTTTTTAACGCGAATAAGTCCGCGTTTGATCACTAACTCGCCTTTTGGTAAGCGACGATGTGGTCGAAGATGAAGCACGCAGACTAAGAAGATCCCTATTCATTCTGGCCTTGAAAAGGCCCAGATTATATAACTCAGGAAACAAGGAAGCCGGCAGGTTGTTCCAATCCCTGGCCGTACGAATTAAATTCAACAAAGATTTGCCGTCTTTCATTCAACGATCAAGACTATAATTATTATTTGATGCGTTATAATGTATGTTATGCTATGGCATATCAGAACATAACGAGGGTCGATTCAGTACAGGGAAAACTATGAAACTACGGTGCAATAGCGTAGTCTGAACATTTTTCACTCTATATGCGAGCACGCAAATAATTTACGATTAAGTTATCAACTTACGATTTATTATGAATATTACGACCAATAAATGTCAACCGATGGTCGTATAATAATTTTAGCGGTTAAAGGGGGAAATTGATTATTAAGTACCATTAATTATCGTTCAACTTCCAGTTATCAATCTGTTTTAGTGTGTCTATGTGTCTTTTCACGATAGAAGCAAGAACCACCAGAGGATGGGCAGCAGCATCCTATTAATACACGGTGAACGTACTGCGATCCCCAAGCTGCCTGCCAAGCGTGGGGATTATGGCCCTTCCCTAAGAGGGAGGCCTCTGTTCAGCAGTGGACGTTTACTGGCTGAAGACGTGTTCTTTCTGATCTGCTCAAAGCAATCTCTTCCAGAAAACCGTGAAAACTAAAATTGGAAGACCGAAAGTTTGTGACTGAGTCAGTAAATTTTGTTTCCGCTTAAGTATTTTTCGTTGAGAATATTGTTTTTTTTTTGTTAGAAAATGTGCAGTCTTTATAAGATAGCGGCGTCCGTAGCTAGTGTATAATAAATATGATAAGTTTCCTTTCATTTCCAATCAAAACGATATAATATGTGTAAAAAATGTCGAACTCAACGACCGATCGTGGGAAGTGGCAGTAAAAAGGCCTGCCATCTCATTGTTTCCTCATCAAGATTGATGGCGGAAGCCGCATATCCAACATTTTCGTTTTATTTGTCATTTCCGTCCAAATCCGATTCGAAAATATGAAAATCATATTTAACGATCGACAATTAATGTGTATTTAATTATATGATACAAAAATACAAGTTTATTTCTAAAAAATAATTAATTCGCAATGGTAATCGAATGGGTCATTAATCATGCAGATGTATTAGTTAGCTAGGAAATGCGGGAAAAAACCCAAGTGTCGTGGGTGTAGCTGAGGCATCGTTAGTAGCCTGTGCGAAAAGAAGGTGGGTCGGAGGCGGGCAAACGAATTCTCATACTTTGAAACTCGCTAATGAACTGGAAATTTATGACTTTTTGAGCGTCATCGACCAGACACCTAGTCTAGTTTTTTGTATGTAGTCATTATGACGCCAGACGCTTACAATGTCATCGTGGTCCGCGCAAAGACGGCATTCTTCGATACCATTCCTGACTACACACGGTATCTTTTTACTTACTACTTAGCTACTTTTATAATCTACAGATAATGATATTTTACACACCTGGGGAGTTAGGGGAGTTAGTTTCTGTTAGCGTTAACGCTTGCGGAAAAATGAAATTATATGAAAACTAGCGGTCCGCCCCAGCTTCGCACGGGTATAGATTATAGCCTATGTCACCCGGGGATAGTGTAGCTTCCCAACAGTGAAATATTTTTTCAAATCGGTTTAGTAGTTTCGGAGCCTATTCAATGCAAACAAACAAACAATCAAATCTTTCCTTATTATAATATTAGTATAGATGACATTAGCTTGAGATAACATCTTTCAAACTAATGTCATAGTCAATGTAATTTTCATACAATTTCATCTTTCCGTAGGCGTTAACGCTAACAGAAAGTGGGCCTTGTCTAACCCCCCAGGAATTATATTTTTCCGCAGGAAAACGCTAGACGCAGGCCGCATCCAACCAGACCTTTTGGAGATTGATGGGGGAGGCCTATGTCCAGCAGTGGATGAATATGGCTGAAATTATGATATTTTACAATTTCTCAATTTTAAGTTAGGCGTTTTGCCACAGCTCACCAGACCTTAAGTAATAAAATACAATAATATATTTCTTTATTACACACCGAAAATACATATGAAACTTAAACTAACATAAAAAACAAATATACGGCAGTATAATGGGCGGCCTTATCGTCTTAAGCGATTTCGTCCAGGCAACCTTTGAATGGACTAGACTAAAGAAATAAAGAAGTAATTTGGAAGACAGTAGACACGCTTTGACTGGATTGGGAAATGGAATTTTATTTATTTTCATACAATTCAATGACAAGACGAACAAGTCGATTGCCTGTTGGTAAGCGCCAGCTGTCTAAGCAAAGCTTTTTAAAATTACTGTTGACTTTTTCCTTTTCTTTTTTTTCCTTAAAATTGAAACAAATAAACAACACTTATGATAAAAGATAATTAAAGAACTTTTTCAGAGAATCTATTGAAGAACGATTAATATCTGATACTATCATTACTCTCACAGATCCAAAGGTATAATTCATCTTAGAACTACCTACGCGTTTGTAAATCAATGCATCTGAAATACAATTTGTCAAACAAAAAACTCGAAATTGTAACAGATAACTCGAAATAAGACGTGTATTTAATGATTACTACAGCTTGAATTTTACTGAACTTGAGCCTTAAAGGAGTAAAAAGCTAGTACGTGGTTTTATCTCAATAATTAAGGGTTTATCTCGAGGTGGAAGCGACGTCAGAACTTTATCGGAGCGCGTCCACCCCGAGTTATCTTCATTACGAGTCCGCTGCGTTTAATTCACGTGACCATTAATTTTAAAAGCTGCCGCGTGTGTTTGTTAAACCAATAATTATCTTTACGGTAATACGGCACTAAGCTTCCAGTGCTGCGATAAATCATCGGCAAATCAAACGATGTTGAATTAGGTGGAGTAAGGGTTTTGTCTAGGGGGGAGGGGGGAGGGGGAGGGGAAGGGGGAAAGGTCATTGATTTTCACCACTTAACTTGTTTCCCTTCACAGTTTCCGTTTTCGCCAGAAGCATTTTTTGTGCGGTATTTGTATTTCGTAAAAAAAAATATAAATATAAAGCTTGGGGGCGTGGGTTCGATTCCCACCTAGGACAAACATTTATGTGATGAACATTTGTGTTTGTTCTATATCTGGTTGTTAATATCTATTTAAGTATGTATTTAAAACTATGTATATATTATATATGTATATCAGTCTCTGGCAGCCATATCACAAGCTTTGCTTAGTTTGGGGTCAGATGACCGTGTGTGCAAAAATGTCACGAATATTTATTTATTTAAATAAAAATATATAACTCCCACTAAGTGGTGACAATAATTATTAACAATTATTATTCAATTTGATGATATGAATAATTATGATTGCTTTTTAACTGAAAATTTACATATGAAATCGACGGGCACCGAGGGGCGAGTAGCCCACTTTGCCCTACCCTGACTACGTACATATCTAATGGGTATAATCTTCAGGTATGTTAAGATGGCAGATTTAAAGCCCTACGTACGAGTTTAAATGGCCTACTCGGTAATTGTTGGTTCGCGTTACCGTGCACTTGGGAATTATCTCTGTTGTACAGTTATTGAATGTTAGAAGAAAACTAATTACGACAAAGCTATCAATCAAGTTCTTAGCGTAAAATTTTTAAACTCTCTGTATCAACTTAGATGGGTTGGAAAGCGATTTTTATTTTTATAAGTCTATTCCTTAGTATATCGACTTTTTTTAGATTATAAACGTGAAATTGTCGTACTTACCTATCTATTGATTTTATTATAAGAGTTTATGCTTCGTGCGTTTTCTATCTCGCTCGTGCATTTCAATTAAACATATCTACATACTTAAATGTCAATTCTAATATATTATTATCTATACTAAATATTAGTATTAGTACAAAATAAAGAGGAAAGATTTGATTGTTTGTTTGTTTGTTTGTTTGCATTGAAAAGGCTCCGACACTACTGAGCCGATTTGAAAAATTCTTTCACTGTTGGGAAGCTACACTATCTCCGGGTAACAGAGGCTATTTTTTTTTAATAGGGTTCCTTACTAAAACTCCAATAATGTAACCCAAGGTGATAAAAAATTAGATTTACAATTTTAGCTTTGCGTGTTTGACAGTTCTAAGACAGGACAACGTCTGTCAGGCAACTGTCAGGTCAGCTAGTTGTATAATTATATTTTTATGGGTCCGGCCGCTTGGGGTTTGGTTAAAGAGGTGTCCAGAAGCCTCGTAGATATGACGGGTGACCAAAAAGCTGGCGCTTATCTTAGCCAAAGAACAAGTTTGGCCATTCAACGTTTTTGATAGGTAGCCAATTTAATTTAGATTTAATTTAATGATGTATTTGTTTAATTACTCTAGTGACACCTATTTAAACCGGTTAACTTTTTTATCGAAATATGATCGATTCTATGACATTGTATCGAATTTGACGATCGATAAAGAACGGTACCTCCTTGCATAATATTAGAGTGTAACAGGCACATGAAGTGCACGTCATATCTATGCTAAAGTTACTTTACAGTATTTTTAATCCTCTATTAAGTATATGAACATTAAACTAAATTACTACATTTTATTTTTATACTACTGAAAGAATTTTGAAAATTTTACAAACTGTAAAACAACCAAGCCGTAAACCAGTAACACTTAAATTTTTCCTATTCGGTCAAAACGACAACAAAAGACCTGTACGAAGTGAGTACCTATGTATTTTATCTTTTTCTCACATTATTTTAATAAAAGACCTGAATGCGGCAATTTTTTCATTCTCATGACATTGCCATTAAAAAACGCACATACACACACATATAAATAAATACGGCAGGCTTAGCGTTAATTGAATTTGGTTAGTACCATATTTACTGGGGTTTATTGCGAGAATATTAATTCTTACCGAGAATAACTGGCCATGAGCGTGTCAAGACACGCATATGGTAGGGTTCCGTTTGCCGTAGCCAAACTCTTATCATTGTGGTCACAAACATAGTTCAGAAATGTATGTATACAGAAAATAACTAAAGATCGAAGCTGGATGTATCGAAATTTCAGAAGTGCATCATATCAACGTAATAATATTGATTTTGTTGATATGATGATAGACTTTTCATGGTTTAGTCAAAAAGAAAACTACTTGAGAAACATTCTTTGTCCAGACAATTTCACAGAAAGGTCAATGACCTTTGAGCTAGACCGTCTTGAATTTATTACAGTTATATTGCTATAACTCAAAAAGTTATAATCAGAAAATGTTGGAAATAATTTTCAATTAAGGTTTTTAATATGACCTATCGGCATGGCAAAATACAAGTTTTTATGTCTAATAGTTTAGAAATGCAGGGGGGGGGCAACTTTTCTCCATTTTGGCGAGCCATACTTGATAAAAAAGTGTTGTATCAAACCTTACCTTTATTTTATAACACTATTAAATGATACCCCACACAAGGGGGTGCATTTCATCGCCATTTCATATTTACCAGAGCCACTCCAAAGACGCAAAATTATACATTTATTATAATTCTAAAATTGAGAGATCTATATTAAAACTCTAATTGTGAAAAGTTTCATGCACTTGCCTTAATAAATATAGGAGTAAGAAGGTTCTAAAAAAATCGTACGGACGGACAGACGGACAGACAGACGGACGGACAGAACCAATTTATAAGGGTTCCTTGTAGGACTAGATATATAGATAGAGCTTTATTCGCTGAATATCATTATAATTAAAAATTACATAATAAAAAACAAAAAAGGAAATATAAACTATAGTAAATAATATGTAGATAATATGATTTTCAGCAACCAGTTTATTTGTCAGGCTGTCCTTCGACATAAGCCTCCCCTAGTTTCTTCCACACTTTTCTGTCTCGAGCTAATCTTCTCCATCCCATTAGCAAATCATCTTCCCATCTCTTAAATTGGCGTCCTCTTTGTCTTGTAGGACAACTGAACCCTAAAGAGCGGTTTCCTTCACCGACGCTATTATAATTACCTTTAATCTGAGCCAGTTTAAGTGTCACTAAAACTGGTAAAACAATCACTCCTTACACTAATAACACATGTATTTAATACTCATTCCTGCACTCGTGCCAAAATCACCACTTTAATTGAAGATTTAAAGTCTCCGACGTATTTACAGACACGTTGGTAGTTATTTACCTAGAAGGAACATTAAAATACGTTATAATTTTTATTGTAATAAGTGGGTTAGGGAAAATGAGAAGTTATTACTGGCAGCATAAGAATTACAATTTCTTAAATTGAATGTTGGTGTTGTTTGTGGACTCTTTGAAGTGTAACACGAAAACACCAGTGTTAAGGCCCTTTTTTCCCACTTTTAGCAATGTTGGTCATTCTAGTTTTAGTTTGTCTGCTTCCGTGGTTACCTTGTTATTTGTTGTTGTAAATAATAGGCTTGTGTTTGACCACCATCACGCCTGATGTTAAGCGATGATGCGGTCTAAGTTGGAGGACACTTGCCTAGAAGAAACTGATTCACTCGTGATTTGAAGACACCCATTGTAACCATCGGGTTACAATCTAGGAGTCTATAACTGGGTGGTTATAACCATTATAAAATTAGCGATTATTTATTATTTGTTGTTATACTTTAGAGTGTGTACTATAATCATGCCAAGTTTGATGCTTGTACGTATTACCGTTTTAACATTAGAGCTAATGCAAAAATACGTTTATTGTATGGGGACCCTTCCTTTCGTTTTTACTTTTTTACTTTTTATTATTTGTTAGTTAATCCGCCGTAACATTACATATTCTGTAAAAAAAATATCTGGCTATCTAATACAGTTAATCAGTGGTAGCCTATTTGGGAGACCGCTAGACTTGAAAGCGTGAGGTCGCGGGTTCGAACCCCGGGCCCTTACCAATGAACTCTTTGGAGTTTATGTACGGATTTTCATACCACTGGCTTTTCGGTTAAGGAAAGCATCGTGAGGAAACCTGCATACGTACAGAGAAGAAATTCAATGGCGTATGTGAATCCACCAACCCGCACTGGGCCAGCGTGGTGCATACGGCCCAATCACCCTTTCGGGGGTAGGCTAAAAGTCCAACAGTGGACTGTAAAAAGGCTGATTATGATTATGATGATCTAATACGGTTCAAAAGATTCAGCCATTAATAGGTAGGACAGACGGACGGACGGACAGATAGACAGACATACAGACGGACATCGTAGGCTTTGTAATAGGGTCCCGTTTTTACTCTTTGGGTACGGAACCCTAAAAAAAACAAATGCACAAGCACCGGGTATTCTGACCCTTAACAACATTTCATTACAGCGTCAATCGTCGTCCAATAAACAGCTCCGATATTATCAAAAGAAAATAAGCACATAGTTTACAGTTAAATCTGTCAAGATTGGTCATCATCTTTTTTACTTTAATAATATAATAACTCCAATCAATGACTTTTTACCACGGAATTCAATCAATAAAAAAACGGGTAAGAGAATTTGGTTTCTCGCTACGTTAGGAGGCACACGAAGTCGCCTTTAATTGCTTGTCAACCAATTCTTGAATGGACAACTTCGCTGGACACACGGGATACTTCTTTTTACCCGCCAGAAATACTTGATAAACAAGTTGTCAACACTGGAACCTTTTCGGTGCCACTTTACTATACTGGCTGGGGTAAAAATTAATGCTCTGGTGGTCCGACAACTTTTCAGCGACATAGTCGTACGTTCTTAGAGCAAAATTAAGCTTAAATAATAAGCAAAAATTTTGTTTGCTATCACCAATGGGAATTAAAAAAATATAGTTTGTTACTAGCTGTAGCTCATGACTTCGTATGCGTATATTTGTCCCCCTTTATTTGGCCACCCTTAATTTGATATTAATTTAATATACCTGCCAGATTTAGTTTCGTGTGTCTAGTATTTTTTGACATTTCGTGATGAGTCAGTGAGTATTTCGCGTTTACATAATAAAGATTGCAATAGTAAGTAAACTTTTTTAAATCTTATGCTGCCCAATGTTGGGCAAAGATTTCTCCCATTTCCTTCAATAAATCCCCGTCCTCCTTCATCTCTTGCCAATCTCTCCGGGATGAGATCTCTCTCTAGATCGTCTCACCAGCATTTCTTATCATCATCATCATCATCATGAGCCAGAAGACTTCCACTGCTGAACATAGGCCTCCCCCTTTAACCTCCACACTGAACGACATCCACTGGATGCCCGCGACTCTCACAATGTCGTCGGTCCATCTAGTAGGAGGCCTCCCTACGCTGCGTCTTCCGGTTCGTGGTCTCCACTCAAGAACCTTTCTTCCCCATCGGTTATCGGTTCTTCGATGTGGCCTGCCCATTTCCACTTCAACTTGCAAATTTTAACAGCTATGTCGGTGACTCTGGTTCTTTGGCGAATATCCACGTTTCGGATTTTATCGCGCAAAGAAACTCCGAGCAAAGCTCTCTCCATTGCCCGCTGAGTGACTCTGAGTTTTTCCAAAAGGCCAACAGTTAAGGACCACGTCTCAGTACCATATGTAATCACTGGCAACACACACTGGTCAAAGACCCTCGTCTTGAGGCACTGTGGTATCTTGGACGAGAAGATGTCACGCAATTTCCCGAACGCTGCCCATCCGAGCATTTCTTATGCCTCCCCCGAATGCGTCGTCCACGCTTCTGGCCCAATTAATGATCGGGAAGCATTAGGTATATGTATAAACTCATACTTTTTAGACAGCCCGTTGGTCCAGTTGGTAGCGAATCTACCTTCTGAGCCTGAGGGCGTGGGTTCGATTCCCACCTAGGACAAACATTTATGTGATGAACATTTGTGTTTGTTCTATATTTGTGTGTTACTATCTATTTGAGTATGTATTTATAACTATATATGTATGTATATCAGTCTCTGGCAGCCATATCACAAGCTTTGCTTAGTTTGGGGTCAGATGGCCGTGTGTGCAAAAATGTCCCAAATATTTATTTATTTACTTTTTTCTAAGTTCATAAGCATAATATTTACACATGGTCCTAAATGACGTGCCGTAATTAACAAATTCAAAAGTTAACATAAATATATTTGACATAATAATCTAAATCATAATAAATATTCATAAAATTATACTAGATACCTTCTCGTGGTCCTCTAGTTCTTAATTAAACCGTAGATCCCGTTTCGGTTAACAAGAAATAAATAGACCGTTTTACGCCTCGTTCAAAACGATAGGGAAAAATAAAAATTACAGATTAATCCGTGGGTACATTCCGTACATATGCGGAGGATTCTCGCGAGCTAAAACTGGAATAGGTTATTAATATTAATGAATTCAAGAAGGGTTTATTTTGAAGCGTGATAGCCGTCATCGGGTACGTTGTTTTGTTTGTGTTCGGCTGATATCGGCAAATATCGGTACGTATTGGCACCTCGCCGACCGGTCGGACTCGACGGGTGCGCTGTACGGTGCGCTGCCTTGCCACGCGCCAACATGTCGCGTGTCTCCATTCTTGTTTCATATACGCAAGGCATATACGATACAAGTACAACTCACTCTTGCTTTGGCTCTACCTAGAACTGTCAAAGAAAATAGATTTATTTGTAAAACCTTATACTTCTATCTTGTACTTCGCGTCGAGTCAAAGGCTCTTGCTTTACAAAGCGCAAGTCCAACCTCACATGGAGGACTCCTCCCATCTTTGGAACGGAGCCTCAAAGTATCAACGTGAGCCTCTTGATGCAACGCAGCGTAGAGCTGTAAGAATTGCCAATAATCCCAAACTCAACTAACATCTAGAGCTGCTCAACATGCGCAGAGAGATTGGTCTCTCTGTATCTTTTATCGCATTTACAACGGTGTTCCGAGAACTGTTTGATCTGATGCGGGCGTCACGGTTTTGTCATCGTACTAGCTGCCACTGTCTGAAAGTCTATCCACATATCATAGATCAGTGGAAAGAGTCGGCAACATAAATATTTGTGATGCCTCTGGTGTTACAATTATCCATAGTCGACGGTGACTGCTTACCATCAGGCAGCCCCTCTGCTTTTTTGCCACCAAAGGCAAAAATATATAAATCCAAAAAGATTTAAATATTAAAATAAGGGGTAATGCGATTCGTACCATAGATTGTTTTATTACTGAAAGAAAAATAACTTGTCTGTAATGAAATTAAATTATTGAATTCTTTAAACGCTGGTTTTGTCTTATAAGATTATTAATCTTACAAGAGCAAGAACATATTCTGGGTGAATATTAAAACTGGTTAATTTTAGCTAAATCTCAAATAACAGAATAATATATGCACCTCATCATTATACGCATCTGATAAAATATTATCTATACTAATATTATAAAGAGGAAAGATTTGATTGTTTGTTTGCAATAAATAGGTTCCGAAACTACTGAACCGATTTGAAAAATTCTTTCACTGTTAGGAAGCTATATTATCCCCGGGTGACATAGGCCGTATCATAATCTATAGCCGTGTGAAGCCGGTGCGAGCCGCTAGTATTTTATAAGGTTTCGCTTATAGAGACGCAGGGCTACGGGCTTTGGGTGTGGACTCAAAACATGGGCAAAGTTGCGCTCACCGGCCAGAGCTATCTCTTTTACACGTTCAAATATATATTTTTTGCAAAATTCATAGAGCATTACGGATATGGACTGATTTAACCAGCTGCTGTAAACAAGCTGATTAACAGACTGCGCAAGTTTTTGAAATAGTAATTAAGGACATTCAAACTAGATAAAAATACTTAGCACGGGCAATTTAAATACGAAATTCCGGTTACGGTCAGGGTAGTAAGTAAATAGTTCTTCAGACTCCATAAGCCTCACCATAATAAGAATATAATGATAGAAAGAAACGTCCATGATTCAATGCTCGTATCTATTGTGAGAGCTGAAACAATCATGCCATCAATCACCTTTTAGACGTTTTCCATCCAGACCTAAAGGGTCTGCTGTGAAGCTGTGGTCAACTAAGGCTAACAACACAATTAAAAATTCCGATTCCTATTTTAGACTATCTTTTTGTTCAGAGCAATTTTACGGCAATTTTTTTGTCCTTGCTAGTTGGTGACAGAAATAGATCGCAAGCATGCACTCTGCTAGACAGAATCTTGATCGACCTTCGATTATTCGCCGATGTCCATCAGTACAATAACCAGCAGTCAATAACCACGTCCAATTAAGTTCGGTAGCGCCTCTGAAACGTACTCGGACAAGTTTTTGTCACGAGCCATGCGCAGACGCAGCTTAATTGGCGGATACTCGTCATTAGGTATGTGTGGTGCGACTTTGTGCGGTTAGATTGACTTTTATACATTATAATATGCATGTTATATTTGCTTATTCGAACGTGCCGATGTTTTGTTACGAAAAAAATCAATAAAGCCGCTCAATAAACATCTCATATTAAAGCGGCTATCAGCATGTGCATATCTTATACGTCATACCGATACGCTGCAAAATTGGCACTTATCGTTAAAGAAGGGAACCGGTAAAAGCAAAAAAAAAAATAGATTGCTTGAGGCAGTATCTATTTCTGTGATTTGCCAACTGAAATTGCAATCAAAGGTCGTAAAATACATGTGCTGAGGGAGGTGTTAAAACTAATGTTATGCACGGTTCAACGAGTACAAACATCGCTGATCGATGTGGAAGCGCATCCAATTACTTCTCTTGTCATTGAAAAGTTATTTACAGTGGGGGTGTGTGTGTATTTATCACAAGATAAGGATAAGTTATTGTAATATGCAGTTGAAAATGCATCTGCGAAGGCTATAATTACATCGATTAACACCTCGGTGTACTTTATCTGAGACAAATGCCGAATGAGGATGCTGCTCGCGATCGACTTCCATTACATGTCATATTATTTTTAACCGACTTCCAAAAGGAGGAGGTTATCAAATCGACTGTATGTATATATATCTTTTTGTATGTATGTTACACGATTACTCCGCCAATTTAGAATTGTTTTTGATGATTCTTTTTTGGTTGGTAGACCATATCTCATAGGTGGTCCCATATAAATTTTATCGACATTAATTCAGCGCTTTTTGAAAAATCTTCAAAAACATGACAATAAGCAACGAATTTAATGTACATTGTACAGTGCCACCAACTTAGCTGTTAAGGTGGGCAACATTGGAACTACAGTTATTTCTTGGTGAATTTCATACTTTGTTCTCCACTAGCGACGCTGTCAACTGAACAGCAAACATAGAGGAACTGTTCTTATAACAGAACTTCAAAAAAACAAAGAAGTGTCTCCATGGCGACTGGGTCCTGTTGTTTTTCGTTAATTTTTTCATGACCATGGATACAAAGTATTTCAGTCGTAATATTAAGCAATATTTTCTACTTTTTAGTTTCAGTTTGTAAATGTAGGTATAGTAGTGAAGTCGGTTCTTTTTTTTTTCAAAAAAATATTATTCAGCTTATGAATTGACCTTTATTATTACTCCTAAATCTGTGAGATAAAATTAATTGGAATAGGTAATATTAAGGCAGGGCACATATCACGCAGAACAAATGGCCGATGGGGCTGAAAGGTTCTGGAATGGAGACCACGGACCGGTAAGCGCAACGTAGGACGTCCACCCACTATAAATGGACAGACTACCTAAAAGTGACCACAGGGAAACGCTGGATGCAGGCCGCTTCCAACCGGCCCTTTTGGAGATCGATGGGTGAGGCCTATGTACAGCAGTGGACGTCTTATGGCTGAAATAATGATGATGATGACGATGTAATAATACCAACTAGAAGTATTTTTTTCACATGAATAGCAAAAAATATTTCAGCGGCTTTTACTAGACAATAATTTGTGGTGTGTATTTTATAAATAGTCTGATGTCGAGAAATAGCTTCAAGCACTCACGTGCTGATCGTGGTATTTGGATCATCATTAACAGCAATTAAGCCTCATATCAACACCCACATATAGACAACAAAGCTGCATACTCTCGCAGGAATAGCACAGCACAAATTACCACATCTAACAAGACTGTAACACGAATAATATTTATTTACAAAAGAAAATATTGTGTACAAGAAAATAGAAAACTTAATAAAACTCACATTAAACCTTGGACTTAACTAATAAACCGCCATTACTTAGTATCGTACCCAAAATGTTAGCTGAATGACTACTTGTCATTGCGGTGCAAATACTTTGTAAAGGTCAATCAGCAGTTTGATTACGAGATGCGTTGATAAATCTTTATGAATTTTAGTACCTCGTTTTCGCGGTCTTTGAGTTGAATAAAGACTGTAACTTGAATTACATCTAACGTGCTTTGGCTAAGAATATTTGAAAAAAGCCGTAATGCAACGTGCAAGTTTGTCGCAGCCACGAGTATTAGCCCATAATGGGTCCGATTGAAAACCTGCTGCGGTTACATATTATGTCCATAGCTCTCCGAACTGGTCCCAATATCGCTTATTATGTATCGCTTTGTGTTAATCATATCTTTCGCTGCGTATGGCGACCGTGGCGGCTACTGGTCGTCGGTCTATTAATAAAAGCCAGGCTTCGATCCGACGGAATGCTCGCAACCTGCTATTGTACTCTAGTGGGGAATTTGTCTTTTTAATCGCGCTGCCTTCACTATGCCCGGAGCCTATTATTAGGGTTAATTGGAATTATTAAAGTTTTTTTTCACAGCAGCTAGGAGTTTTAGCAGATCGTAGTGATGCATGTGAGATAGCTATGAGAGTGAAGCGAGCTTTTAGATTAATATACGGTTAGAGCGCATGTTATGGAAATTTTAATAGAGTTAGCACTAACCACAGCTCTTGAGATGAGCGCATATTTTACTAACTTTTATCTGTCTGTGGTCGTCTAAATTTACCACAGGCTTATTTAGATTCTGTTTAGTTTATATTTATGAAAGAAAGTGTTAGATAGTGTTACTATCCTTATTGTTTAAATTTTTATGTAGAAGATACTGAAAATTTCAGTCATATAGTAACTATTGCATTTGTTTATTTTGTGCTGCATTTCACAAGCTCGAGTTGTCCGATTTTCCGCAGTGGCACCATCGAAATACAATACATATAGAGTCACAATCATGCCAAAAAAAATATGCAAACCAAAACTCGGCGCACGCTACGAATTGCGTAGACTTTTGGTTAGTTACAAGGTAACCGCGATCCAACTACAACGCCGCCACGCATAGCGTACAACTAACGTTGAACTATGCAAGCGATACCTTCTGTTTTCATCATTCCATTTTTGGTTATTTCTTATTGGAAACCAATTGCGACAAGTCGGTGTAGCCCGGCGTATCTGCAGCGTATCATTTATATAATAAATGGTAATTAATCCAAGACCGTGACGGTGAGTGTATCGTAACTCGAGTTGGCGTTTATCGTCAAATTGCGGGATTCACACCACAATTAACTTCGCTCTCGTCTCTTACCGAGAGGGACACGAGTCGATTTTTAATGTCGCTAATTTTAATCGATGCCATGAACTGAAAATCGTATAAACTGCATTTTCACTGACGAAAGAATGGTTTTTATTCATCTCTATATTATTTAGATATGTAGAGTTGGTTATAAATGATTTGGGCGTAGCTTGTCTATACTAATATTATAAAGAGAAAAGATTTGATTGTTTGTTTGTTTGCATTGAATAGGCTCCGAAACTACTGAACCGATTTGAAAAATTCTTTCACTGACGGGAAGCTACACTAGCCCCGGGTGACATAGGCTATAATCTATACCCGTACGAAGCTGGGGCGGACCGCTAGTCATTTATAAGTGAGATATCAAAATTTATTTTCACATGGGTGACGCTTGTAGACTGTACTAATCCGAAAGGATGTCATTATACTCAACATTATGAACAACTTTTAATATGGGACCAACCCTGAAATCGTGAAAAAATATCAGTTTTTCCATAGAAATCTGTCATTGACACTCGACAAAATATAATTTAAGAAATAGCTGTTTTTTGGGTTTGTTTATATGCCTTTTCACAAACTGAAAATATCGCAGATGTTATAATTTGTAACGACAAAAGTGTAATGATCAATATAAATAGGTATATTTCCCTAATTTTTTAAGTATGTGTTTCCGAGAAACTACAACATTGAGTTCTTCAAAAGGCGAGGTAATAGAGTCCTAAAAGGTCGGAAACGTGTTTTTGATACACTTGGTGTTACAGGTACTTATTCATAGACTACGGTGTTTTCATCAGGCGTCAGGCAGCCCATCTGCTTGTTTTCCACCTATGGCAATAAAAGTTATTTTTATTGTCTTGCTTGAAATATATTAAATTGCAAGGGTTAATTAGTATAATTAAATAAATAATGAATATTCAGTACCTAGATAGAGATATAAATATTTAAATCGATTTTCTTTTAAAATGGCTGCGTTGATAAAAAACATCATTCATTAGCTAGTGTCCAAACAACCACAGCATATACGGTAAGTAAACTTAAAAATAAAAAAACACTGTCATATTATATAATGAAGTATAGATACTTATGTAAGCCAAATATTATTTCATTTGTCAAAGGATTAGAGAAAACTGAATAAGTAACTAGGTACTTAATTTAATTAGTGAATTGATTCATAATATTATACTTGTATATAGGTTTATATAAGGTAAGACAAATCAATTAAATTACTTAGTACATAGTTACGTTGGTAGTCAGGGTTTTTAATTATAGCCAGTTTGATGCGATTTGGAATACGGATTTTCATACGACTGGATTTTCGTTGAAGGAAAACATCGTGAGGAAACCTGCATACATACGGAGAATAAATTAAGTGGCGTATATGAATCTACCGACCCGTAACTGGGCCAGCGTGGTGGTTGTGGCCCAATCATCTTTTTAGGGGTATGCCAAAGTCCAGCAGTGGACTATTAAAAGGCAGATTGTGATTATGCAGTTTAATGATTAGTGCCGGAACTATTTTTACATAACTTAAATAAATTATTTGAAAATACATATAATAATTTAACTAAATCTATAGATAAAATGTAGACCAAACGTCTACTTTTTTTTTATTTGTTTCGCAGTTATACGAATTCCAGGTGCCTTTTGACAACTATTTTTTTTTGTCAAATCTTTCTAATATATCATTCAGTAGTGATTTTAGTTATACTTCCACTTCAATAATATGTATTATTTTCTACAGAAACCATTACCATGCAAATTATTAACACGTTGAAATGGCAGTGGGCAGGGCACATATCACGCAGAACAGATGGCCGATGGGGCCGAAACGTTCTCAAATGGAGACCACGGATCGGTAAGCGCAGCGTAAGACCCACAAGATGAACAGACGATCTAAAAGAGACCGCAGCGAAACGCTGCATGCAGGCTGCTTCCAACCGGCCCTATTGGAGATCGATGGAGCCTATGTCCAGCAGTGGACGTCATATTGGCTGAAATTATGATGATGATGATGATGAAAAATACCACGACGATACCTTTTTCAGCTTTTCTTTCCTACTGCTTACGTATCTGTTCTGTGTCAAACAAGAAGAGTAAATTGGAGCGTGAAAGGCTGCTTACAAATTCATTAAGATATCTCTATATGGATTAGATTTTAAGCAGTGCATTAGATATAAGATGTATAATGCCCAAGGCGACGGGGCGTAACATGTTATCTATTAAAATCTTGAATACGCTCTTTGTCATTACCACAATATAAATATTTATTTATAGATGACCCGATATGATACTTAATCCAGAAGCGATTATATTTAAGGCTCCGTTGCTGTTGATTTAAGCAATATTTTAAACTAGATAAGAAAATGAAATTTTTAATACTTACCTAATTAAGAATAGTTCATGGGAGTGTGTTGTATTTTATGATAACACTAGCCGTTTGCACGGTGAGATTTTCATCAAATCTCAGAAGATATCTTTTTAAGATTTTCTTGCGTGGTCCTTTATTAACTTTTTTTAAACTTAAATTCGAATATGGCTGTTATTTACTTAAAATCGCGGTACAGCCTGTTGGTAAACACAAATAACCACGTTTATGGGTTTAAAATTGATAAAACTTTCATACAAAATATCATCCTCTATTTAACCCCTTTACGAAATGAACTTTCAAAAATCCTTTCCTGGTACTTACTTTCGTTGCATAAGGAACACTTGTGCGATATTTCATGTTTCTAGACCAAGCTGCGCGTTATCTGTCTTTGAATGAGTAAAATAAAAAGTTACTTATTTTTGTATTTTTTCCTTTTTAACGATGCGCGATAACTCCCGATAAACAGAATAGAACAGAACAGAAAACATGAATGAAAGAATTTTATAATTTTATTAAGTAGATGCATAGTGGTTTTTAGTCCTAGCTTTGATTTAATCTTATCGACAAAGCTCATTCGAGTCTCGTAAATGTTAAAAGAAAAACCTGAGCTCTGTTTAAAATATTGTAAGACAGTGTCTTGAACCATAAATAATAATATTGATGTTTTATTGTCATAACATAATAATAATTATGCAGTTTAGTGTCATAAGTGTAGGGTTACAGACCTATTCAACTTTACGTTAACTTAATTTCGGGTGTTAAAAGCGTATGCTTCGGTGATAAATTTGTATGTTTTCGCCTTAAATTAACTTCTCATTAAATCACAACATTCGTCAGTCGCCTGCGGCGATGACCGAACACCCTAAAACAAACATATCTATTAATTCACCTCTCCTTATGAGGAATCCACCAGTTATTAGTATACTAACACCGGTTTCCATCATTCCAAACGTCAAGCTGATAATCGATATGGGTTTGAGTATTAAAATCGATAAGTAACTGACGTTACTTGAATCGATTTAGAAGTTAATTAAAATAAATAGCTGTGTGAGAACTGACACGGGAGCTCAGTAATCAATGTTGAATATTTGGACAAAATAATTAAACCCTGAGATAGGCAATTGGATTGCTTTTAAAAAGTTTTTATTCGACTTGCAATGGTTGTTTAGATCAAATCAGACCAATTGAATTAGAACCAGTCCCTCCTAACCAATTTTACTGAAATTTTGCATACACCATTAATTCTGATTACAATACAATTATGTATTACCCAATATTGTTACATTGTTAAAATGGACACCAAAATCAAAAGAAACCTTACAAATAAAAATTATAACAGGAGAAAGTTCTGTATTTTTTAAACTTTTAAATAAAAATTATAACAGGAGAAAGTTCTGTATTTTTTCAGAGGAAGACTGTATGTTTTCTTTATGGATGTTATGTAATTACTCCACCAATTATGATTATTTTTTTTGTTTGGTTGGTTATACTTTAGAGACGGTCTCATAATATCAATTTTATTGAATTTGAATCAGCGTTTTTGAAAAAAAAAACATAAAAAAGAATAAAAAACAGAAAATATGACATTGTTGTTTTGTGGTTCCCTTCAGCAAATGTTTTGATGAGGACATTAATCTCATCATCATCATCATTATCAGCCAGAAGATGTCCACTGCTGAACATAGGCCTCCCCCTTCAACCTCCACACTGAACGACAGCCTGCTTTTTGCATCCACTGAATGCCAGCGACTCTCACTATGTCGTCGGTCCATCTAGTGGGAGGCCTACCCACGCCGCGTCTTCCGGTTCGTGGTCTCCACTCAAGAACCTTTCTTCCCCATCGGTTATCGGTTCTTCGAGCGATGTGGCCTGCCCACTGCCACTTCAACCTGCAAATTTTAACAGCTATGTTGGTGACTCTGGTTCTTTGGCGAATATCCACGTTTCGGATTTTATCGCGCAAAGAAACTCCGAGCATAGCTCTCTCCATTGCCCGCTGAGTGACTCTGAGTTTTTCCAAAAGGCCAACAGTTAAGGACCACGTCTCAGTACCAAATGTCATCACTGGCAACACACACTTTAATCTCAGTTTAACTGTTTTTTTTTTTAAGTTTGTACATTACGTATGCATTATGGAGATATGTCTTGATATCGTTATTTTTTTTTAAATAATTTACTCTATTATTAAGTATGTTTTTAAACAACGAATTGAGCATGAAGAAAATCAAACAAGGTTGGATGTCATCCGATATGATTTTGTGTTCAAATTAACCTTTTTTTGGAAACAATTTGTTAGCTCCTCAAATCGCGTAAGGTAGTATTATGTCAACTACCTTTTATTTTCAACACCGTATTAAAAGATCTGAAAGAAAGAAAACATTTATTTTGCGCACAAAACACTACAACATCAACATTACAAAACAGAAACAACAAAGTAATCATAACAATAATAATAATGCATGTTAAGTTGTCGACAAATTGTCGATCTCATTAGATGACAAAATTATTAGGATTAACTTACAGCAGAAAAAAATGCCGACGTTCAAACTGATATACTTTATGGCCTGATTAAATACACCTCATATTGTCAGTGCTTATTTGAAATCGGTGGAAATACTTTAACATACAGATTTTGAACGAAAAATTATGTCGTAAAAAAGGATAAAACTTTATTAAAATGTGTTTAGTGTCAGATCAAAACTCAGTAAGCTTGACGAATCGACATTCGAAGACAGAATAAGTACCTATTCCAACGAGAATACTAATTTACTTTGATTTATCTCAACGAGTCTTTTTTCATCTTTAACGAAAATGAGTTTTTATGTAACAATAAAATATTTACATACAAAAGAAAGGCTGCCGACGGATGATAAACGCATCGCGAAGGCCCTAGAGGCATCTTAGTCGATATCTGTTACTTACAAATCACTGCTTTATCGTTACTTTGATCGTAAAAAATATTGATATCAACATAAAAAGCGGCGTAAAAACAATAGAGTGGATCTATTGAAAGGATTCTCGCGTCAGATAACGAGCCGGTTAGAAAAAGATATGTATTAATAATAGCTTTATAGTGACCGTCTGTAAAGCGCTGGTCACTGTTGGTCGTGTCATTAGGGTTGAAAGGGTTACGTTTGAGAAAATATCAGTAACACCCATCGAGATACAATTTCGATAGACTCACAATCTCACAGTGAAAACAGACATAAAACATCCGAGCGTCATTGTACATACATTATATTAATTACAATGCCGCATTTACTCCAATTTAGACGTTATATCGCTTGCAGTGTTCAACGTTATAGTTGTCCGCTATGTCATCGTAGCGTTGGCATCGCGTGGCGTTGTAGTAGAATCGCGGTTACCTTGTAACTAACAAAAAAAGTCTGCGCAAATCGTAGCGTGCGCCGAGTTTTGTTTCGTTTTTTTTTTACGTCACGATTGTGACTCTATATGTATTGTATCTCGATGGTAACACCACATACAACTTTGACTATCTGTATGTTATAACAATAATAGATACCAAGTAGTATGGTATGGTGGTACTTATATAAAAGACATACTTGCGTCTACTATATACTACTAGTTGTAAATAATAGATTTGTATCACTGATTTTATTCATTATTGTCGAATTTATTTGAATACCACTTAAGTTACCGCACATGAGAACGCAAAATTGCCAAAGTACGCGTGGAACTATCAATAAACGCAACGAGTGAATGACGAACAAACAAATAAATGGCGATTGAAACAATAGCGAGAATAAAACGTCTATTCCTAATTGTCACCATCATCTTCACCACTAGCGGTGGCAATCGAGACGTATTCCGTAATAAAATCGACCAAGTACGATTCGGGCTGTGCACTGAGGGACAGACGGACAGACGGACAGACGGACAGACGGACATCGTATGTTCAGTATAATACCAGCGGGGCCAGTTTTGTGATAATGTACCTACTTATATTTGGATTATTTTGTTTGGCTTTAAATTTCATTATCGCAAAATAAAAATTTCTGTATTTCTGTAGTAATAGGGTCCCGTTTTTACCCTTTGGGTACGGAACCCTAAAAACTAACTAAAGCCGCTTTCTTTTTTTATTTAAATATTAAAATTTCTGTTATCGTGACCATTTGGCAATTTTTATGAGATATTTTAAAGAATATGTTGCATTTATTCAACAGAGAAGTATAATATTTTTTCCCTAATAATAACTATTAATATAAAAATAAACAAAAAACAGCGATAGCTTATTCACAAAATGATCATGACCCAATATATTAAGCATATAATTGCCATTATTTATACCTGACCTACCCTAATTTGTCGAATGTTAATTACAAGAACACGCGTTGTAGAACTATGCCAATGAAGATATAATTTACCAAAATATTAGAAGATTATCTTTTTGTAATCTAATAACTAATTTACTTGATTGGATTAAGACGTCAAAGCGCGCTCTGAGTTTTACGGTCGGCAAAACAGATGATGTTACAAACTACCATGTAAACGATACTTCTGAGACTGTTGTCCGACGAAATAAATGGGTTACACGTAATGTGGAAATAAACCGAGAGGAGGGCATTGCTCTCATCATTATGACTTATGGTACAGTCAAAATTCACAACCAAACAAAACCAAACAACTTTACTGGAATCGTACATCTTTAACTACTCGTATGAGACTAAAGCTAAAATCGCAAAAAAAAAAACTGTGTTCCTCACATAAACTTTAATGACGATTTCCTATAAAACAGCTGATTTTTATATGGTAATTTTATAGTTGGTTTCATAGTAAAGAGTTGTTCGTAAGAATATAATTATTAACTATGACCTCCTTATGGCTTAGTACAATCGTTCTGGCTTACTCTACATAGATTTTTTATTAACATTTAGAGTTATATCAATGAGATGATGATGCGTCGATTTAGTTAGTTGTTTATGACAAACACATTTACCTACCGATAAGTAATAGGAAGAGAAAATCGAAAATACATCATACATACCACCTACCCCATTAAAAAACGTCTCTATTTTGTTTTCATATAATGTATTTTTATGTAAAGTGTTGACACGCTTTGGTTCATTATTTTGCCATGCAAACCGAGATATATCCTTGCGGCGAATTTTCTATAAATAAAACCAATGAGATTCATATGAAAGTGAAAATTATGCAGCTGAAATACTATAGTAAATATTAGAAACTTTTTCTTTGTAAATAGATCTTTTTCTGATCACTGACAAGGATTCGCAAAAAAACATTAAAAGATACGCAATGCAAATTTACTTTGCGTAGTTTTTCCAAAATATTAGGATCAATGTACTACTTATCTTTTCTGCTAACCTTATCTGAATAATAAAGGAAATTCCATTCATAAACTGAATTGACATGCCCCATAACCAAATCATTGACAAAAGAAAGAGAAAAAATTATTTCTAATCGACTATATTCACAGAAACAATCGTCACAATTGACAATTCGTATGCAATTTGTGACATTATAAGCGAAATTAACAGTGAAATATTAATTCATTAGATCTCGTTAAATATTTAAAACAGCATAATACCTATTGCAAAATGACTTAATTAATATTGAAAACACAAAGCTCTTGTTTTCTAGAAATTAAAGTAAAAATATTTGACATATTTTTTTGTTCTCTTTCTTGACTGGTAATTTTTTATGACAGACGTTTTTTATCACATGCGTTTTTTGGGCCAATAATTACTGTTGATCTTTATTTTAACATATTTTTTTGCATCTTCGGCAAAATGACCAAAGAGCGTTATCGCAAAACGATGGCCTTATCAGCATTCTTCTTGTTATTCGGCAGCAATAAATTGATTAAATATGCCATATATAACTCTTCGCTTCTTAAGATCAGGCCGATAATATTAGATCTCGGTAGAGCTTGCGTTATAAAAACAGGTGGTTGACAAAAACTGCCGAAGGTTTTTGCACATCTCAAAAAACTCCCCGGGATCTATGAGTTTGCTTTTCCTTATCTCGGTATGTTTTGTAAATAATGAGTGGTCGCGAAGTTGTTAACAAGATTTTGTATTGTGTAAACATTTAAATCAGCGTTAAAACCGTGTTTGTTATTTACTCTTCAAAATAAGGGCAATTTGTTTTAGGGAATTCGTACTGTTGTTAATGAGGGTTTAAATGCCTCCTTTCAGCTAGCTTAACTAGATGGTGCAATTTTTCTTCTATGAATAATAATAAATTATGACAAGCGTCATAATAAAATAACGCTAAAACATCGCTAACCCGTCCGAATTGCCATGCCTTTTTTTTGTTTTAGAGGGGCAATTCTTCCAACGATAACCGGCTGCATCGAGGTGCAGCCAGGTTATGTAGGATTATACGCACTAAAACCTCCCCGGTGACTTGTGCCCGGTAGCCTTAGTGCTTGACAAGGGGAGGGATCTCCAGAGGAACGCACCGGAGCCCCTGGCCTAGATTTAGATCAGCACATTGGCGCCACTTTCTTCTCAATGTCAAAGGATAGTTCCGTAGTTTCTCGCAGACGCCAATACCTAACTAAATCCGACGGGTTATAATGTGTACCTACTAGATAGGTAGTTGCTATAATATTGTCATTGAACGCGTCATCACAACTGGAACTTTAAAAAAAATACTATGAAAAGCTCTCATCAGCTCAACTTTGTAGGTACTGTAACTCATTTAAGATGAAAACTAAATAAAATCATACAACGTATTGACGACTTCAAAAAAGTCCTGTACTAACGCCCACTTTGTGTTTGATTGCTATATTAAAAGCAAGTTGTCAGATATTGCAAGTATTTGCATAAGCAATTGGCGGTTAAAAGCGGCGTGTGTGGCACGCTCCCGTACCGACAATTATAAAAGTGATATAGGACCCATATACACGTTACAATATAGCTTTTGTCATCACTGGACCGAATTGAGGTTTCAGGAACAGTCGTTAAGAAAATAAGTATGAGCTTCGAGTGCATGCGTCGCCTTGTGTTAAGGTTTGGGACAATTACTGAATCCATCATTTTGATTGTTGCATTCATCTTTTAATTAATATTAATTCATATATAAGCCAATTTAATGCCAACTGTTATAGTTTCGTTACATAAACAATTCAGCTAATTTCTAGTTGTTTTTCTTGTGGTTGAGTTGTATTGGTTTTATACTAGTTAATTATTAACAGAATAAAATTATACATATTTGGAATAATAACGAAATTCATCATCAGCCAGAAGACAACTTCTGCTGAACATAGGCCTCCCCCTTAGAACTCCACACTGATCGAAAGCCTGCCGTTTGTTTGTTTGTTTGCATAGAATAGGCTCCGAAACTACTGAACCGATTTGAAAAATTATTTCACTGTTGGGAAGCTACACTATCCCCGGGTGACATAGGCTATATTATATTTTTTTTAAATAGGGATCCTTACTAAAACTCCAATAATGTAATCCAAGCTGTAAAAAAACTAACACCTGAGCGGAGCTGGGGTGCATTGCGAGGAGGTAGGGTCAAAAAATAATTTATATATAATTATATATATTGTTGCAAACCATCTCATATTTGGCGAACAAGTTTTCAATACCGCTAACTCTGTTTTTTTGGGCACAAATGACATAATTAACTTTTGAATGAATTACGACCGATATCGAGTAGTAAATTAACGATGCAGATCGACGCATCCCACGGAGATTATTTATGGGATAAATTTGTCTCCAGCGAGCGGTGGGTGTCTCATTATACAGCCGCCGACAAAGACACCACCGCCCAACATTTGTCACCCGAACAGTTGCAAATAGCTAAATTCTTTATAACTTGCAAGTTCTTCTGTACCGCCATCTTATCTACAACGCAGGTACTTTTGACACAAACGTGAAACTGATTGTTGCCTCCTATTACTTTCCTAAATTTGTATATTTTTTATCTTTATGTTAGCCTACTCGAGTGTGGGTGTGATATAATGAGGTGAAACGTCTCTTTTGGTGTTTCTTTTATTTAAAACTAGCTGACCTGAAAGACGTTGTCCTGTCTTAGAACTGTCAAACACGCAAAAGTTAAAATTGTAAATCTTATTTTTTTACACCTTGGGTTACATTATTAAGTTTTAGTAAGGACCCCTATTTTTTGAAAATATAATTTAGCTTATATCACCCGGGGATACTGACAGACGTTGTCCTGTCTTAGAACTGTCAAACACGCAAAGTTAAATTGTAAATCTTATTTTTTTACACCTTGGGTTACATTATTAAGTTTTAGTAAGAACCCCTATTTTTTTGAAAATATAATTTAGCTTACATCACCCGGGGATAGTGTAGCTTGCCAACAGTGAAAGATTTTTTTCAAATCGGTTCTGTAGTTTCAGGAGCCTATTCAATGCAAACAAACAATCAATCAAATCTTTGCTTATAATGTTATTACTATTATAGTATAGAAGAGCGGCAAACAAGCTTGCTGTCCATCTGATGGTAAGCAGAAACCACCGTCTACGGACACCTGCAACACTAGCGGTGTTGACGGTACTTTGCCAGCCCGGAGAGGAAGTTGTAAACACCCTATTTGAAACGCTTCATGTGGAAGTTCGGCACAAAGATCTTTAGGGGAAGGACATTTCACACCTTGCAGAAGAAAAAAGTGGAAAAATCGGATGGTGTGGAATATCTAGCTTTGCAATATGTAGGGGTGAGCTTTTTGGCAGTGTCGGAAAGAGCGGTAATGGAAGTCTAACAAAGGAATAAGTTCAAAAAGCTCCTCGTATTTCCAGAATTCCAAAATTCATAGAGACCTCTAATAAAGTCCGTACCAGGTTACTGGGATGTGATTTGGACTTGACCGTGACTTTGCTTGATTTTGAGTTTGGCCTTTCTATAATAATTAAAGACGTAGTTAAAAATGTAAAAGTGTTTGAATCATTATGTACAGTCACCTGCAATAATGTGTAATTGTGTATACATTTCATATTTTTTTAATATGTAATTTGTAGTTTTTAATATGACTTTAATTTCCAATAAATGTACTCAATATAAACTCATAAATTATGTAACAATCAATAGGTAGCATAACTATCTATACATATTCGATATAAAAAAAACAGTCAGAAGAATATTCAAGATAAATCATGAATAATTACACTGCCACTGCTGGCTATGGCCAAATATTTAAATGTATACATAGATATATGTATACATAGGTAAATACATGAAAAGTATAAGAACATATTGTTGCCGGTGACTGTACGACCATAGGTACCTCTACTTGGCTGCAATCTGCTCCATTCAAGTTTCGTTTTTTAAGCATTTAAGCATGATACTCGTTGTTTAACATTCTGCGTGCGAGCAAGGGACATCATCGGCGCGTGCGCACTTCCGCGACGTCTCATTACAGAGATAGCTATCAATGACAGCATATTTAACTTTTCCATGAAACAAAACATGCGAATATGATGACATCTTTATTAATATTATCTTAGTACCAATCAAGACAATAGTTTTTAGGGTACCGTACCCAAAGGGTAAAAACGAAACCCTATTACTATGATGTCTGTCTGTCTGTCCGTCCGTCCGTCTGTCCTTCTGGCCTACCTATTAACGGATGTATCTTTCGAACCGCAATAGATAGCCAGTTGAAATTTTCACAGAATATGTAATGTTACGAAGGATTAACTAATAAATAATAAAAAAAAGTCTAAAAATAAAAACGAAAGGGGGGTCCCCATAAAACATACGTATTTTTTTATTAGCTCTAATGTAAAAACGGTAATACGTACAAGCGTTAAACTTGCTATGATTATAGTGCACACTCTAAAGTATAGTCGTAGTCATAGTCATAGTACTTTATTGGTAACAAATTACAGGTACACGTCACAGAAAATAATTGATAATAAAATAATTTAAAACTATTACAATAATTATAAAAGAAATCAACAACAACAACAACAGTATAACAACAATTTATAATAAATGATGGCCAAGTGCGTGACGGTGACAAATTTCTATTCAGCACCGGTTCTCGTACGATCACCAAAGTGAAGCAACGTCGGGCGCGGTCGGTACTTGGACGGGTGACCGGCTGGGCATTGATGGGATTTTGTTTATTGCACATTTTTTTTGTACTTTAGTAGCTAACATTTTATGTGGTGGTACGGAACCCCCAGTGCGCGAGCCTGACACGCACTTGGCTAGTTTTATTTAATATATTCACATGCAATTTCATTAACAAAACAAAGTTAGCTGCACGGGAAATGGGTGAAATTCAATAAACGGGATACAACCAAAGAGATGTGCAAATTGTAGAATATTTTCTTTACATTTAAATGAAACCCGCCTGAAAATACATTCATTCATATTAAACAAAATAGTTAAAATAGGTTCACAATCGGCGGAGACATCGCGTTACATCAAAGACACACAAAAATGCAAGTCGAATTGAGAATCTTGTCGTTTCTTGAAGTCGGTTAAAATATGCCAATATTTAAAAAGCTTTTTTTTAAAATAAATAATAGGCTTGCGTTTGACCACCATCACGCCTGCGGTCTACGTTGGAGCACGCTCGCCTAGAAGGAACCGATTCACTCGTGATTTGAAGACGGCAGATTGTGACCATCGGGGAACACCCATTCAGGCAGCGAATACCACAGACTAGCAGTTCGCATAATAAATGTAGAATCAAAGCTTTATTTAGTAAGCAGTTTCTCTCTATCGAAGGCATGTTTAAATCAAGCCGTATGTTAAAGATCTTTTTTTGCACGCCACATTAATAATGAAGACACTTACGTACTGGCCATTCACAATGAATTGACAAACTCAACATCCTCGTTCTTCCTGTTCGAAAATGTTCGTTGATTCTAAATAAAGACCTATATTAAGACGCAACTTCTGAAAGCACCCCCGCGGGCCACGCGCGTGTTCCTTGTGAGCACAGCCTTAATTATTTATTTAAGGCAACGGGATACTCATTTATGTCCGTTTGCCGACAATGTTGCTAATTGTAAAACCAACTTTTCAACTTCTGACGGTCATTACTTTAACACTTTTGTTGTGGTTTGGAAATGTTTTGTTACGATAAGAAAACGGCAGGGGAAAAACTTTGGATGGCAACATTGGCAACACTAAAATGTAGTCACTAAAATAGTTTTGACATTTGGTTTGTTTGTCTGACAATAACCACAGACAAAATGTGGCCATAGTAAAATAATGCTGTGGGACAAAATAATTATATTGGCATATACAATAAAATTATTTTATAGTGTGCATAGGCTTTTTCTTATCCAGTTGACTGCTCTGCTCATCCCGTCATCATACCCCGCCGTAAGCCAAAGGTCTAAATTTTCAGCATAACCTCTTTCGACAGGGCCAATCGTAGGCGCGAATTGAATGAATGAGTTTTGGGCCTCCAATCACAAGCGCCATACGATACCCCCCTCCCCAACCCCCTACTGATGTGGCTTACGTCGTGCACAAGCAAATTATGTATCGTGCGCGATGAAGTTATAGTTATGAATCTTTTTCACGACATAAAATCATAGCTGTTATGTAAATTTACGGGCGTTCCAAGTTAAATACAGTAGCTTTCTCTTTAATGAGAAATCATTATGGCAGATCACAATGGGCAGACACCATTACACTACAGTTGAGATGCATAATACGTTCCTAGGGTGCACTGGGACCACTTACCAAGGATTCCCGAAGCAGAGACCAGTAAATAAGCTTACTTTACGACTGCGCCGGTGCGAAGGCGGTATGCCATTGTAGGCCATCGACGGCCACACTTTATTGGCTAATTTTATTCAATTAAATTGTTCAGCAGCTTTATTTTAACGCCTTGGAAATTACCGCAATAGATAAAGTGATACACGTTCGAGAGGAAGTGATTTACATGGTGCTTTCCATTGGGTTAGTCTGCAATTCCAGTGAGTGCTGGCTTTATGTTCCTGGTCTGTTAAACCCTGACGACCCTGCACTAAAATATCAATAAAGAGGTTTCAGTACGAGTCAAAGATTAATGTGACGTTTGCTTGTAGAGTGGTAAATGGTTTTAGGTTTATTTATGAGTTTAGACACAGTCATTAGGAGTAGTAGGATTTTTGCAATTATCATTTTAAAAACCGACTTCAAAATTAGTAAAATATGGCATTTCGATTCAGTGGAATGAACGGTGTTAAGCGTGTGTGTGTATGTGTGTGCGGTGTTTGTGTTTCGGTGTTCGGTGGTCGAAGTTCGAATGATAAGGTCGTCCAAGTAACGAAATTACTAGTAATAACTTGGTAATGAAAAAATTGGTTACCAACTCGCACTTGACGATTATTTATCGTAATACTTTAGAGTGTGTACTATTTGTACTAGTCCGGTCAATTTAGACCAAAAAATGAGAGTGAAGTTACATAAAGTCCCAACAAGCTGAATTTTTGTGAAGTTGTTCAAAACATAATTACAAACAATGTCTAGAAGTTCCCCATCATTCCCCTGTAAGGAAAAAATTTAATTCAAGGTCAAAGGTCAAAAAAATGAGTTTTTCGCGATTTTCAGCAAAACGGTAAGTTTTATCATAAAAGTATCTCAGACAAAAATTGTAGATCATAAAATTATCTATAAAAAATGTATCAATACTTTTTTTCTTACGAGCCACCGTTTCTGAGATATAACGATTCTAAAAGTTACAAAAACGCGCTAAGTACACTACCTCATAGGTGGCGTGGAAACGTGTGCATATTATGACGATAACAACTTTTATAACTTTTAGAATCGTTATATCTCAGAAACGGTGACTCGTAAGAAAAAAAGTATTAATACATTTTTTTTAGATAATTTTATGTACTACAATTTTTGTCTGAGGTACTTTTATGATAAAACTTACCGTTTTGCTGAAAATCGCGAAAAACTCATTTTTTTGACCTTTGACCTTGAATTAAATTTTTTCCTTACAGGGGAATGATGGGTAACTTCTAGACATTGTTTGTAATTATGTTTTGAACAACTTCACAGAAATTCAGCTTGTTGGGACTTTATGTAACTTCGAATGTCTAAATTAACCGGACTATACGTATTACAGTTTTTACATTAGAGCTAATACAAAAATACGTAAAAAAAATGGTTTCTAGTAAAAATGGTGGCTTGGTTGTTCTGCCTTTATTTTTTGACTTTTTTATTATTTTTTAGTTATTCCGCCGTAACATTATATATTCTATGAAAATTTCAACTGGCTATCTATTATGGTTCGAAAGATACAGCCGTTTAAAAGTAGGACGGACGGACGGACGGACAGACAGACAGATATCGCTTGCTTGATAATACGGTCTTATTTTTACCCTTTGGGTTCCGTACCCTAAAAATGGTTCCAAATCAATCAATGCAAAAAGAAACTTTTCACTTTGCTGTTTAGACCCAGTTCGGACTATTATAAGTTCAATAAACTATTGTTTTCATCTGAATTTGTACTCTGGCCATGAAATGGACATTGTATTTTATTGATTTAGTACAGATTTTGTTATTTCAAAATAAACATGGGTCTAGCCCGGACATTTGGTAGGCATTGGTGGGGCCGAAGCCAACACCAAGAGGCCCGTTGAATATAAAAATACAATTATGTGACATTATTATAATAATAATATTATTACGTAAACTTGCAAGCTCTTTTCACTGGATGAAAGCTTAAACTCTTACAATTTATAGTCTCGGCATGACATGGCCGCTTCTATTTAATCCATAAACATAAACTAATACGATCTTGCTTCTCTTAGCCGTACACCGACAGCGACTTAATGCGAAGGGTAAAAATGAACGTTATATGTTAATTTCGAAGAATATTGCCGCGGGTGGTGGCTTCCAAACGGTGAACGGGTCACACGCTGAGAGATTTCATCACAATATTGTTCAAGACAAAACTATCGAATAGAACCACCCTTTTGATAAAAAGTTGATTTTACTGAGTTCGCGTCATGCTGACAAGACATTTCACGAATCGTTTATAATAACAGAAAATAAAAAAAACCTCTCTTTTCTATGTTTGTAATAGTATTTTGTTGATGGAATTTATTTTAGCCGACATTTGTATGCGTGATAACATCGCGCGTTTATGGATGTTGACATGATTTTCCAAAGGGTTGTTTTGTTGAGTTGTCGGCAATTAATCGGCATGATACCAGTTATTGTTAGACATTATTCTGATCCTCCCATCAAGTTATTAACGACCCTGCGTGGTGTCTATTTAATTGTATCAAAATTATTTATTGTACGGTTGTATTATTACTAAATATTTTTACGACCTACCATATTACTTAACTATATGTTTATTTAGAGTTAATTTAGAGAAGGCACATTGTAAGATAATAACAACTTTATATTACCATCTTTTATTCTTTAACATAAGATTTCGCCTAGCATATTATACATAAAAGAACTGCCGAATTTATATCCTCCTTCACTTTACTTTATTATAGTACAATGTAAAGTGAAGGAGAAGGAGTAGTTCATGCGCATAAACATATTCACTCCACGCAAGGGAAGGCGCGGGTTCAGCTAGTACAAAATAAATTTAGAAAAATGTATTCTTAGCAATAATCTATATATATCATCTACTCACACACTCACTCACTCATCATCTCATCACTCATTCATCACGAAATCTCGAACACTACTTGACCTACGAAGCTGAAATTTGGCAGGTAGATTCCTTATGGGGTATTCCGTATAGGGCCCGCTAATGAAGGATTTTGCGAAAGGGCCGAATTAAGGGGAGGCAAAAGGGGGTTGAAAATTATATGAAAGTCTACGCGTACGAAGTCGCGGGCAACAGCTAGTATATAATATACTACCGACCCACCCGCCCGGCTTCGCACGGGTGTAATTTACATGCGAAGCCGGGGCGGGTCGCTAGTTATATATATATATATATATATATATATATATATATATAAACCTTCCGTGAAAATGTATCTAACTGATGGTGAAAACCGCATCAAAATCCGTTGCGTGGTTTAGGAGGAGACAGCGGCCATACAGACAGAGACGCGGAAAGCGACTTCAATTTATACTATGTAGAGATTTAATAATAAAGTATAGTTCCCGCCCGACATCAAAATCCATGTAAAAATATTATTTTGTTCTTTGTAGTGGCATATTAACATTGAATGTTTGTGTTTTGTGGTTTTTTGAAGTCGAATTTATTTGTCATAAAGAACATAAATTACCGTTTTCGCAAACTGTCCACAGGGCCCGTAAATTAAAACAGAAACAAATAAAATAATATTTAATAGGTTTAATAGGTAGGAGAACTGTCGCCAACCACCCACTGTGGGGATTTCTTAAATATTTTAATTGCGCCGCTAAAACGACCCCAAAGTTTTATTCCTCGTAAATCAATGGCTTGTCCACGGTAGTCCGGGGACGGTTTTTTATGACTGAGAAATTATGATAAAAAATGGGTACATTATCTGATAAAGTGCAGTAATTATTTTGATAGATATAAATTTAACTTGCATAGAATTGAATCTATGAGACAGACCAATCTGATAAAATCATTATTGCTTATCAGTTTTAATTAAAGTTTGACTTTTAAAATGGGTACATTTTCAATGTAAAAGTTTTTGATCGAATACAGATTTTGGGCACTTAACAGCAGGGATAACTATCAGGACTCGCAAAAATAGCATTTTTAAGGGCGTTACGGCATTCAGCGCCAAATTTCCACATTGATATTTTAACTGATAATAAAAATTATATCAAGCGAAGTGAAGTCTCAGATTATTAGCTTTACATTAGAGCTAATACAAAAATACGTTTGTTGTATGGGGCCCCCATTCCGTTTACACTTTATTATTATTTCTTAGGGTCTCGTTTTTACCCTTTGGGTACGGAACCTTAGTAAAAGACTGCCCAAATCGAGAACCTCATGAAGTCAGTTAAAAATGATAGATAGCTAACAAAACCTCAGCTGGGTTAATTTATCCATCACCATTGAATCGTGAAACATTTTTGTACAGCATAACGGTGATTGGGATCGCTGCCTGCGCACCGTCAAATCAATTTTCTCGCTTCCAGAGTTTTCTGAACTTGATATGTTTACCACAATGTGATGAACAATTAGATAAATTGAACATAATCTTGATAATCTAAGGTATTGTATTCGGTTAGCAAAATAAAAAACTTGCACAATGGGTCATTTATATTTATGTGCTTATAGATAGATTCCTATAGCAATAGGATAGAAATTTATCGAATGTTCTAAAAATGTATATGTATGCATATGGAAGTAGGTCCCTAGTATTTTTATAGGTGAAAGGCTAGTGTTTGACCGAAACTCACATAACACCAATAATAATATAACCAATAATAGTTTGGTCCTTAACTGCTGGCTGGCCTTTTGGAAAAACTCAAAGTCTTTCAGCGGGCTATGGAGAGACCTACGCTCGGAGTTCCTTTGCGGGGTAGAATCCGAAACGAGGATATTTGCCGAAAAATTAAAGTCACCTATTAGATTATTGTTAGTGGCAATGAGCAGGCCACATCGCGCAAAGAATCGACAACCGATGGGAAATATAGGTTCTTGAGTAGAGACCATGAACCGGAAGACGCAGCGTAGGTAGGCCTCCCACTAGATGGATCGACGACATCGTGAAAGTCACGGGCATCCAGTACATGCAGATGTTTTGAGATGTTCGGTACCCGCAACTTCGTTTGCGTGAACTTTAATAATCTCTGTTTAATGTGCAGCCATATAGGGACACTATATAGTGATGTAAGTAATGTGACGAATTACCGAAGAAAGCGCGAGCATGCCTAGTGGAATGAATGAAATTTTTCTAGGGAACAGAGGATTTTTTCGCTATTTCAGAGTCTGTCTTATATAAAAAATTGTTCATAATAACGAGTACAGTGACCTACGTTCTGTTTAGCTACCATTCTTTGTAGCTCTAAGACAGCATAGAGAGTCTGAATTTAAAGTAAAGTGTTATTAAGTTAATATACATTTTGAACTCAAACTAATAAAGCGGCTGATTATTCGTACATAACTTAAAATGATGCATAAAAGTTATCAGTGGTACTATTGAATTGATATTAAACTCTAAAAAATTTTCACAACGTCTGCCATTCTTACTAATATAACCTGCGTCTGATGTAGATCTAGAAAGAATTTCTAATAATATTACCTATCTTCCCATAAAATATCGGAAGCTCCACACATCACAGCCCGAAAGTCATTCTGAATCCATCATTCACTCAAAACGAGACATTTAAAAACTAAAATTTCCGAGTCAATAAACGTGACTGTTTGTTTTTCTAACAGGAAATCTATTTAGTTTAGTAAAAAGATGGTAAAAAACAAAAAGGAGCGTGTGGGTGGCGGGCTGACGACAGTTTAAGTAGTTGTAATATGATCCAAGTCCAGTAGTTTGTTTTTCTTACTCACTCCAAATTGTCGGAAGCCAATGAGATGATGATATTATTTCGCTAAAGGACCGTCGGGAAGCTTTATAGTTACTAATGTTTACGGAAGTTGTGTTTAGCCACTTAACTGCATTTTTTCCATCTTATGCCACAAAATTTGGCTTGGAAATGGCTGGAAACATCGTAAAAGCTTTACGAGCTTATTTTGGTCTGTTGGTTTATTTGGCCAATTGGTACTTATAGATTATAGAAGATTGCTTAAAATTGTCGGAAATTAAAGCTAGTATTATAAGCTAGTGTTATTTATCTATGACTTTTACCATAAATTTATGATAGTATCTCCATTACAGCGCCTATTCATTTTAATGTTAGGTTTTGAAAAGAAAATCTAATTCAAATAGGATCGACCTTACCGATCCTTTTCTCACATATTGAAAAGAATAGAGAAGCGGATAATTTTAGCGCTGTGGGATTTTTAATTTTAGCGAATGTTACATTATATTCGATTGTTTGAGAAAAGTATATTTATTGCATAACTGTATCGTTACTTTTAGTAAGTTGACCGTCGTTCATTGACGTCTTCAGGTGTTTCTCATATACTGAATATAAATTATAGAAAGAGTATTCACACACAATAATACTTCCCTTCTAACTAAGACTTTCAATCCACAAAAGATTAATTCTAGCAAAGTTCTAGCAAAAACCATTACACAAAAACTCCATAACTTTAACTTTGAAGTGTTATATTTTAGATCAATGGTTATCGAAATAATTATTTCCTATGTGTGTTGATGCATAGCTTTAGGTCACGTGGTTAAACCCTCGATGCAACCCCTATTTAATTTTTTTGTCCCATTCACACATACTCAGAAACTGTAAATTTAGAAAGAGATAGTAGCAAGGTTGTGTGTGTAGGTCGGCGCGAGCGTGAACATCTGCCAGATTCAGATTTATTTGGCCGGTTAATTTCAAACAGTATAATAACAAAATACTCACTGTTCTAGAAACGATACAGACAGATTTGATGCTTTATCGTAATTTATATTGTAAGCTATAAATGATGTTAAATTATTTTAAGTCTGTGTAATCATAAGGGACTACTTATCTGCAAATCTGTCAGTTGAAAGTTAGACCTACAATGCGTTTATATTAGGTAAATTCAAGTATAAAACACGATTTGGAAAAATTAAAACAAGTTTTTATAACAAGCCCTAACGGCCATATGTAACGGTCTCTCCATTGAGATCCAGAAATCAAATTGTACAGAGCAGTCCAAAAAGGACTTCATCTTGCACCTTACAAGTAAATACAATGCTCTTGAAAAAATTATAATGACCTTTGATGACTTGTAATACGGAACATCATAGAATGACGGAAGTTGTTCTAGCTGTGTGAATAAAGTTGTATTTTTTAAGAAGTTTGCAAGAAGTTCATTGAAAACGAATGCAGTCCGGAATTTAGCAAGTTCGCTTGGCTCTCACTTGTAGTGAGACAAAGAAATTGAAAGGAGTATTGTGTCTGGACCTTGCTTGATGAATGGGCTGGGAATTTTATTTTTATTTCTGCTCCAGATATGAAGGGGGTGCGACACTTTCACATGTTGCTAGGGAAGGTGCATTGCTTTTATCCAATGGTTTTTTTGCAAATGTAATCTACCTGAGCTGTTTTTGAGTTCAAAATGTTTACTTAACATCTCTCAGTGAAACATCACCAGCCGGAGAACTTAGTTTTAAAGGTAAGGAAGGTCACCAAAAACTTGTCAAAAAGTTCCGTAGTAAGTAATAAATAATGTTTCCTAGTGAAAAATACACAAGCACAACAAAAACTGAACACAGTTGAAATAGTGTTGAAGATGAACTTTCACAAATTAATTGTTTCTGGCTCAACGCATAAGCATTGCCATTCAACGTGGTAATGCCGCCAGCATGCTGGGTACGCTGCCAACTGGTAGTGGGCTTGAGCATTTGGATTGTCTTTAGACCTTCAACGGTCTATGGGCAGTCTAACTGTATTTGTAGTTTTAGTTTTAGCTTGTATTTTGTTTAGTTAATAAAGGCGCTTGCCCTGGAAAAAAATTATTAGGTAGGTTACGTCCACAGAAAAGAAAAGTTTATTTTTCTTTCACAGAAATGAAAAGTATTTTTTCTTTTCTGCGGGTACGTCTGATTGATTAGTTGGACTAATAAATAAATATAAACTAATAGACGGCTAGCACAAAAAAACACGTATAATGAATCACGCTCACGTTAGTTTCTATAGTAATAAATAAATCACTGTTTTAAACTATCACGGTTGTTCACTAAATATGATGTTATAACTATGACTATTATGATGTTATGTGTGTTAGTTCCACAATCTTACCACAGTAAATATCCCGTAAATAATCATAATATATAACTTTAATAAATAAATGTCGTAAAAATAAATAAAAAATCGTAGAAACTATTTTCAACTAGATCGATAAGTTTTAGCTATAAATTTATATTTAAGATAGTTTTTAGTTTACTTGAAATTTTTATTGAATCAAAGTTTAAATAACTAGATCGATATCTGATTAACTATTTTCAGTCCTTTCAAATTGGTTAATTGTTATTGTACTTATACTTTCTTAAACACAGAAAAGAGAAGGAAAAATATGTATTTTCTGTTTTCGTTACAAAATAAACAAAGTAAGTGTATTATTAGCACATCTTTAAGAGTTGTATATTAATTGACACAGTTACCTACACATAGACAAAACGCCTTTCAATGAAATAAAAATCATAAAATAATATAACCTAATTCAATAGTCGAATTCACATTCATACTTTCCCCTAAGTTCAAACTCAATGGGTTGTCTAGCTGTCTAGATGCAGCCTAAAGAGTCAGACGGCTTTGTGAACATGACCTTAGCTTATAATTTTCAAGTTGAAGGTTCCCTTTTGTATACGTTCTATTAAGGCATAATACCCGCTTGGTTGGGAAAGCCCTCAATAGGCTAGTTTACCTCGGCTGTAGTTAAAATTTATTGAGTAGAACATCTTGCATAAACCTAGCAAACAACCCATTTTGTGATAATGTGCTATTTCTGTGATTTCGACACACTTTACCCAATGTACTGGTTGTCCTCAAAACGAAATAACTCTACTCCGCTGTTATATTTGTTTTTCCAGATTTCCACCACTATTTGAAAAAAATATATAATAAAATGAGAAGAATATCAAAAAACATCTTCAGTTTATACATTTTTAATCCGGGTTCTTAATTCCCCAGGAAGGGAGGTTCTCAATTCGATCCGTATTTTTTTCTAGCTATGAACGCAGATTAATTTGAATCGTCCATACCGTCCCTATATCTAAACTAAAGTTGGCCCAGTTGCCCATTATCACATTTTAAGAAACAAATGTGGACCCTGTGGACTTGTTCCAAACTTGGACACCTGTGACCTAACCCAACCGATTTACAAATCTTATTTTTAATAATCTGGAAAAAAAAGAATCATTCATTCATTTACGTGTTAATTTTTTATTATGTAAAAATATCTGTCAATGTGTAGTAGTAGTTTTTTTACCAGTTCTAATATTATAAATCCTTTTGTTTGAACTCCTTTTTATTCGTATAATTTATTTATAGGTACTCATGTAGGTACTAAACTACTCATGGGTCAAGCCCAGTGGTGGTACTTAGTGCGGCATCAATGGGGCTAAGGAACTATCCTTCAGGAACCGTATTTATTTCTGATTAAAAGTTCGACCGATGCATTAACCCAGGGTATAGCTACCTTCACACCAAAGTTCGTCCAAATCTATTTAGTCGTTAGTATGGATAAACATACAGACTTGCACATTTACATACAAACTCAGTTTCTATTGAGACAATTCAGCGTGTTTATGTAAGTATATTTCTGTTTGATTTGTTCGACAACATCATGCAATGCGTATCGATTGATCTGCATTAAATTTTGTAGACAAGTAGTTCATTACAATACCGGGCCAAATCAGAGTAGCGAAGATACAGGGGTGGTGAGGTCTCAGTTTGGGGCGAATAACTAGTACGTTATATTATAGTCTTATTTTTTGTACTGAAGTTATTTATGTGATTATCCTTCTGCGAGAATCATTCACTGTGTCTTTACCTACATTGAGATAGGTTAGGTTAGCATAGCGACTTGAGACCGGCCATTCAAAACACAGATGTGAAGGAAGTGAATGGTGGGCACAGGTTATTAGGTTTTGTTTTGTTTGCATTCGTCTAGACTGGACCGCTTTTATGTATTAAATAAATAAAATGAGCTTTGGCAAGGCTTTTGCGATTGCGATTCACGGCGAAAAACTTCGCATTGCTATCCCAATAAGGGCAGGAAATACTGTATGTTTGTTTATGTGTTAGTTCAATGATAATTTGCTTAACGTTAATCTGATCTTTATGTTACTTGTAAGCAAGTAGGTAGATCAATACATTTTAAAATTAGAATTAGCCGAGCAAAGAGTCCACTAGTAGTCCGCCCTATACCTACTTTGACCTCGAAACCGCTATTTATCTTCGCAATTCCTAGACCGATTGGGTTATACTCGAATTTAAAAATTGTATTGGCATTAGCTATATTTACCTACAAACTAACATCACATCATCAGCCATTAAATGTCCACTGCTGATCAAGGTCTTAGGGAGGGGTGTTGCCATAACCCCCACGCTAGGCAGGTGGCTTTGGGATCGCAGTATGTTCACCGTGTGCTGAAAGAACGCTGCTGCCCAGCCTCCGGTGGTTCTGGTCGCAGATTTAGGATATACCCGGGTACATCACAACCTAACATCATTACGATCAAACTAAATGATACTCAAGTTATCGTTGAACAGAAATTATATAAACACAAAATAAAAAATGTAGGCTTCGTTTCGTCAATTAATGTAAAACTATCAGAGGATTCTTTTACTAAAATCAACTTACCTAATTATTCTGTATTAAAACCGCAGACTCTCAAGTTAACAACCAACTCTCCGGAAGGGTTCTTCCCTATGTTTTGACACATAAATCCACCACATGTTCAGATGTTCTTCACCCAGATTGCTGCACTTTCCCCCATCGGATCAACATATGGTCTGGCAGGCAGGCTAAATATAGGAGCTGGGTACAGTTCCCCAAAAACGAAACCAGTTTAAACCACCTTACTACCAAAGAAATAGGGTATATTTAAAAAGCTTCCAAGTGTGTGGAAGACTGTTCAGTGATGGCCGATATCCACATGTTCGCAAGATGCTGTACCTCACCTTACGAATAGAGTTGTGAAAAAATCCCGCGACATCTTGTATTACAGGATGCACTAAGCTTTGGGGAATAATCCCCAATGCGCAGGCAGTGTAATATTTCTTTATACGTTTTATTTTTAGGTTTAACTGTGCAATCTAAGCTCAAATTTTACTTGGAACGTAGAGTTATACATTTATATGGAAGTAGTATATGAATCTGTTGTATTGTAAGGTATATCCTAGTAAAATCTTAAGGGCAAACATACTTTTATTGGCATGGAAAACACGGTGCCTTAGTTGATTAACATTAAATGAAGCGCATCGGAATCTGCTCGTTGAAAGAAAACAGGCGTTAAAAGCCTTCGTTAAAACGATAACAATAACAAAGTGCTTTGATTCTATTCTTTTATTGTGCGAACTGCTAGCCTGTGAATGCCTAGAATGCCTGAGTTCCCTGATAGTTACAATCTTGGTGTCTTCAAATCAAGAGTGAATCGATTTCTTTTACGCAAGCGTGTGCTCTATCGTAAACCGCATCATCGCTAAACATTAGGCGAGTTGGCAGTCAAACGAAAGCCTAAAAAAGTACATTGGAACTTATACAAGAAATTGATATTTTGAATCCTCAATCAAGTATAGTACGTAGACTAAAGTTAAATGATTATTAACGGAATATTTACCGTGGTAAGGTTGTGGAATGAGCTCCCGATATTTCGGCGCAGTTACATGCTCCAATATCGGGAGCTCATTCCACAACCTTACCACGGTAAATATCCCGTTAATAATCATTTAACTTTAGTAAACAACCATGATAGTTTAAAACAGTGTTATAGTACGTAGTTACTACATTATGTGTTTAGTTATAATTACACCTTTAGCTTTGTGAAGTTTTGGCGTTGATTAGGGCACTATTATTTTAAGTTCCTATGTATAAAGGTGCATAGACGTTTTATGAGGAAGTATAGGTATCATCATCATCATCATTTCAGCCATAGGACGGCCCTTTTGGAGATCGATGAGGGAGGCCTATGTCCAAGTATAGGTACCTATACTTCCTCATAATATACACAGGCTTCCTAATACATAGACCTAAATAATGTTAAGATAATGTTTAAAAACGTAAATAAATATATTTATGTAGTAATTCATAGGCAAAAAACATTGTTTAATTATTTTTTTCATAAAATGAAAAACGAAGGCAATTTAGTCAGTCCTTTCTGTTGGTAGTTGAATAGGACGGCGCGTGCCAGCGTTCGTACAAAAACCAAAGGGCAGCAGCTGGCGTGGGAGTCTATACACACACATGCGCGCGCGCAGTATATCAGTAGAAATTTAAAAAAAATTGTCATTGTATGCTAGAATAAAAGATTTTTAACGAAGATTATTATGATTATAGATAAGAAGAGCAGGCGTCTCATAATCCTCATTAAAAATTAGACACCAAAAGATAAAAACGACTTCACCGAAACATGTTTATTTCAACATGATAAGTTCACAAAAAATATTTTGTTCAGTCTGATAAGCATGCTTTTTAACCGAGTTCTGGATAGGTTCTCAATTTTGTTTATATATAATAATATGTAATTATATTTAATGTATATACCTACACCTATTACTCTGGTATGTGTGAATTTACAAGCAATTTACGTGTTTTTTATTATTATTATGTATAGGAAGCTTTCTAAGTACTCCGCAAATTTTTTTTTTACTTTGGCTCAGTTTTTTTAACCAGCTCAAAATATACGAATAATTTTGTTGGAGGGCTTATTAATTTTGCAGGCAGTTTTTTATATTGATAAATATTATGTTCTGTACAGTTAGAATTTATTATAAATGTTTGTAATATTATAATTAACCCGTGTCTAAGAATTTTGCTTTAAACATTTGGATCATAATATTTATTTTAGATGTAAGGATTTAATTTAAAAAGTTCTAAAAGAAATGTCAGTTTCTGCATTCACACATTGACGTTATAACTGTATCAAACAGTTTTTACTCCGTCAGATACGTACCTGGGTGCGTTAGTAGTGGGGTGAACACATTGTGTACGTGAATTGAAAGCGGCTCCCCATTCCGCCCTTTGAGAGAGCATGTGTGCAACTAGTAATTGTAAGTACCCCTGTTGATCCCCCCGCGATATCCACCCCAGGTGCGTTCGCGTGGCACGCGCCATTCTCGCCGCGACCGGCGCTCTGACGCCACCTAAACATAACTAAACGCATAGCTTACCAATACACAACTAGAACAACCCCACGTGATCCAATCACTCGCCAAACCCCGCGACTAAAACAATTCAAATAAACTTAACATGTGTAAACGGCAACTCATTCCGGCGAAATGAGTTCTATCGATCTTGTTGTCTTCCGCAACTCACCGCTCGGAAAGCAGGTGCTCGCGAACACCGTGAATAATGCCGTGAACATCTCGAACAACGACGCCAATCAGAACGTGAGACGTGAAATCATCATAGTGCGCAAGAAGAAGTTGGATACTCCGACGACTGTTTCAGTGGCTTCGCTTGTACGTGCTACAGAACCAGTGAATGTGGTCGCAAAGAAAGCGCGACTACGTGAGAATAGTGTTGATGAGTCTGTGCGATCGCCTACTCCTCTGGCGGTTGCTCGACGAAACGCGCGGGAACGCAATCGAGTCCGCCAAGTGAATGACGGTTTTGCCGCGTTACGCCGACACATACCCGAAGAAGTCGCTGCTGAATATGAAAATGTCAACTCTAATAGAGGAGCCAATAAGAAACCCAGCAAAGTGGAAACGCTACGAATGGCTGTGGAATACATCAGGAATTTGGAAAGTTTGTTGAACATTGGCAATGCTGACAAAGAAAATGCTAGTCGTACGTCTATGGAATCATTTCCATCACCTGCATCTTCGTCACCGAGAGACAACAGTCAAGAAAGAAATTATTACTTAAACTCACCAGCAATTGAAGAAGAAGACATGGATGAAGATGAATTTAACAGTCCCATGCAGCAGATTTCACAGCAGCAGTACATAGAACTGCCATCTGGGGAACCTTTCCAACTGGTGTCAACACCTCATTTATACGAAGAAGACGAAGGTACTGGCCAGCCATTGACTCCATCTTCTGATCTACTTGGACACGAAGAAGTTAACTCTCAGCTACTAGAGAGTCATTTCCCTTTCCCTAATTCAGCGGAACAGTTCACAGTGATACCGGAGCAAAACTATATCAGTGAATCAGAAGTACAAATGAGCGATGGCGATTTAGAAGTTAAGTATGCTGACATCATACATCAACAGATTCCTTCATATGAAGGCTGTGCAACAATTCCATTAGAGGCACTAAATCCTGGTCTTATTCTTACTGACGAACAGTACAGTTATGCTGACGAGGAATCATTCGAACATCAAGAGTATAGTGACGTGGAACTGAAAAAAGAGCTACCAGACATTCATGTAACACCTGAAGATAGAGAACAATTTGAAGAAACCTTAAAATGGTGGCAGGAAAAAACGAGACAAGTACGTATTGTCCCCAAATCTAGCAAAGAAAATCAATAAAATGGTAACAAGTTTTGTAGCTAAATTATAGTGAACGTTAATTATTTATTGTGATGTAAATATGTAAAACATACAGCTGTGAGTGCCAAAGCCAAGTTGAGCCGGCGCAAGGTGTTCCGTAACGGTTGCAAGCATTTTCAACGCTTTTTCATACAACTAGATGTAGCTGCCATTATTAGCAAGTTCTATTTTAAACCTGTACATTTTTAAGTGCTTGTCTAGAAAGATATGTTCCTACATCACCATGTTTTTGTGTCAATAGTTTTAGTTAATATTTATCAGTTTTTAATTTAGAAATAAGTGTTGCAACAATGTATTTTACTAGAAGTGTAAATAAAGTACGCTTTGCTTTATGACAATAAAATTGTGACTGAAAGAGTGAAATTGTAATAGGTTAATGTACTTAAAGTTTAGATAATTTATTCAAAGGGCGCCATACGATACAAATTAATTAATTTACCTTTAGTGCCTTAGATAATAATTTTTGTGATGTTAGATAACATGTAAATATATATACATTTAACTTTAATAAATTAAATTTTAGCTTGTAACATTTAATTTTACTTTTACATCCTAAACGAATAGATAGATAGACAGAAACTTTTTATTGTGTACACCAGAAATAAAAATTACAAACAGATGAAAACACTTAAGAACTAGTGGCACAAGTGGCGGCCTTATAGCTGAAAGCGATCTCTTCCAGCCAACCATTAGGTACTAATTTCATTTTACATATTTTTACATCCAAAATCAGTCTTCTTTTTAATTAAAACTCTGGTCATTCTTCTAAAATATTTAAACTTTTATTGGATTTCCTAATCATGCTATTATCAACACATTCCGCTAATTTCAACTCCTATGAGACAAAACCCTTTATGCTAATGCAACCGAATTCGACAGTAAATGACCTACTTAAAACCTTCTTTTGCTGTCAACTGATTTGCCGCTTGATGTTGTTTCACAAAATGTTTAAGCGATGGTTAAATAGTGGTTAAACATCCTTCAAAATTTCGTTATTTGTATATCATTTTACTCTACTATCTTCTTCAGACAAGGATGTACATCCTTGATCGAAGACAATCTTTACGGAAGGTATCATACTCATAAGTGTGAGATAACTTATTTCCAATCATTTGAAGATAATGCTAAGTTAGAGTTTTAATCTATAACTGCAATAGAAGTTATTTTATTGTAACTTATCATGGGTAAGTTTTTAATGAAGTAAGGCATATTGCGTCGCCTACTGTTTAATTGAGATATAGTCGTAATTCATTATTTTATCTCGTTGTTAAAACGTGAGTTAACTGTCGATTAGTTGTTAGAGCAACCGGTCCCATCGCAGCGGCCGTTAACGGTAAGCTGATATCGCTATTCTGATTGTAATGCGCCGCCGTTACTCGAGGTAAAAAAATCTCGATTTCAAGGGAGCACAACGGGGTGATTAAGGATTTTGGGGTCGCTTTTTAAATTCTGATTTTTATGTGATGGACCGTGAGGACTGCTTTATGAGGAACAATAGATGATGATGACTGTCAAAGATTGAGTGATTGTTGGAAAAGTTAAAGTTTTTAGTGCTTGCAGCCATGTTCAATGTATAACCTACTTGGTAAGCTAAATAATTTTCTTATTCATCTATATCTATACTAATATTATAAAGAGGAAAGATTTGATTATTTGTTTGTTTGTTTGCATTGAATAGGCTCCAAAACTACTGAACCAATTTGAAAAATTCTTTCACTGTAGGGTAGCTACACTAAATTCCCGGGTGACATAGGCTATATTATATTTTCAAAAAAATTGGGTTTCTTACTATAACTCCAATAATGTAACCAAGGTGTAAAAAAAAAGATTTATACCCGTGTGAAGCCGGGGTGCGTCGCTAGTTATTTAATACATTATACATACAATAAATAGCAGTGAATGTTGTCAATATTTTAAAATATTGGAAACATATTTAGACAATTCTACTCTTTTGAAAAATAAACAGAGAAAAAAGTTGTTTAAAAGATATCTTAGTTAAAATCAAAATAATTTTTCGACGATTAATTTATTTGGTTAATAATATTAGATATGTCTGGTAAGTTTTTACTTTAAGGTCGACAAAATATGGAAATTTATTGACACAAAAGTCAAACTAAACTCGATATCCGTTTCATAAATTGCACAGGTTAAATGCGTTAAAATTAACACTAGTTTCAAAAATTTAAAATCAAACGGCTAGTATTTAGATACTAGTAAAATATCAATGTAACTAATAAGTATAATATTTTAGGCATATTAGAAACATAATATTTTTATCCTGCTGTGAGGCATTTCGCTGGCTCACTATTACAAGGTTCTATGTTATTTTCTTACTCGTTCTGTAATTTCAATTTAAAATTTTTGTCTTTCATAAATATTGACTTAGCAGGGTTTATGCTTGAGTGAAAGTATCTCTCTCAAGCATAAACCCTGCTAAGTCAATAATTATGAAAGTCAAAAATTTTAAATTGAAATTACAGAACGTGTAAGAAAATAACATAGAACCTTGTAATAGTGAGCCAGCGATTTGTCGGTGTCGAGTATATTTTTAATACCATTTTTTTTTTTTTCAAGTTTTCCAAAAATATATCATCAAACAATTTACAGTTGAAGTCAAGTAGTGCAAGTCACAATCAGTCTAAAGTCATGTCCCAGTAAAGTGGTAGAGACTTAATTAAAGGCTTGAAGCATCTACAACCCATAATGCAATATTTTTTGGATATCATTGACATTTCAAAGATATGTATTACATTCATAAACTATTTTATGCCTAGATGCATTATGATAAATATTTTTTAAATATTCGGGACATTTTTGCTCTCAAGGTCATCTGACTAACTAAGCAAAGCTTGTGATATGGCTGCCAGAGACTGATATACATACATATACCTATAGTTTTAAATACATACTTACAACCAGATATAGAACAAACAAAATGTTCATAACATAAATGTTTGTCCTAGGTGGAAATTGAACCCACGCCCCCAAGCTCAGAAGGTAGGTTCACTACCAACTGGACCAACAGGTTTACATAATACATCATCATCATCATCATTTCAGCCATAGGACGTCCACTGCTGGACATAGGCCTCCCCCATCGATCTCCAAAAGGGCCGGTTGGAAGCGACCTGCATCCAGACAAAATACATAATAGATACATACACAGATATAATAGAAACATACATAGATACATAAAAATAAAAATAATTAAGCCAGTAAATTATTAATACAAAATTCTCGAGACAGTTAAAAACTAACTTTTTATATTAAAGTTTAAGATTATATTTCTTTAATTTCCTTTGATTTTGAGTTGCGTTAGGTTTTCGACTCGAGAGCGATAAAAAGCCAGCTGAACACTAGAATATACCCTTGACAATAAGTCTTGAAAACCTTTGTCTCTAGAAGATAGGTTTTTATCTGTTAGAGACACTTTTTCAAGTTTTTGTCTTGCATTCAATGAATGTAAGAGAGTTACACGTGTGTCGCTGGATCGTTTTTGCATGACAAAGCCGCGGAAGTAACGTCCCCAAGTATGCAAACGATTTCAAAGTTGGTAAACTTTATACAAGTTCTTCGTTACGCACGTTCCCACGTTTCCGGGGTGGTAAGAATTTTAATTTCTTATATTTTTTACATGAAAATATCGCCATATTTTACGGCGGGGGCGCATTGCACGCTATTTTGGCTTCCATTTAAATATTTTCCGCTCCATTCGTCAGACCCTCTTTCGGATGATTAAAGTTTTTGATATTAACTTGCATATATTTTGTGCCATGACATGGTTATTTTAGCCTACGCCACAAATTTAGGTTATTACCTAAAGTTGTTGTTTTAGTACTTGATGTGGTATATTTTTGATAATCTTAAGTTATTGCAACTTACCATATTTTGGGCTTTATTACATTATTTGGGGGTTAACATTTAGAAATCAGCAAAATATATTTTGAACAATTTGTGAGCCCTAATATATTTTATACTCTAGCTAGAGTATCATCATTTCAGTTAAAGGACGTCCACTGCTGGACTCCCCGGCCACCCCCATCGATCTCCAAAAGGGCCGGTTGGAAGCGGCCTGCATCCAGCGTTTCCCTGCGGTCTCTTTTAAGTCACATCCTGTCCATCTTGTGGGTGGACGTCCTACACTGCGCTTACCAGTCCGTGGTCTCCATTCCAGAACCTGCCATTTCAACTTGCTAATCCGGTGGGCTATGTCGGTGACTTTCGTTCGTCTACGGATTTCCTCATTTCTGATTCGATCTCGTAGAGAAACCCTGAGCATAGCCCTCTCACTCTCCATAGCTCGTTGTGCGACTTTGAGCTTGCTTATGAGGCCCATAGTGAGAGACCACGTTTCAGTGCCGTATGTCATCACTGGTAACACACACTGGTCGAAGACTTTCAACTTAAGGCACTGAGTGAAATGCTAGAGTATACCCACAATTTATTCATAACTAACTGCGTTCTTTTAGTATCCGTATATTTTCCAGGGCAAAAAAAATTTTATTATGCCAATCTCTTGTCCTCCTACTATCTCAAGCAAAAAATCACGACATTGTACCCCTAAATTGTGTAATCCCCCTTGTAAATCGTGACCCTGTAGCTGCATGAAATAAGGAAAAATAACATCACATCTTAATTTTATTTTATTTTAACCCCCGACGCAAAAAGAGGATATTTATAAGTTTAACATGTGTATCTGTTTTATCGTAACTCCCAAACGACTGAACTGACTTCGTTTTTTTTTTTGTTAGAAAGGTGACTTGATCGAGACTGGTTTTAGCTATGATACAAGAAAATCTATTCAGTTGTTATCAGCTCTTTTATAGGGAGTTTAAAAATATCGATTTATACTTATTATTATAGTAAAGTTGAGTGAAGTAAATAAATAGGTACAACTCCAGAGAACGATGCTGCATTTTAAAAGACAAGAGTAGGCAAGAGTGTACACTTCAATACAGATAATCTTTTTCCTCTTATCTTTAAGGTTGTTAGTGTAATGACTCTACAAAACTACTCCTTAAAGATAGCAACAAGTGCTTTGTAGGTTATTTACCTACTGCGTTTTAGACACTTGAACCATGATTTTTTTAAGTTTCGCTTTTGAGTCTATGATTCTTCCTATAATGATTTTAATGTTACGGATCATTTATTTTAGCTCTGAAAAGGTATTACATGTTGTATCTAATTGGCACATGGGGTGTATCATTTGATCTCATCTTTTATTTGATCTTGGAGTTTAGTTATATGACATTAAAGTGATTATAATATGTGAGATGAATGTACTATAATTATGTACCATACCCTCAGATAGCTAACATAATGCAGGTTTTACCGATTTTAATAAAAGAGGAAGGTTCTCAATTTGACTCGTATTTTTTAGTTTTAGATAGTCAATTTTATTTAGATTTTATTTATTTAGATACTCCAGGGTCTGGTTTGCTTTCTTAAAACATTAATTTAAAAGAGAATTTAAATAGTAAAAAAAAATTGATGCCTTGATACGATAATTTGTTAGTTTGTTTTAACTACAGTTTTTAACCTAATGTGAGATTACAAACAGCATTCAAATTTAGACATAACGACAGGCTTAAGATAATTTAATAAGTAAATACAAATTAAATAATGAGGCACATAATCAGCAGGGAAGTACCCATTACTATATCAGTATATTAGCACACAAATACATCTTTTAAGTTTTAAGAATAATGGATAGCTATTAATTTTGATAGCCCGTTGGTCCAGTTGGTAGTGAACCTGCCTTCTGAGCTTAGGGGCGTGGGTTCGATTCCCACCTAGGACAAACATTTGTGTGATGAACATTTGTGTTTGTTCTATATCTGGTTGTAAGTATGTATTTAAAACTATAGGTATATGTATGTATATCAGTCTCTGGCAGCCATATCACAAGCTTTGCTTAGTTTGGGGTCAGATGACCGTGTGTGCAAAAAATGTCCCGAATATTTATTGTCCCGAATATTTTTCTCCCGAATATTGAATTAACTACAATATAATAATATGTAGAGAGAAAGAGAGTCCACAAAGAATGTTTTTTTCTTGTAAATTTATTGTTATGGGTTTCCTAATCGCTAATCTAGAATTTTTCCACGTTTAACTTTGTACCAGTTTGTTTTGGGTTCTTTAAAATGCGAGTTAATAGAGTATTTAAGGGGCCGGCAACGTATTTGTGATGCCTCTGGTGTTAGAAGTATCCATAGGCGACGGTGACTGCTTACAATCAGGTGGACCGTCTGCTTGCTTGCCACTTATGGCATAAAAATGTATAAACAGGGTTGCACAGAACGGTGAGAGGCTATGGAGAGAGCTAAGCTTGGCGTTTCTCTGAGGGATCGTAACCGGAACGAAGTTATTCGCCAGAGAACCAAAGTCACCGACATATTACCTCAGCGTATTATGTCTTCTGTGGTATTAGCCAGCTGAAGTCGCAGTAACCGATAATCGTTGGGTACGCTACATTTGCCAATTCATTGTTTCCATTCTCTTAGAGTGGTCGAGACCACGAATCGGAAAATGTAGCGTAAGACGCCCTGAGACTCGTTGGAGTGACGATATACATAAGACGGATTGCAGTCATCGTCATCATTTCAGCCATAGGACGTCCACTGCTAGACTTGCGCCCCTGACCCCCATCGATCGTCAAAAGAGCCGGCTGGAAGCGGCTTGCATCCAGCGTTTCCCTTAGTTTTTTTAGGTTTCTTTTAGATCGTCTGTCTACCTTGTGGGTGGACGTCCTACGCTGCGCTTACCGGTCCGTGGTCTCCATTCCAGAACCTTTGGGCCCTGCTGTCATCTGTTCTGAATTCTTGCAGTGGCTGGAAGAAAAAGCCGAGGATCGGGCTAAGTGGAGTGCCTTGGGAAAGGTCCAGCAGTGGACTAGTATAGGCTGATTATGATAATGATGACGGAGCAGCGGTACTATGCCGAAAGGAGATCATTATAAACATAATATTTACAACTAGGCCAACCTTGAAATAGCAAAACAATATCAGCTGTTCCATACATTTAATTAAGTATGAAAGAAATATTCTATGGAACTGCTGTTTTTTCGCTATTTCATGGTTAGTACACTGATTTTCGTTTAGACATATCTAGCAGTGAGCTAATATTGGTGATGATATTATGACTGTATTTACTGTTATCGTTGGCATAATATATTACCATTACAGTCTCTTCAGTGAGTTAGAAGGAATAATAATTAGAGAGGCATTAATTTAAATATAAAATTAGGTATGTTATGTATCTACTACATACCTAATTTTGTGTTTAAATTAATGCCTCTCCTAGTTACTTACGTTACTTACTTACTCGAATAATGTCATAATGCGTGGGAATGATCCTTTACCATTACAAAGCCTCCAGTGTGAGTATTGCAGGGAAGGTAAGAAGGACCGCCCCAAAAGTCCGTTACGATGTCTTCGACCCGCTATCCTTTTGTTGTTTTGGGGTGTCTACGGCGACTAAATCATTTTGGTCGTTGAACTGAATCTAATTATTTTTCAAGTATTTAAAACACTTAAATCAGCTACTTAGGGCCATATTTTGACTAATAAGTTCATGATAGTATTTAGATGGCAGTAGCCGAGCAATTTCCAGGCACAGTAAGATTTTAAATAGCAATATAGTTATAAATGATTATGACCGGGGGTATTTACTGGGAGGTGATAGTTTAAATTTGCCAGTGCGTGGAATAAAATACGCGTTCAAAATACTACACACCGTGATACAGTGTGTTTCGTCGAATCGTCGAGACTTAAGTTCGAGTTCCAGTGATAACCGTAGCAAAAGACTAAGAAAGAGGGTAGATCGTTTTGTTTTTACTGTTCGACCAGCCACCCGCATTCTTCAGTCTTCCCGTGAATACAGTGTATGAAACTACACCGAAAAGTCAGGAGCTCCATCTACAACCTTACCATGGTAAATATCCCGTTAATAATAATATAAGTTTATTAAACAACCGAAATAATTGAAAACAGTGTAATCAATATTTTGATTAGGTTTTAAGAGTCTAAAACAACAATAATAAAAAAAAAACGTCAAAATATTATTACATTACAATTTTGTGTTTATAGTTGAAATAGAGAAGAAATATAATTTTATTTTGGTTACAATAAAAGTATCAAAACTAGTCAGAAGACAAGCCACCCAAAGTCAGAGCGTTTCTATTGTTGTGCAATATTTATTCTTGCGCGGATCTTCGACTTCTTTCAGCGAGGTCGCTTCCATTGTCGCAGGGTTCATGGGAACCGGCAAAAAAGGGATCTTAGATCTACCTTTAGGGAACCAACGGATAATACTGAATAAGCACTTTTTCAACGCATGCTTTGCGCTCCACGTGTGCCCACGATGATGTATATTTTTGGATTTATAATCTGATGGTTCTATGCGCTGTAGTGTGCTGGTAAAAAAAGTCTGTTTGGTTATGTAATTAACAAAGAATGTCATTCAGATGCTACTGTTTTTTGATGCCAGCCGACGGTTTTGGCAGACACTCACACACTTACAGAAAATATTTTTTTTACCACACTAATGTTATGCGATAGTTTATGTGTATAAGTATGTGTATTGTGAACTCCGTAATACAAAATTACATATGGTATTTAACACATGGGCTACTTTTTATTCCGGAAAAATTTTCGTATCTGTAAGATGACGGGTGAAACCGCGGCACGCTTGTTATCAAATAAAAAGTATAAATTGTATATTATTTTTATTTTTAAATGACTGAACAGAATTTCTTGAAACATTATTCACAATTATAGCTAAAACAACCTCGATCAAGTCGTCGTTCGAAAAAAGTAAAAAAATAAAATAAAAAATCGGTTTAGCCGTTTGGGAGCTACAGCGATTAGCGTTTGGGAGTCGCGGGCATCCAGTGGATGCAAAAGGCAGGCTGTCGTTCAGTGTGGAGGTTAAAGGGGGAGGCCTATGTTCAGCAGTGGATGTCTTCTGGCTGATGATGATGATGAGCTACAGTGCCAGACAGACATACAGCTACACAGGGACATTATATTATACACATTACACTGATATACTGATACACTGCTACACTTTGCATCAGGGATTAATTTAAAAAAAAACATTTGGTGTTGCCATATTTCTTTTGTGTCAGTTATTTAGTGCTGCACAAAGTGCTATTAGATAAAAGTATCATAGAAGTTGCATGAAATATCTGTCAATTACTGTTAAGTTTATGTAAAAAAAAAAGAGGTGACAATTTAGTTCACAAAACGAAAACGAATAATAAATCTATACAAACAAGGTGTAGACTAAAAAGATAATTCTTATTTTCAAACATGTAAGCTATCACAGACACGCACACGCAAACAAATATATCTATACATTATTATACATGGTTTTTATTACTTAAATCCTTTATAAATACAATACTGTTGTCTAGTATACTATCAGACAATGACACACAAATACATACATGGTTTTTTATTGTTTTAATCCATTATGCACACAACATGACTGCTGTCTTCTCGTAAAGTTGTCGGCTTTAAGTCCTTGTGCGTGTGAGGCCAGATTGTATGAGATAGGAGACAGTGAAATTGCGCCAAGATCCTGTGTTCGCCATAAGGTGTGCGCCAGAGCCAGCTTGGCATCTGGCACTGCACAAAAACTCTAAATTAACTACAGAGTACGCCAAAAGCTAAAAGTTGAACGTCACGGTGGTGCGAAGCTACACTATCCCCGGGTAACATAGGCTATAATATATTTAAAAAAAAATAGGGATCCTTACTAAAACTCTAATAATGTAACCCAAGGTGTAAAAATATAAGATTTACAATTTTAACTTTCCGTGTTTGACAGTTCTAAGACAGGACAACGTATGTCAGGTCAGCTAGTTTATTATAAGTATAGATACATTTTTTTTAAATATTTTTTTTTAGTATTTCAGTGCGCCTTGTTTATGCTGACATGTAATAAGCCAGCATTAACAAGGCGCTCTGAAATATTTATGTGGTAGGAACAAAATAATAGAGAATTAGTTTTTTTTACAGTAGGTACTTTATTTACTAAGTAGATGTAAATCTCATACTAATTGGCATTGAAGATTAAATATCAGAGGAAATTGACCTCTTTCAAACACGCAAGCAACTAGATAGGTCACGAAACCTTCAGAATTAAATAACGTCAGCAAATGCGTAATACGATTCTAACTACTAATAGCTAAATCGCATTTGTGATTCAGTAACAATAAGTCTACAATGCAAAACGTCAATAGTAAACTCATCGCTAAATAAATAGTGAATTAGGTAAGTACAAAAATGTGGTAATAAATATCTTCTTTCGTTAGTAGTAACTATTTACTCTCATGAGCTCAGAACATGATTGTTCTTTATCACCACTATGTTGTTTAGAATGATAAACTCTGTCACTGTGATACAAAAATTAACATATTTGCACAAATACTGTGCCTACTTATTTTGCAAAGGTACATTTTTTTAAAATTCTATTGGATTGGGATTTGCCAAACTCAAATTTGACATTAACCAAAAACATAGATCTAGGACAAAACTGGCCAAGTGCGAATCGGGCTCGTGCATTGAGGGTTCCGTGAAAATTTTATAAATATCATACAAAAGTAACTAAGATCACAAAATATAATTTTGAGAGAAATTTGTGTACATACATACATACATTATCAGCCATTAAATGTCCACTGCTGAACAAGGCCTCCCTCTTAGAGAGGGGTGTTGCCATAATCCCCACGCTTGGCAGGCGGCTTGGAGATCGCAGTACGTTCACCGTGTACTAACAGGACGCTGCTGCCCATCCTCCGGTGGTTCTGGTCGCAGTTTTAGGACATACCCGGGTCGTAATTTGTGTACGTCTGCTAGAAAACAACATTTCTATAAATCATTCGTATTCGTGGTAGCGATGGTGACCGAGTGGTAACATGTGCGGTTAACAATCTGACGGTACCCAGTTCGATCCTTGGCCTTGCACAAGCGACTTATTTAGTGTCTAAATATATTATGTCCCTTTTTGACGCCATCGCTCAAAAACGGTGAAGGAAACATCGTGAGGAAACCGGTATGTTCAAAAACATCAAAAGTTTAAAAACATTCTGACCATGACATTCACCAACATGTACTGGGCTAGCATGGTAGATTATGGCCCATCCTCTCTTTCTGAGAAAAGGCCTGTGTCGGCGTGTGTCCCAGCAGTGGGAACATGATAGGCTGATAATGATGATGATGATGATTTCTTAAGTGTATTTATCTTTTCGTCTAGGATGGTGCGTATCTTAAATTAAAACATGTCGAAGTAGGTACTACTTTTTTATCTCTTGACCCTTTATCTTTGAACCGCTCACTCAATCTCTTTACGTATTACCCATGCTTATATTAATTACATATTATCATTTAGTGGCATATAATATAACATCTAAAGGCATATTAAGTTACCTTTCCATATCATAAGGCATACTTAATCTTAACTAGATTTTTTAAATATCTGCAGTGATTGTAAACCTCATCACTTTCAGTTGTAATTTTAAATGATCTTATTAGAAATGTCCTGTTTTCAATGCAAATTAAATCAAACTAATATATACTCATATTCACAAATTTTGCCATGACGGTTTGGGCAGATACCACTTACCATTCTAAATCTGTCAAAATTTGTAATAAATGTGAATAGCGAAATAAATAAAAATAGCCCCAAACCAAACCAAAACCCCGAAACCCTGATTTGAATATTATGCTAAGATATACAAAACCGTAGTTTTTCACTACAATAATTATACCCCGTTTTGTTCTTCCCGTGACCATGGTGCATGTAACTGCGTCAAAATATCAGGAGCCCCCCCATTCACAACTTCATCACGGTAAATATCCCGATAATAATCATCTATTAGTCTATTACTGTAACTAAACAATAGTACCTTGGCGACCGTCCTAAATACAAACTTTTATCCAAATGTTTAGAGCCGTTTCCGAGATACGCGATATAAATTTTAAAGTTATTAGATTGGTTATGATTGATGATGATGATGATGATGATATAAGGAAGGCCACCATAACATAGATCTACTCATAAATACAGTGGGTATGTACTGAAAATAAAAATCTTATCTAGCAATATTTAAGATTGCATCATGATATAATCCCTAATCTTGGTTTTATCATGAATTAGACATAGTTGTAACGTACGCTCATATTTTATTACGTTTATTTATGACTGGCAAAACCTGGCCATAAAGCTGCTAACAACAAAGAGATGAAGCTAGAGACTAAAGTAGATTAATTGTAAAATATATTGGTTTATAATAGGTGATCCTAAACTTCCAGTTAATTTTATAATTCTGTCTCAACAAATATGAGATCAACTCTGCGAACTACAGACCTACGATATATCTTAGGTCTGTGCTGCGAACTTCTCTATCTCTACATAGTATAAATTAAAGTCGCTTTCCGCGTCTGTCTGTCTGTATGGCCGCTAACTCCTCCTAAACCACGCAACGGATTTTGATGCGGTTTTCACCATCATTTAAATTACTTTAGTACACCGGGAATTTCCAATTATAATCTGTCATACAAGTTTAATCTATATACTCAGTGTGTGCTGGACAGCCACTCTTTAGGGATTTCCAAAGCTTGTTTACAGTAAACACTTACATAATATAACATTGTGAGAAAACACTGTTTTAAACTATCACGGTTGTTCACTAAAGTTATATGATTATTAACGGGATATTTACCGTGGTAAGGTTGTGGAATGAGCTCCCGATCCACAACCTTACCACGGTAAATATCCCGTTAATAATCATATAACTTTATTGTGAGAAAAGTTATTAATGCCACTATTTAATGCTTTATCTAGGACAAATGTCGCCAATCAGCTCATAGATCTTATGCTCTCTGGAGCCAGACCTGCATGGCTAAAGCAGCGATAGCTTGACCGCGTAAGAGATGACCTGGGGCCTTACGTCCAACTGCTTAAGCGGTATCAAACTAACGTTAAAACAGCGCAGTTCAGAAAATCGCGCTAACGTAAACCTTAACGCGCTCAGATACGGTTTGCGGTCGCGCAAAATTTTTTCATCACCTTAATTATATTGCTTTAAACAGCTAGCCGTAGGGCCCCTGAGAGCCAACTAAATCAGCAAGCAAGATGCTAACGAACGGATCAATTTATAATTGCACTAATCTTATACCGCTGTCCGCATTAGGCATCGTTCCCAACATGCTGGATGTATTGCTGCGTTAGATTGCAAAACTAACGCCTTGCACAAAGCATTTTAAGCCGGTCAGCATTTTGATCACGAGATGCTTTGACCAGGCGTGTAGAAATTTAAAAAAATATTAGCTCCCGGGTTCCACCGTTCTAAAGTTTCAGCCCCAAAAGGTACTTATGGTCTAGGCAACTATATTTGCGCCTTTGGTAAAAACGAATGTTTCGATAGGTTTATATAATTATACTGTTTAATGTAAATAATTCCATAAACAAGGCATTAATAGTAATACATTAATTATTTAAAAATATTTCAACCCCTTAACCGGAATCACGGGTACTCATAATGCGCATACGCACATGTGCGTTACGCAAGACGTAACCACGCCAGCCTGTTTCCTTTCAAATAATAATTCAATAAAAAACACAACACGCACGCACAATAATAAAGAAATGATTCGTATAAAACCATATCTATATGGAACCATTACAATTTATACAATTTTCAAAATTATCTATTTTTCAACTAATTTGTACGATTTTATTCCAGGGTGAATGAATGGGGGGTGAATCAGGTAGACCCGGCGTTTCTCTGAGGGATCGCATCCGGAACAAAGTGTTTTGCCAAGATACAAAAGCCTTCAACACAGCACATGTCATATCTAACGCAGTAATTATAACCATTGGGTTAGATGGGTTTTAGAGTGGAAAACCAGTGCCGGACGCCTAAAGAATCAATGGAGCCACGATGTACGTAAGGCTAAAGCTTAACAACAGGCTGACTACGTGCTTTTGAAGAGACTATCTCCAGCAGTTGACTATGGTGGAATGATTATGATGAAGATGATGATTAATTTATGATGTTTTTTTGAGCGAAGGATTTCTAATACTAGAAATATTATAAAACAACTTAGTCGTCGGCTTCTCTTATCTTTGTCACACCACAATTTTTCTATTTCAGTAAATAAAAATTTCATTATCATCATCAGCCAGAATACGTCCACTGCTGAACACAGCCTCCCCCTTTAACCTCCACACTGAATGACAGCCTGCCTTTTGCATCCACTGGATACCCGCGACTCACAATATCGTCGGTCCAGCTAGTGGGAGGCCTACCTACGCTGCGTCTTCCGGTTCGTGGTCTCCACTGCAGAACCTTTCTTCCCCATCGGTTATCGGTTCGTCGAGCGATGTGGCCTGCCCAATACCACTTCAACTTGCAAATTTTAACAGCTATGTCGGTGACTCTAGTTCTTCGGCGAATTATCCACGTTTCGGATTTTATGGCAGTTAACTATGGTGGACTGATTAAGATTAATTTATGATGATTTTTGGGCAAAGGATTTCTAATACTAGAAATATTATAAAACAACTTAGTCGTCGGCTTCTCTTATCTTTGTCACACCACAATTTTTCTGTTTCAGTGAAAAAGTTATCCTGTATCTATTACGTAGGTACTTCTATATTTAGATAAGTTTTATTTTAAAATTTAATTAGTTTCAAATTGTGCCTTGTTATCACTGTCGGTACATTATCAAGATACGAATATTTACAATGCTATCTCGAGCCTTGTTTCAAGGCTCGGTTAGTTCAGGGTCATATCTTGGAACCTTGAGTTTTTGGAATCAGGAAACTTTACTTATGTAACGTTTCTAAAAATTTATTTCACTTGCCCTGTTAGTATGTTCGTTCGTATGTGTGGGACAAATCTTTTAACTGAATAGGCATGATCACTGATGTTTAATTTATTACAAATAACCAGCTTAGCAATGAATATAACTAAATATATAACACGTACTGAAAAAATAATTTAAATTGGCTGATAAATCTCTGAGATATGAGTGTTTAAAGTTTTAAGTGGGGATAGAGAGGGGATGCTCTATCCCTTTCTCGCAAAGCGTGGGTTAGTATAGCATTTGTATGGCGCACCTGAGGCGTGACGTCATAACTCAGTGTAGTGCGGTCACTGTCTAGCATGAAATTAAAATGCTTTTATCTCATTTATTTTTGAACTAATTATTATTTTGTTTGCGTTGATGTGCTCTATTTATGATCAGCTTTTTTATGAAGTAATAAAAAAAAATCAGCCATCATGCCTATTTTAGACCAGTTATCGTCAACTGATTGAACTGAAATGATTCAATCAAACTACATTATTGTACAACGAGGGTAACTTTTACGATTTTACTTTCTATTATCCGACTCCTCCTACTTTGAAAGGGCAGCTTTATACATTCCTGGACATGTTTTTTTAGCTTTATTCTATCTAATTGATAGCACGTGCATCGTTTCCTCTCTGGCACGTGGCCTATTGTTAATTATTAAAATATTCGTTCCGCCCTTGGCCTCGATATGTTAAGCGCGATGCATAGAGGTCCAAAGAAACAGAACCACAGGAACTCTTTGACAGTTAAATGAAGGCAATTTGACTATGCACTCTTCAGTTTGCGATGGAAATGTGAAGAAGTTATTAGCTATACTTATTTTGTAGGAAACCTGGGCCGACAGAGGATGAGGTGGCCTGATGACATCAAAAAACTGTAACGAGTGGATGCGACTAGCGAGAGACCGAAGAAAGTGGCATAAATAAAGGGAGCTTTATACTCAGCAGTGTGTCATTCAGGGCTGATGATGATAATGATGTTATAAGAAGCTCATGTTGAAATGCAAATGAAAATATGCAATGAATTTATGTCATCGTAATTATAAGTATTGAATAAATTTAGGTAGCTGATTTATTTATATCAGTGCTAGGTACTCAGCTCTACAAAACAGGAGTGTTATTGTGCTAGATAGCTCGTTGGTCTAGTTGGAAGTGAACCTGCCTTCTGCGCTTGGGGGCATGGGTTCGATTCCCACTTAGGACATACATTTATGTGATTAACATTTGTGTTTGTTCTATATCTGGTTGTTAATATCTATCGAAGTATGTATTTAAAACTATATAATCTATGTATGTATGTATATCAGTCTGGCAGCCATATCACAGGCTTTGCTTAGTTTGGGGTCAGATGACCGTGTGTGCAAAAATTTCCCGAAATACTTATTTATTTATTTATTGTTTTTGATGCTTAGATTTGTGTGTGATTGACTTTTATGAGCATTCGTGTTTTAATTATTTTATTAAGTAACTAGCTTGTTTAATTTAATTTTATGTTATCATCAGCATGCAGCTATATCGTTTGCTTTTCATTAGTTTTAAGTATGATTTATTCTAACCCTGAAACACAATGACAGATCCCATCAATGATTTAAAATTTTACGACTCTGATAAACATACTCAATATTATTTGATTTTAAAATGAATCAACATTGTTATTATACTAATATAGGACAATTTAAGACAACCATAGGCCTCGTTTGCCGTGATATAAGGTCAAATATTACCAATAGGCCTAGAAATGTTACACAACAATCAATTTTTAATGTATTTAATTAGGTCAGCCATCTGTTATGCTTAATAACTTTCCAGCTACATCTACTCTTCCAAAATTAAACTCTTCGCTCCAGATGTCAGTTTGGGAGTTTTTTTAAGTCGTACACCAACGTGGGAAACTAGGGAGCAGATTTAAGAAAAAGTTAAGGAAAAAATCTCACATATGCTAACAAATGTATCCCACGTGGCACAACAGGAAGAACTTTTAGACGCGTGCCACTTGTGTTATGTAACCAACTGTGAAATAGACCCACTTGTGAAGACATTTTGTAAGTAGGTTAGTACTTACTTCTTGATAAACCAACGAAGGAGAACGCCCCACGCCAATGGGCAATGAGCATATCCGACAACAGGTTTAAATAATTATCAATTTAAAAACCATCTTCAAAATGAGATACGCAATTCCGTTTACTTGGATGACAATATTATGTCACCCAAGTAAACACATTTTCCAGTTATTTTGATTTAAAAACAAACCACTGAACCGATTTTGATAAAATTTATTTGGGACCAATCTGAAAGTATATCCTTTCTAATAAAAGTAAAATTCCAAATTGGTTATAAATAAGTTCTGAGGTAAAAACATTAAGAAAAATACAACCGAATTGAGAACCTCATTATTTTAGGTCGGTTAAAAAGATAAACAACAATTTTGGCTTAATTCAGTGTTTAATTTTCTTTGATTATTTAGATAGTTATACAGTATATAAATATTTAGATACATTGGTTTCAAGTCACACATCCGTATGAAATTAAATAAAATCTTGGCGCCATTCAAATACTTTTGTTATATATAATATCTAATCAACACCTCAAATACCTTTGTTAATGTTATATTTAGAGAAACAATGTTTATAAGACGTTATTTTTTTGGGGGGGGGAAACCAAATAGCATTTAAACAGTTAAAGTTTTTATTTCGTTAAAATAATATGAAAATATCAAATTTTCATTTAAACTGATAAATAATAGAAATGATTTTTTTGAATTATTTTTAATGACTACCTTCTTATATATAACTACAAGAACTTTAACTTCCAAGGATCTTTGTACAGTGCCACCTAAGCTGTTCAGTTAGGCAAAATTGGAACTACAGCTTTTTCTTGACGAATTTCTTAGTTGGCAATACTTTGTTCTCCACTAGTGACGCTGTCAACTGAACAGCTAAGATGGTGGGACTGTAAGTGATGTTTTTCTTTTTGGAAACAGACTTGGTTTTCTCACATTTTGTTTTATTATTCGAGAAACACGTTGTTACTAAACCGGATACTTCGTATAAAACCGGCTTAATCTACCAACGCGAGTACTTTTCGAATAATTTAAAACCAACTGCATTTTGTTGTTTAATTAATTGATGTTTAAATTTTTATAATAATATATTTTTGTTTATTTTCTAAATTCATTAGTTGTTTATCAATAAATAACTGACTTTTGTCAATTTACAAGTAAACTAATTAAACATTTGAACTCAGCTAATAGAACTAAAAAGACATAAATAACACTATTAATGTAGACAATAATCTCATGACTAATTACTTCTTAAAGATAACTACGGAAAACTATGTTTAAATAACGTACTTGCCTAATCTAGAAATGAAAACAAGACATTGGCACTTTCGAATCGATAACTGAGAGACTTCAAGTGATATCAAATTCAGTTGTAAAAAAAACTTATAATATTGATGACTATTTTCTTACAATACATAATTATCTATACTAATATTATAAAGAGGAAAGATTTGATTGTTTGTTTGTTTGCATTGAATAGGCTCCGAAACTACTGAACCGATTTGAAAAATTATTTCACTGTTGAGAACCTAAGACAGTTCTAAGACAGACAACGTCTTTCAGGTCAGCTAGTATTCAATAATTTAATCTGAGCTACAATTATCACAAGTATCTGCAAGCTTATTCTCAAGCAATTGTTTTTGTCACCAGTCCTGCATTGTTTCTGTCACCTGTCTTGTCACTCCTTGAAATATGCATGAGATTGACATAATTACTCTAGAATCCGTTCGCTGATATCTAAATCTTATCTTGATAACACAATGCATGTAAATAAGTTGGCCTATTTGTACAATAGTGACAAAGACATGACAAAGTATCTGCATAGTTTTAAATTACTTATCATAATATGCACTAGCACAGTTATTTTATTACGATTCAGGCCATTTAATTTTATGGAGCCTTTAATAGAGCAATCAAATTATAGTTATGCATTAAAATTGTCATTTCAAAGTTATCATAACAACGATCACTTTCAAACATAAATAATTTCGTAATTAGATCAGACGCAGTAAAGATAAGTCTAACGTGACCTTACACTGGCCGTTAGGTTTTAATCAATTGTACTATCTATCTATCTTACTAGATTAAACAAATCATAACACTTTGTTTCATCGATGACTTCAACTACTAATATCACAATTGCAGATAAGTACTTATGAAATGTAGTAAGTAATTACTTAGACCAATAAATGTTTAAAATTTACCATTTCCCTATATTATAGAACATTTTCGTCATTTGGAAGATTTTTGTGTATTCTAATTTACAATATGCCTCCCAAATGTTTTAATAAAAGCTGTTTGAATTCAATAAACGTACTATAAATGTCAAACCAGGTCGATCCTCTGCACCCACGTACAGCTTATTGGTCATAACAAATCTCAAAAGAAAAATAATTGACAGTTAGACTCGGTCAAACAGGTCAAACAAAGGACCTTACTGGTTCTACCTTTAATAATCTTGCGCATAAACATTATACATCATTTAACATATTTTTGCTCTCTTTTAATTCTGATTCAGGTCTAGGGGCTCCTTTCTTACCATACCTAAAGTGTTCCTCAATTTGCAATAAAGTTTTCTCTTTTGTTTCAGGTAAGCAGAAATACAAAAATATTGTTCCTAATAATGTAGAAACACCATAGAATAAATAAGTTCCATGGTGACCTATACTATCAAACATAGCTGGAGCAGTTTTGACTGTAGTGAAAAAGGCAATAGAGGTCATCATCACACTAATACCGGAACCTAAGCCTTTAGTTTGCACTGCGAATAGCTCACCAACCATATTCCACGGCAGAGGACAAATACCCATATTGGATACGACTATGTAAAATGCCATCAAGCCTAATGAAATAAAAGGTGACAGATGACGTATGTAGTCAATTTGGACTAAAAACAAGTACAACGCTAATGCTATTAATGATATTGAGGTGAACACACCACTAAAAATTGCCATTGGCCTTCTGCCTGATTTCCTTAACAAAATACAAGCTATTGCTAAAGATACACAACGTAGAACATCTATGCTAATCATGGCCGCATCGGCGTAACGTTTGCTAGAATTTTTACCGATTAGAACTTTCATCATGACTGTAGTATAAGCGCATATAACATTGACTCCTGATAACTGTGTTATGATGAAAAATATTGTCATAATGCCCAAAGGTTTCCAAAATTCTGGTTTCTTGATGTTTTCTCTAAGTGTTTCGAGCTTTCCTTTCGTTTTATCTCTCTTAGATTGCTCTGCGATCATTTTGTCAAGTTCCGATTTCATAGCAGAGCTTTTGCCTCTGTACCATTGGAATGATAAGATACAGTCATCAATCCTGTTCTTAGAAGCAAGCCATGCTGGTGACTCTGGGGCATAGTAGATTGTGATTCCACCAATCAATGGAAATAGTCCACATAATAACGCAGCATAGCTCCAATGCAGAAATGTCCCAAATAAATGTGATAAAAGTACACCAAATGCGATTCCCAATGACAATGCAGCCAGAAATAGTCCTCTGAAGGAAGGTGAACTAATTTCCCCCACAAAAACTGGACCAAGAGGGCCTAACCAGCCCTGACAAAATCCTGTGATAAATCTTCCAAACAGGATTAAGCCCATTAAATCATTCGAAAATCCTATGATTACCCACCCCAACACAAAACACGTAGATAGCATTAATTGTGCTTTTCGTCTGCCAAATCTTTCCATGAGATATCCCGACGTCAAGTTCCCAAAAAGCAGAGCCAGGGATGAAATTGCGGCTAAAAATGAAATAAATTTGGTTATTTGGAATTCGTAACGCCTTTAAACTTATTAGAAATTCATTTGGACGATATTAGAAATTAAATACGTACCTACCCATGATACCATCTCAGTGGAAAATTTGTGTTTTCCTTTGCCATGTTGGAGTTGTGGTATGAGTATCGCAGATATACCAGCTGTGGCGCCTGCTCCCAAGTTCAACATGAACACTCCAAAAGAAATTATAGCCTGAAATAAAATACAAAACTTTTTACTTTCTTTATCCAACGTCATATTAAGGCCAGGTTTTTCAGCTTTTAAGCAACGCTTATTACTACAGATGACTATATTCCTTGGTTTATTGTATTAAAGTCGCATTTAGCGGAGCAAACCCATGGCGCTTACACACAGTCGTGCGTTTCGCTACTTCAATTTATGGGGTTTTTCTCATATTTTTCGAAAAGTATAGCTGTAATGTAAAATGTACCTCACCGGTTTCCTTTATAATTATGAAATCTATATATCAATTTATCGCAGACATGATTTAATAAATAGATACTTGAATGAATCCAAAAAACAGGGATAAAAGCGCAAATCAGTGCTACTTTGATATATTTTTTCTATCGAGCGAAATGTGCTTAATCGTGTTTGGTATACTGGGTTTCCTAGATAAAACATTATATTTTGTTATGACACCATTTTTATAATTTTAAGCTAACCATGGAGGTATGCACACTTAAACTAGAATGACCATAATTGCTACAAGTCGGAAAAGAGCGTCTTAAACAAAATGTCTTTAATTTTGAACGTTATCGCGGTGCGTTTATAACACTTTACAATACAGTAATTTCAAGCATTAAAACATGAAGGAATATGATATGTCTCTTTAATCTATCGCAATAGGCCGAGATAGTAAATTATTTTTATCAACTTAGGCAACATACTATGTTGTTTACTACCGGAGTATTTTTTGAGCTAAAAAGTAGCATCTTCATGGTTCTTTCTTGTAATATAAATTATCATGATGATCAGCTCATACTTTGAGGTTTAAAATAATAACATTCAGACAGACAATACTAAATATTGATAAATTACAATATAAGTATTGATAATTAATGCTACGGTTACATATGACCTGAGTCTGTCCTAAAACTGCGACCAGAACCACCGGAGGATGGGCAGCAGCGTCCTATTAGTATTTACACGTCGAACGTACTGCGATCCCCAAGCCGCCTGCCAAGCGTGGGGATTATGGCAACATCCCTCTCTAAGAAGGAAGCCTTTGTCCAGCAGTGGACGTTTAATGGCTGCCGATGTGATGTTACATATATGAATGTAAAAGTAATGTTCAGTAGACCAGAAGAACGTTTTGATCGTTCATAATCAAAGAGTAAACACTGATTAACAATCTGGTTATAACTGACATAATGGAAATCATTGATATAATGATGCGTGTGTACCGCCTGCTACACGTTATATCTATTACAAGTAGGTATTATTTACTTGATTCGATTACATTTAGGAATGTCAAGTAAGTATTTTATTGTGAAGAGAATACGATTTGATAGGGCCCGGAATGCTGGCGTTTCAACATCACCATCAGCCAGAAGACGTCCACTGCTGAACATAATCCTCCCCCTTAGAACGTCACACTGAAAGACAGCCTGCCATCTGCATCTTCTGTTTATATTGTCTTGTCCCCAATTATGCAATGTGACTATTGTGTGTTTTACCGACTATTATCATCATCATCATTTGAGTCATCGGACGTCCACTGCTGGACAAAGCCCTCCGTCATCTCCAAAAAGGCCGGTTGGAAGCGGCCTGCATCCAGCGTTTCCCTGCGGTCTCTTTTAGATCGTCTGTCTATCTTGTGGGTGGACATCCTACGCTACGATTACTGGCCCGTGATCTCCATTCGAGAACCTTTCGGCCCCATCAGCCATGTGTTCTGCGTGATATGTGCCCAGCCCACTGCCACTTCAACTTGCTAATCCGGTGGGCTATATCGGTAACATTCGTTCATCTACGGATCTCCTCATTTCTGATTCGATCTTGTAGAGAAACCCCGAGCTTAGCTCTCTCCATAGCTCGTTGTGCGACTTTGTCATGTGATATTTGGTGGAAATTATACCTTATTGCAAAAGTGATTTTATGACAAAAACATGGTATTTGTTATTAACCTACAAGGTCAAAGAGTCGACACAATCAAATTGGGTTACATGGCAACTTTCAAAGTGCTGCTAGCACAACTTTGTCTTAAGTTTGTCATTAATCTATATGACATTTTTAGATTAAAAAAAACCTGTATTAAACTACCTACGCTAGCCCTATCTGTAAGAAGTGAACTGTAGTCAAACAAACGCTGTCTGTCAAAAAAGTTACCACCGGCCAACTACATCAGTTCAAATAATTTATCTTTGTTGCATTAATCAATGGAATTTTTCAATTCGTAGAAATCGACTCAAATTCTATAAACTGATTATGTTTACTCTAAGTACTGTATGTAAGTACCGATACCTACTTCCATTGATATCATAGAAACACAATACGTTGCTAAATAATTGGTACTTTGTATAACCGACGGATTTCTGATATTATATTATTATCACTAAGATACAAACCTATGGACATAATTCTAATTATTTCGTACGTCGAGTTTGTGTATGAAAATACCAAATATTAATAAGTATTTATCAATTTCCGATTCTTTAGCACACTAATTATAAAAAAATAGTTACAGGTTAACAATTAGCGATTCATATTCCCACTGCACAACACACGGTTTTTTGTTGTAGTTTAATTTTTTTGAAAGTATAAAAAAAAATAACACGAATTCAATAACACTGAGACACACACCTGTCTTTTAAACGGAGACCGTTTATCCTGATACATTTCATTTCTAGATTCACTAATTTCTTTTGTCGCTCCATTTATGTTGATTTTCTCTAGCTCTGTCAGTGGATGGTTGTCCATGTCGGGAAGTCTGAGTTACACTGCACTACATATGACCAAATCGCCTACACCACGTCTTGTCGGATCACTTATTATCTTATCATTAAATTACTTGTTCACAGTAAATACGGCAAAAGTGTCTTAGCCGCTCGCATTTAATGAATTGCGGCTTAGCAATGAAAGCCTCTAGATCGACTCTGTAGCCCGTAGTCAGTTTCTCAAAACCAGTTATGTAAATATTGTCAATACCTTTGTGATAACTTGTTAATTCTAATTTTGACCCTGATTTTGAAAAAGGTTGCGATAAACATTCGAACCTACCAACGGGTATGGAAAAAGTGGGGGCAATGCCCGATCTGCATTTACTGGTTTTATTAGTATAGCATCATGCACTCGTATGGTTGTGACAATATCATATTATTAGATTTTGTTCTTTGTTCAATATTTATATTATGGAAACTCTTTTATCACGAATAAAAAGAATGTGGTTTATTTACAACATTTTACGTTTTAAATTCTATAAATTATTAAATAATTGTTTTGGGATTGCAGAACGTCGAATAAAACCGAACTCATTATACCTAGTAGCTTTTTTATTATTATTTTAAAGGCATTTTCATTAATAATTCCAGATTGCACCTTAAAGTTGATTAAACCAGGTATAGAATCAAAGAATTAATATAAATATAATTAGTACACGACTAATATGACTAAAATATTATATACCACACCATACCGACCCAATCAAGTCTAATTGAGAACTTACTTGTTGTACATTTAAACTTTTTTTTAAATAAATAATATAGATTTGTTTGAAATAGCGGATTTTGTTTTATATCGGTTCGTTTAGTATTAACAAAATTACTTTCATATCAAAACGTACTAAATGTTAAATGACCCCTTAGCAGGTCGTCCTGTTAGCAATAGGACCTAGTTAAAATAGTTAGCAAAAGAACATTCTTCATACTCTTGCATCATCATCATCAGTCGACGTTATTAGAAATTCATGTGCGAAAATCGTAACGTCAATTATTATACTTGAACCGTGTTTGTATTTCTATCAAACAATGGAAATAAATTCATGATTGATAAAATTGTTTGTATAATTACAACTCGATTTTAGGTCAAGCAATTAAATGTGTACTTGATTTGAACTGGTCTCTAGTATAATTTTTGTATGAACGTCAGTGAAAACAAGGACTTGATCTTTATTGTTCGTGTTTTAAGAAAAAGGAAATTGTATTGCTAAGTTCATTAGTACAAGTTAAGGTCACAAGGTTATTAACTCTCACAAATGTAAAAAAATAGCCATTTACGTTAGCTATTTGCATAATTATGTCAAAACGTGTATTTTTTATTAAGAAAAGATTACGCAGAAGTTTAGTGTATGTGGTAGCTAGAAGCGATGTTTTCATCTTTTAATCATGTGAATGAATTCGCATTAAAATAACAAAATGTAGGCTTGATGTTGCTCTGTATGGTGCAATACAAGCAGACTTTCTTATAGTGGGTTGGTAGTGCCTCCACCTACGTTATTCTTTGGTTGTAGTTTAATATTTTTGATCACGTTTAGTTATAAAGAAAAGATCGTTGCGTCACGGTCACCAACATTCGGGAATCAACAAAAAAAAACTCTTCTAATTACTAAACTGTTACTACTTCCAAGTTAAAACTGCGTAACAGCTACACACTATACCCCTTTGCATATTTAGTAGAAGAGGGCACAGTTTAAGCATGGTATATCTTTACTTAACTATTGCTAAACATATTTCAGAAAAATGATAGCAATGGCTGACTTCAACGCATTAATTTCTCAACATTTGTTTTATATTCTTCTATTCTTCGGCACAAGTTTATGGCTACTACGTAGGTGGCAGAAGAATTCGAGGTTGTACAAACTGGGAAACAAACTCCCAGGGCCTTACGCATATCCAATATTTGGAAATGCGCTAGAAGCTGTTGGAAAAGATCCTAACAGTAAGTTTAAATTGATTATTCGATATAACTGTAACTTATGTTTATTATAGGGATCTCTAGTATATTTCTGTTTCAATGTATATTCGTCTAAGAAACAGTTATGAAGTTATACTTCTGCAAAGTAACGCCTGATTTAGCCCATTTCCCCATATAAATTAGATTCAGGGATTGGTCGTGATAACATAGAGACAATAAAACGGAATTATACACATTATTTATTTGCAGACGTTGTTGAAAAAGCATTAGCATATGAGAAGCACTATGGATCCGTAATACGTGCATGGCTTGGAACAAAACTTGTGGTTTTTCTACTAGACCCTGTTGATATAGAAGTGATTTTAAATAGTCAAATTCATATCAATAAATCAGAAGAATACAGATTCTTCAAACCTTGGCTTGGTGAAGGTCTTCTCATTAGTTCTGGTAATATCATAAAATTAATTTTACTTATTTATGGCCTCATTTTTCGCTAAAACGAAATCAAACATAGACTACATACACGACATATTTATTGCAGGTAAAAAATGGAGGGCACACAGGAAAATGATAGCGCCAACCTTCCACATAAATATTTTAAAGTCCTTTATGGACGTATTCAACAAGAACAGTAAAAATGTCGTGGAAAAAATGAAGTCTGAAATAGGGAAAACATTTGATGTTCACGACTACATGGGTGGCGTTACTGTGGACATATTGTTGGGTATGTTGCTAGTGAACTAATTTAGGCCTTCTAAGCTTAAACTGCGTACCCCTTCATTAAACAATATTTACTGGATTATAGTGCGAAGTGCGATGGAGTGAATGCGCAGTTTTAGCTTGAAAGATCTTAACATATCACTTCAATTGTATTATGAAAACTGACATGATTTTCACACATTTCATTCATATAACACGGGAATTACTCATGTATGATTAAGCCGGTTAATCCGACTATAGTTTCAGCTCCGGTCCGTCTCGCTTTGCAAAACAAAAAGGAGCCGCGTGCCGCATTTTCTTGAAAAACTTGCTGAATACGGTTGAACTACGACTATAGTAGTCGGAGGAACCGGCTTAATCATATATGAGTTATTCCCGTATCATATATCTCAATGAAAACATTACTACAACACTTTGAATAACAAAATTTAATTAAATAAATCTCTGACTTGATATAAACTAATTAATTAGGAATTATTAAAGGCTGCACTTACTTTAAGCTTGCACTACTTTTGAACTTAAACTTGAACTTTACTTAACTTTACTTTTTAAACTTTTTTACTTTAGCACTGTTCTGCTGTTTCTCGATGGACTTACCTATTTGTACAGTTATCACTCAAAATTTTCATTTAAGTTCATATTTTTTTTAGAAACAGCGATGGGAATTACTAGGACAACACAAGACGAGTCTGGATTTGACTATGCAATGGCTGTAATGAAGTGAGTCCATCACAATAAAATAATTATTACTTTCAGTCAAAATCTTTCTTATAGATTTTAAAAGCACTTCAAATAAAAAACCCTAATCGGGTTTTAAAAGAGCTCATAACTTTTGAATAGCTGAGCAGATTTTCATCAAATACTAGCTGACCCGACATACATTGCCTAGTCCATAAATTTCAAAAACTTGTTTGAGTTATTTAGAGTAAGTCAGGTTCATACGAAAATCCCATGGAAAAAAACCGCTTATTTTTCCCAAAATTTTACTTCTTTTTTACCCTAAAAACCTTGTTCGGTCTAAAACAATCAAGTAAAAAATTAACCGAATCGGTCTAGCCATTTTCATTTGAGAAATACGCCTACAGCATATTTTTTATTTGTTTATATAGAAAGATATAAATACAAATAGATAGCGAAGAAAGACCGCTTTTTATAGCAACAGACATAATCACAAAAACACACATCGTCTTACCCAAAAGTCCTCTTCTTTGTTCCTTCGAAAGAAAAAAGTACATAGTCACTTCATACATAAAACTAGCTCATGAAACTTTTTCTCGGTTTTCAGAATGTGTGATATTATCCATCAGAGGACCTACAAATTTTGGTTGCAACCAGACTTTTTATTTAAGTTTACTTCATTTTTCAAGAAACAAATCTATCTTTTGAATGTTATCCACGGGCTGACCAACAAGGTAAATAAAAAACCATTTATATATTTTACAAATAACTAGCCAAGAGCGTGTCGAGATACGCATAATATAATTCCGTATCTACATAACTATGTCATAATTGTGTTATATTCGAGCGCCTGTAGCAAAATAATTAACTGTGGCTGCATAGCAATTGCTTCAACAATTTTGGAAGGCGTTATAATAACTGGTAATTCGGTTACTTGGACGACCTTATTGTATTTTGTTGTGGTACTGAACCCTCAGTGGTCGGATTATTGCAACTTTGATGAGCTAAATTCCGCAAAAGATCCACTTGATAAAAATGATGTATAAAACCTTACCTCCATTTTATAAAACCTATTTAACGATACACCAAACAAAGGGGTGAAGTGGGAAAAAAACCATTTTGCATTCAGCCACCCCTAAAATGTTTTTGTTACACTTTTAAAATTGAGATATATCCTAAAACCATAATTACGCAATGTTTCATTCACTTACCTAAATAAATAGAAGATTCTGAAAAAATTAGGACGGACGGACAGAACTAACTTATATGTAGGACTGAACCCTAAAAATTAAATTAAAAATGACATCACATTACATCTTATTTGCAAGGTAATCACTCGCAAGAAGAAAACTTATTTTGAGAATAAAGCACGAGGATTTATACCACCAACTTTAGAAGAATTAACTCGCACGGAAGGTGATGATAATAATTATGCAGCATCAAAAACGCTTTCTGATACAGTGTTTCAAGGGTATCGTGATGATTTAGACTTCAACGATGAAAATGATGTGGGTAGGTGATTATGATTATAATTTTCATAGTATTAACAGATCCATGCAATATTTTACTAAATCTCCGTAATGTAAATCTCTTCTCTATCTCTACATATCGCTTTCCGCGTCTGTCTGTCTGTCTGTCTGTATGTCTGTATGGCCGCTAACTCCTCCTAAACCACGCAACAGATTTTGATGCGGTTTTCACCATCAGTTAGATAAATTTTCAAGGAAGGTTTATATATAACTAGCGACCCGCCCCGGCTTCGCACGTAAATTACACCCGTGCGAAGCCGGGCGGGTCGCTAGTTAAAATAAACGTATGATGTGCTTTAAAATAGTGAAACAAAATGTTCTTTATACAAAAAGACAACACCGAAAGAATTTGATACAGTAAGAAGACCTGATTTCCATAATGCTACTGGACCATCTTAAAACAAACCTTTACTAAAGGAAAAACCTTGTCCCTGTCTGTGTTTCCGCAGCATTACAATCTTGGAGTGTTCAAGTCTAGGGTTAATAGGTTACTACTGGGCAAACGTGTTCCATCTTCGACCGCATCATCGCTTTCCATCAGGCGAGATCGCGGTCAAACGCCAGCCTAGTCGATGTAAAAAAAAAAAAAAAAAAAAAGTGTGAATTTTCAAGGTTACATACTTTTCATTCAAAGTTACTCCGGATAAAAATATAAAAATCAAATGACTCTACTTACTAAATACGCGCTCTTTGCTACGTACTATATAAATAGGCTATAATTATGCACGGAAAAGTATATACTTATTTAAAGAACGGCAAAGAGGTATAATAATGGCGGCGCTAGGTATTTATATAATTCCACACAATGGTATAACCATAGTTATGGTTTTAAGAAGGACTAATTTTACATTTCAGGCGAGAAAAAACGATTAGCTTTTTTGGATCTAATGATCGAATCTTCACAGAACGGTACAATTGATTTGAGTGATCAAGAAATAAAAGAAGAAGTTGACACAATAATGTTTGAGGTAATAAATCAATCCAGTTTTAAAAAACTGGAGAACAGTTAGATCATCGAAATACTAGTCGGACAGAATGGAATAAACGTGTATTCTCCCTTATCCTGAACCCAATCGGAAAGATTCGATTCGAAACCTACATGAATAGAAATATTCCGATTGGGTATAGAATACTGTAACTGACACATGACACTTATAGATTTTGTAGATCAAGTTGCTGTTGACTAAGTACAGAATTAAGTTATTACATTATGCATAATCCGAGTAGGGTTACGCAAAATTTGAAATTCGAATAAAAACCACTATAATTAAGACTTCAATATTAGCGTCACAAAGACGAAACTAGACAATAATACTTTTATAGAAGTTCTTAGCATGTGCAAAGTTTTACTAAGCATAATTCTTATTTGAATGCGAGTATATGTATATACTCGCATTCAAATAAGAATTATGCTTAGATTAGGGTGGGTTACCAGCCTAAAAATTCTGGAAAAATCAGGACAAATCCTGAGATCTCAGGATTTTATAGCCTTTTTCAGGATTGCAGCCGGATTTTGTAAATCTCATTACCAATAAGGTTTCGCAATAAAGCCGCTGGTACAGCGACAACCTGTTACAATAGACTAGTGGTTACTGCATGTGTTAAACAGAAGAAAGAAAGGAAAAAGGAAGAAAATTATTTTATTAATGACAAAACCAAAATATAGAAACCTAAACACTAAGAAGATGCACACAAATATAGCAATAGACAAACATTACAAAGACTAAAAATGACAATGATTATGATCGTTAATAGTGACGATGAAATTTCAGGGTCATGACACCACAGCAGCCGGGTCCAGCTTCGTTCTCTGCCTTCTGGGTGTCCATAAGGACATCCAAGCGAAGGTATACGATGAGATTTACGAAATCTTTGGTGATTCTGATAGAGCATGTACTTTTGATGACACTCTTCGTATGAAATACTTGGAAAGAGTGATATTAGAAGCTTTGAGGATGTTTCCACCGGTTCCAATAATCGCTAGAGAATTGAATAAGGACCTCAGAATTGGTAAGTCTATTGAACAGCAAATAGTTTTTTAACTTAATCTTTAACTCATACAAATCTAGAAAACTTGTCAAATCATGTTGGATTCGCACTGCATAAATAGTACACAAAAGTTTTTTAGCGGACAATTTATTAACTAAACAAAATACAAGCTAACACTAACACTACAAAAACAGTTAGACTACCCATTAGACCATTGAAGGTCTAAATACCATCCAAATTCTCAAGCCCACTATCAGTTGGCAACGTACCCAGCATGCTGGCGGCATTACCAAACTGAATGGCAGTGCTTATGCGTTTAGCTAGAAACACGCCAGCATTTAAGTCACGCGTCTTATTAAGCAGGCGCTCTGAAATATTTGTGAAAATGAGGTGAGCTCTCGGTCCCCAAGGGCCCAATGTCTTGGCCCCAAACGGCTCAAATGTGCCAAGTTTAGAATATTTGCGTCACTTGTGCTGCTCTGCCAAATTGGCTGCTGCACTAGCCCTACCTTTTACTTGCATTTGTGCAGAGATATGGAAAGTTTAAATATGTCTGGAGTCGCGACCATTTGATTGACTTTTCTTTGACTCGCTTCCTTGACTTCTGTGACCCTTGGTATCTTTTAATAAAGTTATTTTCTAGCGAGATGAGTTTCGCCTGGTGACACATTTACTCTTATCGAGATTGTAACCATAATAATTATGATGAAATATTACTGCTAATGAATGACTAATAAAACGTATAATTAACTCTACAAAATGTTGGATGGCCCTTTGTTGCTATTTATTTGACAGGAAGCTTAAATGAATCAACATGGTCGTACAGTTTTGTTGAATCACCTTTTATCAAAACATATTGCGTAATTGCGCGTAATTATAAATACTATGCTCGACGAATCAATAATTGATGAGGAAGAAAGGTTCTTGAGTGGAGATCACGAACCAGAAGAGGCAGCCCAAGTAGGTCTCCCATTAGATGGACCGACGACATTGTGAGAGTTCAGTGAAGGTCTAAAGGGGAGGCCTATGTTCAGCAGTGGACGTCTTCTAGTATATAAGCGCCATAGTTTTGCTCACAGAAAAGAAAGATTTTTTTTGTTTAAATTAGAACGGCTGTTCCGTAATTTTTGTAAGGTTGGAGCCAGTTGCACCCATATAATCGAAACGTCAGTCATTCGAAATCAGTTAGCAACCGTGATGCGGACAAAGAACTTTGAAACCTAACCCAAAAATGTAAAGTCCAAGTTCTTTGGATGCGGAGTTCGACGCGTTGACATAAATAAGAATGTTCAATCAAGGTTCTGTCATAATGCTTGGCGACAAATTTTCCTTCTCATTTCCTTCCTGGTTTTGCACCACTAAATGCGACTTTAGTACAATATGTTAAGCCTTACGGTAATCTGTAGTAACAAACGTTGCCTAAAATTGAAAAAACTTCGCCTTAAGATATATTTTTAACCGACTTCAAAAAGGAGGAGGTTATCAATTGGACTGTATGTTTTTTTTTAATGTATGTTACGCGATTACTCCGCCAATTAAGAATTGTTTTTGATGATTCTTTTTTTGGTTGGTAGGTCATAAATCTCATAGGTCCATAAATCCCATATAAATTGTATCGATATTCATAAAGTGCTTTTAGAAAAATCTACAAAAACATGACAATAAGCAACGAATTCAATGTACATTGTACAGTGCCACCAACTTAGCTGTTAAAGTGGGCAAAATTGGAACTACTTATTTCTTGGTGAATTTCATACTTTGTTCTCCACTAGCGACGCTGTCAACTGAACAGCAAACATAAAGGTTAAAAACTGTTCCTAGAACAGAACTTCAAACATCAAAGAAGTGTCTCCATGGCGACCGGGCCCTGTTTATATCGTTAAATTTTTCATGACCATGGTAACACAGTATTTCAGTCGTAATATTAAACAATTTTATATAGTGCTCAGAGTGTTCAATATTTTCTACTTTTTAGTTTCAGTTTGTAAATGTAGGTATAGTCATGAAGTCGGTTCTTTTTTTCTAAAAATTATATTATTTGCAATACGTTCTAGTGACCAATAACTATTTGCTGCCTGCTGGCACCACTGTATGTATGGGCATATACAAGATTCATCGAAGCCCCGAACACTACAAGGAGCCTGACGTGTTCAACCCTGATAACTTCCTCCCGGAGAACGCTGCAGCCAGGCACTACTACAGCTTCATACCGTTCAGTGCAGGGCCAAGGAGCTGTGTTGGTAAATACTGGGTTACGCGGAAAGGGTGTACTAAGCCGAAAAGGGTATTTAGTACCCACCATTATGAACAACTTTTACTTTGGGATCAACTATAAAATCGCGGAAAAAAACACACTTTTTGAACAGCTTTTTTTTCGATTTCAGGTTCAAGTTGTTTGTAATGATGAGTACTATGGACCCCTTTCCACGTAACCCTGTATAGTGTATTATTAAAAAGTCAATTTTCAAAGACAAAGGATATTGGTTCATGCTTAAAAATTGTTTTACATGTGATTTCAGTTTTTTCCCGCAAGTTTCCATGATCAAAGTATTCATAAGTCTGTCCTCATGATAACACTCACTAAGTCAACTACCTCTTGGCCAAATTTTATAATCTCATATCGTTAAAATCCTCACGATATTGCTCAATATTTACTAGCTGCTTTACAAGATTACAGTAACTTTTTACAATATGTTTTTTATAACAGTCTGACATGATATGGAGTGATCATACTGTCATAAACATAATAAGTACTTACTTCATGGACGTGGTATACGTCTAATTCATTCATTCAAACTAAGGATGCTGGTACCTGAAGCATAGTTTAATTACTAGTACGGGTGCCAGCCAGTTCCACACACAAAACAACATTGTAAATTTAAATGTTATCAATGTTATCATTATGTCCAGTTCGATTGCTTTTTAACAATATTGTTGTCTTTAACTTTTGATCAATAAAATATTACTATTCGTTGTCTATCATCATCATCAGCCAGAAGACTTCCACTGCTGAACATAGGCCTGCCTTTTGCATCCACTGGAAGCCAGCGACTCTCACTATGTCGTCTGTCCATCTAGTGGGAGGCCTACCTACGCTGCGTCTTCCGGTTCGTGGTCTCCACTCAAGAACCTTTCTTCCCCATCGGATATCGGTTCTTTGAGCGATATGGCCTGCCCATTGCCACTTCAACTTGCAAATTTTAACAGCTATGTCGGTGACTGGTTCTTTGGTGAATATCCACGATATGGATTCTATCGCGCAAAGACACTTCGAGCATAGCTCTCTCCATTGCCCGCTGTGTGACTGTGTTTTTCCAAAAGGCCAACAGTAGAGGACCACGTCTCAGTACCATATGTCATCACTGGCAACACACACATCCGTTATGTCTATGGATGCGGTAAACTATCCTTAGTTAAGAAAGTGTACTCCAGAGTTAATGGTCTCTTACCATGGGCCTCATAAGCAAGCTTAAAGTCATACAACGAGTACTAATGGAGAGGGCTATCCTCATGGTTTCTCTACAAGATCAAATCAGAAACTAGGAAATCCGTAGACGAACGAAAGTTACCGAGGTAGCTCACCGGAATTGGTGAGTTAAGGTGGCAGTGGGCAGGTAACGGCTTCTTATACCAAATTTGGAGTTATAAATCAATTTTATTCAGTTAAATTACAATATTTGAGCTAGAAAAAAATACATGTCACAGATACATCTGTGTTTGAGTTTATGATTTGGTTCAAAACAAGATAAAATAAATTTTCCTCGATCAAAAAAAAAACTGAAACAAAGTCGATTTAGTTTATTTTTTTCGTTTTATGCTCTAATGAAAGCTTGTAACAACCTAGAAATTGCATGTACTGAAAGGCAATTTTATTCAACATATTTTTATTTGAATAGATTTTTGATAACGTATAGTTTCGTTTTTTGTGAAATTAAAAGCGTAAAAAGGTCGCGAGAATTTGCGCGCGGCGCGTTTAGTACCGCGCCAGGCGTCATCGAGGTTGGACCTATACTCGTTTTTGTCGTTGCACTCCCCCAGTTGACTGTTGCGTGGCAAAATACATCGTCGCTACGCGACTCGGATAATAGCCCGTTATCATGGACACTTGTACAGACGACCTAAAAGAGACCGCAGAGAAACGCTGAATGCAGGCCGTTCCCAACCGGCCCTTATGAAGATCGATGGGGGAGGCATCTGTCCATCAGTGGACATCCTTTGGCTTAAATCATGATGATGGTGACTTCGCTGAGTAGGAGATGTATATACTCATACAAAAAACTAAGCATCATGTTTGATTCGAAGTGCATAAATAGTACCTAGCTGTAACGGCAGGCTACAGAATTATTTATGTACGAACATATAAATGTAGGTCAAGACTTAGCCGAGGCCAACATAAGTTAGTAAAAAAATGCTCAGTTGCTGAGCCATGGTGAGCCACCCCAAGACTTGTGTAGTACTTTTCTCAAACATTGCATGGATATACACTTAAAAATAAACATAAATATTTTGGAGTACGTTTTTATTTTATTAAAAAGTTCCAAACATCGAAACTTCAAAACGATAAGATTGCCAGACTATAAGCGAATGAGAGCAGGTAATCTGGAAATTACAATTATTATTTGTCTTTAAATTCCATGCTGTTTAGCATTTATAGTGAAAAAAACGTAATCAACGTGTCTTTGCACATTGAAATGTTTATTTTTATTTTTTATTTATTTATCATACATTAGCTGGGCAGTTACATGGGGCCCCAATTCACCCACCCGTACATAATACGCACGTACATTAGATGAGACAAAATTGGCTAGTTTTATTTAAGCAAAGTAAAATTCTAATTTTCGTCAAAATGTGTTCTTAACAAAATAGACACATTAATTACCATGTTTGAGAAACGTATATCAACAGCAAATAGTATATCAACAGCAACAATACTTTTACTCATAACTAAATTATCAACTTAATTTAAGCGCTTAGGTATCAAAACGAGTAGGTACCAAAAAACATAATATTTTTCTCAGACAATTTGTTGACTGTTACAGGCCGCAAGTACGCACTCCTAAAGCTGAAAGTTCTGCTCTCTACAATACTCAGAAACTACAAGAGTGTGTCAGACGTGCCAGAACATCAGTACAAGCTTCTAGCTGATATTATTCTGAAAAGGAGCGACGGGTTCAGAATAAGTCTAGAGACTAGAAATCGGGTGCCATCTAGTAGTGTCTTATAGATCACCCAGACGTATAAGGAATCTGGATTAAGGGCTACCGGTAATCAGTTAGCATCCTGTTTTGTTAAGGGTGGCCTCAGTACATACACAGTACATGAAACTTAATATACAGTTTATTTCAAGTCCATAAAATTATAAGTGCGACGTGCAAAGTTACAGTTTACTAAGTTAGCTAAAAGTTCTGTTGCATAATGTGTTATACCAGTGGGCCCCAAACTAGGCGATAGGGGAAGTCCCCTAGTGACGGACACCTAAGGTTTTCAGAAAATAAAATAAAAACCACTTGGAGAAATCTGACTTTATTTATGAATTTGTTGACTCAACAAAGTTTTAAATCAAAATAAATCAACAAAAATGCAACTTCTGCATTAATATATTTAAAAATATGAATCAAACTTTGGTGACAAAAAAAAACAATCGGCTAAAGTGGCACCTAGTACCGGACAGTTTTTCAACTTCAAATTCATACCCCAAACGCCGGAAATTTTCAAAATAATGATAATGATAATTTTATTCATAATAATAATTACATGTCAAATCATGTCAATATCTTGCATCTATCGCTTAAGTAGGCATCTGCCCATTCAGGAATGTCTGCACATGCTTCATAGGCTCACCCATGGCAGCTGGAGCACTGTATCCGTTTTTGGCGTGTTCTTCAGATTCAGATGCTTTCTTTCTCTTCGTTTTATCTTCCTTTTTTCCTACTTAACTTACACGCCGAAACCCGGTGTGTTTGAAGAAATTCCTAGATTGTGGAATTTTTGTGGAATATTGGTCAAGTCTGCAGACAAATAGTCTATACGTCAGAAAAGAAATGTCTGTCACAAGGAAAATTCCTGTGCATTTGAACTCAGATACTGCAATATTCAGCTGAGCTACTTTTATGAAAGCTTCATTGACAAGACCCGCAAAGTTGTTGTCGCTTATTCGAGATCCAGCATCTATTGCAGTTAATAAATGAAAAAAACGAGGAAAATATGGCCAATTTTCCTTATATTTTTCTTCAAATTCAACCCGACCTGTCTTGGTTATTTTCTCCTCTAAAACAACAATTGTTACAATTATTATAATAACTATAAGTACTTACTGAAAAACAAAACAACTGAAAACAAGCTGAAAAACAACTTGTTCACTGTCCGGTGCTAAGGGACAACTTAGTGTCCGGTACTAGGGGACAAGGAATCGCTAAAATTGCGTGTTCCATACCAAAACTGTTTTGGAAATCTATAAAAACGTTTACAATCTACGAACAATAATGGAACACTATCTTAAATAAAAATTACTATAAACTGTTAAACACAAAAACTTAGCAGTAACACTCACTTGTATCTATAATGATGCAATGTTTCCCTGCCAAAAACAGCAATCGAACGCTCCCGTCGTATCCTTTCGCATCGCAGGCAAACCGTGTCTCGCAACCTTGTATTGCTACGCTCCCCCGCGCCCCTTTCACCCGTTTTTGAATAGTCTGCGTTGTGACTTACAAAGATATACAACTGTCCGGTGCTAGGTGCCGTCCGGCGTTACGGGACTTCCCCTACCTGTATGTTGGTGGCCCGGTTCCAACGGATTACAAATAGTACATTGTTACCCCAGGGGTGAAAGTAACTTATTTAGTCCCGAGAAGATGATGAACAGCTGGTAAAAAATATGATGGAACTATAATCATTCTACGGATGTCTGTGAGTTTGGTTACGTGAATACGACAGCCTCTAGTCCACTGTACAGATAATTATGGTATATTGTATATCTGAGATTTGTAGGATAGCTATCACTGCTGATGCATAAGCTGTGGCGCCGATGTCAAACAACAGGACGTATTTAAACTTCTCAAGGTACGAAGAGAATATTTAATCATCTGCCCAGTTATTAGATTATGTATTAATAACATTATGATTCAGATAAAAATTAAATACAAGTAAATATAAACTAGTTTTATTACAAAAAACCCTCTGTCTCGTGCTTCGCATGTATTGTCATATTCTAATACCTACTGATATAAGTTATTAAGCCTACATCTTAATTATACCAAAAGTCACTGTTCATGCCAAGCCATAATGCCCTTGCAAGTGGACAATGACCATTACCAAGTCATGCAACGTATACGGTTACTTGGATGACCATAATAATATCATTTCTTCATAATCATTTCATTAAATCAAAATTGCATAATTTTACTAATTTAGAAGTCCGCTTTTTAAATTGATAATTATTTATTATCTTTAAACCTTCAGCAGTCTATGGGTAATCCAACGGTTTGTATTTATATGCCTTTATTTAATTTAATGCTATTCGCAATGTCTGTTTGTTTCTATGTTAGTTTGTTTGTTTAAGTCAAATCTTGCAAGCTGATTTTGAACCAGTTACTCCTAACCGATTTTGCTGTAAGTTTGAATACACCTTTACAATATAATGGCAATACCCAATATACACCTTTACAATATAATGGCAATACCCAATATTGTAATATTTTCATAATGGTCGCTGCCACAAAATGGCGGATGGTGTATATATCGGTATCAAATGAAAGAGCTTGAAGTGTAGGAAATGATAAAGTGACATCACACTAAATTCAATATGGCCGCTGTTCCAAGATGAAGGTTTACATTTTCTTTGATTAGGCTAAAAGCTTCAATAACAAACTGTTTATACTATATGGCCGGTTATCCGAGTCACGTATGCAACAAAACGCTCCGTCAGCCCCCGCCAAGTTAGAGTGACGATGTATTTTGCCGCGCAGAGTCACGAGACCCGCGTGGGGAGTGCAACGACAAAAAATGAACATAGGTCCGACCTCGATGATGCCTGGCGCGGTACTGAGCGCGGCGCGCGCAATTTCTTGCGACCTTTTTACGGTTTTAATTTCACTATAAAACGAAACTATTTACTATAAAAACCATTTCAAAGTTTTTTTTTTAATAGGATTGCCTTTCAGTACAAGCAATTTCAAGATGGTTACGTGCTTTCATTAGAGCATAAGACTTTGTTTCAGATTTTTTTTACTAAGGCATGTTTATTCTATCGTGTTTTGAACCAAAGTTTAAACTCAAGCACAGATGTATCTGTGACATGTATTTTTTCCAGCTTAGATATTGTAATGAATAAAATTGATTTAAAACCGTCAAATTTGGTATAACCGGCCGTTTAGGTATATGTTACCTAAAGGTAGGTAATGTTTGTTTATATTATGTTTAGTTAATAAAGTACACAATTCCCTACAGTATAATAAAATGTGCTAAAAATAATATCTATGAACGCATTCCCCTCAAACGAATAATGATTGGGGTCGATGAATCTTAATTATTCGATTTTACATAATATGGGTACTTCCTATGTATTCAGATTACGAAATACGAGTAGGTAAAGTAAATGCCTACACTGACATTTCCAGTCATGATGTTTAAATAATATCAGCTGCCTTTATCTATATTTTTTTTACCAGTTTAATTCACAAGTATAACTTAAAATGTTCAAAAATATGACCCAGTTATACCCAACCGATTAAGCTGAAATTTCGCATACAGGTTAAGTTTGGATGACAATGCATGGTTAGCTAAAATTAAATGACGTCATTCTATATCCAATATGGCGGAGTCCCAAATATGGTGGACCAGTTATTTTATATACATCTCCATGATACGGATACCATAGAAAGGAGTTTCTAAGAATAATGCGAAAACTTAAATAACGTCACATGAAATTCAATATATCAAATGAAAGGGTTTGCTGAGAAGAATAAGAAAAAAAAGTATGTTTTGTTCCGCTTTACATGTGTGGGCTACTTACCTATGTTATATTTGTCAGTGTTACCTATTCTTTGACAATTCGTAACTCTACACGAATATATCGGTACCATAATTATATTTAAATATCAAGATAATATTCTCTTCCGAACATTTACATCGTAGGTGCTTAGTTATTTCTTTTATTATTTAACCAAATTACAACTATTAGCGCCATAATATGTCGAAATATCTACGAGCTACGTTGCATTGTTCTCTGCAATGTCGCTCTATGTACTACGACCACTCACCAACGAAGTCAACATGCAACTGGGTTCTCACTGGTGCGCTTTATGCTTGAGCGCACCACTAACTCGCCGGTTCTTATATACATTAAAAATCAGTTGAAGCTCACTCGTTAATCCTCCTTTTGGCATTGCTGTTGGGTATAAAAAAAATCTCGCAATTCACACCACGGTACAAAAGGTTCAATTGATTTAAACCACTTAACCGATTCACACCGTGGGCTGAACCACATGCGGTGTGAAACGTTCCAGTACCCAAAATATGAATCATAATGTTTGCATTTATTGCGTTTTAATATTTTTTTCGAAATAGTACGCACTTCACAGTACCCTGTACCTACTCAGTAATTCAGGGAGTAAGTACATTAAATTAAACAGCGCTGGCATAATTTATCGTCATATGTATATTAAAGCGAATTCATCAATACCATATCAGGCTATGCGCAAACTGACTTAACTTCAAGGTATCATTGTACAGCCAACTTTTAATTGGTACCAATGTGCTAATATTGTATTTTTTAAATAGTATCTTTGAGTCAACAGATACAGGTGTCTGCAACAGACTTAAAATCTAAAGTCGTCTAAACTAAAGTCAAATCAAGATTTCTCCATAAGAATAACTTTGTTTCGATCCTGTGTATTTAAAATTACGTGAGTACATATTTTTATTTATTTTATTGTAATACTAGCTGACCCGACAGACGTTGTCCTGGCTTAGAACTGTCAAACGCGTAAAGTTAAAATCGTCGCTAAGTTTAAAAAAACTGCGACTTTTTCTTGGTTTTTCTTTCCGTAAGAACCTTGTACAAAGTATTAGAAAACTTATAAAAAAAATGAAATTCGGGAAATTGCGTGACATCTTCTCGTCCAAGATACCACAGTGCCTCAAGACGAAGGTCTTTGACCAGTGTGTGTTGCCAGTGATGACATATGGTACTGAGACGTGGTCCTTAACTGTTGGCCTTTTGGAAAAACTTAGAGTCACACAGCGGGCAATGGAGAGAGCTATGCTCGGAGTTTCTTTGCGCGATAAAATCCGAAACGTGGATATTCGGCAAAGAACCAGAGTCACCGACATAGCTGTTAAAATTTGCAAGTTGAAGTGGCAATGGGCAGGCCACATCGCTCGAAGAACCGATAACCGATGGGGAAGAAAGGTTCTGGAGTGGAGACCACGAACCGGAAGACGCAGCGTAGGGAGGCCTCCCACTAGATGGACCGACGACATTGTGAGAGTCGCGGGCATCCAGTGGATGCAAAAGGCAGGCTGTCGTTCAGTGTGGAGGTTAAAGGGGGAGGCCTATGTTCAGCAGTGGACGTCTTCTGGCTGATGATGATGATGATGATGATGAAAAAAAATGAATGTAATCGGTAAAGTCATTCTCAAGTTATGGCGTGACCAAGTTATATTATAGGGATTCATTTTTATATAATTATAATTAAATAATTAGGTTAATCAAGTGGTAACAATAGCATGTTAAATGATTTTTCATGTCTAGACATAAAAATGAAAATGTTTTTTCTCGACCATCGCGGGTCATGCCTGGTCGAGATTAGCCCAATAAAAGCACAAAGGTGAGAAGACCTGTACCCAGAAAGCTGTCAATACAAGCTGATACTGTGAGATAATGAAGAGAATGAGATACATCGTTTTATCATACTAGTATAGTCTTATTACTAAGGTAATTTTACAAACTGTTCTTTGTATGATTTGTGATATAAAATAACTGTACCTGATATTTTTTTGTCTTTAGAAAAATGACAACCGTCGTTGACACAAGTCCAGGTCACCATTTCAACGCGCGGTTTTCTTTCTACCCTATTTTACTCATAGCTACGATTCTCTGGCTGTTACATCGATGGCAACAGAATTCCAAATTGTTCAAGCTTGGAAACAAGCTTCCAGGACCACGAGCTCTGCCATTCTTTGGAAACGCTCTGTTAGTACTTGGAAAGAGACCTGATCGTGAGTAAAAAACTTTTTTAACATTGCCATTCGAAAATAGCATTTTATTTAATATTGTAGTCAATGCCGTAGGAAACTGATGCGAACTTCTTTAATTTAAATTTAAAAGAAACTTTAGGGAAAAGAAGGCTTGCGTTTGACCGCCAACTCATCTGATGTGCAGCGATGATGCGGTCTACGATGGAGCACGCTTGCCTAGAAGAAACCGATTCACTCGTGATTTGAAGTCACTTATGATTGTAACTATTGGGGAGAACACCCATTCAGGCAGCGCATTCCACAGATTAGCAGTTCGCACAATAAATCTGGAATCAAAACACTACGCAGAGGGTTTCGGAATATCAACCATAAGTAACCATAGCAGTGTCGATATTTCGTGCCTACTCAGGCAGCTCGATAGAAAAATTGGCAGGAGGGAATTAAATCATGCAGAGCCGATGCAAACAATCCGAAATTATTAGAACTTCTATCTAGATCAAGACATAGATTAGACTGGCCATTTAAAAAATAATTTTATTTCTTATTTTACAGAGCTTTTAGAACTTGCGTTACAATATGCCGAGATCTACGGTAACGTAGCTCGCGGTTGGCTTGGTTGGAAGCTTGTTATTTTCCTGTCAGAAGCTGAAGACGTGGAAGTCATTTTAAATAGCCAAGTTCATATTAATAAAGCGTCGGAATACAGATTCTTCAAGCCGTGGCTTGGTGAAGGCCTTCTTATTAGTTCTGGTGAGTAAATAAAAGTTGCAAGAATATACTACTGTGATAAACACTAAGTAATCAGTTGATAACACACATATATCATTCGGATAACTGTAATTTTTAACTGTAATTTTTGACGTTTTATAAGATTGCTCTCGAAGAAAAATTTGTGTGACAGTTTCTTTTCAAAAATTTAAGCAGAATTTCTGGTGACGATAAGTCTCGAGGCGAGTAAATTAAGATGTTTTGTACCTAACGTATGCAGGTATGTGCATTTGTGGTGTTTGGGCTTAGAAACTTATTTAAATTACGATGGCCTTATTACCACACGCGCACGCACACAATAATTTGAACGCATCAGTCAGGGACTGATGTGTTCTTAAGACCCTCTTTTCCCACTTTTATCAATTGGTAATTCTAGTTTTAGTATGTTTACTTCCCTCAGAATACAGATTACTTCCATGGTTAGCTTAAAATTATCAAAATGCTGTCATATCAATATTGAATGTTTTATCCAGGGAACTGTGAAGGCCAAAACACGGTTAGGTAAGGACATTTCGCTCGATAGAAAAAATATGAAAGTAACACTGATTTAGGCTTTTCTCCCTATTTTTTTTAAATCATTCAAACAGCTTTTTTACTTTATTATTTCTACGATGTCTACAGACAGATACAGATACCATAATTGTGCAAAGAACGTGAATGTACATCACAACTAAACTTATCGAAAAATATGAGAAAAACCTCAAAATTAGAAGAAGCGAAACGCACGACTGTGTGTAAGCGCCATGGTTTTGCTCCACTAAATCCAACTTTAATACAATATATGTAGTAACAAGCCTTGCTTAAAAGTGGAAAACCCTAGCCTTAAACTTTTGCTATAAACATTAACTATTATCAATTGTTATAGTTGTGTTTTGTGGTACTGGATGGCCGATCTCGTGCAGCAATCTAGCCAAACAAACAGAGAAAATAATAGTTCGGTTCTACGAGCATTTTTATTTTTGAGTATACTTTAATGTTTGTTAGATTGCGCTTTATCTATTCCGAGGATTGGAGAAAGTACTTTCAAATTAAGAGTTCATTATTATTTCGTATTTTTAGGACAAAAATGGAGATCGCATCGTAAAATGATTGCACCAACGTTCCATATAAATATTTTGAAATCTTTCATGGACGTATTTAATCAAAACAGTAGGAATGTTGTTGAAAAAATGAAGAAAGAAGCTGGAAAAACTTTTGACGTGCACGATCATATGAGCGGTGTCACTGTGGATATATTACTCGGTAAGAATATTTATTTATAAATTTCGGGATATTTTAGCACACACGATCATCTGACCCCAAACTAAGCAAAACTTGTACTAAGGCTGCCAGAGACTGGTATACGGTATGTATATATATACATACATACCTACATATATTTTTTTTTTAATTAATATAAAGACCCAGAATTAGTACGAATAAATACCCATATAGAACAAACACGTCAAACACACATATTCATCACATGAATATTTGCCCTAAGTGGGAATCGAACTTACGCCCTCAAGTGCAGAAGGTTGGTTCACCGAGGCAGTCTTTGTAGATATTTGAGCAGTTAATATGCCACTACAAAGAATAAAATAATTTTTTTACACGCATATTATCTTAGAATGGTTAGGTATGTTTTTTTTAAAGAAAATTTATTTTGTCATTTTTATGATAGTGGAATGCTTAAAACCTTCTTTAACCATGTTCGTTGCGAACATTAGTTTATTTATAGATACGATTACACGTCCATGCATTTATACTTCCTTGTTTTGACTCGAACAAAACGCCTGAACAAAAGACAAAACAACAGTATTGTAGTGTTTTGTTATCCGAAATTTGTAGGCGCTCTAGCAAAAATCCATATTATTTGAGCTGGTTTAAAAATTCATCATCATCATCAGCCAGAAGACGTCCACTGCTGAACATAGGCCTCCCCCTATGGGGGGTTGCCATAATCCCCAAAGTTGAAAAAAAAAAAAATTACTTAACTAACTAATGAAATTTTTGTGGGACCACCTCGAGGGTTTCTTCTACGCAAATTGGTTTACAGATGTTGGCGTTATCGCTGATTTTATATTTATGTAACGCCTTTTATATAATTTATATAACGCCTATTTAAAAAAACGGGCTGAACTGCGAACCGTCCTCCTTTTTTGGAATCGGTTAAAAATAAATCAATATTGGTTCAGCCGTTTTGCTTTGCCGTGTTTGTTGAAGCTACGATGGCACACACAGACACACGGATAGGCACGTTAAACTTATAGCAACCCTCTTTTTGCGTCAGTGGCTAAAAATAAAATAAATTTACATCGTCACCAAGTATATGAGTACCTACCGACGGACAACTACGTACAAAGTTACCAGTGAGCTTACTCTTGACACTCGATTTCAATCGAATTTGGGATTGGGATCGAAAACATGCAATTTTAGTACTCTTGAATTCTAAACTAGCGCACGATTGGAACCGATAATGGTGGAATTTTATGGACCTAAATAAAATCAACTCAACTCGACCCTTTTGGTACTCTTGACGCGATTGAAGAGTTCCAAATGGCATGTTTTCGATCCCAATCCCAAATTACGATCGGGTAACTCGGTTACGGTCGGGTGTGAGAGTAACTGGTCTGTTAGAGCTGAATAAAATTAAAATAATTACCGAATTTACTTATCACCATTACCTACAAGGTAAGTTTTTTTTTACGTGGATAAGTCCACGTTTTCCACCAACTCGCCTGTTGGTAAGCGACGATGTGGTCGAAGATGAAGCACGCAGACTTAAAAGATACCTATTTATACTGGCCTTGAAAAGGCCCAGATTATATGTCTCAGGAAACAAGGTTCCAATCTTTGATTAGAGACGTGGATTCGAAACGTTTGGTAGGTACGTATCCAAGGAAAATCCACAATGTTTGGGTGGTAGTGGGCAATTTTTCTACTTGTTCTGTAGTAGAAAAGGAATGGTAGAATAAGTTCAGTTTTCACTTATTCTTATTTTCCTATTATTAATGAATGTATGCCTTACAATCATATTTACCTACTCATTTATTGTTTTCGTACTTGTGTCTTACATGAGTAGGTATCTTCCATACCAACAAAATCTATAATACCATAATGGACTATGTTGTTGTTTACGCGAAGGGCATAAGATTAATTTACTTAAAAAATTATGCTAATTATATAAAGATTATTGAATATACATGTCATACCTAATTATGTATATTATAAGCCATTCTTGATAGTTTTATTTATAGGTACATCTTTGTTTTTAATGCTTACCAGCTTAGATGACCACAGCTCACCCTTTTTAACCAGCGACGCAAAACGAGGCGTGTTTTGAGTTTAACGTGTGTATTTGTTTATGTGTATCAGTGTATGTGTGTAGCTGTGTATATTATGTGTATCTGTGTATCTATGTGTCTGTCTGTAACATCGTAGCGTCCTAACAACTGAATCGATTTTGATTTAGTTATTTTTGGTTGTACCCAGCAAGTCTAGCAAAGAGGCATTACCTCTCATTAATGGTAATCATTACGATGCAACCCCTAGCCTGGAATGACAAATAGCTCTTGAGTGAACCTGCCAGAGCATACCGTTAGGCGCTTAGCAAAGCTAGCAACATTTATTTTATGATGAAAGGATAGATCTGTTTTGTCTCGATGTCTTTACTTATATTTTTTAACTCTTTTTATAGAAACTGCGATGGGCATAACTCGAGAAACTCAAGATGCGTCCGGATATGATTACGCAATGGCCGTGATGAAGTGAGCACTATTTGCATTAGAAAATACGTTCAAAGGGGGCTGTTACCATCTGCAGTTCTCTCACTTCTCTCGTGGACAACTGCGGATGGAATTAGACTATTTCACGCCTTAAGCCTAATTCACGTCAGAATGGGCCCCAATTCAGAAATTCAACGTACTACCCTTGCTTGAATTACTAATAACAAATAATGCACGTTGAGTTAGTCTAATATAGGCCACATGACGTAGATTATCGTTAGAAACTCTGCTGGGCATGTCAAGACATTGTAGGGCTCAAATTTTAATATTCTATTTTCGAGCCTGCCCGAGTATTGACGGAGCCCTTTTTGCAAAAATTATGATCTAGTTGTTGAACTGTGACCTGGCGAACAGCTAACAAGTTTTGCTCTTAAAAACTTGCTAATAACATTTCATGGTGATCGAATCAATGGTACGCAAGGCAAGTTATCGACAAGCAAAAATACAAACGCAAACATACATACAAACGCCAATCCCCTTCGAATTAGGGACCTCTCTTCCCTCGGTCAAAAAAGTTTAATAAGGAGGAACCAAAACCTAAGGAACCACTAATAAGTATAATATGTTGATTATTTTTACAGAATGTGTGACATAATCCACCGAAGGCACTACAAATTTTGGTTGCGCTTTGATGCTCTTTTTAATATTACTCCATTGTATAAGAAACAAGCGAAACTTTTGGAAATCATCCATGGTCTTACGAATAAAGTGAGCTTAGAAAACATTTACAGTATTCATATTAAGGTTGAACATTTTAAATCGTTAAAACTTTGTTGATATGTACTACTGAACCTTTATTTATTCTTAGGTTATAAAGAGCAAGAAAGAAATTTACTTAGCAAATAAAGCTAAAGGTTTTGTTCCACCTACAATAGATGAACTCACAAAATCAACAGCAGGAGACGAAGCAAGTGATACAAAGACTCTTTCAGACACTGTCTTTAAAGGATACAGAGATGATCTAGATTTCAACGATGAAAACGATGTAGGCAAGTATCTCGAGTTAAGATAGCATGTAGTTTTAGTATTTAATTTGTTATTTCTGTCTATACATTGTTTTTCTCTTTTTTATTCTGTTCTTCTTAGCGTATATGAAGACTGTACAGATATTTAGAAGATTGCTGTTGTACCTTTTTATGCAACACCTAAACTTATTGTATTATTTAAGAACATAATTTCCAATAATATAAATGGCGTTTCTGTAAAATAATTTTATTGAACCCGCGACCTCACGCTTTCAAGTCTAGCAATCTCCCAAATGGGCTACCACGGCTTCCTGGTTAACATCTATGGGAAATTAATCTTCTATTATATAAAAGCGAAATTCACTCACTCACTTAACACGAAATCTCGAAAACTACGTCTTGACCTACGAAGCTGAAATTTGGCAGGTAGATTCCTTAAATATTATACGAAAGTATACGCGTACGAAGTCGCGGGCAACAGTTAGTTAAAATATAAAACGAAACTAATTTACTACATTCCGATTAAGAGTTATGTAAAATTATTAAAAACGAGATTAAACATTTTAAATATTTGCAGGAGTAAAGAAAAGATTAGCATTCTTAGATTTGATGATCGAATCTGCTCAAAATGGAACTAATAATATCACGGATCATGAAATCAAAGAAGAAGTTGATACTATTATGTTTGAGGTAAGTGCTTATATGCGACGGCAAGCGTGATGCTTACCGTCACGCGAGCGGCTTGCTCGTTTCGTGACTCAAAAGAAAAACAAAAACTTATTTATTTTTAGGGCCATGATACCACTGCAGCCGGATCCAGTTTCATACTATGCCTCTTAGGTGTTCATCAGGACGTTCAAGATCGAGTGTATGATGAGATTTATGAGATCTTCGGCGACTCCGACAGACCAGTCACTTTCGCAGACACGACCCGGATGAAGTACCTCGAGAGGGTCATCCTTGAATCGTTGCGAATGTACCCACCTGTTCCTATTATTGCGAGAAAACTAACTAAAGACGTGAAAATTGGTTAGTTACTTATACAAATTACGGTTTACAATTTATTTTTTACTGGATAAATTCCTTGAATACGATCAAAACCGTTTCTTACGACCTGCATTACAATACTGTCAAAATTTTATCACATTCTGCCCAACCCGAATGTCGATCTTATCCAAAAATAATGTAGATATTTAAATTGGTAACATGTTATCTCTATAACAATATTATTACATATTTCAGCAACAAAAGACTACGTGTTGCCCGCTGGTTCAACTGTTGTTATCGGCACATACAGGATTCACCGCAACCCTCGCTATTACAAGAACCCTGACGTGTTCAACCCTGATAACTTCCTCCCGGAAAACGCTGCAGCTCGGCACTACTACAGCTTCATACCGTTCAGTGCTGGGCCAAGGAGCTGTGTTGGTAAATAGAATTACAACATTTTATCTATATCTACATACATTGCCTCGTACCGTACATAATGCGTCGAACGCGAGCTGGATCTCGGAGACCAATAATAGACTAACAGGTGTTTAATTTGTAAAAGAAAGGAATCATCAAAAACAATTCTATATTGGCGGAGTAATAGCGTAACATACATACAAAAAAACATACAGTCGAATTGATAACCTCAATAAATAAATATTTTAATTTTATTCGTCTACTGAAGAAATCATTTAAATCGCCTAATAAAGTTCTAAGCGTTTAAAGTTTTTAGTTGGATTAGAAAGAGATGCTTTGTCCATTTCCCACAAAGCGTGTCTTATTTTAATACATAAAAATTTTTGGACTAGCCTGTGACACTCGGATTCTAAAGATTCAAAAATTCAAAGATTTACTTAAAAAATTGTCCATGTGCTTAGGAGTTATGGTGGAAGTATGGAAACCACGTAAGCTTATAAGGAATACACAAAACCTATAAACATAACTCTCTATTCAACCGACTTCAAAAAAGAAGGAAGGTTTTCAATTCGGTCCCTTTTTTAACCGACTTCAGGAGGAGTTTATCAATTCGACTGTATGTTTTTTTATGTATGTTCATCGATTACGCCGACACCTGTAAACCAATTGACGTGTTTTTTATATATATTATGTATAGAAAATATTCGAGATGGTCCCACAAATTTTTTGTTTAGTTTTTTAAAGCAGCTCCTATATAAATAATTTTGTTCGATGCGTACTAATTAGTGGCATAGCAAATAGAATAGTTTTGTTTAAGCGCCTTGTTCGGGTCAAAACGAAGAAGAAGAATTTTTTTACTAGTTTTATCAAATGCATGCGTGTTACAGTGCTAACAGAGGCACGAACGCGGCTGACGGACCGCCGTCCAACCAACGGGACAGAAAGAGTGAGAATATCATATTTCACTCTCTTTCTCTCCCATTGGTCAGACGGTGGTTGAGGTCAACCGCGTTCGTGCGTTGATTGCTATAAAAGTTTTCTAAAGGCCAGTAGGCATCAATATCTTTTGTTTGTTTAAGAAAAGGTTAAACAAGTAATAATTATGGTGATAACATTTTTCTCACATTTTCATAGATTTGCTAAGAAGGAATAAATAAAATTTTGGGCATATTATTCGAAAAATTTATTGATATTTATTTATTTTAACGTAATTTCTATGTTGATAAGTTATGTTTCGATGGAAGAGATAAAAAAAGTATTTATAGTATTTTTCCCTCTGCCATTCTTTAAAATATCGACACGAAAATTGCTTGCTAAATGTGAAAATATTTGTTCACAGGTCGCAAATACGCTCTCCTGAAACTAAAAGTGCTGATATCAACGATTCTGAGAAACTTCAAGAGTATTTCTGACGTTACTGAAGATCAATTCAAGCTTCAAGGCGACATCATCCTGAAAAGAAGCGACGGATTCAGGCTAAGACTTGAGTCGAGAGTAAAAACCCCGTCTTCGTTCTGAATAAGATTTTTTCATTGAAATGATTCATTGTTTACTGTGTATAATATTTTCTTTATGAATAAGGCGTAGTCACTGATGATATATATTATATATAGGTAAACTAAAGCGGTAGTTGGACTCGGACGTGCCCTTGAATTCAATGCCTCCTGTCGGTCACAGATCTGGCGTGACTATCGCTCTGAGCGTACCGTGAAGTATTGGAAGTATCGTAGCGGGCAGGAGAAGGGGCGCTCGTTTGATAACTCACTCGATTTGGGATTGATCGATTTGATATTATATCTAAAGTGGTGTAATGGCGATGACGATTATTTTTAATTTGTGATAATAATATTAAAAAAATTATCTTGTCATGTTTTTTTCTTTACCTGAACGAAATAGCTACAGACGAAATCGAAATAGAGCAGTAATTTTTTTACAAGCTATTATTTAACTTGCCTTGTTAGGATGGGTCAAATCTTCCAACTGAATTTTCAAACAATTATCCCAACTGCGAAGCGCTTTGATTCCACTTTTATTATGCGAACAGCTAGTCTGTGGAATGCGCTGCCTGAATGGGTGTTCCCCGATAATTACAATCTGGGTGTTTTCAAATCACGAGTGAATCGGTTTCTTCTAGGCAAGCGTGCTCCACCGTATGCCGCATCATCGCTTAATATCAGGCAAGTTGGCGGTCAAACGCAAGCCTATAATTAAAAAAAACTGATTATGCTGACTTTTTTTGTGCATTGTTAGCTAAATGACATCATTCTAAATCCAATATGGCGCATTTCCAAAGATAGCGGACTAGTTATTTTTTATGCACCTCCAGGATATGGGTATCAAATGAAAGGGTTTCCTAAGAATAATACGAAAAAAATATTACGTCACACAAAATTTAATATCACTGCCTCGTGCCTCATGATGGCTGACAAAAAATTCTAATATACCATTATGATAATTATTGGTATCAAATAGGTGTTGCAGAGAAGATTACGAAAAAATACTAATAGGCTTGTATTTAATTAATAATTTTATTTTTGTTTTTTTATCTGTCTGGGCTATTCACATATTGTCTAAGTTAGTGTTAACTATTTTGTATCAATTCCTAAGCCTCCACGAATCTATCGGTACTATAGATATATAGCGATATCAAGACAGGATTTTCCGCATATTTGCGTCCTAGAACTTAAAAAAATTGGCGCCATCTGTCGAAATTTCTACTATGTCGCTCTCATGTACTACGACCACTCACCAATGAAGTTGACGAGCAATTGAGTTTACACTGGTGCGATTTATGCTTGAGCGCACCACTAAGCCACGCGCCGATTATATAATAACTAGCGACCCGCCCGCCCGGCTTCGCACGGGTGTAATTTACGTGCGAAGCTGGGGCGGGTCGTTAGTTATATATATAAACCTTCCGTGAAAATGTACCTAACTGATGGTGAAAACCGCATCAAAATCCGTTGCGTGGTTTAGGAGGAGTTAGCGACCATACAGACAGACAGACGCGGAAAGCGACTTTAATTTATACTATGTAGAGAGGAGAAGATAGAGAAGAGAAGAGTAGTGAATGATCGACATGTTAGTTGTTAAAATCAGTTAAAACTCCAAGACTGTGGGAATCCTCCTTTGGCTTTGCTGTTGGTTATACCTTTTTTTATTATAGTAGGCTAATGGGTGATTTTAACCGTTATGCGAAAGGTTCAATTGATCTTGCACTATATTCATAAATTGATATTGCACTTGAGCGATTTATACCGTGGGCTGAACCACATCATGCGGAATGAAACGCTCAAATACTCAAAATACGAAACATAATGATTGCATTAACATTTATTGCGCTTCATTTAATTTTTCAAAATAGCACGCAATTCACAATACATAGGTTGTTCCGAAAATTGATAGCTACAGAATAAATACAATCTCTGTTTTAAAGAAATTTTGAATTAACGGCTAATTTCAATACAAATCTCTTTGGTAAAAATCATTGGCCACCTAATTGTTGTTCTTTTTAATAATATTTTTAAAGATTATCTAACTAAATAGTGTTAGTGTGTTAGTGTTGTGTTAGTGTGTGATAGTGTTTTCTATCGTGTTGTAATTTTTATTTCTGGTGTACACAATAAAGAGTTTCTATCTATCTATCTATCTATCTATCTAATAAGTGGGATCTCCGCACAGATCTACTAGATCTCCTGTAGGAGTAATAATGTGTGGGATTATCTGTCACTCTTTCTGTTCTTTTCTTTGCAACAATGGATGTCTCGCGGGAAGCTTTTTGGGCTATGGTTTTTTTATGATTTTAAATAAATTGATTATAAACAATGATTATACGTTTATAATCATTGTTTATAATCAATTTATTTAAAAATTTAAAAATAGAGTTAACCTTCAAGGAATCTCACGAAAATTTACAAGCGGGGAGTCTGTTCCTGCGTTATTATTAGTTACTTATTGGTTTCACGATTTTTAACGTGAACGTAAACAATGATCCCAGACCCAGCTGACCTACAACTGCAGTAGCTCATGAAAATGTCATCAGGGTAGAGTGGATATTGCGGGAGATTAGACACATTACACATCGAGGGATTCAGGCTGAACTGATGATTGAAACACAGGCAGTAATGATTCCACTAGAAGACTAGTGAATGGTATTGCGAAGTTTGTCTGCCTCAAGCTTACGAGGAGTTGAATAGCGAGCGACCTAAGAGCGGTGTCCGTGGCATTCTTTTTCACCAAGATATTTTTCACCCAATCACACAGCTGCTAGAACTATGAACTATTTGAATATTATAATTATATATCGGCCTTCTTGACGTGTCCGTCAACGGTGAACCTGACTAGCGCCGGTTATGAGCGCGTATATAGCAGGACCGAGTTCCAAACTCCGAAGTTTTGAGAAGAATAAAGTCCCTGCTCATAAAAGGTCAACTATTTGAATATTTCGGGGGTAAAAATATTATTACATCTTCCGTACAGCCCATATTTAGCTACATGCGTTTTTTTAACTCTATGTGTTTTGGTAAAAAAAAATCTTCGTGCATGGGCGATAATGTAACACTGCAGAAGAGGCTGTCGAAGAATATTGGGGGTCATTTTTTGACCACAGGATATATATTTTTTAATAATTCGAAAGCTTGTTCACCCGAAAGCATAAAATAATGCATTGGGGTTGGAGATAAATATTTTGAAAAGCTATAAGCATACATAAACTATTTTCATATGATAACAATTTTTCAGTACACTAACAATTTTTGGAACAGCCACGTACCTTGTAACTACTCAGTTATTCGGGAAGTGCATTGAATTACAGTGCTGTCATAAATTATAGTTCCAGGTATATAAATAAATTTCATCAAAACCATATCAGGCTACGCACAAACCAAAACTGGTAGTACCACGGGCAACCAACGAATATTAGTAACCTACATTCAAGCTAAATTGTCTTCAACAAACTTAAAATTGAGTACCTACTGAAATTAAGATTTGTCCATAAAATAAACTTGGTTTTTGTTCTTGTGATATTTAAAATTACGTAAGTGCATTTATTTATTTATCAGTGCGAATCATTATAATGTGATAGCAATAGCATATTAAATATTTTTTCATGTCAATTCATTAATAACTGGCCAAGAGCGTGTCGAGACTACATGCATATGGTAGGGTTAAATTTTAGCCAAATTCGTAGCCAAAGTCATATAATTGTGGTCCCAATAATTTAACAGTACTTTACTACAGTAATTAAAAAAAACTTTTCTGTGGTCACAATCAACATGGTTCAGAAACTTGTGGTCATAGAAAAATTCGAAAGAACGAAGCTCTGTGGATTTAACCAAATTTCTGAGTTGCATCGTACCTACATACTATGTAAGTATATGCTATGTAGTACATAGCATATATTTTTTTATGGTTTAGTCGAAAATAAAACGATTTGAGAAATATTCTTTGTTCGGACAATTTTACGAAAAGGTCAATGACTTTTGAGTTAGAACGGCTTGAATTTATTATAGTTTTATCGCTATATCTCAAAAAGCTATAATCAGAAAATGCTTTAAATAATTCTTAGTATTTTTTTTTATACGAGCTATTAGCATGGCAAGTTACAAGTTTCTATGTTTAATAGTTTTGAAATGCAATGCAGGGGGACTAACTTTGCAATTTGGCGCATCATATTTCACAAAATTTACACTAGATTAAAAAAGTCATGTATGAAACATTCCCTCAATTATTATTTTAAAAGACTTATTCAACGATATCCCACATAAGGGGGTGCAACGATTTTTTTTAATGTCATCTCCATTTCACACGTACCAGTGCCACCCCTGAAAAGCAAAATTATATTTATATTTTTATACCTTAGTTTAGATTTATACTTAAACTATATTTCTGCAAAGTTTCAAGCACCTGCTTTAGTAACTGTAGAGTTAAAAGGTTCTAAAAAATTTGGTCGGACGGACGGACAGACAGACAGACGGATGGACAGAATAAATTTATGAGAGTTCCTTGTCGGGCTACGGAACCCTAAAATCACGACGTTTTATCTTGGACGTGGACGAGATTAGCCTAAGAAAAGAACAAAGGAGAGAAGACAAGGCATGTACCCAGAAGGCGGTCAATACAAGGTGATGATGATACATCGTTTTGCCATACTACTATAGTCTTGTTACCAAGGAAATTTTGTAAACTGATCTTTGGTAGGTAAATGATTTGTTCAATAATAAAGTAATAAATTGTATATAATATGAATTAAAATTTTCAGAAAAATGACAACAGTCGTGGACACAAGTCCAAATTACCATTACAACGCGATTTTTCTGTTCTACCCTATTTTACTCATAGCTACGATTCTCTGGTTGCTACATCGATGGCAGCAGAAGTCCAAGTTGTGCAAGCTTGGAAACAAGCTTCCAGGACCACAAGCTCTTCCTTTCTTTGGAAACGCTCTGTCAGTAATTGGGAAAAGACCTGATGGTGAGTAAAAACAGTTTTTTTAGTTGTACTTTTTTAACCTTCAACTCGACTAAAATTGCTTTCCATCAGATGACATTGCGGTCAAAGATGGAGCACGTTTATCTTGTAAAAACTTATTCACTCTAGTTTTGAAAACGCAAAGATTGTAATACCGCGTGTTGTAGACACAGGCAAGTTGTTCCATTGTTTTGCCGTTCTAATTAAGATAGAGGAGGCACTTTATCATCATCTTTAGACTTAATTTATCCCCCTGCTGGGTGGGTCTAACCTTTGCTATGGCAGTATGCTCAATGTTTCAGTTCTGTCCGGGATGCTCAGGAAACAAAATATTTTCGTTACCAACAATTTCATTCAAGATAAACTAAATAACTGCATAGTATATAGGCCTGTGTCCTAATGTATTATTTATTACAAATAACAGGCTTAGCAAATGATGTAATTAAATACATTACTTATACACAATACATTACAGTAAAAATTATTTAAATTTGCTGATAAATTTCTGAACTAATTATTATAAGCGTTTATAGTTTTTGGTCAAAGGTTTTTGGTAGGATAGAAAGATTCTCTTTGACAGAGCGTGTGTTAGCATTTGTATGGAACGCGTAAGGCTTAACGTCATAACTTGCTATAGTGCGCTTTCTGTTTAGCATGAAATTAAAATAGTTATGAATTTAAAAAAAAAATGTTTTCGTTGATGGATCTATTGATGATCAGCTTTTTTGTAAGGTAATAAAAATTATAGCACAAGCTATCAATACAGTGGGAAAAACTGATTAAAAATGCAAAAAAACGTTATTAATGGACGGCCCCATAGACATATTTTTTCTTATTTTACAGAGATATTCGAACTTGCATTAAAATATGCCGAGATCTACGGAAACGTAGTTCGTGGTTGGCTCGGTTGGAATCTTGTCATTTTCCTGTCAGAAGCAGAAGACGTTGAAGTCATTTTAAGTAGCCAAGTTCATATAAATAAATCTTCGGAATACAGATACTTCAAGCCATGGCTTGGTGAAGGCCTTCTTATTAGTTCTGGTGGGTAAATAAAAATTGATATAATAAATTAATGGAAATAATAAAATTACTATAATTAACAATAAGTAAACCATCATCATCAGCCAGAAGACGTCCACTGCTGAACATAGGCCTCCCCCTTTAACCTCCACACTGAACGACAGCCTGCCTTTTGCATCCACTGGATGCCAGCGACTCTCACTATGTCGTCGGTCCATCTAGTGGGAGGCCTACTTACGCTGTGTCTTCCGGTTCGTGGTCTCCACTCAAAAACCTTTCTTCCCCATCGGTTATCGGTTCTTCGAGTAAATAGCACACATATAATATTATATCATCGGAATAACTGTAATTTATAATATTTAAATTTGCCCACGATGGACTTTTGATCACGAAGAAAAATTTGTGCGATATAAGATCTTTTATAACAAGTGTAAGTTGCTTTTTTTAAACCCTATAAAACTCTTTGATACAAGAACTGATAATCTTCAAACAGCTTAACAGATTTTCTTGAATCATACCCTGTGAAATGATTCAAGAAAATCTGTCTCTCGATCAAATCACCTGTCATACATCAAAAAATAAATAAATCAAAATGGTACCTACAGCCGTTTGGGAGCTACGATGCCAAAGACAATAGCACACATACACAGGTATACAAGTACACGGATACACATGTACGACGATAAGCAGATAGGCCGATACGCATATACGCAGATAAGCCGATACTCAGATACGCAGATATCAGATACGTTGATACGTCGATACGCCGATACTCAAATACGCAGATAAGCCGATACTCAGATACGCAGATATCAGATACTCAGATACGTTGACACGTCGATACGCCGTTACTCAAATACGCATATACGCAGATAAGACGATACTCAGATACGGAGATATCAGATACTCAGATACGTTGATACGTCGATACTCAAATACGCATATACGCAGATATGCCGATATGCCAACACTCCGATACGCCGATACGTCGATATGCAGATACGCCAATACGTAGATACGCAGATGCGCAGATACACAAACACACGTTAAACTTATAATCGTTACGTTATAATCCGTACGTTTTACGTCGAGGGTTAAAAATAAAGCAAATTTCAGGCGATAGTGAGTCTCAAATTAATTGCTATAGGTTTATTCAAATACTCTATTGTGATGTTTTGCCGCACCGGATGGCGGATGGCCTAATCTGATAACCATAGAAATAAAAATTATGAATTAAAAAAAAAACCTTATTATAAACAATATAATATTTTTCTATTCTTCTTAGTAAACCCTGTCATTCACCGCTCATTAGATACCCATATTATGATGGCATAGATAAAAAATGGCCGCTATCTTGGAGCGTCCGCCATATTGAATATTGTGTGACGTCATTTTATTTCTCGTATTATTCTCAACAAACCCTTTCATTTAGGTGCATATAAAATAACTGGTAACGTGTTTTTTCACACACGGTCATCTGACCCCAAACTAAGCAAAGCTTGTGATATGGCTGCCAGAGACTGATATACATACATAATTATATAGTTTTTTAAATACATACTTAAATAGATATTAACAACCAGATATAGAACAAACACAAATGTTCATCGCATAAATGTTTGTCCTAGATGGGAATCAAACCCACGCCCCCAAGCTCAGAAGGCAGGTTCACTACCAACTGAACCAACGGGCTATCTAATTTAGCTAACTAAACATTGTCATCCAAACACGTTTACGTGTACGCAAAAAAAATACTCAATCGGTTGGAGATATTTAATGCAAAACTAGATATTGTAGCCCAGTTTGGGTTGAAAAAGCTTGTAAAAATAATTTAGCTCTACAAACTGTTTCCGTCTTATTACAAAACACGGTTTAACTTTAGTACTGGGATTAGTACCAGGTTTAAACCATGCACTAAAATAAACGTTATTATAAAACGAAGTTTTTCTCTAAACCACGGATTGTCTATGGTACTAAAGTTAGACCGCCGAGACCCCTAGTTTAACTATGGTACTAACTTCCGTACTAATAGAATTTGAGGTTATAATTATTTTATTTAGTGTTTTTCTTATTTACACATCGTTTAAAATGGATTTAAACACGATTGACATGATGGATTCAGAAGATTTGGACATTCTGGAGGCATCGCGGCGATCTGATAGACCTCGTCATCGTGTGAATCCTTTCGAATTAAGTGACGAAGATTAAAGATATAAATATAGGTTTACAAAACGCTTTGGCCCAAAAATTGTGCATGTTTTACGTGAGGATCTGGTCCACGATCCTAGAGGAAGCCCATTAAGCCCTGAAGTTCAAGTGGCTTGCGCTTTATGCAACTGGGCTCGCCATGAATTAAGTGCTTGTTTATAACCTTGGTAGATTACAATATAGCTATAGGTAGGAACTTACGCAAAAAGTAAAAAATATACACTGATGCATTAAATTATTGTTTTCTTCGTATATTCTAGACATTACAGCCGATTTGCATAGTGTATCTCAACCAGTCAGTAAAACTTGCAAAAATGTAGCGGGTATTATGGCAAGGGATGTTCCATTTCATAGATAAATATAAAATTGCGAGCTACATTAAATGAACAGGAGGAAGCTATGAGAAAATTTAAGAACATTGCTAATTTTTTTTGTAATTACAAAGATTTCATTAAACTACTTAATGTCTTTGGATGATTACAATTATTTATCTGAACGCCTCGAATTACGCGGCACAGGCGCATAGCTTTTTTCTACGTTAGGATTTTGGCGTCGCACGTGATCGTATTATGCCATGATTTTGAAAAGTGCTCAAAATAATAAGTTATGCTTGTTTAATAGATTGAAACCTAAACAAACAGCAATTTAAGATAGCTAAATATCTTAAATTGCATTAATAAATAATTATTTAAGCTTTTGAAGTGTGTTTTAAACCTGCAGGAACGAATGAATGATTTCAATTTTTGTTTCTTATCTGTGGCTAATATTGAAACCATGGACTATCTTTGGTATCAGCTGGTCCTCGATTAGTCAAAGATTTGTAATAAGGTCAAGTTTTAATCCCCGTAACAAACTCGGACTTTTTAGTCCTGGTTTAAACCTGGACTGATGGACTTTTTTGTAATAAGGCGGTACGGGTTTACTTTCAATGTTTGGTAAATTGTGCTTTATTTCTACAAATTATTGTAGTATGTATTATCGTATACATGAGTTTTTTTGTAATTATTTCTCATATTTTTCAGGACAAAAATGGAGATCGCATCGTAAAATGATTGCACCAACGTTCCATATAAATATTTTAAAATCTTTCATGAATGTTTTTAATCAAAACAGTAAGAATGTCGTCGAAAAAATGAAGAAAGAAGCTGGAAAAACTTTCGACGTTCACGATCATATGAGCGGTGTCACTGTGGATATATTACTTGGTAAGGATATTTATTTGTAGGTGTTGTGGTGGTGTGGCCTTTACAATACAGTACCTCTGAGCATTAATATGTCGACTGTGGAAGTTTCTAATGTCATAAGAGACAAAGCACCAGTTTACAGTAGAGACAAAAAACAAAATTTAGCCTGTTTTGTTTGCTTTTGACCACCATCTCGCCGCGATGATGCGGTCTAGGGTGGAGCACGCTTGCCTAGAAGAAAATTTTATGTGAATTAAAAAATGATTTCTAGATCGTCACCAAGTAGATATTACGTAGGAAGTTTCCAGGTTTGATCGAGCTGAATAAAATTAAAATACTTACCGAATTTACTTACAAACACTTTACGAATTTACTTAATAAAGTAAGTATTACTTATTCTTTCTTACCTAAATGAAATCATGCCTACTTAGTACTCATTTATTGTTTTCGCATTTGTGTCTTGCTTGCATAAGTATTTGCCATACCAACAACGATGTATCTATAATTCTATAATGGAATATGTTGTTGTTGTTTTAAATACGCGAAAGGCCAAAGATTACTGAATACATCATTATGTATGTTATAAATCATTCTGGATGGTGTTATTTATACATCTTTGTTATTATGATTATCAGCTTAGGTGACACCCTTTTTAACCACCGACATAAAATGATTTGGGTATAACGTGCCATTTGTACTTCTTGCCCATTAATAATTATAATGAACGCGAATGTTGTTACCATTAAACAGTTTTTACCGGCCGTCATGGAAAGAAACTTTATACTGGTGACATTAGCATTGCCTGTGTATCAATGTATCTGTGTGTCTATCTGTGGCAATGTAGCTCACAAATTGCTGAATCGATATTGGTTTAGTTCTTTTTGTTAGAAAGGCTATGGATTCAAGTAAATGTGTTTAGCTGAAGGTTATCAGCTCATTAATCAGGGATTAAAAGTAACTGTATACTTATTTTTTTTTCCGCGTTTGGCTACTGACTCGCCACTTGCAACTTGTTATGTTTTTCAGCCTAGGATTTTGTGTACAGCCCACCTTTTTAACTGGCGAACGCCTTTATTAACTGAATAAAATAAAAGCAAACTAATAAATACTATGGACCCAATACCCAATCCAATTAGCTTAATACACAAAAAAACGCTGAGTGACCCATTGCTCGTTGAATAAAGATAATCCAAATGTTCAAGCCTACTATCAGTTGGCAGCGCACTCACAATTTTTTTTTAAATTTAAAAACCTGTCACCGTGGTAGTACCAACATTATTTTTGTTTAAAAACTTTGCCGTGTTATTACTTACCTAATTTCATAATTATTATTGTATACTTGTATTTTTTTTTGTATTTTATTTGAATTAGGTTGTGTAATTTCAAGGTTAGCAGTTTATGATTGTGGTATCCTTAGCTATGTCCCTCAAGTAAATTTAATGATATTTTTAGTCAAACATATCTTATACACCATTTGAACACTTTTAACATAATCGTGAATCCAAATACATAACTAGACATAGACATAGACATATCTTTATTAATAATTAAACACTAGTGTAGGTATCTACCACCTACCAATAATACTGTAATATAACGTTTTAGTTTACGCTTGCATGCTGGAGGTATATCCAGCTCTCCATGTTAAGTAGTTCAGCAGCCATTAAACATCCACTACTGGACACAGGCCTCCCTCCTAAAGAGGGGTGTTGCCATAATCCCCACGCTTGGCAGGCGGCTTGGGGATCGCAGTACGTTCACCGTGTACTAATAGGACGCTGCTGCCCATCCTCCGGTGGTTCTGGTCGCAGTTTTAGGACATACCCGGGTCCATGGTAAGGGATCATAACTTGTGACGCCCGAGCCTGGAATGATAATTAGCTCTTGAGTGAACCTGCCTGAACATAACGTAAGGCGCGCAAAGTTAGCAACAGATTTATGATGAAAGGATAAATCTGTTTTGTCTCGATGTGTTTACTTATACTTTTTGAATGTTTTATAGAAACTGCGATGGGCATAACTCGAGATACCCAAGATGCGTCCGGATATGATTACGCAATGGCCGTGATGAAGTGAGCACTATTTGCATTAGAAAATAAATTTTAAGGGGGCCCTGGCCATCGGCAGTTCCCTCGCTCGCACATTATTAAAAAATACAAAATCACTTAGCGGGAAATACCCAATATCAAAAGCGTGAATTTGCAAAAAGTGCCGATATCAAGTTTTGTTGACTATCATAATATAATTATAAATCATACACTGAAAAGTATTTTTTTTTTCAATTAGATTATAAATAAAGACATTTTTGTTTTGTTTTGAATAAAATCATTTTTCTTTTAATTTGACGGAGTAATAGTGACAAGCAAAAAAGGGGTGGTCTGTAAAATCGGTTTACGGACAATAATTTTACGTGATAACGTTTAGGCGATCGTGCCTCTCTATCGCTTGTTCCGCGCTCTCGCTTGCACGCGCGGCTCAGGCGGAACGTGGCAATTTTTCGTGCGTGCAGTCGGTGTTCATTGATTTATAAGACGTTATCACGTCAAAAGTTGGCCGTTACGGGACGCCCAGCAGATGACGTGAAATATGGGTTGGGGATTTTGTAGTCAACATGCCTTAATGTAGAAAAGTCAAATAATGACATGGTCCCAGAATGACTAATGTCAATTTCTTGGCTGATTATACAGAACCAACAAGGTGTCAAATGCTCAACTAGTCATAAATTAAATTTTTGCTATAACGTCCCCTACGTTAGTTATGTTAGAATGATTTTTTTATAATTTATCACTGCACACTAATCACACTAATTTGACAGCTAATAAGAGAGCAAAATAATATGACGTCATGTTCGTCACGGCATACGATTCAGTTTTACTGAGGCGCTTATTTAAATTTAAAATTTGAATTGAAATGAACAACTTGCTAATTTCATGAGAATCAAATCAATGGTAATTGCGTAAGTTATCGCCGAGCAAATATATAAGCATCCATACAAACGCCGATATGACCTCGTAGAATTTGAGACCTCTCTTCGCTCGGTCAAGAAAGTTTTATTAGTATCATATTTGCCTAAGGAACCACTAATAAGTGTATTAATATTTTTTTACAGAATGTGTGACATAATCCACCGAAGGAACTACAATTTTTGGATGCGGTTTGATGCTCTTTTTAATGTTACTCCATTGTATAAGAAACAAGTTAAACTTTTGGAAATCATCCATGGTCTTACGAATAAAGTGAGCTTAGAAAACATTTACAATATTCATACTAAGGCTGAACATTTTAAAACTTAAAAAATCCTTTAGTCTTTGATGATAGTAATAAACTTACCTTTATTTAACCTTAGGTTATAAAGAACAAGAAAGAAACTTGCTTAGCAAACAAAGCTAAAGGTTTCATTCCTCCTACAATAGATGAACTCACAAAATCAACAGCAGGAGACGAAGCAAGTGATACAAAGACTCTTTCCGACACTGTCTTTAAGGGATACAGAGATGATCTAGACTTCAACGATGAAAACGATGTAGGCAAGTATCTCGAGTTTAGATAGCATTTAGTTTTCGAGATTTTTTTCTCTGTTAATATTGTTTATCTCTTTGTTTCTTCTGTTTTTGCTTAACGTATGTTAAGCAAAAAACCTAAACCTTGTAACACGAAAAGACAAAAAAGCTAAATTAAACCTAAAACTATATAGGTATTGAAAATTAATATCAAACAAGTACCAATTTTTTTTTATAGGCAAGTGCGTTTATTAACTAAACAAAATACAAGCTAATACAAACGCTACAATACAGTTAGACTGCCCATATAGACCAAACGTACAAACCAACACTAAAATATAAAATTAAACTAATTAACTACATTCTGAATAAGTTTTACAGTAACGGTTATGTAAAATTATTAAAAATAAGATTTTACATTATAAATATTTGCAGGTGTAAAGAAAAGATTAGCATTTTTAGATTTGATGATCGAATCTGCTCAAAATGGAACTAATAATATCACGGATCATGAAATCAAAGAAGAAGTTGATACTATTATGTTTGAGGTAAGTGCTTATTTGTTTTTGAATTGGATCAGTGGTTTCGGCGGTGATTTCAGCCAAACATACACACTTACACACAAAATTTCGCATTTATAATATTAGTAAGATTAAACAGATATTTACCGTGATAAGGTTGTAGAACTCTTGATATTTTGGAACATTTACATGCACCATGTTCACGGGAAGACTGAATAATGCCACCCGTTAGCTGAAAAGTTCAAAGGTGTAAACAAAATTATATACCCTCTTCCTCGGTCTTATCACAGCCTTATTACGGTAAATAACTCATTAATAATCATATAACTGAATTGAACTGTTAATGTTATAAATTGTGGGTGGCACTGAGCTGTTATGGGCAAGCGCGATGCTTACCATCAGGCGAGAGGCTTGATCGTTCTGTCACTCAGTCGCAAAACAAAAACTTATTTATTTATTAATTTTAGGGCCATGATACCACTGCAGCCGGATCCAGTTTCATACTATGCCTCTTAGGTGTTCATCAGGACGTTCAAGATCGAGTGTATGATGAGATTAATGAGATCTTCGGTGACTCTGACAGACCAGTCACTTTCGCAGACACGACCCGGATGAAGTACCTCGAGAGGGTTATCCTTGAATCGTTGCGAATGTACCCACCTGTTCCTATTATTGGGAGGAAATTAACTAAAGACGTGAAAATTGGTTAGTTACTTGTAATTTTTTTAGGTCAAATTTAATAATGGATACATTTCTAAAATATTAATAAAACAGTTTTCATAGCATTTGTCATAATTGCGAATACTGTCAAAGTTTGGTAACTCAAATTTTCACCGAAAAAATATATTTTCTGTGCTAGTTTCGATCCTACCTAAAAGTATAAAACGTTTTTTTAAACCCCCGATAAAAGAGCTGATGATCTTCAAATGACTGTACAGATTGTCATGAATCAGATTAGAACAATCTCAATCAAGTCACATTTCGAACAAAGAAAAAACAACAAAATCAGTTCAGCTGTTTGGGAGCTTCGATGCTACAGACAGACACACAGATACATAGATACACAAGCAATGCTAAGTCAGCCGTATAAATGTTCTACCCATGATAGGGTTGGCCGGGAGAAACTGTTTAATGGTAACAACACACATTTCGCATTCATTTTATTAGTGTGCAGGAAGCAAAAAGTAAATAGTAAATACATCAGGCTTGTTGGCGATCAAACACAAGCCTATAACTAATTTTGAAAAGTTGGCACAGAAGGTCGGCTCCATACATCGAGCGCACCCAAAGACGCGAATGTACAGCGATATCAGATCAAGTCGGTCGAACGCCAATCGCGAGTGCCCGCACTCTGGCAATCACGTAATAGGCACGTGTCCTAACCTAATGTTTCATTTATTACAAACTAGCGGTCCGCCCCAGCTTTGCACGGATATTATTGGAGTTTTAGTAAGGATCCCTAATTTTTTTGAAAATATTATAATAGCCTATGTCACCCGATGATAGTGTAGCTTCCTAACAGTGGAAGAATTTTTCAAATCTGTTCAGTAGTTTCGGAGCCTATTCAATGCAAACAAACAAACAATCAAAGCTTTCCTCTTTATAATATTAGTATAGATAACATGTTTAGCGAAATTCAGCGTGTTTTAGGTGGAGATAAAAAGCGGATAGCATTTGTATGGTGCGCGTATGGCTTGACATCACCACGTGCTCTCTGTATAGCAAAAAAAAATTTGCGAAAAAAAATAATGTAATAATTAATTTGTATATAATAATGAGGTAGTATGTCGAACGTTTCTGGGACCTCAAACCCAATCATGATAGGGAATGAGATACTAGAGACGGTTGACAGTTACGTGTATCTTGGTCATACTCTATCTTTCGGCATAGAACATCAAAAAAAGGAGGTCTCCAGGCGCATACAGCTTGGATGGGCGGCATTCAAAAAACTGGACGACATCCTCAAGTCACGCCATATACCACAATGTCTGAAAACTCGCCTCTTCAACCAATGTGTTCTGCCCACCATGACATATGGTGCCGAAACATGGACTCTCACACATGAGGCTGTGCACAAAATCAGAGTAGCACAGAGAGCCATGGAGAGATCCATGCTAGGCATCAAACTCCAAGACCGAGTTCGTAATACCGAAATCCGACGAAGAACAAAGGTTCGAGACGTCGGAATAGCGGTAATGAAATTAAAGTGGAGCTGGGCAGGAAACGTTGCCAGGCGCAGTGATGACAGGTGGAGTAAGGTTTTAACAGGCAAGGTAGGCGGAGCGTTGGTCGTCCAGCTGCAAGATGGGTCGACGATATTATTACTATCGCGGGTCGAACCTGGACTAGATTAGCACAGGACCGAGGCAGATGGCATAGCAAGAGAGAGGCCTATACCCAGCAGTGGGATAAGGAAGGCTGTGGATGATGATGAATGAGGTAGTGATAGTTTTAGTTTTTAAATACTGTGTTTTGAATATTTTCCCTGTAAATAAATGTTATACAGTATACAAAATGTCAATTTTACTTTCAATAACGTAAGAAAATAAAAAGTTATTTTGATTACTTTCCCATCTCTAGTGTCGGTATAACCGTTAGCATCCCTATTGCTTGTCTGTGTAAAGTAAAGTAAGTAAAAAAGTAGTCTTACCCTCCCCCAGACCCCCATGTGCCCGATAGAGAGAATTGCTGCTCGTAAGATTTTTAGGTATTTTTTTTGATAGAATTTAGGTTCCGTGGCATACCTCTTTTCACCCCCTAAATTGTAACAAAATGTTTTGGTATTGGTGTCAATCGCTTGAATAGAAAGTCTTTTAAGCTTATGTGTTTTAATATTTTCAAAAAAGTTATTGGTTTCTAAAATATGTTGACTATTAATAGTCATAGTTTCAGAGCAAAAACATGGTTGGATAAAATGCTTATAACATTACAGTGATAAAAAAAATAAGACACAAGCCTAGTAAATAATGAGCTGATTACAAGAAAAAAAAACACCGAAATCGGATAATATTAGGAGGTTGAAAAAAGGTTTTTCTTTTTGTATGGACAAGTACGCGGTAGATAATCCTCTTCAAACTTATTTATTTTATACTTTTAAACAAGTTTTTATTTTTGTTTTCGTTGATGGGCTATTTATGATCAGCTTTTTTATGAGATTTTAATTAAAAATACGGACACAAGCCTGTTGTCGTTCGTGTGATAATTAACAATATTTTTTCGGGTGAAATTTCCTTTCATCCGTGTGGACGTTTCCTCTTTATAATAATATTATATCATATATATTTCAGTAACAAAAGACTACGTTTTGCCTGCTGGTTCGACTATTATTATCGGCACATACAGGATTCACCGCAACCCACGTTACTACAAGGACCCTGACGTGTTCAACCCTGATAACTTCCTCCCGGAGAACGCTGCAGCCCGCCACTACTACAGCTTCATACCGTTCAGTGCTGGGCCAAGGAGCTGTGTTGGTAAATAGAATTACAACATTATCTATATTTCTTACTAAAAGGCGAGTTGGTGGTCATAAGCGGACTTATCCTTTTCCGACTTTTAGCAATTATTGTCATTCTAGTTTAAGTGTGCATACCTCTATCGTTAGTTTAAAATTATAAAAATGGTGTCATAACATAATTGAATGTTATCTAGGAAACCCATAAAACCGAAACACGACTAAACACAAATCACTCAATAGAAAAAAAATATCAAAGTAGCACTGATATTTTGTGCTTTTATTCCTGTTTTTTTTAAATTCATTCAATTACTTATTTATTAAATTATGTCTGCGATATCTTGATATTTAGATTTCATAATTATGAAGGAAACCGGTGAGGTACATTTTACATTAGCTATACTTATCGTAAAATATGAGAAAATCCCCAAAAATATAACTAGCGAAACGCACGACTGTGTGTAAGCGCCATGATTTTGCTCCGCTAAATGCAACTTTAATACAATAAACCAAGGATTATGGTCATCTGTAGTAATAAGCGTTGCTTAAAAATGGGAATACCTCGCCTTAATAAAAAAAAACTACATACACTGCCTCGTACCGTACATATTACGTCGAACGGGTGGGGGATCTCCGAGATTACTTAGGCTATCGGACAGGTGTTTGATTTGTTACGAATAACATGATTAATAATATATTAATTTAGTATACGTATAACATATTTTATGTTATACGTATACTAAAGAAAATATTTAAATCGCCTAGTGAAGTTCTGGGATTGCTGATGATTTAAAGTTTTAGTCGGCTTAGGAAGGGATGCTCTGTCCCTTTCCCACAAAGCGTGTGTCAGTATAGAGATTGTATGGCGTACCATTAAATAAAGTCATTAATAAATATATTGCACTCTCTGTTTAGCGAGAAATGTAAATAATCATAATATATCTTCCTTATATTGAGGACCGTATACGGATCGTAGAGTAGAAAATATGTAGAATTGCGAACAATTCATTCTAACTTATGCAATTATTATTGGATTAGTTATTTATCTAAACTTTATCAAAGTCAGTTCAGATTAGTAATACGGCTCAAGTTAATGGATACAGATTACTGTGGTGTGTAGTTGTTGCTATATGGACCGACGACATTGTGAGAGTCGCTGGCATCCAGTGGATGCAAAAGGCAGGCTGTCGTTCAGTTAAAGGGGGAGCTATGTTCAGCAGTTGACGTCTTCTGGCTGATGATGATGATGATGATGACTGTTATAATTATAAAGTTTTATGAAACTTCCAACAGTGAACGTTTTTATGAACATGCGTTAAATTGGTGGACGTCTTCAGTCTGGCTGATGATAATGATGATGACTGTTACAATTATAAAGTTTTATGAAACTTCCAACAGTGAACGTTTTTATGAACATGCGTTAAATTGGTGCTCATTAAATACAAATAAATATTTATGGTTCGTCGCCTTGAATCGTCAATGCGTTTGACTGCCTCAATAAATAGCAATTAATGTACATTATATGCGTTGTTTTTAAAATCATTGCTATCAAAGGTTTCTAAAGGCCAGTAGGCATCGATTTTTTTGTTTGTTTTAGAATAGGTAACAAACACTTCTTTTCGCACATTCATCGATAACAATTCCAAAAGTAGGAATAATAAAAATCATTAGGCATTATTTTAAGAAAAACTTTGCAAACGTATTGTTATCCGACTGCACAAGAAGAAGGGTTATGTTTTTCGAGTGTGTGTATGTATGAAGTTTAATGGATTTCAATATGTGAGGTGTCATTTGAATCGTTTTAATAGTCGGAGTGGCATAGGGTACCTACTACAATTAAAAAGATGGCGTCCGCGTAAAATGAAATTAAGGAAAAAAATTGTAAGTAATCTTTGCTAAATAGGTCAATATTATGTGTATAGGTGTTATGGGCACCTTCGCACAAGGTACAGTTACGGGCGGCTTTCTTTTTTTTTTGTATATTTAGTTTATAATTTAAATCTTAATTAGTAGTTGTTTAGATTTAAGTTTTAGTTTTTAATTATTAATTTAAGTTTTCGTTAATTTTCTGTTTTATAAGCCAATTAAAATATTCCATACAAAAAAAATCCTGGTTAAAGTACTTTTAAAAGTCAAGTCAAAGGTCAAGTTTTTTTTGACGGAAGAGATAAAAAATGTATTTATATAGTTTTTTCTTCAATTATATTTCAAAGGAAGGCTCGAAAATCGCTAAACGTGAAAATATTATTTTGTTCACAGGTCGCAAATACGCTCTCCTGAAACTAAAAGTGCTGATAACAACGATTCTGAGAAACTTCAAGAGTATTTCTGACGTCACTGAAGATCAATTCAAGCTTCAAGGCGACATCATCCTGAAAAGAAGCGACGGATTCAGGCTAAGACTTGAGTCTAGAGTAAAAACCCCGTCTTCGTTCTGAATAAGATCTTCAATTCAATAACTTCATTATTTGCTGTGTATAATATTTTTATGAATAAGAAGTAGAAGATATGTATAGGTAAGCTTAAGCGATAGGTTGACTCGAACGTGTCGACTTCAGTACTTACTGTTAGTCACAGGTCTCGCGCGACTATCGCTTTGAATGTACCGTGAAGTATCGTAGCGGGCGGGGTAAAGGGCGCTCGTTTGAATACGTCACTCGATTCGGGGTCAAACTACTACTTTAGTAGATATTATATCTAATGTGGTGTAGTGGCGATGACGATATTTTTTTGTTTGAGATAATAAAATATATCTTGTTATGATTTTTTTTCTTTACCCATATATGTTTTTTTTTTATAAATCAAAGGCATTTTTCATAATTATTAACAGCTCTTTCAGCCTACTGCAGAACATACATAGGTTGTTCCGAAAATTGCTAGCCACAGAATAAATACAGTCTCTTTTTCTTGAAACTATTTCGAATTGAATAGCAAGCGACCAAGGACCGGTGTCCGTGGCATTCTTTTTCACCATGATAACGCGCCCACACAGCTGCTAGAACTATGGACTATTTTAATATTTCGGGGGTAAAATGTTACCCCATCCTTCGTACAGCCCAGATTTAGCTCCATGCGTTTTTTCCCCACGGTAAAAATATTGCTTCGTGGGCGAAAATTTAACACTGCAGAAGAGGCCGTCGAAGAATTTCGACGGTTATTTTTCGACCCCCGTAAGATTTTTTTTTTTAAATGAAAGGTGGTTCATCTGAATGCATAAATGCATTGGGGTTGGAATGGAATATTTTAAAAGCTATGAATAAACTATTTTCATATTCCAACTATTTTTGATTTAAAAAAAAAATGGAATAGCCGCGTAATCCTCCTCCCTCGTTCGCCAATGTTCCCTAATTAACGCCAGTCTCGTACGTGTATTTCCGTAAAATTTGTTTGTCATTCCGCCACCACTGGACTGATCTACCGGGGCTACGCTTTATTTGTATTTGTATTTGTTTATTAAATTAGCACGGCTTTACACCAATTACACTAATTACATTTATGAATTACATACATTAATATTAAATAAAGATAAAAAAATAATACAATATAAACATAAAAAATATGACAAAGATAAAAAAAAATTGTTAAACTAATAAAAAATGTATCCATTGTCAAACATAACCACCTTTACTATCACTAAATAGGTTATAATTAAACTATAGTCATACATTCGTTAACTAGCAACACTCCACGGTTTCACCCGCAAATGATCAAACTTATGGCCTATTGCGAAGACTAATAAGGACTCTTGCGATTTTGGCACCTTGCCTCGAAACAGCAAAGTTTAATATTTTTTCGGGTAAATACTTTGTGCAAATTTTATCCAAATCAGTTTAGACGTTACGGAGTTGAGTGTGGACAGAATTCCACACAATTTTTCTCAATTCCCCTATTATTGTAATTTAGTAAGTAGCATCACCAAATTATTTTACGCAATTTGAAATTAAATAACTGGCCAAGAGCATGTCGAGACACGTATATAGTAGGGTTCCATAAACAAAGCCATATAACAGTAGTCATATTCATATGTCAAAAATGTATGGTTATAGAAAAATTCGAAAGAACAAAACTCTGTAGACGTAGCCAAATTTCTGAGATGTATCATCCCGATAAAACATATAAGTACTTTTTATGTATCTAAACCACTAGGGATACATTCTTTGTTAAGATCTTTTAGTGAAAAGGTCAATGGCCTTTGATAAAATCTTGCATTTATTACAGTTTTACCGCTATAACTTGAAGTCATAATTCAGATAATATTAGAAATAATTTTGAATGAAGTTAGAAGGGGTAGGCACTACTAGGTAAGTAAAGTAAGTAAAAAAATTGGAGGGACAGACAGACGGACAGACGGAAAGATGGACAGACGGACGGACGGACGGACAGACAGAACGAACTTACAAGGGTTTCTTGTAGGACTATGGAACCCTAAAAATCCTATTTTCATCCGGTTCTCGAAGAGTCTGTGAATATGTTGAAGAATTTTCGATTAATAAATTAACGCAATAAATTAATTATAACTCTCATTCAATATGCTACCAGACTGATTAAATTTTATTATCTCATAAAAATCTGACCTTAAAAAACCTGATCACCGAAAACTAAATTAAAAGGAAGATATAGGCATTTTAACGTCTTACTATATAGACAGAAAGAGTCGACACGAACGTCGTATCCTCGACTTGAATATCCACCCGCGCCTTCGGCTCGGTCTGATAAACGTTTTGGCCAAAATGACTTGTTTTAAGCTCTCGTTGTACAGTACAATCTACTACTGGTGCCAACCTTAAAAACCTGGAGCCTTTCCAGAGAAAGAAAAAAAAGGTAAGGTATCCAAAAAGGTGAACACGCAAAGGATTTTAGCATATTTTAGAGATGTTAATGAAGCTATCAACATTTGAGACTTTTGGAAGTCGCATTCTATGTAATTGGTTTTAAAAATCTGTTTACATCAAACAAACTAGAACACTCTGTCAGTGCTGTGCTGTGTGTCACATTCGGAACTGTGTGTGTCACTTCACTTTCGGTCTTTTAGGATATTGGGTGAAACCGAAGACGGTTTCACCCAATATCCTAAAAGATCCATTCTCTTTTTTGGGATAAGCAAAATAAAACAACCTCCATAGCAAATCTCAGCCAAATCCATTTAGCCGTTCGGAAACTAAAAAAAAACTTTACGTGTTTACACAAACTTTATCTATACTAATAAAAAGAAAGGTTTGATTGTTTGTTTTTTTGTTTGCATTGAATAGGCTCCGAAACTACTGAACCGATTTGAAAAATTCTTTCACTGTTGGGAAGCTACACTATCCCCGGGTGACATAGGCTATAATCGACACCCGTGCAAAGCTGGGGCGGACTGCTGATATTTAATATTATAGATGCGAAAGTTTTCTTTGTTCTTTTTCACTCAGCACTCACCAACCGAGCAGTGAGTTAGGGGTCAACTCGGTGGCAACACACTTCAGCCTGTAAAAGTCCACTGTTGAACAAAGGCCTCCCTCTTAGAGAGGGGTGTTGCCATAATCCCCACGCTTGGCAGGCGGCTTGGGGATCGCAGTACGTTCACCGTGTACTAATAGGACGCTGCTGCCCATCCTTCGGTGGTTCTGGTCGCAGTTTTAGGACATACCCGGGTCAACTCGGTGGCAACGGATCGACGCAATTTTGACGGCATAGAAATATTTGGAGGGCGGGAGTGACAAGATACTTTTTATTCCGGAAAAAATTACGATTCCTAAGGGAATATTCACGCGGGTGACGCCGTGGGGCGCAGCTAGTTTACAGCAATGGTGTGATTTACCGTATTACTGATTTGGTACAGAATATCTGACAAAGCGGTCACAAACGCACGCAAACGGATTGTAGCAAAAAGAAATTTGTCGATTAAAAGACTCAGCTTACCATTGTTTCTGCGGTTTCCGTGAGTATTTTAACTAATATAAAATCAGCTAGATAAAATACAAAGCAATTATTGCGTGATCTGTTTTTTTTTGGTATGCACAATAAATAGTTTCTATCTATCTAACCTACATCTGTGATTATTTTAAAGACCTAGGTGTTTGATATACATATTTAGTGAAATTCAATATATTTTAAACTATCGTCTTTAAAAATACTTAAATTAAATCACGAAATTAGTAAAACTCTGTTTTATTTTATGCATTATAGTCCAGTGAATTGTTGCGTACTACACGTTAAATCCATCTTCGGAGGAAATAGTTTCTTCAAATAATTATGATGTGTTCTTTGGTTTAAGAACTTTTTTCTCTTAAGTCTTGCATTGTCCCAGTAGGTCCATGCCCAAGCTTTCTGTCCATAAAATATTTTACTCTACTAAGTAGTTGCCGTTCCACTCACAATAAATTAGATCTATCTTGTAATGAAGTAGCCTCCAAGCTTTTATGAAACAATGTCATGCCATTATTCCATTAATTTGATATGTGTACTCTTTCTTTGCTTTAGCTCAGAATATAACCTACAGAACCAATGTAACTCTGTCCTGAAATAATTAACTAAGTTACAAAAGCAATTACAAAAATAAAATAAATACATCGTCATGCTAGGAAGAAATTAAGTAATTCAGCTAATTTAACCCACGTAACACATTATTTCAAAGTCACTGTATAAACATAATGACTTTGATTAATTAAAAGTTAAAGGTTGAAGCAATTATAAGTCATAAACAATTACTGCCTTGGAAGAAGCGGACGGGATTATCAGGACCAGGATCACTAATAAAAAAGGTACTAATTATTTGTAACTATAAACTTACTAAATAGTTCTCGAATCAAAATTCTGTAGCCTATTTTTCAGTCTGATTGTAAGGTATTCACAATTAAAGTATAATTCTTATCGATCATTATAGCAATGTGTTAGACATATTTTAAACCAATTTCAAAGATTTTAAGATAAGTTAATTTTCTTCGACCCGCAATATTATAGTAGTAATATCGTTGACTCATCTTGCAGCTTTTGTTATTGTTTGAATGATTAAACTATTTTATTTTAATTATTCTGAACTCCATAATTTGTATCTATATCAAGGTTCTGTTTACAACATCTAGATCCGAGCAAAACACATATAAAGGTATACAAGAAAAAAAAGTCATTAGGGCTGTAAAAGAAATCTATGCTTAATTTTTTTTAATTAAGTATTAGCAAACATGCTTGTGTTCCGCTTGATGGTAAGCAGAAATCGCATCCTATTAACACCTGTAATACCAGCGATTTTGACGGTGAAACGCTTCATGTTGAAGCTCAGTGAAAATACCCTTGGGAAAAGGACATTCTACACCTTGCAGGTCCACGGAAGAAAGGAGCGGACTTTTTTATTTATTACAAAACAGTGAATTTAATTCAAGTTTTATACCATACATCTGCCTTATGACATCTACTTTTTTCTAGAAGGATGACGTCGTTAGTAGACGACTCGCAGGGCTACCACATCAACACGCGGCTGATATTCTACCCACTGTTGTTCCTTGCATCCGGCCTCTGGATCTTCCACCGATGGCAGCAGAAGTCGCGCATGTTCAAGATGGGCGAGAAAATCCCCGGACCAGCTGGAATACCGTTCTTCGGGAACGCACTGCTCGTGCTTTTGAAGAAACCTAGCGGTGAGTATGCCCATAACAAACTTGCTAATCCCAGATTTAGACTCATGAGCTAGTTTTTTGCAACTTGCAATTTCTTCGCTACTTATCTTTTATAATCAGAAGATTGGTATAGTCTACTAAATCAACAGGGATAAAACAAAAAGATATTTTTTTTTGTATGGCCGCAAAAAGTTCCTGTATTATAATACAAGATGTTCCATTAACCATAAAGAAACATAGAACAGCCTTACAATGCCACAAAGATTTTAAAAACAATTCGACAAACAAAATTATTTAAAGAAAAGAAATTTAAATGAGAAATGTGATTAGCAAGGACGTTAAAAACCCTAATTGCTACGTCCATGGTGATTAGCTAAATAGATATAATTAAGAAATACAAAGACAGCTTCTACCTTGGCAATAAAACATATTTGTCCAATAAAAGTTACAGACTGAAAAATAATAGGAAAAAACAAGGCACAAAGCTAGATACGATGAAAAGTTCATCATCTAAATGTGTAGTGGCAAACCATTGCCGTAATTTGCCCTTCTTTCGGTCCAAAAGTGCCAAAAACAATTTTTGTTCAGGGGCTCAAATGTATTGATTTGGGCAGGCAGATTTCGGCCTCAGCGACTGTTGTTAATAAATTATGTTACTTGGTGCGTCCTCTGACAAATGGGTGATATAACCAATTTTAGCACAAACTTTTGTTACACGTGATGGTACCATTGACATAGTTGCAAGGTTCAAATGTATGAAGGTTAAAAGTCTGCTTTTAGCATTTACGCACTCTTATAGGTTACTTGCCATCTCGTTCAGTTTGATTTTTTTAACATTCAGAAATCATATTGTAATACAGATAAAAATATAATATACTTGCGGTCCACCCCAGCTTCGCACGGGTATAGATTATTGCCTATGTCACCCGGGGTTAGTGTACCTTCCCGTCAGTGAAAGAATTTTTCAAATCAGTTCAGTAGTTTCGGAGCCTATTCAAGGCAAACAAACAAACAATCAAATCTTTCCTCTTTATAATATTAGTATAGATAAAGAGAAGGAAGAACCTAGGTGAACAAATCGCCACGTTGCGGGTCCCAGAATGCTGGCAGCATTGCCCTGCTGGATTGCGAGGCTTTATTTTTGAGAGATGTATGCCCCAGCTCTTGGATCCCCCGAGGCGAGAAAGAATCTGGTCGAAATGTCTTTATAAGTTTTCTTAATTCAATATTCTTCTCTCTTAGGGTCAATAAAAATAAATCTTATAAGTTTTTTTTCTCTCTCAAACAGAATTAATGACTTTTGGTTTGGAATATGCCGAAAAGTTCGGGAGTGTTGTCCGCATCTGGATCGGTACAAAGCTCATCATCTTCTTAACCGAGCCGGAGGACGTGGAGGTGATTCTCAACAGCCAGGTGCACATTGACAAAGCTACTGAGTACAGATTCTTCAAGCCTTGGCTTGGAGAGGGACTGCTTATCAGCTCAGGTAACTTACTATTTCTGCTAAGCTTCATAGATAACAACAGCCTTGTTCTTTTTTAATTAGATTTTATTTAACGTGCAATATTTGTATGAACAAGTTGAAATAGAACCACTTCCTATAATCCTACGGAGATGAATTTTTACATTTTGGTTCACTTCCGATGACAATGCATTTTTATAGTAAGCATGCGATATGCAAGAGTTACATATTGTAGTAAGAATTGTAACTAAATCTATTTCTAGTTCATTGGAGAATTGGCATTGCTCTATAGTTAAATATACCCTCATTACCATAATTGCTTTTGCAAATTTGTACACAGGAGATAAATGGCGTTCCCACCGCAAAATGATCGCTCCGACCTTCCACATCAACATCCTGAAGTCATTCGTGGAAATCTTCAACCAGAACAGCAACAACGTCGTGGAAAAGATGAGGCCTGAAGTTGGCAAAACATTTGACGTCCATGATTACATGAGCGGCGTCACAGTTGATATTTTACTCGGTAAGACTACAACAAAACAAGACCGGAGCTCGGGTCTTTCGTATACTTTTACTTTTAAACTTTAGCGATTTGAACACATGTTTAATTTTCTATCGGGACATCTATATTTAGGTAAAATAGTTACCACGAATGGAGACCACTGACCGGTAAGCGCAGCGTAAGAGATCCACCCACAAGATGGACAGATGACCTAAAAGAGACCACAGGAAAACCCTGGATGCAGGCCGCTTCCAATCAGCCTTTTATGAGATCGATGGAGGAAGCCTACGTCCAGCAGTAGACGTCCTGTGGCTAAAATGATGATGATGATGATGAAAATAGGTACCTCTTTCTCGACCTTTCGACCATGTAACAGTAGCCGTGGTTACGAGTTGACCACCTATTTTACTTAAATAATAATAATGCTACAAACCTAGTAATAACAACAATATTGTGATCTAAGAGCCTCAAAAGTTCAAAGTAGACAATTCAGAAACCGCAATTTCATTCGTACGTGCAATTATCATTCAATAGACTTTGGCCGAGTGTCTAATTAATAAACAACACAAATTAACAATCACCACCATTCCAGTGATGACTTTAATGTCTATGTCATTTATCCAGCTCATAAATAAGTAATTACATTACCATTACTAATTAATACCTACACGCACGTTTGTTTAAGCTTTATGGGGTCACTTATATGCGTATTGAAAAAGTAGCATGAAATAAATTTCATAAAAACCTGAACATATATGTATTTTTTTAATAAATACGTAGTCTGTGCAAAAAAGAGAAGCGTCGTAGAATTGAGGTCGCGCGTGTGCTAATTTGCTGTTTTGTTATGTTGACAACACCGCTCTGTCATTGCCAGCACGACTAAAAACGTTTTTACTTGGTACTTACCAAGTACCTTTACAATCGCAAACATGGTGACTAAAGTTTTGACAAAACAGAACAATAAAGACAGTTTTGCTACGACAGTTCTCTTTTTGCACAGACTCTACATGATAATACGCAAAATGTTTGATCACAATCTGTCCAGCCGTTTAAATTTAATCGACTCTTTTCCGAATTGGTCCTAATTTATTATAATTTTAAGATTTGCGTGAATTTGAGTGTATTGCGCAAGCGTGAAAATAAATAATACCTATAAAATATAATAGCGTATAAATGTGTAGGTATATTTGGTCACAGGTGGGTGAAATTTTGCCAAGTGACTATAAAATAGTAATATGCTATTATAATTGAATTAATGTCCCATTTACAGAGACTGCTATGGGAATCACAAGAAAAACTCAAGATGCATCTGGATTCGATTATGCGATGGCCGTCATGAAGTAAGTAAATTAAATAAACATAAATAAATCCTGTGTCAAGTTTTGGCGACTGAGTACATTTATTTTTGTTAAGGCGCTCTTTTCCGACTTTTAGCAATTATGGTAATTCTAGTTTAAGTGTGCATACTTCCATGGAAAAATGGTGTAATAACAAAATTGAATGTTTTTTATCTAGGAAACCCATGAGACCGAAACACGATTAAGCACATTTCGCTCGATAGAAAAAAAAATAGCACTGATTTGCGCTTTTATCCCTGTTTTATTGGATTCATTCAATTACCTATTTATTAAATTATGTCTGCAATATCTTGATATATAGATTTTATAATTATGAAGGAAACCGGTGAGGTACATTTTACATTACAGCTATAGGTACTTTTCGAAAAATATGAGAAATCCCCCAATAATAAAAGTAGCGAAACGCACGACTGTATTGAGCGCCATGATTTTGCTTCGCTAAATGTGACTTTAATACAATAAACCAAGGATTATGGTCATCTGTAGTAATGAACGTTGCTTAAAAGTGGAAAAACCTCGCCTTAAGTACTTATAGTAATCACCAATTCTCACCGCAGGTTGATTCATCTGAAAACATCTGAGCAAAGCAAATCTTATCATAGCTTAAAAAATGCGTTGTCTATGGGTCTGAATATGGCAACGTCTATTAATGTACAGTGCTAGTGTTAATATGTAATCGACATCACATCACACATCATCAGCCAGTAAACGTCCACTGCTGAACAAAGACCTCCCTTTTAGAGAAAGGTGTTGCCATAATCCCCACACTTAGCAAGCGACTTGGGGATCGCAGTACATTGACCACTTACTAAGAAGGCGCTGCTGCCCATCCTTCGGTGGTTCTGGTTGCAGTTTTAGGACATACCTGGGTCCGTTATCGACATTCCAAATAAACGATTTGATTCCTTCTAATATTAGTATAATATGATAATGATAATATTTAACAAACTTAAAACTGGTAATAAAACATAAGACTTCAATATGAAAAACCAGCAAGTACCTAAATAAGCACGTGAGAATGATTCAGCACCACGTCGTTATAATCGATAACGCTTGCTTGACGGGTACATCACTACGCAAATCATAGTTCCCACCTGGGGGGTTAGACAAGACCCACTTTCTGTTAGCATTAACGCCTGCAGAAAGATGAAATTGTATAATAATTACATTGAGAATTAATTAGCTTCAGAGATGTTATTTCAAGTTAATGTCATTTTCATACAATTTCATCTTTCCGCAGGCGTTAACGCTAACAGAAAGTGGGTTTTGTCTAACTCCCCAGAAGCAAAATTTTTTTTATTTAAAATTGAATTGATTAGCAACGTTTTTATTAAGTAAGTAGAACTTGTGCTTTCTTTGACAATATTTTGGATATGTTTTACAGGATGTGTGATATCATCCACCAGAGGCATTACAAGTTCTGGCTTCGATTTGATGCCATGTTCAAGTTATCTCCATTCTTCAAGAACCAAGTCAATCTCTTAAGCATCATCCATGGACTTACTAACAAGGTAAACATAAAAACTACAACCAATCATAACACTCTGAGAATTACTTGTATTAATTTTATTTAAAAAAATTAGCATTCCCATTTTTTGAGAGAGAAGCCCTTCAAATATGGTTGAGGAAAGCAATGGCTGGTCAACTCAGGAAACAGTGTTGCTTGCGGGACTGCTCGATGTACCTATACTTACGTGCACCATAATACAGTCCTCTTGTAAAGTCAATAGTTTTGTGTTAATACATGACAAACAATATTTAACAAGGGGCACAAACCCCAGAAGCAGTGGGGCTGAACCACAGTTAATAAAAAATTGGAAAATCAAAACAAAAAATAAATTTAATTTTTTTTTTTTTTTTTTTTTTGTTTTTTAAATAACAAAAAACAAAAAATCCAGAAAATTGTGGTACCAAGTTTACTATTACACTAATATTATAAATGCGAAAGTTGAACCCCATTACGGTAGAATAAATTTGAATTAAATCGGATTTAGATTAGATTTTAAGCTAGACTAAAATATATTTTTTGACATGATAGCAGTACGGTTGCTATAACATAGCAATAAAAAGTATAAGGTGCAGCTAATGTATCAGGAAAGACTAATTAATACGAGTATTTTACCAAAGATCTAAAGTTTTAAGCCTCATAGAAAAAAAGTTGTTAGTAAGACTTGTTTTGCAGGTAATCAAAAGCAAGAAGCAAATCTACTTTGAGAACAAGGCGAAGGGTTTCATTCCTCCCACGATAGAAGAGCTGACAAGGACCGATACTAACGATGGCGTTCTCGCTAACAACGCCAAGACGCTGTCTGATGCCGTGTTCAAAGGGTACCGGGACGATCTGGACTTCAATGATGAGAACGATATTGGTAAGCACTATTTAAGGTTGTCCGTTGTAGCGATGTTATCTCAGTGCCTGAAATGTTTAACTTTCGAAATGAGCCTGAGCTGCTGATGATGATGAATATTGTGAGGAAACATGATGGATCGATCATGGTAGTAGAGTACTTTCTAGTACTCGGTTGGCTAGCTACTACCCTCATGTTAAAAAGTTGTCACCAAACACATTTTTTGATACTTTAAAAATAGAGATCTATACCAAATCTGTAATTGAGCAAAGTCTAGAAGTAAGAAGGTTCTAAAGGATTAGGATGGATGGATAGACAAACAGTAATACTGCGGAACGCTAAAAACATCTGACTGAAACTAAAGAGTTGATCAATTTTAATGATAGTTGATGATTAGTGAATCAAAACTTTCTTAAAATATACCATATATTATGTACATCCACATGTATAATTACTACTTAGTCAAACGGTTTTTTTTGTAGGCTTTCATAAATTACTATATTCAAAATTATATTTTAACGCTTAAATAACGTAATCGAGTTTAGAGGTGTGTCCTTTTAAAACAAACAACTTGTTCCATTAAATTAATTTACGGCATATTATGTCGTTTGCATACATTTAGCAAATAAATTGTTTATTAAATTTAACGTTTCAAGGTCTTCACAAATTGTTATAACCGGTATGAACTAATAATTATTATTAATAATCTATTACATTGCATGCACATGTTTGAGCTTGATTTCTTTTTTATCTTTTCAATTCGTTTCGTTTAAACCGTTTTATGCTGGCGCCTATTTTGGCCAAAAAACAAAGCATTCCATTTAATGCAACAATTTTGATAGAATTCTGGTCATATATTTAATAGATGGTAGTTTTTTTTTCATTAATGGATGGAAAATTTGCTAGAACGATCTGAAGGTCAGTCCAAAGGAATAATCATAATTTATTTGTTTTTTTCTTCTTATATGACGTAGTTGTAGATTTTTAGGTTTTAATTTAATAATAACGTACCTATTACACTCATAATTTTATTTATGTAAGATATTTAGTTTTTGTTTACGCACTATAGTTAACAGACATATATTTCTGCAGAACTTGTCCAAATTATAGATATTCATGATGACGGATAACATTTTCTGCAACATCTTATAACTGCGGCATATTTCTTACTTTTCAGGTGAGAAGAAACGCCTGGCATTTTTGGATCTGATGATTGAGTCTGCGCAGAATGGAACAAATAATATCAGTGATCACGAAATCAAAGAAGAAGTCGACACCATTATGTTTGAAGTGAGTTATTTCTTATTATTTGTGTATAAACAACAATTAATTATAATTTGAAAATTCCAATGTACGAGCAATTAAATAGAAGACATAAGCGCTATAAAAACAGAATAATCCACACTGAAACATTTATCGATTTTTCAAATATGCATATTATTGTCTCTAGAATTATCTTCATCATCATCAGTTTCATGTGTTTATTCACGCCTAGGCGTAAACTCTGGAGTCGCGGGCATCCAGTAGATGCAAAAGGCAGGCTGTCGTTCAGTGTGGAGGTTAAAGGGGGAGGCCCATGTTCAGCAGTGGACGTCTTCTGGCTGATGATGAGACGTAAACTTCTAATAATGTATTCCAGTGAACTCATAGTCATTATGTTCTACAATATTCAGTTTCTACACTCTGCGCAAGGCATCTCCATCCATCCGCAAGTTCCTACACTACGATTGCCTAATCACGGTCTCTCCTTCAGAATACTAGAAAACTTCTAGTACAATCTTAACATCTTTTTGCAGGGCCATGACACTACAGCAGCTGGATCCAGCTTCGTTCTCTGTCTGCTGGGTATCCACCAGGAGATCCAAACTAAAGTATACGACGAGCTGTACGAGATCTTCGGCGATTCCGATCGGCCTTGCTCGTTCGCTGACACCCTTCGCATGAAATATCTAGAGAGGGTCATCCTTGAATCGTTGAGAATGTACCCACCAGTACCCATTATAGCAAGAAAACTGAAACAAGATGTGAAGATTGGTAAGCATATACTTAAACCTATCCGTGATTTCTGAATCTACTAAAAGCTATGAGCTCTAGATCAAGGTTGAGTTACTTAAGTTAAATAAGTCTTGAAAATAATTTCACCTTACTATTGCCATAATAATTTTACCCATATTTGCCTCCATTTTGATCTTTTGAGAACCAAATAAGCAAAACATAAAAAAAATATCATGTACTACAAAAAAAAAAAACAGTTTCACCATAGTTCAACAGGACCTCCATATACAACAAGACCGCATCCATAGACATCAAGAGATCTCATAACTTAATTACTTTCAATCTATATCACTGATAAATTAAACCACATTCACTTAGAAAAGGTTTCCTTCAAGCTATAGAATTTAGATCACTGAGGAAATGAATAGATTATGGAATGAATACACAACGGATTTTATACAGTATTGTTTCCCTCCTTGTTTTGCTAGGTACTTGCTGTATTTCCAAGTTATTACTTTAACTCTGATCCCCTTCATTCCAGCCACCAAAAACTACGTGCTCCCTGCTGGCTCCACTGTAGTGGTCGCCACATACAAGGTGCATCGCAACCCGAAGCACTTCAAGGAACCCGAGAAGTTCAACCCTGACAACTTCCTTCCGGAGAATGCTTCGGCCAGGCACTATTACAGCTACATTCCTTTCAGTGCTGGCCCTAGAAGCTGCGTGGGTAGGTGTAATAATTTTCTTTTGTATACAAGAAAACATAGGTACTCTACAATTTGGTGCTTTTGTTTGACTGAAAAACAAACATTGGTGTCGATTCTGTCATACTAAAATTTTGCCATCCTTAAAATGTAAAGACAGGCAGATAATTTTAGTCCTGTCAGATTGCTTTAGTTTAGTGAGTGGTATGACAGAATCGACGCCACTATCTTTGAAAGAAACTTTGTAAAATAATTATAATTATATTTAAACACTACCTGTGCACTTCATGATTTTGATAGTAACCAGACAATAAAAATTATGGACCTAAAATCTGATTTCAGAAAGATGTTAATACAACATGAGACAAACAGAAGCAACTTTACACTTGTACATTATGTATTTTTTATCGATAAATTACCGTGAAAATTTTGTGATACTATCTGTTTCTGTTATTTTTAGGTCGGAAATACGCCATCCTAAAGCTCAAGGTCCTACTTTCAACCATCCTGAGGAACTACAAGGCAGTATCTGAAGTCCCTGAGAAAGAATTCCAGCTTCAGGCCGACATTATCTTGAAGAGGGCTGATGGATTCAGGCTTAAAGTTGAACCCAGAAAAAGGGTTCCGTCGACTGCTGCTTAATTTACGGACTAGGTTTTAAAAACTAACTTTGCCATGTGATAGGTAATAAGGAACCTGAAGTTAATGCTAGGGTCTCATACATTGATGATGACATTTTGCACGAATTACGTCGGCATCGCGATGTATGAAGTGTTCTTGACATTTTAGATACATACAGTATGAAAGCGTGACTGTTTGCATTATTGCTTCATCTGAGGCCTCTGCATAAGAACTACATACAACGGTAAAGGTAACATCGCTTCATTAAATGTAGTTTTGATAGTACTTTCTTCTTAAGATTGTAGAGTCAATTGGTTCATCTGGTGAAACCGTTTATTAAGAGAATCATTATGTATATTTGAATTTAAGTCTTGTTAATTTTATTATGTACCTACTTATGATAATGTGTAATTTCTTTTGAAAGTGATATCTACATAATTATAGCATCATAAGTTTAATTACGCCTACTCGTTTAAGTGTACGATTGCTTATAACTGTGTTTGTGGCAAAGTTTAAAGTTAATAAACGACGAATAAAGTAATACTTTATTTCTAATTTGGCTTTTATTTCTCGTTCTTAATTTTTTATTTCAATTAGGTCAATAGTAAGTATTTGATAATGTTTAAACATGATTAGGTAATTGGTTTCAAAGTAATTCAAATCAGTTTACATTGTTAATCTTGATCATACTAAAGTCTTTGTGAAATTGGATTAGTGAATTTGACCATGTATTATACGAGATCAACGGGATCAAAATATGTTAAGAGTTAACCAACCGTGGTTTTTGTGATCCAAAATAATTATTATTCTCTAAACAGTCTAAACTATATTGTTATCTGTTAAAAATTAGAAGAAGTATGAGTGAATTTTTAATTTTTCATTGATAATTTTTCATTTTAATTGATCATAGGTTTTTAAAACAAAACATACATTAAAATGTCTGATGCAATCATCAACGACCAATAGACACAAGATGGTGTGATACACAGACAGCCAAGGGTTATAAGGATGATTTGGATTATAATGACGAAAACTACATTGGTAATAGTTTTTTTGTTATGCTTTTATTTATTTTTTACTATCAAGGGCCTTCATTAACTAAATATAACTATCAATTAAAAAACGGCTTCAAAATTAGTAAATACGTACCTCCGCAATTTCTTTCACTTGGATGATTTTTTTTCCTGATATTATGATTTAGAAAGCAAATTTCTGATACGAATTTGATGAAATTACTATGGGACCAAAGTAAAAGTAAATATACCCTTTCAAATTAAAAAAGATTTCGTTGACAAAAACTCATTACGAGTCATTTTAATGAGATACGATACCTTATGTTATTAAAAATAATTGTTAAAAAAATACTTCAATACGTTTTTGAGAACCTGTGTAAAAAATAATAAATAGTAATTCAAAAATATACAAATTTTTGAATTACTATTTATTATTTAGATTACCTGTTATGTTTTTTTAATTGAAAGCGCCATTTGAGCTTATATTTCACCATAAACGCTATTTTTTCCATTCAAAATTCACCATGCTTTCTCATCATTTGATCTAGAAATCTTGCACTATAAATTAATGTAATTTTTTTGCACGTTAGTAATCCTTGTTGTGACTTTGCTGTATTTAATTTTATGAAAGTTTTATTTTGAAATAAATTACTTTGCAATACAATCTGGTTTTCAAAAGAGAGTTTAGTAGTCTTCAAATATGCTATACACATTTGCCTGACTTGCCTGCTCTGCACGTAGAATATCAAGAAATGAAGCTCACGTTTTCTGAACTCACATGGCCATAAATTTTCAACTAATTTCTGCATAATATTTCACTCTATGACATTAACAGTTTAAGAATACTAAAAGTAAATTTATTTTTGACATATAACGAAAAACTTTATAATTCTATATACCATACACCAACCACGAGCTCTGCAAGTCGAATGTCAAGAAATAGAGCTCACCTTTTCTGAACTGTCGTGGTCATTCATTTTCAACTAATTTCTGAATAATATTTTACTCTGTGACATCCTCTTAATGATAGTTTTAGAACATTAAAAGAAAACTATTTCTGACATATTATAATGGAAAACTTCTAATTTCTACAAAAAAAACTTCCATCAGCCTTGAACTAACCTTGTCCTTACTTCTTGTTGCTTACTCTTTTTATGCTACCTACAGTTTTATTAGAGTACATTGATCCTACATCAATTACGTCCTATCATTTCCATTCGTTGTGAGCTGTCTCAATTGTTTAAAATGTTGTGTAATATTTTACTATTCGTTTGAAATACAATTTAGTCAGATTAATATGTTTGTCTATGTTCAGTAAATAGATTTTCAAATTCTAGTTATACTCTACTTACACTACTAAACTATAGTTTAAAAAAATTACGATAATTTTTGACGCACTATTGCGAAATATCATATTAAGTTTATATAATTATTTTTATATATAAATTATTGAATATAGATGATAATATAGATATAGATATACAGATATAAATATACAGATATACAGATAAATAGATATAGATGATAAATACTAAACTATACTAATTGTAGTTTTACGTTTTGTTAAATATATATGTACATATAAGATTTGTATTTATTTGTAAGTCAAAACTTTCCATAACATGCTGAGTTTACCTATTATTGGGGTGTTACATAGGTCCCATAGCACATATATTATGTCATATATTTAAGAAATATTGTATCATCCCGTTGTGAACCAATAAAAAATATATAATTATATAGTATTTTAAGGGGAAATTAAAAGTGTTGCTGTCAGCATCCGGCGTGAATTCAGAGTGGTCTCCAATGTCCCTGAAGAAGATTTCATTCTTAATGGCGACATTATACTGAAAAGAGACCATCTTTGATCATCAGCCGATAACTTTAGAATTCGACTTGAATCAAGGAAATAAATAGGTTGTTTTAACCTCACACAAACTTTATAGAAATGAAATACAACTTTTATATACTCACATGAATTTATTTTTCATTTACGGAAATTGCTATAAATGAGCAAGTATTGTACAGCTTTTTAGGAAAGCTACAAATATTATTAGAGTATCTATAAAAACGAACAGCTCGTCATAACATTTCTTATAATATTCTATACACATATTTAAATCGACAGGCAAGATCAAGGCTAGTTTCATATTAGTTTAATATAAATCTATATATAAACAGAAAGTCGTGTTAGTTATACTATTTATAATTCAAGAACGGTTGAACCGATTTGGCTGAAAATTGGTGGGGAGGTAGTAGAACCAGGAGACGGAGACGGCTACTTTTCACCAGCATCATCACCATTTTTCATCACTACGCAGGTGAAACCGCGGGGCGCACCTATTATTAAATAAAATAGGTCTATAGTTTAAAAATTTATTACATCAAACAAATGATATGTACCTATCTACTTTATAGTATGCATTAGACAGTTACAACATTAAGATCCATATAACTATTTGTTTATTAAAAGTATTTATTTGAATCATCATAGTTATGTAGTGGGACACTTTTGCGAGATTCACAAGATAACAATGTTTTTCATAATTACAGTCTTTTTCAATCTTTTTTCTATTTATGACATTAACACCTTTTTTAACATCATTATGGAAACCAAATTATATACACAACAATACTTTTATATAAAATATAAAAAAAATAATATTCGGGACATTTTTGCACACACGGTCATCTGACCCCAAACTAAGCAAAGCTTGTGATATGGCTGCCAGAGACTGATATATATACATATATAGGTCTAAATACAATAAAAAAATAAAAGGTATAAAAAAAATAAAAGGTATAAAAAAATAAATAATAAAAGGTATAAAAGTATTGTTTTATAAGAAAGACTAAACATATTATTTTTAGTAAGTTGGTGGCTCCGCATGACCTAGATACTTATTGCCCATGAAGATAATCTTAATATGTACTTGTGGCACTAGCTCGTAAGTGTTTTCTATCGTGTTGTAATTTTTATTTATGGTGTACACAATAAAGAGTTCCTATCTATCTATGTATATATAATTCATCCGTATGTGTGTTTGTCACCTAACTCCTCCTAAACGGCTGGACCAATTTGGATGAAATTTTGTATGTAGGTATATTTCAATGGGTTTCTGCATGGTTTAAAAACACAATTGGACCCGGTAGGTGGCGCTTCTTTTCCGGGCAGGATGACGTCTGCCGGGTCCGCTAGTTATATAAAACAACTAGCGACCCGCTCGCCCGGCTTCGCACGGGTGTAATTTACGTGCGAAGCCGGGGCGGGTCGCTAGTTATATATATAAACTTTCCTTGAAAATGTATCTAACTGATGGTGAAAACCGCAACAAAATCCGTTGCGTGGTTTAGAAGGAGTTAGCGGCCATACAGACAGACAGACAGACGTGGAAAGCGACTTCAATTTATACTATGTAGAGATACACAGGAAATATGTACATGCAAAGAATGCATTGTAAAGATTTAAAGCTGATACGACACCGAGAGATCTAAATGACTCGTCATAATCATTTAAATAAATGAAATCAAAGGCAAATAACTAGATTCGCTTATAACATAAAAATATTGTAGGTATTTCATGTACATTAACATTATCACGTATTTTCTTTTCGATACATGTACCATTTTATATATGCTAGAGATTGTTATGCTATTCGACGATACTGAGACAAAACCCTTAACTCTTGACCCTCAACTTTCTCAAGGCTAGTTGTCCATCACTAGCTAAAACAAAATACAAGAAATAGGCTACGCTTTGGTCATAATGATTTTGACAACTAGGCGAAACACTTGGCAGCTGGTAACTATTTTTATGACTATTCACTTTGTTGTACTTATGATGTAATCTAGCAGCATGTATATTTTTTCATAATGAACCTAAAGAAACAATAATAAAGTTCAAAATGAATTTGTTTAAATTTGCATATTCGACACACTAATCTTAAAAATACTTAAATCATGTAATGTTGCACATAAGTACAAAAGCTAAAATAATTTAACAAATATATTGAAATATAAAGGAAAATTCGATTACTATACTCTCATAGACTAATTTGCCCATAACATACAATAGTATTGTTTAATATTCTTAATTAATTAAAAATACATAAAAATTTGCATTTCAGAAAGGGCTGGTCCTTATTAACAAATTATGGCAACGACATTAAAAACACTATCAGTCGTAGATTGTTACCTCTTACGCTTTTTCGTTACTTCAAGATGTTCTATTCTTTCTATAGACAATGTATTCTATAGTCCACAACACTACACAAACTAGACAGCAGAAACTCATTGCCAAGAAGCAGTAGATATAGCTCCCGGTGCCTTCGTAGATGACACCTGGAATAAAAAAGTCAAATATATAATAGTCATATGACGGCAGACGAGCTCACAGAAATAAGTTCTGATATCAACCTTGAAATTAGATTCCAATCACTAATTGCAAAACAGCAAATTGCGAGTCGGACCAGCGCACTTTTATGTACCACTGCATAAATTGTTAATTACTAAAGTAAGAAAAGGTACTGCACATAGACATCATCCCCATCCAACTACTGAGCGCGCCCGATGTTACTTAAATTCGGTGAACAGAAATTTGTCACGACTGGCCAGTATTATTTATTGTTTTACTTTAGAATGTGTACTATAATATGCTAAATTTGACGCTTGTATGTATTACCGTTTATACACTAGAGCAAATACAAAAATACGTTTAATAAACGTTTGCTGTAATTTTTTATACATAGTATGAAAATTTCTACTGGCTATCTATTACGGGACAAAAGATACAGTTAAAAAAAAGGAGGACAGATAGACATCCAGACATAGAATTCTGTAGCTAGTTGCCTCAACTAGGTAATTTTTTACGAGGATAATTATTCAGATATTATAACGAATATTTTAGTCAGGTATTTGCCTCATGAAGGTTTACATCTGACTGAATTTAAATATCAAACGGGCCTATCTGCTAAAATCTGAATAAACAAGTCAAGAACCAGACTTTTTTTTGCCAGCCATAAGTATATTATAATCTTATAAGACTGTACTACGAGTAAAACCTAATATAAATACCTCACTAACAATTTATCAGCAATTGACAGGACTAGTGATACAGCTGGAATTAACTGATTATTTAACTACTGTGTTTTAAGATGGTATGTTTAACTTGTGACAGAAAATTCTAATATTATATTTTTTCTTCTAGCTAGGATGGGTAATTATTGTAAGGGATTACGGTGTTTTTAATGTCTTAAGTGGCAAACGAGAGACGGGCTGCCTGATGGTAAGCACTCAACGTCATCTATAGACACTTGTAACACCAGAGGCATCACAAGTAAGTTGCCAACCCTGAATCTATGAACTCCACTTTTGAAGAACCCCCATGTTGTAGCTTCTCAGAAACATTGCGGAAAGTAAAACTCATTCCAAATTGCGCATTTCTTATATGCGCTAAGGATGACTATTTTTTACATTATCATGTAAAAGCCATTGTGAAGAATGTTGAAAGAGAAATAGGATGGTAAAATACTCCTAAATGTTACTTCTAGGCAAAGTGGTGCAAAATCGTTTCTGTGAAGATCTCGACACAGTAGTAGGTTACAAAAGTGGTTTTAATGAGTGTAATTACGTAGCCCAGTTGCATCCTAATACAGCTGACGATCTTTGGAAAACCCACATCACAAAAAAGATGTCATTAAATAGTCTTACCTATCAAAGGATCAGCTATGAGCATCAGGATGCCCGAGAAGAGGATGTGCAGCGCCAGTGCCGCGGGAAACCTGTCCGGAGCAGCCGTGACCAGCACCAACGGGAACAGCACCTGGACGGAACACCGCACCAGCCCGGAGATGGCCGTCACAGCGAACACGAACCAGATATCACTGGACGTTACTAGAGCTGGAATAACAAACCGGTTGATGTTACTGGCAGTATCAGGCTATCACCCTATAAAGTTCCCATTGTGGGGACAAAGGCCTTCTCTCAGGGACAGAGAGAGACGATGAGCCCTAATCCACCATGCTGGCCTAGTGCATGTAGGTGAATGTCATGTCTTAGAATTTAGAGGTTCTTCGATATCGATTTCCTCACAATGAGTAACTTCACCGTTTTTGAGCAATGGCTCCGAAACTGCACATAATTTAATAAGTCATTGGTGCAGGGCCGAGGATCAAACCGGGACCTGTCAGATTGAAAAGCGCACATGCTCGCACACATGTTTTATCTTTATATTTGTCTGTCTGTACGGCAGACAGACAGGCGGCATGGCACTAAGTGATAATAAGACGAAATAATAGATATGTATTTATGTACAATGCGATGAAATCATTTAAATATTAAGATGAACACGAATGAATACGTAGCACTAAATATTTTAAAATCTTCCTTGACATATGCTCTGGTATTTCTTTCACAATTACCTAATACCAAAATAGTAAATTACTGCAGCGACGGACAACAAAAGCATTTATGAAGGTGACAATTTGGGCCGACGATACAGGCATACGCCTTTTTCATCAATGTTGCTCTTCAAAAGATAGACACATTGAATACCATGTTGGAGAGAAACAGACGTTACAATAAATTATTCTAACATCGCGCTAGATAAAAAGATACTGACGAGTTTCCTGGCGAGTATTTTTTAATTCTTAACGGTTTAAGTCATTTTATTTTGCAAAAAGTAGAAATTAAATATTAAAAGATTTGCTTTGGCATAATGTCATGAATATGTTTTTTTACGAGATACAAGATTAGATTTTTTTATTGGGTTCAAGATTATATAATTGACTCACGTTCGTAAACTAATATAATTATATAATACTAACAGGGTTGACAAAAAATATATACCAACCGCCATCTTGTGACAGCGGCCATTAAAAAAAATTACACTATTGGGTAATTGGGTATTGCATATATTATTTTCACTAGAACTAAAGTTATATGCCAAATTTCAGCTTAATCGGTTGAGAATCTGAACTTCAGTAGCAACATTTGCCCCAAACATACATATCATGCATACATACATACTAACTAACTTGTCATTCAGCGTGGTAATGCCACCAGCATGCTGGGTACGCGGCCAACTGATAGTAGGCTTGAGCATATAGATTGTCTTTAGACCTTCAACGGTTTATGGGCAGTCTAACTGTATTTGTAGTGTTAGTATTAGGTTGTATTTTGTTTAGTTAATAAAAGCACTTGCCCTATAAACTAACTAAGCTAAAAAAAACTAACAGTGCAAGTTAAATAAAATCTTGTAATCATTGTAATCTTGTAATCATTTTGATCGAAAAACTTATCAGTAAACAATGCAAAATATTAAATCTAGACGATTATTTTTTCCTCTTTTGCTCTACCTCAGAATACATTAAAATATCTTTGATTTGATAATATAGTACAAGCTTTTTTGGCGGCCAACAAGTTTTGCCGGTAGACATAATAATTAGACTACTGAACTAAAATATTTGGAGAATCGAATCCTGTTGTGTTAATGATTCCGCATGGTTTTAATTATTTTGGGTATGCTATGAAACATCAATAGAATAACTGGTATATATAGATACAACAAAGGTAAATCTCAATTTTTATGGTGTGGCATCCAAGGACTGTAAAAAAAAATCCCTGGTGCTTTCGTCATCATCATCATCGTCCCCTTTAGTCACCCGGAGTCACCCATAAATAGATATATACCTACTATTAGATACGCTTAAAATATATTAAATATATATTCATTTGTCATCTCTTTCAGAGGTCATAACGTCATCTTTTAAGCAATTATGTTTAGGTGATTGCGGAAAATCACGCGAACGTGGATCATAACGCGCCAAGATACGATTTGCGGTCGGGCAACTTTTCCCTATCACCTAAACTAAATCGCTTAAGGGTCTTGTATACCCTCTGCAGCTCTCTCGCTCGCACATTTTCACATTATTGAAGATATAAAATCAATGAGTGTGAATTTCCAAAAAGTAACAAAATCATGTCATGGTGTCTATCGTAACATTACAAACAAATAAATGTTTGCTTCGATATCTTGTAATTTGACGGAATAAAATGACACGAGAAATAAAAATCACTTGTTACCATTTTACTGTGTCAAATTAAAATATAACAAATTGACAATTTCATTGTTTGTAATGTTACGATAGACACCACGACATGATTTTGTTACTTTTTGGAAATTCACACTCATTGATTTTATATCTTCAATAATGTGAAAATGTGCGAGAGAGAAAGCTGCAGAGGCCCTTAAAACAAATGACAGTACGACCCCTGAACTATTTACTATCTCATTGCGAAGCTAGTAAACAAACAATTTTAAAATTTTATTAAGAAAAAAGGTGGGAAAAGGCTGAGTATATAGCTTACCTATTCTTAACACTATGGTAACACAGGTTCCGATAAAGAAGATCAGTCGACTGTCCACGACGTAAAAATAAGTAAAAACGGCCAACGAAAATCTAGCCAGCAGGTCCGATACGGCACCCACCATAACACAAGTAGCCACTTCCATCTGAAATATAAAACGATTGACACTTTAATCCGACATGTATTTTTTTCTTAATCATTGGATTTTACCCATACGTTCATACTGCTGATGGGCATGACTCCAAGAATTTAATTTACAAAGGAAATTTGCTATAAGCTAAAAAACACTTTGATTATGTATTTGTCAAAGGAAACACAATATGAGACAAGAAAAACTACACGTAATATTTTAGGGATAGCGACGAAATGGCAACGAAATGGCGTCATAACCTAAATTAGACACTAGTCAAGGAGGCGTTCGCTATACCTAGTACCTTCATTATGGGAATTTTGGTATTATGACATTTGCCACTGGAATTTGGAGGTAGTCCCCGTGGACCAACTACTTTACAGAACTAGTTGTGCTATAGATACATACTTCTCATTTTGAGTTTGTTTTTAATTATAGATATGTGTTTTTTTATTTTTTATAAAGAGATTATTTAATTAAAAAAATTGTTCTAGCCGTCACCTAGCACCATCTATACCGGTATAACAGTTTTACCGGGCAACCCTATTCAGAATTAAGCCTAAAATCTAACAAACTAAATTAAACTTAAAACAAACTAACAAAACATGTTTAGGGGTTGGCTCATTATGAATATCCGCTCGTGATTCAAATTGTGATTGCAATCGCGTACCATCCCGTTCTATTTACTTACTAGCAAAACGCGCGTGAGCGAGATGGATGCTATGTTAATAGTCCGATGTTACCTGAACATGTTTGGTTAGATTTTTGTCGCAGGAGACCCGGCTTAACTTCAACATCATCGTCAGATTCTCCGTACGTAGGCAACTCTGGTCAATTAGTATTTTCATCAATCTTTCTGAGGTTCTGTCAAGATATGATAATAAAGAACATGTGTAAAAAAGTATTTATAGAAATGTGTAGGTAAAAATACAGTTTCCAGAATCATACTTGGCTGAATCCATACGAGAACAGAAGCATGGGTTCCATGGCTAGGTATGTTACATCCGAGACAAAAGCAAACCCAAGGCCGACTAACGTGCTGACAAATCTTGGATCTTTTAGTAGGTCCATCTCAACATTTTCATAAATGGTTTTCCTAAAACAAAAATAGGTTAATGTGCTATGAAATCCTGAGTGATAAAATGCTTACCCATTTTTAAATATGATCTTGTAAAGCCAGTTGGTTTTTGATTTTCTGATCTTGTTGAAATTAATAATGTAGTACTTACAGCTCTATTTTTTACAAGCTTTTATTTAACTTGCAATATTGGGGTTAGTTTTTAAGTTTGGATCAAAACTTTCTGAATTAGAACCACATTCTCTTATCCTACGGAGTTGAATTTTTACATGTTGGTTCAGTTCCGATGATAATGCAGTTTTATGGTAAACTGACCGGAATCGACATTCAGGATTAGTTCCACATAAAGGAAATGTTCAACAAAAAAAAATGGGTTTTCCCCGTCGGTTACAATCTGGGTGTCTTCAAGTCCAAAGTGAATCGGTCTAGGCAGGCGTGCTGCATCGTAGACCGCATCGTCGCTTAACATCAGACGTGATGGTGGCCAAGCGCCAAGCCTATATATTTTTTTTACACTTGTTTTTTTTTAATTTTTTTTTATTTATTGCAAACTTTCGCATTTGTAATATAAGTAAGATAAATCCACTATTAAAATAGAAAAAAATATAAAATAATACTCACATAATACTTTTCTGAATGGATTCAGTCCGCTTTTGAGTTTTATCTTTAATTTCAATGTCAATTTCTTCACCTGGCAACATTTTCACGACTGATTCATCATAGTTTTCATATGTTAGCTTTTTTACATCACATGGGGGCGTTAATTCTGTAAGTGTATGTTATTTACACAGACATAAACACATACGTAAAAATCACGTAAACATCTCACATATGACTACACGAAAACAGTGGTGGGGACGGTTGGTGAAAATGATAAGCACATAAAATAGAACGAGATAATTTACAAAACAAACTTAGCAAAGTTGACATGAAATTATAATAAACATATAATAAACTAGCTGGCCCGACAGGCGTTGTCCTGTCTCAGAACTGTCAAACGCGCGAAGTTAAAATCGTCAAAGTTATATGATTATTTACAGGATATTTACCGTGGTAAGTTTCAGAAGTTTCAGTCTTCCTGTAAACATGGTGCACGTTACTGCGCCAAAATTTCGGGAGCTCATTCCACAACCTTACCACGGTAAATATCCCGAAAATAATCATATACGATAACTTAAGTGAACAACCGTGATAGTTAAAAACAGTGTTTTAAAATCGTCGTTTCTGAAATTTTCAAATTATCTGCGCAATTTTCTTAATTTTTCTTTCCGTAAGAACCTTCTACAAAGTATTAGAAAGCTTTAAAAAAAGATGAATGAAATCGGTAAAGTAGTTTTCTAGTTATGACGTGACCAAGGTAAATGGGATTCATTTTTACATACATAGTGCGTTGTTAATTATCGCAGATCAGAAAAACAAGGAAGATATGTAAAGGTGGCGTGGCGGGTGTGAACACATTAGGCTTAATAATAAGGGTTATGCCTTTCGTCAAGCTCACCCAGTAGACTACCTTGCCCCCATTTTCTTGCATAGTGGACTATTAGTTAGTTCATTGGTGACGCTGCAAGTTTCTTACTGTGCGTGAAAATTTATAATTGTTTCGTTCTTGCAGTTTTTGCGTTAAGTGGTTAAGCGGCATAGTGAAAAAAGTTGGTGAAACACGGAGACATTTAAACACGAACTATTTCTGGGGCATATCTTCCTTGTTTGTCTGACGTAATTAAATTATCTATAATATAATAAAATCGTAGAGATAAAAAAAAACTGTAATTGCGAGATATCAACAAAACAATCACACAGGGCGTCTTAAAATAAGCAGCTGAACACGTTAAGACAGTTTTTAGAATTTTCGTCTGTTTGTTTGTGCACGCACGTCTCCTAAACCACTGGACGGATTTAAATGCCGTTTTCACGAATATGCAGTGCAAGTACCGTTCTTTATCGATCATCAAATTCGATAAAATACCATAGAATCGATCATAGCAAGTACTGATCAAATGGCATTTTATCGAATTTGACGATCTCATCTATCAAATTTGACAATCGATAAAGAACGGTACTTGCACTGATGCTTAGTTATAACCAGATTGAAGTACAGGCCATGTTATGACGCGGGCAACAGGTAGTTAACAATAAATATATAAAATGTAGACTTGGGATTTAAAATTAGAGAAAGCATACCAAGATTAGACTACTCTCATAGATTACCAAAAAAAGAATGAAACCAATATAAACTGAACTCCTAAAATGAAGCTAGCAACTTATTTGAAAAAAAACATGATGACATTATATCTATGACTTTTTACGAAAGTATAATCTCACTATCTCCTCCCTCACTGTTGATGGCAAAATTGCGCCAATAAACAGCAGCAATCGATGAAGAAAAAGCATTTCACCGTCAGTGCGGAATCCGCGCTGTCACTAGAAGTGAGTTTATTACAGAATCGCATTGCAGGTCCGTACCCAAAAAAAAAAAAAATATAAACAAAGTACTAGAAGTTATGCTAGCGCCATTTTGTGAAAAAATCTACTGGAACGACATTCTGAATTCCCCAAACAAAAAAAATCGTAGCACGCGACTAACCTTCATCGGTGGTCTCAGTCGATTTGATCAAGTGCCATTCCACTGGATGCATGACAAGCATCGCAAAGACCAGGTGCAAATCCACTGCCATTATTAGAGCCAGGGTCCAGCGGAAGCCGTACTCGTTGAGTAGAAAGGTCACCAGCATGGGGAAGGTAATAGATGCCATGCTGCTGAGGGTTTGGTTGGCGCTCATCATGGCTGTTCTCTTCTTGGTGAAGTAGCAGTTAAAGGTTGTGAAGCTCACTGGTATCATGACACCGAAACCAGCTCCTGCAATACAAAAATCACATTAGTATTACAGAGGCGAAAGTAACTTTGTCTCTCAGTTGGTTATTTTTTTACAACAAAATGCCTGAACTGATTTCGACGAAATTTTATAACTGAGTAGTGTGCATCATAATGATGGACATAGGAATTATATTGTATAAGATTAGATCAAAATCCTTGATGACATTTTTTAATGGAAAATCGCTGCCTGATTTGTAGATAAATAGAAGGTACCTAAGTTCATTTACCTTTAGGCTAAGTTTCCAGCCCTGATAACCTATCAGATAATTTAGGCCACCTGAAGGCCTCTTAAACATTGACATTGATTGGATAAACAAGCGAGACCTAGAATTCAACTTGTTATCTAACCCACGGTAGCGCTCAACAGCAATCGTAATCACAGCTAGTATAAGTAACATTATAGTGGCATTGTTTTTACGGGTTATTATGTATTATGTTTTTTTCAAAAGTGAGATCTTGATGTCATTATATCTAAGCATTTCACAAGAATCCACAGGTACATGAATTAGTTGAGGCTTTTATTTACTAAGGCTAAGGCTAATACTAAAAAGTATGTAGTTCAAGGGCTCTGCATTTAAACAAATTAGCAATAATTATTGTTCTTATCATTTCTAGCTAATGTCCACTACTGCAGTTTTTCCTTTTCGTGTCCAAGGGAGATAATTAAAAACGAATTGTAGATTTTGTACCTAGTATTACTAATAATTATATCAATTGGTCACTCGACCAAGAATTTAGAACACTCTTGTGACTAAAAACGTTAAAATGTATAAACGTAACCTAAACTTCGAATCCTTATATTTGTCATTATCATCTTTGTTAAGGACTTTAACAGTGTATGTGGTCCTTAACTGCTAGCCTTTTGGAAAAACTCAGAGTCGCACAGCAAGAAATGGAGAGAGCTATGCTCGGAGTTTCCTTGCACGATATAATCCGGTATGAGGATATTCGCCGAAGAACCAGTCACCGACATAACTATTAAAATTTGCAAGTTGAAGTGGCAATTTGCAGGCCTCATCGCTCGAAAAACCGATAACCGATGGGGAAGAAAGGTTCTGGAGTGGAAACCACGAACCGAAAGAAGCGACGTAGGTAGGCTCCCCATTAGATGGACCGACGACATCGTGTGAGTTGCGCATCCAATGGTTACAGATGGTAGGATGTCGTTCAGTGTTGAATTCTAAGAGGGAGGCGTTCAGCAGTGAACGTCTTCTGGCTGATGATGATGATGATGTTATTTAGGTTGATTTTTCGGTATCTACAATTTTCAACGATTTTGTTCCGAATCAGGTACATTTTAGGTTTGAAAACAACTTTGTAAATTAAAATGTACTAGATACGCTCTGTGATTTCATCCACTGTCCTGCAGGAACCGTAAAAATATGTGGCACAAAAAGTAATTAGAATAAGTGTTATTCCATGGGATAACCTAAAATTTAAGCCAAAAAAGCCGTTTCGGTATTGAGTACGGACAAGCACACACAAAACTATCGCATTTATGATATGAGTGCTATGAGACATAATATTATAATAATGTCACAACATAAACGCGTAAATGCACAAGACCGTTGAAGGTTTAAAGACAATCCAAATACTCAAGCCCACTACTAGTTGGCAGCGTACCCAACTGGTAATGGGCTTCTATTACTACTTACCTCTAACAACTCCGAAAGTAAAGATCAGCTGGTAAGTTTTTTGGACGAATATAGTCAACACATCTCCTAGGACAAATAGACCAGCTCCAACCAGGCCCACTTGTCTAAATGAGTATTTCTTTAACGCTATACCAGACAGGAACCCTGTGAACAAAAAATAATTTTAGGTACCTTGTCTTCAACTTAATAATTGTATATTGATCCTGTTCTACATGACAAGCTAACTACTGAAGTTCGTCACAGTTTAATAGAATTATCAGATGCCTTCTTCGTATTGAAGTTTGATCTAGGCAAAATTTCTTGCGACTTATGCTGAGTTTTTTATTTGCTGAGAAAACGTAATGATGAAGTCTATCTTGTTTTTTGTCAATCCACCGGGCCTTTACCACGCCCACTTTCTTTGGCGCTATGTTTTTATCAAAGAATTCATCACGAAAAACCCCCTTTTTCTCGAGGAAGTTAACGAGCATGTGTCCCCCCATTCCTTTTACCAAATCTATCATCCTTTTACCAAAACCGTGCAGTCATACACCGATTAGCTGCTAGTCTGTACTCGCATTTTAGCGTCAAAATCCCCCATAACAAGAATAACTTTACTTGCTTTATTTTTATTTGTTTTTATTGACGTTTTTTTTTTCTGTTCTACATTTATAACCTGGAATTCTGGCCGCGAAGATCAACCAAGAGAATGCGTAGTTTGTGTGTGTGTGTGTGTTTTTTTTGTGTGTAGTTGTGAGAGTGAAATATAGTTTGCATTTATTCATTGAAGACCTTTCGTCTTCTAACTGTGGACAGTTCTCTTTTGTGATTTGCCGTATAAAACACCTTAAAGTATGAGGTAAAAAAAGTGAGGAAAAGTAGATAATGTACAGGAAGATTATTAATAAATATTTATTACTCTACTCTACACTAGAACTCTCTTAATGTCAGAAGAATACTTTAATAATTAATACAGTAGCATGATCTTAAGATTGATAAAGGATAAAGTTACATTATGTAAAGACTTGGCAATATCACAACTTTTACTTTCTCATCTTACAGTCTTAGTTTGCGGATATAATATGTATGCAAGAAATACTCTCACCTTTGAAAAAACTAGATATTGCTCTCTGCTAGTGATTTGATGCGTAAACATCTCGGAACCTGTTGTTTATCGTGAACATTATTCGTTTCAATTTTTTATGAAATCCCGTAGGACTATGTTCCGATGGTATTAAGCTGGCTATCTCACTTACATGTTGATATTAAAGTAATATGACTATTTACGGGATATTTACCGTAATAAGGTTGTGGAATGAGCTCTCGATATTTCGGCCCAGTTACATGCACCATGTTCACGGGAAGACTGAAGAATGCGGGTGGTTGGTCAAACAGTTAAAAAGTTAGGTGCAGACAAAACGATCTACCCCTATTTCTTAGTCTTTTGCTACGATTATCACGGTAGAACCTTACCACGGTAAATATCCCGTAAATGATCATATAACTTTAAATTATGTGCAGTTTCGATGCTATCGCTCAAAGATGGTGAAGGAAAACATCGTGTGGACCGAGGACCAAGGACCTCAAAAGTTCAAAGACAAGAAATTCACCAAAATGCACTAGGCCAGCATGGTGGATTAGGGTCCATCCTCTGAAAGAAGGCTTGAGGCCTAGCAGTGGGAAAATAAAAGGCTGAAATGATGATGATTCAAAATGTTATACGCTTTATGAAAACTTGTGTGACAACAATATAACTTTAGTGTAAGCCATTTTGTCATAGCTTATGTTATAGACAATTCAAAAATAAACAAAATTGTGGAACCTCTTTAAAAAACGGAAGTTTTTAAAGGAACTTTAAAAAAATACTAATATAATAAATATAATCAAACTTTTCGCGGGCAGCTGCCTACAACATACCTCAAAATCTTTTTCCATTACTTTTAACATACATTCGACAAAAAAGTTTCAAAATTTGTATAAAAAATTCCAGCTGTGTATTTTTAGGTCATTTGAGACCGCGTAAAGTTATTGCCAAGCTAATATTATTATTATTATTATTGTATGGAAGGAAAAAATACACGAAAGGCAGTTGTCACTTGCTAACTTTCTATAGTAGAGCAGAGTTAATACTAAGTAACTATAGATAATTTTCTAATCAACAATGTTAGGTCTATCGAAACCGCTGGAGCATCGGCCTCTTTACCCAATCAGCGGTTTTGATCAAGCGATTTGTGCCACAGTTTATTAATTAGGGACAGTAACGTAACTTGAGACTCCTTGATCGATATTAGGAGTACGTGTAACATGATGCTACCATGCGTCAGTGGACGAAATTGAGTTAGGTGCCGATAGCTGTTCAACCGTACCATATCGTGTGTCCATTGATAGAAACAAATGAAAAATTCAATTAAAACAATGTACGAAGTAGGTACATACCTACTAAAAGAAATTGAAGTGTCCGCGTCCGATTAGTACAAAGTAGGTGGTCGTTTTTTGAGAGACTGTATTTCAGTTCTATAGGGTTACGCATATAGACTGTACTTATCCGAAAGGAGGTCATTGTACTTATCATTATGAACAACTTTTACAAGGGGACTAACCCAAAAATCGCGAAAATAATCAGCTGTTCCATAGCAAATGGTCATTGACACTCTACAAAATGTATGGATCAGGTGTTTTTTTTTTCGCGATATCAGTGTTGGTCCGATGGTAAAAGTTGTTGATAATTATGAGTAAAATGACCTCCCTTCGGCTTCATCATTTCAGCCATAGGACGTCCACTACTGGATATAGGTCTCCTCATCGATCTCCAAAGGGGCCGGTTTGGAAGCGGCCTGCATCCAGCGTTTCTCTGCGGTCTCTTTTAGATCGTCTGTCCATCTTGTGGGTGGACGTCCTACGCTGCGCTTACCGGTCCGTGGTCTCCATTCTAGAACCTTTCGGCTTCATCGGCCATCTGTTCTGCGTGATATGTGCCCTGCCCACTGCCACTTCAACTTGCTAGTCCGATGCGCTATGTCGGTGACTTTGGTTCGTCGACGGATCTCCTCATTTCTGATTCGATCTCGTAGGGAAACCTCGAGCATAGCCTCTCCATAGCTCGTTGTGCGACTTTGAGCTTGTTTATGAGGCCAAGAATGAGAGACTACCCTTCGGCTTAGTGCAGTTTATATGCGTAACCCTGTATTTATTTAATAAGTTTTCTTGATTGATTTGCGACTAACAAAAGATTATCTATTCAACGTAGTTCTATGAACTTTTTTGTTTCTAAATTATAGGAACATGCATGATTTTAGGCATTAATTAATATCTTGAAACCAAGTTAAAATTAATTCCTTGCATTAGAGCGGTATTCAATACAACCTTGTGAAGGGCTAGGTCTGCTTATATTTTATAATAAATATTCATCGTAAGCTAACATTGTAACAAAACGAATCAATCGGGGAAGAAATTCAATGCTTGAGAAAGACCTTGATATTATAGGTGGGGTAACTATGATACCTTTAATAATGGTATAGTACTTTGTAGGTATTTGAATGAGTAGGTAATACAATTCCACAGTGACAGCAATATAATAGGCATGTGCTCTACTTTTTTTAATACGTCATAAAACAGCTGACCTTTAGAGCCTATCAACGAAAACAAAATTAAAATTTGTTCATAAATAAATGAGTTAAGAATAAGTATTTTAATTTCATGCTAGATAGAGAGCGCACTATAGCACGTTATGACGTCAAGCCGTGCGCGCACCATACAAATGCTATACTGACACACGCTTTGCGGGAGAGGGATAGAACATCCGTTCTCTATCCCCACCAAAAACTTTGAACTCATAGATCTCAGGAATTTATCAGCCATAGCTTGTGGCTGCGGCTTGGCCTGCGTAGGCGCCATCTATTGTTGCATAAAAAAAATGCAATAGCAAAAACTTTAGTCATCGTGAATAACCCACGATGGTAAAAATTATAAATAATTATCGCAAAATTGAATCCGACTAACAATTCCATCATGACATTGATATCTGAAATTCATGAAACACATTATTCTTCAGAATCCATCGTGATACAATGTATCTCAATGTCAGAAGCTGGTAATTTTCTGGGATATAAGTAGCCCATGTATCGTGCTAATCCAGGAAATAAACTATCTATCTCAACACCAAATTCCACTCAAATTTATTAGGCTATTACGTTGCTATGATGATATGAATATGATCTATATGATTATGAATAGACGCTCGGTCCCTTTCCGGCAAAGTGAGTGTCAGTGTGGAGTTTTGACCGAATCGAAATTCCAACATATTTTAGTAATTTTTAAGTCAGTGTTTTAAATTTTTATTATTTAATTTTGTGGTGGTATGGAACCCTCAGTGCGCGAGCCTGACTCGCACATGCACGGTTTATTTATAAGACTAGCTGACCTGGCAGACGTTGTCCTGTCTTAGAACTGTCAAACACGCAAAGTTAATATAGTAAATCTTATTTTTTTTACACCTTTTACATTATTGGAGTTTTAGTAAGGATATATTTAAAAAAAAAATGCCTATGTTACCCTGGGATAGCGTAGCTTCCCAACAGTGAAAGAATTTTTCAAATCGGTTTAGTTTTTTTGGAGCATATTCAATGCAAACAAACAAACAAACAATCAAATCTTTTCTTATAACATTATGATATATTCATCATCATCAGCCAGAAGACGTCCACTGCTGAACATAGTCCTCCTCCTTTAACCTCCACACTGAACGACAGCCTGCCTTTTGCATCCACCAGTGGATGCCAGCGACTCTCACTATGTCGTCGGTCCATCTAGTGGGAGGCCTACCCACGCTTCGTCTTCCGGTTCGTGGTCTCCACTCAAGAACTTTTCTTCCCCATCGGTTATCGGTTCTTCGAGCGATATGGCTTGCCCATTGCCACTTCAACTTGCAAATTTTAACAGCTATGTCGGTGAATCTGGTTCTTTGGCGAATGTCCACGTTTCGGATTCTATCGCGCAAAGAAACTCCGAGCATAGCTCTCTCCATTGCCCGATGTGTGACTTTGAGTTTTTCCAAAAGGCCAACAATTAAGGACCACACACACACACACACACAACAATACCACAACAATACAACAATACCACAGTGCCTTAAGACCCTTGTCTTAAGGCACTGTGGTATCTTGGACGAGAAGATGTCACGCAATTTCCCGAACTTTGCTTAAGTTGAACTTACCTAACTGAACAATCTGTTCAAGATAGGTGTAATGGTCAACAACTTCTTTCTTCAATATAATATAATATTATTATTATATATATATTATATTATATAGTAGGGATAATAAAAAATTATCAGTCTTGTTGGCTATAGAAACCGCAGCGAAAACAGCTAGGCACTAACGTTTATGATTCATCATCAGCATCAGAAGCCATTAAATATCCACTGTAGGACAAAGGCCTCCCTGTTAGAGAGGTGTTGCCATAATCCCCACGCTTGGCAGGCGGCTTGAGAATCACAGTACGTTCACCGTGTGCTAATAGGACGCTGCTTCCCATCCTCCGGTGGTTCTGGTCGCAGTTTTAAGACATATCCGGGACCTGTACGTTTATGATTACTCACCTGCTATTGAAAGAGCACCATTGTATACACCTATAACCATCGGTAATCCACTACCGCTGTCTTGCTCTACGAAAAAGTCGTGGAACAGTATCCCGAAGGCGTTTGAGGAACCAAAACCTAACATCTGAAACAAATGGAAGCAGTGGTCAGTTTTGGGATATTAGTTCAGTTCATAATCAGTGGTCGCATTTCCCTTCAAACATTGCGAAATTTTAACCGACTGTCCAAGAAGGAGGGTAGGTAATGTTTTTCGGTTGTATGTAAGCATGTAAGTATGTTTCTGGGTTCCTGTAGTACCTCCAGTAGCCTAAACGGCTTGACCCATTTTGACGAGTGAGGTGTCGTTGGATTTCTTTACGAAACGGAACGGAGATTTTTACGAACCGGAACGGCGTTTCGGTGCGTTCCGGTCTATTTTAAGCACTGATCATAATGAAGACTTGATTGCTTGACTAAACTGTCTCATCAATGGATCCATATATATCTGAATGTGTTCACACAAATTCTTTGCTTAAATACCGGATGTAAGGGAAACGCTCCCGAAGCCAAAACGCAACGCAAACGCAAGCTTATTATGAAATATAAAAAAAGCAATACTATCTCAGTGTTATTCAAACTGTGGGTCGCAAAACCTTACACGGGGGTATGAATGTCATTATGGCTGGGCAGGTTCCAAATGTTTCATGCTTTGCAAAACATCATCATCATCATCATCATCATTTCAGCCATAGGACGTCCACTGCTGGACATAGGCCTCCCCCATCGATTTCCAAAAGGGCCGGTTGGAAGCGTTTTAAGCGTTTTTATCATCCTGCGTTTTCCTGCGGTCTCTTGCAAAATATACAGGACAGAAAGTAATCTTTGAACTGTCTGCTTATTTTATAAACGAAGAAACTATTGAAGCTGAATGTATTTTTATTCTAATATAACGATTTACATAATTATAATTACCTACCTGTTTAATGTCATAAAAAATTACGCAAAAACCTGAGTTATTTATGTGTATAACTAATAATTTTTGTATTCATATCAATAAAGACTATAACTTAACAGTTATTGTTGCTTCTTCAGATAAAGAGTTAATTCTGTACTTAATTGATAATAATAATACATGATATATGATAGGTAGGTGCGTTGATTATAATAATGTTATTAACCCGAGTCATAGTAGGTATATACATAATTGTTTTTACAGGAATTGAGTGACGACTGGACTGACTGACGAGCAAGACTCTGGCCTAATAGTAAATGGCATGCTTGCTTGTTGAATTTGCAGTTTTATTAGAACTATGAATTTTGGCACCTTGCGCGGCAATTCTCTGAGCTCGGCATGCGTTCACTGGTTAGCTATCTCTTTCGCACAATTTAAATAATTTGATATATTTAAAAAAGTGATGTTTTTAAATGTTATCCATTTTATTTATTTGAAAAGCGACGATTGGTTGTAGATCTTTTCTTTTAAAAGACGTGTGTGTAAAAGTATTACAATATTTTCAAGTTTGATTGGATTGTTTTATATAAATCATAGTCACAGTCAGTCAACCAAACTAAGTTCACGGTCTACTCTAAGCCTATATTCGAGCACGGTTACGAACATTTAAATAATAATCCACCGCATTATTACCTAATTGGGATAACGGATCTATAGGATGAGAAACGGTACCAGTCTTATCTTCTCATCTCAAAATACATTTAAGCAGGTGATGACTTGCCACCTACTAAATGGGCCCCCCATAAAGGCTGCCGTATATTGGTACCGGAGGGGCAACAATAGCGTAATACAATGCGTAAAACAAGTAGCTCTTTAAGAGCTACTCGCGGCGTTATGCCCTTTAACGCATCCACTCTGGAGATTAGGTTCTTAGCTCTTACGGTTTCCACCCCCAGACAGCCGGTTAAGGCAAGCCAGGGGTCAGGGTCTCTGGGGTTTTAGCCCCATGGAATCGGGGTAGACGGCGTCGCCACTTACCAACGGCTCGTCATAAAGTCGCCCCTGCGTTTATTATTTATGTTATATTATGCCATCTCTCTAGATTCGTACGCCTACTAGGCAAAACGTGATACAAAGTGCCTAATATTGTTTATTGTGCATGCTTTTTTAAATGCGTGTATGATTTACTCGTGTTTTGTGCAAATAAATTCTCTTCATCAACAAAATAATGCCCATTAGTTTTTGCAATGCTTACTCGGTAATTTTTTATTTAATTGTATTGGCTTGCTGTCATCTTCAAAACTGTTTCTTTCTATGTGTTAGAAAGAAACAGTTTTGAAGATGACTATTTCTGTGGAAATATACTAGTAGTAGCTCTTAAAGGCTCTTAAACGTGATTATTAGAGTGTACAAATGCTTTGCTACTGAATTTGCTGACAATTTTTTTACGAATATCTATTCCATTTACCTAATGGAAATGCAATTCAAACAGTTATTAGTAATCGGTCATCTTAATAACGTCTGTCATGAATTGTTTTTTGTGATAATAATTAACGCAGATACCTACCTACGTAATTTTTTATTACTTAGGTATGTTAATTGTATTTATACTTATTTATTAGGTACGGTGCTTAGGTGTATCTTGACTCAATACTCATTAAGTTAATTGCGACATATTATGTATGCAAACAAGTTTTTAAACATCTTAAATTACACATAGTACCTACATAATAATTTATGACCCTGTATGGAGTAACAGAATGAACGGAACGGTCTATTTTTAGGTTTTTATAATTTGTTGTTTGTTTTGGAATTAATCTTACTATATATAATCGCAAGCGGCCCAGCCAGGCCAGGAATTTAACCTTAGATCTCCTGCTCATAAAGCACCGTGTACCTACCGACCATCAATATCCAGGATGAAATACGTAAAACGTATTTAGTAGCGTCCTAAAGTAAAACTTTTTGCTGAGAACTTCATAATTTTTCCCCAGAACAACGCGGGCAAAGCCGCGGGCGGAAGCTAGTTTGGCTATAAATTGTATACAGAAAACTAAACGGTGCAAAACTAAAACGTTCCTATATTACAATGTTCTCTTACTCAGCTATTACCTTAATAAACAGTTCTCTGGAATGCACTCTGCGAAGAAATTAACGAACTTCAAGATAACGTCGAGATCCGCTATCCGAGAATATTGCCGCGGATATTTTCACTTTTTCCCTACACATACCATTTGTGCTAGTTATTTTTACCCAAAAGTTATTTTTTTTAGCAAATATTAAAAAAGGTAAATTATATTAAGTAATTTATAATACGCAGAACAAACGACCGATGGGCTGAAAGGTTCTGGAATGGAAACCACGGACCGGTAAGTGCAGCGCAGGTCATCCACCCAGAAGATGGACAGACCACCCAAAAGAGACCGTAGGGAAACGCTGGATGCAGGCCGCTTCCAACCGGCCCTTTTGGAGATCGATGGGGAGGCCTATATCCAGCAGTGGACGTCCTATGGCTGAAATGACGATGATGATGATGATGAATTTATATTACCAATTTAAACATACTTACCATGTGTCATTGAAATCAGAAGAGTATATTCAGAAAAAAAATATCAATTACGCTTGTGTTAGGAGTATAATAATCACCTGAATTCTGGGCAACGTACAATAATGTAAAAAAAGTTTACGAGAACATAATATTTTGAAATAAATGTTTATAAAACGTACCTTACCTACAACAATTTTATACACAAGTGCAAAAAAGAGTTCTTATACATGGTGTAAGGGGAACACTCTCGAAGCCAAAAGAAGGTAATTGTACTCATCATTATGAACAACTTTTACTATGGGACCAGCCCTGAAATCGCGAAAAAAATATCAGCTGTTCTATAGAAAACGGTCATTGACACTCGACAAAATGTATGGAACAGCTGATTTATTTCGCGATTTCAGGGTTGGTCCCATACTAAAAGTTGTTCATAATGATGAGTACAATTACCTTCTTTTGGCTTCGAGAGTGTTCCCCTTACACCCTGTATTATATTCTTAACCCATGTCATGATTAGGGAATTCTACTTTACCATCAAAAACCTGATAAATACAAATGAATTGAAAAGGGAACATCAAGCAATAATATAAAGCCATTGATCACAATCATTATAAATGATGCAAAAAATCTATTAGTACGCGTACGTACGCAAATGCGAATAATTTTGTTGCCTCATGACAGTTGCTACGTGGGACAATGTGTTGTGCGTGCCATAACCTACCACTTGAGACAAATTGTTGCTTGAATCATGGCTCATTTGTACAGTGACCCTTCCACGCCAGTGATAAACATGATTGATATTATACATTATACACTTGTATAGTATATACTCGAACATGCCTTCTAGCAGGGCGCTACGGTGCGGTGTCGCGTACCCGTTAGCGGAAATGTTTTTTTCCATCGACTGTTAAGTACGCATTTGGGTGGAAAAAAACATAGCATTTATAATATCAGTATTTAATATTTATAGTTATATACTTTGCGGAAGCATATCGTTAAACTGTTTCTTTTGCGAATCTCTTGATATTTCCGCTTTAATGTAGCTTTCAGTATATTTTGAATTCGGGATCAATTAATTTCGTTTTACTCGACAGAAATTTGTCAACGATGCTAATTTAACAAACAACTTGAAACAAAAAAACTAGTACTCGGAATGTTCTCTGCCAAGCACTCGGAGTGTCAACACAGCCTGAGAATGCAATGCGAAGTTAAAGATGAAATAACATCGACAATGCAATAGTTTTGATCAGTATTAATGTTTTAATATATAAATGTTATATATTTTTATGTAATGTGGTATTTAAATGCAGGAAATATTTTAGACTACTAGCATTTTTAAATCAGACAGCGCCATTATTAGATTACAGCAAATGTTTTTCTTTATGCAAAGAGATTAGCATGTTCTACCTAGAAGATACCGGTTTGCTCTAAGCTTAAAGTTTAGAACAAACAGAGATTAAAAGGCGGGAGCTGTCTCTAGTCAGTTTTAGGGTTCCGTAGCATTACAAGGAACCCTTTAAAGGTCATTCTGTCCGTCCAATAGCTGATGATATAAGGAGTAATCCACGTGGGTGAAATAAAAATTAGTTTTGCATTAAGTACTTACTATTTCGTTTTGATTTTCTGTTCAGTTGTTCTAAGTTCAAATAAATTAGATTTACTTAAACATTTCTGTAGAGTGAGAGTTAGATAATTGATACCTTATTCCTTACTGTACTTGACACAACATTGAGAAGGAAATACACTAGAAATTAAGAATTCGTATAATATTATAAAATAATTACTTAGATAAATTCATATCACTTTTATTTCAACAGGCAAGAATAACAGATTAAAAAATACTTATTTTTTAAGTTTTACGAGTTGGTGAACTCTATCTCTACTATAACATATAATTTTATGTTTTATAGACCTAAATAGTTCTACTTTATTAGAATCACCATCATTTTTAATGTACCCGGGGCTATATAACTAGGTGATTTTTGACTTGACACCCAATAAAAAAAATTGTTGCTCTCTGTGTTAGAGAAAAGTAAATCAAAATAGAAGTTCCTATTTACAATTAAAATTGAAATACCAAATTTTATCAAAATGTAGTATCAAACGTATAAAAAAAATTAAAAAGACGGTAAACTGCGCACGACTAATTTGAAACAAGAAACAGTACAATAAATAATAATAAAGAAAGAAAATTATAGATATAGACGTTTGATTAGACTCGATCACAGAAAAGATTTTCTTTTTTCGTTAAAAATAACTATGGAAACCTAGCTACTTAACCGACTGAAAAGAAATATGCATCGACTAGACAACCACCTTTTTGTCAGTTAAGAACTGCAAACACCGCATTACCTACTTGTATAAAAGTAGACACATTCAGTAGCTAATAAAAATGAATAAATTTTTACGAGATACGATACGAGACGATCGATCGATTACGAGATTTTTTATTTTGCTCCGAGCTGTGACCTCGCGGTCCTTAATAGGTATCTTCGCATACCCTAAACCAATATAGTTCATAATAACAAAAAAAATTGAACTACTTGCCTACAAAAATGCATGAAGATCAGATCAACGGTACGCAAGTTATCGTTGAACAAACAGACAAATTCAAATTATTATTGACAAACAAACATTATTGACACACAAAACATTTACATTTATGTCATAACTCACAAGATTATGATTACAGCCTGTGATTACAGCATTATTTATACAATGACATATCTTAACAATAATATAATAATGTCACCAATCAGTAAAAAATCCTCGTCAAATCTGTGTCGTTAAAGCTAGTTGAGCTGTCACACCCTTCAACTCAACTCACAAAAATACATACAAATCCTGTAGACTCCTAGACTTTGACTTCGCTCGGTCAATTACTAAAATATAACGCCGCTGTACATTTTAATTGCTATCAAAAAAATAATGATGTTGATCTTTAGTTACTTATGCAAATTCATGCAAAACACAACATTCTGTTTGAGGAGAATGCGGAACTGACTCTACATACTTACCCATCTAGTAATAATAGCATTTTTTGTGTCTATTGGGTTGCAACACCTGTCTATCTTTTCTTATGTTCATTCCTATCTAGCTTAGCCAGATGATTTTAGCTCGTTGTTGGTAAATGATAGAATAAAAAATAATGCTTAAAATCATTACTTATTTATCTATAAATTGTAAGCTACTTTCGTAGGCATTTGTTTAATTCTTGATAACGCCAAGAGCCTGAAAATTAACTTACGAATTTCTTGATTTAGGCATTAACTATAAAACCAAAGGTAAGATAAATACAAAGTTTAACCACGAAACTAAAGCCTATTTCCGGCTAAATATCTCGCTATTGCACAACATTATGGCCATCCATCCATAAGTTCGTTTAGTTCAACTTTAATAAGATAATATATTTCTTCTATATCAACGTGTTCAATCCACGGCCATACCTTCGCTTACCATCAGGCGAGTTGGCGGCCAAACGTAGATATATTGTTTTTTATTTTAAAGAAAGCTTAATCAAGCTTTTTTATTTAATACTCTACTTGGGAATATTTAGATTGATACTGATACAAACTTATTTCAGAAGGCGTAGGTGCAAATAAATTTCACTACCTTCTGTAACTGTACAGATTCGTGGTAATACAATCTACTTTCTTTTTGAATACAATTTCAATGAAACCACACGTAAGAAATTAATTAAAAACCACTTACAAAAGTAAATCCAACTCCAAGTCCGACCACGTACCCCCATCCACCATCTGGAGGTATCAGCCCCTTTTTATCCTCCTTTTTGGGGTTGCCTTCGACATGCGCGAAAGCTTCATCCATTTTCACTAATTTTATTTCCTAATGAGTATTTTAAATAATTTTGTGCAGTTTATTAATTTGAATTCACCATTGTTATTTATTATTATTTTTACCAAAAAATCGTAATTAAATCGAACTCTATCGCATTTTCTTAGCTGCTTTAGGTCGACGCACGTCCTCGCGTTAGGTTCCTACTTCACCAACTGTAAAGTAAGAGCCTGCTCTAGAATGATAGCGTTAGCGTTATGCAGGCTCAATCAGACAAGCCTTCATTCTATTCTAAATTCTAATCTCTTTTTAGGGTTCCGTAACCACAGGGTGTAAACGGGACCCTATTACTATGCTACGCTATCTGTCTACTGTCTGTTCAACGGCTGTATCTTTCGAACCGTAATAGATAGCCAGTTGAAATTTTCACAGAATAACATATGTAATGTGACGGCGGATTAACTAAGAAATTAGTCAAAAAGTCACAACTATAGGGGTCCTCCTTTTTTAATTGTCCATACAACAAACTTAAAAAAACACAAATTTTTGTATTTACTCTAGTGCAGTGGTTCGCAATTAGTGGTACGCGTACCCCTAGCGAAGTACAACGCGAAGTTGCATCAAGGAGTAGGCGACGCGCGACAATATCTTGACCAAGATAATTTTATCAGTATCCCGGTACTTATCAGTATTTCATTTTTTATTTATCATTCCTGCAATAAAGGCTGTGTATTGTGTACATCCTCACAAACTGCGTCTGCACCGGACTGCAAATGGATTTGGTGTGCTTTAGCCGAGCTCGAGGGGTATGCGAGTATGAGGTCTTTCTTGGAGTGGTACGCAAGAAAAACTAATTGGGAACCACTGCTCTAGTGTAATAAAAGCGGCCAAGTGAGCAAGTGTCGGGTAAGTGTGAGTCGTCACTGAGGAGTGAGGATTCCGTACCACCACATAAATTGTCAACTACTAAAGTACGAAAAAGTGGTGCAAAAAGACATCATGCCCAGGCGGTCCCTCATCCAAGTACCGACCGCACCCGGCGTTGCTTAACTTCGGTGATCGAGAAACAGTGGAGAAATTTGTCAGCAACTCGCACTCGGCCAGATTCTTATTATTAGAGTTTGCAGTCAAGTCACGTGATCAGTGACGATATATTTTATTACTAGCTGTTGCCCGCGGCTTCGCTCACGTAGTATTGAAATCTACTTTACTACATCCTGTCTTTTTAGTTTCAGTCTCGCATCCATCCTGTAATCTACTCTACTCCTGTACCACCCTTTCCGCTCCAGTTCTGCATTCACCCCCTAAATCCACTCTACTCCCGTTCCGCTCTTTCCGCTCCTAAGCCGCCTGCCAAGCGTGGGGATTATGGCAAACCCCCCCCCCCCATGACAGGCATTTGTCCCATAATCTTCTCTAATACAGACGGAATCCGTCCCGTAATCCACTTTACTACCTTTCTGCTTTTTTGCAATCCATTCCCGAATCCGTTCCGTAATCCAATCTACTTCAGTCTCACCCTTTCCGATCTAGTCCCGCAGCTGTCCGCTCCACTCCACTCCCATACCGTAATCCAATCTACGCCTATCGCGCCCTTTTCGCTATAGTCCCGCATCTGTCCTGTAATCCACTCTACTTTACTCCCGCCCTTTCCACCTGAATGGTATGCCTACTTTTATAGTATTGCTTAGCACAAAACCAGTTTTTATCTATATAAAACTAAGAACATTAGTGATTAGACCGACTTCAAAATTAGTAAAATACGCATTTCGAGTCAGGCTCGCGCATTGAGGGTTCCGTACTACCATAAAATATAACCATCAGTTATTGTTCAGGCTTAACGCCTCCCAAAATAGTTGAAGCAATTGCAACGCAGTCGCATCTTTAATTTTTTGCTACAGTGACGCTCGAGTATAACACAATTATAACTTGGATCAATGGCGCAAGGGAGAGGTCTATCTACACCCAGCAGTGGGTTGATAAAGGCTGACAATGATGGTGATGATGAATGAACAGAAATTTGTCACTGACTCGCACTTAATCATTATTTATTATTTGTTATTCTTTAGAGGGTGTATTATAATTGTGCCAAGTTTGACGCCTGTACGTATTACCGTTTTTACATTAGAGCTAATACAAAAATTCGTTAAAATAATACGTTTGTTGTTTTCGTTTTTACTTTTTGTCTTTACTAAAACCGTAACATTACATAATTATTATTCTGTAAAAATTTCAACTAACTATCAACTACGGTTCGAAAAATACATCCGTTAAAAGGTAGGACAGACCGACAGCGTAGGTTTAGTAATAGGGTCCCGTTTTCACCCTTTGGGTACGGAACCCTAAAAACCACGTAACTGAGAACCTTTTTTAAAGTCGGTTAATAATACCTGAGACACCGCTCCACCGCAGCACACCATTGTTGAAGGTAGTCTGGAAGAGGTCGGTCATAGTGATAAGGCCGTTTTTTTGTACCCATATTAAATGTAATCTTCTTGGTGTTAATCCTCTTATGGTGTCGATAAAGAGTTATTTTATTATTAATTACCTACTTATTATGTGCAGTATCATGCAGTATGAAGGCACTGCGTGAATTAAATTATGGTCGCGTTATTTTAATTTTATATTATCTCATGAACTGTGCGACTAAACCACATACTGTAAACGGCAAACTTTATCTACATTAAGTACTCCTAATAATGAATTCATTTATTTTTGTAAATATTCATAAGTTAGATTACAAAACTGCATCTAAACATGAGCTTATAATTTTAATTTTAATTCTAAACACAATAACCGGTTATTATCGTTATTGTGGTTTTCTTATAAAAGTTAAATATAAGCTATCGCGGACTTTTTTGTAAAACTTCTTAAGGACTACATTTTTGTCAAACATTGTATTTACTTATCTCAAACCGTTAGGTCAGCGTACGCCGATAAAGAAGCCAATCAGCTTATTTTTCTCCAACATGTTTTAATAATACGGTTATTTAGTGTATAAAATTAACTTTTATCATTATTAAACATAGCCTATAGCACTCAAGAATAGTGCAGCTTTCTAATAGTGAAAGAATTTTTAAAATCGGATCAGTAGTTTTGGAGTTAAAACAGAACAAACAAACTTACAAACTTACAAATTTACAAACTTACAAACTTTACCTCTTTATAAATTAGTGTAGAGTGTAGATACCCTAAAGGGACCTTCTCTTGCTCTAACATAACTTATGAGATTTTTTCTCAGAAAAGAGTCAATTATTCTGTGGAATTTTGTCACTAGGTATGTCATTTGTTTAGATGAGATGTGACATTTTCCAAATACAAAAAAAAAACGTTTTAATAAAATATAATAAACGTACCTACATCTAACACTATCTGTAAGAACTGTAAGAAGGTTTGATCGACAAACCCTCTTTATTTTTTTACTTTTCTTTCAGTAAAGTTGGAGATGCAATAGCCTAATTGATGAACTTATTTATAAAATAGGAAGTAAAGTAAACGAACTAAGGCATTTCCTTAATCATCCATAAATCCAAAGCATTATGTCTCGTAGTATCTAATTACGTACTCGAAACTAGAGTAGGCAGTACTCTGCCCGTAGAGCGTGAAATGGGAAACCCTTGAAATAAGTTAATCCGGCCAAATATAAACGTGTCACGTCCACTCATTTCCTTGTCGTTTCTCAAAATTTTGAGACTTAGGTAGGTACCTAAGAAATAGATCAAGTTATGAATACAAGCAAAAAACGCTTACAAAAAAAAAATTATTTAGTGCGAGGTGCGCTATAGATTAAAAGTCTGCCGAAACCAAAATTTGGCTCTGAGAACCACCTGCTCAGTGTGAATTGTTTCCAATTCTGCATATTTCCATTACAGACTCCAATTTCAACAGATCTCACAGGAACACCGTCAGATTTAGATGCTAGATGACACCTTTTCACCTTATACTCAATGTAAGTACCTACCTAGTACAAAACGTATGATTTAATCAGATAAAAAAAGTAAATCAGCACCAGAGGCCAAAGACCTATCTACCGGCTACTATATTATTATTATTCAGACTTGTTACTTTTTTATCACAAAGGTCACAGACATTTCGTCCAACATGTTGTCAAACATGTTGTGAACTACAATTCAGTAGTAGAACAGGGACGTATTTTCTGTATTGGGTTGTAGTGATACGTAATTTACAAGACTGAAAGCTGAAAGCAAGAAAGCAAACGTCACTTTTGCCCCGCTGCCAGATAATTCAAACAACAAACTTTAAAACTGTTCTCATTGTGTAAAACAAAGCCGTGTTTTAACACGGCTATTAGAAGTTTGCTTTGAATTATTTATTTACACTAAAAACAAAACTAAAAAGCAGTCTCAGTGCTCATCGCTGTCCAGGGGCCTTACGGACAACAGCTATTGCGGCACCTAATCCGCTCAGTTGGAAAATCACGCGAACGTGAACCTTATCGCGCCCAGATACGGTTTGCGGTCGCGTAATTTTCCAACTGAGCGGATTAGGTGTCGCAATTAGCTGTTGTCCGTAAGGCCCCTGGACTCAAACTAAAGGAGGTATAGCATACATGAGAACAAATGCAGCTGATGCGTCGACTCACTTACTAAAAATTTTACTCCGTGATTTAAAAAAATAGCAAAAATATCCAGCTCGCAACAATGGAAAAAAAAACATAAACACGAGACAAATATTATTTAAACGAGTCAAATAAATATTTTGATAGTATGAAACATACAATTTCCAATATCACTAAAGAAATTTCAGTGACAGGTACTTGCAATTTTTTTTTAAATAATAGATAATTGGCAACGATGGCTTGCTCATTTACTTAGTTGATTGTAGTTCTAAGAATATTGTTTTTTCATTTTGGGAATAGATTAGTAGATATTTTTTACAAGAAACCAATAGACGCGTACCTGACTTTAAGTGTAGTAGTCTCTGGAAATTAGAAGTAATCATCATTAATGATATTCCCTCGAGCTGTCCCCATGTTGGCTCTCTTTCAAAATGGAATGTGTTTGTGTCAGTGCCTTTTTTGCTATTCCCTCGAGCTGTCTCCATGTTGACTCTCTTTCAAAATGGAAAGTGTTTGTGCCCACTAGATGGACCGACGACATAGTGAGAGTCGCTGGCATCCAGTGGATGCAAAAGCCAGGCTGTCGTTCAGTGTGGAGGTTAAAGGGGGAGGCCTATATTCAGCAGTGGACGTCTTCTGGCTGATGATGATGATGATGAGATGTCTAATTTGTTTTGAAGGTCATTTTAAGCCATCTTTCTAATGATGACAAGAAATGAATGAAATTCCCCATAGTTTTTATAATAATAGACTTGTACAGTCGATCATCAACGGGGAATAAGTTGATAACTCAACTTATTTTCCGAGTTGTCAACTGATCAGAACAGTTATCAACTTATTCACCATCTAAGTAGAGATTATTAATAGGTAATCAATGTTATTATAATGGCAAAACATATTATTTTTTAATAGAAAACAAAAGAGAACTTTATAAAACTCGCTATTTTGCAATATTTTTTTTTTCTTCATAAAATCAACCTTTATACTACCGCGGGATATTTTGAAACAGAATTTTGGGGTTAATTGGGACAGCTACGTTCAATTTTTTTTTTTTTTTTTTTTGTGGTACTACCCTCCTACATGGTTTGAAAGTACGTCAGGGCGTATAGTAGTTTTACCTAGTCTGTGGGGCGTGCAGGCATGTACGGAATGGTAAACATCATAATTTTGCCCATTGTGTAAGTAGATTATTATGCAATATTAACATTATACTAAAGAAGAACTTGAAAACGCAATTGCAGAAGCAAAATAAAAAATATTTCGTAAAATGTATTACGTACATACCAAAAGAGTATTTGCTGTGCCACCAAGATGATTTGATTTACTTATGAATTCTTTTTAAATCTTTTCTTTATTTGTGTTTTCAAATGATGAGTTTTAGCACAGAAAAGAAAAAAAAAATTGTTTAAATTAGAACGGCTGTCAAGGCATTTTTGTAAGATTTTTTTTGTAGCCAGTTGCACCCATATTAACGAAACGTCAATTATTTGAAATCAGTTAGCAGCAGTGATGCGGACAAAGAACTTTGAGACGTAACCCAAAAAAGTAAGGCCCAAGTTCTTTGGATACGGAGTTCGATGCGTTGACACAAATGAGAATGTTCAAGCAAAACTCTGTCATAATACCTGGCGACAGATTTTCCTTCTCATTTCCGTTCTATTTACTTCTCTTTTCTGTGGTTTTTAGACAAACGAAGAGTGACAGTGAAGAGTGACAGGACACGGAACACTATTACAAAGAGAATATAATAGGGACACTATTACTCCTAGGCTCGGAATCAACGGGAGTAGTGAGTAAAACACTCCTTCAATTTGCCGACGATATTGAGGTCATGGCAGAATCGATGGAAGCCTCAGCATGTTGCTTGGAGGACTCAATCTAGTCGCCCAACAGGTGGGCCATAAGACGAACATGGACAAGACGAAAGTCATGTCAAATATCCATGTTGCCCATCCCAGTATCAGCTGGGAACTTAGTTCTAGAAGTTGTTGACGCGCACGTCTACCCAGAACAAATAGTCCAAATGGGCAGGTCCAACTTCAAGAAAGAGGTAAATCGACGAATTCTACTCGGCTGGGCAGGACAGCGCTTGGTTAATTTCGCAACGTCTTCTCGTCCAAAATACCTCAGTGCCTCAAGACGAAAGTCTCCAACCAGTGTGTTTTGGCAGCGATGAGCTACGGCACTGAAGCGTGGTATCTCACTATGGGACTCATTTGCAAGCTCAAAGTCGCACAACGAGCTATGGAGAAGGCTATGCTTGGGGTTAAGCGCTGAAGTCAGATAACTTGCAAAAGAGTTCTACAAATTACCGTAGCGCTAGTATCGCAGTCAAGTTTCGCAGCAAAACTATGGCGCTTACACATGCAGTCGTGCGTTTTGCATTATAAATTATAGGTAAATAGGCTTGCGCTTGGCCGCCAACTCGCCTGATGTTAAGCGATGATGCGGCCTACGATGGAGCACGATTGCCTATAGTAAACGCATTACCATTTGAGTCGTCAGGTCATAAATCATTGTCTATCTCGCTCGCACCCAGATATCATGTTATGTCCATCTCGCTCGCACTTACAGGTCTTATGGTATGACGTTTATGGCCCTATGACTCAGTTGGTAACGCGGTGACTATAGAAGAAACCTATTCACTCTACTACTCACTACTACTACTACACTCTACTTCTATATTTAAGGTATTTCTCATATTTTTCGAAAAGTATCGTAATGTAAAATGAACCTTTACGGTTGCCTCCATAATTATGAAATTTGTAATTATTAAGATATCGTAGACATAATTTAGTAAAAAGGTATTTCAATGATTCCAAATAAAAGAGGAAGAGAAGTGCAAATCAGTGTTACCTACATTAATTTTTTTTTACAATTAGCGAAAAGTCTTAATCCTGTTCAAATTATTAAGGATTCATAAATATAAAAATTAATTTTGATATGGCACCATTTTTATAATTTTAAACTAGTCATTGGAGTAAACAAACCAAAACTAAAATAACACAATTGCAAAAAGTGGGAAAAGAGAGCCTTCATCATCATCATCATCATCAGCCAGAAGACGTTCACTGCTGAACATAGACCTCCCCCTTTAACCTCCACACTGAACGACAGCCTGCCTTTTGCATCCACTGGATGCCCGCGACTCTTACAATGTCGTCGGTCCATCTAGTGGGAGGCCTCCCTACGCTGCGTCTTCCGGTTCGTGGTCTCCACTCCAGAACCTTTCTTCCCCATCGGTTATTGGTTCTTCGAGCGATGTGGCCTGCCCATTGCCACTTCAACTTGCAAATGTTAACAGCTATGTCGGTGACTCTGGTTCTTTGGCGAATATCCACGTTTCGGATTTAATAGCGCAAAGAAACTCCGAGCATAACTCTCTCCATTGCCCGCTGAGTGACTCTGAGTTTTCCAAAAGGCCAACATTTAAGGACCGGTCAAAAAGGGCCTTAATGTAAGATAGAAATAAGCATGGATAACTAGTTGTGGTAGAGCACCTAATTCCGTTACTAGACTTGGCGATGCGTTGTTTGTCACGTTTTGTAAAACTCGATTGAGCCTATTACTTATATCAGATTCAGATTAAGTTAGGTATTTATGAATTTAAAATAGGTAAGTTTTATAAGATCTAGATAATATTCGAATCATTACGATTTATTCAAACCATTTCGAGTTTTTAATTTGTTTTTCTGGCCTTCAGCAGAACTGGATTTATGACGTACCTACCTAAAGCAAGAGCCTTACGGCGAATAACTTACGCGGTATCAAACTAACGTTAAAACAGCGTAGTTCGGAAATACACGCGAACGTGAACCTTAACGCGCCCAGATAAGGTTGGCGGTCGCGCAACATATTTTCATCACCAAAACTGGATTGCTTTAAACAGTCAGCCGTAAGGCCCCTGTTAACATAAATTAGGTATTTATTATAATATATTAACGGAGATGCTAACTGTATAGATTCGTAAAAATACCTGCGAGCTACCTGAAGGCCTAATTAATAAGAAAGATACTTCGTTTATGGAAATAGTTGGTGGCCAAACGTTAACTATAAAGAGGAAAGATTTGTATGTGAGTATAATGTTTGTAACGAATTGGCTCAAAAAGCACTGGACCGATTTCGATTCGATAAAAATTCTTTCACCATTTGAATGCTACATTATCACTGATTAATATAGGCTATTTTAATAGGCTATGTAACTATACCCGTGCGGAGCCGGGGCGGACCGCTAGTTCTATGTAAAAAAATAGTTAAAGATTTAAGGCTTAATACAAAATTAACAACTTTATATGTGACAGAGCCTCTTTTCACAAACATCGAACCATCGGAAGATCATCGAACTACGGCAGTCGGACAGAATGGAATAAACGAAAAAATGTGAGAGGGTTTAGTTTTAGCAAAATAAAAATAACCGCATTGCAGTATTTAAAACTGTATTTACTACAATAACTACGACATTTAGCCGTTAATATAATAATTTACAGATTTATATAAAAATAACATGTATAATGATACTAAAAATACCTCTAGCATCGGTCATTCAAACTAAAAACAATCATTAAAATGCAATGTACTAAGAAAACATTCATTTATTACTCTCGTGGCTTGTACTTCATTTCCTTTATTGGCACACAAATAATATCAGGGGGTTTACTAATTCAAACGATATATCTTTTCGATAATAGTAAAAATAAAATGTTATAGAGATATTAAAATTGTACTGAATTATTATTGTCGAACTCCCCTATACAAACATTTACTTGTCATGTAGATATTGAGCTGTAGCGTTACAGTTTGAATACTTCTTTTCATAAATTATAAATAAGAAATAAAGAGGACTCTCAAAATGTTAACAATAAGGGCCGATTTTTGAATCCGCAGTTAACCGGTCAAATCAATAAATTTATCTGTCCATTTAACCACCGACTAAAAGCTTTAGATTTTTCAATGCTCTGTTACCGATCAGCTATCTGTGGATTTTTGTTACTATCTTCACACTAATCCCGTGTGACAGAGAACCAGTTACGCAAATTTGCTGATGATAGAGAGAGATAGCAACTATTTCCAACCGTTTGATGTTGGTTTTGACGCGTAAAAATTACCACAAGATAAGAGTTTTGCCGCTAACGTGGAGAAAACATGTCGGCTCGTTGTATAAAAGAAAGACAAAGACCGCAAAATCAAATGTAAATGTACAAACGTCAAAAACTTCATTTATTCCACAGATAAGCTGTTAACTAAGGCATGAAGAGACAGTTAAATTAACTCCTCAGTTACAGGTTTTAATTCGCAGATAACCTCTGAGTATTAAAAATTCGAAATCATGCTATCAATGGAATAAATCCTTTGAATAAATCCAATCTGATTCTTAAACTGAGGATTGAAAAATTGGCCCTAAGTATTGCAATTTTTATCAGTAAATTTCGCCACGTATTACTTTACATTATACGTCAATAGATTAAAATAGTGAAACAGAGGATCAAAGTAACGTTAAGTACTATTTTACTAAACATACAACATTTTTATAAAATGTTAGTAAGTACTCGATAGGTATAATTAAGTATTATTTGGTCAATAAAATCACACAATCAAAAAGCACGACACAGCATCTTGGAAGACGGAAATCACATACTACATAGGATTATTCACCAAAACACCAAATTATAAGGTACAAAGTGCTTTGTCCTCGATCGAAGGAGCTGAATCGAAATAAACAACTGGACTTTAAAATAGTTTTAGTTGAAACTGGTTTTCGACTTTTGAGCTTATATAATTAGCATGACGGCATAAGAAAAATAATAATAATAAGAGAGCATAAATGATGTCACGTCCGTCACGGCATACGAGACGGTTAACTGCCAAGGCGCGCCAATATGTTTCACATCAAGATTTGGCCGTCACGGTACGCCCGGCAGATGTGACACATGACGGCATAAGATAATCAACCAACCAAAAATTTTAAGCACCATCCTACTATTATTATAAAAGCGACTGTCTCTCTATCTGTTTGCTTACTTTTCACGACTTAACGACTAGTCCGTACTTAACGAAATTTGGCAGGAAGATAATCACTATCTTCTAAATATAAATTTAAATTAATGAAAAAAATAATTAATAAATTTCGTCATCTGCACACTATCAGATTGTGTGCATCGTGATAACGGACATAGGATACTTTCCACCCTAAATGCGGAAAACTGGATAAAAGCTGTTTACACCGCGAGAAACAGCTAGTCACTTCATTTTTTTTTTTAAATTAAATCTCTAGAAAATAAAATTTATTCCCATCTGCCCGTATAGCCACCTCAATATGTTGACAGAGAGCAAAAATTGTATAGGACAATTGCCAATAACCGCGAAATCAGATAGGATTGAACCTAGACACTAGAGTCAAAAACCAATTTCAAACGCACCATGTCTAGAAGACTTCATAGTTTTCAATCGACTCCCTTCTCTTTTCTACCAATTCAAGACCATTTTAACATAATCCACAAATTTAAAACATCCTACAAACCTCTATATAATAATAAAAATAAATTTAAGCCACACTGAAGCCTTACGGCTACATGTTTTAAGCGATTAAGCAGTGCAAGTACTGTTCTTCGACGATCGCAACTGTCAAATTTGACGATCGATAAAGAACGGTACCTGCACTGTTGTTTAAGTGATGCGAAAATTTGCACCACCTCAAACCGTATCTCCACATGCTAAGGTTTACGTTTGCGTGATTTTCCGCATTGCGCTGTTTCGAGCCCGCATTAAGAAGTAGCCGAAAGGTCCCTGATCTGAATAAATATCATGTATGCACAGTCTGTTTCTTTTTAAATGTCAAATTATGTGAACAAACATAATTTTTTCGACCAATAGCAGCTCTGAGTTTCCTCGCTGGTGATTATCATTGGTTTTCGGCCATATTTATTTAAATTTGTAGACATATTAAAAGTAAAAGACTGTTGTACACGCAAATATGGCGCAGGTTAGAGAGATTTAAGTACATGAGAGAGATATTTTTGTCATTTGAAACAATATTTTCAACAAGGTACGATACCCTTCGTTGATTTGACGTATTGACATAGTCTAGATCGGTATCCATTAGAGTGGTTTTAAGTCAAATTAAGAACTACCAGAATTTTCCCTCTATATGGTGTTGTAATCCTTGCTTCTTGCCAATTTTCATGATTCTAGATCAACGGGAAGTGCCTTAGAGGTTTTGACTCCTTTGCGAGTTTCAAAATATGCGGCATGAATGGCCGTATCTTTTGATGGCGTTGACTTAGAAGAAAGTATTTTTTTCCACAGCTCCAAGGGATAGCAGACGTGAGTATTTGATACCTTTTAATTTCAACTTTATACATTCACGCGTTCCTCAGAAAAAGCATCTTGACAGACACACAGACGGCCAGCAAAGTGATCCTGTAAGGGTTCCTTCTTTTACTTTTGGAGTTGGATCCCTAAAAATTATAATTACAAATTTGTTCACGATTATTGCCGCCTGTCGCTAGTAGCGCTAATGTCCATGTCTGTCTTCGTTTGCTATTTTATTGGATTTTTGCTACGGGGGATGACCATAATAGCCAAGTTCGTATTGTCAAAACGAATAAGCACAGCACGGCGAATGTCAGATGCTGAATACTTGAGGCAGTGTTTGAGAGGGAGAACGAAAGAGAGAAAGAGGGATGATCAATAAGAATCAGGGTAATTATATCACTTCGTCTGTGGATTAGGCAAGGCCTCCAATATATCCGAGAGCTTAAGTGTTTAAAATTCAGTAGAGAGCTATGAGATAAAAACACCGATCTAGAATATTATTACGTATGTATACGAGGTAACGCGGAAAGGGTTTACCAAGCCGAAAGGGGTCCAGAAATACCTATCATAGAAAATGGTCGACAACGGTCGCAAAAGTATGGAACAGCTAATATTTTTTTCGTGATTTTAGGGTTGGCCCCATATCAAAAGTTTTTCATAATGATAGGTGTTATAGACCCCTTTCGTTTTAGTTCACCCTTTCCGCGTCATTCTGTATAGTGTAGACCAAGGCGGCAAGCAACAAATTGCTTAGTTAAGTATACATAGTTGATTTTACAATAAAATCAATTGATTCAATATAATATTAACAAAGGGTTAAGTATTCTACGAAAATAAATAACTAAAACAGTAATTGTAAAGTGGCATCATAAATAATAGCACCCTTATTAATAAACTTGGAACAGTTATGCCGTGTTGACCGACTGTTGATGTTGACCGTGTTGTCATTTAAGATTGAGTTCAAAAAAAAAACACAGTAACTATTTCAAGGCTACCTAGTTTAGTAATAGAGGGTAAATACGAGTAGGTACATATTTTTTTCAAATAAGGCCGCGGTAGCCCTTTTGGGAGACCGCTATACTTGAAGGCTTGAGGTCACGGGTTCAAACCCCGGGCCCGTACCAATGAGCACTTTGGAGTTTATGTACGGATTTTCATACCACTGGCTTTTCGGTGAAGGAAAACATCGTGAGGAAACCTGCATATGTACAGAGAAGGAATTCAATGGCGTATGTGAATCCACCAATCCGCAATGGGCTAGCGTGGTGGATATGCCCCAATCATCCTTTCGGGGGTAGGCTAAAAGTCCAGCAGTGGACTGTTAAAAAAGGCTGATTATGATGACATAATTTTTCATTGTATTTCTCACAGTAGGACAGAGAAGGCATATACACATCACACACATCATCAGCCATTAAATGTCCACTGCTGAACAAGGCCTCCCTCTAAGAGAGAGAAGGCATAACGATGTTTTTCTTCATAGCAAAGCGTGAATATGTTCTACCTTGAGATAGAAGGTGGGCGCACTTTATCACATACAATGTGGCGACATCTTTGTCGAGTAGTAGTAAATTAATATTAAAAAATCGTTTTTTGTATGACCCTTAACAGTTGAGGTATATATTAATGGTATATTTGTCATAACAATGCCATAACATTGTATTGTCACCGAACTTATATAAGTATGCCAAATTTCAGATCACAGTTGCGGATAACTGTAATTCAGTTGCAAGATGTGTCTCACACATACGTACGTGTACGTACATTCACACATACTAACAGGGCAAGATGAATAAAAGCTGGTAAAAACCATGGTATAATAATATACTCCGCCAGGTATAACACTCCGAGAAATAATGTGACGTGGGCATCCCGCAATGATGTCATTAATGTCATGGATACACGTACACGTGCATAAACAAGAGCAGAATAAGTAATTTACAACAAGTTCGAGACAGATTACGATACACGAAACAATGGCGGACTCTCTATGATATTCTGTGTTAACAGTAGCGTGAAATTATAACTCCCCATTATTCGTATATTACCTGTGGGAATCCAGTAAATCAATGTGGTTTTGATAAAATTGTGTTTAATACATTCAATTCGTGCTTAACTTGCTTGAGCGGACAAACCAAATGACAATTGAAATGCTTTTTGTATTTAATTTAATAGATTATTAAAAAAGTTGTTTCCCAGTATCTGTTTGTTACAATAAAGTGGCAACTGGACAGTGACGTCATTGCGGTACAACTACGAGAGTGCTAGACCTTGTTTTCTTGGATCATGGTAAAATCATACGTATAAACATGGTTAATGCATATACGGTTTTACTTATAAACGTTACTTAATTTAAGCAAAGTTTAAAATTGCTCTGTCTTATTTTCACCTGTGACAATTTCCGTCAAAAATATGGTGACAGCAATTTTAAGCATTGCTTAACTTTTAAGAAGACCGATAATGTAGCGTCTTTCTTTTTTAAACATTTCACTACAGAAACAAAAGATGGCGCTGCTAGTTAGAAGGCAAGTCAAACTGATCAAGGTGCTAATGCCCTCTCTGTTTTTAATCTGTGGTATTTCTAGTGCTACTTGAAATGCATTCGAAATTCCTATAATGCAATTATTTTTATAGTTCGAATTACTACATCTAATTCTATGTAAACTTTCTAAAAGTGTTTGGAGTCCCGATTTATTAGGTGGACAAAATATTTCCAGCCTTGAAATCGACTGATGCCTACGCGCACGCTAAAAGAAACTCTTAATATTTTTATCTCTATACAATAGGCATGATGTAATTTTTTTTTATTACTATATAAAAAAGCTTATCATAAATAAGCCCATCAACAAAAACAAAATTAAAATTTGTCCAAAAATAAATTATTTATTTAAGTATTTCAATTTCATGATATATAGACAGCACACTATACTGAGCTATGACGTCACTCCTCAGGCGCGCTATACAAATGCTGTACTAACACACGCTTTGTGAGAAAGGGACAGAGTATCCCTTCTCTATCCCCACATAAAACTTTAAACGCTCATATCTAAGATATTTATCAGCCAAATTAATTTATTTTTTCAGTGTGTGTAATGTATTTAGTTATATTTATGGCTCGGCCTGTTATTTTTAATAAATTATACATTAGGACAAATGCCTATTGCAATATAAAAGCGATTTGGAGGCGTTACTGGGCTAGTTTTTAATCAATTTGATTGAAGAGGTAAATTTCTTAAAATATTCATAATAAAAATCGTGAACGCAATCAGCAGTCGATTCCAGCCTTTAAGATCTAAAAATATGTCTACAAAAACTTTTCGATACAACAGCCATCTAAAAATATGTATTGAAAATCAATGTCTAAAAGGTTTACGAGCTAATGTAACCATAGAACTATAAACTGTACATGTTCTATGTTACCCAGTCACTGGTGAGAATTAGTATTTGGGAGCTAATTTACGAAAAGCCGCAACGGCGAAGAAAGAGCATTGGAATGTAAAGCTTATATCGTATTACGCAAAATAAAAATTCTATTGACAAAGTCGGACGCTTAGGACTAAAAACCACAAAAGCGACGTCGTTACTATATGTTTGCCATTTAAAATTCTACTGTACGTAACACGATATAAAGTTCATATTTCCGTGCATTTTTATACATGCGTCGAGCGGAATCTTTCGAAGTGTTATTTGAAATTGTGCTATAAGAAATAATACTTTAGGTTCACATTTTAATGTCTTTTGCCGCCGCTGTGGCTATTCGTAATTAACATCATCCCTTTGACACATAGAAATGGAAGATCTCGCTAAATAGTCAGTGGTGTATAATTTTGTCATGATTAAAAAAATTCAAGCCTACATCGACTTGGCCATGCTTTGGAGATAAATTCTAACGAAATATAAACTTATTTTTCCTTCTATAAGGTCAAATTTTCTTTGATATGACTGATATGAAATCCTGCAAGTAAAAGTTCACAGTATGGCATTTAAAATTATTCATATTTCAATGTTCGGGTCCGGCAAGACAAAGGTCTAAAGCCTTTTAGTGTTTAAAAAAAATACTTTAAAACGCGAGAATTTATCTCCACAGCTGACGAATAAGCTACACATAGCTTTAAAACATGTCTAAATATTGATATAACTGATAAAACAACATTTAAATTGGGCGTGGATGCAAGTTTGACAAAAAAAAAACATGTGTTCACTATAAAACAAACCCTATGTTTTATGGCAAAACACGCATTTTCCTTTGTCAAATTGTATTTAACACCCTTTCAACAACAACACAGTGCTTATTGCACCATCAGCTATATTTGGACGACTTTCCTTCTCCTTGTGAACGCGAGCGCGTATTCGATGCCCCATACGAGCACGCACGACATTATCATCGCGTTCTGTACGTGGATGCAGATTGAAAAGCTGTTCGTATAGTCTCGTACGTAACCTAGAAATAGAGAAAAAAAAATAAGACAACTGTGGGCTTTTTGGAAAAACTCAGAGTCACACAGCGGGTAATGGAGAGAGTTATGCTCGGAGTTTCTTTGCGCAATAGAATCCGAACCGTGGATAGAACCAGAGTCACCGACATAGCTGTTAAAATTTGCGAGTTGAAGTGGCAGTGGGCAGGCCACATCGCTCGAAGAACCGATAACCGATGGGGAAGAAAGGTTCTTGAGTGGAGACCACGAACCAGAAGACGCAGCGTAGGTAGGCCTCCCACTAGATGGACCGACATTGTGAGAGTCGCGGGCATCCAGTGGATGCAAAAGTTAGCCTGTCGTTCAGTGTGGAGGTTAAAGGGGGAGGCCTATGCAGCAGTGGACGTCTTCCGGCTGGTGATGATGATCAAAATAACAGAGCGCAGCTAGTGACATTTTGTTCCATGTTTTTTTTATTTTATTTATAGAATAAGTGGCAAACAAGCTACGGGCCAACATACACTACTTACAATACCCGGGGCATTGTCGGTGCGTTACCTACCTTTGAGAACTCTATTCACCCTTCGTTTGAAGCAGTCCAAATTATACTTCGGAGGAAAAACCGAAGGTGGTAAGCCATTCCACAACTTAAAGGTACGTGGCAGAAACAATCGATCAAATCGAACAGCGCGAGACTTTCACGCATCTATAATGTCATCTTCATCATCATCATCATCCAGAAGACGTCCACTGCTGAACATAGGCCTCCCCCTTTAACCTCCACACTGAACGACAGCTTGCCTTTTGCATCCACTGGATGCCCGCAACTCAGCATCTATAATGTTCGGATGGCATTTCTGGCGATGGCGGCCGGTTCGGTGGTAAAACCGGGATGGAAAAGGTCAAAAAGTTCATCAGAGCATTCCCCGATAAATGTGTGAGTCAGTCGACCAGTAGCGCAATAGCCTACAAAGTAATAAAGCTCACCAATAATGGGTCCGATAAGAACGACGAGCACGCCCTTGCTGACCATATGCAGGCCGAAGGCGGCGGGCAGCTTCTCCAAGGGACAGTACTCCGAGATGGTGAGGGTGAAGTTACTGAGACACATGCCTCGGAAGAACCCGCATATCGACAGCCACACCATCAGCGGGATCCACTCTGACTGCTCTGCTAGCACTGCAAATAGGAACATTCATCATCATTATCAGCCTTTCATGTTCCCACTGCTGGAACCAATGACGATATAAATTATCTATTAAATATCTGACTTAGCGGTAAGAAATCGTAGAGACCAAAACAAAACGCTCCCTCAGCCCCCGCCAAGTTAGAGCGACGATGTATTTTGCCACGCTAGAGTCAGGACGCCCGCGGGGGGGGGGTGCAACGACAAAAACGAACATAGGTCCGACCTCGATGACGCCTGGCGCGGTACTGAACGCGGTGCGCGCAAATTCTCGCGACCTTGTTACGGTTTTAATTTCACAAAAAAACGAAACTATTCACTATCAAAATTCTATCCAAAAAAAAAATTAATTGCATTTCAATACATGCAATTTCCAGATTGTTACGAACTTTCATTAGAGCATAAAACGTTAAAAATAAACTGAATCGACTTTGTTTCAGATTTTTTTTGATCGAGGAAAGTTTATTCTATCGTGTTTTGAACCAAATCATAAACTCAAACACAGATGTATCTGTGACATGTATTTTTTTCCACCTCAAATATTGTAATTTAACTGAATAAAATTGATTTAAAACCGTCAAATTTGGTATAAGAGGCTCTTAATGAACCACAGTATAATGTGTATTGGACCGACTATCTACAACACTGTGCCGAATTCAATAAGGGATCTAAAATCTACTCAATTTAAAACAAAACTAAAAAAACTTTTAGTCGAGAAATGTTATTACAAAGTTAGTGATTTTATAAATGATAAATTTTAGTAATGACTGCAGTAAGTAGGTCAATTTGATATCATACAATTAAAGTACTGTCTATCTGTTAACTATTTAAATTAATAACATCATAATTATCTGAACTTTTGAAATTATTTCGACAGTTAATTTAATTAATACCTACTTTTTTATATAAATAATTCTTACGGTATTTTTATACCATCTCTCTAGATTTGTACGCCTACAAACTAGGCAAAACATGATACAAAGTGACTAATATTTTAAGAGAATCAGAATACATTTATTGCAATAACTGTGTACAAAAGCACCTATTGTGCATGCGTTTTTAAATGTATATGATTTACTCGTGTTTTGTGCAAATAAATTATCTTTATCTTAGGCTGGAACACAGGGTCAGACAGAGATGGTGGGCCCTAATCCACTAAACTGGCCCAGTTTTTTGTTTTTTCTCGTTGTTGGATGTCATGTCTTAAATATTTAATTATGTTAAAAAACAAATGAGTTACGAGTATTTTAATTTCATGCTAGACAGAGAGCGTACTATAGCAAGTTATGACGTCAAGCATTGCGCGCGCCCCACAAATGCTGTACTAACACACGCTTTGCGGGAAAGGGACAGAGCATCCCCGCTACATCCCCACCAAAAACTTTAAACTCTTACCTATATATCAGAAATGTATAAGCCAATTTAAATTTCTTTTTCAGTATGTGTGATGTATTTAATTATATATCCTTCACCAAGCCTGTTATCTCTACATAGTATAAATTAAAGTCGCTTTCCGCGTGTGTCTGTATGTATGTATGGCCTCTAACTCTTCCTAAACCACGCAACGGATTTTGATGCGGTTTTCACCATCAGTTAGATAAATTTTCAAGGAAGGTTTATATATATAACTAGCGACCCGCCCCGGCTTCGCACGTAAATTACACCCGTGCGAAGCCGGACGGGCGGGTCGCTAGTTTGTAATAAATTAAGGTTACGTCATGCATTTTATGGCCCCCTTTCAAAATAGGTTAACCAGCCAACAAGTTCCATTTGACCTCAACTAACCATGATACCACTGGCTTTTCGGTGAAGGAAAAGATCGTGAGGAAACCTGCATAAGTACAGAGAAGGAATTCAATGGCGTATGTGAATCCACCAATCCGCACTGGGCCAGCGTGGTGGATATGGCCCAATCACCCTTTCGGGGGTAGGCTAAAAGTCCAGCAGTGGACTGTTAAAAAGGCTGATTATGAACCATGGTACTAGATAAGTATGATAAATAAACTCACCAGATCTCGTCGCAGCCAAAAAGAAAGCCGACACGAAGAATATCATCTTCTTCGATATAGTCGTTCTATCGAATATTGGCGGCAGAATCAACCGCACCAGGATATCGGTAATCGCAGTCATCGACAAGCAAAACGCCGTGTCGTTCATATTATACCCCAAACTCCTTATAAAGAATGGCGTCAACATCCTAAATTGCAGCTCGCCGCTCCAAAACAACGACAAGCCGAGTAAAAGGTTCAAAAATGACCAGTCTTTCAGTAAATCTAAGTCCATGAGATCTATAAACTTTCTAAGGAATCCTTTCTCTTTTTTCTTGTCTGGTTCGGATTTCTTTATGGCTTTCATTTGTAAGGCGCCCTCGTCTGCCTTCTGAAAGAAAGAAAAAAACGTGGACTTTATTTACACTATAATGTCGTTGCAGGCAAATAGGATTTTATTTGACACATGCAAAATGTATGACGATGCGATGCCGAGACACACATAATACGATTCCGTCAAGTCCTTATTGCAGCCTAGGCCAATATACCACTTTTCTTGAACATCGAGAATATTAACAGAAATACAATACAACAGTAATAAACCAATATAAAATATCTAAATGTGTAAATATCGAGTGTTTGCTATTTCTAAGTAAAATTAAGGTTATGGTATACTACCAACGCACCCCGGCTTTGCACGGGTTTTAGTAAGGATCCCTATAAAAAAATATAGCCTATGTCACCCGGGGATAGTGTAGCTTCCCAACAGTGCAAGAATTATTTAAATCGGTTCAGTAGTTTCGGAGCCTATTCAATGCAAACAAACAATCAAATCTTTCCTATTTTAACCGACTTCCAAAAGGAGGAGGTTATCAATTCAACTGTATGTTTTTTTTTATGTATGTTACGCGATTACTACGCCAATTTCGAACTGTTTTTGATGATTCTTTTTTTGGTTGGTAGGTCATAATTATCTCATAGGTGGTCCCATAATTATTTTTATCGACATTGATTCAGCGCTTTTTGAAAAATCTACAAAAACATGACGATAAGCAACGAATTCAATGTACCTACATTGTACAGTGCCACCAACTTAGCTGTTAAGGTGGTCAAAATTGGAACTACAGTTATTTCTTGGTGAATTTCATACTTTGTTCTCCACTAGCGACGCTGTCAACTGAACAGCAAACATAGAGGAACTGTTCCTAGAACAGAACTTCAAAAAAACAAAGAAGTGTCTCCATGGCGACCGGGCCCTGTTATTTTTCGTTAAATTTTTCATGACCATGGATACAAAGTATTTCAGTCGTAATATTAAACAATATTTTCTACTTTTTAGTTTCAGTTTGTAAATGTAGGTATGGTCATGAAGTCGGTTATTTTTTTTCTAAAAATTATTATTAATATTAGTATAGATTACTTCTGTCACATCGCTCGAAGAACCGATAACCGATGGGGAAGAAAGGTTCTTGAGTGTAGACCACGAACCGGAAGACGCAGCGTAGGTAGGCCTCCCCTAGATGGACCGACGAAATAGTGAGAGTCGCGGGCATCCAGTGGATGCAAAAGGCAGGCTGTCGTTAAAGGGGGAGGCCTATGTTCAGCAGTGGACGTCCTCTGGCTGATGATGATGGTGATGATATTAAAATTTGAGCACAATGATGAGGATAACGGACCACTTTCGGCTTAGTACACCCTTTCCGCGTAACTCTGTATATATTATACCAAAGATGGCAAACAAGCAGACGGGTCGCCTGATGGTAAGCAGTCACCGTCGCCTATGGCTACTTGTAACACCAGAGACATCACAAATACATTGCCGACCTCCTTTAAGACTGTATTAACTCGCCTTATAAAGAACTCAATGTTGTAGCTTTTCTGAAACGCCGCGGTTTATCGTGGTGATAAACCATGGAGGTTTCTTTGTGACAGTTAGCAAGTAAAATGTATGTAGCTTATGTATTTTTTTTAAACACAGCTGAATGTAGCTCATTCCACATTTTTCATTTTGATACGTACCACGTCAAGGTAGAGCTGCAGGTAGCTTCCAGTGAAGTCCATGTTGGATATATTGGAGATGACGGAAAACTTCCTGCGGCGCGCGGCCTCGCTCATGCTGCCACTGGAGGTGACACGCGGCATCATGCCTACAGACGCTGCGCTCGTGAGTCCGGAGTACAGCTTGGAGTTCGCATTCTTCTCGAACTCTTGCAGAGGTTTGTCGCAAGTTTTCGCGCGGGTTAACCCTGCAAATTGGTATATGATAGCTTTAGCCATGTGCCATCGTTATGTACCATGATATCGGGAAAAATCTAAAAAGACAGGACCGGTGGTTTTTCCCGATATTTTGGTAAATAACAACAATAAAGTATACCAACAAATAATAAATAAAGGCCAAGTGCAAGTCGGTGACAAATTTCTGTTCATTATCAAGTTATAATTGCGTTATACTCGAGCGCCTGTAGCAAAATAATTAACTGTGGCTTCGTAGCAATAATACAATAGCAATAGCTTCGACTATTTTAGAAGCCGTTATATTAACTGGAAATTCGGTTACTTGGACGACCTTGTTGAATTTCATGATGGTAAGTAACCCTCAGTGCGCGAGCCCGACTCACACTTGGCCGGTTTATTATGTACAATATATATACTAGATATCACCTTCAATAATCTTGTGAATTTCACTAATGAATAGTCAAAATTGGCATTGAATCTGCAGGCCTAGCACGGGCCGTGGACAAATTGTCTTTCCACCGTTTTTATCCCGCGAGAAAAAGACAAACGTATCCATATTCTAGCTTTGTCGCGTCTATAGGCGTGGATAAAAACGGTGGAAAAACAATTTATCTACAGCCCATGCTAGGCCTGCTACGAGGTAATCTTACCTATGGTCCTTACTGAAGGATGGTTCACAGCCGTAAAAGACCGCTGCGTCGTCAGCTTGGGCAGCTTGTTGGGAAGGGTGACTAGTGGGTTTATTTCAAACTTGTCTTCATTTTCCTCGTCGCTCTCTAATATACACTCCATTTCCTGGAAAACAATGAACAAACAGGATGAAACTACATTAATAAATTATTTAAAGTTGGACTGGACTCAGTTCTCGGAGGTACTGCATGGTCGGATTATTTTAGAAATTTAATGACATTTTTCATTTTAGTAGTTTCATGGTTTTAACTAACCAATGACGATATGCGCGATCAAGTGGTTATAATTGTTATCGAATAATTGTATCTAACGGATCTACAATAATTATATTCGTGACATTTTTGCACACACGGTCATGTGACCCTAAACTAAGCAAAGCTTGTGATATGGCTGCCAGAGACTGATATACATATATAGTTTTAAATACATAGTTAACTAGATATTAACAACCAGATATAGAACAAACACACATGTTCCAAAATAAAGACTTCAATTATTTTTCAGAATTTTATTATTTAGGGCTAGCAAATCAATGCGATAATGTATTTTAATAAGTGGCCAATAGCGTGTCCAGACACAAATATGGTAGGGTTCCATAGCCAAAGCCATAATACAAAATTGTGGTCACATGTATAGTTCAGAAATTGTAGGTTAGAAATTTTCAGAGATGTATAATCCCGATATTACATATACTTAATTTTTATGGTGTAGCCAGAGATAATACACTTGGGAAACCTTCTTTGTTAAGACAATTTTAAGAAAAGGTCAATGACCTTTTACCCAGATAACGTCTTTAATTTACTACAGTTTTATCGCTTTTACACAAAAAGTTATGGTCACAAAATGTCAGAAATAATTTTAAACAAAGGTTTTCAGGTAAAAATAAAGGTTATGGGCATGACAAATAACAAGTTTTTATGTCTAATAGTAAAAAAATGCAGGGCGGGCAATTTTATGAAATTTTGGCGGGCCATACTTCGCAAAGAATGCTATGCATAAAAACTATGTATTCTACATTTTAAAAGACCTAATTCAAAAAAAAAGGTTCCTAAAGGGTGTAGCGATAAAAATATGTACCAGAGCCAACCCATTTTTTTTTTTTACACTTTTAAAATCGAAATCGATACCAAAACTGTAACCGTGCAAAGTTTCTTGCACTAACCTAAATAATTATATAAGTTAGAAGGTTCTAAAGGATTAGGACCGATGTAAATTATGCTTAAAATTGCTGTCTCTTTTTAGCGCGTGAAGATTTGCGTAGACGAGAAGTTGACAAAACAGTTTCACCTATTTTAATTAAGGCCGCAAACGGTTAAAATATTTACGACGCAACAAAAAAGGACGCAACAACAAAATCTATTAAGCGTCATTTGTACGTTCAAGCTCTTCTTGGAATAAAAATATTCTGATCAGCAATTCATTATATTGTGAAACTCAGCAAGAAAGTTAAGAACCAGTCACGATGTATTCAAAACCACGCGACATGTTTGCAAGAAACTATAAACCAATTTAAGCGTCACTTCAGAAGCCATATAATTCTCAACGCGTTTCACAAAGCAGTTCTTGGCATACGATAATATATTTATCCAATTCCTTAGCAAGAATCTATCTTGTCTATTTTCTACAAATTTTAAGGATGATTAAAAGAACAACAAAAGCGTGACCAAAATGAGAGATACAAATTAGAGGAAAAAAATACGAGCTTAATAAATTCTAATTTCGGATACTTTAAATTCAAACTAATTTTAATATGTATTCATTCTTTTTTTTAAATACAAACATGTTCTTATTTGTTTTATCTGCTTATATAGCGCATAGCGTATCTATGAAAATTCATTTCGTTTCAGCCAATAATGTTATCTCATTGGTTCCAGCACTTTGTTTCAGCATCGTGTTGCAAATGTGACACTATTGTTGTTGTGTTATCTATATACGCCAATTTAAGTGACAAAGACGAAGGAGTTTGTCTTTAATTTCATGCAAAACAAAAAGTATTTAGCACCCCCAATATAACATGGTGTGCTATCATTGATATAATAACCCTAATGTCAGAATGCTGCTTAGAGTTCTGGTTATGGGTTTCTGATTATGGCGTTACGATTGTTCTTCAAATAGCACGTTCCGAATCATCGCCAACAGCGGCAACGATGCTAACCAACCCAGCACGCAAAATCTTTATGCAGTGTTGGTTCTCGCTAGCGCTGTTGACGTCATTGGTGATGTTGGCGTGATTCGGAACGCGACCTTACAAAAACATACAACCGCATGGCAATGGTTAGTACCATTGCCATAATGTAAATGTAGCCTCGCGTCAGACTTTGTACCTATTTCCAAAACTTTTGTTTTCATATTCTAATAACCAGTTGGCCGCACACTGTGTTTTATTAGAATACAATTTTATTGTAATACGCACGCATAATTATTAAAATTACTTAATTACCTATACAATAAAATCTTTGGGATGGATAAAAAATCAGGTTTGATCAACCACGATTAGCGATTAAGTATTTCACCGAATTGCTTCTAGTTATGCAATATTTAAATCTTTATTTTCAATATTCAAATAAAAGTAGGAAATCCAAAGTTGACGGGGCCCGTCTGCAATCACATTATTACACAACTATCTGCGCCCCGCGGTTTACCCGCGTAGTGATGAAAAATGGTGATGATGATGATGATGAAAAGTAGCCTATGTCACTCTCAGGCTCTTGAACTATACCCATGCAAAAAATCATGTCGATCCGTTGTTCCGTTGCAGCGTTAAAGAGGAACAAACATCCATACATCTATACATACAAACTTTCGCGTTTATAATAGGTATTATTACTAGGATTACATTAAAATAACTGCGCGTGAATTTTCAAAAAAATTCAATAACAAGGTTTTCTATTTACCATATATTTACAAAGAAACAAATTATCGTTTTCAAGCCAAATAACTGCTGAAAAAATCTCACCTTCACCGTTTGCATCTCACAATCCACAGGCACCTCGATCAGATGCCTCTTCACTGGCTGCAGCATTGTGGATCCGAGGACCGCGTGGAAAGCCAGCGCCCCCAGTATCACCACCGTCCATCTGAACCCGTACTCTCCCAGTAGCAGGTTCACTAGTTGAGGCATCACCATCAGGCCGAAGCCTGTTCCGGCCATAGAGAGGCCCACGGCTTGACCGCGCTTCTTAGAGAAATAGTGGTTGAGGGAGACAAACGATGACGCCGAGGCCAGACCTACACCGAAACCTGGAATTGAGAAAGTGGTACTTTGTTAATTGACTATATTGATGGTGATATAGTCGGTATAAGTGTGAAGATCATATGGTGAATACCCAGATAATGGTGCGTCGCTATCACACTCGGACACAGAAGTATTTTTTTTAAATTGGAACAGCTGTCAAGACTTTTTTTTAAGAAATTTGTTGTAGCCAGTTGCACCCATATAAACGAAACGTCAGTCATTCGAAAACAGCAATGATGCAGAGTTCGACGCGTTGATCTAGATAAGAATCAGCCAGGTTCACTCATAATGCCTGGTAACAGATTTTCCTTCTTATTTCCGTTCTATTTATTTCTCTTTTATGTGCTCGCACATTTAATGTTTTTGAAGTGAAAACTTCTTTAGGCACGTTGCCACTGTTTGGGATGGGGAACAATGACTGAACAGGCGTGACCGTCACGATCAGAAATACTCGCAAGATACTCGTTCGGGTTCGTTGTGAGAGTCGCGGGCAACCAGTGGATGCAGATTGCAGACCGTCGTTCAGTGTGAAGGTTAAAGTCTATGTTCAGCAGTGGACATCTTCTTGCTGATGATGATGATGACTAGTTAAGGTAAAGTTGGCCCGAGTCGAATAAGGGAGCGAGAGTGATATAGTCAACCTTGATAAAGCTTTCTTTTCTGTCGTGTGGTCGTGAGTCGTGTGGTGTGAGTGGTTTCTGTCATGTCGTGTGGTGTGGTGTGTTAAGCACATTTTTTTTTAATATATAATTACTGTCTATGACATCTATATTATAATGTTGGTCTTTCATCATCATCAAATCAGCCTTAATACATAGGTACATAGTACATAGGCCTCTTTCAAGGCACGCCACTCTTGCTGTACCATTTTTAGCTTCCAGTCGCGCTACATTTTCCGGTTGTGACTTATGATGGCTCAATTATAAAAAAGTATAAGACACGATATTACGAAACCTAAAAAATACCAAGACACTAACAAAAACCTGCAACATTTTTCACGGTTGCGTTAATAAAGATATCAGATTATACGTGCGTAATGCAAACATAAACTCTCGTAGGAGGTTCTTGGGTAAAAAATATCATTACTATAAATAGCCATAACCATGGAAACAGTGATAAAGTTAAAAGCGCAATAATTACGAGCAATTTACGAGTATGCTGTAGAAGTAAACTAATGATGTTTAGATTTACGAGCGTATTGTGTAACATACGCGTTTTTTCTCGTGGCAATTCTGTGCTCGAGGTAACAAGCACCGCGTTAGTACGATGCTAAACAGGTCTTTTTTTTTATATTGACTTGTAATGTTGGCCTTTTGGCCTCTACAGATGGACCGGACTAGTTAGCGAACGCAGAGTGCGTTCGGCATAACTTGATGGTTTAAGTTTTTGGGCGACTAGCACAAGGGCACCTCGAAGGTACGACCCTCAGCTTGGGCCGTCGCCGGGAGTGGGAATCAGACTTGCCCAGGTACCCCAGAAGAGATGTGCCCTGGAGCCCTAGCGGATTGTTGAACTGAATGATTATTTGGAGAGAATCTAACCGATCATCTAACAGATCCTGAGGGTCTACGATCCCGCCGGCGGGATCGCTGTGTATGTGTGTGCCTCTGGTAACCGACGCCTGTACCAAAAACTGAATATTTCCTGTTGCTAGGAGCAGTCGGATCGGGCGCTAAACAGGTCAGCATTATCTACTTTATTTATTATGTTCTTTGCTAAAGTTTTTTTCATGACAGGATTTTGGCGCCACACGTCTCGTTCATTTGCCAGCGTCAAGTATTTGATATTTTTCAAAATTTTGTCTAACATGTCATACTTAGTAAGAGTCAAGAAAAAATTGTCACGGTCACGTCCAGTTCCTCAATAAAGTAGTGAAGACTATTACTATATGCTTCTATGGAGTTTTAGAAACAACACAAATAGTCACACAAGAAAAAAATTCACCGCTACATAAAATGAAGCATAAATCATCATTATTTTATGTGTTTGTGATGATCAATATATATAAATATTGTATCATTTTATTTATATTACACGGGAATTACTTACGTAAGATTAAGCCGGTCACTGCGACTATAGCAACCGCGCGCGCGCATTTGCTTTGAAAAAGACCGCCTAATTCGGTTGAAACTATAGTCAAAGTGCCTGGCTTAATCTTACGTGAGTAATTCCCGTGTAATATAAATAAAATGGTTGAAAACCACGTCAGTTTTCATAATAAAATAGTAAGTATAATATGTGCATGAGCAATCAATAACAATAAAAGGCATTGTTGCATTGGTGGGCGTCAGTATGAGCATGATGCGAAACTGAATTGTATTTTTGGCATAATATTACTATTATGATACACTTATCCTACTAATATTATAAACGCGAAAGTTTGTATGTATGGATGTAAAGATGTATGGATGTTTGTTCCTCTTTCTCGCTGCAACGGAACAACGGATCGACCTAATTTTGCATGGGTATAGTTCAAGAGCCAGAGAGTGACATAGGCTACTTTTCATCATCATCATCACCATTTTTATCACTACGCGGGTGAAACCGCGGGGCGCAGCTAGTGTTATATAAAAGTGAAATGCCACTCACTAATTCACTAGCTGAATGACTCATTGCGAAATTTAAAAAACTACTTGTACGAAGTTGAATTTTGAGGAAATTCCTGGTGTGTGAAAGCCGAAGGGCCGAATTAAGGGGTGTCAAAGGGGGTGCGGGGGGTTAAAGTTTACATGAAAGTACGCGTACGAAGTCACGGCAAACTGCTAATTATAGTAAATGTATGAATGCATTAAATAACACACCATCATCAGCTCGAATACGTCCACTGCTGAACATAGGCCTCCCCTTAGAATTACATACTAAACGACAGCCTGCCTTCTGCGTCCACTGGATGCCCGTGACTCTCACGACGTCGTCAGTCTACTTCGATCTGTCGCCTCGACGGTAGCAGGGGGACAAACCGAACGTTTGTTCCCTGTTTTTCCCCCCGAGGGGACAGAGCAAGCAGGACAGACCGGAATAATCCTAACCTACGCTGTGTCTTCCGGATCATGGTCTCCATTCAAGAACTTTTATTATTTTTACTAATACATGGCTACTTTTTATCCCGGAAAAGTAAGCTTCCTGCAGAATAGCGGATTAATCTGCAGCAAATATTACAATACGTCCCACGAAATAGCGTCCACATTTCTGTGCTTTTAGCCGGTTTAACGTTGAGTGTGTCTCATGAGCAACGGCCTTAAAACTGTCGCCTACATCGGTTGTTACGTAACCTTTCGCAGAACCACATTTAATCCAAAGACCTCGTGAAAGTTAATGTCATTAAAAATCGTCAACCGTCGTGCAACTATTCACGAAGTCACAAAAAGAAAAATCTTGCGAGAACCTTGCCCCTGACGAGATGATTACGTGACCAAACGAGCATATAATATAGAACATACTGGAAGTATGCTTGTACTACTGTGCCGCAAGGTTTATAGTCCAATTCGTTTTGTCGACATTGGCTAGCACTCAATGAAACTTTGTAATTCAAACGCACGTGGTACCTGATAACGTGCATATAAATAAGAAGAATAAGGAAGTATAAATTCTTTTTTAACCCCCCGATAAAAGAGCTGTCATTCTTCAAACGGCTTGAGTTAAGAACATTCTCGAACAAGTCACTTTTAAAACAAACAAAAAAACGAGTGAATCGGTTTCTTCTAGGCGAGCGTGCTCCAACGTCGACCGCATCATCGCTTAACATTAGGCGAGATGGAGTTCAAACGCAGCCTAATATTTATTTCAAAAAAAAATGTTCCTACCTAATTTGGGACCTACCTAAGACGCCAACGACACGGGAACACCCTCTTGTTTACGTCAGGGGTTAAAAATTAAAGAAAATAATTATGTATCTAATGTCAAATAAAACTTAGCTACCAAGTACCATTTAGCTATTGAATTCCTCAAAGCCGTGTCAATTTTTAACCTACTTTGAAAAGGTTCTCAAGTTAGCCCGTATTTAAAAAAAAAATACTATCTTGTTAAAGTCTTATTACGAATATTCTTCGGTACATTAGAGAGACCATAATAAATGTATATTAAAAAACATATTTCAAACTGAGTAGGTGCTCGATCAAAATTATTGATATTACCAAATCAACAAAATCAGCGTCCAACAAAATGATTCATATTATTGTAGTTGATAAAAAAAACTAGAGCCAAGGTTAATAAAAAGACATTCTCGTAAGCTTCCTATGTATAATAAAAGCACGTAAATTGGATCTCGAGAGTCTGACTTATCGGCGTACGTACAAACATAAAAAAATACCTACGAATAAATTACACATATTCGGAAAAGAAAGAAAAAGAAAACCTAAAACTACTTACTGATAAATATACCCTAAACTAAACTAAAAACTAATCAAAAAAACCCCTTCGTAAAAGGAAAAGAATTGAATTGAATTATACTACCTAAGGATTGAATTCAGAATCTCCACCGTTTTTAAACATGGTTAAAAATTGGTTTCGGTTCAGTAAAACGCAAGCATACAGACATTACTCAAATAAACATACATTTAAAAGTAGAAAACTCGAATATTAAATACGAGAAAACACTTACCTCCTAAAATACTGTAAGTTGCCAAAATATGGGCCATGCTGTTTGCAGGCGCGGTGAATAGCAAACCGAGGGCACATATCATAGACCCCACAAAGCACACCTTCCGATATGAAAAAGTCTTTATGACAGGTCCCACGAAGAACCCGGAGAAATTGACGACAGAGTCCAGAGTACTGGCTATCACTGAGGCACCAGTTGTCTTCACACCTAAGTCGTCCAATAAGTCTTTGAACAGAAGTCCAAACGACGGCTCCAAGGACCGCGTCGAAAACTGCAAGAGAAAATATTGTGATTAGTTTTCTGATCATGAAAGCTAATATTGCTTTGGCTCTGTCATTTATTTTATAATGATAATCTTTTACAGGACAGGTAGATAAAGATAACTCTACTCCAAGCTATCCAACAGATTCTATATATTTTTTACAGGATTAATTAGGAAAAGGTGTGCTAAGCCGAAAAGCATTTGTTATACTCCATTATCAACAACTTATACTATGCGACTGACTCTGAAATCTTGAAAAAAAAGAGCTATTCCATACAGTTTGTAAAGTGTGAATAACCGTTTTCTATGTCAAGTAGTTAATAATGATGAACATAACGAACCCCATTTCGGCTTAGCATACCCTTTTCTTTTAACCCTGTATATTAACATTTTTATTTGATTTAAAAATAAGCTTGCGCTTTGCCGACACCTCGCCTGATCGTTCTACGTTGCCTGGAAGAAACTGATTCACTCGCGATTTGAAGATACCCAGATTGTAACTATTGGGAACATAATATAGTATATCATCATGCGTTCATGTTGTATAGGAAACCAGTATCTGCATCTCTCTTATAGAAATAATAGAAATATAGGTTTGAAAATAACAACATTAAATTTGATAGTTAAACTAAATGATATCGCAATAAGCACAGTTGTATCAACATAACAGTAGTCCACTTCCCTAGCAGTAATTGGAAGTAGCAACCGACTGGCATCGCTCTGAGCGTTCCATCAAAGGAATAAATGGCATTGATTGTACCTATTATAAACATGTTCTGGCATCGTGAACTTTTTAGGAGCGACAGAACAGATGTCTGGCATACGGACAAATACAGGAACTTGCACGCTTGCAATACATCTAACGGTAGAGTAATAAAATATTCAGATAACTTATCGTACGTACGAATTCACGTCTCTACATTTTATGCTGCAAAAAGTATAAATTATAAAATTTAAAAACCCCGACCACATTATAGGTATTAAAAAACTTTTCTATTTAAGTGTATTAGCCGAAAGTGGATCTCTAAGGAACAGAAGCGAAACTTTTCTAAAAGTGTCTCTACGGGGAAAGTGTATCTGGGGAATAAATCAGAGCTTTGTTGCTAAGAACACTCTCGATTAAGTCACCTTTCAAACTGAGATGCAGTAACTAATTATATATTAGCACATTGATTTACGTTATAAATAGGCTGTTAGTACCCAAATATAAATCTGTAATCTGGCATTCGAGTGTTTCAATCGTCTCTTTTACATGGCGACCATGCCAAAACAAAACAAAAAAACAACGCTCCCGTCCTCCTGTCTCCTATAAAAAAAATCGGTTAAGCCGTTTTGGAGATGAATAGGAACATTAGTTTTGGACACACAAACAAACAAAGAAAAAACTTTTACCATAAACGCATACACCTTCTCCGTTTCGTTGTGATGGGTAAAAAATTGCTCTGTCCTAAACTTTCTCAGAAACTATTGAGCTCACTTTATGTGCACATTAAATTATTCAAGGAAATAATAAGGATAAAGTTGAGGATCAAGCTCGCGGTGGCGTTCTCGGCTCAGACAAACAAGATAGCTATATGTCTTGGTACAATAAATGTATTTGTTCGTGATCAAATGTCTCAGTGTTTCTCCCAATTTTTACCGACTTCCAAAAGGAGGAGGTTATCAATTCGACTGTATGTTTTTTTTTTGTATGTATGTTACGCAATTACTCCACCAATTAAGAATTGTTTTTGATGATTCTTTTTTTCGTTGGTAGGCCATATTTCTTAGGTGGTCCCATATAAATTTTATCGACATTGATTCAGCGCTTTTTGAAAAATGTACAAAAACATGAGAATAAGCAATGATACGATTCAATGTACATTGTTCAGTGCCACCAACTTAGCTGTTAAGTTGGGCAAAATTGGAACTACTGTTATTTTTTGGTGAATTTTATACTTTGTTCTCCACTAGCGACGCTGTCAACTGAACAGCAAACATAGAGGAACTGTACCTAGAACAGAAACAGAACTTCAAAAAACAAAGAAGTGTCTCATTGGCGACCGGGCCCTGTTGTTTTTCGTAAAAAATTTCATGACAATGGATACAAATTATTTCAGTCGTCATTTTCTACTTTTTGGTTTCAGTTTGTAAATGTAGGTATAGTCATGAAGTCGGTTCTTTTTTTTTTATTATCTTTATAATTACTACGACAAACGCAAAAACTGTAAGTACGGCATACCAGTGAGGTGTAATAATAGAGAAGTTATTGGCGAACAACACGGCTTTTAAAAACTGACTAAACGCAGCATATACCATAACATAGCATAGCTTACCCACGCATGTAGTGCTTTTTGTGAAATAAGGGAAAGAATATGAAATACTTTTTTTAATGCTATATCTGTTGTTAGAAAGAGACAATTGTTGTGCACTCGGAGTGCGTGACTGAGAGACGGCTGAACGAAGTCGGGAAGCCAGCCTTGCATTCGTTTAGTCAATATGGTGGCGCACACAATCTATCTGCAGGTAAAAAAAATATTTGCGGTACACTAACTCGTTTATCTCACGTGTACAAGAAACTTTTATCAAAACCAATAAACGTACTAATAGTCCACACGCAAAAAACGCCGACGAAACCGTCTGCAAGGAGAGTTCGACTAGGAGCAGAAACTCGCATCAAGCCTGTTTTAGGCCTGATGCGTTCGCACCCGCCACGCCACCTTTCCATATCACCCTTGTTTGTCTGATCTATGTACTGAAGAGTTGTTGATGATGAAGAAGACGATTGAAGTATGATTATTTATAAGTCGTGTGAAACCAGGGTAAAATACTAAAGCTGATTCAGTGTACCAAACAAAAATATCTTTTTAACCCAGGTGATAACCCAATATTGTTTAATTCAAAAAAATTTTTTTTTTTTTTCATATCTTTATTTGGTATGTGAGCTTTATTCTCCGGCGAACTATCAAGAGTCCTAATAACCCAAACGGTTCCATTACAGGACGTGATAATAACAAAGTATCCATTGGACATAATAAGGTCGTTCTGTTTAAAGGAACGGAGGCAACAAAATAACCGTTTTAATACATGCAACGAGATAACACGCGATCGCACCAAAGACGGGTTCAAATTTGAAGTATAATGAGGCTTAAATAAATATATATGTGCTGTTTTGACGTCTTCGCTCAAAAACGGTGAAGGAAAACATCGTGAGGAAAGCGGTAAATAGACAAAGAACCTCAAACGTTCAAAGACATGGCATTCACCATCATGCACTGGGTCAGCATGGTAGATTTGGGCCCATACTCTATCTCTGAGAGAAGGCTTGTGTCCCAACCATGGGAACATGAAATGTTGATAATAATGATGATGAGGCAGTACTGAAAAGTATACAAAACTAGCAGCTTCCCGCTGTTTCACCCGCTTACCTACAAAAAAACAAACTTTTCGGGATACCTCCCTCACAGTCCATTCAAATTCGTTCAGCTGTTACAGAGTTGAGTTAGGCCAAAAATACACACATACTCGCTATATAGCAGACATACTCAATCTGTCGCATTAATAGATACTGTATATATTTTAGAGTGATTAAAACTTGAATTACGACCAATTGTAATCAAACATAGCTAATAATCACCACGTTATAATGGGTCCAGCCATTTTGGAGGAAAATGGTAACATACAAACAAACAAACACACACAATTTCTTATCCAAAAATATAAATTATTAGTCAAGTTTAAAAAACGAAGAACTTCCTGTTATGCATATGGACTAGACTAAAAACAAATAAACGCTTTCTACAGCATTCTTTACTTTTTAGTACGTACCTATGTGGCAATATATACACAGCAGCAAAAAGGGAAATGTCCAGCAGAGGATTATTTATACAACCATTTCAAAGTAACCATTAATAATGAAAATAAATGTAGAATTGGTATGATAGGGTAAACTGCTATTGCTGCAAAGATTCTTTGTTTATAAAATACCAGCTGCCCGGACCTGTTTCAGTTACTCGAGGAATTGTGTAATTGTGTCAGTCGGGAAACATGTGATCGCTTGGGCAATAATAGTAATTGTTGTCGATCGTAAGGACCTAGCGTTAAATTGAAACGAAACAAATTTTACAGTATGAATATTCTGTACCATACGAATTTACTTGACAATATTATTTATCACAGTTAAAGCCGCGCTCACAAGCCAAGGCCGCGGTCACAAGCAAGAGTTAACTTTCGCACATTTTCAAGACTTATGAAGATATAAAATCACTGAGTAAGAATTAAAAAAAGGGATTCATCATAATCATCAGCCAGAAGACGTCCACTGCTAAACATAGGCCCTTTAACCTCCACACTGAACGACAGCCTGCCTTTTGCATCCACTGGATGCCAGCGACTCTCACTATGTCGTCGGTCCATCTAGTGGGAGGCCTACCTACACTACTGTTAGCAAAAAAAATCGATTGGGTATTAGTTATACCTCATAGATCTTTAGAATTTTATTCATCATCATCATCACGCAGAAGACGTCCACTGCTGATCATTGGCCTCCCCCTAAGAAATCCACACTGAACGACAGCCTGTTATCTGCATCCACTGGATGCCTGTGACTCTCACGATGTCATCTGTCCATCTAGTGGGATGCCTACCTACGCTGCATCTTCCGGTTCGTGGTCTCCACTCAAGAACCTTTCTTTCCTATCAGTTATCGGTTCTTCGAGCGATGACATTGCAAAAGCATGATATAAAGCAATTTTTATGTGTCGATATTTTAAAGATTGGCGAAGGAGATGGAAATAAACTCGAAAGAAGAGTTTTTTCAAACTCTTCCTCCCAAATAAAATAAATATTAATTTAAAAAGTTTTCAATTATTTTTAATGGAACCCCAAATCAGTTTGTTTATTCCTACTAAGTGAATTTTTATTAATTTCATGTTGAAAATGTGCGTAAGAAATAGCTCTACCCGATGAGCGCGCCCTTAAATAGCAAAATAGCAATTATTGCTATCTCATATTTCGAATCGTGCCAAGGCGAGCAAGTTTATATTCCTTCCAGCAAATACTGCGAAATCACAACTTGGGCAATAACAAGTGCACGAATTTACCCAAATACAAATCATACTAATATTATATATGCGAAAGGGTATTTGTTGGTTTGTTTATCCTTCTTACACGCAGAAACAGAGCAATGGAGCAACGTGATTTCTGTAGAGATAGTCGGAAGGTAACATATAAGAGACTTTTCCCCGAAAAAAAAACTACTGTTCCCGAGAGGTTATCCACCCAGGTGAAACCGCGGGGCGCAGGTAGTAGTAGAGGGCAGATCGCTTTGTATGCAGCTAAAGTGCGGCCGCTGAAAGAATGCGTCTGACAGTTGCTATAACATTGTAAAAAGTTGAACGAAAAGAGTAATTTCTGTTTTTTTTTATAATACTGCTATTTAACCTTTTTTTCAATACATTTGTCACATCAGAAATCCGTCATTTATAAACCGATTGTAAAAATCCTTTTTTCATTGAAAGGATATGCTGTCAGATTGTTCCCTTATAAATTTCACCAAAATCGGTCAGTATCATCATAATCAGCCTTTTTAACAGTCCACTACTGGACTTTTAGCCTACCCCCGAAAGGGTGATTGGGCCATATCCACCACGCTACGCCCAGTTGCGGGTTGGTGGATTCACATACGCCATTGAATTCCTTTTCTCTACGTATGCAGGTTTCCTCACGATGTTTTAGTGTCGTTTTGTTTTGAAATCGGTCAGTATGTTGGCTTCTAAATCAAAATAACTGGAAATTTTAGTTACTTTGATGACAATTTATCATGTCATCTGAGGAACCGAATTTGCATATTTTACGATATTTTTAGAAGTCGGTTTTTCTCTCATTGGCGATATCATGGTTGGTCCCATAGCAAAAGTTGTTCAGAATAATGATAATCCCCGAATATTTCCACTGTCTAACCAGTCACCCAATACACAGAGGATAAAAAGCCACTAAATAAGAATATTGTATACATAAATATTTAAAGTATATTTTTTAGTAATAGTCTTGCGTTTGACCGTTCAACTCAGTGGTGATATTTGTTATTTTCAACGAGTTTTGATCAAACCTGCACTTTTGATATATGATGTTGCACTCTTTACTTGCATGGCGTGTTAATGTCAATCAGTAAATTATCGTTACATATATTTATTTATTCTGTGACATTACTCATATTTATTTAGTATCATGTATCATAATGAAAGCAGTTCAACGCCCTATTTGCCGAACAGATTACAGTGATAAACTGCTTCGACGACCTCGTAGTGATATTAAATTAAATTTGAACAAAAACATTTAAAACAATGGATATCGGGTCAGCGTTAAAAATGAACCGAGCAATGATCTTATCGAGAGTAGAATAAAACCATAACTAATAAGGTAATCTGGTTTTTTTTTAATATTGACTTATACTGTTGGCCTTTTGGCCTCTACAGCTTGACAGGACTAGCTTTAAGGTATTCTGCTCATTTAGCCTGTATTTAACATCATCAGCTATTAAATATCCACTGAACAAGGCCTCCCTCTTAGAGAGGAGTGTTGCCATAATCCTCACGCTTGGCAGGCGGCTTGGGGATCGCAGTACGTTCACTGTGTACTAATAGGACGCTGCTACCCATTCTCCGGTGGTTCTGGGCGCAGTTTTAGGACATACCCGGGTCCGGTTTAGGACATAGCCTGTATTTATAGCAAGCTAAATTTGACAGTGTCATAACATCATACTAATATTTTTGATCGAAATATTAATACTATAATTGTAAAACGTGTGTTTGTTCGTTTGTATATTTATTAGTCCTTTTTTTTTTCGGAACAAAGAATTGATGTGATTCTTATCATAAAAATATTTGGAGGGCCAGAGAGTGACATAGGTTATGCCTTTTTCAAAAAAAAAACTGCGCTCAAAGGTCAAGTTTTTTTTTTAAATATTCAAGTAATTATTTTTTTTATATGCATAATTTTTCCTGTGTTATTATATAGGAGAGGCCATTATCTCTGAGACACAGTGAAAACTAGTTCGGAGTCAATGGGTTCGAATTTACTTTGTACGATATTGTTGTCAAATAAATGTATTTTGTATTAGTTATATAATTATTATTTCTAAAGCAAGTTTTAAAAAAAAATAAGAAAAAAAAACCACAGGGTGAGTATTAAAAAAAACCGATTGGGCATTATCTTGAGAATTACATTGTAAATGGTACAAAGATATTTTCGTGTTGATATTTTATAAGATGGTGAAGGAGGGTTATTTTCTATATCCTCTTTTGAAATGCGCGCTTCATTAGCGTTATTTATATAAAATGTATGAAAGTGGTTATTGCGCTGCGTCCCGGCCCGCAGCGGCTCGTCATAATGTGATGTACGGTCACTGAGATTGTCCACACAGGTGTCCGCAGCTTGAAGGTTTTAAATTATTTTGTTGGTATTTTTAAATATACCGAAATTTATTTACAGGGAAACTCAGGACACTTTTTGTGAACTTTGTTGGGCATAGGCCCAACATCCACTTGTTTATATCTTTGTGTGAAAAGTTTATCATTTCCATTTTGGTAAGAATTGCTAGCAGCTAGACTATGCTATTTCCATTCGTTTATTTGATCTGACAGGTGCAAAAGCAGTGTAAAAAAAAAAAAAAAAAAGACACGTATGTATAACAGGTACCGCTACATGCTACAGTCTTACGTTCAAAAACATAGCAAAAGTGATTAGAATTCGTGGTTTTCAGTCAACTTTTTATAATGTTATTGTAGCTGTCAGAGCAAATAAATACTTTGACCGAGATTAATGCAGACATACTTATAGTTAGTTAATGATGCGTGCAAATAACAATCAGACAATCTTGTGTAGTAAGTGAGTTAAGTATTAGGTATTATATAAACCAAGGTCAATTACATACAAGATTCTCGTTTTTTATATGACCAATCTAACTTCGCGACCCACCTACATGACTATTTATAGAACTTCTACGTGTAAAAAATTTGAGATTGTTTAAGCTATCAATAGCCTACGATGCCTTATAGATTATCAATCAGTATATATTTCTTTTATATGTAGGTATACTTATTAGTTTTAATTAGTTCTTCTAGTCGGTTTGCATCATCGCTTAACATCGGGCGAGTTGGCGGCCAATCGCAAGCCTATTTACAATTTAAAAAAACATTTTTTTTTTAAATGCATAATTATGTATAGTTTTTTGTGAAAATTAATGTATTACAAGATAATTTGTACATAAAAAAAAGAATCGCTTGCGGGATGTGTTTATGGGTTTTTCGTTTTGATATTCATACCCTAATTTTCCAATCTTATAGGTGGAATATTTTCTTAAAATATAAATAGATATGTTTTTCGAGATATATTTGTATATAAGTTTTTTATTTATTTATTTTGAATTTAATATTGGGTTATATTCAGCAAGCAGATGAGTTACCAGCTGAAGAAGACATCTTGGGATCGCAGTTTTGCCTACCTCCAAACTTCAACAGGAATATGGCACATATCGCGTAACATACAAACGGGAAAAAAACAATGGAATCAAAAACATCCTTTTTATAAGTCAGTTGAAAATAAAGTTAAAGTTTAGATTTAACTAGCGACCCGCCCGCCCGGCTTCACATGGGTGTAATTTACATGCGAAGCCGGGGCTGGTCGCTAGTTATATATATAAACCTTCCGTGAACATTTATCTAACTGATGGTGAAAACCGCATCAAAATCCGTTGCGTGATTTAGGAGGAGTTAGCGGCCATACAGACAGACAGACGCGGAAAGCGACTTTAATTGCCCGTGACTTCGTATGCGTAGACTTTCACAAACTTTCAGTCCCCATTTGTTCCCCTTAGTTCGGCTCTTTCGCAAAATCCTTCTCCGACTTCGCTTAATCCTTCGACTGCCCCGGTGGCTCAGTTGGTAGTGAACCTATCTTCTGTGCTTGGGGGCGTGGGTTCGATTCCCATCTAGGACAAACATTTGTGTGATGAACATTTGTGTTTGTTCTATGTCTGGGTGTTAATATCTATTTAAGTATGTATTTAAAAATATATATGTACGTATATCAGTTTCTGGCAGCCATATTACAAGCTTTGCTTAGTTTGGGGTCAGATGACCGTGTGTGCAAAAATGTCCCAGATATTTATTTATTTATTTAATTTGTATGTATGTATCTATGTATGTACGTATAATATGTGTATGTATGTAGAGATAGAGATAGAGAAGAGATAGAGATATGACATACTGTAAGTCATTATGTTGTTTGATTTTAAATGCGTTGATGTTGCTAAGGAAAACCATGAACAGATACTAGTGTTACGATCGAGAACCTTGAAGATGTCAAGATTATGTTGAATGAATAATGATGTTTCTTATCTTTACTATTCTATAGCCGTGGTAGCCCATTTGGCAGACCGCTAGACTTGAAAGCGTGAGGTCGCGAGTTCAAACCCCGGGCCCGTACCAATGAGCTCTTTGGAGCTTATGTACGGATTTTCATACCACTGGCTTTTCGGTGAAGAAAAACATCGTGAGGAAACCTGCATACGTACGGAGAAGGAATTCAATTTTGATGTGAATCCACCAATCCGCACTGGGCCAGCGTGGTGGATATGGCCCAATCACCCTTTCGGGGGTAGGCTAAAAGTCCAGCAGTGGACTGTTAACAGGCTGATTATGATGACTATTCTATTCTAGATAGAAGAGAAGCATTACAAGGTCTTGCAATCTCTTCAATGTCAAGTCCGTGGTGAATGACGTCAACTTTACGTCACAGAATAAAATATAGTTACTTCGTCGGCAATTAAAACAAATCGCATTCTCTCTTTTACTATTTACACTACATCGGGATTTTAATCACTGAAACTTGGTTTTTGATAAAATAGACGCGAGTCCTCAATAGGCTTGTATCCATATGTTTCATTTATTACAAACTAACGACCCGCCCGCCCGGCTTCGCACGGGTGTAATTTACGTGCGAAGCCGGGGCGGGGCGCTAGTTATATATATAAACCTTCCTTGAAAATGTATCTAACTGATGGTGAAAACCGCATCAAAATCCGTTGCGTGGTTTAGGAGGAGTTAGCGGCCATATAGACATACAGACAGACAGGCAGACGCGGAAAGCGACTTCAATTTATACTATGTAGAGATAGAGATAATTAGCTTAGATAAGGATATAATTAAATACATTACACACACAGTTTTTTTTTATTGGCTTATAATAAATATTTGCAAGATTTCACCAGAACAAACATAGTTACATACAACATACATACATTTCAAGTTAAATAAAAGCTTGTAAAAATAGGACAATGTATATTGTAAACGTCGTGATGCGGGGTGTCTTTCATTCACTTATCAGCACATTCTACCTCTGTCACAGCACATGTGCAATTGTGCATGATCAATGTTCAATCAGGAAATAAGCGTGAGCCGTAATTTGTTGTGACACGCACCGCTTCGGCAAAGTAGAAGTAGAAAATAATAAGCTCTAGTTTAATATGTTGTATATTGTGTTTTTATTGCCTCAAATAAATTACGTCTATGTCTAGTAGCATATAACATAGTATACTCTACTCTATTACGCTCTGTTTATGAATTCGTATTCCAATAAGCTTGAGCAGCCAGTGGAAGAAAACATCGAGAAGAAACCATTGCACCGTGGTGGGAACTTTCTAATGCCCAAATGGCTAGCTACCACCCTCAAGTTGAAAATATGTCCCTCAGCACCAAACAGTGTATTTCGGCAGCATCAATAATTGAGAACCTTACTTCTCATTAGGCTAGGCGTTTTTACCATGTTTGACCACACGGTTTCTTAATATTAGGTAAGCTGTGGTATGCATAGCTGTGTGGTGACAAAATGTACAATAAAATGCCGTAGTCAAAGCCACAGAAAATATATTTTTTTTGTTTAAATTAGAATGGCTTTCAAGGCATTTTTGTAAGAAATTTGTTGTAGCCAGTTGCACCTATATAAACGAAACGTCAGTCATTCGAAATCAGTTAGCAACTGTGATGCGGAGTTCGACTTGTTGTTGATCTAAATAAAAAAAAATCACTCATATTGCCTGGTAACAGATTTTTCTTCTCATTCCCGTTCTATTTACTTCTCTTATCTGTGGGCAATACCATATTATGGCAACTCAACGTTGCTAAAGCGATCCATACATGAATCGCTTCGGCAACGTATTGGCTGTAAATCAAGCTGATATCCAAAATTGGGAAAACAAAGCAAAGACGAGCTGGAGCTAGGGTGATTATGTAAATTAGTACTCACATTAACTAAACTAACTCCCAAGCACACCATCCATGCCCAGCCTCCGTCTGGGGCGACTTTCTTTGTGGCCGGTGGTAGTTTCCCGTCACCTTTACTCTTCTCCACCGTCATTTTCAGCCTTTGTCACCTAAGTACCTGGAATAAAGAGAGTAGTGTCTTCATCAGCAAATATAGGATGTCACGTTATCACATCTACGTCGCATCGTACCAGCGCATTGGAAAATTCGTCCGACGCGGGACCTTACTCTTTGTGTTTTGCAAAAAAAGAAATAACTGTCCAGTATCCCCACAACATATAAATTGTGCCATTCTAGTAAGAAATATTGCATCATCATGTTGGTAAATCATTAAAAACAAGTGTAGCTTATTTGCACGACAAAAAGAATTTGAATTTTTTCGTCGACACTTATTTTAGGGCTTGGTCTTACCACGATGGGGCGACGGTGAAACTGTGCGACATCGTTCCGCAAATCTAATACACATATATATAAAAGCGAAATTCACCAACTCACTGACTGGTCACGAAATATCGAAAACTACTTGACCTACGAAGCTAAAATTTGGCAGGTGGAGGTCCGCTAAGAATAAATAATAAATAAATAAATATCTGGGACATTTTTGCACACACGGTCATCTGACCCCAAACTAAGCAAAGCTTGTAATATGGCTGCCAGAGACTGATATACGTACATATATATTTTTAAATACATACTTAAATAGATATTAACACCCAGACATAGAACAAACACAAATGTTCATCACACAAATGTTTGTCCTAGATGGGAATCGAACCCACGCCCCCAAGCACAGAAGATAGGTTCCCTACCAACTGAGCCACCGGGGCAGTCGAAGGATTAAGCGAAGTCGGAGAAGGATTTTGCGAAAGAGCCGAACTAAGGGGAACAAATGGGGACTGAAAGTTTGTGAAAGTCTACGCATACGAAGTCACGGGCAACAGCTAGTTTCTACTATAATTCCGTACGGCGACGCCGCACCGTGCCGTGCCATGACGCCGCGCCGCACCGTGATGTGGCCAAACCCTTAGGCCTGGCAATCCTGGCATGTTCCTCGGTACATACCAAAGAGTACGTAGTACATTTAGATCGATGGTACATACAGATTTATCAGCACACGCAAGTGATACACAGTATTTTTGTGTCTGATGAATGTCAAACAAAACACGTACAGTTTGAAATTACATATTTTGGGAGTTGGTCTCGTTTACATAAAACAGACCTTTGAAAAACGCAGGTAGGTATTACTATGATACAAATTTGTACTTCTTTGTGTAATCGTCGACCTAGACTCGTTGGAATACTTAAAATGCGATTTTATTGGTCGTCGTAAAAACTTGTACACGTGTTTTGGTAGTAATTCAGGTAGTAAAAAACTTTATTATAATAAATTACATTGTGTTAATCGTAAAAGAAACAGGGTGTGTTGATGTCATAACATAAGTTCACCACTAATCTCATCTCCAACTGATATTATATAAAGAGTGTATCTCTAGACGACTGACATAATTATATTAGAGGATATTATTGTACTCATTATTATAAACAACTTTTAATGAGAGAATAACCCATAAATCGCGAAAAAAATCAGCTATTCCATACATTTCGTTGGGTGTGAATTACGTTTTTCTATGGAAAAGCAGTTTTTTTCCATTTTAGGTTTCTTCCCATGTTTATGGTTGCCAACTATACTTTAAAATAAAGTATCCTACTAGATCTTGCTTCATTATACTTTTGAAAAAAACGAGTATCGCAAATACTAACTGCATAGAATGGAACAGAATATTCTTATTGTAAGATTTCACTATATTAGCACAGATGCTAGTGTGCTTAGAGCACAGAAGAAATGTTTTCAAACAATTTAATAAATAAAATTGAAAAAAGTTGGCACTAACCATGTTCCATGGCAAAATAATATTTGTAATAATGAGTACACAGAAAAGAGAGTTTTTTTTTTCTTTTCTGTGGTTCAGTACAAAGGCCTCAGTAGCCAGACCAAAAACCAAAAAAACGTCCTTGATTAATCTGTCATCTAGAGATATAGGTTTACATTATGTAGAATAAGATTAACCTTATCTCGGCTATATCATTACCATATTTTTAACTGTGCCCGACTGTGACTAAAATGTGTATCCCACCCTTATTGTGGAATGTTGATATAAATAATTATGAATAATTTAGGTAAATTCGTGTGCTCAATCCAATGTTTTACTAGCAATAAAAAGAAGGAACGTCCGTAGATTTAGATTAAGATTTACTCTCCTGTATTGTATACGGGGTGTAAGGGGAACACTCTCGAAGCCAAAAGAAGGTAATTGTACTCATCATTATGAACAACTTTTACTATGGGACCAGCCCTGAAATCGCGAAAAAAATATCAGCTGTTCTATAGAAAACGGTCATTGACACTCGACAAAATGTATGGAACAGCAGTTTTTTTTTTCGCGATTTCAGGGTTGATCCCATACTAAAAGTGGTTCATAATGATGAGTACAATTACCTGCTTTTGGCTTCGAGAGTGTTCCCCTTACACCCTGTATAGCTAATGTAAATTCGTTTAAAATAAAATAAATTTAGTTAAGTATAACAAAAGTCACGAATGCCGGTGTAAATGGAGTTGCATAAAAAAACATAAAAACAAAAAATACGTCCGAAGTGCTTTGCCTACGCTGCTTACGTAAACCATATAAGCGTGACTAATGGCTTTCATCCGATCATTCCCGTTGTACTTTCATCTCGCAACATTCAATCAATAACGCTACAATCATAATCTCCGTAATCACGAGCACAGAGAACTTTGTTTATAGCGACCATCCCGAGCTATCGGCGCTCGATAACGAATGTTTTGATCCAGCCGGCTTGTGAAACTGCTTCGCGCGAGAAGGGGACAGCAACAAGTACATGTATAATCATGGTATAATATACTCCGCCAGGTATAGCAAAATTACCACGTGGGCGTCCCGCAATGATGTCATCAATACACGTACACGTGCATAAGCAAGAGCAGAATAAGTAATTTACAACAAGTTCGAGAGAGACGACGATACACCACGTAACATCTGATTGAATAAAGTGGCAACTGTACAGTGACGTCATTGCGGGACCACTCCCAGATTGCTATACCTTGTTTTCTTGGATCATGTACATAATCATTTTGTATTTGATGTAACATGAGTGTAACACGTGATTCACTTGCCTTGGTTACATGGATACATGCAGACACCACGTGCTCGCGCCGAATGTTTTGTTTTGTTTGTTGCGGCCGGCGTGTGGGTTGGGTTCTTTTATTAAAACTTAATTATATTTAATTGTTGTGACTTGTGGTCCTTTGTCACATCATGTAAAGTTGTCAAATGTTTGGGCTCACTAGGTTTCGTTCCACTTTTCAACCGATAAAATGGAGGAGGTTCTCTGTTCGCCTGAATCTTTTTTCCGATTATTTGAAGACGACTGGACTGATTTGAAAATTATTTTTTTGTTTGAAAGGGTATACTTCTTAGGTGGTCCCATTGTGATGAGGTCAGGATCTGATGATGAGATTCTGGAGAAATCTTGGGAAACCCTCAAAAATTAGGCAGAAGTAATTTTTTTTTGTATATCTCTTCTCTGCTTCATCTCTATCTCTTTTCTTCTTTACATAGTATAAATTAAAGTGACTTTCCGCGTCTGTCTGTCTGTATGTCTGTATGGCCGCTAACTCCTCCTAAACCACGCAACGGATTTTGATGCGGTTTTCACCATCAGTTAGATATTTTTTCACGGAACGTTTATACATATAACAAGCGACCCGCCCCGGCTTGGCACGTAAATTACACCCGTGCAAAGCCGGGCGAACGGGTCGCTAGTAAATAATAATCTATACTTTGATTATGTATTCATCGTCAAAGAATCTATGGGGTTGCTGTTGCTACCAAGGAGGTTGAGAAAATAACGCGGGTGAAACCGCGGGGCGCAGCTAGTCTATACTAATATTATAAAGAGGAAATATTTGATTGTTTGTTTGTTTGTTTGCATTGAATAGGCTCCGAAACTACTAAACCAATTTGAAAAATTCTTTCACTGACGGGAAGCTACACTATCCCCGGGTGACATAGGCTTTAATCTATACCCGTGCGAAGCTGGGGCGGACCGCTAGTTAGTAATAAAACGATTTTGTTATCTTCACTTGTAACTAACGAACTATGTAAACAAATCTTAGAATTCGATTTCAACCGCGGCCTTAACCCACTTCTAATTGTATCGATTAGAATCTTTGCAAGTACCTATACGTAATCAGGATGACAATTCAATAATTAGGTACCATCGTATTGATCTGAGGATGGAGCCAGGAGGCCGATAGTGGAACTCTTCAATGGCTACCAGTTATCCCCTCAAGTTTAGACCCATTGAGCTTCAACATCATCACCCATTAAACGTCCACTGCTGAACAATTAGGCTCTTAGAGAAGGGTGTTGCCATAATCCCCAAGCTTGGCAGGCGGCTAGAAGATCGCAGTACGTTCACCGTGTACTACGACGCCGCTACCCATCCTCCGGTGGTTCTGGTCTCAGTTTTAGGACACTGGGCAAACGTGCTCCATCTTCGACCGCATCATCGCTTTCCATCAGGCGAGATCGCGGTAAAACGTTAGCCTATAGGCTAACGTTTTACCGCGATCTCGATAGGCTAACGTTTTACCGCAATCTCGCCTGATGGAAAGCGATGATGCGGTCGAAGATGGAGCATAGTCCGATGTAAAATGAACATACCCGGCTCGGGTCCCATTTAGCTAGTTTAATGATAAATTTTATTTGAAAAAAAAAAACTTATCATTATTATATAACCTAAGTAAGTACTCCTACTAGGTTTAATTTAAGACTAATAATTTAACATTGCAAACATTTTAAGTCATTTGTTCTGCAATGTTTTAAAGAGATGGCTGTGGCCTGTAAGCGTGGCCTTAAGCTGACTATGTACATTGTACATGGAATTTAAACTACCTACTGTGAAATTTAAATTTATTTGAGACGTGATAGAGGTCCGGTTTCATGCGGATGTATGAAAAATAAACAAAGGAGACGGTAGTGAGTTCAGATCAGACAAACAAGGGAGATATGCCGTAGTAAAATTATCGTCCGTGTTCAAATGTCAATAAAAATATATATTTCTATTCCGCTAAACCGCTTAATGCAAAAAAAGTATCTACGGCTCACTTAATAATTTTTCACACACACTAAGAAACTTGGAGCGACATTAATGGAATAACTAATAGTCCATGCAAAAAAGGGCGGCAAGGTCGTCTCCAGGGTAAGTTAGACTAAAGGCATCCAGACTCATTTAGACTGGATAAGTTCGCACCCGCCACGCCACTTTACCATATCTCCCTTGATTGAATTATCTGAGTATGTATAATTATAATGATCTGAACGTAGTAAGCAAGCAAAATATATAATCGATGATATATATTTGGTGATAAATCAAATTCAGTCGTTCAGTGTGGAGGTTAAAGGGGGAGGCCTATGTTCAGCAGTGGACGTCTTCTGGCTGATGATGATGATGATGACGATGATAAATCAAATTACTTTTTAAAAATAAAAATAGTGGCAAACAAGCTTGCTTTCCGCCTGATGGTAAGCAGAAACCGCCGCCAATGGCCACTTGCAACACCAGCGGTATTGACGGTGCTTTGCTGGCCCGGAGAGGTAGTTATAGACACAAGGGATTTTACACCAGTTATAGAGATTTTTTTACATTTTTTAAGGTACATAAGCAATCTATAGACAATATTTACGACGAACAACAATAAACAATCAAATAAAAAAAACCACGTAGGATAATTTTGTTTTTGTCTTATCACACTAGGCAATAGCACAGAACAAAGACATACGTATATACTGCGGAGCGCATCTGCAACTTAACATTGCAGTGTGCATCGTTCAATATATACATCAAACAAAGTTTTCCAAGCAGTCAGCGACCGCAATAACTATTTTCAAGAGATACTTAATAAGAATAATTAATCATACAAAGCGGACAAACAATAAGTAATAATATGAAGCACTTAACAATTCTAATTCTAATATAAACTTCATCCAAGGCTAAGGGATATAATTAGCATTTGAAACACATTGACTCCTTTACCTAGTCATGTTGTCTTTTGGCACTGTCACTAGTGAATATGTACATACTTAATTAATTTTTAGAAAAAAAAAATCTACTTCAAGACTATTCCTACTATTTCCTACATGTACAAACATAAACTAAAAAAAGTTGAAAATTACAGTTAAAACAGAGATTGAAAGAGTTCATCAAAACTTTTTCTGAAGAGAACCACAAACCAAAACGTCATCTGTGGCCGTGGCGTGGTGTTTTTAATTAAAATAATATTGTGGTACAAAACCCTCGGTTAATTTTTAAAAGCTAAATTTTAAAGTCCGCGTTAGATAGGCTATATATTTATACCCGTGCGAAGCCGGGGCGGAACGCTAGTAGAAAATAAAAAACGAAGAGCGCCAGAATGCGAACATTAGAATTTGATTATAGGTCTGAAGTCCATTACAGAAATAGGTACAAAGAGTTTTCCTACACTTGGGAAATATGTGGTTCTAAATATAACAGCAATCTCACACGATCCGAGGTGACCTCGCTCTTCGCGTTGTATGTCACCATGTGCAAACAGTTCAAGAATATTAAACCGGTTGTCGTTGGCTGAAAGCTTTTCCTTATTATACTTAAGGATTTAACATGCGCCAATGACCTTGACCAAACGATGCACACTTATTATAAGCGCCATCTAGCGTCCAACGTCCGTACTTCTTGCGTGCAAAGCTAACTTAAGTATAGACTATTTATACAGAACAGAATTCTGACGAAGATAATAACTTTACCTACTATGTTGCTCCCTCCTTGAGTAAAAGTGGTTGCTCCTCGTAACTTTATGATAACTGATCCTATGTGCAAGATTTTTGGTAGAAAGATAGATTAACACATATTTTTACGTGGCTTTGTCTCGGATGAATTAAGTACAATTAATATAGTAAAGCGGGGTCGCTTTAGCTAATTATCAATAGTTAAAAGAAGTCGCCTTCAGGACGTCTAGGTACATTCCGTAGGAATTCATACTCACCCATATCCCCATCTTATATAGGGACGATTCACACCTAACGGCGCGCGTTGGGGCCATCGGTGTAAATCATTCCTTATCGAAAGCATTATTACAGTAACCGGCACACAACTTGAGCCATGACCTCGAGTGCGCAATAGACGATTTTAAGGTATCGTTGGTGGAAAGAGAGGTGCGCGGGGGCATTCCGACGGCACGCGTCCACGCGATTGGCCGATGCGTGAACGACATGCGTGAACTTACCCCCACTACGTCAACTTTGGCTCAAGTTGTTTGCCGGCCACTGTATTAGCCGTACAACAATCATTCATATTCCCTTTTTCCCCTGTTAAACATAGATACAAGTTCTTTTTGGAAAACAAGCAATATATTATATGCTAGCTGCGTCTCATGATTTCATCCGATATCAGGGGCCTTACGTACAACTGCTAATAGCGGCAGCTAATCCGCTCAGTTGGAAAATCACGCGACCGCAAACCGTATCTGGGCGCGATAAGGTTCACGTTCGCGTGATTTACAAAGTGAGCGGATTAGGTGCCGCAATTAGCTGTTGTCCGTAAGGCCCCAGGAACCTGTATTTTCGGGACAAAAAGTAAGTTGTTTTAAACCAGACTTCCAGAGTAACAGCTATTTCCATACAAAGTTTCATCAAATCCATTCAGCTGCTACGAAGTTAAGTAACGTGGAACAAACATACACACAAAATTTCGCATTTATAATATTAGTGTGTTGATAGTGTGATAGAAACAGGGCTGGTCAAGCCACGGCCTGCTAGACGGAGAAACGTATTTGAGGTACCAATTAAAACTAGGGTTGCCATACGTCCGGAATTTTTCGGGCTTGTCCGGGAATTTAAGCTTTTGTCCGGAATGCGGTGATAATTCATATCATTCATATATATATTATATTCATATGGCATAATATTACAAGCCTTGCTTAATTTAGGGTCAGATGACCGTGTGTGCAAAACGTCCCTAATATTTATTTATTAATAAAAATGCGAGTACATGGAATGGCGTTATACAAAAAAAACTAAGCAAAAAAGCGCTACAGGTTTTAATCTGAATGCTTTGGTCTATCGTCAAGCCAGAAAAAGAGGATAGTTAATTCAGTGTTTACGATACAAGGTATAGATAAAAAGCAAGAAACAGTTCGTAAGTATTGAAACAGTTTAATGTCTATAAAGTAAAAACACAAAACAGATTACAAAATAAAATAACTAGGGAGCTACTCGATACTTCTACCAGAAAATAGAAATAGACTAAACACTTTATGAAATAAACTGCTGAGCTTCAGCCATTGTTATAACAACAACATGATACAATATAATTATACAAAATAGTTTAATGTCTATCATGTAAAAATACAAAACTTATTACTAAAACGAAATAAGTATTTAGTTTAGACCGTAAAGTTTGGACATTATTATAGGAAAGACAATATTATAGGAATGTATATTGCATCCTAATGTTAGATGTTGGTGAAAAGTAAATGTATTGTGTTGGTACTTGGTAGAAATAGTTTGGTGAGTTTACTAAAATCAAGGTAGAATAATAATTTGTTTGGCTAAACTGGCTAGTAAAAAACTTGGCAGGCGGTACTTCACACAAAGGCAGTTGCTCACGTGTATCAAGAACAAGTCCGATCTTGTTAGTCTAGTCCGTTAAATACTGCTGCCACCTATTCGACAAAGCTGCTAAGTACCGGCTGGAAGCTTGAGATTTGGTAGACCTTTTTGGTGACGTCAAAATAATGCTCATGCTCACCATCACAATTTACAAAAAACTTTGTATTGCACATAAGTATGTAAATTTTGAAGAAAACCCTATTTGTTTTTCTCCGAATAAATTTAAACATTGTATGTATATCGCATCCAAATCCGCTGTGTCTTGATATTTCTTTATTTTTTTCAAAGAAGTAACAAATATCCACTATGCTTCTGCCAATAACCTTCCGTTCCCGTTCTTCTGGTTCTTTTTGTACTTCAACTGTAAAATCCGGCATATTTAATAGACGTCGCTGCTCCTAGAACGAAATAACAAATAATTACTTTACTAACATATTACCCATAAATACATTTAGGCATATAAAAATAAAATATAATTGTGCACTTAGTTACATAACATCTTATTTGAAATAATAATTATATTCTGAAACAAAAAAAGGTACTGAAAAATTGTTAATGATCACCTGTTCATTCGAAGGCAACATTGTTTCTATTTCTGTTGTTTCCAGATGTTCGTCCAGGGAGTCTAGGTATCTGTAGAAAAAAATATAGAAATAAATAAGTTTTCCATATAAGAAATTATGATGCATTACAATTCTAACTCGCATTTCTCCTTCTCAATGCGTTATCTTCTTCTCTACATAGTGTAAATTAAAGTGGCTTTCCGCGTCTGTCTGTCTGTCTGTATGTCAGTATGGCTGCTAACTCCTCCTAAACCACGCAACGGATTTTGATGCGGTTTTCACCATCAGTTAGATACATTTTCACGGAAGGTTTATATATATAACTAGCGACCCGCCCCGACTGCGCACGTAAATTACACCCGTGCGAAGCCAGGCGGGTGGGTCGCTAGCTCGCTAGTATATAATATACGCAAAATTTTGAATTACAAATGCATTATTTAAAACCAATGTGTGTAACTTAAAAATACAGGATTTTTATCGCTTCACCTCTTTAATACGTCCTATTAGGAAATAAAACCGGCCAAGTGTGAGTTGGGCACTGAGAGTTCCGTACCACCACATAACTTGTTAGCTACTAAAGTACAAAAAAAAAAATAGTGCAAAAAGACAACATCCCATCAACGCCCAGGCGGTCACCCATCCAAATACCGGCCGCGCCCAACATTGCTTCACTTTGGTGAAAGTACGAAAACTGGTGGTGAACAGAAATTTGGCACCGACCCGCACTTGGACATTATTTTTGGTATACTTTAGAGTGAGTACTATAATTATGTCAAGTTTGAAGCTTGTACGTATTACCGTTTTTACATTAGAGCTAATACAAAAATACGTTTGTTGTATGGGGTGGGGACCCCCATTTCATTTTTACTTTTTGACTTTTTTATTATTTGTAAGTAAATCCGCCGTAACATTACATATTCTTTGAAAATTTCAACAGGCTATCTATTACGGTTCGAAAGATACAACCGTTAATAGGTAGGACAGACAGACAGACATCGTAGGCTTAGTAATAGGGCCCCGGTTTTACCATGTGGTTACGGAACCCTAAAAAGCATAATTTGACATATAGAATTCAAAAGAACTTGGTGGGTCGTATAATGTAAGACGCGGGCCGTGGATTGGACAGCTCTGGTATTCTATAATAATTTTAGTCTATTCACACTTTAGGTACGTACAACGTTGTACGAATGTTTGTATGTAATTATGTGTGTTGTTGTTTACTCGAATTCGCTATTTGGATAAAATTTGGTAAAGAAAGTAACAAAATACCTACCGTACCATACCGTACACAGTAGGTACATATGACTTACAGTAGGTACTACGTACGTAGTACGTAGGTAGGTATATACCTACTTACCTAGTTGATATTAGTATTACGTAGGTAAATTCCCAGTTGTGCCTGCCATACAAGTGCCTAGTGCGAGTCCTACTCAAACATGTCCGATTTTTATTTTTTTACTTTATACCTAACTATCGGTCCGCCCCAGCTTCGCACGGGTATAGACTATAGCCTATGTCACCCGGGGATAGTGTAGCTTCCCGTCAGTGAAAGAATTTTTCAAATCGGTTCAGTAGTTTCGGAGCCTATTCAATGCAAACAAACAAACAAACAATCAAATCTTTCCTCTTTATAATATTAGTATAGATATAGATAGTAAAGATTTTTTTTAATATTAAAATTTTTATTACTTAAAAAAACAGAAAATTAATTAAAACTTAAAATATAAACTAAAACTTAAAATAACTAAATAAAAGTATAGATAGTATAGATTATATTTCTTAGTACCATTATTTAGGTAGGTAGGTACATTATTCTTTGGAAATTTCAACTGGCTATCTACCTATTCGAAAGCTAAAAGGTAGGACAGACAGACAGACATACATACAGACAGACAGACAGCGTAGAATAAGTCCGGGTCCCGTTTACACACTTTGGTTACGGAACCCTAAAAACGAGTAAGTAAGTACGGTTATTTAATTATTATGTATTGTGTTTTAATATAATATTATGATAGGTATGTACTCACCACGCCGCCAGTTGAGTTTCAATTTTTTCTGAGTTTGCCGTTTTTGTTGTTTCACCATTTCAAAAGTATTTTCTACACAGAGACAGTCTATGATGATAAACACAAAAACACTAACACATAAATTACACTTATTTCACTGAAGAGGTCCAGCTTCCTTTCAAATTTCAGCTTAAATATAAGCTAATAACTAAATACAAACAGTTTCATTCAAAACACTAGAAAAAGAATAAAAAATTTCAAAAAATATTTTTTGTAACGGCGCGCGTGGTCTGCACGTCGCAAAGCGCAGAAACAGACTGGCGAACCCCCGTCTCGTGCGGCCGCGGGTGTTTTTTGGTCACGTGGGTTAGGTATCTCCTGCGCGTCTATTTTTAATATTACTAAACATACGTACCAGGGGCCTAAAAAAATAATTTAAAAATTAAATATTCATGTTTTCGAATTTCCTATGTTCAGGTGAAAGAATCAACTGGAACGCATTTGTGGTTATCGCGATAACTCGGGCTATGGTGATGAAATAGACTTTAGAATAATATTTTTTATACAAAGTGTAGCAAGTAAAAAAACCTTCTGTGCTAACATAATTAATCAAGTTGAATTTCCCTCATGAGCGATATTTTTTTCAAGTCGCTAGGATATGTAGTTTGTCCTATATCATTGGTTAAAAATACCGATTTGGCAAATGTTAACCTCTTAAGGGTCCATTCAAGTAATACCTAGGCATAAGTTTAGTAATTTTAAGCTATGATTCAAGAAAATATGTTTCATCCGTTTGAAGATCATCAGCTCTTTTGTTTGGGGTTTTTTTTTCAATTATGTTTTACTCATGTGTGAACAATAAAGCAAATATGACAAATAACTTAAGTGGCTCGTTAAAAAGTAGATATTATGTACTTTTAAAATATTTATGGGTAACGTGTTGTTGCGCGGCCGACCCACGTCCAACCAAGCAAAAACAACCGAGCTTACTGCTTACCAATAGGACGATAACCCAGGATGATGTCAGATTTAATAAAAACTTCACAATGCTATCTTTTGGAGTCGGCAAAAAACCACATCATATATTATTACTTTTTTTTATGCTTTTAGACATCATGTCTATGACAGCCCCATCATATCCTGACTAATATATATTATAACTTGATTATAACCTAAGTACGTAAGTACTGGACCCGGGTATGTCCTAAAACTGCGACCAGAACCACCGGAGGATGGGCAGCAGCGTCCTGTTAGTACACGGTGAACGTACTGTGATCTCCAAGCCGCCTGCCAGGCGTGGGGATTATGGCAACACCCCTCTCTAAGAGGGAGGCCTTGTTCAGCAGTGGACATTTAATGGCTGATAATGTATGTAATGTATAACCTAAGTACGAATACTTCTGAGCCAAATAATTAGGCCGACGGGAACAATGGTGCATGCTGGGTATAAGCCCTACCCTTCCTCAAAGAAGGGTAGGGCTTATACCCAGCATACGGTTTAAACCAAGTAGTAGGTCGATACAGATACAGGCTGACAATAATGATGAAGCCGAATAACAGGATTCTCTTCACAGGAAGGAGTATCTTGGTAAGGACATGTTATGTGGAGGAGTGATAACAGAACAAGTGACTTTTTTACTTATAATAATAGGTTTGGCCGCTGATGCGGTATACGATACAGCACGCTTGCCTAGAAGAAACTTCACTCGTGATTTGTAGACACCCAGAATTGTAACTATCGGGGAACACCCATTCAGGCAGCGCAAAAACACAAACAAACAATAAATAAAAAAATCACGAATGCCCATATAAATCTGTCGCGCCGCGTCGATACTCTTTTGGCTATTCCTAGTAAACTCCTGTATATTTTATAGTATTGTGTTGTGATATATTTTTAGAATCTGCTTACGTACAACTTTTTAAACTTACCCCCGCTATACACTCACTACATAGTGACTAGGTAAAATAAAGTTATAATAGGTCTTAGAATAGTTATTCTAAGTATTATATAGGTAGAGTAATTTCTATGCACCAATTGTTACTGTCAATTAATCGTCAGTCACTTGGTGGTATCGCATTCTAAATCGCGGTCAACGAGCTACTTAAAAATACCTATCGGGCTGACAATAAACACTTCCACTTTTATCAAATCAATAACATCATTGAATATCATTTCACAAGAAATAGCCTACGTAAATAATACCAATATCGTTGTCATGTAAACTCTGGTATCTATTTGAAGTGATTTCTGATAAAGCGGTGGCATTGTAAAGAAAAGTAGGGCGATTTGTGTAGATCGTAAAATGATAATGTGACAAGAAAAACGATTTGCAGCGATTGGACTTTGATTTTTATCTCGAGAGCCAAATAAACAGATGACTTGTATAAAAATCTCGTGATCTAAAGGTGTCATTGGATATGCCAAGTATAATATATTATTACAATAATAAATTTTTTATTTACAATATTTATTTATTGCCAGAAGTAATATACCATAACTTTAATTTTACTTAGAAATAGCAAACGCTAGATATTTATTGTCTAAATAGAATTGTCCGCGAGCCTCAAACTAAGCACGAGGCCTGTATCTTGAGGCTCGAGTGCAGTTATATATGACAATTAGTTGTTGACAAACTGTTAGAGAATATAATTATAAATATGCAATAATTATGTGGTGTAGGTACTTAATAAAAAGGTAAAAAGATACTTAAAAGTCACCCCTGATGGTTTTGATTCATAGGTTTTCCCTTTTCCCGCACTGCTCCGTGTGTGATAGTACGTATGTATGTATGTATGTATTGTGTAGTTATGTGCATGACAATCATAGATGTAGATATCAAGAGATACCCATGCGAACATTTACGTCCCAGATGTCTTTTTGAAAAATTAGCGTCATAAGTCGAAATATCTACTACGTCGCATTGTTCTGTACCAAATCAATTACGTCGCATCACGTCTCTCTCAAAGGTATATGACTAGTGTTGCAAAAAAAACCATTTTTCCTACATGAAAAAAAAAACAATGAAAATAAACGAGAGTTAAAAGAGTACTGAATCTCAAAGTAAGGCACTTGTCGTTTAGTGGTTTATGACTGTTTTAGAGTTTATATTAAATAGGTAGTAATTTTAAATTTTAAAACCACCATATTTTTCTGGTTTAATAGAATAAAAAAAAGCATGAAAATATTGGCAACATTTTTATAAAGTTTGTGTATATATAGCGATCATTATGTAAAATTATGTGTAATTTAAAAAACACATGTAAAATTTAAGTTCCACGATAAAACAATACTTTATGATATAAATTGTAATTCTGAAGTTGTTTTTTTTAATACGGCACCAGGATTTTTTCTTTAAAAAGGTGAACAAAGAAGAAAATGGAAATGTGTTCAAAATTAAGGAAGATATAGCATTTTAATACCTTGCTAGACAGAGAGCGCACTATATTTACAAATGACGTCACATGTAAGTACGCCATACAAACTCCATACTGACACTTACCTTGCGGGAAGGGGACAGAGAATCCCTTCCTAATCCGAACAAAATTTTTAAACGCTTTTATTTCAGAACTTTAATTAGACAACTTTAATAGTTTCTTCAGCGAGTGTATTATTTTAGTTATATTTTTCACTAAGCCTTTTATTTAAAAAAAACAAACACCTGTCCGATAGCCTATTGTAAGATATAAGGGTCGCGGGGTCTCGGTTCAGAGCTAACAAGTGCTATATCAATAGTAGGTATAGCGTAACGACTGAAGTGCCGATAGCTTGTTGCCATGTTTTGTAGCAGGATTTTGCTACCTATTTAATAATTCACGATGTATGGCCTGCGGCCGTACTAAACGGCCTGTTATACCAAAAATATCGGTTTTAAATCAATTTTATTCAGTTAAATTACAATATTTGAGCTGGAAAAAAATACGTGTCACAGATACATCTGTGTTTGAGTTTATGCATTGGTTCAAAGTTTGATAGAATAAAATTTCCTCGATCATAAAAAAAATCTGAAACAAAGTCGATTTAGTTTATTTTTTTCGTTTTATGCTCTAATGAAAGCTCGTAACAACCTGGAAATCGGATGGACTGAAAGGCAATTTTATTTTTAAAAAAATATTTGGATAGAATTTTGATAGTGAATAGTTTAGTTTTTTAGTGAAATTAAAACCGTAACAAGGTCGCGAGAATTTGCGCGCACCGCGTTCAGTACCGCGCCAGGCGTCATCGAGGTCGGACCTATGTTCGTTTTTGTCGTTGCACTCCCCCCGCAGGCCTCGTGACTCTTGCGCGGCAAAATACATCGTCGCTCTATCTTAGCGGGGGCTGAGGGAGCGTTTTGTTGCCGACGCGACTCGAATAACAGGCCATTAAATGTCTTCAACATTTCTCGAATTTAAAGGTCAGATTAAATATCAATACACACGACACGTGTCGAGGTGCCAACCGGTATGAGGCTCATCACAACGTTATCGAACTTCTCATATATCTAGGTTACGTCAATTTACATGTAATAGGTATAATAAAATTAATTACTGCATTATTTACTTATCATAGGCCGGTGGAATAAATTACATATGTGTCACATCACACATCAGGATATGACAGCTGGACAGTAATATCGTCGTGTTTAAAATACTGTGGGGAAAACCGAGGTTATCCGAGAACCGACTTAACTACGTCCAAGGATCTGTTCTACGATAGGATAAGGATAACGATGTGATCTACGAACTGCTAGTCTGTGGAATGCGCTGCCTGAATGGGTGTTCCCCGACGGTTATAATCTGGGTGTCTTCAAATCACGAGTGAATCGGTTTCTTCTAGGCAGGCGTGCTCCAACGTACACCGCATCATCGGTTAACATCAGGTGTGATGGTCGTCAAACACAAGCTTTTTATTTATTGTATTATAGTTTATTTTTTATTTAAATAAAAAATTACCTATAAATATTTTTGACTTTTTTTCTCAAAATTATTGAATTCCTGGTTGATGGTGTTGTCGGATAACGGATATAAGTCAGTGTATCGGTACAGTAATATGAGTTTTAAGGGCTTCGCCACATCACCGCGGTGCAGCACCGGTATCGTGAAACGGCACGGGCCGTACCGTTTGTACTAATATGTATTCTGTGGTACCGTGGAAATTTGCACGGCGTCGCACCGATTCACGTCGACGTTGTAAATTTCCGTTGTGATGACCAGTGAAGTGGCAGAGAATTTTATTATACATCAAATGAGGGACGTCGGCCGTCGGATATGACAAGGCGACCATGGCGGCGGGGCGCAAATTTCCATGGTACGGCAAAGCGCTGTACCTACCGTTTCACGGAGCCGCCGACGCTACACCATAGTGATGTGGCTAAGCCCTAAGGTCTAGAGGATAGTAGTATTATGTCCGGGGTTAACTATCAAAATACTTATGTGAGTTTGCTGCTACTCATCATGTTAGGTTTATGTTATTAGCTAGAGGTGTAGTATTCCATCAACGTCACCCATTGTTTTCAAGTCATGTCATAAGGCACCTTAACACCTACTCTTATGGTAATGATGGCACGTAACTGAATGCCATAAACACGTTGCTACTGCCAACTTATCACATTTACACCTATACACATGTAGCGTTTAGTATTTATGTAAACAACTGTCTGCCAACTTTTACCATAACAGTAAAACGAGCCTAAAAACAATTTGATGCCTCGTATGGAAAAACAAAAATATGCTGCCGGGAAAATGAAGTAGGCATCTACATAATGTATTCGGTGGAAACAGCTATCACAATATAAAACGTTTAAGGCTAACAATCGCGTAATGTTTTGTAATGTTCTTTTTGTCCATTGTCTTCCCACTGAAAGTCATAACTTAATCAAGTTAGTTGAAATCTAAAGATTTTTCGAAAACTATTATCTAACAGTACCGTTTAGGCTTTCTTTTATAGTCTGTGGGCTTTACAGAGCATTGTACAGGGGCCTTACGGACAACTGCTATTGCGGCACCAAACTTACGTTTAATCCGCTCAGTTGGAAAATCACGCGACCGCAAACCGTATCTGGGCGAGTTAAGGTTCACGTTCGCGTGATTTTCCAACTGTGCGGACTTAACGTTAGTTTGGTGCCGCTAAGTATATGGTTAAGGGCCCAGAGCCCATCTACTCCTATAGAAATCGTTTGAATTAAAACTGAGCGCCCTGCACTGATCAGCTATTATTGTGCATGCGATATGGTTTCTGTCCCCGTCGCACTTACGTCAACCCAAATGAGAATGACAGGTGACAACTCTAATATCGTAGGTCCTAGAATAACGCACCTGTTCTATTGCATTAGCGCGCATTTCTACCATTTTTCTGCAACGTAATCTTGTCTTTGCTGCGTGTTCATGACATCCGCTGAAATCTAGGACTTGTCAGGTTTCTAGGTGACTTTCTCTCGAGTCTCGACACGTCGCTGATTCCAAGAAGACATGAAACATCTGCGTGGTTCGTATATTTTAAACAAATAGGTAGGTATGTAGGTAATCCATGTCAATACGCGATTCTTGGCGCGTTTCCATGTTGTTGGACAGTTTGAGCAAGGGGCTTTCCCACACTTTTAACCACCATTTTTGAGTCGATAGCAAAGAAACTAGGCACCTACTGATGATGTAGTTATTTTCCTCTTTTTCCGTAAGAAGAAAAAAAACTAGTATGGAATGCAGAGATGTAAACAAAGAAATGTCACCTTAATATGTCAATGTCAAAGTGAAAGTTCAGAAGTAATAAACATTTCAGAAAGAATGAAAGTAACAAGACAAGGGTATGATGTAAAATTTAATATAGGATTAGTGTCTGATGAAAAAGTTGATGATCCCAGAAATAACACCAGTTCACTTAAAAAGGGGAATATAAATTCGACTGTATTTTTTGTGTGTATGTTACGCGATATCTCTACCAATATGATTCGGTTTTATTGGATCTCTATTGGAAAATATTCTACCTCATACAGCTGTTTTTTCGCGATTTCAGTGTTGGTCCCATAGTAAAAGTTGTTTGTATTGATGAGTACAATGACCTCCTTTCGGCTAAGTACAGTCTACGAGTATATGCGAAACCCTGTATATCGTCTTTGACCGACCCCACGTACACCAAAGCAAAGTGCATGTATGTATGCACGTTCGCGGACATGAAAATAAAGTTCATTTGCCCGCACTGGGGCCTTACCTACGGCTAACTTTTAACGCGGCGGGCTCGAATTAGCGCTGAAACAGCGCAATTCGGAAAATCACGCGAACGTGAGCCGAGATACAGTTTGCGATAGACTAAACAGCAGTGCAAGTACCGTTCTTTATCGATCATCAAATTTGACAGTTGAGGTCGTCAAATTCGATAAAATGCAATTTGTTCAGTACTCGCTGTGATCGATTCTATGTCATTTTAACGAATTTGACGATCGATAAAGAACGGTACTAGCACTACAGAATCGCTTAAAACAGGTAGTCGTAACGCCCCTGGTCAAGTATTTTGGTGACATCATAATGCAAATGCACTCATTTGTTTTGGAAACTGAAGATAACAAAGTCAAGTTTTGCTGTATTGGGAGAGAGGACAATGCATTATGCTTCCAATGCTTTACATTTTACAACAATAGGCATACTCTAGTCTAGTAGTTTGACATCAATTACATAAAATTAAACAAACGTGAGTCATTACCTAACTATTTAGGTAGACAACAAAGTACCCGCTTACTTCCTTTCTTGTTGCTGTTACCATTGTTATTGTTACTCAATCAGTAAGATGTGATATTAGTTTTGTACAGCCATGAGCAAGTTTGTATAGGCTGAGGCTAAGAAGGGTTTTATGGATCATCAAGATGGCCATAGAATACTTTTGATTAGAAAAAACTAGGGAAACAGAGAAATGCGCAGCTAGCATAACGCGTATGTTCAAACCCACTCACGTGTCCAGTTCGTGACGAACCCTTTTAGGGTTCCGTACCGAATGTGTAAAAACGGGACCCTATTTCTAAGACTACGATGTCTGTCTGTCTGACCGTACGCCTGTCCGCCTGTCCGTCGATCCTACCTCTTTCGAACCGTAATAGATACCTAGCCAGTTTATTTTTTTACAGAATATGTAATGTTACGGCGGATTAGCTGTGACAAAGAAAGGGGACCCCATACAACAAAAGTATTTTTGTATTAGCTCTAATGTAAAAACGGTAATACGTACCTACAAGCTTCAAGCTTGGCATAGTTAAACGATTATAGTACACACTCTAAAGTATAACAATAAATAATGGCCAAGTGTGAGTCGGTGACAAGTTTCTGTTCATTACCAAGTTATAACTGGTAATTTCGTTATTTTGATGACCTTATCATTCGAACCTCGACCACCGAACACCGAAACACAAACAAACACACACACACACACACACTGAGCATCACGAAGATTTTACGGAATCAAAATGCCATATTTTAATTTCTAATTTTGAAGTCGGCAAGTAGGCAGTCAAACGCAAGACTTATAACGCAAGACTTAAAAAAAAGTGTAAGTACTTATATCGTAATAATGAAAATATATGAACCTTTAATTAACTAACGATGCGATGTAAGCAAATCTTGGAAATCAATTTTAACCTACTAGGTACCAATTTTCGTATCGAGTAGAAATTTTGCAAGTAAATGTAACATGGACAATATAATTTGTTACCATCACACTGATCTGATGATGGAGCCAGGAGGTGGATTGTGAAACTCTTCAACTGTACACACTCTACTCTTCTTAAACCTCTTGAATTTGGGTTCTTTTGGTTTGTTTTCATGACAGAAGCGGTTTTTTTTAAATGATTATTTTATCAAAAAGTGCTTTGTATTTATAAAAATGTGCATTGTAGGTTCCAAATACAACAAACAATAGTAATGTTTGTAGATATTATAATTTGCATATGAATTGAAGAGTACCCTATATTCTAGAATTCTTCATCATCAGCCAGAAGACGTCCACTGCTGAACATAGGCCTCCCCCTTTAACCTCCACACTGAACAACAGCCTGCCTTTTGCATCCACTGGATGCCCGCGACTCTCACAATGTCGTCGGTCCATCAGGTGGGAGGCCTCCCTACGCTGCATCTTCCGGTTCGTGAAAACCGGTTCGTGGTTCGGTTCGGTTGTTAAATTTATATTAATGGTTTAAAAAAATATTTTTTTTAAATGACATTTACCATTGGATTGTGGTAAACATGTGAACTGAGAAGGTACCTAATAAGTACGTAGAATTTATAACAACACACATAATTAGTTTTAATTGGCTAAATGAATGTTTCCTTCTATGCTAAATATACAATGTAAACAAGTGAATGACAAGTCGTGACAATGAGCGATATAATGGGTTATTCTACTGGTCGACGACCGGTATGGCTCAGTATGGTGATGGTATGCCCGTTGTAAACCATGCAAATACAAGTAGCAAATACCTAGTACGTATCTGCAACGTTTTGCTTAGTATAAGTGGCAGTGGAAATGCGTAGTAGCACTTCGCGCTGGTCCTTGCGTAAGTAAAGCTTCGTTTCTCCGCGCTACTCGCACGACGCCCACTGTGCTTCGTTCGTCACGTTTGAACACTTGTGCGAGTACGTACTCGCACGCGAGTTGGGCGCGTCACCGCGCGAGTGGCTATTTACGTTTGAACGCCAACTTGTACTTGCTACTCGTACTTTCAAGCTACTTCGCATGGTCTGCAGCGGGCTGTAGTTCGTCTGCCTGATGAATGCGCATTCGTATGATGAATTTTAATATCTACTCGGAATTTGGGTGTTAGTTGTCCATGTATTTATGCATGTTCTAAGACATACATACAAATATGTATAACGAAATCAGTTTATACGATTTTTTTTTGAGCGAAGTGTTGTCCTCCTGATGCTAAGCAGAAACCGCCGCCTATGGATACCTGCAACACTTGTGGTGTTGACAGCTTACTTTGCCAGCCTGGAGAAGTAATTGTAGATTTTATTTTTGAAAGGCTTCATGTCGAAGGTCGGCAGGAAGGCAATTGGGGGAATGACATTCCACACCTTGCAGGTCCGAGGAAGAAAGGAGTGAAGAAATCGGACGGTGTGGGATTTCCAACTCTGCAAGATGTAGGGGTGAACTTTTAGACGGTGTCGGGTCGTGCTGTACTTAGTGGAAGTCTGACGCAGGAATGAGGCCATAAAGCTCAACAGAGCATGAATAGAATCAAGTCGAGAGTGAATAGATTTCTTCTAGGCAAGCGTGCTCCGTCGTAGGCCGCATTATCGCTTCACGTGAGGCGAGTTGGCGGCCAAGCGCAAGCCTATTTATAATTTTTTTTTAAATACGCATTGTTCAAAAATGTAAAAAAAAAATTGTGTTTTAAGAAACTTTAGCAGCCCGGTTTTGAAATAATGTAACACCAAAACTGGAATTCTGGAATTCACCGCCACAAACTGACTTTATAAAACCTGTATCATAAAAAAAGTGTGATAGTTGCCTGGCGATATATATATCAAGGTGATAGAATTGTCTCAACAATAATGGTTCAGAACCAGCAAACAATACTCAATACTCAATATTTTATTGCAGACATATGTAGGTACATGGAGTTCTTAAATTAACATGTTTAAATATAAAGTAATACATATGACCCTATTTGGGTATGGCAATAGTCGGAACGGAACGATCTATGTTCATTTTGTCGAAATTATCATTAAAAAATTCTTCTAAGTTGTAATAACATTTGGATTCTAAAATACCTTTTAAGTTATTTATAAAAGTTACTTCTTTTTCGATATCTTTTAATTCATTTGGCAATTTATTAAATATTTTAACGGCCATTGATTTAGGGCCAGAGCTGTGTATCTCTAGGTTGGACTTTGGTTCGATTAATTTATGTCTAAATTGCGGCCTAATATTGCGCGATTTATCAGATGCTCTTTTAAAATAGTCTGGGTATTTTTTTACAAATTTACACATTTCCAGAATATATGTTGACACAATTGTAAGTATTTTAAATTTTATAAAGTAAGGCTTGTGAAAATATGGTATAGTATAGTCGGGGGAATCAATATTAGCTAGAATGCGAATGCATTTTTTTTGGGCAATGAAAAGGTCATTCACATTCACACTGTTTCCCCAGAGTATAACTCCATATCTAAGCCAAGAGGCAGAGTAAGCGTGGTACGCAGTTAGGGCTGTGCTTAGGTCAGTGGCTCGTCTAAGCTCCCTTAGTGCGTAGCAAAAGCTAGATAATTTTGCTTTAATTTTATTTATATGTATTTTCCAGTTTACATGTGTGTCAAGTTCTATACCTAAGAGGGTCGCAGCGTCAACGCATTCTATTTTTTTATTGTTGTAGTTGAAATTAATGTCAAGAGAGGGTTTTTGATGTGGTCTAAATTGAATTATTTTTGTCTTTTTGAAGTTCAGGTTAAGATTGTGAAAAGTCATCCAATTATTAATATTATCAAGAATGTCAGTTAAATTATTATTTAAGTGTAGATTATTATTGCTAGATAACAATATTGATATGTCATCCGCAAAGAGGACACAGGAATCGTTAATTACTTCAGGGAGGGTATTTATATACATTAAAAACATAATACATCCAGTGACGCTTCCCTGGGGAATTGAGTGGTCAGTCTGAATGGGAGTTGATCTGACTGTTTTTATTGAATTGGAGTCGAAATCAAAGTTTTCAATATCGACGTACTGTTTTCGATTTTTTAAGTATGATTGGAACCATTTGTGAGTATTTCCGCGTATTCCCATGTCGTATAATTTGTCTAATAATATATCATATTGAACTTTGTCATATGCTTTGGTCATATCTAATAAAATACCTATTGCGTATTTTTTACTATCAATTATTTTTAGGATTTCATCAACGTAACTAAAGACCGCTAAGATAGTCGACCGGTTTTTCCTGAAACCGTATTGGGAATCATCGAACAAGTGAAATTTTTCGCAGAATGCATTACCTTTTCAAAAATCTTTGAAGAGGTAGGCAAAAGTGCTATTGGCCGGTAATTGTATGGATTAAGCTTTGATGACTTTTTATGCACAGGTTTGATTATAGATGTTTTTAAAAGGTCGGGAAACGTGCCTTCGTTAAAAGATTGGTTAATTAGCAAATAGTAAGGGAGGGTAAGTTCTTCAGCACAATTCTTTATTAATACTGGTGGTAGTTCATCAACACCATAGCTATTTTTACTTTTATGATGTTTGATGATTTGGTATATTTCATATGGTTGTGCTGGGCTCAAGAACATAGTGTTATCAATTCGTCTAGGCGGCGGCAGCGGACGGCCGCAAGTCGCCGTCCCGTCTGTCTCGCTTCTCGCGCCGACTGACGCGAAGTGAATATTTAAGGTGTTTGCAACCTGTAGTGGATCAGAAATCATCTGATTATTAATTTTTAATTTTATATTATTTTTAGGTTTTCCCGTGTCTTTATTCGTACGCTCTTTAATTATCTTCCACATGGACCTAGTTTTGTTATCAGAATTTTTCATTTCTCGGATATGTTGGTTTCTTTTTGATTTAATTATCGTTTTTTTCAATATTTTTGAGTATAATTTATAATATTTAGTGAGAGTTGGGTTCTTACACTGTATTACAATGGGTTTCAATAAACGTTTATTTTTACAAGAAGTCCTGATACCTCGCGTTAGCCATGTATATTTTTTATTACTTCCTAATTTTATGAGTTTTTTAGGTATACAACGATCCAATAATTCTTTTAATGTATTGTGAAATATTGTATAATTATTATTCACTGTATTATTTGAATTCATAATTAATAGCTTATTCCAGTCTATAATTTTTAATTCGTTTTTGAATCTAGCTATATTCTTTTTATTAAATATTCTTTTTTCAATTTTCCATGTTACTGGTTTGTTGTTTGTTTTAAGTGCATCTTTAATATTTATTATTGTGCCCCAGTGATCAGAAAAGCCAAAATCCTTTACCGAAACATTAATTTTCTTTTTGTTGTAATTTGAAAAAACAAGATCTAAACATGTCGCTGAGGTACTTGTAATACGGGTCGGTTCATTTACAAATTGGTAAAAATTATTTTCTAACATTAAATCAAGTAGTTTACTAGATTGTGCCGAATTGTCTAACATATTTAGGTTAAAATCACCACCTATTAATACATCTAAAGAAACAAAACTCTTTTTATCTCATCAACGCATGTATTGAAATTGGTCTGAAAGGCAGGACGGGACTAGGGAGGACGAAGTATTAATAATATCAATGGTGAGTATGTATCTATTTGCAGATAACATTGTCATAAAGGCTTGTATTAGGTCACTTAACATCAGGCGACAAACGCAAGACTATTTTAACCGACTTCAAAAAAGGAGGAAGGTTCTCAATTCAGTCCCTATTTTTTCAGTAAAAAAGGCTGAATCGTTGGGTTTGAGGACAATAGATGATGGGCGAGCTAGCTAACTTGTCTCAATGCATCAGTCTCCGGATGACCTTGGACAATACCACGGCCATGTTCACATTGCTCCGGGACATGTTGCTTCCCTCTAGGGATTGTTGAAAAGTATGTTTATCTAGGACAGATGTTCGAACAAGGCAAAAACTATTTTGAGAGTGAGGCCTAAAGATGAAAGAATACGGTTGGGCTGGGCAGCGTTTGGAAGACTCTGTTGAGTCTTCTCGTTGCTATACCGCAAAGTTATAAGACGAAAGCCTTTAACCCCCCAAATGCGTTACACACCGCATGTCGGCGTAAGCAAAAAGTGCTCCGTTGTGCGTATTGTGTGTAAGAAGATTTATACACAATATTAATGGTATACAGGGTGTAAGAGGAACACTCTCGAAGCCAAAAGAAGGTAATTGTACTCATGATTATGAACCACTTTTAGTAAGGGACCTACACTGAAATCGCAAAAAAAATATCAGCTGTTCCATACATTTTGTCGAGTGTCAATGACCGTTTTCTATAGAACAGCTGATATTTTTTTCGCTATTTCAGGGCTGGTCCCGTAGTAAAAGTGGTTCATAATGATGAGTACAATTACCTTCTTTTGGCTTTGAGAGTGTTCCCCTTACACCCGTACATATAATGTTATACATGTATGTATTTTTTTATTTTTTTTTAAATTATGGTAGGTAGTTGAAATTCCCTATTTTAGCCATAAAAAAACTCCTTCACTGGCAATGTGTTCTACCAGTCACGACTTACGCTACTGAAACATGGACATTTACAGTTAGAGCAGTTTACAAGTGCAAGGTCAACAAGAGAGAGAAAGATTGCTATGCTCTGCTTTTCTCCAAAGGACTGTATCCACTACCATAGACCAAAGTCACCAACATTGCTCAGGATTTAGCAAGCTGAAGTGACACTGGGCCGGTTTTATCTGTAGCAGAACCGGTAACCATTAAGTAGACATGATATAGAATGGAGACCACAAATTGGACAAAAAAAGTGTAGGACGCCCTGAGACCCAATGAAAGATGATATCAATAGTAAAGACAACTAAGGCAGTGTTTGGAAGCCAAAAACAGATGTTCGGGCTATGTGGCATGCCTAGGAGAGGCATATTTCCAGGATTGAACTAAGAGATAGCCTGATAATGATGATGAAATAGTGGATAAATTTGACTCAACTGAGAGTGGTTGGTTTTACAAACTAGAACTCTATGCTCTGTTTAGACACTAGTCCCAGACAGCTGTTTTGCTTTGTGTCACCATTATGCTTTCTGAAAGACTGAAGTGATCAAAGAAGTTCAATAAGATTTAATAAATCCAAAGGTGAACAAAGAAACTCCTTCAACATCATTACATTAGTCATGTTTCGGTTTATTCATACTACCAGGCCTGCCAGCAATCCAGTATTCCATGTTTCCACAAGATTTAATAAAAGATTCTACTGTTTGGTTAGCTAATCTTATTTTTTTTTTTTTAGTGTATTCTTTATTTTTAGTTGGCTAATCTTTTCAGTTTTATTTGCAAAGTATTTAATGCTTAGCAAAATAATTCAGATTAACATTCTAAACATTTACCTGAGGTAAAATGCAAAAGTGCATTTTTTGCAAAAGGTCAAGGACCTGTTATAGTAGAATAATAATTATTACACTTACGTTTTCAAGAGTGTTTCCCATAAAGTTTCGATATCACAGGTGCATCACACTTTCTAGTTGCGAGTGTAAGAAAAGTACATTCTTTCACTTCGATTTAGAAAAAGTCAAATCTAGCACTTTAACTGCATGCAGTCGCAAAGTTGTAGTTTCTTCTCATCAACTCTTACAAAAAATTGAAAGGATAAGCGCGAAAACAAGACACTTTAGTAAAGAAAATTGTTGTGGCGAGCAAATAAAAGTTCAAATAAACACAAGCCCGTGTTTCTCGTACAATCAAAACAGGCAATCGTCCAAACAAAACAGGCAACACGAGAGGCCGGACGACACGAGTCGAGAACACCACGCACCGAATATCAAAATGAAATAAAAATAAAGTTGAATTGCCAGTGTTGCCAGAGCACATTTGCCAAAAGTAACGCGTCTCGAATCAGTAAGTTCCGTCTATTGTTCCTTTTTTTTTGTCAAATAATCATTTCAATATAAAACGATCTTATTTTCTTAACCTAGTTACGAAATTAGCGAAAAAATTATTAATTTTTCACATTCTCAAAAGAACAAGGAGTATAATATTATATTCTACACTTAACAGAATATTTTGCATTTATATTTTAATACCAAAATGTATACCCTTTGACGATATACTTACATAATCACAGTTTATACCAGATCACCGTAAATTTCAATCACCTACATAAGTGTTACGTTCCCCTGTTATCATGTTTAATACATAAAATCTATTAGTCGCATCTCTAATTCTATAACAAGAAACCAACCGAGGTTCATTCCGCATTATTGATAGATCACACCATGAAATATGATACAGAGGACAAAAAACTCGTACAAACGAGTGTAACAACTGGCGGCCTTGTCGCTAAAAGCGATATCTTCCAGGCAACCTTACAGTTTGATGAAAGAATATACAATTCATTATTAAAAGTTCAGTAAGATAATATCAAGTTTCTTAATTATTTTGATATTAATTATATTTTAAAGCGCCAAAAAAGTAACTTAACGTGGTTTCGTTTTACGTAACTGGCAAACGTGTAAAATTGACAATGACAACAAAATAATGTCACGCATTGTTTTTTTTTTTTTTTTGGCGCTTCAATATTTTTATATTTACCAGTGATATTCTTTTCAAGAATAGTTCTCTCCTTTTAAAAAAATGATAGCAAAGTAAAATAACAACGCATTCTACGAATACAATGACAATAACTACAGGCAACTGCGGGGCAAAGTCCTGTGTGTATCGAATTTCATAGAAATTAATTTGCAACGTATATGTAGAACCTTTACGTATTACAATCGAAATAAATAACTTTCGAATAAATCCCCACGATTGAAAAGTCGCGTGACCGCAAATCGTATCTCGGCGCGCTGTTTCAGAATTGTCACTTAGGACAAAACTGAGAATCTATAAAACTTGCATCTGCCCGTCATGACTTACGCCTCCGTGGCATATGCCCAATCCCAAGCCTCCGCCGCCGCCGTCGGTTACCAAAGGCTCACCAGCGATCCCGCTGGCGGGATCGAAGACCCCCAGGATCTGTCAGAAGATCGGTTAGATTCTCTTTCAACAACACGTGTTTTGGTCCGGATTACATGTTGTGTTGTTTCTTGGGAGAGACATAAGTGTCTATTTTAATTTTATATTGACTTTTGCTGTTGGCCTTTCGGCCTCTACAGCTTGACCGAACTAGTTAGCGAACGCAGAAGGCGTTCGGCTAACTTGATGGTTTTGGTTTTGACGACTAGCTCAAGGGCACCTCGGGGATACGAACCTTGGCTTGGGCCGTCGCCGGAAGTAGGGGATCAGACTTGCCCAGGCATTCCAGAAGGAATGTGCCCTGAAGCCCTAGCGTGTTGTTGAACTGATTAATTATTTGGAGAGAATCTAACCGATCTTCTGACAGATCCTGGGGTCTTCGATCCCGCCGGCGGGATCGCTGGTGAGCCTTTGGTAACCGACGGCGGCGGCGGAGGCTTGGGATTGGGCATATGCCACGGAGGCGTAAGTCATGACGGGCAGATGCAAGTTTTATAGATTCTCAGTTTTGTCCTAAGTGACAATTTACTGCGCTCGCCGAGGAGAGGGCTGAGGCGCCCTATGAAGAAACCCGGTTGGTTCATGGGTACATGTAATAAATAGCTTTGCACCTCTCTCTCTATCTATGTAATAATATTTTTACTTTATAAAACATATTCAGTTTAGATAGGGCCCCATTTTTTGCACCAAAGCCTTTGCTTACCTAGACGCCGCTGGTCAAAGCCCTACTGCGTTCTGGATTTCGTTTTTGCGTTCTGTTCATTGCTGCTTGTAATCAAGTGCAATAAATAAGAAGAGAAAACAAGAAACTTTTTATTACGCGCATACAACAGACACGTCTTCAAGTAGAGTTTCTTTAACTAAAGCTATTTATTGAGGCTGACAGGAATTTGTTTTATGATCTACTCATAATCACACCGTGTGGTCATAAAATCATTAAACGCGATAGATAAGTATTTACAAACACACATTGGCCCATTCTGCGAAAGCACGCCTGCCGAGCGTGACATACAGGTCTGTTGTTCTTATTTTAATTTGTTTTCTAATTCACGCTTTAAATTAGATCATTCGCGTGCTCATCCGCGTTAGCGACCGGTGGGTGATGCCGTCGACAGACCTGCCAAATCATCATCATCATTCCAGCCTATCATATTCACACTGCTGGGACACTTCTCACAGAGAGAGAGGATGGGCCGTAATCCACCATGCTGGTCTAGTCCATGGTGGTGAATATCATTATGTTTTACAACTGTTGAGGTTCTCAGAGATACCGCTTTCCTCACGATGTTTTCCTTCGTCGTTTTTGAGTGATGGCATCGAAACCGCAGATTTTAGGTACTAAATAAATCATTGGCCGAGGATCGAATCGGGTGCCGTCAGATTGTAAAGCAGTCCTGCTACCGCTCGACTACGCGAACGAACACTATTACCACAACATTCCGGACGCGAGTGAACTAGTTGGTGTAGACTTTTTAGGGAAACCGATCGTGCGAGAATGAACGATTCGTTCGCGTGCACCAGTGCTCGCTGATTGTTGGTACGTTGCCAGCGAGAAGGTGGTCGCCTGTGTGTGGACCTCAGATCATACAGACACGAGATATATGGTAAGGTGATGTGGTGGGTGCGAATGCATCTGGCCTAAATCAGGCTTCAAAGAGTAGGTAGTATAATAAAGGGTCAGGCTTGATGCTTATAGTCAAACTCACCCAGCAGACATGTGCGTGAATAATTAGTAAGTGTACCGTACTTACAGTTGCGTTAAGCGGTTTAGCGGTAAAATGAAAATAATATGAAACACGTTGATATTTGAACACGAACGATAACTGTACTCATAGGCATATTTTCCTTGTTTGCCATTCACGATATTACCATATTGCTAATATTTATTATCTTTGGTGTGGATACATTAGCGATGGCGAACGAGTTAGTTGTGAATTAACAGCCGTTCGCGTCTGTACCCGGCATTACCTGGCCCGCATAGCGTAAATATTTTAGCGAATTTCTTTTGTAATAACATTAAACGTTTGGGATAATTTTGTCTCTGATAAAATTAGGCCTATGAAATGCGGACTCACGATGATTTTATTTTAAGAAGGTGTCTTAAATAGGTATTCTACAGAGTTTCGATTTCGGTGGAGTCGCGAAAAAGTATCCACACTCGCCTATGTGGACAGGCAAAACTGAGGGCCTAGTACGAGTTTTCCTAATTGCGATCGCGTTATGAAACAAGAGCAGCACCATGTAGATGGAACTCTCTTACTATTATATAAATTGTAGTTAACGTTAACGCGATCGAGTGGGAAAAACTCGCCTAACGACTCTTTCAACAAGCAAGATCTATTCTTCTGTCTGTTCAAATTTTGTAGAAACCAAAAACAGTCAATGGATGATTTACAGAATAGCTATTTAGATATTTGTTTGATTGGTTTTTATTAATAACAAATTAATTAACTTAGTTCAGTTAGTTTATATTTCGGCAAATTTCTGAAGGAGCGAATGTCAGGTTAACGCTTGATAAACTTTGAGAGCAGCTGATACTGAGATACTGATATACGTAGTCGAATAAAGTCTATAACATCTCACCATAATTATCTTAGGTAGATAACAAATCTTTAGGTACTAGTACTTAGCCTTATTCAAACACAGGTACTTACCTACCTACGCTGCTTCACAGACTTCTTTTCTGAGGGCGAATCATTTCAAATATCTTTGGGGTACCTAAATAGGAAGTTACCTGTCATTATCGATGTGCTTCCACATCCTTGCATCCTTGGCCGTACGGGTGTTTTCCATTTTATAAGAAGAAGGCAAAGTACTTACTTTGTATATTTCCAGTGACAGTTTTGACCTCAATATGATATTCCAAGACATCACGTGGAAAATCGCTGATAAATAGCCGTAGGGCGTTGCTTAACTACTTACCAATACTCAGATATGATAAGATAAACCGTGTTAAACAAATTCGACTCCTGTTGCAGCTATTAGAAGAAAATTGCAGTGCTATCGCAATCTCTCCACTAATACGGTATTTATTTTGTTATTAAATTCATTATAATTATAGAGAGTAGAGATTGTAACTAGCAGATAATAAGCAAGGAAGTTGATTTGCTTATAAACAAAACTAGAATATTGTTTTTCGTGAAACTACAATCCGCTGGTTGTTAAAACTGATAAGTGGTGAATAAAGACTGGAACTGGAGATAAGTGATGAATAAAGTCAGTCATCGGAGACGTGATCCAAACAGAATCAAGCGTTTGAATCACGTTTGGCTCATGCCATAATAAAAAATTGTAAATATGCCAAGAGTTTATCAGTTTCGCTTCAAACGTAGCCGTAGACTGTAGTGATTACCGATTAATAGTGACAGTAAATAGATATTTATATTTTTTAGAAAAGGTGTTTTACTTTGCAGAGAATGTCAAAAGCTAAAGAAACAAAATTGAAAGTGAAAAAAGATGGTGAATTCATTCCGCCTGACGGTGGATGGGGCTGGGCGATTGTCTTCGCGGCTGGATTTTCAAATGTATGTTTATCTACCTAAATAATATTTTACCTATTCTAAATACGTTTTAAAAAAGGAGGTAGCACAACGTGCTTTAATTTGATAATTGTACTCATTCCAATCAAAAATATGGACATTCCCCTCAAAATTACTTGGTCGGTAGGTACATACTCTGAAAAACTTAGGAGGAATATAATGGAACAGGCCTTATTCATGAATGTTGTTAATATTTCTTTTATTTAGATAGTAACCCAAGATTTGAATCAAAATTGATTAGATGTTGTGTGAAAAATATCTGGCAACCCTGTTTGACACACTCTCTTCTGCTCTTATTCCTAAGTGCTTCAGTAAGGGTTATCAATGACAATTATCACCTTTGAATGATTATTATTATCTTTGGGGGTCATCTATCTACGCGTGTTTTGCTCTATCACTGGCAACTTTCACTGACGTATCTCAAGGAGTTGGGAAGGCATCCAAAGAAGAAGAAGATTGATTTCGATGGGCAAATGTTTTTATAACACACCCTGCTGCGCTGACAGCAGTCAGCTCAGCCCACAGACTAGAGTATTTGGTTAAGCACATCCTGCAGCAGTTCAATAAAAAATAAAAATATTTAAAAATATATATGTAAATTTGTGTTAAGTGTAATGTAAGTGTAAACTCAAGGGTTCGTCTGAAAACCGGCGCTGATAGTCCTTGACTTTCAGCATTAATTCCGAGACGGACCCATTAGACACTGATTGTATCCTTTAGATATAAGTTTTTGTAAAGGTGGTTCTTTCTTTCAATAATGGCAAATGTTCCCAACATTTCGTTCCAGCTGTCAGCACTTCCCATCCTGCAGCAGTTTGGTCTTCTGTTCCGAGATAAGTTCGAGCGGCTCGGGATCTCCAGCTCGCAGACCACTACTATCATCAACATGAACTCGGCGCTGACCTCTTGCGTCGGTGCGTGACGCGTTACACGGTAACTCTTTGATACCATACCGGCACTGTATTTAGTTTTTTTTTTATAGAATAACTGGCAAACAAGCTATGGGCCACCTGATGGTAAGTGGTCACCGCTGTCTATAGACACCTTCAATACCCGGGGCATTGTCAGTGCGTTGCCAACCTTTGAGGACTCTATTCTCCCTTCGTTTGAAGCATAAATTATACTAACATTAAATACTCCTGGGAAGCAAAGCAAATCTTTCAAACGATACCTTAAATTACTTCGTGCTACTCTTTTGCACATAATCAACATTTAAAACAATAAAATCATAAATAAAAAAAAACAATTGGGCGTTCTAAAAGGAGGAAGTTCATTATTTGACGCATATATTTGTATTATAATAGATATAATTGCAGGCTATTTAAGGTTATGTATTTAAAAAAAACTATAAATATTGATATTTTATTTAAGCGTAAAAGACTCAAAAAACTTTTTTTAAATATTTTTTTATATTATTTCCTACGCCATATTATAAAGCTAGGACGAAAAATTCTATGTTTATACCATTTGCAATGTTCTTTTAAAAATAATGCTCAATCGTTTTTTTTTATTATTCTCAATCTTTGATTTATTATTTACAAAAATGTTGAAAATGTGCGAAAGAGAGCTTTATTGCTATTTTCTATTTTATCAACCCAAAACAAAGAATTCACATATAGATCGATGGTGCATATAGATTAGGTGGTATAGACGTGTAACACATTTTTTATTTTAAACCGCATTATTTGCTATCTTAGATCTACCATACCATATTCTTGTACACCGTCAATCATAGACCTTATGCAGTTACCTAGATGTTAGCGATCCTAATTATGTATATAATTATCTTGTAAACTCCGTATTTTTTCCATTTTGTTTAAGTGAGACAGGATAAAATCTACAAGAAATATGATGCAGCTAGCTATGATTGCTTTATTATCATTATTATCGGCCTATCACGTTCCAACTGCTGGGATACAAGCCTTCTCTCAGAAAGACATCCACCTAATCCACCATGCTGGCCCAGTGCATGTTGGTGAATGTCATATGTCTTTGAACTTTTTTTTTGTTTGGTTAGTCTATACTAATATTATAAAGAGGAAAGATTTGATTGTTTGTTTGTTTGTTTGCATTGAATAGGCTCCGAAATTACTGAACTGATTTGAAAAAAAAATTCACCGACGGGAAGCTACACTATCCCCGGGTGGTATAGGCTATAATCTATACCCGTGCGAAGCTGGGGCGGACCGCTAGTTATTAAATACGACTCAATCACCACAACCATAAATACCATAATACTAATCGAAATACTTATACTAATAGGTAACTAGGTATTTAAGTATGATTTAGTAAGTAACGTCTGTTTGGTTCCTATAGCGCTTGTTTGCAATACATATATGATTTTTAGTAGTGATTTTCCATGACAATGTTACTTATATCACTAATATAGACCTATTATTGGCTGTAATTTAAAATAATTATTTAAAACTATGTATATATTTTTGTGCTGTTGGTCTTAAATAAACATAAAATAAAAATAAATATAATCCATACAGATATAGACTCTAAAATTTAAACCGCATTTTCATAGGAGAACTCTTTACTCAATCATAAAGAATCAATATCACAAATTAGATAGAAACTAATCGATGTAAATATGGAAGCTATGAAACTAATTTCTAATGCTCAGCATTTAGATTGGTAGATACAGCTTGGCTAAAAGTCTTGAAACGAACACATTTTTTCTTCTTACAATAGTCAGGGTTGCTAGCTACAGTTTAGTCTCACTAATCCAGCACTTCAGTGCATCGGCACGTCTATTATTTAGGCACTCTACACCACCGCTTTTTCTGCCTGTGATTTCCTCTATCTTTCGCCAATAGGTACCTACGCCCACCCGCGCTTTTTCTTCCCCCAGATTACTTAAACAAGATAGTTGCCATAAAGAAATTTGTATAATATTATTATATTGTATGAAATTGTAATTATTATTGTAAATACCTTCATATTACCTAATTAAGCATTGCTTTATTTTATTTGCTTGAATTTCCGAATATAATCCAGTAATCCAAATATCCTAATAATTCGGCACCTCTTTGTTTTTTAAATAGCGCCGGATTAGTGTGACTACTGTATTTGCGATAGTGGCCCGCCCATTAATTTCTACTCTTTTTTGCCAAGCTCTACATCCAACTATGTAAACAGTAGATAACTATTGTGCAGCAATGTCTAGACTGTAAACTACTTATGTCTGGTATTATCTATGGATTTATCATCACATTGATAAGTAAAAAGTCATTACGGTCAAGTAGTAGGCCTCGAGTGCTGGAATAAACATTGTACTTACTCTATCTTATACTATAATATTATATACTATACTATTATTCATTATGCTTATGTTCAGCAGTGGACGTCTTCTGGCTGATGATGATGATGATGAAAATATTAATTAATTAGTTAATAATTAATATTAATCTATACTAATATTATAAAGAGGAAAGATTAGTATGTAAGTATGTTTGTAACGAATTGGCACAAAAGTACTGGACCGATTTTAAAAATTATTTCACCATTTGAATGCTTCATTATCACTTATTAATATAGGCTATTTTAATAGGCTATATAACTATACCCGAGCGGAGCCGGGGCGGACCGCTAGTTTCTCATAAAAATATAATATAGCTTTACAGCTTATTGATTTATCAAGTACATAGTCAATCATATTTTTTTTTTAATTTCATTCGATGTTATCTTGCTGTTTGAGGTTCCGTAGTAAACTAAGGAAGCCTTATAGAACAGATAGTTTCGCCATGTCCATCTGTCCGTCTGTCCGTCTAGTTATCACGGTTATTTTACGATCCAGATCTGGTTCTGCTTTTATATTATTAGAACAACAATGGCGCTGACATTGCTATGGCAGACTTGATACACGTATAGATAATTATACAAACTATCATAGAAAATATTGTGAAAAAACATATGAACTCGGGATAGCACCGGGGATCAAAAAAGTTTAGTTACCCCATCGAGTGGGGTCTCGTTGAAAAGAGGATTCAAAATCACTACGTAGGTACTATTTTTATATTGATACTGATTTTATAACATCATAACGTTCCTGTTTTTCGAAATATGATACCAAAATGGCCGTATATTTGATATGTCATTCAAGATTTCCACTATTGAGATCCTGTATCCCAGCTGTGGGAAGGAACATTATAGATTGTTAATGATTCACGATTTCACCCTGAACGCAATTTAATTATTTTTTGCGTAGCTACAAGCAAATAAACAGAGATTAATTTTAAATTTAACACAACTACAAAGATTCTAGAAAAAACTAGACATAATTGATCAAGTTATCTCCTATGTGAAGTCGAACAAAATGTTCTGGACAATCCATAATACTAACTTTACGCGTTCTACACTCGGCATGATGATGACGGTTGTGTATTTCTAACATACCCAATACCAATGGAACCCTAACAAGAGTGTATCATGACACGCACTTGACAGTTTCTTTGTTTGTTTTTATTTTATTAACAACTGTCACGTATTTTAATTATCATTAAATTCAAGATTAATCATTTCGGCGTTATCAATATCACAAGCTTGTCAAGCTAAGGTTCTTATAGTTTGTAAAATAAGTAGTATTTAATAAGTAGGTACAAACATAATTTTTCTTTGATTCCAGGTCTTGCCAATGGTCCAGTTTTCAAGACGTTTACTTACCGTCAAGTTTCGCTGACTGGAGCTACCCTGGTATTCATATCCTTGATGCTGACAACATTCTCATACAACTTCATCACGTATCTGATATCTTTTTCAATACTTTACGGTACGTGGATTACAAAAAAGGCATCATTTACTTACTTAATCCAAAAACCATAAAACCTACATTAAATAAACCATTTGTAAACTATAATCACAAGCAGTTCTAAATTCTAATGCGGTTGAAACTATAGTCGGAGTAACCGCGGATTAATCTTACGTGAGTAATTCCCGTGTAATATAAATAAAATGTGTAAAACCACGTAAGTTTCAATAATATAATCACAAGGTTTAGATACACCCATAAAGTAAAGAATTAATAATAAATACAATAATTTATATTGTTATATATTGAGGAAATCTGACAACAACAAAATTCAATACAGCAATACTTTATGACACTACAAAAACACACTAAGTACAAGAATAATGAATAAACGTACCTTTAACCTTTTGTACGTATTTCTAATGTACAAAAGGCGGTATTATCGCTAAAAGCGACCAGACAATCATTTGATGATCAAAGTCCTTGTTTTTTTTTTCAGGAGCTAGTTATGGCATAAGCAGTTCAGCAAACGCTCTCGCTTTAAACACATATTGGAAAAACAGAAGAAGACTAGCAACAGGCCTGTCATGGACAACGACAGGACTTGGGCCCATCCTGTGGCCTCATATTATTACAGCTCTATTTTACGCCTTTGGAGAGACGGGCGCTATACTTATAATAAGTGGCATTTCACTCCATTCAATTGCTTGTGCATTATTACTACAACCAGTGGAATGGCACACCAAAAAACCTCCACCAAAGGAAGTGGAAGAAGAGAAGCTAATAAAGCCTGAAATAGTAGCAAACGGTAAAGACCAACTATCTGACAAAAAATTAGAGAGTGGTTATTTCAGTTCAAAGTTGAAAAATTTGAGTGCATTTTCCAGTCAGTATTTGTATAACGAAGATGATCCCGTTAATCCGGGTTATGAAATAACAGATCCTGGTATTCCGATGATGTTGCGAGCAAATGATGGTTATTTTAGTCAGTCGAGACAATCTAGAAGTAGGGTATCATCAAGAGAAGGTTCAACTAAAACCTCTCGACTAAATTCTAAAAAACCATCCATGACAAATTTATTAGAAAATCGCTCTCGCAAATCTTCGACATTATACCTAAACGAGTCGAAGAAAAATTCATCCGCTAATTTAGGAGCATTAGCACAGGAGCGTGAGACGTATAAACCAAAACGCAAAACATCAATAACTCTTGAAACACAAATTCCTGAATCGGAAATAGAAGACTGTCCAACACTTAAAGCTCCACAAGATTTAAAAGCAGATGAAAAAGCAGTAGTTGAAAAAATTGATCCCACGGAAGCAAAAAATATTGACGAAAGAGCCGAAAAGCACACCACTGCTGGCAAAACAAGTAGAAGTATGAAATCTTTTAAAATGGATGGGCAATACAGTGAAAAATATAATAGAGACAACCATAGTAATATTTCACTCAAAAATCAGTATGGAGATAAATATCAAAAGGATAATCATAGTAATATTTCACTGAAAAATCAGTATGGAGATAAATATCAAAAAGATAATCATAGTAACATATCACAAAAAAATCACCAATACGGTGACAAATACAATAAGGATAATCACAGTAATGTATCCTTAAAAAATCCTGAAGATCCGGATGAAAAGAAGTACTTGAAAGATAACCATAGCAACCAATCAGTGAGGACAAAACAAAGAAGAAAATCAAATAATTTTAACTATGAAAGTGAAGTCTTAAAACAAGCTTCATTGAAATTAGAGCAATACTTGAAAGAAAAGGAGGATAATCAAAACGAGAAAATGAAATTACTTCTTGATAAAATTAATGATACAGATGAAGATGATGACGTTTTTGAGGAAAAAACTAAAGACAAAGAAGGAGAAAACGAAGAAAAATTATCATTTTGTCAAAAAGTCGCACTTTTCTTTGATTTGGATTTATTAAAAGATATTACTTTTATCAACCTAATGTTGGGAATTACATTAGCAAATTTTAATGAATTAAATTTCTCAGTTTTGACTCCATTCATTCTCGGGGACTACGGGAAAACGAAGTCTGAAGTGGCATTATTTATGTCCTTGTTAGCTGGAATAGACATCTGCGTTCGATTCTGCATTCCATTCGTTGCTGGCAAAATTGGTTGGGATAATAATTCCTTCTTTTTATTTGGAGTCATGTCGATGGCAATGGGTAGAGTAGGTAAAATCCTTAAAAATCTGTACGCTTTTTCACCTACGATTACGAGATTTCAATTGTTGTTCTAGGTATTTATATTTTCTTTTCACAGTCTTGGCGTATAGTCAGGAATCATGGGTGGTGATAATAGTAGCCGTGATGGTTGGTTTCGGGAAGGGACTCCGAACTGTGTTCATGGCGTTAGTCATCCCGACTCATGTGCCGCTCCACAAACTGCCGGGAGCGACTGGGATACAACTGCTAACAGCAGGAATTGCATATTTGTCGCTTGGACCTGTAGTTGGTGAGTTACACAAAATAAACTGAAGTTGTTTATTTCAAAAAAAGACATAAATTTTAAAATAGAAGAGAAAAAACAATCACAGATCAATCTATGTTAACTTTATTTTGAGCTAAAAACGCAGCCTTGACGCCTAAGCCAAAAAAAAGTCTATTTGCTTCTTAATCCTCTAAAACACTTCAAAATTTTATTTTATTTGCGTTAAACACAATATAATTTTTTTATTACATTTCACAATGTGACTTCTCTGCAGGTTGGGTAAAAGACAATGCATCAACAGCTGTAACTCTACATTGCCTGAATATTTTCACCTGGCTGACTGCAATATCATGGGGGCTGGAGAAATTCATTAGATCCCGAAGACAGGGCATATCTGAAGAAGAGCTCGTCAAGGCTTGACTTAACCAAGTTTACCGAGTTAAAATTATTGTATTTTTGTCTTTTACATATATTTTTATTTTATATTTAAGTACAAAGGTATATAAACAAAGCAAACATAAAAAAACCTTAAATATTACTAATTAATAATAATACTGTTATTACTAATTAAGTCTTGGATTAGGAAAATTGTTTCTTAGAAAATTACACTGAATATAAATGACTTTATTGACTTTCCTATGTTATTCAGTTACGTTCCTATCCTTCCTGTATAAGGCTTTCTTAAATTAAATTAAATATTTTTTTAGACAATTTCACTATCTCCTCCCTCACTGTTAATGGCAAAAATGCCCCAATAACCAATGGGACCTTAGCCAAAAAAAATATTTAGTAGTAAAAATGCGAGTGAGAGAGAGCGATAATTCGGACAGTAAGTTGTCCTAATTATATAGTGTCAGAGTCGTCACTTACTTAAAATATCTAATATAAGTAGGACAAGACTACTACTAGGCTGTCAGTTTATTCAGTAAACAAGAAAATTACACATATTAGAATAGAAACAAAAATAAAACCTAAAACTACTTACAAAATTAAAAACTAATACTAAACTAAATTAAATTAAATACCTACGCTAAATAAAAATATATTATATTAAACTAAACTAATCTAATAAACCGCTGCCCGTTGGCATCGTTCCCAAAATGCTGGCCGCATTGCCGCGTTGTATTGCAATGCTTACACGTTGCGCAAGATACCGACCAGCATTTTGGTCGCGAGATGCTTCGACCAGACGTTTGGATAAATCTTTGAAAATGTTTTTGGCACCCGACCCCCACGGACCCAAAGTTTCGACCCCAAAAGGCTCAAACATATACCCACTATCTAGGCTACTATATTTGCGCCTTTTGAGGCCCTCTGCGGATTCAGCCGCCGCTCCAGCCTTGTTTTGCGTACCGGGAAGATGAGACGGCGCAAGGGTATCAACGCAAGTAGCGTCCCATACTAAAGGCCGCCCCATCTTCCAAGGAATCAAAGTCATGCCGTCCGGTCTTTTACCATCGCTACGTACGAGACCGCTCGGCTCGAGTACGGCCGCGCAGTTAGCAGTGGTAAAAGCCCGACGGATGATGTCGTTAAGGCTGGCATGGCGGGGAATCCTACCTGCACTTCTCACGCAGGAAAGCCCGTGGTGGCCGAGCTGGTCGACAACAACACCACACTGGCAGCGGTGTGGAGCACAACACGACGCACCCAAGCGAAGGGAAGTCGCGATCCTAAAACTAGAAGAGTCTAGCAACGTTCCAGTATTGGGCGATGGAAGGACCTGAAGCCACAAACCTGATTCCCATTCGGCGACGGCCAAGTAGGACAAGATCAATTGAGATCGATATCTATCGATGGAAGAGATCGCTTTTAGCGGTAAGGCCGCCAGTTGTTAGAATAGTTTTTAAGAGTATAATAATCTGAAAATCTAATCAATAAATACCTATAATGCTTTGTATCATGTGAAACATCTTGTATGTTTCATGGGCTTGGAATAAATTAATTTATTTCATGGGCATGGAATAAATTAATATCAATATCTAACTATAGTTTTGTTGTTTAAATATGTATGTGAAATTGAAGACACTGCAGTATCCATCATAGATTAAACTTCCTTCCATTCACACAGTAGATTATAATAGCTATTCACAAACATAATTGTCTACAAGTATACCTATTATATTAACAGAGTCATGATTATTTCGGTCGTTGTGTTAGTGTAAGCATCCGACCATTGAATGACATTAATGGAATTAAAACAGAGTTCAGTAAGTGGATATCCTCCAGTGGGTCATTACCCAATGATGCTACTCGTAGCACCGACTGGCATAGAGGTCGCAGACGTAGGGTCAACCAGTGTTCGTTGGTGGCTTGCGCGCGCGACTATAGCATAATAATGGACTACGCAGTAGTTAAGTTTGGAAAAAATCGTGGTACAAAGTTCGTAAAAGACTAGGAACAACGAACGTCATGAGAACTCATTTTACAAGAGGTGGTGATCACGTAAGAAACTATATTATGTACTCTCGTAAGTATGCGCAGATTTAATTTGTGACTGTATTGATAGTGTAGTGTAGCAGATAGGTATGTTAGTGCCTGTGTTCTTGTTTATCTTCTCACATAAATTTTTAAAGAGTTTGTTTACAAACACTTACCATTTTAAATAAAAAGTAATGTGTTTGCGAACTATGACCCTGCTTGTGCGTTCTATAGTTTTTTTATTGCTATAGGTGGCAAACAAGCAGACGCGTGGTAAGCAGTCACCGTCGCCTATGGATACTTGTAACATCAGAGGCATTACAAATACGTTGTCGACCATTAAGGCTTTTAGGCTTTAAGTAGGGTTGTTTTGCACCTGGTGAACAAATAATTTAATAACAACTTTATTTTAGTGCATTTTAGTATAATAGCGTATAACTATAAAAAAATATTCAAACCGTCTGAATCTTTTAACAAGGCGATTTTATTTTTTTTAACGCCTAAATATAATTGTTTCACCTTCTTCTATTGTACTTACTTTTATTAAGCGATATTATTAGATAAGGCGCCAAATACTTCCAAAAAATTTGCCAAAACACAAGTAAAATACGCTCGTCGAGAGAATATTTACTTTTTTGTTTACTATTTAAATAAAATAATTTATTAAGTATTATTTATACCAAACCTTTATTTTATTTTATCTGTAAGCTATACCTATTTTGGACTCATCTGAATTAACTAAGATCATTTCGCCTTGCAAAAGTTTATGCATAAACTTTTTTTTTTATTGTACAAAAGGTATGAGCCAATCAAAGGACACCATGGAATTTGGAAATCTCAATAATTTTTTTTGTCTGTAATTTTTCTAATGCCTAATACCTATATTTGGTTTCGGCAGGTTTTTTTTACTTTTAAGTACCTACTAAGCTAACATAATTATAAAATAAAAAACCTCTTTTATGCGCAACTTAGTTCCACTTTTAGGCCGCTATGTTAGCCGTACTATTTGGACGGAATATCCGTAATCTTTAAGGAGATTAACTGTGATAATCATCCAAGTATGTGACACTTCAATGGAATAGGCTTGAATAATTTATGGGGCTTTTGTAACACCAATGACGACACATTTCATATCATCCCCTTGGATCAGATTGATTTCCGTAATCCGCTTTTAATTTTATCTCTAATACTTACTTTGCGTGACCGATTTATCTTCGATAAATTAAAATATTAACACTATTATCTTACACTAATTGCCATGTGCATTGAAATAATAGTCTAATATTATACTTGAAACTGTTATCAGGTACTTATGGCCTGAATATTGTTATCTATTCATTGTTTTAACTAAACCTTGACTAGGTTTTGTATTTACAAAATGTATCGTTTAATGTCAAGTAAATTATAATTATATAAGCTTGTCAATTAGGTAACTATTAAATGTCAAATAAATCCTAAATATATGGTATTCACCAACAACTAAACTAATATCTATTCAAATAACCCACCCCTAACCGTTTCCGGCGCAAAGGTACCCAAAACACTCGCTGCGTTACCGCGTTGGATGGCAATGGCCAGTCTTTGCACCAGGAACGAGCCGGAGCAGGAGTCACCACACTTTTCATTGAGCCTGTGCCCTATCTCCGAAATGAGCTTCTTGGCCTCAGTCCCCCGACAACCCATGGTCTCCACAGCAACGGGCACAAAATTGTAAAGCGGCTCCAACGCTGCGTACTTTTCCCCCTTTTTATCAGCGGCATATTCTGCCGCTGCTGATGGTGAGCGGACAGTGCGACTCAGGTGACTGGCGGCGACAGTGCTGACGCAAGTAGCATCCCATATCAGGCACTTCCCGTTTTTCCAAGGCACGAGAGTCAGCCCGTCCGGCCTCTTCCCGTCAGCCCCGGAGGTTCCAGCACGCAGGGAACGTTTGCTGACACAAAGGCTCTCCGGACTATGTCACATGTATTTACAAAGTATAGTAATAGTTTAGGTAAATATTATGGTTAGGTAAGTAATTTAATTAACAACATGTAGCTAATTTAACCACGATAAAAATAAAATTATATTGAATGGGAAAATCTGTAAATAATGGTAGGACATAGTGCAGAAGAAGGACATATGGAAAGATGGTCTTTGCTCTGCAATGGAACAGTATAAGGTAGCTGTAGAGTAGCGGATGAGGGCGCTAGGTTAGAATATTGCGAAATAAAATTATTTGGAATGCCTAAGTTACTTTACCTATCAACAATTCTAAAGTCATTGTAAATCTATACTATAATATTATATATTGTATAATCTTAGATAAAATATGTACAAAATCTTTGTGTATAATATTATTTAATATTATGGAAAGATTTGATTGTTTATTTGTATTGAATAGGCTCCGAAACAACAGAACCGATTTGAAAAATTCTTTCACTGTTGTGAAGCTACACTATACACAGGTGACATAGGCTATATAATATTATTTTAAAATAGGGATCCTTACTAAAACTCCACTAATGTAACCCAAGGTGTAAAAAATAAGACTTAGGTACACCCGTGCGAAGCCGGGGTGCGTTAGTCTATACTAATATTATAAAGAGGAAAGATTTGATTGTGTTTGTTTGTTTGTTTGTTTGCATTGAATAGGCTCCGAAACTACTGAACGTATTTGAAAAATTCTTTCACTGTTGGGATGTTGCACTATCCCCGGTTGACATGGGCTATATATCCCGGCTTCACCCGTGCGAAGCAGGGGCGGCCTACTAGTGTAATATAAAGTGATATGTCAATAAAACTTATAGAGCGTTTAATAACAGAACAAATAACCTGGGCAGATTGTTCCTAAAATCTTTTTATTTATAACTCTTTCAAAAGGCCGAATGATAATGTTCTGCAAGGTCATGACATATGGTACTGAGACGTGGTCCTTAACTGTTGGCCTTATGGAAAAACTCAGAGTCACACAGCGGGCAATGGAGAGAGCTATGCTCGGAGTTTCTTTGCGCGATAGAATCCGGAACGTAGATATTCGCCAAAGAACCAGAGTCACTGACATAGCTGTTAAAATTTGCAAGTTGAAATAGCAATGGGCAGGCCACATCGCTCGAAGAACCCATAACCGATGGGGAAGAAAGCTTCTGGTGGAGTGGAGACCACGAACCGGAAGACGCAGCGTAGGTAGGCCGCCATCCAGTGGATGCAAAAGGCAAGCTGTCGTTCAGTGTGGAGGTTAAAGGGGGAGGCCTATGTTCAGCAGTGGACGTCTTCTGGTTGATGATGATGATGATCTACAAAAGGGTAACTAAATTTAATGCATAAGTTATGCGTTACCATTTCAACAATTTTTTAATGGAAATATGGCCGCATTTGACTAAGAAGAATCCTTTTCCATTAGGACAATGTACGAGTGCACTCCTGCGCGATTACCATGACCAAACTCCATGACTCACGGTATTCTCCGGATTTAGCTCACTGCGAAAATTTGTTAATCCAGAATTTAAAAAAAAATGCCTGGATGGGAAAAAATGCACGAACATATTCACTGCACTGGGCCAGCTCGGTGGATTAGTGCCCATGCTCTTTATCTCTCTCTCTGAGATAAGGCCCGAGTCCTATCAGTAGTAAAATGATAGGCTGAAATAATGATGATGATGATTGTGAAGGGTTCTCACTATATTTAAGAGTTAAAAAGATTGTAGAATAAATATACTTACATACATACATGTTAAAGAATAAATATACTTACATATAAATTTTACATAATATACATTTCTTGTTTGGCTTATTTAATTTTTATCAGACTGTAAACTGTAGCATTCTGCTCTAATTTTAAATTAAAAGTGATAACGGCGTTTGAATATTTGTCCTACATGTCATTGCAAACTTTTACGGTAGAGCTAGAACGTATCTTTCGCCACATTTTTGCAAAATAAACATACTTGAGACGAAACAATAAAGAAGAAGGCGGTATTGCTTATATCAAGAATGAGCCCTGACCTCTGGCCCTGACTGAACCAGGCTTTAGACTTTGTTGACATACCTATCGATAAAGTGATATGAGTTTTGATAGAAGAAACAAAATGTCAAACAAAGTTAACAACATGCTGAAAGTGCCACCAGACGGAGGGTATGGATGGGTTGTGGTGTTTGCTTACGCTTTGAATAATGTAAGTTGGATTATTTTTTGTATGTTTGTTACGCGATTACTCCACCAATTATGAATTGATTTTGATGATTCTTTTTTGTTTAGTAGGTGATACCTCAAAGGTGGTCTCATATAAATTTTATCGAAATTGATGTAGCGCTTTTTGAAAAATCCAGAAAAACAAAAATGTTATACCTACACCCAGGTATATTTGTCAAAGCCTACACCCAAAGATGTCATATTATACTACGCATATAATATATCAATGCCTACACCTTTAGTTCTTCTAGATAGACGTTTTGGTTTGTGGTTTCCTTGAGCAAAAGTTTTGATGTGGATTGTCAATCTCCGTTTGAAGCGACAGCACAAAAACATTAGAACAAAGAAGATTGTATGTATTTGTAAGGAGGCATCATAATAATTATAACTATATCTACGTTAATATGTACCTATTCTTAAAGAAAACTACTTTATTGTTGGAAATATTACTCAAACCATTCTGTTATAGCTTTCTCATCGTGTGGGGTCGTTTTAAAAGCCTATCTACTTTTTAGGGTTCCGTACCCAAAGGGTAAAAACGGGACCTTATTACTAAGCCTACGATGTTTGTCTGCCCGTCTGTCTGTCCGTCTGTCTGTCCGTCTGTCTGTCCGTCTGTCTGTCCGTCTGTCTGTCCGTCTGTCTGTCCGTCTGTCTGTCCATCTGTCTGTCCTACCTATTAACGGTTAAATCTTTCGAATCGTAATACATAGACAGTAGAAATGTTCACAGCATATTATGTAACGTTGCCGCGGATTAACTAACAAATAATAAAAAAGTAAAAAAAATTAAATGAAAAGGTCACAATTCAGAGGTGGTCCCAAATAAATTTTATCGAATTTTGGAATTTTTTAGAATAATCAACACAACCAAAAATATATAATATTATACACTACGTTTTGGATTGTGGTTCCCTTCATTAAAAGCTTTAATGAGTTTTAGCTGTCATTTACAACTTTTTTAGTTTAAGTTTGTGCATACAGGTAATATAGACTGATGGTTTTTTTTCTCAAAATTAATTATTATTTCAAAGATAATATAAATTGTCATTGTATTTCCTCAACCGACAGTGATTTCGGGATTTGATATTCATCCCATGACTATTCCGAACCTAACTGAACCGATTGCGAAGCCACCAAATATTTATCCTATGACGTCTCATTCCACTAATATTTTTTTCCTAACTAGAACCTATTATATAAATGATACCCTCGTCAGATAGATAGTAGTAGGTTAAGTAATTTTTATGATGTCCCGTAAACTATACAATTCGTATGGCAAACCAAACTGAATATTTTGAGTTTTAATTAGCTTTGTAGCAATCAGTATCAGACTATTCTGTTCCCACTGCTGGGACACATGCCAGCTCTGAGAGAGAGCGAGAGAGAGAGAGAGAGAGGATGGGATCTAATCCTTCATCCATCCATACATATAGCAATACAAGTAACTTAATAGCACTACGTAAAATCTTCCAAATATATTTTAATAATAATTTCAATTATAGCCGTTAAATTCACCCATTTCTTAGTTTTTTGTGCTATCTGCTACTTAGTGGAATATTTTGTCTTATTTCAAATGTTTTACAGGTTATTGTTTTACCTCTTGTCGTCAACTTCGGACTTGTGTTTCAAGAAGCATTTGACTTTAATGGGATTTCAGCGACGCAAGGGCATCTTATTATAGTATTAAATCATAGTAATGCCATGCTGTTTACTTTTTTTGGAGGTCCCTTACTGAAACGTTTCGGGTATAGGAAAATAGCAGTATTTGGAGCCATTTGTATATTAACTGGTCTGAATTTGACGGCCATGTCGTCAAGCTTTTGGATGTTTATAGTGTCTTACAGTATAATTAATTGTAAGTATAAATCCAGTCTTCCTCTATAATAACGTTGCGTCATGGAATGGTTTTTTTATTCTTCTTTTTGTTTTTCAGCGATGGGACTTGGTGCAGTATTAGCAGCATTTGCCTTAGCAATAAATTCATTTTTCAAGGAAAAGCGAAGCAGAGCTATCGGTTTTGGTATGACTTTAACAGGACTAGGAGCAACATGTATGCCTCTACTTATAAACGCTCTCATGTATGCATACGGATGGAGGTACACGGTGCTAATCCTAAGTGCCATTTGCCTTCATTCATTATTGGCTGCTTGTTTGCTTAGACCAGCAAAATGGTACTTGAAATCCCCAGTACTTGTAGAAGAAACGATGCCATTAAATAACAAGAATGACGTGCAATTGATAAATGCGAGTTTAACCAATACATCAAAAGGCGGTAAAAATATTTTCATATTACTTCATTGTAGTTTTAAAGTATAATCAACTCAGTACTCATGAAATGCAGTTTATATTTCAGATCCCATATCTTTATCGCAAATAGAACAACCTACAAGAAATGGTAGAGATCCAGCCAAAAGTATTTCAATAACATCTTTAACGAGTAATAATAATTCTAGTCTACAAGCGATGAATGCTATATCTCACCCTGACACACGCAACAGTAAAACTCATAAAACTGAAGCAGAAACACAATACCAATGGTGGGAGTCCCAAGAAATCAATTTGGGGAGCTCGATAAACATTTTTAACGATTCTGGTGTCAACGAAAAAGTAAAAGAAGTTGAATTTGCAAATCTAAAGCAGGGAACAAAGAAAAGTTACACGGAAAAAATTATTGATTTCTTTGACCTGTCACTTTTGACAGATCCAATTTTTGTGAGCATTTTGTGTGGTATATCGATAGGAGCGTGTGTAGAGATGATATTTGCACTACAACTGCCTTTTATTTTAGAAGATATGATGAAGTTTGAGAGGAGTGACATAGCGCATTTAATGTCAGTCATAGGATTTGCGGACACTCTGTTTAGATTTATGGCTCCGTTCATTGGAGAGTGGATTCATAAACCTCCGAGAGTTATGTTTATGGCCTGTTTACTGATAGTCGTGTTTATAAGAAGCAGTAAGTGACTTTTCTGTATTGATATCGGCTTATTATCAGCCATTGTTTCTTTAATAGTTATGTTTATATGGTTTTCACTTTTACTTTCTTATTTATATGGAATCTCTCACCATATTTTCTGTAACGCACCTACACCGCACGTAACTTGTTCTTTTAACTTCAACCATTTAAAACTTTTTCATTATTTTTTATTATGTAAACTATTATTATTTATTTTGAAATCTTACCTGTTCCAGTGATGCTGTTTATCAATTCCTTCCTCGGTATGTGCTTCGTGGCTGTTGCTTTGGGAATCACCAAAGGCATTCGAATTGTTTACATTAGTGTGATTATTCCTAACTACGTTCCTATTGAGAGGCTAGCTTACGCTTCTGGCTTCCAGCAGTTATGCAATGGCATCAACGTTGTTGTTATTGGAACTATATTAGGTACGTAACGTGTTTAATAACATCAGAACAGAATGTTTTATATGGAATGGCATTATGTTTGGCAACGGTTACTTGATAGTAAGCGATTGGCCAAAGACGGGACATCCAGTAGTAGCAACTTACTTACTCTGATTTTGAAATGCAAGGCAATAGTTTCAAGGAAACAAGAAAGATAGTGCTAACGAAAGGCGTTTCTTGAAGAAGCCACAAGCAAACGTGCGCGCCGACTAATGATTTTAAAGAAGGTAAAATAGCGCCGACCTAAAATTTGGCACCGACGGTGCGAGAATAGTGCAGCGCGACAGAGCTGGTGCTGTTATGATTACCAATGTCTTAATTGATTCTTGATCATTTTTCCATTTCAGGTCTTCTCCGTGAGTCATCTGGATCGTATAAGTTGCCTATTATTGTTTTGAACCTTATCACTCTAATACCTTTAATTATTTGGAGTGTGGAGTTCTTGTACTTCAAAGTTAAGAACAGGCGTAATCCTGAGCAGAATGAAAATGCATGAAAGACGTGTGTGAATAACTCCGCAATACCAAAATTCAAAATTAAATCTATAAAATGTGTAACTAGCGTCTATAATGTATTGTGTCCACGCGGTTTCGCTCTCATAGACTGTATATTATTACTTATTAGTTTCGTACTCAGTAAGTTTCGTCACCGCAGCTTTATAAAAACCAGTCTAGTGTGAGTCAAACTCGCGCACCGAGTGTTCCGTATCACCACAATGTATATTAAACTTTGTCTAATTTATAATTTTTTGTGCAAGGTATATATTGTTTACTAAAACAATTGTGTTTTCTTTCACTCGGCTCCTATTTAGCGAACCCGAGTCATGACTAGGCAGGTTTTTTTTGTTATAGTATTGTTTTGTGTAGTACCTAGTAATTGTTTTTTGTATTGTAGAGTATAGTTTGAACTATAATCATACCTATATAAACGTTTGTATGTAATACTGTTTTTACCACGTTCGTCACATGGGGAAACGGGGGAAGGTAGTAATTTGTTTGTCTAAATGCGAATGCAGTGTCGAAATATTTGACCGGGTTCAGGCATACTCACGGGGTAGTCACATGTGACTACCCCGTGACCATGACTTTGCTATTGTAGGGTCCTACAATGATTGTAATTTTAGAATTTTTGTGTCACAAATGGGTCCCATGCCTGAAATAAAAACATTTTATTTATTTAGGTAGAAGTCATGTACGATATAATTTTTGGTCAACATGTTTATTATACTAGCTGCACCCTACGGATTCACCCACGTGGATTACTCCTTATGTCATCAGCTATCTGCCAGTGAAAGTTCCGTCAAAATCAGTCCAGCCGTTTTGGAGTCCATAGGAATTGGTGGTTGGTATGTGTATGTTTGAGGTCCATACATACACACATCGCCTTTTATATATAACGTGTACGGATAACATTATGTATCATGCTAAATTCAGATGGGTAGGAAATAAAACAAAATTTACAAGATATATGAAATCTAAATAATACTTTGGAGTTCGATGCCCTCGACAAGCGAATTTTACTCCCGTTTTGGCCCATTTTTACTAGTCATCTTGTGAATTATTATCACTTGCGCTATTATCACATGAGCAGAGACATTGGGTCTGTGTGTATCTTTTATCCCATTAAAAGTCGATATGTCGTCAGCTCAAATTCAAGTTTTGCCTCTGCGCGAAACAGTGACAAAAATATGCTATATACGCACGAACCGGCGCCTGCCTCAGAACTAAATTACGGAACCGACATATGCTAAAAACTTCAAATTACTCAAGAATTATTTTAATTTTAAGTAAAACGAATTTACTTTAAACTACATTATACAAATGACCATTAGAATATTAATAAATAAATTGTTACGAACTTCCAGAAGCTGAGTAAAAACTAAAAAACATGTTTTAGGAAGCCTGTTTTCGCCGAATTATTCTATCGAGACAAGTTTCACCAACCATGTTTCCAAAATTATATTTAACTTATTTGTATACTTAACTACTTATAACCAAAATATGAATTTGTTGCTATTTGCCATAACCGCGTAAATTAATGCAACGCTACCCAAGTTCACGACATATAAACCCTTAACAACGGGGAGTGTTCTGAAGAACTGTTTGATCTGATGCCGGCGAGCGTCGCGGTTTTATCACCGCACTAGCAGACACCGGCTGAAAAAATTACTTTGGCGTTACAGGTAAACAGGTATTGCTTACCATCAGGCAGCCCGTCAGCTTTTTTGTCAGCTATAGCATAAAAAAACTTGAGCTTACACTATAATCAGTTCTAGTTTCATCCTATTACTTAGGGCTAGTTAATGTTACAGAAGTAATTAGTTTGTCATCATGTTTTATTAATTGTCATCAACTGGAGTGCAGCGAGGATCAAACTTCTAGAGCTTTTATTTATCTATACTAATATTTTAAAGAGGAAAGATTTGATTGTTTGTTTGTTTGTTTGTTTGTTTGCATTGAATAGTCTCCGAAAATACTGAACCGATTCGAAAAATTCTTTCACTGTTGGGAAGCTGCACTATCCCTGGTTGACATAAGCTATATATCCCGGTTTCGCCCGTGCGAAGCTGGGGCGGCCTACTAGTTAAATATAAATATGAAGGATCAACATTTTGTAAATTACTTTCAGTCATGTACTTGTCAATATCTTCATCTTTTTGGACTCGAGAGCGTTAAGTACCTCTAAAATTCATAAAATTATTGTTGATTGTGTCACTGGCGTGCCAGATGCTTCTGGTTTTCCATTACCATCTGGCTTCACTCTCCGATGTGCTAAAATAATGACGAATATTATGGAATATTTTACAAAGTGCCTACTGTTTCTTTCTACTTTCTGGCCGTTAGTATTTTTTTTTAAGTTTCGCGGTTTGACTCATGTTTTAAATGTTTATCGGGACTTATCACGTATTATTTTATTTAGGTTAAAATAGGTACCTTTCGCTTGACGTTTCGACCATGCTACAATGGCCGTGGTCACGACGAGCGAAAGTTACCTATTTTTACCTATATAGATAAAATAATACGTGATAAGTCTCAATTTCTGGCCGTTTTCATTAATAGACTCAAAATATTAAGGAAGCCGGTTTAAACGTATTTTACATCACGCAAATACACGTAATATCATCATAATTATGTTTCTATTTAGTTTCAAACTCATGTAAATCTTACATTTTACAGTATAACATTAGGAATATATAATATACTAGCGGTCCGCCCCAGCTTCGCACGGGTATAGATTATAGCCTATGTCACCCGGGGATAGTGTAGCTTCCCGTCAGTGAAACAATTTTTCAAATCGGTTCAGTAGTTTCGGAGCCTATTCAATGCAAACAAACAAACAAACAATCAAATCTTTCCTCTTTATAAAATTATATTAGTATAGATAACTAAGAATTCCTAATTTACTTTACCGATTGTCATTTGCCTTAGATTCATCGTAAATGTAGTTACTAAATAAAGACAATAAGACTTCAGGCGTTTGATAACAGGACACATTACTAAAGTCAAAGCGATAACGGTGTCGGAATATTTTGTCCTACTGTTCAATGCGTACTTACACTGCAGAGCTACTGCACGTCTCACGCCACAGTGTAAAAAATAAACTTACATGAAAGGTCAATACTCTTTACAGTAACAGTTAAACAATAAGGAAGAAGTTGACAGTGTTCAAAATGTGGATAAGCTATGACTGGACCCGGATTTGGATTTTGTTGACATAAATATTGACATACAAAGTGATGTGAGTTTTGATAGAAGAAACAAAATGTCGAACAAAGTTAACGACGTGCCTAAAGTGCCGCCAGATGGAGGGTATGGATGGGTTGTGGTGTGTGCTTACGCTTTGAATAATGTGAGTTGGATTATTTTTATTCTTCTTGTTTAATTATAAATATGCTAACTAAATAATGTAATATGTTACTGCAGGTTCAATGAAAGTGAACTATACCGACTCTACAATATCAGATAAATAATGTCACTTAGAATAAACCTTTTGCATGTCACAATATTGAATTTAGCTGTTTCCAATACTTTCAAAGCTAACTAACAAATTTTACATCTAAATTTTCCTCTTTCCGACTAGGTAGATACTAATAGACTTATCTAGTAACTAGGTTATCATGTGCCCGATTAATTATTGGTAACAAACTTGCGACACAAATATTTATGTATTGACAGATACAGATTTATGAACTAAAAATATGTAAGTATAAACTGTACTTGAATTTAATCAATAAAATCTAATACTCTAGGTAATATTTTATATAGATACATCTAATATTGAAACAAAAGATACTTCATACTAACAATGTGATAAATTCTTATCAATGCATGTAAGAGTTTGTAATTTATTTAACAAATAAGATAAGATAATCAATAAACTGATCTCAGTCTCGTGAAGACACCACTTAGTAATATTAAAAGGCATATCTTTATGATACACTCATTAATTATTATAGTTTGATCAAACATAAAAACACCCGAATCCAGTATCGAAATTATTATTATTGTATTATAGTATTATTGTAACGAAACAAAATGAAACAGAAAACACTTTGTTCGATTTAAATAAATCATGTCATCAGTAATCTGCTAGAGATAATTTTGTAATTTTATATTGTTTGTATGCTAGCGTTCTACTCCGTCAGTAAAGTAGGCTAATTATATTCTATTCAATATATTTTAGTTCGTGTCAAGAGCGCTATAATGCTAATTTTACTACATTTAGCTAAACAACAAGAAAAAAAAGGAAAATAAAGTTAATGTTCTACGGCGATTAAAATCTGTTTTGTATCAATTTATGAAGTGGCCTCTTAAAGATTTTGTGTTTCCTTTCTTTTGGTACTATTTATTAAATCTATTTGATAGTTTTAGCTCATATACATATATTACAGGTGGTCGTTTTACCTCTTATTGCCGGCTTCGGGCTGGTATTTCAAGAAGCCTTCGACGAAACTGGACTCTCAGCAACGCAAGGGACACTCGTCATTATTTTGAATCATAGTATAGGCATGCTACTTTCTTTCTTCGGAGGTCCCTTACTCAGACGCTTCGGATACAGAAAAGTAGCAGTATGTGGAGCCATTTGTATAACAGCTGGTCTGATACTGACGGCTATATCTTCAAGCTTTTGGATGTTCATATTGTCTTACAGTATTATCAATTGTGAGTATGATTTCAGTATTCCTTAAATAATAATGTTCGATCATGGAATGTTTCCTTTATAAGTATTTGTTTTTCAGCAATGGGAATAGCTGCAGTGATGGCAGCATTTACTTTAGCAATAAATTCATTTTTCAAGGAAAAGAGAAGCAGAGCTATCGGTGTTGGGATGTCTTTAACAGGACTGGGTGCAATATGTATGCCTCTACTTATGAGCGCTCTCATGTATGCGTACGGATGGAGGTACGCGGTGTTGATTCTAAGTGCCATCTGTCTTCATTCGTTATTAGCTGCTTGTTTACTTAGACCAGCGAAATGGTACTTAAAAGCACCAGCAACTGCAGAAGAAATGGTGCCATTAAATAAGGATAATGATGTACATTTAGTAAATAGAAGTTTCACTGATTCATCAAAGGCAGGTAAATATGGTTTCTGTCAGTTTTATTTTAACCCTGTTATGCATAAACGCTCATATATGCCACAAAATGATTGTCTTTGCGATGTGCGATGCGATGCAGTGTCACGCGTGAATACGTTACAAAAAAATTATAGCATATGTCATCGACCGTTTATGCATAAAAGAGTTACTAAATATAAAAATAATAATTTCTATAAATATAATAATAACCTACTCATGAAATAAATGTTATGTTTCAGGTCCACCGTCCTTGACAGAAATAGAACAACCTATAAGTAATGGAGTATATCCGGCCAAAAGTCTATCAATGAGATCTTTAACGAGTAATTCTAGTCTACAAGCAAGGAATGCCATATCTCACTCTGACATTCGGAACAAAAATACAGAAGCACCCATTCCAGAGACTCAATACAAATGGTGGGAGTCTCAAGAAATCAATTTGGGTAGTTCGATAAACATCTTCAACGATTCTGATGTCCATAAAAAAGTAAAAGAAGTTGAATTTGTAAATGAAAATCAGGACCAAAAGAAAAGTTACACAGAAAAATTTATTGATTTCTTTGATCTGACTCTTTTGTCTGATCCAATATTTGTGAATATATTATTTGGTCTTTCAATAGCAGCGTGTGTAGAGACTAATTTTTCACTGCTACTGCCAATTATTCTAAAAGATATGATGAAATTTGAGACGAGTGACATAGCGAAGTTAATGGCAGTAATAGGACTATCAGATACTCTATTTAGATTTGTGGCTCCGTTCATTGGAGAGTGGTGTCATAAACCTCCAAGAGTTATGTACATGGTCAGTTTACTGATGGTCGTGTTTATAAGAAGCAGTAAGTGACATTTCTTTATTGATAGCGTTATCGGGTATTCTTATCAGTCATTGGTTCTGTATTCTTTATTTATCCTTTGAAGTTTATAGGGTTCCGTACCCAAACGGTGTAAACGGGACTTTACGGAACCCTACTACTAAGCTTACGCTGCCATACTGTCTATCTGTCTGTCTGTTTGTCCGTCTGTTCGTCCGTCCATCCTACCTTTTAATGACTGTATCTTTTGAATCATCAGGCGAGTTGGCGGCCAAGCGCAAGCCTATCTATAATAATAAAAAAAATTGCTACCTGAAATTTTCGCAGAAAATTTAATGTTTTAGTTAATTATTAATTAATAAATAAATTAATAATTATTTTAATTATTAGTATATTTTTTTAGTTAATCCGTCGTAGGATTAACTAAAAAATAACTATAAAGTCATAGAGTAAAAACTAAAGGGCACTCCATGCAACAAACTTTTTAAACTTTTTTTGTATTAGCTCTAATGTAAAAACGGTAATATACGTACAGGTCTCAAACTTGGCATGATTATAGTTAACACTCATGATTATAGTACTTAGTAAAGTAAAACAAAAAATAATAAATAATGGCCAAGCGCAAGTTGGTGTCACATTTCTGTTCACCACCAAGTTAAGCAACGTCGGGCGCGGTTGGTACTTGGTTGGGTGACCAACTGACCACCTGGCGGTATAGTATAGGGGGGTATTAGTATATTATAGAGGGTATGGTATATGGTATAGTACATTCCTATACGCGGGGGTAAACGAATAGATTGAACGGTGATGGCTTTTGCGCCACGACCGTAACGAGGACCATAATTTAAACGAGTTTAAAATCTGATCTTCTTCCTATGTGATTGCAGCGTTGTTTACCATACCTTCTAGGAAATAGCAGAACTTTTCATGAATCTTTGTTATATTTTTATAATACAATTATTTTAAAATAATAAGCCCTTATATTAAACTTTCTAAAATGGTTGGTATGGGAAAATTAGGTAATTATATTGCGCGAGTTGGTATCAAATTTTTAGATCAGCGTGCTTAATACATTCGTTGGTACAAAATTATTTCACGTATTGCTATGTTAAGTTGGGATGATATACCTATATCAGAAATATGACTAAGTCCTCCGAGCATTGTTCGTTTCTTTTTTTTCTGAAACAATAAATTTGCAAACTTATAAACGTGACCAAAATTATATGGTTTTGGCTACGGAACGGCTACAATATGCGTGTCTCGTTACATTATTGGCTAGTTTTTTTCATTTTGTAACAATACTTGCACCTATCCAAAATAAAAATGTATCTGATTACATAGACGTAAACGTAATTGGTACCTAATAGCGCGTATTCAGACACATGACTATTTTTAACTAATTTCAAAGAAGGAGGAAGTTTGTCAATACGATCCGTATTTTTTATTCTACAGTGAAATCAACTGACGTCAAGAAATGCTAGTTTGCATACATTATTTGCTAAATGAGTATTTATAGTGTTTATCTTGAGTTGAACCACTCTTACGATGAGGTTTCGGGTTTCAAATGTAAATAATTAGGTAGGTAATAGGTAATAAATAGCAAGTAATATTATTAAAATCGGTAATCTAATTAAATACATTTACGTGCGAGGTCATGAGACAATATGTGTACCTACACATAGATAATACATACAATTATATAATTAACAACTATCAAGATAAAGAGATCGCTGAGTCAGCTGCTGAACTTCAATCTATTTGATTCTGATTCTTCTTTCATGCTATAATAATCAATATTTATTCCTATTCTTCTTTAGAGTCGATTTTTTTGTCGTTGTAAATGTTAGACGGGGTCGGCGACAGTAGACTTCCCTGGGGTAAACCGTTATTTTAGGAGCGCCACCTATAATCAATGTAATAATACCAATATTTATTGAAATGTCTTTATTATAATAATTTATTTTGGAAACTCACCTTTTCCAGTGATGCTGTTCACCAATTCTTTCCTCGGCATGTGCTTTGTGGCTCTTGCTATGGGAATCACCAAAGGCGTTCGAACTGTTTACATGAATGTGGTCATCCCTAGCTACGTTCCTATTGAGAGGCTAGCTTTTGCTTCGGGCATTCAGATGTTCTGCAACGGCATCACTATTGTGACTATTGGATCTCTACTAGGTAAGGTGTTTATTATTTACATAACATCAACAACTTAATCATATTTACACGCTTTTTATTAGGTGCACTGTAACTAACAATCGTAATAGCTATTATAATAACACTGTAAAAAAAACTTGGAAGTCAATTTCAACCTACTTCTTTTTATCGAATTAATTTGATTGCATGTTACATGTAATTTGGGTGACAAATTGACAATACAATAATTTATGTACCATCGAACTGATTTGATGATGGAGCCAGGAGGTGGATAGTGAAACTCTTCAATAGTTTTGTAAGGCCCTCAATACCAAATAGGTACTTAATAATTTATTGGGTATCATGAAATTCACATATTCGATGGCATATTTAAGATATTACTTGACCCTGATTATATTAAAATAAACGAAATTAGCCAAAACTCAAGGCTAGAGTTTTGGCTAATTTCGTTTATTTTAACGAGTTCTTAATTAATTATTATTATCGTAAATTACATTTGGTTATTGCAATTATTATTATTGTATTGACATTCTGACTTAATTTAATTAGTATAACCGTGTAATTGCTATAACCATATTAAAATAAATTATCAAAACGAGTCTAATACCTAGAATTCCTCTATCCACCAACATCAGACTCTTGTAACCAAGTGACCCCTCGAGTATGGTCATCAGTCATGGGTAATATAAGTCACTAAACAATGTATTTTTTAATATCCCGTAAATAATCATATGACTTTCATGTATTTTTAGTTTTTTAATCTATAATGTTAATATAGAATAGGTTTCTCTAGTTCACTATCTCACCTGATGGTATGTGACTGTGGCCCAGGATGAAACAGATTTAGGAGAAACTTATTCACGCTTTTGTTGAAATATCTAGGTTGCAATTTCAAGGAACAATGAAGATAGTAAGTTAAGGTATTTCCTGGCGATTTGCAGTAAGAAGATTAAAATAAAAAATAATAATATAAAAACTCAATATAACTATATATATATAACCATATATTCTGTATTGCTGTTCAGCTTATATATTTTTATATTAATTTTTTTCTCCTATTTATCTGGCGTGTTTGTAAATTTAACAAAATTAAATGTCTATCAGGCTTTATTGCATATTATTTTATTTAGGTAAAAATAAATATAAATAGCGATCGACATTTAACTATATTTTCAAATTGCGAAAATTTTAATATTCCAAAATTATATCCGACTAGCTGACCTGACAGACGTTGTCCTGTCTTAGAACTGTCAAACACGCAAAGTTAAAATTGTAAATCTTATTTTTACACCTTGGGTTACATTATTGGAGTTTTAGTAAGGATCCCTATATTTTTGAAAATATAATATAGCCTATGTTACCCGGGGGTAGTTTCACAACGATGAAAGAATTTTTCAAATCGGTTTAGTAGTTTCGGAGCCTATTCATTGCAAACAAACAAACAAACAATCAAATCTTTCCTCTTTATAATATTAGTATAGATATAGATAATCAATTATATCTACTTGTCACGTGGATTGCATTACAGGGCAAGTGCCTTTATTAACTAAACAAAATACAAGCTAAAACTAAAACTACAAATACAGTTAGACTGCCCATAGACCGTTGAAGGTCTAAAGACAATCTAAATGCTCAAGCCCACTACCAGTTGGCAGCGTACCCAGCATGCTGGCGGCATTACCACGTTGAATGGCAATGCTTATGCGTTGAGCCAGAAACACGCCAGCATTTTGGTCACGCGTCGCATTAACCAGGCGCTCTGAAAGATTTTTGAAAATGAGGTGAGCTCCCGGTCCCCAAGGGCCCAATGTCTCGACCCCAAACGCCTCAAATATATAACCACTGCCGAGGTTAGCATATTTGCGTCGCTTGTGCTGCTCTGCCGAATTGGCAGCCGCGCCAGCCCTACCCTGTGTCTCAGGAAGATGTGACGGCGCCAAAGTATCGACACAAGTTGCGTCCCATACAAGGGGCCGCCCCAACCTCCAGGGCACAAGTGTCATACCGTCAGGCCTCCTTCCATCGTCGCGCGCAAGACCACTCGGTTCGAGCACAGCTGCGACATTGGCGGTGGAAAGAGCCCTGCGTATGATGTCGTTCAGGCTAGCGTGTCGGCCAATACGACCAGCGCTTCTCGAGCAAGAGAGACCATGGTGACCGAGCTGGTCAACAGCAGTACCACACTGACAGCGATGGGCCTCACAGCACCTTGCACCCAAGCGTAAGCTGACAGCTAGACGAAATGCGGTTGGATCTAAAAGGCTACCCGTGTTAAAAGAGGGCATAGCTTGCAACCAAAGTCCCGATTCCCAAACAGAGACAGCAAGAATACGAGCGCGATCTGCAACACTAGGACACGTATCTAGTAGCGATTTCCGTGCTAGTTCGCAGATCGGCCGATCCCACAGTCTCTGGGAAGACAACTTCCTGGGAAAATCGGTATTTGGACAAGCAAGCCTCCAAGCATTCATTGCCTCTTTCGAATGAGATACATTACAGTTGCATTACATAATTTGTATGCACATTACAAAATTATGGTTCCACATAAGATTGTCATTAACGTCATTGTATTCATAATCATCCTAATGAATTAAACTAATTATTGATAATTTCCCATTTTCAGGTCGTATACGTGAGTCATCTGGATCATACGTGGTGCCTATAATTGTATTGAACTTTGTAACTTTAATAACTGTTATTATTTGGAGTGCGGAATTCTTGTACTTCAGGTTTAAGAACAGGAATAAACCTGATCAAGATGAAAATGCATGAATAAAACATAGATTTAGCTGACGTTTGCAAATAAATCAGAGATCCAAAAAACTATGGTAGACAATGTATGTAAATAAACAAATTATGGTAAAACATATAGGTATTTATTAATTGCTATGGCTCAATCTAGATATCAAACAATAAAAGTATGTCAGCAAAATTAATTTAATCACTTGAGGTGATTGTCAACGTTATTGTGAATGCAGCTATGATTAATACAAGTTAGGTCTTACGTAATGACTATATCTTATCTGTGCCATTCGTGGGCTGATATATTATTATGCATTGAAATTTAATAATTACCCACCTTCACTCATTAATGTAATGCTTATGATTTTCAAATGGATATAAGGTATACCATACACAAAATTATGAAAATCACAATTCAAAATTAGTGTACCTTCATTTGTCATCATCATCATCATCATCATCAGCCAGAAGACGTCCACTGCTGAACATAGGCCTCCCCCTTTAACCTCCACACTGAACGACAGCCTGCCTTTTGCATCCACTGGATGCCCGCGACTCTCACAATGTCGTCGGTCCATCTAGTGGGAGGCCTACCTACATTTCTACCTACCTTCATTTGTACCTAACTTCATTTGTAAATAAAAATGTATCATATGAAATCGTTTATTTACATGATTATATTTACAAGTATCAACGAACATAATTATAAGCTTGTAAAAAGTCTCGTTATTACAATAGCCGAAGTTGAATACATTCTTAAACTAATTACCTAAAATAGCTATCTACAATTAGAAATATTTTTACTTATACTATATAGTTTGTATATAACGTAAAAAAAAAACTACTTTATAATTTGTAAAGTCCTGCTTTGGTTGTCTTAAACTATAAGGTATATAACTGTTAAGAAACTTATAAATAAAAACTGCTGATCAAATTAAAAAGAGTACGAGTATAAGAGTATTCTTTCTAATTTGCTCGTTGAGCTTAAGATAATATTTTATCAACTCTGATGTAGGTACATTGGATGATAATGATAAAGTATGAGAACTCTAAATATATGAGGAGCTGAAATCAGTCACATCTTACAAGGTAAATAGTTGCCTCACTGAGTCAAAAAATGCTATACATGTATTGTAATATTTAAACATTTTAGTAACGTTCCGATCCTTGCAATAACACTTATAATGTTGTCTCTATTACCACAATTTTCATATACTTTCGGTTAACTTTCGGCTCTACAACTTCACTTCACTTTTTATATCGGTTTTCTTCACTTTTAGTTTGCGTGTAACCACTAAGAAACAATTCGTTAACAATAGAGTCAACTAGTCCGTTATTTCACTTAATTGCCTCAAATTTATTTGTATTTATGACGATTTGTTAACATTGTACCCTGTAACAGAAAAATATATGTTTATATTTTTTTATGAATAATCGTATAATCATTGATGATCAAAACAGATCCTATTTTAAACATCTCGACAGATTTTAATCAAATTCTGATTAAAATAGTTATCAATTTAAAAACTCCGTATTGAAAAAAACTATTTATCTGTTTAGGCGTTATGAAGCCACAAAAAGACAGATAGCAATAGGTATTAGCTATGAAACTTATAACACAGTTAATTTTTCGACGTTGAGGTTTAAAAATAGGTCATTCTCAGCAAGGATCTTGAATTGATCATAATTTTTCTATGTGAAATTTAAAAATAAAAACTTTTAGTTACCACAAAAAAAAAACGTGGAATTGAAATAAAAAATCAACATTACAATTATTATAACTATTTACATAATTCATGTTGAGGCATAGTTAGCATGAGTAGCGAAAAAAGTGTGATCCCACATTTTGTACAAAAAGTGTTTTTAAAAGATATTTTATTCAACGTAATTTATACTGATTGACGTATAATTAAATATCATCATTGAAAAGATTATTGTATATTAGTAATTCATACAGAAGGAGTGCAGACTTACTTGAATGTGCTAGTAAAAAGCAAAGATAAGTCGTGATCATGAAAATTAATTAGGTATTGGTGAAGGCCTCAAAAATAGTTATTAATAGAAATGAACCTCTTCAGAATTTGTGGCAACCCTATGTACGGAGTCTCCTGGTGATGTACTATTATGCTTTGTCTCCAGTTCATTTACTGAAACAGAGTAATTTTATGTAAATTTAGGTGCTAGTTAGTATTGAAATCCGTAAAAAATAGATACTTTAATTTAATTAAGTTCTAGATATAAATTGTCATCACACTTACTGCTTTGGTACCAGCTTCTTGAAAATCCATAAGATGAATCCGATTTCACAGACTCGATCTTCCCTCCTGATGTGAAGCCAAATGACGGTCTATTCATAAACCTGGGAGGTTTAAATGGCAGATTATCTGATGACGTAATGTCGGAATCGACGTTTGTTTTCTTCGACTCGAAAGACTCTACCTCATACCAGTCTTTGGTAACATTAGGACCATCCCGCCACGGTTTTGATGTAACCACGTAAACTTTTTCTTTAGTCAGTGGAGATATTGAAGTTTGTATTTTACCCCAAGGTGCGGGAGTTGTTGTACTGCTTGTACTTGTACTCGTTCGGAATGATGATGCAGCAGTATAAATATGAAGCTTATCTATTTCGTCTGTTTCCTCATTCTTGCCACTGCTAAATCTGCTCTTTGTTCTCTCAATGTTATTGTACTCTTTACGAGGCTTAAATGTATTTTCGTTTTCTGTCACAGTATGTTGATTGCTACTGGAACCTTCATGATCATAGAAATCATAGTAATTACTTGTTTCTGTTATATAATTTGTAGGTAGCGTAGTTGTAAAATATTCATCTGGAATTTTCTTAGCATGTTTGTCACCGTTACGAGGTCTTTGCGGTGGCTTGTATTTAGAGTATTCTTTTTCGGTCCAATCATCAATTGTGTGTTGTAGTTTGACGATATCGAATGGTGGCTCTTTTACATCATACAGATCGTTCAAGATAGCAGCTGAATGTATACGCTCAGATTTAGAGTCATAACTCTCTGTTAGATTAGGGTCATCTGTAGTAGTAGCAAGAGTACTATAATTATCTATCAAAGTAGAATATGGTGGCTCAGAGTATGATGGAACTTTTCTTCCTATATGTTTTTCATTAGAACTTTCAGACCAGTCTTGTTGGCTTTCTTGCTGGTTTTTATTTTGATCACTTACATTTTGTTCCTCTTTTTTCCTAGTTGTGTAAGGAACTATTATTTGAACAATTTTTGGTTGATATGTGTTCACTCGGGGTGGTTGTATACTTTCACTATCATCAGTTCTGCTTTCATCCCATGCACTAGGTAGAGTTGGTGGTGCAGAAGTACTTGGTAAGTCATCGTACATTTCATATTCATTGTCATTAATTGGAGTAGATACAGCAAGAACAAAATTTCCATAGCTTTTATGAGGTGCGCTTGGCTTTAAATATAGAAGCGGGGAATCTATGTTTTGTAAATTACTTTCAGTCCTGTACTTGTCAACATCTTCGTCTTTTACCCCTCTTAAGTCTGCAAAACTAGGTTTATGATTTAATGGAACGTTTGAACTAAGCTTTAATTCTGTAGCTATTCCATTATCATACAAATCATTCCCAGCTTCTGGTCCAGTACTTTCAAAGCTTGAATCAGAAATAGATTTTGTAGCAGATACATGGTCTTCAGAAGCTTGAGAAGAAATATCTCGTATTTCATCTATGACAAAATGATTTGGAATATTTCTGAAGGCTTTTGTTTGGTTATTTACATTATAAGTGTCAATATCAATAACTGGCGATTGGATATATGTAGCGGGATAGTCAATCGAATGAGTAAATTCAACTAATGGTATACTCTGTTCTATATCAACATTGTTAGGTTTCTGCTGCATTTGGTTAATTCCTCGCAATACTTTTGAAGGAAATGGCGAAGGAACAGGTCTAAAAGGACGAGCGTTGAATATTGGAGGCAAAGGCGATACACTCAAATTTGGTAGCGCGACTGGCTGCAATGTATGTATGTTTCTTCCTCTATTCAATGTAAACGGTGCAGGATTTGCAAGTGCCATTGACATGTTTGGTGTTTCTGGTTTTGCATTGCCATTTGGCAAAACTTCAGTCTTAATTTTAGTTGATTCTGCAGCTGTAGCTGACACAGGGTACGGAATATCTAAAGCATAAGTGTTCGTTATTATTTCACCGTAAGAATTTCTAAATTCTGTTGGCTGCGAAACTTTTGGTAATTTCAGTTCTGTTGATGGATCATGATCATCTAATATTTCAACGTCACTTTGCGGTTGTAAATCATTATTTAAAGCTCCTGGGTTGTAACTTATAACTGGTGGTCCGTAAGTCGTTACTGGAAATGGAATGTTGTAGGATGTTGAGGGAGTTGTATACAGCAATGTAGGTGGCCCATAAGTAGATGATGGAACATTATACGATGGAATTGATACTCCTTGTGAAAAGTTAGGCAAATATGAAGAGCTCGGCTGCCTTACTGAAGAACTTGGTGCTCCATAAGTAGAACTTGGATTCGAGCTATAGCTTAAGGAAGTAAATGTAGAACTTATAGGGCTTTGAGATGCAAACCCAACGGTATGAGTAGGGCTAGGCGGCCCGTATGTAGAACTTATGAAACCAGCAGAGTTACTATTGAACGCCTGGTTTGGAAGGCCATATACTGCATGAGGAACACCAGGGCGCAATTGCGGTATACCAACTTGCTCATTATTCTGTTGCTCAAATGGTTGAGGTTGAAACTGAGCAACATTTTGTGGTTGTGTGGTTGGACTCGGTGGTCCATATGTAGGATTATTGTTTTGGTGTACATTTTTGGCTCCTAAATTATATCTAATTACTGGTATCCATGGCACTAAATTGCAAGGGTTGCAATCTTTCTTTATGGGCGCTGTACTGCTATACGCAGATCCTGCGTCATAGCTGGATTGCTGAGAAGGAAAAAGCCACGTAGAGACTTTTTGAAACAAAGATGGTGATGGAGTTGTTGCAAAAGGCTGGGGAGGAGGGACAAAGTTAAAGTTGTATTGCTTATAGAATGGAGCTGGGAATTTAAAATCTGTTGGAAGGGAAAACTGAGGTATTTGAGCAAGTATTGGCGATTGCGATGGCGGAGGCGATTGATACTGATACCCAACATCGACATTCTGTCGTTGTGTTCTTCCTGCTCCTCCGTGAAATGGCACAGGTAGTATTGGTGATAAGGGAGGTGGGGGAGGTTTCAGGAGCTCGCCGAACTGGGACGCGCCGTTGACGTTATTACTGTATGCAGTGGTGTCGCATCGACATCTTGTTAATGCCCCAAATAAGAGAACCAGGCATATCTGAAAAGAAACAAAATGACATTATTTTTAAAGTATTTTTTTTTTTGTTTTACACGCATTTTAAAGATCAAAACGTCATAGTATATATATATAATTGATAAATGTTCATTTTGGAACAAATTTTATAATTAGTTAGAAAATATAGAGAAACATAGCGTGGCATACCGAAGCTATTGTAGATGCTTCCCACGAGAAGCTATTCTTTGCTCTTTTCTCTTTTCTCATAATATGCCGTCGATGGTTGCGATCGGAAGGCGAAATGCTTTGAATTGAATTATGATCTAGATTGATTCGTATTAGAAATTTGTAAACTATGTGTGACCTATATGGGGAGCTTCATTGTGTTCTGCTCTTCTATACAGGGTGTAAGGGGAACACTCTCGAAGCCAAAATAAGGTAATTGTACGCCTCATTATGAACCACTTTTAGTATGGGAGTTATGGGACAAACACTGAAACCGCGAAAAAAAAATCTGCTGTTCCATACTTTTTGTCGAGTGTCAATGACCGTTTTCCATAGAACAGCTAATATTTTTTTCGCGATTTCAGGGCTGGTCCCAAAGTAAAAGTTGTTCATAATGATGAGTACAATTATCTTCTTTTGGCTTCGAGAGTGTTCCCCTTACACCCCGTATATATCTATGCGGAACAATTCGTTTGTCAAAAATCAGTTATTGGAAATTGTGTCATACTAAATAAACTTTACATTGTTACAGTCCCAAATATGATCAATGCCCATCTGATCTTCCAGTCACAAATATTAATAAATAGAGGTTTTTTTTATATATATTTTTTCTGTGGCAAGTGCCTTTATTAAGTTAACAAAATACAAGCTAATACTAAAACTACAAATACAATTAGACTGCCCATAGACCGTTGAAGGTCTAAAGACAATCCAAATGCTCAAGCCCACTACCAGTTGGCAGCGTACCCAGCGTATCGATAGAAGTTGTGATTGAAACTGCAGACAGGACACCATAATGATAATAAAGACATAATTTGGCATTCAAAACAGCCATGATTGGTACAACCATCGTAACGCGACCGATTTTCGCAACACGATTTAATTTTGTTCAATACATTTGAATACATTATTTTACTGTCGAAACGCGTACAAAAGTGAAATTTGTTTACTGCGTCCCAGTCACGCACTCTCTTCGGGACGTTATCACTGGTTATAAAGCTATAAAACCTGTAATTGCTTGTAACTAGCCATAATATCAAGCTTTAACGTAACGTTTACAAGCTTATAGAATTTCTCTCTGACCAGAATGAAGCAACTGTATTTTGTATACCCTCTTGCTTCAGTCATAATTGACTATTATGTCTGCCAAGTCAACAGCCTTACTCAATAACAGAACTAAGGTCATCAAGTCAAAGAGATGGCCCCTGCCAGTTCGCACGCTCTTCTAAAATAACTTTTACTTAATTGTCGGTTAAAAGTAACAATGCTTTCTTCGTAAGTATGACCATGACATAAGAAAACTTACGTTTTTGTTTCACATAATTTTGAAATTGTAGGGTATATAAGTGAACAGAACAGAACAGAAATGAAGTTACAGAGACACCAACATAGCTGTTAAAGTTTGCAAGTTGAAGTGGCCATGGGCAGGCCACATCGCTCAAAGAACCGATAACCGATGGGGAAGAAAGGTTCTGGAGTGGAGACCACGAACCGGAAGACGCAGCGTAGGGAGGCCTCCCACTTGATGGACCGACAACATTGTGAGAGTCGCGGGCATCCAGTGGATGCAAAAGGCAGGCTGTCGTCTAGTGTGGAGGCCTATGTTCAGCAGTGGACGTCTTATGGCTGATGATGATGATGTTCAGGGTGAAAATAAAATACAGTAGAACTCCAATTATCCGAATTAATGGGGACCGGGACCCATTCGGATAATCAAATATTCGGATAATCGGATTTTTTTAAAAAAAATTGCCATTGGAGAGAATAAAAGCTACGTTTTGATATTGCACTATTTTTTTATTGAATTAAATGAAAGAAACATGAAATTTTCACATGTTTTAAATATAAATAAAATGTACTTATGTACAAGTTTAGAAATAAAAATCATTGTTTTTTAAACATCTCCGTCAATGTAAGCTGTTTTGCGGTCTTCAACCGTTTTCGACAAGTCAAGTCAAGACTTGTTTGTGATTCGGATAATCGGCGATTCGGATAGTCGGAGTTCGGATAATTGGAGTTCTACTGTAAGTGAAAACAGGCAAATTCTTAGAACTCTAATATGTAATATATGAACTCTAAGAATAATTATGTGAAAAGTACCTACAATAACCTATTATCAATTATAGCTAGTGTTGCACAATTTATTTCTATATCTCACTGCTAGCGCAGCTATGTATGTTTGGTATGCACGTGGTTGTATTTTTCATACCTAATTCTTTTCATAACAAATAATGAATACTGATTTGACTTCGATCAGATCCTCGAATACAATGCCCGCTCTGATTGAGGTGTCAGAAAGTAACTCTCAATTGCTGACACTCGTGACTTTCTTTACAAACAGAGGATCTTCGTGATTCGAGCTTTCAAGTATCTATATTTTTTGTCAGCCGTTGCCCATTTTTGACCCATCTGTTTAATTATTTTCCTGTTTTCTTGCTTTTTTGCCTTGACCAAGGAAAATATTACCCAAAGTACATTTATCAATATTTTGTACCTATAATTATTACCTATTATTGTTATAGTCTATCTAATCAAAATATAGATTAGATACTGTATCCATTATTATAACTCATCATTAGTACCTACTAAATCCATATATATTATTCACTAGCTTCGCCCCGCGGTTTCACCCGCGTAGTGATGAAAAATGATGATGATGATAATGATGATGAAAAGTAACCTATGTCCAGCCCTTGAACTATGCCCATGCAAAAAATCAGGTCGATCCGTTGCTCTGTTGCAGCGTGAAAAAGGAACAAACAAACCTACAAACTTTTCGCATTTATAGTATTAAATATGATTGCGTAAAAAGAACAAAATTACTAAACAAATGGAGATGGTCATCTCGTGTTAAGTTGAAGGCAGTTGAAGGTGAAAGTTCCCAATTCTGGCGATGTCATGTCTTTGCTACAGTGTCCAGGCAAGCAATGAGATCGAAAGTAAATAAATAAAGCTTCTCATGAATAATACATGAGAGTTTCTAAGCAAGACGTGTGTTTAGCATTTACACGACATTGCTTCTAGGTAGGGCTAGACAATGACAATGTGTTGTTCTTAGGGGCTAGATTACATTGGTCAATGAGGATGTTGCATAAATTTATGTGTCATTACGTAATTAAAGGGTCTTGTTGTTTGGATACCGTAGAAAAGAAATAGCCGTAAATAAAAACCATCTTTCTTACTTATAAACGTTACTTAAAAGTTAAGCAATGCTTAAAATTCCTGTCAACTTCTGACTGTTGACGGCTGTGGTTGACGGAAATTGTCCCAGGTGGAAACAAGACAGAGCAATTTTAAGCGTTGCTTAACTTAAGTAACGTTTATAAGTGAGACTACATATTTTTAAGGAAATGTCATAATAACTAACGAAACCAAACCACTAAAAGCAATTATATATCTACCGGTGATAATTAATATAAATATTACTTGTCAGAACTACTTTTGCTTACAGTATGGCCCTTATTTCTAAGAATGCTGAGCTAAGTTTGACCTACATTATACTTAATTGCTAAAAGCCATAAAAGTACGATAGCTGACTCCAACTCTGAGATGGTATGATAAGGTGAGTTTCCCTAGCATAGGCCAAAGGGCCAGAAGCAAACGTACTTATTCGTCGAGCGCATTAAACCCATCGTATTTTTCCAGTACATAAAGTTCTTGAAGTTGGATTTTCCACGTTCCAGATTCCACAGGTTTTTAGTTATTCCGGATTTCCGCATCCGTACCGAAATTACCTCAACTTGTTTTCTTGTAACACTTGACTTCCCGACTTCACTTATCTTATTTACTCATTACATAATGTGCCCATAAATCTAATAAATAATTAAACTTTTCCTTCATATCCCATGACACGTAATAATAAAGATACTCTATTAAATATCGGAACTGGGCAGTTTGATTATTAAATAGTTGGAGACAAGTACTAGGTATCTGAAGAGCGAGCGATGGTATAGCCGAGCGGTGGCAGGTGCGCTTTACAATCTCACAGCACACGGTTCGATTCTTGGTCCTGCACCAATGACTTATTTAGTACTAAACTAGCGACCCGCCCGCCCGGCTTCGCACGGGTGTAATTTACGAGCGAAGCCGGGGCGGCTCATTAGTTATATATATAAACCTTCCGTGAGAATGTACCTAACTGATGGTGAAAACTGCATTAAAATCCGTTGCCTGGTTTAGGAGGAGTTAGCGGCCATACAGACATACAGACAGACAGACAGACGCGGAAAGCGACTTCAATTTATACTATGTAGAGATTATGTACAGTTTCGATCCTACCGCGCAAAATCGTGAGATCGCCGATATTTCCGAGAACCTCAAAAATTCAAAGACATGATAATATTCACCATCATACTGGGCCTGAGTATGGTGGATGAGGTTGGGCCAGGTCTCTGTCTCTCTATCTCTCTCTCTCTCTCTCTCTGAGAAAAGGCCTTTATCCAAGCAGTGAGAACATGATAGATTAGGTTGATACTGATCTGAAAAGTGAAAAGTCAAGTCTCTACCATTCTTCTGGGAAGATAGCTTATACAAAGTATAAGCTATCTTATACACGGTATAAGCTTCTATCTTCATGTAATGAAAATATCTAGAATTCCACATACAAGTTCATTGACCTACGCACTAACTTAACAATAACAGATAATAACAACGACAAATCAGGAGATTCCTCACAATTCAAGCCTAAATCCGAACAAAAATTGCATAATCTACCCAATATGTAAGTACTTATAAGTGCCCCTCGTTTGGGGTGACAAATGACACTGCATTCTGCCTACACTTGCCGATCACGACTTCACCTACCTGGGCAATCAATAAAGCCGTTTATACATGACACCTCCGACGTCATCCTTTGTCAACAATGCTCTATCAACAATGACTGATCTACGGACCCCGCGTGTAGTGACTCGATGAGAACTGCCAGAGAAAGTGAAGCTCGTGACTGCAGACGAACTCTACAATGTGAACTTTACTTTTAGATTACGGATTGGGAAGGTTTGCATCTACGTGCTCTATCTCCGGGCACAACGTTACTTCATATCGGGTGAGTTGTTTGTCAAACGTAGGCCTTTTCTACAAAAAACCCTTTGAGACATTTTTACCTACGGTGGAACTGTGAAGGTATGCGTTTAGGTTTAGGGTGAGGGGAGTGTGTGCAAAAAACAAATGTTCTCATTTACGATATGTCCAAAATGCTTTGACCGATTTTAATTTTGTGTTTTTTCGTTTAAAAGATGACTTGATCGAGTGTGTTCTATGATTCAAGAAAATCTATTCAGCCGTTTGAAGATCATAAGCTCCTTTAAAAAAAAAGAATCAATACTTGTTTTACCGAAACAGAACAAAAACAAAACACCGAAAAAATTTAGTTTCTGTAGGATAGCGGGCTATTTAGGGTTTTGATAGCCCGTTGATCTAGTTAGTAGTGAACCTGCCTTCTGCGGTTGGGGGCGTGAGTTCGATTCCCACCTAGGACAAACATTCATGTGATGTGAACATTTGTGTTTGTTCTATATCTGGGTGTTAATATTTATTTACGTATGTATTTAGAAATATATAATATTATGTATGTATGTATGTATATCAGTCTCTGGCAGCCATACTACAAGCTTTGCTTACTTTTTTTTTACCACCATCAAGCCTGATGTTAAGCGATGATGCGGTCTATGTTGAAGCACGCTTACCTAGAAGAAACCAATTCACTCGTGATGTGAAGACACCCAGATTGGATCAGTTTGGGGTCACATGACCGTGTGTGCAAAAATGTCCCGAATAATTTATTAAGGAATATTTTTAATGCGACCCAGTATTTGACAATTCACAATTAAAATGGCTAGGTTGGTTAAATTTCTAATATTCTAAACGCTACAAATTCATTTACATTTCAAGGATTTATAAATAGGCTCTACTAAGGTAGTAGTGTAAATAATCTGTCGTTTTTAGTTTGTTCAGGTGTCATATGAGACAGTAGACAGTCAGTATCTTGGCAGGTTATACACACACGGGTAAAATATACCTACCTAGCTAAACCGTCGACGTAAACGTATCTTGTAAATGTTACTTCTTATTATATGGCCTAATCTCAGGTCAGACAAACAAGGGAGATATGGTAAGGTGGCGTAGTGGGTGCGAACATATCTGGCCTAAATCAGGCTTGATACCTTTAGCAGATGACCTTGTCGCGCTTTTTTGCGTGTGGACTATTAGATAGTTCATTCAAGTCACTACGAAATTTTTACTATGCGTAAGTTTTTTGTAAGTGAACCGTACTTACAGTTTTTAGTGGATATGTTTAATGAAAAATAGAGGCATTTGAACACGAATGATAATTTTAATACTGAGGCATATCTCACTTGTTTGTCTGATATGAGGGCCTAATAAATGATAATAGTATGTGTATGTGTTTTTATTAACTAGTAAGTGCCTTTATACTTTGATTGACCGAAAGAAGAGAGGACTTCAGATGCCACGCAGGCAAGCTGAACGTCAAAAGTATAAGTCTATTATTATTATTTTTAAACTAGCTCAAAAGATGCCAGTAAAACTGGAAAATTGCATGTAAGATGTGAAGCGCGCCTAGGGTTACCATCTCTGAAGAAAATTATGCCTGACTTACGAAGTAAAAATGCCTGATTTTCACGATATAGAATAATAGATAAGAATAATAAAACAAATGCATAGTACTAAGAAAATTTTAATTTGAAATGTAAATTTTCACATACATTTGAGTAATTAGACCAACAGCAAAATATATGATTAGAAAATATAATTATTAACGCCAGACTTAGAATAATGCCCGCCGGACGCCTGATCAAGTGCTAAAATGCCTGGCAAATCAGGCGAAAGTCTGGTATATGGTAACCCGAAGCGCGCCAAGCTTACTTAAATATTTTGTAACACACCCGCAGGTAGAACAGAAAGCAGAAAGTTGGACATAAATATAATGTGACCATACACATACACAATAAAGAATCAAACAAATGATCTCAATTATTAAAACTAATGGGTAACATTACGCATCGTGCTTGGGAAATTTTTGGGAGCGATCATCGCATCGCTTAGGGTGAAAGGTTATGACATGTGTAAAATTATACGCTTCACATTACATAAGCATACAAGAACCAACTATAAAATAGTGTTTTGTATTTTCTATTAATTTGAATCATTGTATTTAATTCATTGAATAAATCAGTGACAAAGCAGGACGTAGAATAATTACTTACTAGCATTTTGTATAAGTGTCATTTAACACAATTGTGGCGTGAAATGTTTTGATTTCTATTGCATCTATAAATCTGCGTTTTCACTTTATGTTCTGGATAAATCTAAGCGAGCATGAACGCGAACAATCGCTCTATTAGAACTCACGCGTCGAGTCGCTTACTGCTTACTGAAGTGAACTTAGAAAAATTTGGAGTCCAGGGGCTCGAATGTTGAATCGCTTTCATTTTGGACGAAAATAATATAATGTAAAATTAAAGATTTAAATTGAAAGGTAGAAAATTCAAGCAAAAAAAGCATTTCAATTGTGATTTTGTTTGACTGCTCAAGCAAAGCAATTCAAGATAAACACGAATTTAATATATTAAACAATATTACTAAAATTTAAAACCACATACTTTTTCTGATTACTACAGGTAATACACGGAGATTGGGAGTTATTATTGCATGCTACTGGTAACACAGCGTCGATGACGCAGGCTTGTGTCACTCACGTGATCTTTGTGTCTTGCAATGCCATAACCGGCGGAGTTAACTTCCTTCCTTCATGGTTGTGTCGTCAAGTGATACTTATGATTATTTAAAAAGTGCGACTTTTGTTTTGGATTTCGTTTGAAAGCTATTCATTTTGCATGATACTTTCGTGAAAAATGAAAACGAGCTATCCAAAAATCGACCCCCATAGATTTTGCGCGAAGCATTCGCTCAAAGCAAATGTTCGTCAGTGAAAACGTAGGTTTATAAAACATCTATGATATAGCGTGTTTCTTAGAGCCCTTGTGTAACAGAAATTAGCAAATTGCTTTCCGGCCATCGATAAAACACAAATAAAACAGGAACGTGGACAATCGTCGACAATTATGAACGAAAATACGGAAGCAACACTCGCGGAACGTGCGTGATCATATCACTCAAGAACCACAAGAACATTACTGGCAAGCCTTCAAGGCATTGTAATGCGAGGGAATCTAGAAAATTGTGCAAGTGTCTAACGAGTTATTTATTCGGATATTGAGATTTTATTTCAAAATCACTTGTACAATAAAAAATATAGACCAAAAAAGACGTAGCACGCATCAAATGCTTATCATTGGTAAGAGCATCAGTTGAAACCTGCTAGTCCAATTCGGCAAAAAAATATTGTTCGTTTTAGTCCACATTAGGTTAAGAAAAAATTGGAAAAGCTGAACGTTCTTTTTTGTACGGGATTTAGTATGAGCAAAAATCACTATGGGGTATTTGACTGTATTAAAATATGATTTATGTTGTTGTACGTCATCCTATTTTTTTTTATTTAACAACAAAAAACTATTAATTAACTGCAAACACTATATTTAGGTTGAATATCGGTTCTTTATAGAATATCAACGGGGGTCAAACAGCAGGGTGCAGCTAGTTATAAAGATGTCTATAGGTGTATAAAGTATCTTGGATATCGATATGCAAAGTCAAAGTCATATTTATAAACATATCTTTACAGGTCATGCAATTATAATGTTATTATATAAAAAATTTATATAGATAAGAAATTTATTTATATATTTAAAAATTATAAAAACTAAACAAACTAAAATAAAATCATATAATTATCAGCAAATGACCATTATATATATACATAAAAATGAATCCCTATTTACCTTGGTCACGCCATAACTTGACAACGACTTTACCGATTTCATACATCATATTTTTTGTAGAAGGTACTTACGGAAAATAATTAAAATTTAGCAGAAACTTGTAAAACTTTAGAAAACTTAAGGAAGATGTTGACAGTCCTAAGACAGGACAACGTCTGTAGGGTCTGTAGTTTAAAAAAAAAATAACGGTCTCACAATCTCAGCAAGCCAAAAATGCCATTGGCACGATGATAGTTTAGTTATAGGTTATATTCGAGGGAGGTCTGTTCTTGAGTTCACCTTTAACCATTCCACTATCTCTAATGCAAATTGAGCTTTCTTTACCGACTGAAAGTGAAAGAGGCACAATATGTAAACATCAAACTAAAAGGCTTACTAGTCCGATGGTCTGTAACAAAGGACTTGTGCGAAAAAAGTATCATTCGTTCGATCATCGAGTTAAAAATGGTGCTAACATTAAATAATAATAAATATTCTGGACATTTTTGCACACACGGCCATCTGACCCCAAGCTAAGCAAAGCTTTTCATATGGCTGCCAGAGACTTATATACATACATATATAGTTTTAAATACATATTTAAATAGATAATAACACCCAGATCACCACAGTTACATAAACATATCACACAACATATAAACATATCATTAGATATCAATAGATACCAGAATCACATAAATGTTTGTCCTAGGTGGGAATCGAACCCACGCCCCCTAACTCAGAAGTTAGGTTCACTACAAACTGTATCAACGGGCTATCTAAAGTAAAGTTGAAGTAAAAGGCTCAATAGTTATCTATAACACCGGACTACTGAGACAAGAGTCTCTTCAGTCCGGTCATTGGACTTAGTAGTCGGACTAGTGATACTAACACTTATAATTGCTTTATAAAAAATGTTGTCCACTAAAAAAGTTAAAAACCCTACAATGGTTTTTTGGCGAAATATATTTCACAACACTTGGTAATATCTAACCTCATTTTCATTTTAAAAGATCTAATATTCAGTGATACCCCCTGATGATAAACGAATGCAATAAAAAAAATAGTACGTGGAGTCCCTCCGCGCGGAAGAAGTTATACTTCAACAAGGAACCCTAAAATTATAACTAGGGCAAAAATATCAACAATTTAAAAACATGCTATTCTCGAGATTCGAACCTAGCTCCTTAGGCTTCTCAATCCATTAGCGACACCATTACACTACCTTGACATTAACGCAACCTTGTTGCAAGTCGCATAAGAAGTATAACTTAAAAAATATAATCTCTACTTCACATGTCGTCATTTTGTGTTTATGATGAAGTCTCATACCCCCAGAGATCTCTGAACCTACAAGAAACAATCAATACATCATTTATCAAAATCGGTACATACGCACATACATACACGCTAACTGCAATAACCTCGTTTTAGCTTTGCGTCGTTGAGAAAAACTGCAACATCATTTCTAACGTACCGCTGATTGCAGCGCGTGCTAATGCGTTCCAACGCCTACCAGTTAATCATATATACGGCAGTATTAACGCTCATTACTCACCCATTATTTACGCCGTTTCGTGCTTTGTTGCCTTTGTTATGTCGCATTATGTAAAATGGCTCAATGAATCAGGAAAGTGTAATTAAATTTGGTATTTCGCTGGTAACACGTGGTTTCCTCACTGATTTACTTCTGCCATTGTGATTGACAACATTCTTGTATTTACAGCCGAAATTGGTTCACTAAATCAGCGCCGGTTTAGGTTTCCTGCAGTCAGGGTTGCCACCCGTCCCAATTCTTCCGGGACAGTCCCGATTTTGATGATATTGTCCCACGTTTCGATAACTAATTTCGTCCCGATTTTTTATAGCATGTGACGATCGCTCAATTCGTTCAGACACAGTACAGTGACACGTCGCAAAAAATACGCGTTGACTAGAGGGTCATTAATTAATAACGTAAATATGATTTTGGCCAATTTTGACTACCCTCCCGTCAACGATGACCGACCAGTTGTCCCGACTTTTTTTTTCAAAAAGATGGCAACCCTGACTGCAGATGCCATTTTAAGCCCAGAAAACAACGAACTCAAAAAACCAATTAAACAGAACTGCTGGCTTTTTTCTACGCTGCAAATATCCATACAAAGTGGACAAGATCTTATGCAAATAAATTATGCGTTGAAAATCCGGCGCCCTTATAAGTCAACTCTTTAGGCTTCAGCGATTGAATTTTTTCCAGCCTTATTTTATATCCCACTATGCTCCGATGAGACAATCATTATTTGTCTACTAGGACACCTAGGCAGTATCCATCACTAACTTATTCATTTCGTACCTTCAAGATACACAAAATATTTCCCTACCCTTTTAAACATCAGCAAAAATTCAACAAAAGAAAATACAATAGAAAGGTAAGGGATCAAAGACATTAACCTTTCTAGACATGATGTCTAGCCACTGACTCGACAGAATTTATTATTAATCGAAACAGTCTAGACCACTTCGCGGAATTAATAAATGCAAACAACATTTTAGAGTTTCGGAATATGTGAAATCCGTAACGTCTACCAAAATGACTGTAGTTCACAAAACACACGCGCATTTGAAAACATGCAGTGCATAATCGCATTCCTGATAAGTGAACAAAACTATGTTAGGGCTATGGTGGCCGAGCGGTAGCATGTGTAATTCATAAACTGACGGCACCCGGTTCGATCCTCGGCCCTGCACGAATGACTTATTTAGTGTCTAAATAAATTATGTGCAGTTTCGATGCCATCGCTCAAAAACCGTGAAAGAAAAAACATCGTGACGAAACCGATATGTCCAAGAACCTCAAAAACTGGGTCAGCATGGTGAATTAGGGCCCATCCCCGAATCATCTTCTCTCTCTCTCTCTCTGAGAGAAAACTGTCTCAGCGGTGGAAACATGAAAGGCTGATGATGATGAACAAAACTATGAAGAACATTTTGGGAAACTTTAAAAGCGCGAAAGTGAGATAGGTATTTCGAGAAAAAAATTACATGATTTTTATAGAAAAATCTATTATAATTTACGACCCCAGTGAAACGATGACGTGGACAGCTCTACAAAACATTCTTATGCATCTCAGCGAGTAACCATTCGGTAACACAAAACAAAGATATCTAACAATTATATAAAATTACCAGCTCTATCCATGAGAATGGGGCATTTTTTCGAAATGAACACTCAGCATTGAGCGCCGTATCGTTGGCCATGTGAAATGCGCTTTCACGGGGATTCTCACACAGAAGAACAATGATCCGAGTCTTCAAGAGCACTGACATTATCAAGTATATGCCTTCACAAAGTGCTTTATTAGTTACACCTGTCTCAAATAAGCACCCACACGGCGGAAGTGGAAACTAAAATTTGCTGTTTACACAAAAATATTTAAAACTATATGGAATGGGTCAGCGTTCAAAGATGAACGTAAAGTAACCAAAAGTAGATTTAAAAACTAACAAGGAAATCTGTGTAATTAGTCTACATTTGTTGGAAACATTTTTTTTATTTTATAAATACCAATATATTAGTGCCAAAAGCCCGATGCTGGGTACGCTGGTAATATGGGCTATATAGTTTGGATTGTCATAAGACCTTTAATGGTCTATGGGCAGTTTAACTGTTCCATAGTGTTAGGGTTAGCTTCTATTTCCTTTAGGTAATAAAGGCACTTGCCGTTTTAAAAAAAAACATACCTGAATCCAAAAAAAAGTAATTTTTTTAATAATCTTAGTCATCACTGTAACTTTAGAATTTGCTTTCTATCAAAATAAAATCTTTCATTTCGTGCGAAATCATACGAGTGAATCGAGCCCCAGTTCTTGCGTTGGTTCTTTATTCAGACAGAATGCGTGGTTTATGTGGAACGTTTATTACACTATTTGTTGAGTGGAACTTTGTAAGCTATTGTGTAGATGAATAGCTGCCGGCGTTACTGAGTCGCAATAATTGTTCGCCTTGCAGAACCTAGAAGAAGTTTGCTTGTCTATTTGAGTCTGTAAGTTTTTTTTTTTTTACAATAGATAATAAAAGAAATAAAGATTTCCAAAAAACATGTTGTTAGTGTAGTCTATACTAAAATTATAAAGAGGAAAGATTTGATTGTTTGTTTGTTTGCATTGAATAGGCACCGAAACTAAAGAACCGATTTGAAAAATTCTTTCACTGTTGGGAAGCTACACTATCCCCGGGTGACACAGGATATAATTATATCTATAACCGTGCGAAGGCGGGGCGGACCGCTAGTATATAATAAATGCTGCGTATTGAATTTTGAATGTAAACTTTTGCTTAAATCTCAAGGAACAAATTTATCAAAAATATCTACTGAATGCATACAAAAGCAAATGCCTAAATTGTTGTCATACCGAATTTTGTCAACCTTAGAAAAGAAATGCTCTCAAAATTCATTGTTGGAAACGTTGGAATGCAATATCTTAAGATCCTAGATTTGCCAAGGTTATATCTAGAGCATGCTACAAAAGGGCCCTAGATTTGCCAAGGGCATGCTAAAGCGTTTTATATTCTATTTCACGGAGTCTAGTCTAGCCGCACGCTTCAATATTCATGTCAATGGGCTACGCGAGCAATAACAGATTCTCGGTGTTTTTATTACCGCATTATAGGAATATCTAAGTCGAAAAACTCGTAGAAATGGAAAGTGAAGCACGCCACATGTCGGATTGTCGGATGTGCCGCACGCACTACCGATTCGTTAATTAACATAGCCGTCTGTCTACTCATGTGTGAAGAGGGCGACTAAAATTTATTCATACGGAAAGACGGCTTATCGATGACGTTCAGTCAGCCTTTTAATAGTCCACTACTGGATTTGGCCTACCCCCGAAAGGGGCGATTGGGCAACATTCACCAAGCTGGCCCAGTTGCGGGTTGGTGGATTCATATTATACGCCATTGAATTTCTTCTCCATACAGGTTTTCTCACGATGTTTTTCTGCACCGTAAAGCGAGTAATTTGAAAATCCGTACATAAACCCTAAAGAGCTCATGGGACGGGTACAGGATTTAAGCTTTCAAGTTCAGTGGTCTCCCAAATAGGCTATCACGGCTCAGTGCTTGGCGTGTTCGAATTGCAAACTGCAAGGTTTGGGTTCAAATTCTAATAATGAGCTTGAGCTGCTGTTTAACGAAAACATCGCGAGGAAACTACAGCATGGTGATAGTGCACTTTCTCATGCCTGGCTGGCTATAGCTACCACCCTCAAGATGACATTCTGTCGCCAAACACTTAACGGTGTGTTCTGGTAACCTCACTTGAGAGCCAGTTTCCATTTCAGGCTAGAAATGATGCCATCTTCAACCACACCGCAACTTAACCTGAGCTGTGGTAAAACGCCTACTCTGTCATAAAAAATGGTGCACTATAAAGATGCAGAATGCGTATCGCGTTTCCGGAATGTATTTCGGCAAATTTATAACAGATTTTTCTGGAAACGCTTTTATAAGCTTTACTTGTAACTAAGTAAACAAATCCAATAAGTAAGCGTCGACCAAAATAAAATGAATGGACGGGCCATAACCATTAAACTTGCTCAGTAAAAACGAGTCAAAACCATCGGACATATACTTCAACACCTAATTATAACCATGTGTACATGTGTTACAAAAACTAGATAGCGGTTTTTGTTCTGTATTTACATTTCGGGAAAGCACACGAAGGCATAATTTTGACAGATGTTTCGTTATCATGACGTAACAATAGTCTTGTGACCGACTAAACGAAATGAGTCATTTTGTAATCTTTAAAAATGCGCTTCTTTTGGGCCCGTCCATTCATTTTGGTCGAAGTAAATTTTAAAGTCGATAATTTTAAATTCTAAAGTCGATTTTAACCTACTACTTATTATTGTATCGATTTAAAACTTTGCAAGTATAAAATCTGCGGATGACAATATAGACCAGGGTCGAAGCCTTCAAAAATGGTAAAAAGTGAAAAAAAATAGTAGTAGGATGAAACCCATTAGAAAAGGAGGGGAATATGATAAAAATTAAAGGAAAAATAAATTACGGGCGATCTGAGTTCGGGAAAGGGAGGGGGTGAGTTTTTAAGGGTAAAAAATGGTTTATCTTGATTTCCGGTAAAACTACAAGTCCTATGAAAAAAAGTTAAATGGCAAAGTTGTAGGTAATAAAAAGATCTACAACTTTTATATATACAATTTTTTTACATAACCTCAAAATTTATGTGAAAAATTCAAATAACCAAGTTTTTGGTTTTTTAATTTTATTTATTTCAATTTTTTTTTTTTTTTTACGAAATTTGGTGAAAACTTACCTTTTTATGTCCCAAATACACCGTAATTTATTTGATTTAAAATATTTATTTTTTCACCTTTATTTTGACTTAATATCAAAAAAGCACCCTAATTTTCAATCGAAAATTCTCGTGTCAAAATATTAGCTTTTTCTAAAAAGTCGGTGTGCTTTTTGTTCGTTGAAATCTCTACTTTCTGATGGTTAAAAAAAATATACATTACAATAGTAAATGTTCTCAGAAAATGCAAAAAATCTAAATAAACTCAAATTCAAAAAAAAAAATTTTATCACAATGTACAATTTTGAGCTATTTATTAAAATTTACACTTTAATTATTCAAAAAACGTAAGATTCCATATTACATTGATAACCGAAAAAATTGTAGATCGAAATATACTACTGTAAATAACAAACAAATTAGTTAATAAATTTAATAATTAATAAGACATCTACAATATTTCGAGAAAGTTGTATAATCTTCTTTAAATAATATTTGTAGATGCCTATTTATTGCTGATATAAGTAAAGGGTTAGGTCAGGGGGAAGTAAAATCCATAATCCTTTCAGCAACTTTACAGTATATTATAATATTATCCTTAAAGCTTTTAGCACTTTCCCATTGATATCCTTTTCCATTACATTTCATAATTAACGCTTATTCGTATTGATCTTTTGGTCCTTTTAAATCAATTAAATTCAAATAATCATGACATTTCTTTTCTCAAACCAGGTTCTGGAAATGTAAAGGATTAATTTTTCAAGTCTAACAGTTTCAAACATGAATCCTTCAAAAACATTGTTGCATTTCTGCATTGTTTTTCCGATTGCGATACAACATCTGGATTTGCCGGAAAAGGAAAGAAAAGTATCGTAAATTCATTATTAGACGCAAAAAAAATGTCAAATTTGGCCAATGTTTTTTATAATAAAGATTCAAGTAAAGAAGATATAAAAAAATGGATTACAGTTAATCAAATCTATTTATAAATGTAAAAATGAAAAAACAACACTGAATCAATTAAGATTTCAAAAATATCAGTTGGCAAAAATTTAATCATCTTTCATTTTGGCAAACCTCCCACCTACAGAAGGAGCAGCAGAACAACATTGTTACAGGGCATATTATCAGCTTCAAACTTGGTTGGGTAACGAACTGACAGCAACAGATTGGGGCTGGAAACAACATCAAAGTGGCATTATGACCAAATTTACAGAAAAGGAATTAATTCCGGAAGTATTGCTTAAAACTATTTGCTGCAGCTGTGAAACTGGATGCAACAGTTTAAAACGTGGCTGCCGAAAACATGGTTTAAAATGCACAAATTTATGCTCAAATTGTCATGGTTCTGAAAATTGCTCCAATATAGAAGAAAAAACCTACGAAGAAGTTAATGATTCAGATGACATAGTGGATGCAGAACCAATGCAGACTGGAAATAATATTGGAGACGAAGAAGGTGATGGTCTTGAAGATTTCGAAGATCAACTAGAATTTTTGTATACTTTACTTAAATTATTACTTAAATTGGAAAGGTTTGTCGAATCTGACGATGAAGAAATGCCATCAAAGAGACAAAAACTAATGGATAAGTGATTAGACATGTATATTTATATTTTCTGAGATTTTCTATGACATGAATGTAATGAGAATTTAATAAATAAACTTTTTAAATTTTTTTGATGAAATTGTACATAATATTTTTTTTTTTTTTTTTAATTAGAGTTTATTTCGATTTTTTGCATTTTCTGAGAACATTTACTATTGTAATGTATATTTTTTTTTTACCATCAGAAAGTAGAGATTTCAACGAACAAAAAGCACACCGACTTTTTAGAAAAAGCTAATATTTTGACACGAGAATTTTCGATTGAAAATTAGGGTGCTTTTTTGATATTAAGTCAAAATAAGGTGAAAAAATATATATTTTAAATCAAATAAATTACAGTGTATTTGGGACATAAAAAGGTAAGTTTTCACCAAATTTCGTAAAAAAATAATAATATTTGAAATAAATAAAATTAAAAAACCAAAAACTTGGTTATTTGAATTTTTCACATAAATTTTGAGGTTATGTAAAAAAAATTGTATAAATAAAAGTTGTAGATCTTTTTATTACCTACAACTTTGCCATTTAACTTTTTTTCATAGGACTTGTAGTTTTACCGGAAATCAAGATAAACCATTTTTTACCCTTAAAAACTCACCCCCTCCCTTTCCCGAACTCAGATCGCCCGTAATTTATTTTTCCTTTAATTTTTATCATATTCCCCTCCTTTTCTAATGGGTTTCATCCTACTACTATTTTTTTTTGTTTCAAAAATTATCGACCCTGGTCTAATAGATGAATTTGGTTCCATGGAAATGATCTAATGATGGATGAGGATACTGGAACTCTACATTGGTCGCAATTCTTGCATGCATTTTTAGAGAGAACTTAACTAAAATTATAGTTTAGTCCTGTCAAACGTCTTTTCGTATTCTGATGCACCACCCTAAACTATATTTTAGAGAAATTCCACCTAAATCATTTTAGTTACTCAACATAGTGAAAAGGTATTCTGATGTTACCATTTTAGTTCGATTTCGACCTAAAATAAGAAACGTCAAACCAAAATAAGTCGGCACCTAAGTAGATGACGATTAAATTTGGTCAGTGCATTTGAGTTTATAGAAGTGAACAAATAAAAAGAGTATAAGTAAGTAATATACCGGAAAAACAAATATTTCAGCTGGAATGGAAGAATATGCTGTTATAGCTCATATTTATTCGTCAGATAGGGAGAGGTACCTAAGTAAATAATGCAACTAACAGGTTATACCTATCTATTTTTACTGATTTCGTATTTTCTCGATATACCTACTGCTAAACGGCTTTGATTACTCCTTGTAATATTTAATTTCAGGCATTGCATAGAGAAAATCCGCCTGAAACAAATACGAGACATTTCGAATCCGTTTGGACGGAACAAAAATTTCGTAAAAATTTTTATGACCGTGGATTCATTGTCCTTTAGTCGTAATATTAATTATGTACATGTTACATAGTATTAAAAGCGTCAAACAAGATATAGTCACAGTCAGAGAAAAGCAAAGTAAGTCACGGTCAAGTCAAACTCATGCCCCTGTAAAGTTGTGGTGATTTACAAGAGGCTCCTATGGAGTTTTGGAAACAACACGAGAAGACATTTTTCACCTCGTTATATCACTTTCCCACACTTGAGCACGCTTACGAGCACTTAATAAATAATGATTCACCATTTACTACACATTAACACGCGAAAATACACAAGTTTAGGAAAATAATCCAACGAGCCGACATGTTTTTTTCCACATTGGCGCTTGGCGCCAAAACCCCACCTGACACACTTGTTTGTTTGTTATAACTTTCATGAACGTGGATTCAATGTCCTTTAGTCGTAATATTAAACATTTAGTATCCAGTATACCACATATTATTATTGTAATCATGGATCATCTATATTTCATTTTTAATGTTCCTACAAATACAAACAAATCTGTGTATATGGCAATGCCGTTCCATTTTTTACTTTTTGACTACCATAGATTGCTGTTCTGCCACAGACAAAAAATCTCGATTCGTTTCCTCTGCGCCCCCTGGTGCCGCGTAGCGCAACTAGCCTACACAAATTAGAGAATCCTTAGAGGGCGGAGCAAATTTAGTTAGACCAAAACCGGGAATACGTTTTGACTTATTTCAACTCACCAGTGGGATGAGCAGGAATCCTTCGAGATCCGCACACCCACCAGATTGCCCATAGACCATTGAAGGTCTAGAGACAATCGAAATGCTCAAACCCACTACCAGTTAGCAACGTATCCAGCATGCTAGCGGCATTGTCACGCTGAATGGCAATGATTATGCGTTGAGCTAGAAAATCGCGTGCATTTTGATCGCGGGTCATTTTGTGTTGCAGAAAACTATAAGATGTATTGTTTTATCAAGTTGAGTGATAAGAATCCGTGAGTTTTCCATTCATCTCGAACCGGTTTCGGATTTCTCTCAAAAACTAATGTTGAATAAGAACTTGAACTATTAAACTCGCGGCGCGCTTAGAACGGCTTTTGCTTGAAACATAATAATATTTTTTATCACCCACGCTGTGATTTGGGTACATGTTAATTTTGTGAATAATTCCAAGGCGCATCACGGGAGCTTGATAGTAAACATCTAATAAAAATATATAGTAAACGACAAACTAACAACAGAAAATAATATAAAAAGGTGTTGATAAAAAAAGATGCGACTATGGATACCATTCAAACAAAGATAATTTAATCAGTTGGTTATTATCGTCATTGCATTTTAACTATTGCATTTTCATCTGGAAAGTTTTTTATTCAGAAACTAGCATAAGCTAATTAATCTGTCTGTCTGTTCTTTCTCTTGGTTATTTAGCCGACGACGCAGAGCCAAAATGATAGTTTTGTAGATGACGTGTATGCATCTATGCATGTGTATGTTTCCACCAATAATAAGCCCCTGAACCAGCGAAAACCTGAACCTGAATCGAATGACATATCTGACATTCGATTCATAGGCTTAGGAGCTATAATCACTTATTTAGGGTTCTGTACCCAAAAAGGTAAAAACGGGACCCCATTACTAAGCCTACGATGTCTGTCTGTCTATCCGTCTATCTGTCCGTCTGTCCTACCTATGGGATGTATCTTTCGAACCGTAATAGATACCCAAATGCAATTTTCACGGAATATGTACTGAATGCCGGGCAATTGCCTTATATCGATATTGCTAATATTATATGTAGAGCGCAATACAAATTATATGTAGAACGCAATACAAATTTTATGTAGAGCGTAAAATACATCTTAGGTTAGATAATTTAAATATTCAAAGATCTGTCTACTTGGTACGTAGTGTTAGTTTAATACCAATTGATCTACAGAGATAAATCGCCTTTGAAATACAGAAATTCATTCGAAAAGTACAATTAAGATAAGCTACTTTTATTTTGTGACAATAAAATGGTAGGGAGCAATTCGTTCAAAGCAATAAAAGTGACCCATTAGCTCTAATAGTACAACTCTAAGAGCGTGTTAACTTAGACGATAAAACGAGCTTATCTCTTCCTTTTAAAATTCTTTACCGAATTCTCTTGAGCCACAAAAAATCGAAATAAAGTAAATATCCTTTAACGTGCGCCGTGCTGTGTACAAAGTTTTATCAAGAACTAGCTGAGCCTCGCGATTTCACCTGACATTTTCTCAGAAACTGTAATTTTTTCCGGAATAAAAAATAGAGTAAACTTTCTTTATGCAAAAGTCGCGCTGTTGCTTCGTGGAAGAGGAACAAATATACACACTTTCCTATTTGTAATATTAGTAAGTATGAAGTGACAGAGAAAAAAGTTATAAATTATATGACCTCAACATAAAAGTCACACAAATTACGTTGTACTGAGTACCAAAGACATCATCATCATCAGCCTATCTTAGTTAATTTCTGGACATAGACCTCTCCCAAGGCACGCCATTCAGCCTGATCTTCGGCTTTTCGCTTCCAGCCACCGCGAACTGCCTCTTGTATATTGTCACTCCAACGAGCCTCAGGGTGTCCTATGCCACTGATTAGTGGTTTTCACTTGAAGTGGCTGTGAGCTTACATTGCTGATTACTGATAGTTACAATCATGCTCTATCCTAGACCGCATTATCAACGAGGTTGTAAAGTGCAAACCTATGTCCTTAAAATGCTCACCTGTAATGATGTATTGCTGTTTTGACTCAGGTGTTTAATCAGCGCTGAGTATTTCTGGATCAAATATCTATCCATTATAAGCACAAAAAGATTTTGTAAAAAAAAAACGAACTACTTGTGTTGCCCACAAATAGTAAATAGATCACCCACGAAGTTTTAATCTGACGCCCTAGCTGTTACTTCTAACAGCTACTTGTAAAAACCCCTTTGTAGATAAAACAGACTGTCGTTAATGCGTGCGTTATCCTTTATCATGGCATCGTAAAAGTGAACTCCTAAAGTGTTGGCTTAAATACCTAAAACATTCAGAACTGAATACTTTTATTGTCAAAGCCCACTTACAAATGTTTACAAAAAGTTTGTAAGGTATTGGGTAGCACGTATTAGCAACAGAGATCCCAGCACTAAGCCAGTCATAGAACAGAAACTAAAATAGAGTATAGATAATGTTATTTTCTAAAATAAGGTATTTAATATGTCTATCACACGCAATCGAACCCTAGTTTTACGCTGTCAGCTACCTACAAAATAAAAAAAAACTGATGCGATATTATTAAGTTGCTTCTAATGTTTGCAATGTTTAATTACCTTAGTTAAGTTAAACGTATTTTCTCACCTAAGTGAATTACTGCTATTCTTAGATAAACTAAAATCTTAAACCATATTTCAAGAACATACCCCGTTTATTTGTTGCTCTTAGTAATTGGCAGTCTGCTTCTTATCCGACTTCAAAAAGGAGGAGGTTATGTCATAAGACTTTCAACTGTCTATGTTCAGTCTATTTTTGTAGTGTTAGTTAACTTGTATTCTGTTTAGTTTATAAAAGTTTTTATCTTCTCATATATCTTGATGTACGTAGGTACATTTTCCTTACTTCTTCCCGTGAGCTTGTTTGCCACGTACAGCATAACAATAATACAGGGAAGTTTGGTTTCGTTTTCCCTTAAAAAAAGATGCAAATGCATAGAGATACTGTAAAAATTTACAGACAATAAATAATTGATATTTTCAGATGGTTATGGCTGGCTATCTTGGCTTTAGCTACTACAAATCATCTGGAAATGTTTTTCTTTTTTCGAAATTTGTTTGTTAGATAACATATGATAAAAATATTTTTGTTTTCTACATTAATATAAATGGATATGTTAAAGATTTCATACTATACTAATATATAGTCTTTGATATACATAATTATGTATTTGGTTTTCTATAATAAGTTTGTATTTTTACGTGTATATCCACGCAATATAAGATAAAACACAAGCAAAAACAAACAGTACAATAAAGAGTTAATCAATCAATCGATGTTTTAGAAAAGTACCTACTACGCAAGCCTCGGCGGAAACCAGGCATTTATAGACTTAGGTATGCTGGCCTTAGCTACGCCTTAGTATGCATTTTATGTTTATCCATAAATTAATCATATAATATAATTGCAGCGGATGAACCGCTTCAATTATATTATACTTATATATTATTAACTACCAATCATTTTTACATTAGCGTGTCAGATAATATGATTCCGGTAACTTACATAATATTTATTCCGGGTTAACTCAAACAAGTATATATTATATGGTTTCATAATCGATCCAGTAATTTAAATAGCACCCAGAGGCTACTAATTTAGTTCTGGGTAACTAGGAAGTTCAAAATAATGTCTAGGTACCAGAGATAATAGTTAGCTTTCATGCTTTGAAATTCGCAACAGGCATAAAACCACTAATTGATTAATAAGACCAATAAAACTTTCTAAAAAGGACTAGCTGTTTAACAACACACAGTAATTAAAAACATTATATAAACATTAGAAACACGTTCCTTGGTTTTTATTATGTCTTATTCGTTTATATGTTCGACTCAATTATTTTACCGCCTATGAAACTTACGTCCGAGATTTATGTATTTTGAAATGAGCTTTCAACTCGAGGGATAATAATCGAAGATGAAATCTCATACCCCAAGTTTATAGCTTTTAATTCCCATAGAACGTTCCGTTCTGACAAAATAATTAGTCTTAAACGCTACCTGGGTTAAATCGTTTCGAAATTTATATCTAACAGTTGGTAAAGAACTCTCTGTCTCATTCACAATTTTTTTTAAATAAATAATATGCTTGCGTTTGACTACCATCTCGTATGATGTTAAGCGATGATGCGGTTTACGTTGGAGCACGCTTGCCTAGAAGAAACCGATTCACTCGTGATTTGAAGACATGTTGTGTTAGATCAAAAGCTCTATCTTAATTGATAAAACAAAAGATACAGATCACTCACCGAGGCAGCTGCCATGTCTCCGCTTATCTTACAGGATCCAATCACTGTATCTGTCTGGTCATCACTCAACTTTTGTCACCTAATTCACCTTACATGCCGACAATCCTCAGTCATATCACTATATCGATAACACTCGTCACTCAGATCGACGCATCGTGCGCGCGCCTCGATAGCAAATGATGAATAAGCTGTTGGTAAAGCACGAAAGAGCTGGTTCCCACGTGAGAGAAATGCGCGGAGCGACAATGGTGGAGGCTGCGCGCGCGTCGAAAGGTGGGCAAAAAGCGAATGAGCGCGTACGATGCGCGCGCCACGGTCCCCGGCGATCTATACCTGCTGACCCATTTTAGATGCACGATATTGGAATTTTTAACCCTCATTGGATTCGTCCTGTTGCAACCAGTTGTACTGACTCTACTGTTTTTTTTTTCCTTTTATTGTCGTGAACTTTTGTGGTGTAGCCGATGCAGTGAGAATCAAGCTTGTATCGCCATCTTGCCATGAAAAGTGGAAGGAAATGCCTTTCTGATTGTCCCTGCAGCGGGACAGCCACGGCAAAAAATGAAATAAACAAATAATTTTAACAGTAACAACAAAAGAGTCATACACTAGGCATGCCTTTATAAGCAGAGACAGAAAATAATCATCACAAAATTATCAAAAACTTACGTAGTACCTAAGGTCAAAAAAATTTAAAATTTGGGCTAACACAACTAAAACCTCTATCAATAACACAATACTCAACATTGTACTGTAAAAGTTATTGGAAAGACAAAAACACATTTAACCACCAATCTAATAATTTATCATAACGATCTGCAATGCCCTGTACCTTACGTACGTAAAGCTTGTTGTGGTCAAAGGTTGACTTTCCATTACCATTTGCTATTTTAATCATCTCTTGTCAGTCCATAGAGTATTTGAAAGGAGAGTTGTTGCCGATGAATGTGTTATTATACCTACCTAAGTACCTACCTTTTATGTAATGTCAGGGGGTTAGACAAGACCCATTTTCTGTTAGCGTTAACGCCTTCGGAAAGATGAAATTGTATGATGTGCTGCTGAAATTTCTTTTTAGGTAAATTCTCATCAAAATTAAACTATCATACTATTAGAAAGATCTTTTTATACAGAACTAACGACCCGCCCTGGCTCACACGCGCCCTTATTCCGTCGGTAATGAGATACTTTTATGTTGTTTTTTTTTCTTTCTATAATTTAGGTGACGTGACCGAACTACGCGGATACCATGACGGGAATGAGTAATTTTTTTAGCTTTTATTTTTAAGCATTCGAGATACCTTATAGAGGCTCTAAGGAATAGAGATTGACTTCGTAAAACTTCAGTGCTTGGTTCTCACACGGCTAGGTGATCTAAATACATCACGGATGCTGGGAATCGGTCTATCAATCTTCAGATAGACGACCGGATATACTGGATTACGCGGAAAAGGTGTACTAAGCCGACAGGGGTCTACAGTACCCATCATTATGAACAACTTTTACGACGGGATCAACTCAAAAATATCGGCTGTTCCATAGAAAACTGTGATTCAAACTCGACAAAATGTATGGAACAGCTGATATTTTTATCGTGATTTCAGGGTGGGTTAGGTCGCATAGTAAAAGTTGTTCATAACGATGGGTTCCATCCCCCTATTCATGTAACCTGCATTTTACAACGATAGGTTTTGGATAGAATATTAGCTGTACTTTATATCCCGGTTATACAGTGGTGGATTTACCAGCAGACTGAGTAGAATGGAGCCTAGGGCGGCAGATTTTAGCGAAATGTAGGCCAATTTTTTGTTTTATATCTTACAGAAATTAATTTATTCATAGTTATCATCATCATCATCAGCCAAAAGGTGTCCTCTGCTGAACATAGGCCTCCCCCTTTAACCTCCACACTGAACGACAGCCTGCCTTTTGCATCCACTGGATGCCCGCGACTCTCACAATGTCGTCAGTCCATCTAGTGGGAGGCATCCCTACGCTGCGTCTTCCGGTTCGTGGTCTCCACTCCAGAACCTTTCTTCCCCATCGGTTATTGGTTCTTCGAGCGATGTGGCCTGCCCATTGCCACTTCAACTTGCAAATTTTAACAGCTATGTCGGTGACTCTGGTTCTTTGGCGAATATCCACGTTTCGGATTTTATCGCGCAAAGAGTTAATAGTTATAGTTATACTTAATTCATATTTATATTTATTTTCAATTTTTATTTATCCTAACTGTTATTAGGTCTACACAAATACTCAACACGTACCTAGTATGTCTGACCACTTAGATATTTTTTCTACAATTTGCGTAGTTGCATGATTGTGAACTAGGGTATTGAATGTAGACGTCTCAGGGGCGGCAAAATTTGAATAGCCTACTGGCGGCATGTGTAAATCTGCCACTGTTGTTATGTCCCCTAACAACAATCGACATAGCCTTAACAATCGTTAAGGCTATGTCCGGCCTAAAGACTGCGGTTTTCTATTCACGGTTTATTTGAGCATTATTATTTAGATGCTTTTTAATCGTAAAATAATACCATAGAGCTAATACTTGCGCTTATATTAACCTGTTTACATTATTTATCACAGTAATATTAATAAATGCGGAAGTTTGTATGTTTGTGTGTACGTATCTTTGTTCGTAATCAACACCGTAACATCTAAATGGATTTGAATGAAATTTGGTATGAAGATATTATACCTTATACCCTAGCTAGATTAATATAGCCTATTCTTTTTATCCCATAAAAACAGTTCATATAAAACTACGGGTGAAACCGCGAAACACTGTTAGAATATAAAAAAAATTGAAAAATTTACAACACCGATGTCTTTAAAATGAATTTTACTTATGATCGCCAAGTTCCGCAATAAGTAATAGCGGAAGAAAAGAGTTCAACGCGTGCGCATATTCAACGCGATACGTAGTACGATAATCGGTATATACTAATATACCTACAGCATGCGAGGTTCACATTTATTGCGAGTACTGATTATGTTGTTTTTACGTGGGTATATTACTACTACTAGGCAAACGCTAAACCAATTTTCACGACTAATGTCAAAAAAATATGTCCAAAGCAAATGTCCAAAAATAAAAATGTCTAGTAATAATAATGACAAACGACATAAGTAAAACCAGTAAATAAAAGCATCATCATCATCATTATGCCTATCATGTTCCCATCCCACTGCTGGGAGATACGGCTTCTCTCAGAGAGAGAGGATGGGACCTAATCCACCATGCTGGTCCTGTGCATGTTGGTTAATGTCATACGTCTTTAAACTTTTGAGGATTTTCCTTCACTATTTTTGAGCAATGGCATCGAAACTGCTCATCATTTATTTAAATAATAGCATGCTTTAATTACTCCATCACATAAAAATTTTAAACTACCTACACCCTGTGGTTTCACCCGTATAGACATTCCCGCAGGATCCGTTTATTTTTGGGGATAAAAGCATCCTAAGTCCATCCAAGTATCTCCATTTAACTTTCTTTTAGGAGTATTTACTTTTACCCTGAAACACTGAAGTATGCTATAATGTATATTCAAAATAGTATGTAAAAATTAGAGTGCTATTTTGCTTCGTGAAAAAGAAACAAACAAACATACTTTAGCAACACTATATTTGTATGATACGAAAGTTTGCATGCAATTGCGTTAATTTTTACATCAGAAGAACTCGATAAAATGCAATTTTTCTTCGTTATGAGTATTTTTTCCATTACTTTACGAACATACATCTTTTACGAAGAATAGTCATGCACAATCGCTTCCAAGCTCTTTTCACACCATTGCAAAGTTACGGTGACCCTCCCGGCGGGCGGCGGATGTTGCAAAAAACACTACACTTTTTCCAATTTTCCAACATCATCAATTTCGCAAATAATTGCGAGTCCGTGCGCACATCTTTTGTTATTCGATCTGCTTCTGCTCTACAGTGAAATTGTTCAATTTCAATGCAACGAGTATTATTTACTAAAGAGGTGACTTTCGCAAGTATTGGGCGCTATTCTCCTCACGTGTCCGATATGAGCTGACTTTTACTTGGACAGCAATGCGCGTTCGCATTTGAAGTACCTCCTTGTAGAAAGTTGCGTAATCGAGCTTCAACATTGATTGCAGGAATATGGTAAGAAGTTTGCATAATACAGCAAAACAAGAAAAAGTTAAGAAGAAAATTTGAATACAAATTAAAATTTGTGCAAAATGTTTACTAATATTTCATTATCATCACCATCATTTCAGCCGTAGGACGTCCACTGCTGGACATAGGCGTCCCCCATCGATCTCCAAAAGGGCCGGTTGGAAGTGGCCTGCATCCAGCGTTCCCTGCGGTCTCTGTTAGATCGTCTATCCATCTTGTGTATGTTGTTGTTGTAGTCGAATTTATTTCCCGGATATTACCCTAATTTTCCAATTTTACAGGAGAGTTACAACCTATTCAATAACAAGTGATCGTGAGAGCGATGGTGGCCGGGCGGTAACATGTGCGCTTTACAATCTGACCGGCACCTGGTTCGATCCTTGGCCCTGCACCAATGACTAAAACTTAAATAAATTAAGTGCAGTTTGGATGCCACCTTTCAACAATGGCGAAGGAAAACATCGTGAGGAAACTGGTATGTCCAAGAACCTTAAAAATTTCAAAGACATGACATTCACCAACATGCATTGGGCCAGCATGGCAAAACTTTACATTATGATATTTTATTACATCAAGTAGGACTTCTATAAATAAAATTCTATGTGCAAATTGCACGTAGGATGCAACAGGGTCCAAGTATTGCGCAAAAACTACATTTGCTGCATCTTACGCCTGACCCCATCTCCTTACGTGACGGCATCAGTAATCAGCGAGCTTGCGAGTAAAATATATAGCTTTGATGTTCAAATACCTTTAGTGTTACAACATCTGATACGTCGTGATGGAAATAATTATTAGTGTAATATAATAAATTTTAAATGTAAAAAATTAACGTTTATATCAGCTACGTCATGTTTTTATTAGTGTGCTTATAGTTTTTACATATATCTCAGATTGAAACCTATTGACCCTCGTTTGACCACTTGTGCGTACTCTCAAAAACGTAAGATGAGTCACTATCAGATCGCATTCTTCGACCGCACTACCACGGTGGCACGTAGCTAAGCTGACTATCAATCTTGCATAAGATTAAGCTCAGCGGGGCCCTGCCGACCGGCAGCCGACGTTTACAACTGTGACGTCTACTCGAAAGTTGTTATTTTGAGTGAAATGTTACGTGCGATGACTCTAAGATAGTCTAAGATAACTTACACCTTGCATTCCGTTTGTTTCTCATTGGTAACACGGGCTTCATTTTAACAGGGAACTCTCATAAAATCACTTGGTTTTGTCGTGGGCCGTGGGTGTACACGGCCGTGTGTTTTACGTAAATACGTGTACGTTTTACTTGCGCTACGCGCGTATGAAGTCGCGGAAATCAGCTAGTATGTCTCACTCATGTTTACTTTTTTTTTATCATGTAGCTATCGAGTGGTGTAATTAAATTCTGGATTAAGATGATAGATATGCCTAGCTGCCTTTATAATATTAAAGACAGTTGTTTAGGATTAGGAGTATATCACGTTGGCTTCCATCAGCCACAGAATCATGTTACTGAGGAAATAATTATTGTGGGTGAAATCATTAATAGTTTAAGTACTTAATTTCCCTAATAAAATGGACTAGCATAGAATCCATCACGTGATTTACAAAGCGTATCAGGCCGTCTGCCAAGTAGTATGTAGCCTTTGGAGCCTTTTACAGGTCCCTAGTACATTAAAACAGTGTACAACCCTGCAATTTGCCATCCTGTCAAAAATAAATCTGATTCGGTCTGGTAACAACAATTTTGGCATAATTATGAGTAAATAATGTAACATATTTAATTCGTTTATGATAAATTAGCACTACTTCTATGCTACTAGTCTTTATTCTGTGTAATTTACTTACTTTTTTTTCAAATGACCTAAAAAGGTTTTAAAAAAAACAGTTTTTTACTATAAATTCTAGCTAGAGAAATTGTGATATAGCCCAGTCCTGCAATATTTGTAAAAATTTCCCTGTTTAATAATGTTTTCCATTGTTTTTATAGGTACTTCCATCTACAAATAAGAAAGCCAAAGATCTAATATTCTAATGCTGGCCATTAACTAAAGATAGAGACATCCAATGCATTGCTTCATCAAGCCAATACTATTATTTCCGTAGCTTTCTTAACTGATTCCGGAAACGACAAGTTAAGAAGCGTGTACTTGGTGGCAATGAAAACAATAACACCATCGGGAGCAGTCCCAGACTTTTTCTCTGAGACCATCATAAGAGCCATCTTCACAGTTTAACCAATACGGATTTTGTATTTGTCTAGCTAAAGTCGAGTTTTCCTTGGAGTGATATTTCAAATGCAAAGCGTATTAGGATGATTTGCCAGACAAATTCGACCTTGATTCTGAAGTGTGGGAGCTACTCTCGACGGCTATTGTGTGATTTTCATTCACTTTTTACTGAGAGTTGAGGCAACATCATGCTACGCTGAGTTAAACTGTCTTTCTTATTGGTAAATTCCTCGTAATCTTGTAATGATGTAGTCGCATTCATAGTTGCGCATAAAGCTCAAAGTAATAATTATTAGTAACTGAGAAGATTATAAAGAGTTAATTTTATATTAAAATGATAGTAATTTCAAGTAAAGAAAGATTAATGGCTTGCTTATTTGCTAAAAGTCTGTCTCTATCGGACAACTATTAAATTTCTTAAAATAACTTAGGGAAAAATACAACTTTTAATACATATACTAACTAGATCGGCTTATACAGTTCTGAGTAGTAAACATTTAAAGTTTTTGGTCGATTTAGAAATGAATGCTCTGTTCTTTTCCCGCAGAGTGAGTGTCAGTATAGAATTTGTGGGGCGTACTTACAATTAGTAACGTCATTTATAAGTATAGTGATATATCTGTTCAGCAAGACATTACAATACTTAGGTATATTTTTAACTAGCGACCCGCCCGCCCGGCTTCGCACGGGTGTAATTTAGGTGCGAAGCCGGGGCGGGTCGCTAGCTATATATATAAACCTTCCGTGAAAATGTATGTAACTGATGGTGAAAACCGCATCAAAATCCGTTGCGTGGTTTAGGAGGAGTTAGCGGCCATACAGACAGACAGACGCGGAAAGCGACTTCAATTTATTAAGAGAAAAAAAAGAAAAGAGATAGAGAAGAGATTTTGAACACATTTTAATTTTGTTTTTAATGATCGGCTCTATTTATGGTCAACTTTTTTAAACATAATAAAAAATTATACAGAATTGAAATGTTTATTTTGCGATAATTAAATTTAAAGCCAAACAAAATAATCCAAATATAAGTAGGTACATTATCACAAAAACCGGCCCAAACTCAGCATGTTGCTGGTTGTACACAACCAGCGCTGGTATTCTGTATTAGCAACTGAATTGTCTGGTATTATCGATTGATAATTTCGATAGACTATTGAATTTACTGTCTTATTCCACTGACGTAGCGACCCAAATTTGGTCTTGGACTCTGACAAAGGATGCCATCGATCCCGGTCTCGCACAGGTTCTCGCCAGTCGACAACTTGGAGCTCGCTTAAATCCAACCCTAAGGCATATTTCCTGTGATATATAGGCCAGGTTGGGCCGAGCTAGGCTAATTGAGTTAAGTTTTTAAAATTCTGTGGAGCAAATCAGTTATTTTAACTAGTGGCCGAACTCTTTTTCATTGAGTGCGACCTTCGCGGCCGCCTATATTATTTTATTTGAAACGAGTTGTTTTTTATTCCTCGTTATAAGTTATAAGCAAGTTTAGGGTATATATAAAATCCTTGGTTATAAGAGAACTGTCTTAAGATGAAAAAATATAGATGTTCTCGATTCTGCACAATTTTTTTTTTTAATAATAGGATTATCAATATCCTAAAATCTCTTGTTTATATTATATTCTGCATAAACACCAAAAAGAGTAGTTAAAATACTGAATTGATACTATAGATTACCTTCTGTGGATTATCTGGCTAATAGATCAATTTTTCTGTTACAATTATATATCGGTAAAAAGTTGCTATATATAGGTTTACTTTATGGCAACTATACTACATAAATATAAAAACAGAACTTTAAGGTGGTTCGTTGCACAAATGGCGGGAAATTCAAATTTCAAACAGTTTTCTTGTCCTTGTAGCTAGGCCGGGTAATTATTGTAAACAACCATGATGTTTGCGCAGATTGATTATTATTCTTTACAAAATCATGTAAAGCTATTTATCTCTAATGCCCATTATTACTTACATTTGTGAATAAACAAATTTTTACTGTTTCAAACGGTTTATTCACAAATGTAAGTAATATGGTGCGTTACTGTTAAATAATTGTACATAATAATGTAAAGAACAGCCAACATTTTGCGCAAACACTGTGTTATTTAAAAATAATTACCTGGCCTGGCTACTAGGACCAAAAATCTGTTTAAAATTTAAATTTCCCGCCATAGGTAAATCGAACCACCTTAAATGAAGTTGTATTCTCTTTGTTAGTATAAACCAAAGAGGTTATATAATTATATAAACATCAAAAACCAGTAATAGTGTTCCGTGTCAAAAACCATTGAAATGTCAAAACTAAAAACACCGCATGATTGCAATAAATATTTACAATTGTTTATCCACGTTAATACTTTTATTTAGTTTCTTTACAATAGTGTCTTCTTTGAAAACTTATCAAGTTCATCGCGTAAATGATTCCACTTATCTTGTTACGAATATACCATACTTCGACGATGTACTGATGAGTAAAAAAAACGATCAAAATATTAAACATTCAGATGGAAATAAAGCTAATAAAAACGTACCAGTGATTCATTTAAATAGTAAAAGAAAATCGAATGTCAAAGGATATGTTTCCTCGACTCATAGTGACCAAACACATACTGGAGAAGATCGAGATGCTTTAAAAAAGAAACTTCCATCTTCAGAGATCATGAAAGCAAGAGACGACTATTTCCGCAAATTTTATCCTTCCACGATAAGGCCTAAATTAATCAAACATCATATTACTGATAAGGTTAGCTTCAAAGACATAGAACCTAACAAAGTGAAATACTCTGAAGCACTTGCCGCTAATCTGCAAATGGCAAGAACTCTAGCATTGGTTCTACTTAGTAAAAGCCACGAAATATGGATGAAACAAGAAAGGACAAGAAGATTTGTTAAAAAATACAATCGAAATAAAAGGAGAGTCAGTAACTAAAATTTCACTTTTATTTTTACTAAAAACAATTATTCCTAATTTAAAACATACTCAACGCTAATAATTTAGAACGCACATTGATTAGTTACCATATAATTTATATAGAATTAGCATCATGCTCTACAAACCACTGGTCTAGCTGTATTAGTATTTCAAAAACAAGCCGTAGAGGTGCGTCATTTTATCTTAGTTTTGCTACAAAAACCAGCTAACGAAGTATCGAAGAAAACATGAGAGGAAGATTTTCAGGACTTACTAAGTTTCATGTTAATTCATTTAAGAGACATTGTCGCACATTTGCTCAACAAATATTGTCCCTATCAACAATATTCATTTCTCTGCCAATCAATTATAATTCTAATCTATAATACTGCTTGCTTGATAACATTTCATTCGGTCCATAGTTCACGCCAAGGTCAAAAACATTTCCAAGCTGTAAACGTAGTAGGGCGGCCTGAGGTTAGATGGAGCAATGACTAGCGAAAGGTGGCTGGTGGCAAGTGGATGCTTAAAGAAGCCTATGTCAACAGAGGACATACATTAAATAGGCTGACATCAATGCTAAGAAGTTGTACAAGTATAGCTTGTAGTGCAGAGTCTGGCAGTTGGACTGAAGACTGAAGTGGTTGGACAAGTGTACTCATACGATACGTATGTCCCATTCGTGGCCAATACGCACAGATAATACGTCTGACAGGTGGTGTCGGCGGTGTTAGCGAACCTGCCTGCTGCAGTACAAGTGAACACTGTAGTTGTCGTGCAGTTATAATCAGACTCGCAGTTAGTCGTGTTCGGATTGAAATAAGTATCGTCAGGGCACGTATAAGTTGTCTCTGTGTAGTTGCCACTGATGTCGACGCATTCGATGTAAGTTGTGCAGTTGGTAGAGTTAGGGTCGGCAATGTAGCCATCAGCAGTGCAGACTGAGGTCGTGGTGTTTGCGGTGGTCGTCACATTGCAGACGTAGTTGGTTGAAGCGGTGCACTGAGCACTGTTAGGGTTGAAGACGGAGGTTGTGGGGCAGACATAGTTGTAGGAGAGGTAGGTAGCAGTGGTGCTGTCGTAGACGCAGAGCGTGTAGTTCTGGCAAGTTGTGTCATCGGGGTCCGCAAACCGGCCTGCAGAGGAGCAGGTAACGGCTGCGTGCGCTTGCCATGCTATGCATACTACCTGTAATAAGAAAGGGTATTTGTTTTATCACGCAAGCACACAAGTATCTCTATCTTCTCTACATAGTATAAATTAAAGTCGCTTTCCGCGTCTGTCTGTCTGTATGGCCGCTAACTCCTCCTAAACCACGCAACGGATTTTGATGCAGTTTTCACCATTAGTTAGATACATTTTCACGGAAGATTTATATATATATCTAGCGACAGTAGCGACCCGCCCCGGCTTCGGCACATCACCCGTGCGAAGCCGGGCGAGCGGGTCGCTAGTATATATAAAAGAAAGTCGTGTTAGTTACACTATTTATCCTATAACTCAAGAACGGCTGAACCGATACCGACACAGACAGTCTCATACATACCCAGAAACGTATGTTTCATTTATACAACCTTCTGTTTGCGCCGGGGGTTAAAACAATATTTTTTTTTAAAACAAAAGTTTGTTATCACTTTGATATGCCGGATTCGATTTTTAACTATGGTTAGTACGATATGATAAGCTGTTTTTAGGGTTTCGTACCCAAAGGGTTAAAACGAGACCCTATTACTAAGCCTACGATGTCTGTCTGTCTGTCCGTCCGTCTGTCCAACCCATTAACGGCTGTATTTTTCGAACCGTGATAGCTAGCCAGTCAAAATTTACACAGAATATATAATGTTACGGCGAATTAATTAAGAAATAATAAAAAAGTCAAAAAGTAATAACAAAAGGGGTCCTCTTACAACAGACGTATTTTTTTAACGTATATTTATTTTAGCTCTAATGTAAAAACAGTAAATACGTACAAGCAATGAGATTACGTACAAGCGTCAAACTTGGCATGATTATAGTTTACACACTAGAAAATAACAACAAATTATAAATAATGGCCAAGTGCGAGTCGGAGACAAATTTCTGTTAATTACCAAGTTAATCAACGTATTTTGCTACTTAGAATGACCTCATCATTCAGTCATTCGTCTCACCGAATCAAAATGCCACCACATTTTACTAATTATGAAGTCGATTTTTTAAATTAAATTTGTATTATGTGGTGGTAGGGAACCCTCAGTGCGCGATCCCGACTCGCACTTGGCTGGTTTTATTTTTTATTTCTTACTCACCAAAACAACTATGACACTTGCTTTGCCCTCCATTTTGGCAATGTGTATAACGTATTCCGACAAGCATAGGTTTTATACCAAGAGAAACAATTAACTTTATGTCACCCCATCGTAATCAGATTAATTCGTTTGCCCCGATAACATTAATGATGTAACATGTACGGATAGATCAGTAATTGATGTCATTCATAGAATCATCTTAAGTCATCAGTTAGTTTATTATACCAATTTCCTGTAAGGCCTGTTCTGCATTGGTCTTATAATTCATTTATTTAATACCAGAATCCAGTTATTTAAAATTTACAATCAATAGAATATCTACCATATAATAATTTACTAGCAGCAAAAATAGTTGTGCCAGTGGGCCCCAAACTAGGCAAAGCCTGAATCTTGGGCGCCCTATAGCCAGTTAACAGCTTCTGTGTTTGTACACATTTGCATGGCGTCGTTTACCATGCAATAAAACGTCACCAAAGCAAACATAATTAATACCTACGTTAAAAATTATTTCAGGAGTATTTGAATTATATAAAATATTAAACAATGAAAAATATTAATTGTTCTTGTAAATATTTATCCGTAGCTAAACTCTTTTCTTTGTAAATGTAATTCTAAGAACCCTTGGATTCTTATCCAATGGTTCCTAGGCATTCTCTTTAGTTCCAATATATTATTATACGAAGAAGAAACCCTTTGCGAAACCTTGTACTGTTATGTCGTCATAAGACAAAACAAGACCAGCAAGAGAGTGAGAGATAAAGAGAGTTCTCTAGAGCAATTATACAATGTGATTCTCTGAGGAACTTTTGAAGACTAAACATAAACAAGAAAAAAAAGAGGGTGTTGTTCAACAAAATGTATTCAATTATTTCATTATTTCAAACAAATTTTATTGAATCCATAACTAAGAATAATTTAAATCAAGTCACTTTTAAACAAAAAACAAATTAAATCAAAATCGGTTTAAATCGGTCCAAACTGTATGACAACTAAGCGTGACAAATTTTTCGTACTTACTTGTGAAAAGAAATCTCTTTATTCTGTCGGCCAACTCTATTTGAGGTATTCTTACAACTCAGTATTGCATAATTACCCATTTTCGTTTTGTTCCAACTGACACGTGTTGTCGCGGCACCGATTGAGCAGACTGATTTTAGCCGGACTCAATTACGACTATTTGTCATAATTGCGTATTGGAAATATGACATGCAAGGTAGGTCGACTTGTGGCTTCTATTTGGATTTAGGTCTGTGCATAAAACGAAACACTTTATATGAAACTTTCTTTACTATGAAATTTACCACAAATTTCCTTTTTTTTGCTGTATGTAATTTAGGTCGTAAAAAATTTCCAATCTAAACTGCATCTCCTAGTGTGCATCTCAATATCATGTACAAACTATGGCATGTTTTAGTCAATTCATCATCATCATTATCAGCCTATCATGTTTCTACTGCTGGGAGACGGGCCTTCTCTCAGAGAGATAGAGAGAGGATGGGCCTTAATCCACTATGCTGGTCCAGTGCATGTTGGATTTGTTCTTTTCGTCGATTGCATATTTTATTCTAACCTTAATACTTACTCTGTACCGAGCCGACGCTATTATGTGGATAAGTCCTACTTTGTAAAATTATTGTATAGTTCGCTACAAACAAGGCTTAACAAACTGTTGACTTTGCTAAAATAATCCTGAGAGATAAACTAGTAATTTGTCGATTATCAAGTTTCTGATGTACATTCTAATGTTGATTTTACCAGTTAGGTATTCATATAGTTCGGGCACACCAATGTTTTTCTTCTCAAGACAAGTTATTTATCTTTAAAATTAGTATGGTTAAATATTGCCAAAGAACAGCAAATCTGTATCAGGCAATGACGATTTATATTATCTTTGGTATTAGATAGTAAACTGTAAATACGTAAATACCATTTAAAAGCAGTTGGCCGTGCGAACGGAATTAAACTACCACCAAATTACTCTCACGACGTACAAATAATTATTGTTATCAAGTTAAAAACGGACTTCAAAATGAGTAAATACGTAATTTCGTTTACTTGGATAACCTATGTTTTTTTTTTCAGTTTTTGTATTTATTTGAAAACCAAACTACAAAGAACATTAAAAAAACAACCAAATTGAGAACCGTCCTTTTATAGGTCGGTTAAAAAAATTAATGGAAATGGGACTCACTGGGTTTTACTACAATGTGTTGCGGCTACTAGCTTAGTAAATATCTGTGTTTAAAATTCTTTGTTTGGTTTGTCCAGATAATACTATACTAAACTAATATAATAATACTTTCTTTTCATGATTGTCGTAAGTTTTAGGGTATACGACGTACGGGTACGTTGAACGTAAACCGATGTTGCCCATTACTTCTCTGACTTCAATATACTACTATTTACAGAAGTTTTTAAAGGAAAAAAAAAGAAGAAAATAAAAGTGTTTAAAATTATGCTTACCTATATTTAGCAGTGGATTTTTAAGGGCTGAAGGCATGATATAGTATTGGTACCTACCTCATACCTATATATTATATATTTTTTCCTATGGTTCAAGCGCTAAACTAGTATACCTAAATGAGCCTCTTTCTTAGAAATCTTATAAGTTTGTTATGGCACTGAAAAATTCCTATAGGTATATGTATATAGGTAAGAACCTAGATAAGACATCACTCAAAAACCTGGCTCAATATAATCAAAAAGGGTGATTCAGAATACCCATGATATCATTTATTGTTTTGCTTGCGAAGAAAGAAAAATTCTTTAACAAGTATACGTAGGAGATGAATCTAGGCAATGCTAGAGTTGTGTTCAAACACAGTTATCTTTATCTCAAGCAAACATAGTGATGTCTCTTACTCGGTTGATTTTATTACTTTTCAGATTTTAAGCCGGTTCAAACCCCAAGACTACAACTTTTATTCTAATAAAGGTTGGTGCAACGTCAACGTTCTATAAAATAGAAATTACTATCATCATAATCATTACCTATTAGCCTTCCATATTCGCACTGCTGGGACACAGGTCTTCTCTCAGAGAGAAAGAGAGTGAATACTGAAAGGCAATAGTGACAATTAAGCCTAAATCTGAGCCTTAATCTGAGCTGTTTTAAAATTAGATAAAAACGCTGGCTCATCGACCAAGCGTTTTATGATTTTGACGAATTGTTAAAATCTGGCGGTAAATGTTTTTAATATAGGTACCTACATGAAGAAATATTTAGAAGACAGGCTTTTAGCGATAAGGCTGCCACTTGTGGCACTAGCTCGTAAGTGTTTTCTATCTGTTTGTATTTTTTCCTTCTGGTGTAGGTACACAATAAAGAGAGATTTGTCTATACAAGGATACGTTATTTTTTTAATGTTTTCAATTTTATGATTATAAATTACTATTTATTGCTTTAAAATTTTGTATATTATTTAAAAACATTACCTATTTGCTTGACCTGTAAATATATGTTTATTAATAAATGATTTGGACTTTGACTTAAGTAACATTGTAACAATGTACTGGATGCAAACAAATGCTGGTTCCAAATAACACCGAAGTCTCCTTCCAACCTTCCTGCTTTCTCTTGCCTTAAATATTTATTTTATTTGTGTTTGTACCTACTTCATCCTAGAATCAAGAAAGGTAAGTGATTGTCATTGTTATAATCACATAAGACTGCCAAGAAGCTTTGGTAGACCCATGGACCCATGGTTAGTCTTCCAACGTCGCTTAAAGTCTAAAATTAGCTTAAATTCTTGCCAATATATTTAACCACATACTTACTTCAGTACTCCTAGCAGACACACAACTATCGAAAAAATCTTTGTTATGTATTCGATAGAAAATTACGTATGAAAAATGGAAAATCATAATCGGTAACTGTTTTTTACCAGGCGTATCCGGAAACTCAAACTTTTATATAATCTCTGTCTAATACGTAACGAAGATTTTTTTCTAGTGTTTGTAGTTGGAGGTATTCCGGTACTTTGCCAAGAGAGGTCTCGTTTAAGCTTTTTAAATTTCCAACTCGAAGCAATCTAGGAACATTCTAATCATTCTTGCCATCACTAATTCAAGTCTCGCAATTAGCCCTCAGTTTCCGCTTTTATCTCTACAGATATGAGACAATAAAACACTTACGTTTAAAAAACAAAACGTCGCGCATCGCCATAAAACAAGTAGCCTTACCGTAACACGGATAATTTTGATAATAAATACAGTAGATGAGATTTTTTCGTATACAATTTTCAGTTTGTGAAATTCCATTGAAATGAGACTGGTGTGTTTGATTTTGTTCTACGTTGTAAGTAAAAAATCTTTGTTTTTATAATTTACATATTTTATGATTTTCCATGTGAAAGTAGAGTTCGGACGTAGTTCCTACAAACGATAAGACAAGTAGGATTGTCATATCTACAGACAAAAACTGAAATCCAATACTGAGATGTATATACTATCATCATCAGCAGTGACTTTTATAAAACAGGTAATCTACCGAGAATAAGAGTCAGAGAACCGCTTGTATCGATATATTTATCGAAATTTTTTTAAATATACAGGGCTACTGGTAATCAGTTGCATCCTCCTGGGCGGCCTTTTTGTTCTACGACTTATCGAAATTCACGAAGAGCAAAAGTTGTTTGTTTTGTCTTATTGAAGTCACCTTAAGAGGATACTAACTGTTTACCAGTAACCCTGTACCAATATTAAAAATAATTATATATATATGTATGGGTACCTAATAAAATTAATATTAGCTTCTAAATATATTTTTTATAAATATTTTTTACTATTAGCAACCACAGCTTTCTTTATCATTGCTAGAAACTCCTCTCTCTCCCTCCCTCTTAGCCATTTTCCTCGGTCCTATGCTATTCGGATCAACGCACATGAAAACTTTTTTTTCCAATGAAATTATGTTTAAAAGTACCTTCATAGTGATCATGTATTTGTGTAAATATACCTACGATCTTATAGGGATGGTAAAATAACAGAGAAGTAGGATACTATGCTTTTAGAACAATTTCGGAACAAGTTTTCAAACATTCAACATTCTAAAAATATTGTAAATTGGAGTCGAAGCTCTCTAAAATTTGCTCTTGAATTTCTGCTAATCCTGCTATATTTACAATTTCGCATTGGTTACGGCAAAAATGTATTGACCCAGTTTTTGTTTATTCATACATCGCAGGCATATTAATAGCTTAAACCCCTCATTAAGATATGACGTAGTTTTAATTATACTTGTGTAAACTTTGGAATGTTTTTACCACAGGGCTTATGCCGTGGCGTCAGCAAGGCCACAGAGTGCACGGCTCGGGGCAGGTTCCCCAACAACGATGCGGAAAACTGCCGTGGATACACCATGTGCCTGCTCGGCGGAGCCAGTGGCTTCACACAGTACAAGCTCACTTGCCCAGTTTCCTTCGCCTACAGCCATTTAGAACAGCAATGCACCAACGCCACCAACTACCAATGCATGTCTAGTTACGTGTGCAACACTACGGGAAATTTCGAGAACCCCTTGAGCAGCAATTGCTCGTCATACTTAGCATGTCCTGAAGGTATAAGTGGACTAGTGACAGCAAGACAGGTCGAGTGCCCGCTCGGTGAAGTGTTTAGTCCTTTTGTAGGGGCTTGTACCAGCTCTGGGTACGAGTGTACTGTTGGTGCTACAACTGAGTCAATCACTGAAGTGCCAGTGACTGTTGTTGTGCCTCACAATACCACGAACGACGTTCAAGTGTCGGGTGAAAACGGATTTGAACTGTCGAGTAGTGTTTCTTTTAACAGTGCTGTCGATGTTAGCAGTGTGCATGCTGTGTTGTTTGCCCTGTTGGTTTTCGTAAATGTTAATAATTAAATCTCTGTTTTAAACCGGTACTGGTACATAATTATAAACCTACATATTATACTCTATCAATACATAGGAGAGGGGTGGCTGTAGGTACACAAAACATATTTATTTATTTACTAGCTGACCCGACACACGTTGTCCTGTCTTAGAAATGAAAAACGCGCGAAGTCAAAATCGGTGATAAGTTTTCTGAATTTTTTCAATTTTCTTAATTTTTCTTTCCATAAGAATCTTCTACAAAATATAGTAACCCCCATTAATTTGCATCACGTGATTTGCGGACCCTTTTTGGCATTTATTTGTTCAATAAGATTTATTAATTTATAGATTTATTAAGTACCTACTTAATTTACACAACAAAATGCGCTACAAAGCTACCTCCAGCTTAAGATGAGCCGTACGTTCAAAGGTTCCTGTACATTCCGGAGGTCAAGTTATTTGGACATTATTCTGACGGTTGTGATGTCTGTAATTTTTGAAATACGAAATCGATGACCTTGAAATTTTTACGGGACGTTTTATGATATTTCCTTTCTAACAAAAAAAGAATTAATTAAATTGGACTACGCGGTAATGAATTACAACTAATTACACATTTTGACTTTCATCCCCTCTCCCAAGGGAACCATGCAAAATTTCGGGATAAAAAGTATTCTATAACCTACCTCGTAGTATGAACTCAAATTATGCTAAGATTCATTTGAATCCATTGAGTAGTTTCGGCGTGATGCACGGCCCAGATACAGACAGACGGACACAAAAATGAAAAAAAAAAAACTGTTTTGACTTCAGTATCGATTATAGATAGCAGTTTAAAAAAATATCAAAATATCTTTAATGTACAGAATTGGACCTGTTACAGTTTTATTATAAGTATAGATAGATATAGAAATATAGATTTTCTAGATCATTCTAGAACTTTCTCGAACATTTTATATCGATTATAATAGTTTGCAGTCATTTTAGAATTTTCTAGATCATTTCAGAAATTTCTAGATCTTTCTCGAACATTCCAAATCGATTACAATAGTTTGTACTCCTTTTAGAATTATCATTCCAAAATTTCTAGAACTTTCAGGAACATTATAGATATAGTAGGTATTTCCTTTCTAAAGGTGTCTTCAGATAGGCTATCTAAGTACCTACTCAACGTACACTACAAAGTGCGCTGCAAATCAGTCGCCAGCTTAAGATGAGCCGTATGTTCAAAGATTCCCGTACATTCCGGAGGTCAAGTTGTTTGGACCTAATACTGAGGGTTGTGATGTCTGTAATTTCTGAACTACGAAGTCGATGACCTTGAAATTTTTACGGAACGTTATTTAATATACCCCCTTTCTAACAAAAAAAGAAATAATGAAATCGGACTACGCGGTAATGAATTACAACTAAGTACACATTTTGACTTTCATCCCCTCTCCCAAGAGAACCATGGAAAATTTCGGGATAAAAAGTATCCTATAACCTACCTCGTAGTATGAACTAAAATTATGCTAAGTTTCATATGAATCCATTGAGTAGTTTCGACGTGATGCGCAGCCCAGATACAGACAGAAAGACAGACAGACAGACAGACAAAAATGAAAAAAATACAGTTTTGACTTCAGTATCGATTATAGAGAACCGTCCAATTTTTTTTTTCAAAATATCTTCAATGTACAGATTTGGACCTGTTACAGTTTTATTATAAGTATAGATAATGCTATAATTATGCTCTATCAATCCATAGAAGATAGGTAACTGTTGGTTGGTGGTGTTGGCCACTGAATACCTACTAGACATAGCTAGAAGTCTATATTTTAGGTAGGTACCTATAGTATAAATACAACTGCAATTTCGACGGAAGCGTAGTAAAAAGACACCACTGTACTTTATTGTTTATTACATGAAAACCTTATCATATCAAGTAAGTACATAATAAATCTGCTTCATATTATTTTACAATACAACTCTTAGATAACATGGGTAAATCCAGCTCACAATAATCTTAATGTAAATACTTATACCATATACCTATATACTTAAGTATGTACTTACCAATGGCTTACGCTTAAAGCCAAATAAATGCCAAGAAATAACTTGAAAATTTATTAAATAACTTTACTAAATACTATCATGAACATTACCTACTGGACATTTTTAAATTTTCACGGTTTGGGTTGGTTGATAATACTAGGTATATTAGTAGATACCGTTTAAAATTCTTGGTAGGCTTACGTTTTTTCACGTATTTCATCACACATTTTTCATCATGGCAAAGAAAGGAACGGGTAGGTCGTCGATCTTCCTCACCCTTTTCAACATTTTGAATATATAAAATTATTGAATGTATGTACATAGATAAAATCGAAGCAGAACGAATAATAAAAATACCATTATGTACCTACTAATATTAATTTTGATTCAAACAAGATTTTAAACATACAAGTAAAAAGAGCCTAAAGACTAAAGGGTCTTTGACCAGTGTGTGTTGGCAGTGATGATATATGGTACTGAGACGTGGTCCTTAACTGTTGGCCTTTTGGAAAAACTCAGAGTCACTCAGCGGGCAATGAAGAGAGCTATGCTCGGAGTTTCTTTGCGCGATAGAATCAGAAACGTGGACATACGCCAAAGAACCAGAGTCACCGACATAGCTGTTAAAATTTGCAAGTTGAAGTGGCAATGGGCAGGTCACACCGCTCGAAGAACCGATAACCGATGGGGAAGAAAGGTTCTTGAGTGGAGATCACGAACCGGAAGACGCAGCGTAGATAGGCCTCCCACTAGATGGATCGACGACATAGTGAGAGTCGCTGGCATCCAGTGGATGCAAAAAGCAGGCTGTCGTTCAGTGTGGAGGTTAATGGGGGAGGCCTATGTTCAGCAGTGGACGTCACCTGGCTGATGATGATGATGATGTTATTCTCAACATCAATAATAGAGATCAGCTTTTTTGGAACCTTCTAAGTAGGTACATAATTATATTATAAACTAGCGACCCGCCCGCCCGGCTTCGCACGGGTGTAATTTACGTGCGAAGCCGGGGTGGGTTGCTAGTTATATATATAAACCTTCCTTGAAAATGTATCTAACTGATGGTGAAAACCGCATCAAAATCCGTTGCGTGGTTTAGGAGGAGTTAGCGGCCATACAGACATACAGACAGACAGACGCGGAAAGCGACTTCAATTTATACTATGTAGAGAAGAGAAGATAGAGAAGAGAAGAGATACCTATACCTAGATACTAAATTAATAATAACTAAGTTCTGACTATCCTGTCGTAGTACAGGTGTAGTTAGTAGTACACTGTGCCAGGTTGGGGTTGAACAGGGACGTAGTAGGGCAGACGTAGTTATACGAGAGGTAAGTGGCGTTCGAAGAGACGTACACGCAGAGAGTATAGTTCTGACAGGTGGCGTCTGCGGTATTTGGGAAGCGTCCTGCACCTTGCGCCGTGCAGTTCACTTGGGTGTGGACCTGCCAGGCGATGCATAGCACCTGTAGGGAAGTAAGAATAAGTCACAAATAAAAAAATAGATATTGTATGTACATAAATAAATATTCGTAACATTTTTGCACACACGGTCATCTGACCTCAAACTAAGCAAAGCTTGTGATGTGGCTGCCAGAGACATACATATATATTTTTAAATACATACCTACTTAATTAGATATAAACACCCAGATATAGAACAAACACAAATTAATGTTCATCACATAAAAATGTTGGTGAACATTTATGTGATTGATGATTTGATTAATTTGATGGCTCCAGAGACATACATATATGTATATTATTTTTAAATACATACTTAAATAGATATTAACACCCAGATATAGAACAAATGTTTGTTCTAGGTGGGAATCCAACCCACGCCCCCAAGCGCAGAAGGCAGGTTCACTACCAACTAGACCAACTAGCTATCTAAAAAATTATGCGCTACATGTATTAGAAACCCTCATCCTATTTGGAAAGCTTGAGAGATTTTAGTTTGATTCCTTATTAGGTATGGAATTATGGATACTTATAAAATTTCAAGTAGGTTGGTTAGTAATATACTTATAGTATAGGTATCTAATATATAAGGGTGACGCACATGCAAATCAGCTAACGGCAGTTTTGCCAACCCGTCAAACATTGCTGTGTTCCGGATTGAAGGAAACAGAAGAGAAAAGTGGAAGAGGTTCGGTAAGAAGATGGGGACCGTTCCAGTGAAATTTTAGGGAACAAGGAAACTTATTCACAAGTATAAATTGAAAATTGTAAAAAAGACAATAAACCTTAGTGTAGATAATCTTTAAACGGCTGAAAAGATTTTCAATACCCTCGATCAAGTCAACTTTCAAACAAAAACTAAATCAAAATCAGTTTTGAGAGTTACCTGTTATGCCGCAGACAGTCATACAGATACATAGACACTCAGATACACGTTAAACTTATAATATGACAGCGCTCTTTTTGTGGTTGGAGTTAAAAACGAAACTAAAACGCGATGAACGCGAAGACGCGCGACACGGGGTTTTGTATCCACGGATCCCGGTATCGGTTTGAATTAGCCACGGATCCCGGCGAGCTGTATCCACCGATACCGGTATCCCGGCATGATGATAGTGAGCAGCATAGGATTTTGAAAATCAAAATTCTGTGTAACACTGTCAGCGCTTACCATCAAGCCAACAGCCTGTTCGTCATTTAACATGTAGGAATATAGATTATACTCACCAACAGCAATGCAAAAACGATCTTGTGTGTAGTAACCTCCATTTCTGTTTCCTGAATACTGGTGAAAAGCAAACTATTTTATACGCTTTTATACCTTGGACTATTAGAACGATGTCTGTGAAGAGCTATCAATTTAATTGTTATGGTCAAATTGATGCTATATAATCGCAGATATGGACGATCTAGCATGTTTGCTTGACCTCGTTTTTAGTATTTCAGTCTTAAAATTCAGAGGAAGGAAGTACTTACGTACGGATCCCGGTATCGGTGGATACAACTCGCCGGTATCCGTGGCTAATTCAAACCGATACCGGGAACCGTGAATACAAAGCCTGTATTGTAAGTACGGATGACCGTCATCAATAAATAATCCGTAATTTCAGTATCTTCTAAGTAGGTAGGTCAACGACTGAAGTAGGCACCTACCAACCTCTGAAAAGTCCACTGGTGGTAAGTTGGTAGGTACTACCTATGGTAGATCGTCAGTCCTGTCAATCCAAAGGTTGCCTGGAAGAAATTGCTTTAGGCGATAAGGCTACCTATTATACTGCTGTACATTAGTTTTTTTTATTCTATTAAGTTTCATTTGTATTTTCGGTTTGTAATAAAGATGTATTTGTATTGTATTAATTTGTATTGTAGGTAACGCTCTCTTCCATGCTGGGCTACGCGGAAAAGGTTGTACTAAGCGGAAAGGGGTCCATAGTGTAGGTACCCATCAATATGAACAACTTTTACTATGGGAGCTACTCTCGATATCGCAAAAAAAAAACAGCTAGCAAAGTGAAATATAGTGTAATAGCAAAGTGAATAGGTATTTTCTAAGTCTGCGTGCTTCATCTTCGACCACATCGTCGCTTACCAACCGGCGAATTGGTGGTGAAACGCGGATGAACGCAGACTTATTCGGGAAAAAAATGATGTTCCATAGAAAACGTCGCAATGACACTCGACAAATTATTCTAAGATAAGGAACGTAGAGGGAGAAAAGTGAATCTATGATAAGGAACAATCATAGATAAACATATATACTAGATTGCGTTCTGTCAAAATATACCCATACAAAACTAAACCTTAACGTCTAACGATAAGGTTCATAATAATGTGGCTAGGAACATGGAGGTAAAACGAGCTCACTGAAATAGCTACCACGGAGGAAGTGTATCCCTTTCTAAAGATTGCCATTACATAAAACATATATTTTAGTAAAACTCTGTTTTAAACTATCTCAGCTGTTCACTAAAGTTATATAATGTTGTGGAATCTCATTCCACAACCACCACGGTAATTATCCCGTAATCATATTTTAGTAGTTTTACTTATTCAATCGGACATACCAGGCAGGCCCTATTTTGGGGTGTAAACATAAAATTACTACCAATGAAATAAAGATAAATTTTTATTTCCATTTTCTAACGGATATTAATGTAGATAATATATCTAATGTATCATGTACATATTTAAATTTTATTTTTAAGTAACCATGTAGGTTCCTAGTATAATTACTAGGAACCTTCATGGTTCTGCTGAACCATGAAGCTACTGGCAGCATTAACGACATGGCGTTTTTGATTGTTTGCTTACTATATTTTGTTTTTTCAAGCATGATTTTTGAATATTTATTTTAAAATGGTGAAAAATTTCTGTATAAGAAACTGTGCTAGTGAATCATTCGGTGGCTGCGGCATATCTTTTCACAGGTAGGTACACAAAGCTTGAAATACAAGAAAATGTTTACTAGGGTGTCCATACACGTGTGAACATGAACAATATTTTGAACAATGAACAATTATTTTTATACATTATGTTTTAGCATGACCTAGGGATATTTTAAAGTAATTCGCATTTCGGCGAGTGTGCGCAAAAGCTTCGAGCCCTTGTTCCACCCTCCCCCTTTTACTTAGGAAAAGTAGAATGACTGCACATGCACACTACCCTCCCTTCCTAGTGAAAATTCCAAAGATTTGAACTCAACGATTTGGGTCTTCATTTATGATACGTACTGCCCAAGAATGGAACTACCTGCCGTCCTCCTTGTTTCCTGAGAACAACAAACTAGATATCTTCATGGCTAGTGATAGATAGTGACAGTGATAGTGATAGTGTGATAGTGACTGCTAGTCTGTGGAATGCGCTGCCTGAATGGGTGTTCCCCGATAGATACAATCTGGGTGTCTTCAAATCACGAGTGAATTGGTTTCTTCTAGGCAAGCGTGCTCCACCGTAGACCGCATCATCGCTTAACATCAGGCGAGTTGGCGGTCAAGCGCAAGCCTATTATTTATATATAAAAAAATGATATGTATACATAGATATGAATAGATTTCTAGATCAACGTGTTCCATCCTCCGCCACACCGTCACGTACCATCAGGTGAGTAAGTGGCGAAACGTAGATCTAGTACCACCATCCAACGGTGAACCGAGCTTTCTGTGTACAGTTGTATCGTTCAAGGGTGTTTCGACGAATCGTACGGGAATCATTCTAAATATTACATAAAAAATGAAAGTACCTAAATTCATCGCTGAATATATTTCATGTTACAGAATACCAACAAAAGAGGATGTAAGAAAAATGTGGTTGGAAGTAATTCTTAGTCGAACAGCAAGAATAACAAAAAACTCCAGGGTGTGCAGTTTGCACTTCAACACAGAAGATTTTATAAAGACACTAGCGACCCGCCCCGGCATCGCAGGTGCAATGCTAATACTAAAATAATATACAACGGAATGTCTTTATATACCTACAACGTTCACAGCTTTTTTGTCATTAGGCAAAACAAACATGTTTTCTTTAGAGGTTACTCTTTAAAGAGCGACATTATGATTGGCCATGTGAAAAACACGCCGCCGGTACCGGCCTGTTGCGGTACTGGCCGGGGGGCCGCCGCAACCGCTATGTCCCTGCATTTTAAATCTTTAATATCTTCGAAAATGTTCATTTAAATTACATGCTGTAAACGGCCATATCGGTCTATATTAAATGCACAATGTATTTAAGGTACTAAATTGGATAAAGATTAATGCTGTATTGCTTAAAATCCCTTCGTTATCACGTAGGGTTCAGCCAGTGTTTGCAATGTAAGCGCAAAAAAAATATGTTCATTTACGACATTACATTAGAAACCTCTACAATTATCAGTGTTTCTCTACTATATTATGCATGTATTATATATATAAACCTTTCTCTTGAATCACTCTATCTATTTTTAAAAAACGCATCAAAATCTGTTGCGTAGTTTTAAAGATTTAAGCATACATAGGGACGGACAGACAGCGACAGCGACTTTGTTTTATCCTATGTAGTGATAGTGATAGTGATGTAGTGATGCTTTCGACAAACTTTGAAAATGAATGTAGTTCGATGTCATTTTCCCGCAGTAAGTAAAATATGCCAAATAGTAGTCATGCCAATCTTCTATATTTATAAAAGCTAAATTCACTCACTCACTGACTTGTCACGAAATCTCAAAAACTATTTGACTTACGAAGCTAAAATTTGGCACGTAGATTCCTTATGGGGTATAGAGGTCCGCTAAGAAGGATTTAGCGAAAAAGCCGAATTAAAGGGGGCAAATGGATGTTGAAAGATTATATTAAAGTCCTTTGTTTTTGATGATACTCAGGGATAAAATTTGGTATTCAGGCTAATAGTTTAAAATAAATAAATACTGTTATAATATTTTTACAAAAAAGAAAGATTAAGGAGGGGGAATTGTACTTTGTATGTTGTGTTGAAAGTTATGCAACTACGAAATTGTAATTTGACAAGTGGGTGTAAAACTTCATTAAAAAATATTTTACGAAAGGGCCGAATCAAAGGGTCCAAAAAAGGTTGAAAGTTTAGGTGAAAGTGTACGCGTACGAAGTCACACGGGTAACGGCTAGTTTATTATAAATACAAAAGTTTGTCTGTTGTATGTGAAAGAGGAAAAAACATCCATACATACAAACTTTGGCGTTTATAATATTAGTAGGAAGTAGGATAGGATGCGAAAGTGTGTTTGTTACTCTTTTACGCAGCAACAGAGCAACAAATCAACCAGATTTTTTGCATGGGTATAGTTCAAGGGATGGAAAGTTATAGGCTACTTTCATCATCATCGTCATCTACTAGATGTTGTTAACTGATCACCGAATTTAAGCAACGGACTACACGGTCAATCTTAGGTAGGGTGATTGCAAGTGGCATTTAGAAACCGAATGATCGAATAAAAAGTTAACAATCTGGGTGCCTTCAAGTCGAGAGTGAATAGGTTTCTTCTAGGCAAGCGTGCTCCATCGTAGGCCGCATCATCGCTTAACATCAGGCGAGATGGCGGCCAAGCGCAAGCCAATTTATAATTTAAAAAAAATATATGTCACGTGACCCGTATGTCCCGGTTGAGTCTTATAACAATGGCCGCTAAGCCATCTCAGAGGCCTTCAGGCGTCCTGGCGGCCTAAAATTCTGACATTAGCGCTCGTCACTGGGCCTATATGAACTTCCTGTATTTACTGAGAGTACCAATACGATGATTTTAGGAATTACCTACAATGTCTTCGTTTCCTCAAAATCATGAACACCCTACAAGAAAAGGACAAATTACTCCGTGCTCGCTTTTCCCTCGGACCGTTTTTTTAGCATGAGTACTCGATCCAGGTCCCTTTGGGTATATATAAAATCCTTGGGAACAATATTATTTACGTACTTCTGTGACGTACTTACATCAATGGGAACAGCTGATATTTTTTTCTTGATTTCTGGGTTTATCCCATAGTAAGTTTTTCATAATGTTGAGCATGATGGACCCCTCTCAGCTTAGTACACCATATCCGCGTAATCTATGGGTGTTGGGTGTAGCGTAATTCAAGCTACTCAAATATATCTCAACCCAAACTTCACACTAAATTTACTGACAGAGGGATGAGAGAGACCCAATGAGAGCCTCTAGTAAAGTCTCCACTCCACTACTTCACTAGTTACTAGGGCCACTGGTGCATACAAACACAGACTTCGCATTCGTAGTCTCATAACACTAGGCAGTATGGCTTTAATAGCTTTTGCTTGCTTAGTAAAAGTTGGGAAAAAACTGGTTGATTTTGACATTTATGGTTCTAGTGACAATGACATAGACAGCAAAGTGCAAAAAAAATAAAATGAAATGAGGTTAGAAAAAGCAAAACAATTTATGAATACATAAAATTCTGAATTTTTCACATAAAATCTCTTCATTAAAGCAATTTACTAAAAAAATTGTGCGAATTGCAGTGCGCTAAGCATTTAAAATGTATTCAAATATTGTAATACCAAGGTAATTGCTGTATTCACATTCTATAGGTTATATTTACAACGACAACTATTTAACATTTCCTTCTATACACAGACAATGGCAAAGACTCCAATGTCTTTGTAGAAAGCTAGCTACCTTGGAAGGCCAGAAACTTCCGCAGACGAGTGCCTCAAGTGACGGTATATCGCCGCCACCGAGAATTCTGAGAGGCCCCACTGACATCTTGCAAGCCCTAGCAGCAACTGTAGGACCAGACCCTACTGCTGCGCACTACAAGTAAGACTTCAATATTCTTTTGTAACTGAGGTGCGAAGAGTCTCCGGGCTATTGCATACCACCAAATCCAATGGCATCTTGGAACATATAATAGTCAAGACGCCTTGACTGAATGATCGGCTTGTTGTATACCTACCTAGAAAAGGAGCTAAAGTACTTATGATGGCTTATTCATGGGTTGTGTAATATCTGAAAACAATGTGAGGACACCATAACCTTGATCAGATCATCTTATAAGTGCTACAAAAAGAACACCTACTATCCCAGGGTATCTTTTTATACAAAACGCATCTGGATCCTAATAACATTGTAAATGAAGATTTAAACACAAAACTTGAAGTCAGCGGCAGCGGGCAGACTTTGGGGATAGCGAGCAGGGAAACCGTCAGGGGCTTCGCTCTTGAAGGGGCCTCGCGCAATCGTGCTACGACCCAATTAGAAAAACATTAGGTACTAATGTTTATTTTAATTTCACTGTACGCCGCCCAAAGCCTCGCAATGGCTATGGTCGCCCCTGGTGGAAGTGAGGAGCAAAGAATTCTAGTGAATCGGTAGTGCCCCAACCCGAGAGTGAGTATGGTGAAGCCCCAGCAGTGAACAAAATAGCGGACATCATTACGGACGAAAAGCATTTCATAATCTATTTCAGTCTGCGGTAGGTTTCTGAAATGTTTCAGTTGAAGCTAGAATTTTAGAAGTTGGCTTTTCCGATAGAAATAGTTCATCTTCGCTTATTGTGAAATAGGTTTTCTTTAATAAAATGTATTTCTTTTTTATCGCGAGTGTAGTCCCGTTTATTACTGGACAAAATATTCCACTTCTAAGGGTGGAAAATTAGGATATGAATCCAGTTAATTGAATTTCACCCACTTCCCGTGAAATGTTTTTTAAACCGTTTCTTTGACGAATCTCCAATTCATTTTCACTCCAACGTCATATGTAGTACAATAAAGAATTAAGGACCCATTATGTTTCAATTTACGGAACTTTGTCATTGATGCTAATTTAGACTAACCTGAAACAAAAATTCATTCAATCTAAAAAAACACTGCACTATTTTATTTACTTTGTTGAGAAAACTAAACTTTGTGTCTTTATTTTGTTACATCAGGGAAATATTAGCGATTTTGTTATAACTGGAGTTGACTGTATGTTAATATTATCTAATTCCAGGTACCATGATGATCCATACCTTATACCACTTTCTAACTACCGCAAGCGAGCTTACGCTCTCTCTGCCGAGGCCGGTAGAAAGGCTGCAGCTTGGATAAGAGACGAACACGCAGACTTGTTCACTACTAGAGAATGGGACCCGCCTGGCAAGAAGACCACACCTTATATCAATGCCGATCCTAAGATCGAGGCTTACAGTCCTAAGCCTATTTATACTGATGAAACCAAGGTATGCTATACTAGTACAGTGCAGATTTGAGCTAAAGTGCTCTAGAAATTGATTTTCATTTGCACTTCCGGGATGATGGGGGTAGCTCCCCTTTCACCACTTTGGCACTATACGACCGACAGTTTCGTGTTCCTGATACCACAAGCAATCCAACGATACCAGTCGTAGGTATATCCCAGAAGAGCAATTGAAAAATTTCATTTTTGTTCTAAGGTGAACCGTACTAACACCGTACGTCTTGTTTCAAAATAGTAATAGCACATGCATAAAAGCATCCTATTGAATAAAATTAATACACTGCACATTGTGGATTTTCCTTGGATACATACATTTTTATTCCACGTTTCTATCCCATATTACCAAGAAATGGAACAGCTTGCAAGCTTCCTTGTTTTCTGAGAGATATTATCTAGCTCTTTTTCAAGGTCCGAGTGAATTGGTTTCTTCCAAGTTTGCATGCTCTGATCAAACGCGGACAAATACGCAATAAAAATAAAACTAATATTATCACAAATTCAGAAATACCCTGTCTGTTTTTTACCTTTTCCTAACTACACCAATCTTAATGAAATTAGATCAAACCAAAACGCTCACATCAGTGCTAGCCACTCGCTTAATTCAAACTTACTATAGGGAAATTTCACACCAAAATAGTTTACATTTTGGGGTTGGGGAAAGGACATAAACATAAAAAATTATACAGGTAAACAGAAAATCACAGGTAAAGTCATAATAGGGTATAGGGTGTAGGGTATTGGGTATAGGTAGGTTGGCGCAGTTAGCAACTTTGTAATGCCCCTTTTTGTTTAGTGAACCAGACATCAACTATAGTCCATATGATACTGGATGATTGCGCTGTCAGTTGCTGTTTAACCAAAAGAGAGTAAAAAGTCTAATTAGTTGCCTTGTTCATTTTTTCTGATGTAAAGTAATAAGTTGCAGCTAATACACTAAAAATTAAAACTGCTTAAATCGTAGGGTAAATCAGAACTTTTCTGAAAGGTATGCAACACACCACCAATGCTTCGACTATTGTCCTGTATATGGACTATTCGCCTATGGACACTTCCATAGGCGGCGATGACCACTTCTCATCAGGCCCATATGGCCCATATCTTGGTTGTCTACTTCATAAAAAAACTACAGCTGTCAGCCATCATCCAATAGCGATCAGACTATAAGGTTGTACCTTGTTGTTTCATACTAAAAAGATTTTCTTACAGGTTACTGAAAAAGATCTCGAATACACCATTCAGAACGCCCTAATAGAAGACTCCATCAAAGTGTTCCAGCTGCTTGGAGGTGTAGAAGGCGTGAATGTTGAATTAAAACTGCAGTTCTTACAGCTGTTGAGCTTCTACAATGAGAAGGAACCTGATTCCATGGACTGGCTTGAGGAGAGATGGTTCGCTGCATCGACTAGAGAACGGCATTCAACCACTTGGAGGTAGGTTGCTAATTCTCAACAAAAAAAAGCATGTGCTTAAAGTGGAACGTTTCACATATTATGGCGGGAAATTCAAATTTCAAACAGTTTTCTTGTCCTTGTAGCTAGGCCGAGTAATTATTGTCAACGATCATGATGTTTGCTAAAATTGATTATTATTCTTTACAAAATCATGGAAAGCTATTTGTCTCTATTGCACATTATTACTTACGTTTGTCAATAAACTAATTTTTGCTGTTTCAAACTATTTATTGACAAATGTAAGTAATATGGTGCCTTACTGTAAAATAGCTGTATATGATAATGTAAAGAACATCCAATTATTTTCGCAAACACTGCGTCATTTTAAAATAATTATCCGGTCTAGCTACAAGGACAAAAAACTGTTTGAAATTTTAATTTCCCGCAATAGATGAAACGTAGCACCTTAAGACCACACAACAGAAGTGAAAACTTTATCTAGGTTGACTATATCTCTCTCCTTTAGTTGACTAGAGCTGACTTTACCCGAACGAGTATCTGAGCGTGATGGTCACGCGAGCTCACTGCTTTTCCCCCGTCCCAAAAAGTGTCCAACAGTGCCTAAAGAAGTTTTCAGTATAAAAAAGTTGCTTATTCTATTGTTGATAGTAGTATGATTGGTAGTTCATAATAGTAGCACTCCATCATGTGTGCATGGAACTATGGTCAAAATCACCAATTCTCAGCAAAGATATGTCACTTTATGTCAATCTCAAAATGAACGGTCGGGTGAAATATTTAGGAAGAATAAAAGTAACAAAACAAGTGTGACTGAGACTTCATTCAAAAGTATTTGCCGTTGCCCACGTCAGTGCCCGCGTCTCGTCCTTATCTCTATAAACAAGGCCTAATAAATATCCGTGGATTTTATTCCCGATAGGATTATGAACCTGAAAATAAAAACTTTTAAACTGAGCTATATTTTAATAGGTTAAATATCAAAATAGTATAAAGAAATATCAAGTTTGTTGTATTCATCAAATCCAAAAATTACTCTGTCTTCGATTCTATTGTACTACATTCTAAGCTTAACGAAAGCTTAACTAAAGACAGAGCTCTAAAAATCTTACCATCTTTTTTTCACTTTTGGAAATGAAAAGAGAAGCTTATAATAACTGCATTTTCATTTTTTTTTTTTTTTTTTTTATTGATTAGAATAACAAATACATAAAAATATGTCACCGTTTATTCCCCTTTCTGATTTAACAGCTGAACTGTTCTTAATGATATTTAGCGAGAGAATAGTGTAATCATGAGAACTAATAATATAAGAAACTATCCCGAAATATATAACAAAATCGCAGGGCAAACAACATGGCGTCACCACTATAGTCACCGCGTTACCAACTGAGTCGTCGAGCAATAAACGTCATACCATAAAACCTGTAAGTGCGAGCGAGATAGACAGATAGATAGACATGTGAGTGCGAGAGAGATGAGATGAGCAATGATTTATGACCTGACGACTCAGATGGTAATGCGTTTACTATAGTATGATTGATGTCCTTTTCATAATCTCTGAGTAAAATATTTTCTTTTCAGATTGGGAGGCTTAGCTGACAAAATCTTCACTTCAATGGAGCCCAAGACTCCTGAAGCATACTGTGCCATCATACACGGTATGGCAAAATACTATCAGGTATGTTGCATGTACAATTTTAAAATAACATTTTACTTTAATTTTTCTGCCAGTCTGTTCCGAAAAAGTTCAAAGTAAAAAAAAGTTGTAAGTACCTTCAAATCGAGAGTAAACAGGTTCTTTCTAGACAACCTTCATCCTAGTTCGCGTCTTTGCTTGGACTTTGTTTACTTGTCTTCGATTGCAACCACGAGGCAATCATGGATTAAAAAAAAACTCCTAACTAGTGCAATAAGAAACAATGATGCAGGTCCCCATGATCCGTTACGCCAAAAAAAAATACATTTACATACTATATACTTACATACTTAAAAAGTTCACATCGCTTGGGACCTCGACATGGGACAAACAACCATAGTCCTATGTCAATTGAAATATACAGGCTTACGCATATAGACTGTACTGAGCCGAAAGGAGATCATCATTATAAACAACTTTTACCATTGGACAAACCATGAAATCGCGAAAAAAATATCAGCTGTTCGTCGAGTGTCAATAACCGTTTTCTATGGAACACCAGATTTTTATCGCACTCTCAGGGTTGGTCCCATAGTAAAAGATGTTCATAATGATGAGTACAATGACATCCTTTCGACTTAGTACAGTCTAAATGCGTAACCCTGTTTATATCTGTACCATTAGAGGCATCACGAATAAGTTGCCGACATTTTAAAGACTGATAGCTCGCCTTTTGTTTGTTCTAGGCTGAGAGAGCTCATCAGTTAGCACAAGAAGCTAAAGAGCAAGGTATCCCGTTGTCCACTGGTGTGTACAACTCACTGCTCGGCTGCGTTGGTTTCTTGAAGGAAGGCACGGTGCTACGCACTGAAGCTCTTAAGCACCTGCTCAGTGATATGAATGAACAGGTAATATTAGCTGTATGGATGCAATCTTATTCTTATTTGAGATAGAGGCGATTAGTCCTGCACTGATTTCCCACTTGAGGTGTATTAGAGTGTACTGTGTGGTTGCACAAGCCAAGGTGATCTCGACTAACAACCCGTCCACCCAATGGCTTCACCCACGAGTGGGTGCATGGGTAATTCGCATTTGCCCCTGAATCCACTGCATTAGACTTGGAAACGAATAAAAAAATAATCAACATTTATGAAAATCAATGTTGATTAATTGATTAATCCACCAATCCGCACTGGGCCAGCGTGGTGGATATGGCCCAATCACCCTTTCGAGGGTAGGCTAAAAAGTCCAGCAGTGGACTGTTAAAAGGCTGATTATGATGATTATGATGATGATGAAAATCAAGTTTTTTTTTTTCACCAAATCTAAGTATCAGGAATGCATAGACCATGAAGAGGTTTTCTCCCTCGCGACCCGTGATCACAATCTTTGTGAATGTAGATTGAAATATCTATCCATCGTTTCTGCTATCCTGGTACCAGGTATCGACAAATTCATCTCGCCTTGTTCTTTAAAGAAAGCAATATATACGACAGCGTCTTCATTGCGGCACAATCGCCGATTGTGTTACCCGCTGTCACTGTCGTTCGTAGAGACGAAAATGAAAATGTCTTGCGTCGATTTTGGCCTTTTTTTTCATAATTTAATAATTGGCTTGCGTTTGACCGCCAACTCGAAGCTGCTGTCAAGAAAACTTTATAGCTTCCACTTTAACTAAAATGTTCCAGGGTCTTTCCCCAAACGAAGAGACGCTCAACGCTTGCCTCCGTTCAATATCGGCGTGGGGTGGCGGGAAGCCATTACAAGAACTCGCGCTGAATGTTTTGGCAGAGTTCAAGCGGCTTGATATCCAGCCCGGACTGGCGGCTTATTACTACCTGTTATGCCTGTTTTGTAAAGAGAGTGAGTATTGGAGAAGGGACAGGCTGAACTTACCAAAACCTGGTGCCATAAACCGTACCTTCAATAATCTATAAAACTATAAATAAACTTATTGTTCGCTCCAATTTGATCTCACAATCATATTATCAACGTAACCCTTCGACCGATTTTACTCATAGTCGAACTTTAAAATTGCATTTGTGTGACCTACTTTCCTGCAAAATTTCAATATTCATGAAGATTGAATCAACGGTTTGCTAGTTATCGTGGTACAAAATATACATATGTACAAACGCCGATTTTTTTATAGACTGATCCTTTTTTTGTTTGGTACAAAAGCCCTAATGTGCTGTCGGGCGATATTTAGCTCTAGTCTTATTTAGGAAATGTGCTAATTCAGTAATAGTGGCGGGAAAACAGTACTGTATTTGAACCCTATATCAAAGCAAATCAAACAAATACAGCCGTTTTAAGACTTTTGAAAGGAAAACTTACCAAGCACGTTGGTAGCACGACACCGTCAATTCATGTTTCTTATTTGAAATTTTGCTGTTTGCAACATGATTAAGGATTCAAATGATAATTTTTCGGTTCATATAACATTGACAATTATTTTTCCTCTCTATGTACCTATCTGAAACAACCAAATGTTTACGTTTCGTTAAAGTTAAAAATTATCCATATTTTTTGTTTGCAGGGGGACCCCGTATTGACATACTGAGTTCTATCCTTACTGATCTGGAGAGTAGAGAGAACCTGATCGCAAAGGAAGCTGCAGACACAAACTTTTTCATTACGGCTATGGGGATTTGTAGCGACCATTTACAGGTACAGTCCAGTTACTAATCCACATTATCTACACCCCAAGCTAACACTTAAACTACTTAGCCCATGAAATAAAAAAAAAACAGGTAGATTATAAACCCATACATCGTTGACGGTCTAAATATAATTCAAATGAGTCCAAATAATACAAAGAAAAGGGTTGGGATCTTTAGGCACTGTGGTATTTTTGACGAGAAGATGTCACGTAAATTCCCGAACGCTGCCCATCCAATTTCTATTCTTCGGGCGACCTCTTTGACTAAGTTGTACCTACCTAAGTGGACAATCTGGAAAATTATTAATGAAGGAAAATAATACAATCAAGTGAAAAAAATATATATAGCGTCGTAGCTTATAGCTGGTTGTTGATGACAAACGCCACCACTAGACACTTTAATTGCTTCTTTTTTTTCAGGATATCAACATGGCGGAGCGCGTTCACGCGTTGTTAATGAAGGATGATAACTACAAACTGGCTGGTGATGCTTACAAAGAGAGCATTTACTACCGGCATTTGATTACAGTCGCTTGCAGGTAACATGGACCTTACTCACAAACAATCTATGACAGTTGACGACCGGTTACAAATCAAATCATTTATTTCCTCAAATGGGTACACCACTGTATACTTTTCTACGTTTAACGTCAAAACAACATAAACACACGTTTGAAGACAATAATATAACATTTGTAGGTTATGTACTTTAAGCATTTTAAGTTGATCAACTTTCAAGTTGACGTAACCTTGTAAAGAGGTAATGCTAGTTCAAATTTGCATGAGCTGTCAAAAAGCGATTAACATAATGGACAGACTAATAAGAGACATTACTTTTATAACATGTACGATAAAAACATTGCCTGCCTATTGGACGTTTTTGAATATGTTTGTAAATGATTGCCATAGCCATTGTTGTAAATTTTTTGTACTTTATTACAGGCATGCTACTTTCGAGAGAACAACGGAGTTGTTAGACACATTAATACCAAATGTGTACGTACCGGAACCCTCAGTCATGGAAGAGGTTGGTTATATATTCTATCCATCGATCATTCTATCTTTTCTCTACTAGAGATTATTTTAAAGGTCACGGTGCACTACACTGGCCCATACCTTCACACATACACTACATAACACTCACTTCTTTGAATAAGAGTTCTCAAGTCCAGTCAAAAAAAAGTTAACGGAGACGCTTTTTACGGCTTCGCACCCAAAGGGTAAAAACGGACGGACTATTACTAAGCCTACATTGTCTGTCTCTCCGCCTGTCTGTCTGTCCGTCCTACCTTTAAACGGCTATATTTTTCGAACCGTAATAGATAGCCAGTTGAAATTTTCACAGAATATGTAATATTACGACGGATTAACTAATAAATAATAAAAAAAATACAAAAAATTTAAATTAAAGAGGTCCTCATACATCAAACGTATTTTTGTATTAGGTCTAATGTAAAAACGATAATACGTACAAGCGTCAAACTTGGTATGATTACAGTACACGCTCTAAAGTATAATAATAAATAATAGCCAAGTGCGAGTCGGTGATAAATTTCCTGTCATTACCAAGTTATAACTGGTAATTTCATTATTTAATTTTGTGGTGGTACGTTCCCTCAGTGCGCGAGCCCGACTCGCACTTGGTCGGTTTATTTTGTTTTATTTTTAACTAGCAACGTACCCCGGCTTCGCACGGGTGTAAATCTTATTTAATTTTATTCCTTGGGTTACATTATTAAGTTTTTATATTAAAAAATATATATAATTTAGCTTATGTCACCCGGGGATAGTGTGACTTCCCGACAGTGAAAGAATTTTTCAATTCGGTTCAGTAGTTTTGGAGCCTATTCAATGCAAACAAACAATCAAATCTTTCCTCTTTATAATATTATAGTATTATTTAGTATATACCCTTCCGCTAAGTAACGCCTGCTTTAATTAACTTTTTTCTACAGATTATCAAAGTATTAGAGTTAAACGGGTCGGGCGACCGGCTAGCACAGGCGTGGTCGCAGCTCGTCATATTCGGACACGCGAAGAAAAACAGACTGATTGAGAAACTCTTGGATGCCATGTGCAACTGCTATCAGTTACAAGGTACGTGTCATGGCTAACAAAGCCATTAAATGCCACCAATCACACATCAATTAAACTGATCAGAACATCCGTAATCAAGCAAGGTGGAACTGAAAATAAAACTGATCCTACATTATCAGTTTCATCTTAACACAAGAATGTTATTGTCTTTATTTTTTTCTGCGTTGATTTCACTGAAAGGACATTTAATCATTTTATATTAATCCGTGGTCAACGATGCTGGTATTTCAACTAGTTATTTCTCTGTATACTTCTTTAGTTTTAAATTTTGTTGTATACTGTTTGTTAAGCCTTAAATAAATAAAAAAAAAAAATATGAGCGTGCGATATATGTAATAGGATGCACGATATGAATACATACATACAAAAAAACCGGACAAGTATGTAGGACTCGCGCTCTGAGCGTTTCGTCGCAAAAAAAAAAAGTTGAAATATGAAAGACAAGCTTAACTTTGTAGTGGACAATAAGGTTCTTCGATACATTTGAACTACAAGATGTAAGTTTGTAATAGGTAAACAATTATTTTTAAATGATAAAACTTCAAATTTATGACTTTCGGATTTATTACTTCATATGTGAGGTGATGAGACCTTGCCTTTTGCCAAATTTCATGATTCTAGGTCAACGGGAAGACCCTATAGGTTTTGATTCCCTTGTGAAATCGCAAAATATGCGACATAAACGTTCATATCTTTTGATTGCGTTGACTTAAAAGTTTGATTTTTTCTCAGCTAAAAGAAACCGTAGATTTGAGTATATTTGATACTAGTACTGATATTTGGACCCGGGTATGTCCTAAAACTGCGACCAGAACCACCGGAGGATGGGCAGCAGCGTCCTATTAGTACACGGTGAACGTACTGCGGTCCCCAAGCCGCCTGCCAAGCGTGGGGATTATGGCAACACCCCTCTAACAGGGAGGCCTTTGTCCAACAGTGGACGTTTAATGGCTGCCGATGATGATGATGATGATACTAGTAGGCCACCCCTGCTTCGCACGGGCGAAGCCTATAGATTATAGATTATAGCCTATGTCAACCGAGGATAGTGCAGCATCCCAACAGTGAAAGAATTTTTCAAATCGGTTCAGTAGTTTCGGAGCCTATTCAATGCAAACAAACAAACAAACAATCAAATCTTTCCTCTTTATAATATTAGTATAGATAAATTTCAACTTGATATCTTTACGCGATCCTTAAAAAAATATGGTCTTGACTGACGGACAACAAAGTGATCCTATAAGGGTTCCGTTTTTTTCCTTTTGAGGTACGGAACCCTAAAAAACATCATCAGATGAAACCATGGTACACAGCTACTTATAAAAGGGATATTTGGGCATGTTATCTGCTTGTTTCAACCATACAAAATGTTTATTTCACTTATAGAGCCTGAAATCCAAGCGAAAATGCGCACGGCTGCATCGGATGTCATGAAATTCGGTGAAGCGGCAGAAGCAGAAGAGGAAACCAAAGACCTTAGATCGCCTGTTACGCAAAAGTAAGTTATCTAACTGATAATAAGCAAAGTAAGTCACGGTCAAGTCCAAGTCATGGCCTAGTAAAGTGGTGGAGTTTTGGAAACATCACGAAAATACACGTTTCACCTCATTATATCAGTTACCTACACTCGAGCACGTTCACGAACACTTAATAAACTTTAATCCACCATTATTACACATTAACACTCGAAATAACAAAAGTTTAGGAAAATAATACAATGAGTCGACATGTTTTTATCATGTTGGCGCCAAAACTCCCAGTGTTAAATCTATAAAGCAGCATCAAACTAAAAAAGTTAGTTACCAATGCAAAAAGGCTCTGCCTTACTTATCTTGATAATTCAAATGTTAAATCTGGTTCTATTCTGGAATGTGTCTATTCATTTGTGCTCACAATGAGTCTTTTGCCTAATTTGCCTTATTCCCTTTCCAGGCTCTTCATTTGTGTTTACAATTAGTCTTTTGTCTTATTTCCCTTTCCAGTCTAGGCACTGCCTTACTTGCCTTGATAATTCAAATGTTAAATCTGGTTCTATTCTGGAATGTGTCTATTCATTTGTGCTCACAATGAGTCTTTTGCCTAATTTGCCTTATTCCCTTTCCAGGCTCTTCATTTGTGTTTACAATTAGTCTTTTGCCTTATTTCCCTTTCCAGTCTAGGCACTGCCTTACTTGCCTTGATAATTCAAATGTTAAATCAGTTTCTGACCTAGGAATTGTGTATAATTTTTTGCTTACAATGAGTCTTTTGCCTCATACCCTTTTCAGACTGTAGGCACTTCCTTAACTTGCCTTTATAATTCAAATGTTAAATCAGGTTTTGTCCTGCAGGCCTAGCATGGGCTGTGGATAAATTGTCTTTCCACCGTTTTTATCCACGCCTACACGCGACAAAGCTAGAATATGGATAGGTTTGTCTTTTTCTCGCGGGATAAAAACGGTGGAAAGACAATTTGTCCACGGCCCGTGCTAGGCCTCCTGGGATTTGTGTATTTATATGTGCTTACAATGAGTTTTGCCTTATTATTTCCAGGCTCTCCGCGGTCTCAATATCGAACATAATCGAGATATGTTCAGACAGTAAAGACAAACTGGATCCCGTTTGGGAAAGCGTAGATCTGGCGATACAACGGCTAAAGAACGAAGAGGCAGCCGGCGTCCCGACCAAGCCTCAAGCTTTAGCAGACGCAGCGCAAAAGGCGGCCACTGTGGGAAAACAAGGCATCGCTGCGGTAAGCTAAATTATACTGTATACTTTAGCAATAATATTGGAAATAAGCGTAGAGTTGGCGATACAATGGCTAAAGAATGAAGATTGAAGTGGTAAACAGACGTTTTCCACCAGGCTGAAAAAAGTGGCCACTGTGGGAAAACAAGGCATCACTGCGGTAAGCTGAATTACACCTTATACTTTAGTAATAAAATAGGAAATAAGCGTCGAGTCGGCGAAACTCAAGAAAGTTGGCGAAATGAGTATATTTTTTTAAAATCTAATAATAGGCATGCGTTTGACCGCCAACTCGCCTGATGTAAAGCGACGATGCGGTCTACGATGGAGCACACTTGCCTAGAAGAAACCGATTCTCTCTTGATTTGAAAACACCCAGATTGTAACTATCGGAGAACACCCATTCAGGCAGGGCATTCCACAGACAGCAGTTTGCACAATAAAAGTGGAATTAAAGCGCTTCGTACGGGTTTTCGGAATATCAACCATAAAGCGGTGTCGATTTTTCGTGCCCGCTCTGACAGTCCGATTGAAAAATGAACAGTAGCATGTGATCTTTTATCTTAAATTATATATTACTAGCAACGCACCCCGGCTTTGCACGTGTGTAAATCTTATTTTTTTTTATACCTTGGGTTACATTATTAGAATTTAAGTAAGGATACCTATTTTTTTTTTAAATATATTGTAGCAATGTCACCCTGGGATAGTGTAGCTTCCCAACAGTGGAAGAATTTTTCAAATTGGTTCTACTGAACCGATTCCTCAATACTGAACAAACAAAGCAAAACGAAAAAATTATTCCACTGTACTTTTCTTCCACTGTTGGAAAGCTACACTATCCCCAGGCGACATAGGCTATATTATATTTCGGACTTTATTCAATGCAAACAAACAAACAAACAATCAAATCTTTCCTCTTATTATAGTATAGAAAACACCGGCTTGCACTCACGATTATGTTTTATCGGTGTTTTATGTTTTTGAATCCTCACTCGAGTTTTGATGAAGTATAATAATTGTGTTTTAATGTATGATCGACAGGCGGCCGTGGCATACCTGGCCGAGTGTGGGTTCGAAGAAGCCGTTGCCGCCAGCAGACAAGTGCTGGGCGTGATGCTTAATCGACCGCCAGAAGAAGTGCAGGCGGTTCTAGACAAGGACCCGGCGAGCATCGCCACCTCACTACATCCCGCTGCGTTGGCCGTCACCGAGGCGTACCATTTGTGAGTATTATAATAATGATGTATTCCGCTTTACAATTTTGTGCCCGTTGCCGTGGAGACCATGGGTTGTTGGGGGACTGAGGCCAAGAAGCTCATTTCGGAGATAGGGCACAGGCTCAAGGAAAAGCTCCGGCTCCATTGCCATCCAACGCGGTAACGCAGCGAGTGTTTTGGGTACCTTTGCGCCGGGAACGGTCAGGGGTGGGTTATTTGAATAGTTATTAGTTTAGTTGTAATTTGACGAGATATAGAATAAATACTGTATGTGATGTATTATCAGTTAAATATCTAAAATACTTTTAAAAAAAACTTTAAAAAAATATCTGTTTAAAAACCGAATTCAAAATTAGCAAATACTTAATTTTATTTACTTCATCATCAACCAATAAATCAATGTGGTTTTGTTTTATACAAGGTGTAAGGGGAACACTCTCGAAGCCAAAAGAAGGTAATTGTACTCATCATTATGAACAACTTTTACTATGGGACCAACCCTGAAATCGCGAAAAAAATATCAGCTGTTCTATAGAAAACGGTCATTGACACTCGACAAAATGTATGAAACAGCTGTTTTTTTCCACGATTTCAGGGTTGGTCCCATAGTAAAAGTTATTCATAATGATGAGTACAACTACCTTCTTTTGGCTTCGAGAGTGTTACACCCCGTAGTTTGTTCAATATATTAAATTCGTGCTTAACTTGAATTTATTTGCTTTAGCGGACAAACCAAATGACAATTGAAATGCTTTTTATGTTTTATTTTATTGATTTTTAACTAATTTGTTTCCCAATATCTGTGTTTGTTGCAAAGTGGCAACTGGACAATGACGTAATTGGGTGACAACTCCCGAAGCGCTAGATCTTATTTTCTTGGATCATGATTGAAAACATCGACAAATAAAGTCTACTAAAGCCGGTTCAACCCATTTGGGAGACCGCTAGACCTGAAAGCGTGAGGTCGCGGGTTCGAACCCCGGGCCCGTACCAATGAGCTCTTTGGAGCTTATGTACGGATTTTCATACTGGCTTTTCGGTGATGGAAAACATCGTGAGGAAACCTGCATACGTACGGAGAAGGAATTCAATGGCGTATGTGAATCCACCAATCCGCACTGGGCCAGCGTGGTGGATATGACCCAATCACCCTTTCGTGGGTAGTCTAAAAGTCCAGCAGTGGACTGTTAAAAGGCTTTTTTTGTTCTTTTTTTATCATTCTTATACACAGACACGGTCTAATAATTGTATATAACATAAATATAAATATGACTTCTCAGGCTACATTCTCCTCTAACAGTCATTTAATAACCAAAAGTTAAATAATTAGGATACTTTGTAAATATGATATTTAAATAAGTATATGTATATAATAATACTAGCGGTCCGCCCCAGCTTCGCACGGGTATAAATTATAGCCTATGTCACCCGGGGATAGTGTAGCTTCCCGTCAGTGAAAGAATTTTTCAAATCGGTTCAGTAGTTTCGGAGCCTATTCAATGCAAACAAACAAACAATCAAATCTTTCCTCTTTATAATATTAACATACAACTAATGATATGGTGCATTAATATGAATCATTTGTGCTAGACTCATTTTTAAACAATAGGGTATTGTTAAAAGGCTGATTATGATGAAAGCCGGTTTTCTATGTGTAGGTATACTCATGTTAGACCTTTTCACCCACAGAGCGAAAACCGGTGGCAGTCCTCCCGTGCGAGAGATGGGCTCATCGACCAGCTCCTCGGACAGCGACAGCGACTCCAACTCGGATGACGAGTAACGTTACACTGTATTATTGTTACATGTATCATAATTTATTAGTCAATAAATGCATTTAGGTTTACTTGTTACCGAGTTGTTTATATTGTTACACTGTAATTCGGTGATTATCTCAACTTCTTGTCTATTTAGCTATCATCATCATCAGCCAGAAGACGTCCACTGCTGAACATAGGCCTCCCCCTTTAACCTCCACACTGATCAACAGCCTGCCTTTTGCATCCACCGGATGCCGGCGACTCTCACAATGTCGTCGGTCCATCTAGTGGGAGGCCTCCCTACGCTGCGTCTTCCGGTTCGTGGTCTCCACTCCAGAACCTTTCTTCCCCATCGGTTATCGGTTCTTCGAGCGATGTGGCCTGCCCATTGCCACTTCAACTTGCAAATTTTAACAGCTATGTCGGTGACTATTTAGCTATAGTCTATTGTAATTTGCATTGCTTTCCTGTCGTTTTAGGCTTCTACAGCGTTTGTAGTACGCGGTGGGATGAATGATTCGCTGTCCTCTACTACTATCTTGATAGAAACAAAAAACGACAGTGAAGCAATACATTCTTTGGTTTTTTTTAACCGATAAATTTCGGAGAGTATGCATCGGTACTGCATGGTCTAATTTTCTCCTCCATTGCCGTGCCCACTCTGGAAATGATCCATTTCGATGAAATGACGACGACGAAAAATCGACACCGCTTTATGGTTGATATTCCAAAAACCCGTACGAAGCGCTTTAATTCCACTTTTATTTTACGAACTCCTAGTCTGGAATGCGCTGCTTGAATGGGTGTTCCCCGATAGTTACGATCTGGGTGTCTTCAATACACGAGTGCGTCGGTTTCTTCCAGGCAAGCGTGCTCCACCGTAGACCGCATCATCGCTTAACATGAGGCGAGTTGGCGGTCAATCGCAAGCCTATTATTTAAAAAAAACATGCAATGATGTATGGAGTTAGACGTGAGTGAGTGAGTGATTAGTACTACCGTTTGGTGTAACCCTATATATAGCTATGCGTGACTGGCAAGCGCGACCGCCGTCAGCGTCACTAATTCCAGCCAGCATTCGACTAACATTCAAATTCACTACAACAAAACAAGTACAGGCAGATTGTGGACAGAATACCAGAGTTCTCCAACTAATTCCTCAATACCGAACAAACAAAGCATTCATTACCGAAACTCAAGGTTCATTGCACCCACTGAAACACATTTTTTGCATCAAACAATGAACATTTCTTGGTGAGGTAGCGAGACTGATTTGGTGCACATAATGCGCAGCGCATTCGATACATCCGCAGTAATGTTTAGGCCAAAATTATTGTTTTGCATTTTAGGAAACAAAGGATGAATAACAAAATTACCATCAGTAAAACAATTGACAGCCAAGTGTTTTTTATTCCATAACGAAACAAGATTTCCTTTGTGTTGAGTTTTCAAATGGAAATATATCGGTTCTTGCTCTTGCCAAAAGATCATTTTAGCTGTTCAATGGTCAAATGAAAGGCAGCTAACAGACGTGGAAAGCGTTTGTTATGTGACTCAATTGGTAATTTAGTTAATAGCTTATTGTTTCTTTTAATTTTTAATATTATTTTTGTCTTGAGACACTGTGGTATGTGGACGACGACGATTTTTTTTATACTTTGTCATATAAATTAGTTTGTTGTGTTGGTATTTTTATCGGTATCGGTAATTTGTTATGCAAAACAAAACGCGCACGATTTATTAACGATGCACGACTTCTACGACCTTATATTTAATACGGCGCGGCGTCCAGTTTGCGTTTACTCTCGTTGGCCCTGTTAGCGGTGTTAGTGTGTTCCCTTTGCGTGACCCAGTAGGTTAATGCGTACGCCACACACTGGCTCGCGTGCCATCACTCATACGTAAGGCATTGAAGTCATTATTTATCCTTTTGAGAATGGAAAGTTTGGTTTCACTTTTCTTAAACGGGTTAACGTATTTTCCATATGCTACTGTAATATAATAGTAGGCAGTGTCGTAGCTCTCAAAAGCCAGACCATTAATCACCCAGACAGATCATTTATCTAATTTCAAAATTGACGCATGTATGTTGCCAACATTTTGACCCGAAATTTGGTTGAACTTTAAATTGAAGGCGATACGTAAAACCAGAGCTAGGTTTTTTTTTTAAATATAATAAATACGCTTGCGCTTGGCCGCCAACTCGCCTGATGTTAAGCGATGCTGCGGCCTACGATGGAGCACGCTTGCCTAGAAGAAACCTAAGTTCCTCGAATGTTTGTGTTGTAGAAATACAACAACAAATTTAACAATGTTGGCGGACTCCAGGCGACATTAAAACTGTAGCACTGGGCCTAACGTCCCAGCCTATATGAATATTGAATATACATTAGGAATAGTAAAAGCTTTGCTTAAAATTAAATAAGCCAACCAAGTTCGAGGCTGTTCTTGGCAAATATGACTTCTGCATACTCTAAAAACAAATCCGCAAGCATGTATATACCGTTACCATACATTTGCTTACAAAGAATCTGTGACAGTATAGATGTGGTCTCATTTCTCCATACTGTCGCAGGGAGGTGTTAAAAACTGTAATTGCTATCCAAATGGTTCGAAGAAAGCTGGTGTACTCCGTTAGTTGCATTTCGGCAGTCTTCTTAGGAACTACGAAAAAGTGAACTTTTCAAAGATGTTAGATAGTTTTTGTTATACGTTGGTGATATTGACGGTAAGTTAACTGTGTTGTTAATAACTAATTAGTATGACATGTTAGCTCATTTGTTTTAATCTGGGACATTTTTGCACACACGGTCATCTGACCCCAAACTAAGCAAAGCTTGTAATATGGCTGCCAGAAACTGATATACGTACATATATATTTTTAAATACATACTTAAATAGATATTAACACCCAGACATAGAACAAACACAAATGTTCATCACACAAATGTTTGTCCTAGATGGGAATCGAACCCACGCCCCCAAGCACAGAAGATAGGTTCACTACCAACTGAGCCACCGGGGCATCTCAAATCGTTTTTAATGTCAAATTTAATGCGAAATAGATTATTATGGAATCCGATATACACTGAAATATTTATATAATTTTAACTCCAGAGCAAATCTAATTCCAATTGTTCTTATGGATTGTTCATCAATGACAATGCGATTCATCTATGTGAATATTTTTTGTCAGGAGTATTTGTTTTGTGTCACATTGTGGAAAAATTGTTAATCTTGCTAAATATTTAATTGTAAGATAGAAGATAAATGAAGATCGCTATTTATAGCTAGCAAAAACATGTTACTGCAATTTCTCACGAATTTATTGTCGAAGGATAGGACGTAAGTAAACAAATCGTTAATTTAATTGTTACAGGTTCTGACATACAAGACTACAGCCATTGGCTACAATTCTAGAAATTTAGACTGCGGTCCATATGGCTTCATTTGCGAAAGAAACAACAAGATCCGACTTTGCGAGGGCGACAACCTTTTCGGGCCGGCTTTTCTTTGCCCACCTAACACTATATGCAACGAGGACTCCAGCGACGTTTGCGAAAGCACTGTTAATTACGTAGACTCTACGTTTACCAGGACTATTCGATGCCACAGAAACGAACGAATAGCCGACCCGAACGTTCCAGACTGCAAGGGATATATCCTTTGCATTCCCAATAAAAACCGCTTCCAAGGTATCAAGTTCAAGTGTTCTGGAAACACTGTCTTCAACGGCTTTACGCGAACCTGCTCGGCTCCTAACAAATATCGATGTCCTGTAGCGAACAACACTAGATCTACTCCGGAACTCTTTGACAATGATTACAGAAGGATGGACAATCGAGGGAATGTGATACATACTAATGGAAACAACGACCGCCGCGCGATAGACTGCAAGAACTACAAGTTCTCTGTGACACAGGATCAGAGTCCTGCTAAAGCGACCTATTTCTGCCCTTCGAGACCAGTCAGTGGTGAAAATTCTATTCGATGCACGATCTTCTCAAATCAATTCTGTATAACGTTGGAGAAAGACGACGAAGATCAGTTCATTCAAGACAACGCAGCTGCTTTCCGGAGACCAAGAATGTATGAATAGGTTCACGAATCAACGTATGGTACTTTTTTAAGTTTTTAAAGACTGATAGGTCATGGTTGTTTATGAATAGTAAAATAAAACAAGTATATAATTGCGTAAAATTGTATCTTTAATTCTATAATAAAATAGAAACTAGATAAAATAAGTAAATCAGTATGATAGGCGATTTGTTTTATCTATTAACTATATAATAAAAAACATTAATAACTATTTAACAAGAAACATAAACATTGTGTTAGTATCTGTGTCTTATGCACTATCATAAAAGGTTATAATTTATAAAACAATGAAATTATACACTGGCTGAAATAAGGTATGTGAAGGATATGATAATGAAGATTATCGTGTTGACTACTAATACTTGGTGCCGCTAACACTCGTAACTATCAGCGTCTACACATTTTTTCTTATCTTTGTGGAAGATTTCGTCGCTATCGCACTTTTTCTTTTTTTGGCGGTACGAGGAATCGACTTCAGTGCACTCGAAATATTTTTTGCAATTTGATGGGTCTGGGAAGACTCCTTCCTTTTTACATTTGAACTTTTCTGGCTTCTCTGTAGTATCTTGTTTGATCGAAGACGAGCTCTGTTCACTGACATTTTTAGACTCGCTTGTGGAAGTTAATTCATTATTCAGGACACATCGAACGGAAGTTTTGTTGAGGTGGTATCCATTCTGACACTGTAATTTAAATCTAATAAAATGGCTTAGATTATTCATAACGCATATGTAATAAATATTATCATTCAGAAAGTCGCTAAAGCGACCTTCGGTTACGCATCGAAATTGGTTATTTCGAATGCAATGCGACAAATTCTTGGTGCATTGCTTGTTAATTTCACTAAATACTGTGTTGACTGGGCAAGTTCCTTCTACAACGTGGCTTGACTTGTTTCCTGGACATATGTAGAATTTCCTGCAGTCTAGATCATCGGCATATCTGCCTCGTTTCTTTTGTTTACAGGAAAATTTGTTCAATTCTGTTTTAAGAGTAGTTAGTTCTAATACCGGAAATCCACTGGTTTGCGTATCACTCGCAGCTGTTGATTTTGTTTGTGATATGTAACGGGGTGTGCTACTTTGATCATTCGAGATAACAGGCTTATTATATGCTTGGGGAATATTCATGTTTTGATCTTGTGATTTATTGTTTGATGTATGGTTGCCGTTTGTTGACGCTGTGCTATTTTCAATCAGTTCATGTGTAGGCGTTTTCTTTATGTAATTGTATCCGCTGACATCAGTATTTGTGCCATTGTGAATATTTATCTCCGCGTCAATTTTCATCGAAAAATGTACGCTGTTATTAATAATCGTGTGATTATCACTGTTTTCAGTATTTATTAGCAATTCTTCTCTAGTGCTGCTATCCCTTTGCCCTTTATAGCCGTTTTCCTTTGCACGTGCTTCTGGGATGGCTGTGGACGGTACAAATAACACCTTGTCTTGTAGAGACGCTAGTTCTACATTGACTGGATGTTTTTGTTGTTCTTCAGCCTCGGTTTCTTTGATGTCAGATTTTTCTTTCTTCTCATTAGATTCACTTAGTTTCGGGGATTGTGTTATAAATGAAATAATACCAGAATGCGTTTTTTCCCCGGTATTGCTGTGTACTAAAACATCTGATGTTGTGAGGCTTTCTGTAGGAACACTAAAATCTGGTGACAGTGGTGGTGGTGATGCTACAGACGGTGTAGATTTAGCATTATCTTTAATACTTTTTCTATTTTGAACACTTGGCGCTTTGGTTTGTATTGTGGACTCTTTGTCGATTTCCAGACTATTTACACTGTCTGTGTTGTAGATAAACATGTTTTCAATATTTGTTTCCGTTTTATAAGTTTCTGTTGGTTGTCCTGTACTAAATGCTGCAGACGTTAATACTTTATCATTTATCTTTGTATTTCTAACTTCTATAAATACCTGTGAATCATCTGCTTTTACCGAATCTTTTCTGACTGATCCAGTCGTTGGCTCTGTTTTTGCGTCATAGTTACCTGTTGCTTTCAGAGGTACTTGACGGTTTATGTCATAAGATGCATGTGTAGTACTTATTATTGATCCAGCTATAAGAGATGAAGAGGTTTGATATACTTGATTGCTGTTAGTAGACCTCTGTGGCAGTTCAGTTTGGTCTAAAGGTAGTTCGGTAATAGAACTTGAATTAAGATAATTTATAGGTTGTTTACTTGCCGCATTTAAAACATCAGTGTTACCGCCTGATAAAATTTTCCCGTTGAGAGTACTTATTATTGATCCAGCTATAAGAGATGAAGAGGTTTGATATACTTGATTGCTGTTAGTAGACCTCTGTGGCAGTTCAGTTTGGTCTAAAGGTAGTTCGGTAATAGTACTTGAATCAAGATAATTTATAGGTTGTTTGCTTGCCGCATTTAAAACATCAGTGTTACCGCCTGACAAAAGTTTCCCGTTGAGAGTACTTATTATTGATCCAGCTATAAGAGATGAAGAGGTTTGAGGTACTTGTTTGCTGTTAGTAGACCTCTGTGGCAGTTCAGTTTGGTCTAAAGGTAGTTCGGTAATAGTACTTGAATCAAGATAATTTATAAGTTGTTTACTTGCCGCATTTAAAACATCAGTGTTACCGCCTGATAAAAGTTTCCCGTTGAGAGTACTTACTATTGATCCAGCTATAAGAGATGAAGAGGTTTGAGATACTTGTTTGCTGTTAGTAGACATCTGTGGCAGTTCAGTTTGGTCTAAAGGTAGTTCGGTAATAGTACTTGAATCAAGATAATTTATAGGTTGTTTACTTGCCGCATTTAAAACATCAGTGTTACCGCCTGATATAATTTTCCCGTTGAGTGAAGTACTTAAATCAATAGATAAAGCTACGCTAGTCGGAATAGATTTTATTACAATTGAATCTACATTTGCAGTTTCTGATAGAGTAATCGATAACGCTTCATTATTAGCTGTTGGTATAATATCCATATTATTCGTATCATGATTATTATTTAAGAAACTCTGTGAAACTCCAACCATTCCAGATACTTCTTTCTCGACAGGTTTTGTCACAAACTGGCTCACAACACTGAGGGTAACAGGAACCAAATTGCCACTTGTTTGTGGCAGTAAGCTATCACCCTTTTGAGCATTTAAATCGACATTTGTAGGCAAAGTAGTCGTATGCATTGAAGACGACACTGGTATAACTACTTTAGGCTCATCGGTCATGTATAGTTTGTTTTCTTTATTTGCGTTTAACGGACTTTTTACGGACGTTTCCGGACTTAACTCGCTGTTTGATTTAATTTCTGTCGCTGAACTACGTGAAAGTTCCGTTATACTATTGATGACAGAAGGTGGTCTTATAGTTGTATCCGGTATCAGAGAGTCCGATGTAGATGTTCCTTTATAATCTCTTATTGTAATAACGGTATTATCTAAGTTAGGGTCGGTAATAGATGCAACAGGTTCGTGTGTACTCGCTGTTAAACTTAGCGAGTTTAGCGTAATATTTTTTATGGGATTTGTTTGTTTGTCTGGATAGATTACAGCATGTGTAAAGGTATGTGATGGCTTTTCATTCACTTTGTATTCTTTTATAATTGAGTTACTATTTTTATCAGTGTTTACTATTATTGGTATTTCTGTTGAAGCAGCTAAGGCATCTTCAATATTTTCTTGGGTGGTTGATAATGGATTTATATCCTTCAGTGTATGAGTACTAATAGTAACTGTTAGTTGATTTATAGTTACGGAACTAGATGAGTTGAAGGTAACATTTTCTAAAATATTGGTTTCGGTTCTTAATCCATTGCTCACATTTGTTTTAGTTAATATAGAGCTACCAGTATTTTCTATTACAGATACATCAGTCGTTGTTGTTATGCTGTTGTCAGTTGAAGCATTTACTACGTCCTTTCCAGATGTAGAAGATGGCGTACTCGAGCCAGTTTTTTCATTTGTAGTAAGAATATTTGAATCTTGAAGTTTTGTATGTGGATTTGATAAAGTAGGCACGTTATTTTCCAAAGAATTTCTTACCGGTTCAATCAAAGAAACTGGCATTAGTGTTTCGTTTATACTGTGTTTATTCAAAATCAAACTATCATTGCTTGCTATCAACGGTGTATCTTTATCAGATTGTACATTAGTGCCGATATTATGTGAAATGTAAGGTAGTTCTGTTTCGCCACTGGTTTTAATACCTTCAACAGTACTAAGGATTAGATTGCTATGCGTTTGAATAGATTCTAAAGTCAAAATTGGGCTATCTAATAGATTGTTTTCAGTAGTTGATGGATAATTGATATTAGCATTGTTTGAAGATGACAAGTAACCATTACTTTTGTCTATTTCCACGCTTAAACCAACGGTATTTTCCATAGACTTGATTCCAGTTATGCTGTGAGCTATTATTTCTAAAGCAGGGTCTGTGCTAGAAGGTATTTCTGAAAATGTATTAGTAGCAACAGTGGACTGATGCATAGGAGTATCATTATTACTTAATTTTGTTGTGACTGATAGTTGTGATTCCAAGTTTTGTGTATTAATAGAGTTTTCCTCAACTTTTATAAGTACATCGCTTTTTAAGTTTGATTTATCAATTTCTTTAACAAACATGCTATGTGAATTAGTACTCGGTTTATGAATTTCTATAGTCTCAGTTTGCGTTTGATCGTTTATGTTGTAAATAGTGGAGCCATCATAAAAACTTTTGTTTTTTTCTGCAAATGTGTAATCATGTGAAACATAAGCAGCCTCAGTAATTTCCATTACAGTTGAAGGCAACGAAGTAGAAGTATCACTTTGTGACATGGTTTTAAAAACGTCTGAAGACAGAGTTTGGTTTTGATCTACAAAAACTGTGGTTGGAGATAATGTTACTATCTCGGTTGTTGTAACAGTCTCCTCATTTTGATCTTTTGAAATAGCTCTGTCTGCATGTTCCTTTACATAAGATACACTATCAACTTGCAAGCTATCGGTTACGTTGCGTATCGGTGTTAATGACCTGTCCGTCACAACTTGTGTTTGATCATCTATAAGAACGACACTACTATTGTCATGCGAACCTGTGCTGATTACACCATTTACCTGATTTATATCCTTACTACTTTCAGTTACAACAGACTTAGATGAAACTGATACGGACAGTGACATTGTTGCAGATCCGGTTGGAAGTTCATTTCTAGACTCTACGTTTATATTCTCATCTCCTATTATAGATATTTGCGTCGAAAATAAAAGATCAGATATAGCTGTCAAAGGTTCACTGATCAAAACACTGGGTGTTGAGGTTTCAATTTTACTATTCGAGTCTGATTTGTAAACTTGAGTTGATGCTCTATTATAATTAGTTGAAAAAACTTTTTCGTTCTGAGTAAGTCTATCTGTTATGTTTCCCTCTCTATTGTTAATATCATAACCAATACTTTCAGCATCGTTTTGTGGGTCGTTAATAAAGTTGTCCGTAGTCATATCTAAAATTGGTGTGGCGGTACTTGTATTTTTGAGTATTTCCAAATCGTTGAATAAAATTGTGGTTACGATTTCTGTAACAAGGTTTGGTTCTGTAGTTGAATTGATATAAAATTCTGAAGGTTTTGGTATATCCAGTTCGTCAGTGGTAGTCTTCACGGAAGCAGTATCCACGTTAATTACTAGATCACTTTCGAAATTGTCACTTGATGTCAATTGAGATTCTGTTAATAGTTCAGGCACTGTACTTTCATTCTTGTTTTCGTACATTTTGTTTGTAATACTATTATTTTGATTGTATTCCATAACGTCGTTATTAAAGTGATTTTTATTTGTACTTGTATTAATTAGATTACTTCTTTTATTTTCCATAGTTACAACTGCATCAGTTGTGGAAGTGATATCTAATATTTTTCCTGAAATTGATTCGTCGGCAATCTTGTTCTCTTCTTTTATAGGTTCAGTTGGCACTACATGTTCTGTAGCTGATGATAAATGATATAAAATATGTGCTGTAGTGGTCGTAGTTTGATAGGGCTCTTGATAATTTGGCTTATCTGTCACGCCTACAGTATTAGAGCTATCCGCAGGTGATTCTGTTACGCTAGTGTTAAATCCGTTCATAGTTGTAACGATATTCATCTTAGTGCCTTCATTTAGGTCGTCAATAGTACGATTGGCTGATTTTAATGCTCTTATTTCGTCTATTTGTAGCTGTTCCACAGTTGAAGCTGTGTCTAGTGATGCGATTGATAAATTCTCATAAATAGTCTCATTTGAAAGGTCTCTCAAATTATTGAGTGAAGCTTGTTCATTAGTTGTTGTTTGTTCGGTGACAGCACTTGTGATATTAGTTGATATTGTATTTACTGATGCTTCTGTATTGATGTAAGCTGTTTCTGTTACGCCTACTAAAGATTCTATGAAATTTTTAGTAAATACTAATTCAGTGTTTCCTGTTGTTTCACTTTTCGTATTTGTGGGTGTAGTCTCACTCCCATAAGTGGTATTTAGTATAAGCGATTCTGATATTCGTGTATCTAACTGGTCGATAGCTGTAGTAGGTATGACATTAGTTGTTGCTTGTTGTGATATACTAACATCAGTATCAGTTACATGGTTTATGACATCTTTTACTGACTGCGATGAGTTTACTTTGTTGACATCCTGAGATGATTCCAATGGCGTAATCGTATCGGATATCCTAGAAAAATCATCTGTTATGGTTGTATTTACGATGGCTTCTTGAAAGCCTCTCTTATAGTCTTGTTCAATCATTTTTTGTTCAGGTACAGCACTCGTGACATTGGTTGTTAATGCATTCACTGTTACTTCACTTACGTTGTTGAAGTTTCCAGCTGCATTTTTTATTGTATCTCCTATAAACTGCAATTCGTTTACGTCCTCTGTTGGTTTCAAAAGTATATTGGTACCGAGTAGCGTCGAATTATTTTCTATTGCACTTGTATGGTTGACGTCCTGAAAACTTCTTGGAAAATATTGTTCAGTAGTTACTGTTTGTTCAGTTACAGTACTGGAAACTGCGGTAGAAAATACTTCTATTGGTACTTCAGTTATAGCACTTATGATTGTTTTTTCTGTTATGTTCTCTAATTTGGATCGGGAATTAGTGGTAAAAACATTTTCAGTATTTCCTTTTTGTTTATCTCCATTCGAAGTTGAGTTGCTTAAACTGTTAAATTCTGTATTCAATTTAATTATCTCAGTGACCTGTGTCTGAGTAACATTAGCTTGATTATTTATTTCAGAAATTACATCGCTTGGAACTACGATTAGGGTTAAATCATCGTTACTTTCTACATTACTAGAATTAATGTCACTTGGCTTTCTATTAAGATCGATCTCAGTCCCTGGTGTCCTTTCATTTACGTCGCTTGAAACAGATGTATCTGTAATAACTTTTTCCGTTGTCGATAAGTTCGTGGTATCAAATCCTCCAGTGATGGGTTTCACTGACAAAAAAATATCTGCTGAAGATGGTTGCAGTTCAATCTGAGATAGCGTAGTTGTACTTACAGTATTAAAATATTCATCAAATGGAATTGAAGTAGGAGGCAGTGGAGCAAATGTGGTTACTGCACTTTCAGTAGTCGCAAGTTCGGTAGTCGCAACGGTACTACTTTGTACAGAAGGTAGAGGAAACTCGCACTCGAAACGATTGGTTTTTCTGCAGACAGTAGGCGATGGACACGGAATGATGACATCGTCAATCGTAGTAGATGTTCCTGTTCCAAGATCCACACAAATCATAAAGTGAGTCGAATTCACGCATTGAAATGCTTTGCCAAAGCAGTCGAGGTTCGTCGCTTGTGACGTAACAATCAAAACCGTCTGCAATGAAAAACAAACTCATAGTGACGGACTTAATTACAAGGACCTCATTGCAGGTAATTTTAATAAAGATAAGATTTGTAAGACTTACCAAAAACAAAATTCCTTTTAGGTCGATTATTTCTTTTTTCATGAAAGCCATAGCCGCATGTTGTTTTGAACTTTGGCAACTTTCAGTCGTTTGAACACTTTCTTCGTGTTTGTCGTTTATCTCGCGTAGTTTTCATTCGAATGTGGGCACTGTGAGTTCCGCAGTTAATTTTAATGATAGATATAAACCTTTGTTTGCATATGACGAGTCATTTGCTTTGCACAGTAGATTAGGTCGACGTTAGACAAATAATGTTGACACCTTATTTCCTGCGGCCTTATTATTCATCTCTGCATTGAAATGCATTGGTTCTTAAATAATTTTACAACATTTAGCTACATCTATTAGTATTAAAATATTATTATGTCTATAATTGGTTATTGCTTAGTAAATTGTAAAGTAATTATAGTGAGATATTTGATTTTGCCCAGTTATAAATATATCAATTAGTCAACCTCTTCTTTTATCTCGTTGGTTAAATATTTGAGCCTCTCGTGATTATTTGCATGAAGCGTAGTGAATATCTATGAAGCATTAATGAATATTCCGAGATGTTTGTTGACACTTGTTTCTAGGAAACTGTGTATGTCATAATAAGACTGTTGTTATTTCATTATAGGCTTTTACTGCATTCGCAATAATACGCAATACTTGAGATGAAGTATTAAAATAAACACAACTTGTATTTTCTAGAATAGTAATAACCAGAAATATCCATATACGTAATATTTTCTCTTTTATAATGATTTTTAAAAGCTTATGAAATTTAAGTTTTTCGGAGTTTCAAAATATTAACCTATATGGCATTACTTAAAATCGTCAGTTAACAAACTTTGCTTAGTAAGATAGGCCTTTATGGCTTTTATATTTTTAATTTTAGTTAATAAACAACGAGCTACTATAGACGTGATGACCCCCAAGCGCAGAAGGCAGGTTCACTACCAACTGGACCAACGGGCTATCTGAAAAATCTGTTATCAGAAAAATAAGGTTAGACGTAACGCATGAAATATTTTGTAATATACTCATTATGTAGGTATCCGGATGTCGTTTATTTGCTTAGTAAATGCGAAACGGATACGTCTTGAGATAATGACATGCCAGAGTTATATTATATAAAATCATAAAATGAAAGAGCTCTACTACTTAGTTAGCTTAACTTTACACACACATTCACACATTTCAGACAGCGCAAAAAACCAGCCAAGTGCGGGTCGGGCTCGCGCACTGAAGGGCTCCGTACCATCACAAAATTCAATAACGAAATTACCAGTTATAGTAATGATTGATAATTGGTAATGAACAGAAACTTGCCACCGACTCGTACTTGGCCATTATTTATAATTTTTGTTATATTTTAGAGTGTGTACTATAACCATGCCAAGTTTGACGCTTGTACGTATTAAAACCATTTTGACATTAGAGCTAATACAAAAATACGTTAAATAAAATACGTTTGTTGTATGGGGATTGGGGACCGACCCCCCTTCCGTTTTAACTTTTTTTTATTATTTCTTAGTTAATCCGCCGTTACAATACATATTCTGTGAAAATTTCAACTAACTATCAGCCAAGGTTCGAAAGATATAGCCGTTTAATGGTAGGACGGAGAGACAGACAATGTAGGCTTAGTAAAAGGATCCCGTTTGCCACTTTGGGTACGGAAACCTAAAAATTAAAAAACTAAACCATTAAAATATTTAGTTATGTAGAACTTGTAAACTTCGTACAAAAATTTCTTTATTTAGTTGAGTATATATATTTACAATCATAATTTATTTCGAAATAAATAACACTGAAATAATGCGCTATCGTCCACAATACATAATATCTTATCGGAGCCAACGCCTGCCAAGTCTTATAGATCTCACTTTCGTTACGTATATCGAAAACGCCACTAACACTGTCCACACAATCGTTATTCCAAACAACGTGACGCCCATAATGAACATCACTAATTGTAACCCTCCTTCTGCACCAACCACAAAAGAAATTCCTACCACGAAGGATGCCAAAAGACATCCTGAGAGAGTTTCCAATGTACTGTGGAGTTTGGGCCATTTTCTGGCGCCCACGAAGTCTTGAATGGTTGTCTCCCAACAAGAGGTGATCGCGCCGTATCCGAAGCCGGCCACTACGATTCCTATTGAAAACATATCGTGGTTGTTTGCTTCTGCCAAAACTGCAAGAAAATGAGTCATATAAGTACAAAGAGCTTATATTTGAAGAAATAATAATTAGTCTAAAAAAGTTGAATCAGTGCAGGAACTTACTAAAACATGCGGCAGTCGAAATCATCAGGCCAGTCAGTGCAATGTACTTGAAATTCCTCTTTCGTGTTTGCACTAACCACGGCGTGCACAGTAAGAAACAAATCCACGAGAAAGCATACAATGACATTAAGAAATTCGACTCTAGTGTCGAAATTTTCGGATGCATTCCCGAAGCTATTAAAGGTAGCAATGGCAAGAATACCGCTGTTAAACTCAGCTTTGTAAATGCCAGCAACAACGACGGGTAAAATCTCCAGCTAGATAGAGACCTTGTCAACGGCTTTATAAATGTGTCATTTACACTGTACATAAAATATAACGTCCTTCGTCTAATCCTGTACACTTTATAAGAAGGCATCCAAATCCTCCTCCTCATGCTGGCGTAAGCCGATTGACATCTAAAGCTGAAAGAATTAAATATCTTTTCTCTTTGTATTTCTGTGACTGGCGATATGTTATCGTAAGTTACTGTCACTTCTGTATATTCTCTATTTTCACTTCCTCCATCGCTTTGCGAATCTCTTCTGGATTGATTAGATATACAATCATCAAGATTGTCCCCTAAAGTACTCAGTCTTTTAATGGCCATGCTGAAGCGCTTCATATTGTTGTTTTTGCTTTTGTTAGCAAATGAATAATCATCGTCCTCGCTGTCTTCGCTTTCTTCGGGTATTTCAGGTAGTATTTCAACTCCGAATATGTTCCTCCTCTTCTCTTCTGGACTAGGCGGCGGCGTTATTGTCGCATTAATGTCATTTTCGTATGCAGCTTCTCCGTCTTTACTATCATGGTCTCTGTGTAAATTGTCATCTGAAGGACTTTTCCAACATTTCTTACCCATATCGCGCAATTGTAATTCCGTTGTGTAAAAGTTATTATCAGGGTTTTCATTGCTGAACATTGCGTATGTTTTAGCTAAGTCACTGTATCTTGAAAATGACACAGGTCTCCTTATAGTGTCATCGACTTTAAGCAACAATATAGCTGGTAGAGTTTGCAGCATTATTCCGCTTATGACGATGTATGCATATGAATAATCGTAGTAATCTATCAAGGCCGATAGAATATGCGGAAACAATGATTGTCCGATAGCTTGCGCAGAGAAGCAAAACCCTCGAACTAGTCCCAGCCTAATGTCGTATGTATCGAAGACAACTGCGTCTACCTGTGCTGATATCAATGAAGATCCGAACCCTGTAATAGAAATAGTTCTAAGCTTTACCTGTCTTTCTCACAAACGCTCGATAAGATAATCTTTGCTTTAAAAGGATCTGCCAACTTTTCGCTGACGTGAAATGTTACAGGTGAAAGCTAAATAAAAAGATTTTGAAGATAAAAATATATACGCGTCGATATGAGAACCTCCTTCTTGTTGTCGTCGGTTAAAAAGATGAACTTATCGAGCGTTTATGAGAAAGAGGGTAGGTAGGTACCAATAATACTAAATGACTGTAATGTACTGAAAATCGATAATATAAATGCTATTAAAATTTCCTTTGTCCATGAAAATGTAAACGCATGGCAATTCTCAACAGCGAAAAGTTGTCAATGATCAATTTTAAGTAACATGGGCTTATCGGGCGTTCGTAAGGGTTCAACAATTATCGTTTTAATTATCTTCTGTAAAGTTCAATTTAGTGTAAATAAAATTAAACCTTACCACCAAGTATGCCATAAACGTAAGGCTGCCACTGATAAGGCAGGAGTGCGCAGACAAACACACTGACCACCACGGCTGCTAGTCCGATGGCAGCCATCACGCGATACCCCACCGGACCTCCCCAGGAGTCTGCCGCTTCTCTGCACCAGCATTCTAGAAGAAATTGAATTTTTTCTCATGTCGGTCGTTCTTTTAATAAAAAGTCTGGCATACAAACATGTGGACCGCCTGATGAACGTATTTTTGTATAAGCTCTAATGTAAAAACGGTAATACGTACAAGCGTCAAACTTGGTATGATTATAATACACACTCTAAAGTATAACAACAAATAATAAATAATGGCCAAGTGCGAGTCGGTGACAAATTTATGTTCATTACCAAGTTATAACTGGTAATTTCATTATTGAATTTTGTGGTTTTTAAACCTTACGTGTGAGGCTGTAGATTAAAATCAAGATGGTCGGTGTTGACAGTCCGAGCCATATCGGCACTTCATGTTCTACCAGGTGGACCAGCAACACGCCATACGACAGCACAAGGCTTGGCAGGCAGATCTGAAAACCGAGAACAACGTATTATGATCACACGACAAAATCTCAGAATCACACTGAAACAACTATGAACAAATACCTATTCAGATTTATGAAAAACTCTTTTATACCTATGAAATTCGATCAAGAAATACAATAAGTATAATTCTTCGATGCCTATGAAAAGTAGATATGTGAAGTAGGAGGTATATATACCTAATAATTAATAGGCTATCGGACTGATATTTTTTTACTGTGTTAAATCTGACCATAAATAGAGCTGACCACCGCTGCTTAGAGCTTTTTAACTTAATTACTAGTCACAGTTACGTACTAATGATGTCACTTTTGAGTACTTCACTCCATACTGACTCACTTTGCGGGAAAGGGACAGAGCAACTAACAACAATCAATCAAATAAAAAAACAAATGTATTACTCATAAATTATATCTGTTGTTTGTCCATAGACCGTTGAATATTTAAAGATAATCCAATACTGAAGCCCACTACCAGTTGGCAGTGCACCCAGCATGCTGGCGGCATTACCACACTTAATGGCAATGCTTAGTTCCTAAATACAATGACATTGGTTATATTTCTGTTGGTTGTTTCTTAGTTATACCTAAATATTCGGGACATACACTCATTTGCAAAAAAACGGGCGGTTTTGATTTTTTCCAGTCTGAAAAAAAATACTACACGAAAAAGGTTTTAATCATTTGAAATAATATTTAATGTAATATAAAATTTAATGATTTGTACTTGCAACTTGTACTACGCATCCTCTGCAATCGTCTTTAAGCAAGAAACACCTGATTAAACCAACTATCTAAATGATTGAATCAGGCGTTACTGTAGCCAGGTTTTCTCGGGGAAGTGGTCAAAATTTGCAGTCCTTTGATACGGCCTTTTTGCATCGTCACTTAACATCAGCTGAGCTATGATCAAACGTCTAATTAAAAAAGTTGGATATGAACACATTTTGTGAGCACCTAACTAAAATCCTTAGCATTTTTTTTTCCCGAATTTGTAGTTAACCTACTAAGTCAAACGTCTCTAATAACTAGTTATCTAATAATTGAATGAGTCAAGCAGACAGGTATCGTACTTCGATAATGATAGGCAGGTACTGTATTGGTATGGCGTAGCTAGCCACCAGTCATACCAATCACTATCGTATCATGATCGATTTAACAATCATATCAATAACATTAACACGTTGAGATTTGCAGATAGCTATAGGTAATGATAAATTAAGACATGTGACTTTTGCACGAATTCTTGGCTTTATTATGATCTTGCCATTGACTTATATATTCGTAAGGAGCGTGCCAGTGGGACTTTTTCAAAGGTGCCGAATCATTGGTAAGCATAAAATGAAATATATTGCTCATCAGTGACCTCAATCCCACGCCGATTTCGTTGGTGTTGGTGAGCGGTGGAGTTACTTTTGAGTGATGCAATACACATGGTAAAGATTCTGATAACGCTAGTTTTTACAAGTTTTTTTAAAATATTTTTTTAATATATGCAATTTGCAATGTTTTTAGTTTGTTTAGGGCAAATCACCAGTATAACCAGTTGAATTAAAAAAATCAATAATAAATAAATGCATCGTAAAAGCTTGGTTCTAAAAATGTTTTTTTTTTAATAAAAGCTTGTTGAACTACTTTTATATCGGAACGCAAATGTTTGGCTGAGTAGGTTAGGTACTTAGGTTATGTACAGTACTTTTGAGATCTTTGTGTCTCGCGCACTTACTCGTATTGTTGTTGATAAAGTAAGAATGCAATTAATTCCATTTTTATTTAGATAAAAAGAACGCCACTAAAACAAAAAGCCAATGCATTCGTCGGTCTGTATAAGTACCTGTTAGGTATATATCTACGTTATTTATACATCTAGATACCTACCTAACTTAGATTGGGGACCGAATGGTTATCACATAATTATTTGCCTAATGTTGCGGCTTACGGGTATTCCTCGGATTTTCTTATGAAACTGACAGGTAGAAACTTTTTACTGGTGATTTTTTATGTAACGCTAGCTAGATTGCATCTTTTTACTAACGATTTTTTTTATCTTGGAAAATATCGTGTCAATTTTTGTGAAATAGAAGCAAGGACGTTGTATGTCCAAGTTCTTTGTCTCCAACAAAAATCAAAGTCAAAACTTGAACTTGAATTCTGACCGCTAAGCTACAGTCGCTTTCGTGTCTTTTTCACACAGTGCATGCGTTGGTGACGCCATCTATAATAATTCTTACTACCTGCAACTAGCTACTCAGCTAGAACCTTTACAGCATATTCTCTTTGCCCAAATCTGACTGAGAGATTACATATTTACTATCTAGCTGCGCCCCGCGGTTTATAAGTATCATCAGCCATCTGCCAGTGAAAGACCCTTTAAAATCGGTCCCGCCGTTTAGCAGAATTTTAATCTTGGAGTGTTATTACTTGACTATCTTTGACCGCGCCATTAGGTGAAATCGCGGTCACGTCAAGTTCGAAGTAAAAAACTACAGATGGTCATTTTCAAAGTTATGTTTAGCAAATTCGATAGTGGCTCCCCATTTCACTCTATAGATTAGATTGGCGAGGTATGTTGACCTTCCTCCTACCTATCTACACCAACGTTATCAGCCTAACAGGTGTTGGTAGAACTGTAATAGCCAATGTTATTGCATTGTATCACTTCTACGTTTTCAATTCAATCGTTTAAAGTAAACGACTGTTGCATAATTTGATAGTCCTTTTAACTTTCTTTACCGGCTATAATGGTAGGTTTAGTCAATACAATACAATACAATTCTTTATTAATAACTCCATAGTTACAAGTCAAATTTCTCCAGTACACTTTCTACATCGATGTATATAAACTTATATAAACAGTATATGTTAATAATATTATCATGTGTACATAATTCAAATTAAATAATCTTATTCAATTAAAAATATTATGAGCAAAAATGTATTACAATATATTATGTCAGTATTTCATATGTCAAATTAATTCTCCTAATCTTAAATCTCTTATTCTTTAAAAAAATCCTCAATCTTATAAAATAATAATTCTAGTAGCCACGCTCTAAGCTTAGTCTTAAAGCACCGTTCATTCCACAAAAAACGCACTCATCCTATTTTCTTCTAAGCCCTTTACAGAGCATATGTGCGTTATATTACCACAGACTATTTACTTACCTATCTAAGGTAAGAGGGTATGTTTTTTTTTTTAAATATAATATTAGACAAGCGACGGGCCACCTGATGGTAAGTAGTCACCGTCGCCTATGGACACCTACAATACCCGGGGCATCGGCGGAGCGTTGCCTACCTTTGATGACTGTATTCACTCTTCGCTTGAAGCGATTGAGGTTTTTTATATGTTGGAGGAAAACCCGAAGGTGGTAAGCCATTCCACAACTTACAGGTGCGTGGCAGAAACAATCGAACAGTGCGAGACTTCCACGCATCTATAATTTATGAGGATGGCTTTTTTGGCGATGGCGTCCGGTTCGATAGTAAAACCGCGATGGAGGGATGAGCTCAAACAGTTCATCAGAGCATTCCCTATTATAATACCTGTAGAACAAGCTGAGCAAACCAACGTCGCGGCGCAAGCTCAGCGGTTCCAAGGCGTTGGTATGTATGGGCAAATCAAAATAATACTACACCAAAAAAAATTACACTAAGATCAGGCACACACTAAGATATAATTTAACCAATCACGAGCAAAACATTGTGTAGGTAGGTACCTACTGTAAAGGTTGAAACACATGTTTCGATTCTGATTAGGTATTCCTAAAAATACATACATTCAAAAGCACGACAGAAACAAGGAGAGGCCAGCGCCAAGACGCGCCCTGCACCGAAACATCTAGCTCCATCTAGGCTTTCTTCCTAGATTTCCCAGTCATTGTCACAACTGCTTCCACCACTTCACGCACACACTAACATTCCGTTATTTGCGAAAGGTGCACTTGTTTGGATTAAAAAACTAGCATGCATAAGAGAGCATACCGTCGGATTGACAGGATTCTATACCTCGACCGTGTTATCAGTCCCCGGCACGTAGGTTACTTTATGTCTTATCTTATCATGGTAGAGAAAGAACTCAATACAACTAATTGATGTTATTGCTTACCATTTAGAAGCTTGGTTAGAATGCACACTTAGGTGCCTAATTACCTACGAATACAAGTAGGTATTTATGTTAATTTTAATTTAATTTTATATGTTCTTACTTACCTACTTAATACGTAATTATCTACCTATCAACGACGAGAGGGTGGCCTACCTAAGTCTATAGTTCTATTTATTTCTGATCATAAACATAACAAACATTAACTTAGCTTAGGTAGGTAACTACTACATGCAAAATTTGGCGACGAACGAAGGTTGAAGGCGTGGTTGGAACGGGTGACTCAAGTGGAGATGGCCTATACTTGGTTAGAAGGGAAGAAGGACGATGGACTAAAGCAGTCACAGAATGATGGCCACAGAACAGAAAGCTACCAACAGCTCGCTGGTGGTCTCGCTCATGGAAACGGCAGGAAAGCAGTTGGGTGGACAAGACTGGCACGGGACCGGAAAAAATGGCGCGCTGAAAAGACATACCTACTACTCAGCAAAACTGGGTAAACTGGGTGGAAAACCATTCACGGTGATGATGAAGCGCTTAGGAGTTATAAATAACGCCTTAAAAATCGATACCTATCTACCAATATTTCATCCAGCTATCAAAACTACCAAAAATCTCACGCAAGCTTTTCGACGGTGTCCAGTGTCCACCTGTCGCATCTTCGCTTTGCTGACAAGATAATCCTGTTCAGCGAGAGCATGCGAGATCTTCATGAAATTATACAAGACCGTACGACATGTTTCTTAAAGTTAGTCTAAAGATGTGTGATGTGTGTCATGTGTTGTCCGAAGATGTTGTTCAGGCCTAAGACGAAAATGATGACCAGCCTAACGCCGCTATCGGCCCGGAGTAAGCGGTTCCAACGCAGCGTCAAACTTTGCTCCTTACCGCTGTCGCATGCTTTGACGGAACAACAGACCACACTAGACGTTTTAGCTAGCTAAAAACTGTTTAAAATTTGAATTTCCCGCCATAGGTAAATCGAACCACCTTAATTTATTTTCTTATAAGTTATTTAGTATAGTATGGCTCCAGAAACGGACATCAAAACATAATTTGTTCTCTTTTTGTGTGTAGGTAGGTACTACAAAAACAATATCAATTTATCTATGCAATTTATTGATCCTCAGACGCTGTAAGAAGTCAAACATTTTAAAAAAAGTTAACGCTACAGGGCATTGAAATTGACAACGTAATGTAACATGACATTGAGAGCAAAATTGATTGATGTTGACATTGACATGACGTATTTGCTTTTATATGTTTTCAATTTCCAATAATATTTGTGGATTTGGCGGATTTTCTGGTCCGGATGAAAATGATAAACAAAGTTTACTATTGAATACCGAAGTCCTAAAAAATGGTGAATCAGGAAATACTTGAGGAATATTCAAATTCTGTCAGAAGTTTAAAAAAGCAATGGCTTGAAGCTGGAATGTCTGAAGAGGAATTCAAGAAGTTATATTTCGAAACTATGCAATCTACGAAAAGACCAAAAACTACACAGGAACGTGGACATAATTGGTCAAAAAAATATGCGATTTTAGTATTAACTGTAATACTTCTAATAACATTAATTTTCAACTATAAAATGTTGTACAGCTGTGCAGCTTGTAACTTACAAGACTATATTTATCCAGGACTTAGATTGCTTAGAAAGCTATCAATACCTTTTATATCCTTGTTTCCTTCATTAGCTGGTAAGTTTGATACCTACTCTATATTTACTCTCACAATAATATCAATTATTCTATCTACTAACGAAATGTAGTGCTGATTTCTATTTGCAGCATTCTACCACGAAACTTGCCTCATTCAAAACCCATTTTTCACTGTAGTTGATATGGATTGCTGGCCTTGCAGCACTGTCAATAGTGTGAGAGAAGTATATGATCCAAAACCAGTTAGTGAACAACAAAGTCCACCTTTTTATTATGAGGTAAGAAACCACTACTTAACAGTGTTGGATTTGCCCAAGGCTAAGATTAGGCAATCAGATCAGCAAGTTTCAGGAGGTACCTTTGTACCTATCAATGAGTGGTTCGTTTACTACAATGGAAAGCATCTGTTCATTGGATTGATTCGATTTCGGTATGGATGACGTGAAGTATTCAAGTGAGTAGCCACATGGCACTTTGGCTCGTACAAGTCGAACCGTGAACCGAAAGTGACGATCAAGCAGCTGCTTAAGATTTTGCTTGTTTAATGAAAGTTCATAGAAGTAAAACTCGAAATTTACTTATTTTAAAAATTAGATATAAATAGTAACTAGCACTGATGGTTATTTTTATATGATATGCATATAGGCATCTTTGCAATAGGTACTTAGTTTGCCAAAGTTTCATTTTGAAACAAACAGAATTTTCTTAAATTTCAAGCAGATTCTTTCAATAAAAAATACTGGTTTTACTACATAGATTCAATTTTCTATAGATATTTCTATTTGATAGAATCAGAATACCATAAATCCAGTTTTCATTATATATTTTTTCGTCAAAAAATTTATGAGTCTTAATAAAAATGTAAATACAACCATCCTATTGAACAAGTCGATTGCCTATGCTATTGCTTATGATTTAATAACCTTTTCTAGACTGAACAAAATGTAATCAACATGGAATCTCTGAAGAAACTGTACCTGAGCAATAAAAAACTATTTGACAATGAAGCACCAAAGATTCTAAGTGGAACCAAATCTTACATTCATCCCAGTGAAATGTTCCTTCAGCATCAATCTGGAGAAAAACACTTCTACATTTGGTAAGAAACATTTTACAAAAAAATATGTAGAAAACAACAGATAAAACTAGAGAAAATATAAATAACCATTTAATTTTCCAGGAAGTTGAACAATATGAATGTGGCAAAACTACTCCGACAGGTGATTCCAAGACCAAAAGTTGTGCCAAAATTTGGGCAAAGCACAGAGAGATTTATCATTGTGGACTCCAGTCAGGAATTATTCCAAATGCCGGACACAGAGTGTAGCTTTTCATTTCTTTTGTCCTTGAGTGGAACCAGGTCAATCAAACTAGTTCCTGCCGACGAATGCAGACATCAGTGCAAATCTTTAAAAATAGACTTAAAGGAGTCTTACTTAAGTAATAATTTCTCACTACATGGTTACAAGGAACAGTGGTACTAAGCTGAGAGGTTTACTGTACTCATCATAATGATAAATTTTTACTGATTCATAGAAAATACAAGATTAAAGATCATCACCGGCCTTGAAGTACAGCCACAGGAGGAGCGGTCGCTCTATGCGCCAGATAGAAAGGGGCGCTAAATGACAAAAGCGCAGGCTATGCCTGAAGAACTAGTACATATCTCCAAGTACTGGTATTTGAATCAGATCAATGTTCGATGGTCGAGTGTGCTATGAGAAGCCACAGGCAAAATTTATCTCAGATGGCGCCACCTTCGCTGGTGCTGTCATTTGTGGTTTATTTGAGGTTATAAACATTGCTATTGAATGAAACAATAAAAATAAACTTTGCTTTTAAACAGTAAAATGTTTCTCTAATGACAGAGGCGAATCTCAAAAAAGAGTTAATGCTTCCTTAGCTGGTAAAAAAGCGAATCTTTTGGCAAGGTAGGTATGCAATAAAATTATCAATTAAATTTTTTTCATCAGAAGGAAAACGGTGTGAAATGCACTACACAGAGGCATGTTTTAATACCAGACAATATTTACTGTGTAATTTTTTACTAAAATTATCTATTGATATTTGACACTTTTGACAGTGAAACAACACCAGCAATAATGCGCCACCTGGCGTGTTAAATAAGCAGTGCGTCTCCGCATTGGAGCCATACAAGTTGCAGTGTGAGGTGAAGCAGGGGGTCTGACTTCCTCAAAGCTCTTCAACTTATATGTGAATGCACTAATAGTCAACAGTACATGGTGTTGCCTGCCATATTAATACAATTTGTCTTGTTAATATTAGTTATGCTGATGACATGGTGAACAGTATGTATGGCGTCACGGGTTCGCTCTATAACGAAAAAAAGTGCAAAGGCATGGTATTCTGGGCCAGAGGGAAATGTCCGGTCACTATACCCGCCATCAGATCGAACAGTACCGAACTTCGAGAGTCAAACAGTTTAAGTATTTGGTAACCTCTGACCTAAAAGACGATGTTGACATAGAGAGTAAGGGTGTCGTCTGCAAGGTGTAATAGGTTATTTGAGGGATGTTAAAGTTACTATTTTTAGAGAATTCTGTACGTCGTTTGTCATCCAAAAAAGTTTTTGTGAATAGGTTTGACTGTCAGTACATAAACTATATACTTTATGGTCCATGCACTGCACTAACAAGCAAATGGTCAAAATGTCTATTGTAGTTTGAATATTTTGTTAGCTCTAATTTTATACTCCTTAATTACATGATCATTATGGTTAAAATAAAATTATTTAAATATGCAATGTGACGTGAATGTGAAATGTGTATTAATTTTTCTATGAAAATGGCATTTACACTCAACAATGTGTATGAAATTGGTTCATAGCCATGAGTACAATGGCCTCCTCAGAGCTTAGTACAACTGTTCTAAGTAACCCTGTATGTTTGTTATTGATGAGTTTTTGTTAATTAGCTCACTTACAATTTTAACATTATTATTTCATTTCAGTATGGTACAACTGGTGGTATTGGCGACCAGTGGTTCAACCGTCAAATGGAAACGAAACCTTTATTGCACACATTGGATCATACTGCTAGAAGCTGAGATTAATCTGAAATAGCACCAAAACATTGAAACACTATAATGGAATGTACAAATACTAGTTTATTATTAAAATAAAATTAACTACAAATGAGCTAGAAAGTTATTCAAACTTTTGTTTTAGTTTGTCCTTTAGGAACACAGGAACTAGCGACACTAATGCAAAGACAGTAAGAACAGTCACAGATGTCCAGGACCAGGCGTCGCTGGTTGATGTCAAGGTGTGTAATGTCTGTCCAGCTTGGATAGCCACAAATGATGGAGGAGCCACACCTACAAACAAACAAAAATTTTTAATAAAATATGTAGAGAAGCTTCTGAAATATCAAAATCTATGTGTCTTTTATACTTTATACGACTATAAAAATAAAATGTGGAGAAAGATTTATTCGAATATCTTGGAAAATTACAAAGTTATTAACAGTACATAGCCCAAAGTAATTAAAACTGCATGGAGAATTTGTTGTATGACTTCTGTCTTAACAAATGCTTTTGTCCACATCCTATTGTGAATAAAAAAAACTATATTATTGCTGTAAAACAGTTCCTTTTCTAGCTTTTTGTTGGGAAAATAACCTGTAAAAAAATGTTATGCATGTGAAAATCTGATCCAGGGTTACTAACTGTCCCGATTCTGCCAGGACAGTCCGATAATCTATAATTTTGTCCCGATTTTTTAAAACACGCGACGTTTGCTCAATTCTTTGAGACTCACAGCAAAATGACGCGTTGATACGTCGCAAAAAATATGCGTCGACTAGAGGGCCATTAATTAATTACGTAAGGAAGACGATTTTGGCAATTTTGTACCCCCTTCGCGTCAAAGATGACTGACCGGTTCTCCCGACTTTTTTTTCTTCAAAAAGTGGCAAACCTTATCTGATCACTGGTTATAGCTATTCAATTTCTCCTCTCACTGCTCCACTCACCTATAAAAGTTCCCAAAGCAAATGGAACCAAGTGCACACCAAGCACTGGTGCTGACATGTTAATAAACCAATTTGGTAGAAACGGTGTCACCCTCAAAAAGATAATGTAGTTCAGCATGTTGTCCTTGTGCTTTTCAATTGCAACCGACCATTGCTCTGCTCTCTCTGGGAAGAATTTCTTTACTAGCTTCTTTCCGAGGAGGTTGGACAGGAAGAAACACAGGCTTGCTCCGACGGCCGAGCAGCAGCAGACTAGTAATAGTGCTAAATAGAATGGGAACAGAAACCCAGAGAGGATGCTCAGAAATATCGAGCCGGGTATTGCAAACGTTTGCAAACTGAAATGATTGAGTTAAGATAATTATAGCATGTATCTGAAATTATTAAATATTATGAGACACAGTTAAATCTATGCACAATGATGGCGTAGAGACGATAGCGGTGGCATGGTGTTTAGTCCACGTTTGTAGCCGAATTTTCGTAACCAACTATGAACATGGATTTTTTTTCTTGTTTGAATAAAATTGCCGTTTTCGTAATCGATTTTCATAACCAGCTACGAAAATGGATTTATTTTTCTCTGTTCCTAACTGATTATTAAACAGAAATAAATCCATTTTATGTCCAGCAGTGGACATACTATGTTTTTTTTTCAATTTGTTTGGTTTTTAAAAAGTACATTAAAAATAAAGATATTTTTAAGCTACGAATGTGGTTTACATAATTTATTCTTCCTTCATTGTATTGTATTACAGTTATTAAGTTAGTAATTAGTAAAAAAATGATTTATGTATTTCTGTTTTAATAACCAGTTATGAACAGAGAAAAATCCATTTTCGTAGCTGGTTATGAAAATCGGTTACGAAAACGGCAATTTTATTCTGTTTTCGTAGCTGGTTATCAGACAAGAAGAAAAAACCATTTTCGTAGCTGGTTATGAAAATTCAGTTACAAACGTGGACAACTGTTTTCATTACTGTGCCTTTATTGATTATTGAGTTATTATGAGACCCTACATTAGTCGCCAACCTATTAATTATCATAACCATTTTCACTTTTTTTGATCCCAGATTAGTAACTTAGCTATAGCGTCAAATATGTGCTAAAATAACAGATTTATATAATAGAACTGTTTTAGTCTACATTTTATATGCATATTATGGTAACTACATTCAAGCCATTTGTGCGCAAATGTCTTATAAATGTATTGTTATGAATATATTTATGTTATTGTCTGTACTGAATCCGGCGAAATGAAAATCCCACCAAGCCAAGTGCAAATAAATCTTTTAGAGCACAGACCCTAAATCCATAGTTTGAAACATTGATGAAAACCAATCAAGAGGATTCATTAAATAATTATAATGTTATACACGAAATTGTCGTAACTGGATTTTACTGTAGAATAGAAACTAGTGTTCTGTGATATTTATGAAAAGGATACAAAATATAAACTAAAAATACTCCAAACAGTACTTCATAAAAGTACTTCTCTTTATAGCGGTCTAATACTAGACCTAAATGTTTAGCATCTTCAAGGTCCCATGGCAGATGTATATGCTGTTTTTCATGCCTGGAATGAAACAATGAGCACATCAGCATGACTGGCTTTTTATGCAAGTTGATTAGCACAAAACAAATTAATTCAGAGTTTTTCTTACTCTTCTAAATCTGGAAACTGTTTGTAAAGAAGTCCTAAAGCTATTAGTGATGATGCAAATATGATAGTGACAAGAACTAATGCTTTAGATGTTGATATACTAGTCCCATCATTTTGTGGTACTCTTTTCACAATGTCTGTAAAGGAAAGATTAGATTTAAAAATCAATAAAAATTACAAGAACATTTGAAAGAAATACTGGCGTTTTTTTTATGTGAAATTAAAATTAATCGCCTGCAGTATTAGTATATTTCTCTATAATTTAGCGTTGCGCTGCATTACATTATAAAAATTAAAGTAGCAGTTTATTTGTTTAGTGTCTATTCATGACAAACATCTGTAAACAGTAATATTATAATAATTTAATGAGGACTTGTATAATTTTTGTCCTGGAAAATCGCGGCTACTAAGTTATAAAACAGAAGGAAGACAGGATAGTAAATAAGGTAGGAATAATGTGATAGGTACTTGGGATGGGGTAATACAATCCAACACAATCAGGTCTGATGTTCCTTATTCTTTGTGTTATGTTGATAGTGCGGACTGTGGAGGTTATTGAGGGATCTTGAACGTCACCTTGGGGCTCCACGCGCGAATCCATTCTTCTTTGTGGTATTCTTCTTGTGCTCATTATTGTAACCTATTGTAATAAAATTATCAGCGCTATTTTGTGAAGAAATGCTCTCGCTGAATGTTAGTTATTTCATATTACACCTACAGAAATTGAGCTCTTATTTTATGATTTGCCACATCCAGAAAATATTAAATAAAATTAATTTACGGGAAAACAAAATTGAATAAAAATTCAATTCAAAAATTTCAAAATGAATGATAAGACAACTATGTGAACTATGACAAGATTGACAAGAAAATTATTGTGACAATTACTGTTGACAATGACATTGATTACGACTTGTATATGGCAACTGCGTCAATCATGCGGAGCAAAAAGCCCCAAAACGGGGAAGAAGAAAAAAAAATGACATTGATACAAACAAAATCATGCATGACAACTTGTCATTGCCAAGTTATTGGGTTGTTGTAAGATAAGGCGCCAACATGGGAAAAAACATGTCGGTCGTATTATTTTCCTAAACTTGTGTATTAATGTGTACTATTGGTATATTTATTAAGTGTTCCTGGTGTGGGCAAGTGATAAAACAAGGTGAAACATGTCCGTGTTGTTCCCAAATCACCATAGCAGGATCTCCTAAGGCCTCCACCATTTTACTGGGGCATGAGTTTGACTCTAGACTTGTTTGACGCTGTACGCTGTACCTATTGTCTTCTGTGGCTGTACTAAGTAAACTAATTGTTTAATATTACGACTAAAGGACTTTGTATCAATAGTCATGAAAAAAATTGACAAAAAAAGCGCGTTTTAGACAGGCTTAAGCTATTAAATCCATACCGCCTCGTCTTTATTATTTAAGCCATACATAGGTGACAAACAAGGTAACGGGCCGTCTAATAGTAAGCGACAACCGTCAACTATGGATACCTGTTACGCCAAGGGCATCACAGATACGCTGCCGACTTCTATAGCCTCTATTAACAGCTCCTTTGAAGAAGCCCATGTTATAGTTAGGTACTCGGAAATGCCGCAGGAGGGGGAACTCATTCTAAATTTCGTCTTACGTATTTTACTGCCAGGATGTCCCAGTAAAAGAGGCTTCTATGTAGTATATGAAACAAAATGAAAATATACGTTTAACCTTGAGTTTAAAGTTTAACCACATTAAATAACTTGATTTTCCGCCACTTGATCACATTCAAGAGCACTTATCCACCACTAATGCACATAAACACTCGAAAATACACAAGTTTAGGAAAATAAAACGAGGTGGCATGACGTTTCTGTACGTTGACGCCAAAACTATAAGCAAAATATATAGATAGGTAACTAAATAAAATAATTCATAATCAACCAAACTAAGTCAAGACATTGAAGAGAAGTCCAGGGTATGCACCATTCAAAATTTCAAAGATCTTATAATATATATTATACCCTAAAGGCAACAATGTCCTTGGCACCATTAAAGTGGTGGAGACTTTAATGGAGAAGCAAAGTTTTGGAAACAACACATAGGTCTCGTTTCATCTCACTCGATGTTTATCTATAATCCACCTCTCACTACCAGATAACACTCGTAGCCCTCACCACACTGTAACACAAAGATAATTCATTATGACCATAACACATAAATAGTAAAATTTTAACTAACTTCTAGGAAACAGCCTAAATTGGCGCTGGCGCCAAAACGCTCTGTGCGTGACAGATCATAGTTTTTTTATTTAGTTTGGCTTTGCAAGTTCTGCGCATAGAATTGTGATTGTGTGCAGACTGCACAGCATGGTCTGAATGGAGATGGTACCAGATTTGTGGCATGGAGTCACATCTTTGATTAACTTTTATGCATGGATGTAATAAAACATAATGGATGTTTTTCTGAGATTCACATTGATAATTTTTTTATGTTTTTTTTTACGATATGATGGCTGACATTTTTGTAAGAAAATACTAAAGATCTAATAATTATATACCTACCCTTTAAAATACCTACGATAATAATAGATAATAGTAAATCTTCAGGTAGGTAGGTACCTAAATAGAGAGGTATGCGTCTACGTACGTCTACTTCCAGATAGAGCCTTCTACGTCTTCAATGAATCCTCTCTATCCTAATTAACATGTTGCTCTAGTTTTTACGTCTTTTTGTCCCATGTTTGTAATTTCTGGGGTGAACAAAGAGTTTATCTACTTATATAACTACTACCCCTATATAGCGATTAACTAGCACGTATGCCGTCTGTGTATAACGCCTGGCATAAACATAGCTCCGTGTTCTGACACGAGGAAAGAAAAAGAATTGGGATTTATAGTCTTGTATTTTATTGGTAAAAATTAAGTATTGTAGGTACTTATTTAAATATTGTGATAACTTAACAAGTTATTACTACTTACCTTAAGCTACCTACGATCAAATAATCGAAGGTATCAAGGTACCTACTTCGTAATCTGCATTGGGGTGCAGCCGGATTATGTGAATTTACACCCACTCCAACCCTTCAATGGTTAGCTTCTGTGCCCGACGGAGGGCACCGGGATATCCCTAAAGGAACGCAGTGGTGCGCGGTGGCCCCCTAGCATGTTTACCTGAGGCAACATTTCTGAGATACTCTTCCCTCCTCCCTCTATATAACAACGCGGGTTAGGTACTGTATGCAAGCAAAACCCCCGAGTATTCACGTGCGTAAAATACGTATAAATTCGTCTAGAGTTCAATACGTAGATACCTTTATGCTTTATGCACACTTGTATTCTTATTTCGCCCACTGATCACTAAATCTGACCACACATGGGCCCAAAGGCTCGTTTTTAGTCGAGATACCTATCTACGTTGCCGCATTCTAAGAGCCCGGGGCCTTAACGCCTGACGGAAAGCATCGCCATTTTATTCTAAAATAAACCAAATACAAGCTAACATTATAAACACAATTAGACTGCCCATATAAGTACTGTTAAAGGTCGAATGACAACCCAAATGCTCAAGCCCACTACCAGTTGGCAGCGTACCCAGCATGTTGGCGACGTTACCACGCTGAATGGCAATAGGTAGTACTTATTCGTAGAGCCAGAAACGCCAGCAATCTAAAATGCCATTAGATCCAGATACTCGTGGGTACTAGGTACTAACATTGACTAAGCATTACTAATTGAAGTTCGTCGAAAACAACCACACAAAACTCTTCTTCTGCCTTCTTGGACACAACGCCGAACGCGAGCGCACTTCCTGCGTAGGAGCAGGGATCGGGGATCGGCCGTTCGTAACTTCGTATAGCATCATTAGCATCAGTAACAATTCTCGCGTCGACCGAAGCACCCGTGTCGTTTCCTACGCGGTGCTACCGCGCATTCTTACCACAGCCAACGAATTTCCAACCAAAACGCAGTGCTCGAACAATTTCATGGATTCAACCAAAGTTGAGTGGATTTTAAAAAGAACTTCGAATACAAATGTGATATGAGTGAAAGTGCCTTTCTAATACCTTATTGAGATGAGGTCCTCAGTGAACACTTAGCCTACATGATTTCAAGCAGTAAGGTAAATAATGCATTTCTAAGAGGGAACTGTACTCTGCAATCATTATTCACACAACAAAATATTATGCTAATTAGAGGCTAACAAAATTTTGAGTTGACAAAAAAACAGGCATAGGATAATGCAGGAATCGCAGTATCACCATTTAGTATTCAAATCCTTCATAGACATAAGCCAGTGTGTTACTTGCTGATACATACATAATACCTAGCTATGTTTTTAATTTTTGTATTAGGTAACGTCCTAACGTCTTATCTTATAAAATATTCCACAAGCAACGGCCGCGGTTTGGCGCGCTTTCCTTCAGGAACCGTAAATTTTCGGGGTAGGGTAACCTACCTACTACCTCCGCAACATAATTATTCGCATTCATAATAAGTATTAATAGCTGGGCCCCGCGGTTTCACCCACTGTCTGTGGTGTCGTAGCTCCCAAATGGCTGAACCGATTTTGATATAGTTATACCTAGGTAGTTTTGTTTTGTTGAAATGTGACTTCATTGAGTGTTCTTAGCTATGATCAAGAAAATCTCTTCAGCCGTTTGAAGACTAGGTACCTATCAGCTCTTTTATGAGGTATGTAAAAAAATCAACTTAAACTGGTAGCGGGATAAAATCACGTGTCACTCTCCTGCCCTCCAACTAATAATTGAATTGAATTGAATTTTTATGCAAAAAAATACGTCGTCCCTTTACTAGGTTGCTGCGTGAAAGGAACAAACAAACTTTCGCATTTATAACTTTATCATTAATATTAGAACTTCATCTATACTAATCCAATCCTATTATAAAGAGGAAAGATTTGATTGTTTTTTTGCATTGAATAGGCTCCAAAACTACTAAACCGATTTTAAAAATTCTTCCACTGTTGGGAAGCTACACTATCCCTGGGTGACATAGGCTATAGTATATTTTCTAAAAAAATAGGGATCTTTACTAAAACTCCAATAATACCCGTGCGAAGCCGGGGCGGATCGCTAGTATTTAATAAACCAATTGTTGTGAACCGCGTTATTGCTATTGCAATAGATCTGCATTAGATTCCCAATGAAATGAATGAAATGAAAATCCATGAAAAAATACACAAAACTTAAAAAATATAACTAAAACTAGCCTTGATTGGCAGGTAATGCGAGACATACCCTGGCTGTGTGTCGCCATCGCAGTGCTGGCGGCCGGCGCAGGCGCCGAGGAGCTGTGCTCGCGCGGGCACTCCTGGTGGGACCGGCAGCGGGGCGAGTGCATCCCCTGCACCCGCTGCGACCCCGCGCGCCGGCTGGCCGTCCACCTGCCCTGCGAGCTCCACCGCGACACGGTCTGCCAGTCCCTCTACAATGTCCGCATATGGCCATTCAACCAGCCCCCAAGGCAGGACAATGACAGTGTCGAGTACTATGACGACGTGTACTATGATAGTGAAGTGACGGACAGTGATGATGACCAGTGGAACCTGGAGACTTCGAGCCTGACTCTGGCTGCTAGTGGCTGTGTAGTGTTCTTTGCCGTAGTGCTAGTGCTGTCGCTTTATCATGCGAAGCAATGGAAGGTTCTCAAGCAGGCGCTCAAGTCAGGTGAGACAATTTCCCGTCTGCAGCTCTCTCGCTCGCACATTTTCACATTATTGAAGATATAAAATCAATGAGTGTGAATTTCCAAAAAGTAACAAAATCATGTCTTGTGTCTATTATAACTTGCTGCAGAGGGTAAACAGGCCCCTTAAGACGCTCTTTTCCGACTTTTAGCAATTATGGTCATTCTAGTTTAAGTGTGCATACCTCCATGGTTAGCTTAAAATTATAAAAATTGTGTCATAACAAAATTTAATGTTTTATCTAGGAAACCCATGAGACTAAAACACGATTAAGCACATTTCGCTCGATAGAAAATTATTGTTCGCGTTCAAATGTCTCCGTGTTTCACCCAATTTTTACGGTTCCGTACCCAAAGGGTAAAAACGGACCCTATAACTAAGCCTACGATGTCTGTCTGTCTGTCCTAACTTAAAATCTTTCGAACCGTAATATATAATTATACAGCCAGTTGAAATTTTCACATAATAATTATGTAATGTTACGGCGGATTAACTGAGAAATAATAAAAAAGTCAAAACGAAAGGGTGGTCCCCATAAAACAAACGTATTTTTTTAAGTATTTTTGTATTAGCTCTAATGTAAAAATGGTAATACGTCCAAGCGTGAAATTTGGCATGATTATAGTACACACTTTAAAGTATTGTATAACAACAAATAATAAATAAAGTTTATGTTCATTACCAAGTAATAACTCGTAATTTCGTTATTGAATTTTTTGGTGGTACAGAACCTTCAGTGCGCGAGTCCGACTCGCACTTGGCCGTTTATTCACTACCACTAAACCGCTTACAAAAACTGTAAGTGCACCTCACTTACAAATTCGATTATCGGTTCTTCGAGCGATGTGGCTTGCCTATTGCCACTTCAACTTGCAAATTTTAATAGCTATGTCGGTGACATCTAAAAACCCTAAAGTTTTCAATAATAATTTACAATAATAAAACAACTTGTAGGCTGTCATCTAAGAATACTGAAGTTTAAAATAATTATTTCGCATTGTGTAAACAAGTCGTTGCAAACGCAAAAATTACGGTTTATTTGAGAAAACAATCATTTTAGGGTCGCCGTTATCGAAATCGATGAGGAGGACTTAGATTGCATTAATAAAACAACTTGTAAGCCAAAGAAGTTAATGTACATTTAGATCAATGTTGTAAGCTGTCATCTAAGAATCCTGAAGTTTAAAATAAATATTTCGCGTTGTGTAAACAAGTCGTTGTAAACGCATAAATTACGGTTTATTTATTCAGGACGAACGCTCAGATCATGCGACCTCCATGTTGTGGCGTTTTTATTATCCAGACGCTAACGCTGGAAGAATACCAACAGATTAAAGATTAGGGGAATCGTGTGCCGTAGAATTTCTATAAACATCGAGTTGATGGGAAAGTTGAAAAGAGCACCACAGATCAGCAAGATATCGGTCGTGCAAAATGTTTTAGGTTGAAGGTTTTTTTTCTTTTTAGTTGATGAATGAAGGCGTTACTTTGCGGGAAAAAAAAACAACTAGGTAAACAAAAAAAAATATTGGCAAATTGTTGGTTGATTTTTACATTACCTTGTACAATGTACAGCTATTCAACAGTAAAGAACCATATTACTTACATGTGTCAATAAACCGTTTGAAACAGCAAAAATTTGTTTATTGACAAATGTAATTAATAATGTGCATTAGAGATAAATAACTTTACATGATTTTGTAAAGAATAATAATCAATTTGCGCAAACATCATGATCGTTTACAATAATTATCCGACCTAGCTACAAGGACAAGAAAACTGTTTGAAATAGGAATTTCCCGCCATAGGTGAAACGTTTTTCTTCCAAAATATAACCTTAATTGCTTCAAGCGAAGAGTGAATAGAGTCATCAAAGGTAGGCAACGCACGTCCAATGCCCCGGGTATTGTAGGTTTCCATAGGCGACGGTGACTAGGTACTTACCATCAGGTGGACCGTCGCTTGTTTGTCTACTATTATATTAAAAAAAAAGTACCACCTTAAGGTCCGGTTATCCGAGTCGCGTAGGCAACAAAACGCTCTCTCAGCCCAAGTTATAGCGACGATGTATTTTGCCACGCAAGAGTCAGGACGCCTGCGGGGGGAGTGCGTATTCTCACGACCTTTATACGCTTTTAATTTCACTAAAAACAAAAACAATTCACTATCAAAAATCTATCCAAACCAAAATTTTTTGAATAGGATTGCCTTTCAGTTATGCTATTTCCAGGTTGTTACGAGTTTCCATTAGAGCATAAAACGAAAAAAAATAACTCGAATTATCGAAACGAATTAACGAAAACTCGATTTGACTTAGTTTCAGATTTTTTTTGTTCGAGGAAAGTTTATTCTATCGTATTTTGAACCAAATCATAAACTCAAAATGTATCTGTGACATGTATTTTTTTCCAGCTCAAATATTGTAGTTTTACTGAATAAAATTGATTTAAAACCGTTTAATTTGGTATAAGAGGCCGTTAATAGCTGTTGGTCAACAAAATAAACTTTGCTTGCAGGAGCTAACTAACTGGACGAGAAGCATGCCTCAACCACTCGAGTAAACAATGCTAGTTTGTTTGTACATGTGCGCTACTAATTCTGACCCGGGCCGGGGTCGCGGTCTAGCGGACCGCCCGGTAACAATAGCTAACGGTTTTTTGCTGCATTCGACTTTCGAATATTAGAGCTAATCTTCGATGGAGCTAATGCAATAAAATCATATCATATCATTATTATCGTGTGGGAGCGTTAAGGCGAGGTTTTCCCACTTTTAAGCAAGCTTGTGATCTACAGATGACCATTGGTGGAGCATTGGTTTATTGTATTTAGCGGAGCAAAATCATGGCGCTTAGACAGTCGTGCGTTTCGCTAATTCTATTTTTGGGGTTTTCCTCATATTTTTCGAAAAGTATAGCTGTAATGTAAAATGTACCTCACCGGTTTCCTTCATGATTATGAAAGCTATATATCAAGATATTGCAAACATAATTTAATAAATAGGTAATTGAATGAATCCAAAAAAACAGGGATAAAATCACTGCTACTTTGATACATTTTTTTATCGAGCGAAATCTGCTTAATCGTGTTTTAGTCTCATGGGTTTCCTAGATAAAACATTCAATTTTGTTATGACACAATTTTTATAATTTTAAGCTAACCATGGAGGTATGCACACTTAAACTAGAATAACCATAATTGCTAAAAGTCGGAAAAGAGCGTCAGCTACCATAACCCGGTACTATTTTAGAAACGACTTTCCCTCGTGAGCTTTCGACATCTTAAAAGTTGATAAAGTTCAAATAGGTCATAGCTAGAGGTTTGTTTAACACTGCGTCTGGACGACGACGTAGTTTTTGCAGCAATCGATTTTTTATACAGCACTTGAAAATCAGTGTATAAAAAGTTCATAAGTACCTAGTTGATTAAAAATAAAACCGGGCAAGTGCGAATCGGACTCGCGCGCCGAGGGTTCCGTACCACCACAAAATACAATAAAAGGCGACTCAAAAATAATAAAATACGACATTGCGATTCGGTGAAATTAAATGAGGTCATCCAAATAACCCACTTACCGGTTATAACTTGGTAATGAATAGAAATTTGTCACCGACTTGCACTTGGCCATTATTTATTATTTGTTATTAGGTATACTTTAGAGTGCGTAATATAATCATGCCAAGTTTGACCAAGTTTTGCGTATTACCGTTTTTTTTACGTTAGAGTTAATACAAAAATAGGTACGTTAAAAAAATACGTTTGTTGTATGGGGTTTAGTTTTACTTTTAAACTTTTTATTATTTCTTAGGTAATCCGCCGTAACATTACCTATTCTGTTAAACTTCAACTGGCTATCTATTACGGTTCGAAAGATACAGCCGTTTAAAGGTAGGACAGACGGACAGTCAGACATACATACAGAAAGGCAGACATAGTAAGTTTAGTTAGGGTCCCGTTTTTACTCCTTGAGTACGGAACCCTAACAAGTGTTACTTTACGGAAGTCTACAAAACTGTTTCTCTCTAGTGTATTGCCGCGTCTAGTGCGTGTTGTTTTTTTTTTCGACTTTTAGCAGTTTTGGTAATTAGGGTTCCGTACCTCAAAAGGAAAAAAAACGGAACCCTTATAGGATCACTTTGTTGCTGTGTGCATGTCCGTCTGTCAAGACCCTTTTTCTCAGGAACGCGTAAAGATATCAAGATGAAATTTATATCAAACTAGCGACCCGCCCGGCTTCGCACGGGTGTCATTTACGTGCGAAGCTGGGGCGGGTCGCTAGTTATATAATTATATAAACCTTCCTTGAAAATTTATCTAACTGATGGTGAAAAACCGCATCAAAATCCGTTGCGTCGTTTAGGAGGAGTTAGCGGCCATACAGACATACAGACAGACAGACAGACGTGGAAACCGACTTCAATTTATACTATGTAGAGATAGAGATAGAGATACTAAAATCTACAGTTTCTTTCAGCTGTGAAAAAATCAAACTTGTAAGTCTACTCGATCAAAAGATATGACCGTTTAGGTCGTAGGTATATATGTTCGCATATTTTGCGTTTTCACAAAGGAATCAAAACCTATAGAGCACTTCCCGTTGACCTAGAATCATGAAATTTGACAAGAGGCAAGGTCTCACAGCACATAGGCACATAAAGGAATAAATTCGAAAGTCATAAATTTGAAGTTATATCATTTAAAAAATATTGTTTTGCTGTAACAAATACTGTACAAGGTGGTACAAATAGTATATATGTAATTATTACCACCTATAAGGGTAGAAAATTATGGGATAAATCCCGTTTATTGAACTTCCCTTGAAGTAGATTTTTATTGATTTGTAAAAACTTACTCATCATTGAATCCACAGATGTACAAGATCTGACTGCGAAGATGAAACTGATGGAGGCGGGAGGCGAAACTGCGGCAGAGCCGGTCGTTCACACCGACCATCACATCTACTGCAACATTCACGTCGGCAAGGAAGGTTTACTTGGTAAGTCTCATTGTATTCAATTACAATATTCTTATAGTGCTAACAGACGCTCGGACGCGGTTGACGGACCGCCGTCCAACCAACGAGAGAGAAAGAGTGAGAATTTCATATTTCCCTCTCTTTCTCTCACATTGGTCAGACGGCGGTTGAGGTCAGCCGCGTACGAGCGTCTGTTAGCACTATTACACTGTGACCATGTTTATAATTAATGTGCATGGTAATAGTGCAACTGTATTATAACACTCGTCCATCGAGATACAATTCCTACAGAGCCACAATCTCTCAGTGAAGTCAAAAAACATCCGAGCGTCATTGTACGTACAATATTGTATCAATTATATCAGTGGTTCCCAATTAGTTTTTCCTGCGTACCACTTCAAGAAAGACCTCAAACTTGCGTACCCCTCGAGCTCGGATCAAGCACACCAAATGCAGTCCGGTCCAGTGCAGACTCAGATTGTGAGGTCCAGTAAAGTATGAAACGCTGTATGCAGTCAGTTGGACTGCAGACGGACTACAAATGGACTGCATATAATTACGGTGTAACATAGAAATCATAGAATTTTTCTTAGGAGATTGCCGCACGTATCTCATGATGCGACTTCGCGTACACCTAGGGGAACGCATATCACTAATTGAAAACCGCTGAATTATATAGTTCAAAACGCCATATTTACTCCAATTTAGAAGTTGTGTCCAATGCAGTGTTCAGCGTTAGTTGTCCGCTATGTCATCGTAGCTCTGGCATCGCGCGGCGTTGTAGTCGGATCGCGGTTACCTTGTTACTAACCAAAAAGTCTGCAAACATGCGCCACATGTCATTGTAACATGCGCCGAGTTTTGGTTCGGACATTAATTGGCACGATTGTGACTCTATTATGTATTGTATCTCGATGCAGTCGTCATAGTTTATCACATAGAAACGCATTGATTTATATATTTTGTAGTATCAGAGCTCTCATACTCATTAATTGTGATGGATGGGAGAAGCACTGTACTTCGTCATCGCCAAAAAGTATCTGGTTCATTACTCACCCAGTAATACGAGGTAATTTTAGAGTTAAAACAAAGTCTACAAAACCTCTCTTGACATAGAGAAAGTAAAACCGGCATACGATTGCAGACACAATAAAGCTATTTTTGCCGGGAGCCAAGTATAAAAATACAATTCTGAAAAAGGAATGTTTACGTGATCGGTCATACTCTCATTAGCGAGTGGAACAAGTCTGAGCACCCTTGAGTTGGCGCCACCCATGCACCCGGCGAGATGCTGCGAGAATACTATCACTAAAATACATTATGAACTGTCTGTGCGTCGCCAGTGTAGGCGGGAACTTGCTTCGCTTGTGTTGCGCTCAAACCAACTCCGTCTGGCGTGCCGCCGCCGGCCTCTTATTTATTTTTGATCCAATCGTCCTCTAGGTCAGACTGCGGATAAACATTAAACGATAATATCTAAATTGAAGAACGGCAGCCAGATAAGCCAGAACCAACGAGCTTGTGATCCACGTCATAAAAGGGTTTGTATTGACGGATATGATTTCTAAGTATAGCAAATTAATCGATTTATTATGCCACTAATAATACTGTTAGATGATACTTCGATCACTTATTGGTAGGTAGGTACAGTCAGTATAGTATTATGGTCTAATTTGGCTCCATGGACAGATGCATCGCTATCGCAACAATCGAGGCCAAGATGCCATCACGTACGCGTGCCTCGATGTCGAACAAATTTTAATGGTCCTATCGATCATTTATTCTTGTCGATACTTCGACATGGACAACAATGTTGCAAGCAACGCTTTCCAAATTGCAAAACAAGAAACTAAACGGTGCTATGCAAATATAGCGCCTATTTTATCTTCACTAATCTCATTTCACGTAGTTTAACTGTCAACAAATATCTATTATTTACGAGCTCGCTAAAAGCACAAAAGTTTACACTATGTACAAACTCGCTGTGGAATATCTGTCAGCGTTGGAACAAGGAATAAGGCCGGTCGTATGAACTGGATAATCTCGAGCGACTAGGCAGGTAATCGACCCAATGAGGTGGTGAGCAGCGCTGGGCGTAGTGTGGGCACGCACGTATGTTCATTATCGGGCTATTTGTAATGCAAGCCCGTCGTCGAGGACCGCCCGAGCTTCCGGAGGGCTTCACTGGAGCCGCCGGGAAGGTCCCTACTTCCTGCTCGCACCGATTTTTGACAACAATCATTTTTAATTAACAATAAATAGCCACGTCGATTGATGATTTATACGGCTATTGAACCTCGGTGAATTGAACACGTTCCCTGCACTGCGTTGTTATTAGGTATGTGTTTATTAATAATTAGCGCCGCCCCAGCTTCGCACGGGTATAGTTTATAGCCTATGTCACCCGGGGATAGAGTAGCTTCCCGTCAGTGAAAGAATTTTTCAAATCGGTTCGGTAGTTTCGGAGCCTATTCAATGCAAACAAACAAACAAACAATCAAATCTTTCCTCTTTATAATATTTACTAATTAATTATTAATAATGAGAGATTTTTTTTAAAAACATACAGCCTAATTAATAAATTCCTTATTTTTGAAGTCGGTTAAAAAGTAGGCTAAAATAATTACCAATTTAAAAAACCCACTATTATTTGTAAAAATACGCAATTTAGTTTACTTGGGTCACTTGGATGATTTTTTTGTTAGCTATTTCGATTTAAAAACCAAGCTACTGAACCGATTTAGATAACATTTATCTGGGACCAATCTGAAAGTATTACTTTTAAAGTTTATTTTTCCACGTCGGTTTATAAACAACGGAGTTCTGAGGTAACAGACATTTAAAATAAATATAATCTGAATTGAGAACCCACTCTATTTTGAAGTCGGCAAAAAAAGTTCTTTTGTCAGTGAGAAATCCCCTAAAAACACGTCTCGACTAAATAAAGTAAACTCTTGAGCTAAGACGGTTTGTACTTTGAACCCTTTTGAACCCAAAAACTTATTATTCAGTTGCAGCACGCGTGGGATAAGACTCGGTAGTTTTCCAGTTAAAAATCAATGTTAAGCAGTAAGCAGGACTACATTTTACAAGTCCATAAGAAATTTTATGGTCTTCGGTCGAGACACGCGGTCATGCGCATAGCCCGCGGCATTTCATGAAAAACAATAAATATAAACTAACAATATTTAAACGAACTTTTTTAACGAATTCTTTTTTACTCGATCGTATCGAGCCCCAAGATACAGACCTTGTGCCTAGTTGGTGGTTCACCGCCAAACTGTTTTAGATATATTACGTACGTACGGAATCGCCAACTTAAATATTATTTTTAGTAAATTATAATTATCTATTATTTATTAGGTAATCATGTCAATCATCATCATCATCAAATTATCATAACACCGGCATGCACTCACGATTATATTTTTAAATTAGACGAAGATCGTCTCGACCATGAAAAACATAAGCAAGTGCAAGCCGGTGTTATAATAATTTATAATGAATCCTCACGCGAGTTTTGATAAAATCATCATCATCAGCCAGAAGAAGTCCACTGCTGAACATAGGCCTCCCCCTTTAACCTCCACACTGAACGACAGGCTGCCTTTTGCATCCACTGGATGCCCGCGACTCTCACAATGTCGTCGGTCCATCTAGTGGGAGGCCTCCCTACGCTGCGTCTTCCGGTTCGTGGTCTCCACTCCAGAACCTTTCTTCCCCATCGGTTATCGGTTCTTCGAGCGATGTGGCCTGCCCATTGCCACTTCAACTTGCAAATTTTAACAGCTATGTCGGTGACTCTGGTTCTTTGGCGAATATCCACGTACCTAACAAAGAACCAGTGTCAATCATCAAGGTATCATAATTATGTGTTAGAATCCTTTATCCCGTGTTGGATAGCGATGGTGGCCGAGCGGTAGCATGTGCGCTTTATAATCTGACGGTACCCGATTCAATCCTCGGCCCTGCACCACCAGGGCCCTGACTTATTTTGCTAAAATATATTATGTGCAGTTTCGATGCCATCGCTCAAAAACGGTGAAAGAAAAAACATCGCGAGGGAACAGGTATTTCCAAGAACCTCAAAAGTTCAAAGACATGACATTCACCAACATGCACGTGGATTAGGGCCCATCCTCTCTCTAAGAGAAGGACTGCTGGGACAGGTCCCAGCAGTGGGAACATGATAGGCTGATAGTGATGGTGATGAATGATGATCCCGTTTTTAACGACGTCAGGATAGTCTAGTAATAATAGCACGCAATAATATATTCCGTGCTTCACGTAAGTTGTCTTGTTTTATATGACGAAGTACCCAAGTTGTCAATTCATTATGAATAGAAAATATCACAGATTAATAACCTCCCGTTGATGTAACCCTTCCGTGTCGTGTCACGCTGGGAAAGTCGTGATCACGCATTTGATGCAACACTTTTGATGTCAATAATAAATTCAAATGAACACTGGACTGGACTCCGATTCTTTGGTTTATGGCTTATGGTAAGAGTAGGTTTTATTTTTTTGCAATTCCCTCTCGTTTCTATTTATAACAGACCCCAACGTTTTAAAACGAGCGTTCTAATATTTTTTTGTACTTTCCGCTGCTTAGTTTTCAGACGGAAGATAGAAAAAAAAAATAGGAACTCATAGACGAGGAATGTTATAAAAACTATGTTATAATTAAATGCGGATATGGAGTTGAAACGTGCGTCACTGCCGCGGCCGCCCCATTTCTCTAGCCTGCAGGAAGCCACGAGCTTTCGACCCATGTTCGCGAGTCAATAATAGAATCCATTCGAACTGTTTGGTTTATCGATCATAAACATAAGAGCGATCAATGACGTCCGTCGATGTTTGAGAATTGTATATTTCGGACAGGGGCTAATAATATCTTCCTTTTGCATTCGGTTCCACGGATTGGAAAAAGCCCGGAGCTCCAACCTCACAAAATTACATGTTCCAAGAAAACGAATCGCTTGCTATTTTTTTTTGAGCTGCATACGTATTCGATTATGAGATTTCGAGCAGGGCATCGTGATTTTGCCCACAGAAGAGAAAAAAAAATCGTTCTCTTTTCTGTGGTTTTGACCGTTATCCTACAGGATATCCGTGTTTTTACGGGATAAAAAGCATGTGTTAATCCGGAGTATTAAGCTACCACCATACCATAATATTTAATCAAACGCGGACAGATGTACACACTCACATACAAACTTTCGCATTTATAATATTAGTAGGATTTAACATTCAATCTACATTATACAGAATGTCTTTTAGACGACGGACATATTCGAGAATATTATTGTACTCATCATTATAAACAACTTTTATATTACGAACAAAAATAAATCGCAAAAAAAAACAGCTGCTCCATACAATTCATCGAGGGTTAATGATATTTCACGCTTTTTTTTCTTTTTTTACGCGATGGTAGAGTTGGTCCCAACCCAATGTAAAAGTTGTTTATAATGATGTGTATACATTGTGATATCCTTGAATATGTCCGTCGTCTAGAGATACCCGGTATACCTTTACATGTCTACAATATTAAATTACCTATTTATATAAAAGTAAGTAGGTACAAAAGTTAAGCGGTTAGCCAAGTTATTAATATATATCACAATTTACACCAAGGACATAGACTTGTGGTGTAGGTATTCTGCTTATAATATAATCTGGTGCCGGCATTCGCAAATTTTCCCTTACAGCCATCACGATTGCACTGCCGGATTAAGACTACTTGATGCCCTAAGCAATCCACGCCTGTAGCCCTTTCTATCCATTAGTAAACTAGTTTAGGCTTAGTATCAAAAATACAAAGACAACGCTAATCGCGGCAACATTCAACCGCTCCCGACTCAATATTTAGAACAATTTCACCAAAGTTATTTGATTATTTACGGGATATTTACCGTGGTAAGATTGTGGAATGAAAAATAGGTAAATAACCCGTAAATAATCATATTACTGTAGTGAACAACCGTGATATTTTAAAACAGTTTCACCAGGTTCTGTGTATAATTTTTCGAAGGTGCTAGTAAATATTTTTTCGGTGGTGTTTATGGCGCTCTCCGCGACCGTGATGCCCTAAGCCAGGGGTTCCCAAACTTATTTTGTCTACTGCCCACTTTGAGAGTTTATTATTTTTTAGCGCCCCTTTTTTTCGCCCACTTTGGGAAAGGCTGCCCTAAGCGGAAATTGCAATCGTGACGATTGCTATTTCCGACTACCCGTAGTACCTGGTAGTATTTATTTGCATCTAATACGATACCTAACAAGATAACCGCATGGGAACAGAACACTGACAGACAGTATCGCGTCTGTGCGCGGAATTGCAAATCACGGAGTGAATTTCCTTTCCTTTTGGGGCTCCGGAAGTTGCTTCGATGGTTCTTTATGGCCATTCGGTGCTACTTTAGCATGCAAAGCTGCCGCGATGTCAATAACACTCGGGTATTAAAATTACATCTAGTTTTACAGTTTTTATATGACGGTAAAGTTATGCTAGATTTAGTTAAGTTAAGTTGCCAGTAACCATAATAAAATATGTATCGTGACTGTAAGGGCGGTTTATATAAATTAGGTGCTTTACTTTTACCAGACATTAGACTAGACTTTATCACTGCATACGCGACTGGTTTTTCCCAGTACGATCGTAAAGATTCAACATATAGATTATGAAATCTTAAAATCTCTAGAGCATTTATTCATCATCATAGGTCCTTTTTTTCTTCAAAATTATACGATTCATACAGAGTAATACGTAAAATATGATTTCCGAACCGGACGCAATCATCACAGGCCGGTGGACTCCTCCGGGTGGAGACAACAGGATCGTAAACATAGATTGCAATGACGACCTTTAGCACGACGTCTCTAATTCTCTCAGACATTGCTGTGAGCATACCTTACTTATCCTTACTAATATTATAAAAGCGAAACTAACTCTGTCTCTCTCTGTTTGTTTGTTCGCATTTCACGACTAAGCGGCTAAACCAACGGGAGAGAAAGAGTGAGAATATCATTTTGCCCTCTCTTTCTCTCCCATTGGTCAGACGGCGGTTAAATTTTCCCTACAATCACAACTGTTTAATTTACTTTAAAATAATTACCCTTCGACAATTTAGAAGTAGGTAGGTTAGAATCTACTTCCAAGATTTATTTATACAATACCTAACGAGTGAAGTTAATCACTAGCCTATTTGACCTACTAAGCTGAAATTTCGCAGGGCTGGGGAGTTAGAGGTCCGCAAATATTTTTTGCGAAAGGGCCGAATAAGCGGTGCAAATGAGGGTTCAACGTTTACATAAAAGTCTACGCGTATGTCCTAGGCAACAGCGAATATATTGTACTAATAATAAACTGCGTCGTAATAAAACTGCGCATTATTTTCTAGCCACGCTAATTCTATGACCTATCCATTCGTGACGTCCTCTGGGTTGATGCATAGTCCTCGGTCCGCTAATGTATTTCGATCTTCTCGTTATTGCGCACGCGCGTGATTCGCGTACCGATTGCATTGAATGCATTAGTAGGTGCACCTGCAGGAATAGATAAAGGGGCATTGTCATAATCTAATGCTTATTTAGAACTAGCTGATGCCCTACGGCTGCGGGCTCGAAACAGCGCAGTGCGGAAAATCACGCGAACGGCTGAAATACGGTTTGCGGTCGCGCAAATTTTCGTGATAAGGCCCTTGAGCTCTATGCTACCTAAAGCAGAACTCTTGCTTTACTCGCACAAAGTCGACTAAAGAGTCGACTTTAGCACCCAGGCGATATCACCCAGGTGCTTAAAGTGGAATAGACCTTTTTTTTAAATAAAAAGTACCTATCCTATTTCTCTCCCCATGTATACTTCCTTGTTAAATTGTATCAAAATCGTTTCAGTTGTTCCCACTATATCCATTCGTTGATTTGCTCTGACAGCTGCAATATCATTATAAAAAACTCAATAAAAATGTCACTGAAGTATATCGGGTACATGCTAGTCTTACAGTGCTAAATAGACGTGTGGGTTTGGTTGACCCCAACCGCCGTTTGACCAACGGGAGAGAAGAGAGGGAAATATGTTTTTCTCACTCTTTCATAGACATAGACTTGTAATTATATATTTAATAGCCGACTTTCACCTAAACTTACAACACCTTTTTGAACCCTTTAATTCGACCCTTTCGCAAAATATTTTTTAATGAACATCTATACCTATACAAAATAATATTATTTTACAAATTTGCTATACAATAGTATTACGCGCTATCTTAATATCGAAAAAGTCACTATATTCATAAAAAGCTTGCGTAATAAGCCACTTATTTAAATTGTTATTGAAAGATGCAAAGCTCGGAGCAGCAATGACCGTTTGTGGAAGTCTGTTGTAAATATCAGGTCCCATTACGTGGACCATTTTAGACGATTTGACTAACGACCGTTTTACGGTAACTACCCCGTTGGTCAGACGGCGGTCCGTCAACCAAATCCACATGTCTGAAACCTAGCGATAATGATCGGAATTCGTGGTTTTCAACGTTTTGTAATGTTATGCAGCTGTCAGAGCAAATGAATGCTTGGACCGAGTTTAACACCTTAATTGTGTGCAAAATATCAACATTGAGAGATGGCTAAATGAATAAAAGTAAAACTCAAAAACGCACCAAATATAGGTTTAACTGCATGTGACTCCTTTCATTCTACGTTCAGTTCAGCCCTTATCGTTCCTTAAATACATCATCGCGTACGACAGTCCCGTGCAGCGAATGATTTACTATATTTATGCATCATGCAAATAAGATAAATCTCTCGTTTCGCTCCCCAGACTCTCTGGGAAGATTGGCAAATGTTTGAGGCTTCTTCAGACTACACTACAATTCACTAATCTGATCGAAGCTTTATACGGCCGTGTCAGTAAGTTACCGACATAGCTCAAAGGAGTAAAGTAAGCTGAAGTGGCATGCAGTGGGCCGGCCACATTGCCCGAAGAACCGATAACCGATGGGGTAGACAAGTTCTGGAGTGGAGAGTGGAGACTACGTTTAGGCAAACGTAGTGTAGGACACCCTGTAGCCAGGTGGAGTGACTACCTGCGTAAACTGCCAACCGAGCTCAGTGGTGTGCATTAGGAGAGGCCTATGTCCAGCAGTGGACAGTGACGAAAGCTTTATAGATTTCCGCCGTGTACCCTCGCCTGTCGCGCGATATACAACGTGATTATCATAAGGTGCAAACCGGAACCCTATTGAACTCTATGAACTTCTATGGAAGTCTGAAATTGGGAAGGTTATGTTTCCGTTGAATGATGTCACTGCACTGACTCCAATGAATGAAAAGATAATTTTTTTTAGGGTTCGAGTCATAGTAAAAGTTTTTAATCATATTATTAATATTAAACCTGTGAAACTGTGTTTTTTGTTCCTCTTTCACGCAGAAACAGATCCAGACTAGTAGGAAGGCTGGAGACAGATTATGATTTTTTAACCCGAAAAAAAATATATGGTTCTCAAGGGAATGTAAACGCGGGTGAAACAGTAAATAATAATGATGATTACAAAAATGACTATTTTCGGGTTAGCATACCCTTTCTGACTAGCCCTGTATTATAGCGTAGTCTGAAGAGGTATTGAAGGTTAAATCTGAAAACGGAATATCTGCTAGTGTACGGTTACTGGTTTCCTGGAAGCAAGCTACCAGACTCCGCGTTCGGAACGATCTCGCGCGTGTTTAATTGTTTATGTTCAAACAACTGAAAACATACCAAAATTGTACTTGTTTATACGTGGAAATGTACGTGGTCTAACTTCGTACTGGTACTGTGAAAATAAAGATTCCGATATTTTCTGAAATAGATACGCTATGTTGTCACTGTTTTGTTTATACTATACGGGAAATTACGTAATATTAATATGAAGTCGTTTAATTTCTATATTTCTTCTCTACATAGTATGTATATCTCTACATAGTATAAATTGAAGTCGCTTTCCGCGTCTGTATGTCTGTATGGCCGCTAACTCCTCCTAAACCACGCAACGGATTTTGATGCGGTTTTCACCATCAGTTATATACATTTTCACGGAAGGTATATATATATATATATATATATATAACTAGCGACCCGCCCCGGCTTCGCATGTAAATTACACCCGTCCAAAGCCGGGCGTGTGGGTCGCTAGTAGGTATATGTGTATATATAAGGAAAAACGGAACATTTCGTTATTAAATCAAGAACTAAGTTGTCTGATCAATCTAATTCTAATTCAAAGTGGGGGTTATAAGACCTGCACTGACATCCTGCTTGGGGTGTATTGTGCCCCTGCCAGCCTACACAAACCAGCCGAGCTCCCTAAAATAACGAAGCACGGCTTTGGGTCGCTGACTAAGCTGCTCTACCCCTATTTCGGCTGTTGTGTGATCAATCTTTGCACGCAATTTTTCAAAGCTTACTTTATTAGGTAACCAAAATAAATAAAATATACACTAGGTCGGTTTTTTTAAGTTAAAATACCAAGATGTGTTTGAAAGGGGTAGCCAGAGAGACCCAGTTGGATTAAATCATTTATTCAACCCAAGAGCCCACATTTCACCTATGTAAGAGTAATTTAAGAACCACAAAGTAAAAAAATAAAATACTTATATTGTACCTAACCTAACTGAAACAGAGTTCGTCTTACCAAGTGGAAAATTTAATTTTCGCAAATTTAATGTCAGGTAGCCAAGAATAATAACTACAGCTGGCAATTTTGAATTCCATGCGCACGCTCACGCCGCCGTAAACTCAAATATGGCGGCTACAAACCGCAATTAGCATCGCCTACATACAGATGAACTTTTTATAGCGCAAATGGACGGTTACGTAACAATTGCAATTTAAATTTCGAACTATCATTGTTATTAAGAGTAGTTGCGCTCTGCGATTTTGTCCGATTTTTAGGGTTCCGTACCTCAAAAGGAAAAAACGGAACCCTTATAGGATCACTTCGTTGTCAGTCTGTCCGTCTGTCAAGACCCTTTTTCTCAGGAACGCGTAAAGATATCAAGTTGAAATTTATAACATACTAGCGGTCCGCCCCAGCTTCGCCCAGCTTTATATATTATAAACTATGTCACCCGGGGATAGTGTAGCTTGCCGTCAGTGAAAGATTTTTTCAAATCGGTTCAGTAGTTTCGGAGCCTATTCAATGCAAACAAACAAACAAACAATCAAATCTTTCCTCTTTATAATATTAGTATAAATACTCAAATCTACGGTTTCTTTTAGCTGTGAAAAAATCAAACTTTTAAATTTACTCGATCAAAAGATATGACCGTTTATGTCGCATATTTTGCGATTTTACTAGGGAATTAAAACCTATAGGGTACTTTCCCTTGACCTAGAATCATGAAATTTGGCAAGGGGCAAGGTCTTACAGCATAAAGGAATAAATCCGTAAGTCATAAATAATTGATTCGCTATTACAAACTTACATTTTGTATTTGGAACGTATCGAAGAACCTTATTGTCCACCACAAAGTTAAGTTTTTCTTTCAATATTTCAACTTTTTGTTGTATTTTTTGTTTGGACTCGCGCTGTGAGGGTTTCTTCCAACGGAACCCTCAGAGCGCGAGTACTACTCGTACTTGTCCGGTTTTTTATCGCGTAGCTCACTTTTTTTAAGCGTCTAGACTACGGACAATTGTTAGATTTGTTAAAAATATCAGGCTTAGTACAATATAACTAAATAGAGAAAAGTATCCAACAAGTCTTTAATGTCTTTATGTTGTACTAGCGCCAAATTTTTTACCGACTTTAGGAGGTTCTCAATTCGATATTTTTTTGATGTATGCAGTACAGAGAAAACTCTCTAGGTGATCCCACAAAAATATCATTCACTTTGCTTTAGTCGTCTTTTAACCAGCTCAAATAATACTTATAATTTTGTTCGACCGCCTGTTGATTTGGCAATATCAATAATTTTATTTAAGGCCTTTTAATTTTAAATTTTCGTAAATTATTGATAATTATTACAGTTTAGTTAACGACATGATTTTAAACCTTGATTATAATATATGCAATTAAGAACGAAAGAGTGGTCTCTCCTAACACAGGTTATGACACCGCTTTATGGTTGATATTCCGAGAACCCGTACGAAGCGCTTTGATTCCACATTTATTATGCGAACTGCTAGTCTGTGGAATTCGCTGCCTGAGTGGGTGTTCCCCGATAGTTACAATCTGGTTGTCTTCAAGTCGAGAGTGAATAGGTTTCTTCTAGGCAAGCGTGCTCCATCGTAGGCCGCATCATCGCTTAACATCAGGCTAGTTGGCGGCCAAGCGCAAGCCTATCTATGATAAAAATAAATAAAAAAAAGGTTGTCAAAACTTAACAGGAGAGGCCAAACACCTGTAAATTATAAAAATCAGGCAATTTATTTCATTATTTTTTAAAATAGTACTTAGTACCAACGTACCAAGCGTATAACATAATGAATAAGTATAGGTACTTTTTGTTTTATTTCAAAACTGATTAAAATAGTGCTGAGTTGTCACTTTTAATCGGTTCAGACGGAAGAAGAAAGAAATATAGTTCCTTTCGTATTTCTTATTAAATTTACCCTATTTGTGTTATGCTCATTGTTAGATAGATTTAAACATCAAAAGGGTGGTCCAAACGACCCAAAGACGATGCGCAACGACCGCGCTTCAACAAAGGCGTCGAGCGACTGACTTCACACTGGTGCGCGGTATACTTATTAGCACCACCGATTTATGGTACCATTAGAATAGTTCATTCGACTTGCCAATACTATAACTATGTCAATGTAGTCCGATTATAATGGACGTTTTTTATTGTTACAGGGCCGAACTCGGGCAAGAAAGGACTGGGGAACGTGTACACGCAAGAAAAACATCCTACTTGAAACTACCAGCCGACTCTGAAGTACAAAACTATGACACATTAGCTGACCTCGCACTTATGAAATAGTTAATAAGGAAAATATATTTTCATTAAACAAATCGAAAAATTTTACGTTCGTGTTTATGTACTTATACCGGCAACTTTCCATGTAATAAGATTATATTTTTAGAAACCGCACCAAATGAAGAGTAAGTTTTATGTTTTAAGTATGTCTGAAATATTTATCTTAGAAAAAATGTGGTAAAAAAAAGTAGTGTGCAATATAAGAACGTAGTTTTTGTCCCGAATAAATGGAAAACATCAGCTGTTAGTTCTCCATAAAGAGCAATGTATACCAGCCTTCCATGTAAAAAATATTTCTAGAATCTCTCCATAAACACATTACATTTCAGAATTTAATGCGCGCTTACAGTACGACAAATTTATCTGTGCAGTTGAATGAGGGAGCAACCATCCTATTTCCTGAATGAAACTATGTAAAAAATGAAGTTGGTAATTTGGTCAACTCTACAGATAATTTGGTCGGTCTGTACATTCTGGGGCGAACGAGTGACGCGCGGGCGTTCTCCAAATAGATTTGACCGTAGCTCGTCTAGCACGTATATTATAAAGAGGCGAATGCATACAGAACCCTATTTTAAAAACTTTAAGATTCATATTGTAATGGTCGACGGACATCGGCAGGAAGGAAACGATTCTTTACCGTCAACATCTACTCTCGCACCTGGTTAGCTGAAATACCAGCTTTAAAGACTTGCATAGAGAACATATTTCCTAGAACATAGGTACTAATACGTACAACAGATACCTAGAAAATTACCAACCATCTGTTACTTCTACATTATTTTCAGCTACAATTAGTCGCTTCTTATGCGTGATCGCTCGATAGGCTCTTCGACCAAAATAAAAATTATGGACGGGCCCGTCCATAAATTTTATTTTGGTCGAACCATTAAACTTACTTAGTAAAAACGAGTCAAAACCGTAGGACATATACTTTAACACTTAATTATAACCATGTACAGTACATTTGTCACAAAAAATAGATAGCTGTTTTTGTTGTGAAAAAAACACTTAGAGAAAGCACACGAAGGCATAATTTTATCAGATGTTTCGTTATCATGTAACAATAGTTTCGTGTTGCACTTCCTACGGCTAGAGACCGACTGAAACGAAGTGAGAGCTGGCGCTAATTATGTAATCTTCAAAAATGCGCTTCTTCTGGGCCCGTCCATTAATTTTATTTTGGTCGAAGGCTAAGCTCATGTTTTTTGTCTTGTTTTCACGCGTGGCACATCTCGTCAACTGTTAGTTAACAGACCATTAGGTAAATATTGATTAGGTTATCGAGAGGTAAAACATAAGAAGGCCAAGTTTGCTTGCTTGCTTTGTTTTGACCCAAGGCTTCTATAGATTTTGCCTCTAGTCCCAAAACCATGGAGGTATTTACTACAAATACGAAGCAAGCTATTAACTTTTTTTTCGTCGCACGTCTTGTGCCTTAGCCATTGTCAAGTATTGAAACAATGAACAACTGACTAAATTCTGATAAAAACTCTTTCATTTTCCAAACTCTTGTTTTGTAAGATATCGTCAAACAAGTCATAGTCAAGTCACGGTCAAATCGAAATCATGTCCTAGTAAAGTGGTGGTTTCACTAGCCGACACCTATGGAGTTTTGGAAACATGAAAGGTCCATGTTTTGCCTCACTTGCCTACACTCGAGCATGTTCACAAACACTTAATAAATGAATAATACACCATTTATTTACACATAAACACTCGAAAACACACAAGTTTAGACTTCGACCAAAATTAAAAATAATGGACGGGCCCTGAAGAAGCGCATTTTTGAATATAAAAAATGAGCGCCGGCGTTCTCTTTGTTTTAGTCGGTATCTAGCCGTAGGTATCAAGTTCAATGGTTATGGCCCGTCCTTTCATTTTATTTTGGTCGAAGAGTTTAGGAACATAATATGAGCAGACATATTTTTTTCATGTTGGCGCCAAAAATTCCGTTTGTAACTTTGTATGTGTGCGTTTTTGTTTCCACTGAACTCCTTTCGTGTCGGAGTGGATTTAGATACCAGTATAAATATATATTTTTTAACGGCTGAACAGATTTTTTTATCATAGCTATCGATCAAGTCGACTATTAAAAAAAAACTAAATCAAAATCGGTTCAGCCGTTTGGGAGCTACAATGCCACCGGCAGACACACCGGTATACACACGAAACTTATAGCACCCCTGTGTATACGTCGTGGAACAAAAAGCGTTTATTCTGTGAAACCTGTCCGCTATGTCCTCGTAGCTCTGGCATCGCGCGGCGGCGTTGTAGTCGAATCGCGGTTAGCTTGTAACTAACCAAAAGTCTGCGCAATTCGTAGCGTGCGTGCAGTTTTGGTTCAGACATTTTTTGGCATGATTGGAACTCTATATGTATAGTATCCCGATAAACTTAACCCATGAATTCGATACGTATTTACGCACGTACATATTCGTGCGTGTATGACAGAGGTTGAAATCACAAGGCGCAGATAGTAATGTGTAAGGACCGAACTAAAGTCAAGCTACTCAACAGAAGGTAAAGTATATAAACTATCACGGTTGTTCACTGCAGTTACACGATTATTTACGGGATATAACTAGCTGTAAACTTTTTTTGCCAACTACCCGCATTATTCAGTCTGCCCGTGAACATTGTGCATGTAACTGCACCGAAATATCGGGAGCTCCATCCACAACCTTATCAAAGTAAATATCCCGTAAATAATCGCTTATCTGGTCTATCAGCGACTCAGCGTCATTATATTAAAATGAAATGCTCGAGATATTATATCAATATTATATTACCGTCGTTTACCTCGCCTTGCAAACATGGAGGAAAATAATTATCAATTATTTATTAAGTATATTAAAATTACATTATAAACTACTTAGCAACATTAAAAACATACCTTATATCTCAAAAAATAATTTACTAACAAACTTTGAATGCTGTAATGAACATAAAACATTCACTGCACTGTTTCAACAAAGACTTCCCATAGTGTTCATGTAAGATATTTTTTTCAATCTATTAGAGGTAGATTTATTTCGTAAATGCCCTAATTTATATATCACTATTTTATTACTAAAAATATTTAGAATCGCGCTAATGGTCCCAAAATTATATCTACTTATAATAAACCTTACGAAAATAGTTTATTGAAATTTGAAAGCGGTCGCCGAAAATTATGAAAATGTTCTAAAGATATGAACACAGAGAGGGTCTAAATATAAAATAAAATACAAAGTATAATACTTAATTGGTTACGTTATTATTTGTACACAGTTCAGCAAGATAATGCTTGGTCGACCACTATAAGTAGAAATATTGTAGAGTAACCTAACAAACACGGCTGCGACTTTCTTGAGAGTGAAAATGTCGAGAAAAGTAAAATGAGCAAGTTAGACCGTTTGTACAACAAGGCGACCAAAATCGTTTAAGAGCGCGACGCGGCGCTACTTTAGTCACTGAATACCCGACGCATTGAGCACGAGCTATCTTATTATTGTATTCGAAGGTAACAACCGTGTTTACAAGCGATATAAAACAACAAACAGAAGTTGGTGTTATGTTATTTCCGAGGGAAACTGTTACATCTAAAATTAGCATAACAAATCACTTACTTCTGAAAATGTTTAATATCAATTTGCTGAAAATGTTTAATATCAATACGTATTTTGACATATAAATGCTACAACTGTGTATTTTAGTTATTCTAGTGAAATTCGTTGTATTGAACATTCGTTATTTTTAAAATATGTGGCACTTTACATTATGTTTATCAGCCTTTTAAAACCCTTTGCCCATGCGCTCGCTAATCACATGGTTTTTAAAATTAAAAACTTGAATATTCGAATTTAGGAAACCGTCCGCCGCTGTCACGAAAATTGAAGATGTACGTCAACATTATTACATCTTTATGTAATATTTAAACTTTATAAGACAACAATTTTTTTTATTGTTAAGGGCAATTTCGTTTTCACTGTTTTCACTTTGCTCGTTCAATTTACTAATCAAGCCCATATTAAATTACGGCAGAAAGCACACTTTGATTTGAGGTTAGGGCTACGTTCAGGAGATGACTAGTTTTTGTTGTTGTTCGCACTCGCCTTAATGTAAGGAACGACCAAGTTGTTTTCTAACATCATAATTTAGTATTGCTGCTGCTTTTAGAGCATATTTGTGGGCATATTTTCACAAAAATAAACATTGTTTTATAAACGTCTACAAAATCCTTGCATTTGAAGGTCTATCTACGTGACATTGGCGGAGTTGTAAGGCATCTTCACAAAAGCCACAAACTAAGAGTTGAAGTTGTCAAACGTCACAAGTGTCAAAACTTTACATACAAAAATGACATTTAAACATCAGTGTTTTTTAACTGATTCCGACGGTTGTGTAGTTGCAACCAAGGTGAAAAATGCTCGGAATTGCCCAGTTGCTTTAAATTTAATAATAGGCTTGCGTTTCATCGCCATCTCGCCTGATATTAAGCGATGATGCGCTCTACGATGGAGCACGATTACCCAGAAGAAACCAACTGTTGTTTTTCACACTGATGTTGTGAATGGTGAATTTACACTCTGAGCGCGCTCCGACGTGTCTCCTGAACGCAACGCTGAACTTCAATACCGCATGAAAGTTGTAGGGTACACCTACCTGCACAGTACACAGTACACAAGACATAACTTCACTATTAGCTGTTAATCTCAGGCCATCATAGAAGTCGTCAGTCCGGCACCAAATTCAGGCCGTAAGGCAGTTACACAACACCCTTATTCATAAACGTGTCTTGGAATAGTTACTCCGTGTTATATTTTTCGATCAAGTTCAATATATATTTATTTATTTCATACAGAAACACCAACAGTACACATATTAAATAATACTAATTACACTTTTTTATGCTTAATAGTTCTGATATGTGCACCCTTAACAGGTCGCTGGCTTACTATTACAAGGTTCTATATTATATTCTTACATGTTGTGTAATTTCAATTTAAACAAATTTGGTTTCATAAATATTGACTTAGCAGGGTTTATGCTTGAGTAAAAGTATCTCTCTCAAGCATAAACCCTGCTAAGTCAATATTTATTAAAGTAATTTTTTTTAATTGTAATAACAGAATGTGTAAGAAAATAACATAGAACCTTGTAATAGTGAGCCAGCGAGGTGTTTGCAACGTTCGCAATTAAGGGTGGTAAAACAAAAAAAAAAATATAGGTGTGATGTGAATATAGTAAGCACAACGGTCCAGTTTTTATATCATGAGTATTGGTGGATTATGCCGTGCATACTGTATCCAACCAACAAAATGTCACCTATATTGTACTAAAAGATTGAATATTAATTATAAATATAATACATAATTATATAACATCGATAATAAAAAATAAGGTAACTAAATAACATTAACATCATATACCAAAGGAAGAAAGCAAAACACAGAGTAACTATTGCAGCAAGGTTACGCTAACTAGAGAGGGTTAGTCTAGTATTAGTGCTTACTCAGTATTGTATGGACTAGCAGGAGCGCACGGGCTCCGGTGCCGGACGCGCGGCAGGCGGCGCGGGCGGCTGGTACTTGCCCACCGGGAACATAGGACGAGCCTCGATCGTCGACACGCCGTCGAATCTGACGAAAAAGTTTCATGATTATTTACGGGATATTTACTGTGGGAAGGTTGTGGAATAAGCTCCCGATATTTCTGCGCAGTAACATGCACCATGTTCACGGGAAGACTGAAGAATGTGGGTGGTTGGTCGAACTGTTAAAAAGAAAGAGAAAAGAAAGAAAAGAGGGTAGATCGTTTTGTCTGCACCTAACTTTTTAACTGTTCCTCAACTACTTCTACAATTTTCTTAGTGTGCATGAAAAATTTGTGATTGTACTGTGCCGTACTTAGTTTTAGAATTAAGGAGCCTGTATACCCTCTGCAGCTCTCTCGCTCGCACATTTTCACATTATTGAAGATATAAAATCAATGAGTGTGAATTTCCAAAAAGTAACAAAATCATGTCTTTTAAACGCGAACGATAATGGTACTAAGGCATATCTCCCTTGTTTGACAGCTTGTTTGATCTGAGGCGGCACCGCTGAAGCTATAGTCACCGCGTTACCAACTGAGTCGTTGAGCAATAATACCATAAGACCTGTAAGTGCGAGCGAGATAGACAGATATGACATGTGGGTGCGAGCGAGATGAGATGAGCAATGATTTATGACCTGACGACTCAGATGGTAATGAGTTTAGTATAGGAAAAGTGTGTGCGAAAGTGGAGAAGGTTGAAATTACATTGGCTTGCATTTGATCTTTGCCTGATGTTATGTGATGATGCGGTCTACGATGCAACATGCTAGAGATACTCACTTGTTGTTCTTGTACTTGTCCGGTATTGCTTGGTACGGCTGCAGGGTGACGTGCGAGTGTGTGCGTGCCAGCTCCTTCAGCACCGGCTCGAGCTCGGCAAAACTGAAGCCGGAACAAGCCGCTAGTGCCTGGATCAAATTAACAGTTTGTTACTAAGTTTGTATGACATTTGGAAACAAATATCTGTAGTCATTATGGCTTAATCGATATGAAAAAAAAATTATAGACAGCAGTGGTCAGAGTGTAGCTGGTGGTTGTTTTGACGTCGTAGTCAATGTGGCGCAATCATTCCCGTACCAAGGCTTCACAAAATCAGGTACAGAAGCTGAATCTGACCCCAAACTAAGCAAAGCTTGTGATATGGCTGCTAGAGACTGATATACATACATATATATATTTAAATACATACTTAAATAGATATTAACACCCAGATATAGAACAAACACAAATGTTCATTACATAAATGTTTGCCCTAGGTGGTAATCGAACCCAGAATACTTAGCAATATTAGATAGCAGGGTGATAAGGCGATAACAGGCAGGTAGCCTATGCCTTTCGCGGCTGGTTTCGGGACCACGTTAACTTTTGCTGTCTGCTAAAGGGGAGTGTAAAGTGCCCAGCTATTAAAGAGCTAAACGTCCCTGCCGAGGACTGCATTAAGATGGCATTTGTGATGCTGTCTTGGCCACCCGTAACTTTACTGACATGGATTACATCTAGATTTGATGGCGTGGGGATTTTAGACTCGAACAAAACTCATCTGAGTGAGCACAATAGCAACACAGTGTAGATGAGCGGTAGAATGTGCGCTTTAGAATCTGAAGGCACCTGGTTCGATCCTCGGCTAATGACCAATGACTTATTAGTATAATTAACATAAGTATGTTAATTCTGTACAGTTTCGAAACTATCACTCAGAAAAAAAAAACGGTGTAGGAAAACATTGCGAGGAAATCGGTATGTCAAAGAACCTCAAAGTTCAAAGAAATGACATTCACCAACATGCACTGGGCCAGCATTGTGAATCTGATTCTCTCTGAGAGAAGGCCTATATCCCAGCAGTGGGAATATGATAGGCTGATATCACAGAAAAGAGATCTGTTACCAGGTATAGACATATTGTCTCGTCTTTGCTACCCTGTGTATCTCTCTCGCTCTTCGTCATCGGCGTCGCGGCTCATCGAACCCCAGAGCCGGCAATGACTACTTAAATTTTTAGACTTGGACAAAACTTACTGGTGGCCATGCAACAGCGACGCAGTGCGCATGCGCGTGGACATCCCTCATGTCGGCGCTGTCCCGCGTGTCCCTCTCTCCCCTCTCGTTGTCGCCGGTGCGGGCGCAACGTTCGCAGAGCAGGCAGTGCCGCGTGGTGGCGAGCGCGCCAGCCGCGATCACCGACGGCTTGTACTGGAGATATGGGTCGGCTTCTAACAGGCACAGTTCTGCAATATACTGGAATCAATAGTAAAAAACACTATGAGATCCGCGAACTCTTCCCTTTATTAAATTTTAAAAGACTGAAAATAAAACACTGTTTTAAACTGTAACGGTTGTTCACTACAGCTATAAAATATGATTATTTACAGGTTATTTACCGTGGTAAGGTTGTGGAATGAGCTCCAGATATTTCGGCGCAGTTACATGCACCATGTTCACGGGTGTCTTCCCATTATCATTGAAGAAAAATAATAAATAATCATATATGTAGCTGTAGTCTTCTGAAAAAAGTTAGGTTAATTTTCCTAGGTCTAGCTACAGGTGCTCAATAACACAATTATAACTTGAAAATAAACAGTAATTTGTCAACAATTCACACTTGGCCCTTATTTATTATTAACTTCTTCAACAAATTATAAATAATGACCAAGTGCAAGTCGTTAACTTCATAGGCAGGCATACCATCGAGAGAACTACTTTCTCGTCTCATCATCAGAATTGCTTTTGAGCACACCATTCTCATTATTCTTAGTCTTCTCTCTGCCTCATCACTAAATTGTAAAAGTTTTGACTATAACTTACAGCAGCCAAGTGGAAGGTCTTCTTGGACAGCCCATTAGATATGCAGTAGTGAGACAGGAATGCCAGCGATGTTGGGGTAGAGAGGTCAAATGACAGCACTTTCAGTATCAGATGCTCCATGCGCAAAACCTCACGCTTGGTGTATGTGTCGTCTGTGATGTACACAAACTCTGTCACTTCTGGCGGGTAGACTTCTTCGTATTTTCTGAAAGATGAACAAAAAATAATCATAAAATCGTTCTTGTATGCTGTCACTAGAAACTAGGGTTAGCTTATGGCTAGTGCTCTTATCTCTACATAGTCACTATCACTATCACTACATAGTATAAAACAAAGTCGCTGTCTGTCCGTCCCTATGTATGCTTAAATCTTTAAAACTACGCAACGGATTTTGAAGCAGTTTTTTTAAATAGATAGTGATTCAAGGGGGAGGTTTATATGTATAACTAGCGACCCGCCCCGGCTTCGCACGTAAATTACACCCGTGCGAAACCGGGCGGGCGGGTCGCTAGTATACTATATACTATATAGTATTAATTGAAGTCGCTGTCCGCGTCTGTCTGTCTGTATGTCTGCATGGCCGCTAACTCCTCCTAAACCACGCAACGGATTTTGATGTGGTTTTCAGTTAGATACATTTTCACGGAAGGTTTATATATATTTACCTAACGACCAGCACCGGCTTCGCACGTAAATTACACCCGTGCGAAGCCGGGCGGGCAGGTTGCTAGTAGATAGATATTTGTGTTAACATGGCGAGTGTGTGATTTCCACAAAATTGGAAATATCACAACAGTCTAAGCTGCTCACCTGTCATCAAATAAACATATAACTAATTTAACTTATCATCGGTTAATTGATAAGAGCTGTGTCATCTTATTCAAGTTATGGGTATTATTGTCAACTAAGCATCAAAAAACCTAATGAGGTAAAGAGGTCACGATTTGTCCATTTCTCTCAGTTCTCAGTTATTTATGTTTAATCAGCATAATATATTACCTACTTGGTAGAGACTTATTGAGCAGGTATTTTTAACAACTAGGTCAGTTACTGGCCCGTTTTGTTTGTATTTTATTGTTGTAAGCATCAAATTCTAATGAGTCTGATCACCATTCCCCAGAGTAGATAATCACAGAAAAGAGAAATAAATAGAACGGAAATGAGAAGTAAAATCTGTCACCAGGCATTATGAGTGGACCTTGATTGAACATTCTTATTTAGCTCAACGCGTCGAAGTTGCTAACTGATTTCGAATGACTGACGTTTCGTTTATATGGATGCAACTGGCTACAACAAATTTCTTTCAAAAATGCCTCGACAGCTGTTCTAATACAAAACAAAAAAAAAACTTTTCTGTGTCATCATCATCATCATCAGCCAGAAGACGTCCACTGCTTAACATAGGCCTCCCCCTTTAACCTCCACACTGACTTTTCTGTATAGATAATGTTGAAAAGAAACATTTTGTTGCTTATAATTTTGTGCAAAATCATCTTCAAACGGTTTGTGATGCCACTGCGATAGTCTCAATGGCCACGGCAACGCTTTGTTGGTGGATAATCTCTATGGCAATGCACTGTCAACAATATTGGTGTCAGTTGCCATAAGCATGTGAAAGTCTTCAAACAGCTAAACAGATTTTTTTATTCATAGCTAAGCACACAAACAATAAAGTCACCTTTCAAACAAAAAAACTAAACTAATATCAGTTCAGCCATTTAGGAGCATCAGACACACACAGACACAGATAACTCACCTTAGTAAGATAAATATGGTAGAAGATCGTGCAGGCAGACTGAAAAGACACCTATTCACTCTGACCTTGAAAAGACCTAGATTTCATCTATTAGATGAAATACCTAGCTTGGATAGGTATTTATTTTTATATTAGACTAGCGGTCCGCCCCAGCTTCGCACGGGTATAGATTATAGCTTGTCACCCAGGGATAGTGTAGCTTCCGAACAGTGAAAGAATTTTTCAAATCGGTTCAGTAGTTTCGGAGCCTGTTCAATGCAAACAAACAAACAATCAAATATTTCCTCTTTATAATGTTAATATAGACAACATACTTAGATTTCATATAGCAGGCAGAATGGGAGTGACTAGCCATAATATAAGCTTTTAGGTCGATTGGTGGTCTGTCACAACTTGCATAAAGAGTGTGTAAGGTGCTAACAGACGAAACGGAGTTGGTTGACGGACCGACATCCATCTAACGGGAGAAAGAGAAAATTTTCTCTTTCTCTCGTTGGTCAGACGACGGTCCAGCGTACCAAATCCATATGACTGTTAGTACTTTAAGCTATCTGTTTGTCAGTTTAATTATAGAATCCTACATTATCACACACCTATATAGTTAACTAGCTGTTGCCCGCGACTTCGTACGCGTAGACTTATATATAATATTTCAACCTCCTTTTCCTCCCTTAATTCAGCCCTTTCACAAAATCCTTTCTTAGCGGACCTCAACACCCTATAAGGAATCTACCTGCCAAATTTCAGCTTCGTAGGTCAAGTAGTTTTCGAGATTTCGTGTTTAATGAGTGAATGAGTGAGTAGATGAATTTCGCTTTTATATAGATATTGTACTCACGAAGCAATGTATGTAGCAGCAGTGCCAACCAGCTGCAGTTTTGTCCGCACCACACTCATATAGGATAAGAAGCGGTCTACGTAAGACACAGCAAGATGCAAGGTCTCACTCTGCTGGTTGTATTCATCACATACTTCCACCAGCCAGTCCACGAGGATGGAGCGCATCACATGGGTGATGTCAGGCTGCTTACGCATGTAGCGAGGGTTTGCTCGGTTCTTTACCTAAAACAAAATCATTCTAGTAAATTTGCTGTCATTTTAGTAGTGTGACTTAATAGTGATAGCGGGCCGCATGGTAAGAGTAGGTTGGGTACTTGTAAATAATTTCTATCTGTGACCATGGAGATTGCAGTGTTTAAAATGTCAGGAATTCAAATAATGTAAAATACATGTGATAAAATCCGCTAAGTATTTAATTTCAATGTGTAATGCTCACAAGAAAGTAAGAAATCAAAGGATTTGCAGCCAGGAATAATAAATAAATAAATAATATAAATAAATATTCGGGACATTTTTGCACACACGGTCATCTGACCCCAAAATAAGCAAATCTTGTGATATGGCTGCCAGAGACTGGTATATATACATATATATAGGTTTAAATACATACTTAAATAGATATTAACACCCAGATATAGAACAAACACAAATGTTCATCACACAAATGTTTGTCCTACATCGAGTGGGAATCGAACCCACGCCCCCAAGCTCAGAAGGCAGGTTCACTACCAACTCGACCAACGGGCTATCGGGCTAATAACAACTATACCATAATATACAGCTAATAAGAAGACAAAAATATAAACCAACCTCGTATATAATTATTATTTCTAATTTTAAATTTTTACATGGCAGCAATTACTAGTCAAATCTGTCAAAGGGCAAGTTTTTTGGACAGTTTTAGTATGCCAGATACAGATTTTGAACAAAAAAATAATTTTCTCCTATTAGATAAGAGTTTTAGTTATTAATTTGTTATTTAACCCAAGGTCTGGGCTGCTACCCAATTACATACTATTTTTACTATTAAAAAAAAAAACTTTTACCAGTCAGGCCACCTTTTTATTTTTTTCGTGAGCAAAATCTTTCAAAGATATTCTATTGCATTGGGGTACTAGCCAGGTTATGTGGGATTAAACCCACTAAAACCCGACCAGTGACCAGCCTTAGTGCTTGACAAGAGGGCTCCGGGATATCCAAAAGATCGCACCGGAGCCCTCAGCACTGACCTGCGTGTTCTGCCTGACCTGCCCATCTGCCCGTGAATACATTGGTTACACAACATGGTCGTTCTTTCCCGGAGCTCGCTTAAGTGGATGGTTATAGCCCCAAGTTTGACCATCCCGAGTCAAGAAGTCCCCTTTCAGTAGCCTCTTACTACAGGCAAAGGGTACCGGTGCCGTATAATATTGCCCTAGAGTAAGGGGTAACCGGTGTAGTCATCTAGAGAAACGGAGTCTTTCTTAAAACTTTTATTCTGTGATCCCTCATATTTTTTTACGATATCTATAAAGTAATCCATCTTTACAGACTCATTCATTCATTTCTATACACATTTTTACACACACATTTAAATTAACCTTTAACAAATATATTATTACTGTAATTACCTCAATATCTCTCATATACTCGTAGATATCTTGACGGTATTCTACAACATGGAAGAACATCTCCCGGTCAGTTTGTGCAGTAGTGGTGTCTTCTTCATCATCATCAATCAGCTGGCTTTCATTCTTTGATATTGACATAGAGAGCACACTGGAATCTCCAACAGACATAGGTGATTCCACCACATCGTTCTTTTCTTGTAGTGGTTGTCTGAGAATGCAAAAATTTGTTGGTAACTACCTTTTTGTACAGTTTAAATAAAATGAGGGTAAACTTAGCATTATGAGCAACTTTTTACCTATCTATGGTTAGTAAGCTTTTAGGTCAGTCATAAGAACGAGGTCATTGATTGAAAACTTACCGCAAAGGAAGTGTTTCTTTCTGCCGATCTGGTTGCTTGTCAGCCTTAGCACATAGCACTTTGGCATTTTCAGAAGCATTTATGAAGAGGCTATCTTTTCTGGTTTCTTTAGCAACGAAGGGCTTGAACGTGGGCTCGCGCTTCTTTACCTCCACTTCAGTCGGCTTGTCCTCGTAGACGCTGAAGGCGCGAAACTGCGCCACGGGAGGTACGATGTTCTTCTCATTCTTTATCTGCCGCATGGTCCTATTCTCATCTTGTACTTTGCAAGGTACATTCGTCAAACCGGGCTAAAATAATATGCGGAAAATAGTTAAGCCCTACCAATCCGACCAACAACAACAAAAACGTTACAACTTACCAGTTTACTGTTCCGAACCTGGTTGCATGCGAACTGGCTGAGGTCACCGAGCGCACGACGCTGGTTTGCCGAAAATATATCTGCTCCGTCTTTTCTAAGCGCTAAGGCTGTATTTTCTTGATCTTCGTGGATTCTGAATGCCATTGTCCCGCTTGCTTCTTCCGTAAACAACTAACGATTTAGCAGATCAGCAAAAAGCGCGGGCCACGCGTTCGCAATATGGCAACCAAAGTTTTAGTATATGTTAACAATTGATCTGAATATACATTTTCTACTGAAATTGTGAGTAGTTTTGAAAAATGTAATTATTTTAATCCAAAATCACCCTCGGACGCTTTTGTGACCTCAACGGACAACAGACTTGAACAGACATTTTGGAAAAATTCAGCTGTTGAGTCTACAATCTATGGTATTTTAAAAATGTAGCCAATAGCGTAGCTTCGATGATACTGCTGTTGACTATGGCTAGAGGGAAAAGGGTTGGGACGGAACGCTTCAAACAGAAAAAACGAGCAGAGCGAGAGGTACCACGTTTAGCCATTTGTCCCTTTCTAGTGTTGACATAATCACTGACTTTCCTCATTACTTTTCATACTTTTTTATATTTTTATACAGAATAGATCTACGTTTGGTCACCAACTCGCCTGATGGTAAGCAATGGTGTGGCCGAAGATGGAACACGTTGATCTAGAAGAAATCTATTCATTCTAGCCTTGAAGATGCCTAGATTGTAGTTTTCAGGAAACAAGGCGGCAGGGAGTTCCGTTCTTGGACAGTACGTATCATAAAAGACGACCCAAATCATTGAGTACGAATTTTTGGAATTTCCACGAGGAAGGGGCGATAGTGTGCAGTCCTTCTACTTGTCCTGTAGTAAAAGGGGGAGGGTGGAATAAGCCATTAAGCTTTTGCTCACACTCACCGAAATATATCCGGTAGAAAATAGACAGACAAGCTACTTTACGGCGGTGCTCGAGGCTTTGTAATTTATTGACGACTAACTTGCTGTCACCAGTCAGCCTCATAGCACACCGGTCTACGGAATCCAAAGCTTCCAGTTGGTACTTGGCTGCTCCATCGAATAGGTGGCAGCAGTATTCAACATACGTACAATACGTACATACTTATTTATTCCTTATAATATATATCACTACAATAATAAACGGATGCACCCTAAATAATCATGGGAGTTTTCTTTTAGACATGTTTCACAAATAAAAATATAACTATATAAAAATGATGCTGTTAAAATCATATGCGGACTACCCAAAATAATACCAAATTTACGGTTACGATAAAATAATTATACGGCGTCTCGTAAACAAAAGATTTGCCTCTGTACGTAAGTTTTTTGAGTTTTTGACCTTTAACCCAACCTTGCTACCTACACTTATTTAATGTACAGCAATACATGTTCATCGTCAAAGTACCTAGTACCTACATTAGTTGAGCTACTTACCCAAGTTTGGTATCACTTTCTTATGAAATAAGGACGCTGAATTCATTTTTCTATTCACACTTGCTTATTCAGATGTAAAACTATGTAACGTGAAATGTTGGATTATTATGTACGCAGTACCGTACATAATAGATCGTTATTTATTATCTATTGTGTTCGTGAATCTATGCTCGAGTGTGGTAAAACTAGAAACAAATCGACTGATGTTGTATTTGACCAGTAACATTTCACTTAACTAAACTATAAAGCTAAAGTTGTGGAGACCATCTCGGACGCTTGGACGTCCGACATATTTAAATATATGGCGGGCTGGATTTTTCTATCAGTTCTGTTGGGGTTGAGTTTGCACACCACCATCTATAATGTTGTCAGTAAAGACCGTAAAACAGAGTGATATGGCCTTAATGGCTGCAGCAATTCCATTAATGGGCCAAAAAAAATTAATAAAATATTGTCAGTTGTGTCGTGATAATTGTGATGACGAAGTCAGTGTCACTGTCATGTCAATTATTGTCAATTTGTTTTCTTTTCACTGTTTTCATCAAGTTTTCATCTTTCCAACTGGTTTTCATTAATAAAATAAATATTATTTATTAATTTACTCATTAAAATGTACAAATTACTATTCCCTCTCTATGTTACGTTATTAGTACATATCAGCATTACATGCAACGCAGTTCGAGTGTATAAAAAGGCTGATATCTTGAAACTCAGGTTTGTGTAAATCTGTGTAAATCTAAATTTTGTTCAGTTTGGTAGAAATGCCATTTGACTGAATTTCCTGGTATTTCCTGTACCGTTTTTGAATAAAAAACGAGGATAAACAGTCTGACTACTACTACGTACTATAGTAGTCGTTTGTGATACGGGAATTACTCACGTGAGATTGAGCCGGTTAATGCGACTACACCTTGCAGTGCTATGCGAGACGGAGCCGCGTCCCGCTCCCCGAGTCACCTTGAGAAAGAGCCCCGAATGCGGTTGAAACTATAGTCGGATAAACCGGCTTAACCTTACGTGAGTAATTCCCATTTAATATATACAAAATGTGTGAAAACCATGTCAGTTTTAATAGTAAAAAAATTATCAGTTTCTTTTTCAGAACAGAGTAAATTTAGAATTTAGTTTCCTTGTTACTTAACACAGTCTAAGTCCAGTAAGGAATCTGGAAGAAATATCTTCTAAATGTTTAAATGTTTGAGCACAGTAAATCGCTATCTAACTGTTATAGAACTGTTACTGTGTGTCTGTTGTTATTGTTACAATGAAAGTAATGAAACAATTAATATCGTAATATTTTTTTTCAGAGAAGAGGTCCGTGACATGTTCCAGCATGCTTATGATGGCTACCTCCAATATGCATACCCTTATGATGAGCTGCGCCCTCTGAGCTGCGATGGAATGGACACATGGGGCAGTTACTCTCTTACACTTATTGATGCATTAGACACTCTTGCTATTATGGGCAACTACACAGAATTTAATAGAGTTGTTGACATAGTACTACAGAGGAAAGATTTTGATGCAGACATCAATGTGTCTGTGTTTGAAACAAATATTAGGATAATAGGAGGGTTGTTGAGTGCTCATCTCTTGTCACACAAGTAAGCTTTTGTTTTTTTTATAAGCAGGGCTGGCTTTCGAGTTCTGGAGGCATAACAGTTTTTTTTTTATTCGGGTTATTTTTGCACACACGGTTATCTGACCCCAAACTATACTATATACAGTTTTAAATACATACTTAAATAGATATTAACACCCAGATTTAGAACAAACACAAATGTTCATCACATAAATGTTTGTCCTAGCTGGGAATCGAACCCACACCCCCAAGCTTAGAAGGTAGGTTCACTACCAACTGGACCAACGGGCTATCTACCAACTGCTTTAATTTATTGCGAGGCAAATAAAAGTTCTTTCAACAAACAATATTTTGTTTTACAGAAAAGGAAAAATTGTTCCCGTTAATTACTTGCATGTTTTTTTTCTGATATTTTTTTTGCATTTTATTTGTTAAGAAAATTATACTTTGAAATTACTATTGTGGAATAGTGAAGAAAGTAAAAATGTGAGAATACCCTCTCTTGGAGGCCTCGGGGCTATAATTCCAGTTGGCCCTCCCATAAATCCGGCCCTGTCAATAAGAATAGCTGCAGTAGGCACTTATTATAATAAGAGACATTTAAAAATAGGTGAGCAGGATAAACTTATATACATACACATATACACAGAGTCAAAATTTTGTATTTGTCTTTTATGATTATCTTCTTTCTTATCCATCTTTCCAGTTGGTTTTTAAACACATTTGTTGATTATGATGACCCTATCACCTCAGGCAATCTAAAGTCTGAATGACTGATGACCCTATAACCACAGGCAATTTAAAGAGAAATGACTTTTAAAGGCATAATCTAATTCTTATTCGAGATGGGGGCGATAAGTCCTGCACTGACATCCCGCTTGATCGTACAAGTTGTCATAAATCTCTTTACAATTCGCACCTAGGATTGACCCGCTCGACAAAGATTATCCTGAAAATTATGTACCTATTATGTACAAGTTATAATATTTTTGTGATTACAGGACCGGGATGAAACTAGAACCAGGCTGGCCATGCAACGGGCCTCTGCTAAGGCTCGCAGAGGACGTGGCTCAGAGGATACTAGCAGCATTTGACACAACTACTGGCATGCCATATGGTACTATCAACTTAAGATCAGGAGTGCCGCCAGGAGAAACAAGCATCACTTGCACGGCAGGGGTCGGTACTTTTATCATAGAGTTTGGAACCTTGAGCAGACTTACTGGGGATCCCTTGTATGAAGAGGTATGATTTTTTTATTTATCAATACAATTATACCTACTTGTTTATAATGGTGCTTGTCAGTTGTCACCAAGCAGGAAAACTTAGTTGAAATGCATCCGATAAAAAACTGATAAACTAGCAACTTTGCGCCAATGTTCAAAGCTAAGAAGGTTACATTCTCCGAAATGAATCTGATAAAACACCAATAGACTTGCAACTTTGCACTAATGTTCAACGTTAAGAAGTTTACATTCTCCAAAATGAATCTGAGAAAATACCAAGACTAGAATTTTTACACTAATGTTCAAAGCTTAAGGACACATACATTTGAGTGTTAAACTCATTTTGCGCCAGAACAGCAGTTTTATTATCTTGATTTCTACGTTGGTACCTTACAAGATTACTGCCATGTGAGATGTTGACTGGACAGTCATTGTACCATTGTTTCGGTGAACGGCCTTATAGTCCAGAGCCTCGACCTACATCTTTATGAGGCTCTTGATAGACGATTAAGTCAATGGTCAGCTACAGAAAACAGTCATCCTCGACACGACGCTCATAGTCAGCGGTTTCCTCACTCTGCAGCCCTGTCCACTGCAGTGGTCTGGGCGGTAGGTAGGTAGTAGGTGTAGTAGTTAGGGTAGGGTGCGGTTGGGCGACCGCCCAGGGCGCCATTTATAAAGGAGCGCCGCAGGCGCCCCTTTATATATTCCTTTCAAAATCCTATGTGTGATTGACAAAATCTCAACTAGATTGACAAACTTGATAACTTTGTCAAACGGAAATTAAATTGCGGAAAACATAGACTTTGGTTTCTTAAAGAGTTCGTCGTAGAATTCTCGCCCAGGGTGCTGGTAGTGCTGAATCCGGCACTGCCTACGGCACCCTAGACTTTAGTTTTTTGTATTATTTAAATTCATATGAAAATAAGAAATAAAATTTATATCTGGCATAATAGTAATTAACGCAGGGCGGCTTTGTGGCGAGACGTCGATGAGTGGCTACACCGCGTAACACGATTTCATAGGGCTAAACGAGACTCCGACTCCTCCGGCGGTCTGGGGATGGAAACCGCAAGAGCTAAGAACCCAAGCTTGAGGGTGAAAGTGTTGCAGGCATAAAGCCGTGACATGGATATCATAGATAGAAGCCGCGAGTAGCGTTCAGTGAAAGTGCAGCATGATACCTCTCGACACCCTGCAACCCATGCCAATGTGGGCAACATTGATTAGCAAGAATTTGAAGGGAGACAGGAATCCGACCGTTTAAGTGCTTGCGGCGTAAACCCGACGGCGCAGGTTCGAATCCTGTCGGCCGTCAAATTTTAAAATTGTTATAATAACATGTAGTCAATCCTAAAGTGTGGAACAACATTTCAAATATAAAAAATACTCTCGGTGACCCAAAAGCCTGTTGCAGACCATGCAAAGTAGCTTGCAAGTACAAGTAGTAAATACTCGCGCCGGCGTTCAAACGTAAATAGTCACTCGCGTGCGGAGTACGTATTCGCGCGAGTGTTCGAATGAGACGAACGATACGCAACCCCCTGTGGGCGGTCGCGGGAGTAGGGCGGGGAAACGAAGCTTCACTTGCGCTAGAACCAGCGCGAGTGCTACGAAGCACTTGCACTAAGCAAGTGTTGTAGCTCATTACAAACGATGCATAGTAATTACTCGCGCAAGTACTTGCGCAAGCTACTTCGCATGGTCTGCAACGGGCAGCTCAAAATATAAACTTTTGAACACAACCATTCGGTTTTCAGGTTGCCCTTAATGCACTAAAAGCGTTATACGCCCGCAAATCAAGTATTGGGCTTGTAGGAAACCACATCGATGTCATGTCGGGAAGGTGGACTGCACTAGACGCCGGCATTGGGGGTGGAGTCGATTCATACTATGAATATTTGGTCAAAGGTATGATACAAAAAAAAAGGTTAAGGTGCCTTTTCAAATGTAGTTTTTGGAGATCAAGGACAGGAGATGCCGCGCTTGTGGCCCGTGGTGGAATAGCCACCATTATGACGTTCGTACATGGCGTACATTATAGATGCAGTTGCACTAGTTCTACGCGAAAAAACCATCAGTTAATTTTAATCTCGACTTCAATTTATTCACTTAATAATAATTAAATTAAATTTGGAATATAGAAAGCTTATGTACTGGATTATTCATTATCATCGTCACTATTTTTTTATCACCACGCGGGTGAAACCGCGGGGCACAGTTAGCAGTATATATGTATATATATATATATATATATATATACATATATATATGTATGTCATGGAGATATATATATATATATATATATATATCTCCATGACAAATACAAAATCATTCTACATTGCATGATATATGCCTATGCCGCACGTCAGCCTCTGCTCAATGTGGCTTGTCTGTGATCAAATAAATTATATAATTTTGTATAAATGGCGATGTGTGTATGATATAAGCAGCAACATTTTGTAGCAGCTGTAACACAGGTCTTCCTAGAACAGCTGCTTACGAGACACCTATAGAAAGGTACTTATACTCATAATAAAATCTCATATGAAGTCTTGTTAAAAATGTTAGGTTAATATTGTTAAATTATAAATATTGGTGAATAAATGAATTGAATTGAATATGTATGTATGAACTCCGAAATGACTGAACCGATTTTGACGGGACTTGTACTGGCAGATAGCTGAAGTTATATGGAGTAATCCCCGTGGTTTCAGCCGCGGGGATTACTTATAACAGCAGCTTATAGCAGCTAGTTATAAATAATGATGTTTTTTTAATTATTTATTTATTTTGATTTTTCAGGTGCTATCCTCCTAGAACGGCCAGAATTGATGTCTATGTTCAACGAAGGCCGCGAGTCTATAGAAAAGTACCTGAAAAAAGATGACTGGTTCGTGTGGGCCACCATGCTTAGAGGACATGTTACTCTACCAGTCTTTCAGTCTCTAGAGTCGTACTGGCCGGGATTACTTACCCTCATTGGTAAGTCCTTAAAAGTTTACAATGCTACAATGTACTGGTCAGTACTAGATAGATTTGCTTCTCATCATAATTATTTACACGTCCATTTTCACCATTAGAACAGCTTATTCCTTTTTAGGGTTCCGTACCTCAAAAAGAAAAAGCGGAACCCCCTAATAGGATCACTTCGTTGTCCGTCTGTCTGTCATTTTCTCAAGAACGCGTAAAGGTATCAAGTTGAAATTTATTCTAAATACCTGGGTCTACGGTTTCTTTTAGCTGTAAAAAAATAAAAGTTGCATATCAACACAATCAAAAGATATGAACAGTTATGTCGCATATTTTGCGATTTCACAGGGGAATCAAAACATATAGGGTATTTCCCGTTGACCTATAATCATTAATTTTGGCGAGAGGCAAGGTCTTACAGCACATATAAAGGAATAAATCAGAAAGTTGTTAATTTGAAGTTATATCATATAAAAAATATTGTTTTACAATTACAAACTTACATTTTGTAGTTGTCATGTGTCGAAGAACCTTATTGTCAACTACAAAGTTAAATTTGTCTTTTAATAGTTCAACTTCAGTTAGTTTTTTTTGGACTCGCGCTCTGAGGTTTCCGTTCAACGGAACCCTCAGAGCACGAGTCCTACTCGTACTTGTCCGCTTTTTAATTTTGCGAACTGCTAGTCTGTGGAATGCACTGCCTGAATGGGTGTTCCCTTATAGTTACAATCTGGGTGTCTTCAAGTAGCGACTGATTCGGATTCTTCTTGGCAAACATGCTCCATCATAGAGCGCATCATCGCTTAACATCAGGCGAGTTGGCAGTCAAACGCAAACCAATTATTAAATTAAATAAAACTAGTGCTTTGAAGTAACATGAAATTATTCAAAAAGGTTCAGTTTGTAATATATTTAATGTAAGAAGTTTGGTTAGGTCTCTAATAATACCCATAGATTAAGGTATTATCACAGATGTGTATTATTAAAGACCCAGACAACTTTTGTCGATTAAAAATAGGAGTTTTGGCGCCAACGTGGAAAAAACATGTCGGCTCGTTGGATTATTTTCCTAAACTAGTGCATTTTCGAGTGTTAATGTGTTCTAAATGGTGAATTATTATTCATTAAGTGCTCGTAAACGTGCTCGAGTGTGGGAAAGTGATATAACGAGGTGAAACGTGTCGGGAGCTCATTCCACAACCTTACCACGGTAAATATTCCGTAAATAATCATATAACTTCACAAATATGTAATTAATAATAGTCCACCATTATTACATATTATCTCGAAATAACACTAGGAAAATATAACAATGAGGCGACATGTTTTCTTCACGTTGGCGCCAAAACATATTTTTAATCGATTTTTTTTAATTATAATTCGCCCATCGGGCAGGCTAAAGCCTTTCAGGCCATACCGCCTATTCTTCTGTTTTTTATGGTCTTAATAACGTCAAACAAGTCATAGTCACAGTCAGAGTCAAGCTAAGTAAATCACGGTCAAGTCAAACTCATGCCTCTGTAAAGTGGTGGGAACTTTACAAGAGGCTCCTATGGAGTTTTGGAAACAACACGAAATTGTTTCCAAAACTCCATAGGAGCCTCTTGTAAAGTTCCCACCACTTTACAGAATGAGCTCCCGATATTTCGGTGCAGTGAACAACCGTGATAGTTTAAGACAGTGTTTTACGTATTTGTGATTTGCCATTTTATCATCGTCTTAAATGTCCGCCCTCGCCTTCGCCTCAGCCTGACAAACATATAGGCTGAAATGAGTTGTTTTATGCACTCGTTGTACAATATACTATTTGTCCCTCAGGCGAAAGCGACACAGCGATGCGTATAATTCACAACTATCACAGCGTTTGGCGCCAGTACGGGTTCACCCCCGAGGTATACAACCTTGGGACTGGTGAAGCCTCAAACTCTAGAGAGAGCTACCCGCTCAGGCCTGAGCTGATAGAGTCTATAATGTACTTGTACCGGGACACAAGGGACCCGATCCTGCTGCAGATGGGAGAGGACATCTTGAGGAGTATACAGCACAGTGCTTGGACGCCTTGCGGGTATGCTACTGTGAGTAAAAACACTCAATTAACACTGCAACTGTCGTATCGATGAGGGCGCTGTTTTATTAAGGACGCGAAAGTAACTCCTTGTGACAAGTCGGCCGTTTAAGCACACTTGCCAAGCGAGAATGTTGGCTGTCAAAAACAATAAACCTCCTTAGTTAAAGAGGCCATTTTATGCAATCAAAGTACTGCATCACGCGACCTCGTTTTCCAATAATAGAGAACCCTTGGCTGTTACAAACAGAAAATAAGATGGCAAATGTAATTTTTTTAGTAAAGTGTTCAATATAAAAATGCATTTCATTTGCTATTTAAATATTCTAGACATCTTAAAATATTACATTTTATTATTTTTTTTTCGCCTTTACCAGCAATCTGACATGATGACATTAGTTTGTGCTTCGCTTTGCCTCTGCAACACTGCAGTATTTTTTTATAGTTGACAGGCTAGGCGTTTGACCATTCCTTACCTGATATTTAGTGACGGTGTGGCCGAAGATGGTAGCTAGCTAGCCGGGTATTATTAGCCGGGTATTTGTGTTTGTTCTATGTCTGGGTGTTAATATCTATTTAAGTATGTATTTAAAAATATATATGTACGTATATCAGTTTCTGGCAACCATATTACAAGCTTTGCTTAGTTTGGGGTCAGATGACCGTGTGTGCAAAAATGTCCCAGATATTTATTTATTATACAGTGTATTATACCCTACAACCATGATTATAATTATGTGATTATCTATTGTTTTCCTTGCGGCAGCTCAAGCTTATTGCTGGGACTTGAACCCCACACACTGCGGTATGAAATTTGAACGCGCCAACCACTGAGCTATAATCGCTTTTTTTATTTTATTAAATGCTAATGCCCTTGAAACCCCAACACTATAACATTGTCATATCAAAACTTTAGTCACACACTTACCTCTCAAAGTTCCCTATAAGTTGCTAAAGGCGTAGCCAGGATTTTCTAGGGATGGGGGGAGAGGGGGGGCAGTTGGGGGTAAATGCTACGTTATTTAGATTGGGAAGCTCTTTGAGCACTAATCTTCACTCTCTTTAGGAGAGGGGTGGGGGGAGGGGGGGGAGGAAAGGGCATCTGCCCCTCGTTCCCGTACGTGGAGACGCGCCCTTGTAAGTAACCCTCTTTTGATTCCATAAAATTTTCCAGATCAAAGATGTTCGCGACCACCGCAAGGAAGACCGTATGGAGTCATTCTTCCTCTCAGAAACAACCAAGTACCTCTATCTGCTATTTGACCCGGATAACTTTATCCACAATCCGGGGGTCCACGGGAAAGTCATCGACACGCCGAACGGAGAATGTATAGTGGACATGGGAGGGTACATCTTTAACACTGAAGCGCATCCGATTGATCCGACAATGTTGTATTGCTGTCACGAAGCTAGACAAGGGTGAGTTATAAATACATATACGAAACATGGTCAAAAGTCCCCCCTCCCCCTCCTATGCTTACGTATACATTGGTATATATTTTACAATTTTTTTATTGTCTTATAAAAAGCTGAACAAACATAAATTTAATAGTCGATTACCTAAAACAAAATTTAAAAATTTTCAAAATTATGGCATCGATTCTGATGTACTCTAAAATAAACTAAATTTAACAGCTCTAAAATTGTTGCCATCCTTCTCTCACATATTAAAATTAAAAGAGAGGCAGATAATTTTAGTCCTGTCAGATTGGTTTAGTTTAGTGAGTGGTATGACAGAATCGACGCCATTTGCACTTTAATGTCTTGCTAGACTGAGAGCGCACTATACTATCAATAGACGTCACCGGTAAGTCCTCCATACTGAGACTCACTCCGCGGGAAAGGGACAGAGCATCCGTCCCTAATGCAATGTAATGCAAACTTGAATTGCCGATACCTCAGAAGCTTATTAGACGATTTAAATATACTTTCAGCATACCATTTCCATATATTTTTTTACTAAGCCTAATTTTTAAACCTGTCTTACAACTTTACTGTCCTACAGCTTATTGTGATTCCAAATAAACAAAACTTGGTCGGCTTAGTATGTACCTATTGAAGACCCTCAGTATCTCCTTAGCATTCCTCGGGCATATCGATATGGTAGAGAATATTATAAAATAGCTTACTTTCGCATTCAATTTTCAGGATCAACATAAGCGAAGTGCACACAGTGTACCAAATCTTGGAAGAAGAGGACAACATCAAATTCATGACAATGATCGACGCTTCCACACAGAAAAACGACACTGAATTTAACGAACATCAGCCGGAACTAAATAACGTCAGTATCACTGACGAGAACAGAAAAGTAGATCAAAATCAAGTTCTAATAAAAACTGAAACAAGGACGGGATATGTGAACATAGACGGGAGTGAAAGAGAGAAAGTTAACAACGAGTCTGTTCTGAAAGAGGCCGAAATAGAAGAAATCGCGTCTCACAATGGGACAGGCAAAGCAGAACTAATAGAAAATATCACTCCCAAGGAAACTCGGTCGACTAACGTAGAAGTTGACGATATAATAATTCCTCAAGTGCCAGAAGAGACAGATCTACAGTTGCCAAGTACATCCAGAACTAAAGATACATTCAAAATGTTACCGAAAGTCATACAGGATTTCTTGAACAGTGACTGGAAATCGAGACCAAAATGTGAGCCTCAGAGATTGTTAGAAAAGATTCGTAAAGAGAACAAATACCCAGACCACCCGGACGTAGGTAAATATGATCTCTTATTGACTCCCGCGCCGTCTTTCTTGCAAAGGATATCGTTGGCCGGCGAGTTTTTGAACAAAAAACAACTAGAATTGTAAGTTATGACTGAATATCTTATAGATTTTATAATAGTGCTATGCGTAATGAAATTCAAAGCGTGTTGTTACTTACGTTATTGAAGTATATGTTAAGTTTGATAAGCATTAAAAGACGTGAAAAATTGTTTGTCTTTTGTTTTTGTTAGTGCTCTAGATATTGTGCAATATTTTTAAGAAAACAATATAATGTCGCATCAACCTCAGAAAAATCTAGCTTTATAATTAAAGAGCATTACAATGTTTTTAGATCTTCCCCAGCTAGTGCACAAAGTAAATTATTTAGTAAATTAAAAAACAAGTAAGCAAGGATGACCCGTGCTTTTCTCGCACGCAACTTTTAAGCTTTTTTTAATAACCCATATTTAACATTACATAAGCACTTACACACGTTCTACGCGAAAACCGCTCTGAGTTTATTTTATTCTTGACTTTATTTCAAAAGCACGAAAGTTTTCGTATAAACAAACACAAAAATGCCGATGTAGTACTGTCAAATTACGCAACGTGCGAGAGAGACGAAATAAATTAGTATTAATCAAATGCGATCAGAGCCTCTTATACCAAATTTGACGGTTTAAAATCAATTTTATTCAGTTGAATTACAATATTTCAGCTGGAAAAAAATACATGTCACAGATACATCTGTGTTAGACACAGATTAGAGTTTATGATTTGGTTCAAAACACGATAGAATAAACTTGCCTCGATCAAAAAAAAAATTGAAACAAAGTTGACTTTGTTGTTTGTTAATGAAAACTCGTAACAACCTGGAAATTGCATGTAGGTACTGAAAGGCAATTTTATTAAAAAAAAAAATATTTGGATAGATTTTTGATTTTTTAAAAATATTTTTTTCATAAATAATAGGCTTACGCTTGACCGCCAACTCGCCTGATGTTAAAGCGATAATGCGGTGATGCGGTCTACGGTGGAGCACGCTTGCCTAGAAGAAACCGATTCACTCGTGATTTGAAGACACCCAGATTGTATCTATCGGGGAACACCCATTCAGGCAGCGCATTCCACAGACTAGCAGTTCGCACAATAAAAGTGGAATCAAAGCGCTTCGTTCGGGTTTTCGGAATACCAACCATAAAGCGGTGTCGATTTTTTGTGCCCGCTCTGGCAGTCCAATAGAAAAATGGGTAGGAAGAAATTAGATATAGATGATAGATTTTTGATAGTGAATAGTGTCGTTTTTTAGTGAAATTAAAAGCGTAAAAAGGACGCGAGTATTTTGGCGCGCCGCGTTCAGTGCCGCGCCAGGCGTCATCGACGTCGGACCTATGCTCGTTTTTGTCGTTACACTCCCCCTGCGGGCGTCCTGACTCTATAATGGAAAAATACGCTATAACTTGGCGGGGGCTGAGGGAGCGTTTTGTTGCCTACGCGACTCGGATAACCGCCCGTTAAAGGCGTTCGAAATAAAAGCGGGAACAAAATAAACTCAGAGAGTCAACCTGCGTCTGTAATGTGAACGACGCGTAAACCTCATAGACGACTAGACCTTGTTGAAAGTGACATCGACAGTTAGTCAACGAGACAGAAGATGTCAAGAAGATGCAAAGAAGTCAGCGTTCTGGCACGGCCGTCAACCTCTTATCATTCCGTCAAGATGTGTAAATAAATTTCAATGATATAAATTTTAAGAAAATCACAAAAAAATGCCTGTTCCCCCTGGGGACGCGAGCCCGCCAAGCGATCGTTTGTTGGGAGGCTTATGCATGACCTCTTCTCTCAGATGTCCGTGGTATCATGACCGAACTGAAAACTACTCCATCGGAGGAAAATACTTTGTCTTTGAAAGGGTATAGGCTCATTGAATTTGTTGGCGAAGGCGCTTACGCTAAGGTGATAACACTAAACAATCAGAATTACTGAAATTGTGCCTATTACATTGTTGTCCAGTAAATTTGTATATTTTTTTCTTATATCCAGGTTTACTTAACCGAATATACTGCAAAAGACGATCACAAAGTGTCCCTCGCATGCAAAATTATCGAGACCTCAAAGGCTCCCAAGGATTTCGTCGTCAAGTTTCTTCCGCGAGAGATAGACGTGCTCATACGTCTCAACCATCCGCACTTGATTCACATACACAGCATTTTCCAAAGAAAGACTAAATACTACATATTCATGAGATACACTGAAAATGGGGATCTATTGGGGTACATTCTGAAGAACGGGTGCGTTTCGGAGAACCAGTCCAGAGTGTGGGTGAGACAGCTCGCGCTCGGTTTACAGTACCTACATGAGCTGGAGATCACCCATCGAGATATCAAATGCGAGAACATTTTGCTAACAGCTAACTACAACGTGAAGATATCGGATTTCGGTTTCACACGTTTCTGTATCGATGAAGACGACCACCATATTTTGAGTGAGACCTACTGTGGATCTATGTCATATGCGGCGCCGGAGATCCTCCGTGGGAAGCCTTACTATCCCAAGCCGACAGATGTGTGGTCTCTAGGGGTGGTGTTGTTTGTAATGCTGAACAAATCCATGCCGTTCGATGACACACGAATGCGCAAGTTGTATGAGCAGCAGATGGGCAAGAAGTATAGGTTCCGGTCTCGCGTCGCCAGCATACTTTCAGTTGAGTGTAAGACGGTCGTGAAGCATCTTTTAGAGCCCGATCCGGGTCTACGACACAATACTCAGCAAATCATCAACTCCGAGTGGATTGCTATGGACAGCAGACTCACCAGTAAGTCCAAGGGCGTAGCCAGGTACGGGCAGCGAAAGGCAGCTGTGGGGTATACCCATACTCTACAGCTGCTTGTTCGGAGTGCTCCTAAACAGAAGAGTACTCAGGCAGTGCTTTTTAACCCGACTTCGAAAAATCAAAAAGGAAGTTCTCAATTTATATATAGATATCATAGCCGATCGTGAATCGTTTTAATTATTGTTTTTATTGAACTCTGTACACCTTAGCCTTTCAGAGGTCAATAAGAGACCCCCCGAGGTTCTTTAGAAAGAGCCTCTGGGGTTCCAAGTTATTATTTTTTAGCATTGAACACTATAGAAGCCGCCGCACTGAAACGAGCAAAAGAAGAAAGGAGAAGGTTGTCAGATTTGCATAAAAACCCGCCGAAAAGACAAGGAGATATTATGGAAGGGCCTCGCTCTGTTTATAGGGTGCGTGTATACAATTACCGATCTCATTTTAGTAAATATGTAAGGGATACTTAATTTAAATTCTTTACAGGCCAGTGAAATGATGAAGTCTTTAGCTAACGTGACGGCTAAGCAAACCTCATGATTTATTGATGAGTAGATGGAGGGCAAATCCAAGGTATTGTTGACATTTTGAATAAAACAGACATGGCTTTAAAACTTTCTATTCGAGGTTAAATAGGGGGTTATAGAAATTACAGTTTCACCATATTGAGGAAGAGTTGAAACTTTCCGGCTCTGAACAATTAACTCTTGCGACACGAGGCTACAAGATGATCAAGAAAGTGAACGAGGGATCGTACGCAAAGGTAAACAATAGACATTTCATAATTCAGTTTTTACATTAAATACTCGCAAGTAATCTGAAATAATAAATTTGGTTCTTTGCGCGCCAGAATCCGGAATGTGGATATTCGCCAAAGAACTAGAGTCACCGACAAAGCTAGTAAAATTTGCAAATTGAAGTGGCAGGCCACATCGCTCGAAAAACCGATAACCGATGGGTAAGAAAGGTTCTTGAGTGGAGACCACGAACCGGAAGACGCAGCGTAGGTAGGCCTACGACCGACGATAGATAGATGGACCGACGACATCGAGAGAGTCGTGGGCATCCAGTAGATGCAGATTGTAAGCTGTAGTTCTGTGTGGAGGTCAAAGGGGGAGGCCTACGTCAACAGTGGACGTCTACTGGCTGACGATGATGAAGAAGTAATCTGAAAAACTTATTCCACAGGTGTACCTAGCAGAGTACAGAAACCCGAATAAAAACGATAAGCTGTCGATATTAGCGTGCAAAGTGATCGATACGAATACGGCCCCAAAAGATTTCGTAAAGAAGTTCCTCCCCAGGGAAATTGAGATGCTGATCAAACTGAACCACCCACATTTGGTGCACACACACAGTATTTTTCAACGGAGATACAAGTATTTCATCTTTATGCGTTTTATGGAACACGGGGATTTGTTGGAACACATTCTGCAGAAGGGCGCCGTGCAAGAAGACCAGGCGAGAATATGGACCCGACAACTAGCCCTTGCAATCCAATACATGCACGAATTAGAAATAGCCCACAGAGACATCAAGTGTGAAAACGTACTGTTGACAGCCAATCAGAACGCAAAACTTTCCGATTTCGGCTTCTCGCGCATCTGCGTAGACAAAAAGTTCAAAGACATCCAAAGCGAGACGTTTTGCGGTTCTCTCTCTTACACCGCCCCGGAAATATTACAAGGAGCGCCTTATTTTCCTAAACCTTCCGACGTATGGTCGCTGGGAGTAGTGCTCTACGTGATGTTGAATAGAGCCATGCCCTTTGAAGATAAACATATAAAGCAACTGTACCAAGCGCAGGTGAACAAGAACTGGAAGTTTCGAACTCGTTACGTCGATAGTCTCTCTGATAACTGCAAGCGCTTGGTCACGATCATGTTGGATCCGAATGTTCCAAGTAGAGCTAAAATAGACCAAATTATAAACAGTGAATGGATTGCTATGGATTCCAGATTATTGGGTAAGTGTGCAATATGCATGATGGCAGTAAGAAAGAAACTATGATATATGTATATACCTACATTTGTAATGTTATTTTCTCCATTTGTTATGCTTAGATTTCATATAAGTATATTTAATCATTTAATCTCTTCAAAATAGAAAACGCACAAAGCATTGACTCTTATATCATTATCAAAGTGCTCATTCCAATTGCGTGTCCAGATTAATTTTTTTAGCATATCATGTTCCCACTGCTGGGTCTCAAGCCTATCAGAGAGAGAGAGTGAAGATGGGCCCTAATCCACCATGCTGGCCCACGTTTGTGAATGATGTCTTTGAACTTTTGAGGTTCTTGGACATATCGGTTTCCTCGCGATGTTTTACCTTCAAATTTTTTGAGCGATGGCATCGAAACTGTTTAAATACTTTTATTTCAGAATGGACAGCCCAAGAAACTTTGGCATACAAAAAGGCGCGTGAAGAAAGAAGCCAGCTCCAGAAACTGTTCGATGAAACGGATACAGCCAAAACTGAGAAGGAAGTTTTACCCAACACTTCAGTCGTCAAACCCCATACTGACATGGCAGCTTCATCATCTTCATGGTAAAATGAAGGTCATCTTCATGGTACCTACCTAAATAATAATTGACCATAAATATAATCTTACTTGCGATGCACACTACATATTTTATGCCAAATTTCATCGAGATCGGTCCAGCCCTTTAGTAGTTTCGTATTTATAACGTTAATGTGATTTTTTTTTCTTGGTTACTGCCCCGTTGGTTATTGGGGCAATTTTGCCTTCGACAGTAAGAGCGGAGATAGTGAACAGTGCCCAAATAGAGAAAATCCATTGTGGTCTCGCATTTTCCCTATCAATACAGATGCGCCTCAACTTTTTGGTTTTGTCATCAAACTTTTTCCAAAGTATTATTTCTTATGTCAAACAAATTATAAACAACATGTCCAACTTGTCAAAGATGCTGTCTACGGACGAAAAATTACCCGTAATAATACTAACCATGATAGATAAATAAATAAATAAAAAACCATGCCAATATGTTCTCAATCCGATTTAAAATGAAACAATAATGCGTTAAACCGGTATTAGATGGGTGTCACCGAAAAAGTAGACCTTAGCACAACACAGTCCGATATCGCTGTGTTGCAAGAAAAGGGGTTCCTCATAGAGAAACTTATTGGAGAGGGATCCTATGCTAAGGTAACGAACGAGTCGAAAACGTGGTCGAGTTGAAATAATTTGTACTTACTAAATCGAGTAACGGGTGGTGTAACTTGCAGGTTTACAAATCGACGCACATGGTGGATGAGACCCACCATTCTGTTATGGCCTGCAAAGTGATCGACACGGCAACGGCCCCCCGCGACTACCTCACTAAATTTCTTCCCCGCGAGTTAGATGTCCTCATTCGCGTCAATCACCCTCACATAGTCCACGTGTCCAACATCTTCCAGCGACGAGCAAAGTACTTCATCTTCCTCCGTTTCGCCGAGAACGGGGATCTGTTAGATTTCTTAACTCAAAACGGCGCAGTGCCTGAAAACCAATGTAGACTCTGGATGAGGCAAATACTATCAGGCATAAATTTTATACACACTATGAACATAGCGCATAGGGATCTGAAGTGTGAAAATATATTGATTACGGCTAATTATAATGTTAAGATAACAGATTTTGGTTTCGCTCGAAACGTTCGGCAGAGAGACCGGGACGTGCTGAGCGAGACGTATTGCGGTTCGCTATCCTACGCGGCGCCCGAGGTGTTGAAGGGAGTGCCTTACCTGCCCAAGCTGGCCGACATGTGGTCCATCGGGATTATACTTTACACGATGCTCAACAAAGCTCTACCATTCAACGAGACTTCCGTCAAAAAGTTGTATGAAAAACAGGTAGGTAGGTTTCTCACTTTCCATATCCCAACTCTACAAGGTGCGTTTTCAGAACCGACCATGTTAAAGCACAATTTTAAGTTGGTAGCCTTCTGAGGTGACTTTTGTGGGCAAATCCTTGAAAATGCCGTTGCTAACATTCTCACGGATTTTGACTGTAAAACCCTCTTGGTAAGGCAAATAAGTAGTTGTGTATTGGGCAGTTGACCTCCACTTCCCCTTTTACCATCCATTATAGAATCAACCAAATTTTATCATTGGCTTATTTTAGGTGTGGTCAAAATTTTCTGAACATTTGTGCCCTTTTTTCTCAAAAAAGTCTTAACATGCTTTTATCAACTTTACTTGTAACTGTGTAAACAAAACTTAGAAATTGGCTTTAATCTACTTCTAATTGTCGCATTGGTTTAAAACTTAGCAAGGATATGTAATCTAGATGACAATATAATAATCTGGTACCATTGAACTGATCTGACGATGAAGGCATTATACGACGGATAGAGTAACTCTTTAAAAGCCACCAGTAAACCTTTTGAACCAGTTTGGATCCATTAGTTTGTATTAACGAGTTACAAAGGTGTTTTTTTTTTAATTTTAAGTATAATATGCAAAACAGTCATGACACGCCATCATCTCGCGAACCAATTCAGTGTGAATTTTCTTTGGTGTTCGAACAGCAAGTGAGTCTAACTCTGATCATTCTTCTGTCTGTATGTAAATATGTCTGCATGTAGGTGATGCGCAAGTGGCGTTTCCGTACGAGCGTGGTGAACGCGCTGTCGACGGAGTGCAAGCAGCAGGTGACGGCGCTCATGGAGCCCGAGGCGAAGGCGCGTCCCTCCGCTGGACAAATCTTTGCGGGGCCTTGGATCGGCATGGACCCCAGGATTGCCAGTCAGTACAATAACTTAAAGCTGGCAATACACGTTGGCCATAGCTTGCCGAGACTCGGCCAACGCGACCGCAAGCAAATGGCGAGGCGTTCGCTACTGTCTACACATTCGTCAAGTTTGATCGAGCCAACCAACATGTTGGCACGGCTTGCCGAGTGCAGGCGGCCCTTTAATTTGTGCAAAACCGACACAGATCCGAAAAAAAAAACAAGGCGTGCCGCGCGATCCTAATTGGTGGCAACCCACACCACATCAAAACAACCATTTACACGTTGGCGTTGGCACTCTGCCAGCTAGGCGACGATGACATGCAATGATAAGCGTAAAGCCATAGTAAAAATATAATAGTATGTTATCTTCGAAGAAAGGTACATCAGGTAGACGTGATGAACATTTGTGTTTGTTCTATATCTGGGTGTTAATATCTATTTAAGTACCTATGTATTTAAAAAAAGATATATGTATTTAGATCAGTCTCTGGCAGCCATATTATAAGCTTTGCTTAGTTTGGGGTTAGATGACCGTGTGTGCAAAAAACGTCCTGAATATTTATTTATTTACTACCTCCGCTCGCCTGGCTAACTACTAGCCTCGATTTGAAAACAATTTGCAACGCGTCTAGAGGTGTTTTCCTGCAGCATCGTTCCCATCTCCTTTCAGGTTAGGCGTGTTTACATCATCGACCTGATCGCCACTTAAACAGATGTAAGATTGTAATTAAATAGTAATAAACAAATGCCCGTCAAGGGACGCATCTCATGACGGCATAAGAGAGCGTCCTGTCTTTTGCCGTCACGGATTACGAGTTGGTTTTACTGCCGAGGCGCGCCATTAGATGTTTCACATTAAAAACTATGTAATGTGACTCTTCTCTCAGGAGAAATAATACCCTCTCTGCAGGCCTAGCGTGGGCTGTGGATAAATAATCTTTCCACCGTTTTTATCCACGCCTAGACGAGACAAAGCTAGAATATGGATACGTTTGTCTTTTTCTCGCGGGATAAAAACGGTGGAAAGACAATTTGTCCACGGCCCGTGCTAGGCCTGCAGCCCTTGTGGGCATAATGACGATATAAATTATCTTTGTGGGCACCATTGCAGGATTCGTTGTTCGAAAAGAAGCCTAAAGGTCTCTCTGCCCATTGCCCATACCATCACTGTATCGGAACAGGCAAAGAAATATATTTGCAAAGCAGCATGCAAAGAACTTTTCATCACCAACCAACACCGTAGCGTGTCATGAAGTGAATACACGACTTTAAACCAAATATAATACCACTTGATCGCGCATGTAGTCAGAATTCCCTTTTGCAAAATTCAGCCACTTCAGTCGCGGGGGGCAGCTTGTGATTGGTGACTCGACGCTTGTGATTAGAGACTCTAGTCATTTATTCAATTCGCGTCTAGGATTACTTGTTCGTAGTATGGTCTGGTCCGATGTATAAACCACAATGAAGTTGGATTAAAAATAAAATTTATACTTTATATACGAGCTATATATAAAGTTATTTTTTTTGTTCGTTGTTTTTTTAGAGTTAACTTTCCTAGAAGATTCGCTGCTGAAGCAAGCTCAAGAGGAAGCGTTCAAGAGAGAAAGAGACCCGGAGGAAGAGAGTGAAGTCGAGAGAATCGCCGAACTGCGGAGAAAAGGTCGAGCCAAAGGTGAGATAACTAACTTCTTTTACAAACGTTTTAAATGTTTATCGGGAGTTATCGCGCATTATTTTATTTGCATTGCAATAAACATGGACACATAAATCTTTAATCTATACTAATATTATAAAGAGGAAAGATTTGATTGTTTGTTTGTTTGTTTGCATTGAATAGGCTCCGAAACTACTGAACCGATTTGAAAAATTCTTTCACTGACGGGAAGCTACACTATCCCCGGGTGACATAGGCTATAATATATACCCGTGCGAAGCTGGGGCGGACCTTTAGTTTTAAATATATTTAAAACAACTTTTCAAATCGCGAAAGTAAAAAAGTTACTTTTACAAACGTTTAATAAGCCTTACTCTAGTGTTTTATCAACTTCCCTCAAAATTTTAAGCATTGTTTAACCGTAACGTTAACCGTTTATTTTAAACGCGCTTTATAATATGTAACTAACACATCCTGCTAGTCAATTTTAACCTAAACTACTATAAAAACTGCATACACCCACGATTGTTTATCGGTCGGACAATCGACCGGTTTCGGAGCCATAAGAGCTCCTTCATCAGGGAATACGCGCGTTTCCGGAGGCGCGTTTTATAATGAATCCTCACGCTAGGTTTGATGATTTTTTTCTACTTCTAATTGTCATATCGATTTGAAACTTTGCAAGTTTGTCTAATCCGGACGACACAATTATTTGGTACAATCGAACTGATCTGATGATGGAGCTGTTTTTTTTTATTAAGCTTGCGTTTGACCACCTCGCTTGTAGTTAAGCGATGATGCGGTCCACGATTTAGTACGCTTGTGGATAGTGAAACTCTTCTATAGCTATAAACCTCTCATTCGGGAACCTTTGGTTTGTTTCAACAAGTAACATAAACAATTTTTTTATATTTTTTCAAACTATAATTATATTTATCCACAGAGGGCCTGAAAATATTAAAAAACATCGAAACAACCTACCCCAAATCCCAACAGTTGTTCGATAAGGAATAATCAAATGAAAATCAGTTATTGCGTTCATCCAGTATTTAATAACATTTACATTTTTATTCAAAAGTATTGTAAAACTTGTTTAAATACATTATTGTACAAAGGTTTTTTTCGTTTTAATGATATTACTCACTGATTGTGATATTTGTCCATCCTTGTAATTACTCAACTATGGAAGACAGGGAATATGAAGGTTCACAAGATTTTAAAAACGTTGGCACAATGTGTTAGGAACAGGATTGTGAATTAATCTAATAAATAAAATGGTTAAAAATGTGTAAAATGTACATAAAATGTATCAAAACGTGTCGGAAACAATTCCTCTAGTTGTGCGAAATGAATTACCATAGTAGAATCAAATACAAGAAATAAAATTGCCCAGTGCTTATCATTATTTCTAAATATTTACACTTGATTGCGAAAATATTTTAGCCACCGCTTTTGTGTAGGTAGGGCTATGTCAAAGGAAAAATACTTACCCGCTGAGCGGACTAAACTGTTAAATTACTTTAATAGGTTAGTTAATTTTAGTTTAGAAAGTTTTAGTTATAAAAATCTAATTCTTATAGAAAGTTGTGCAAAGAACTTGGGACGAGTGGCTCAATATTTTCCAAACGAGTATATTTAATATTAATTAACTTAATAAATACTTTCTTCAATTTCTAACAATGAAATCTTAATCGTTAGCGTCAACCGTCCTTACCTACTTCAGATAAAAGTTTAATAATACAACTGTATAACTCTTAATCTATGAAAATTACTTGTAGCAATAGAAATGAGACCTGAATAATATTGTCAACAGTCAGTCGATTCCTACTAAGTTATAAAATGCTATAAGTACTGATTAAAATCGTAAAGACCTCGAATGGAGTGTTTGAAACTGGTTTTTGACTTGAGCTGAGCGCACAATCATTATCGGTGAACGTATAAAATGGTTTATTCTCATCTCATTTCCCCGTTGTCAAAAGTCTTCAAAATAGTTTTTTTTAAGATTATGTTCTTAGAACCGTGTCCGTATTGACCGAGTGAGGCAGTTAGGACCATTTCGACGCGTTGTACTAGATTCGTACTTGACCAGTTGCGCGAATGACCATATTTTCAGCTGACTAGATAGGCAAATGACCGTAAAATTCCATATTCATAAATGATCAGGTTCGCAAATGACCATATACATAAAATTACAAAGAAATAATAAGCCCCTTAATTTTATAATAATTTATAGTTTTAAATTTTTTGTAAACAGTAAAAGAGAATATCAATTAATAATTTTATAAGGTCTTGAGTTTAATTTAACCTTATCTAAACAAATTATGAAACTCAAGTTGAAAACCAGTTTCAATCGCGTCGCTGTATAAGGCCTCATTCGTAACAACTCTTACGAATAATGAATAATTATAAAATGATCGAATTAATCTGAAACTATATCACATAAAATGTAAAATGAAAAAAAATATATAATTATGTAAACATTTTGATGGAATGACTATTGCTTGTTCGGATATTTTGGCAAATTATCTAGTTTTAAAACACACGACATTCTCTCAATCCAAAACACGCTTTAAAAATATATTTTACTCAAATTATAATTACAAATGAATAATAATTTAAATACATACCTTTGTTATAATTGTCAACCTTTTAGAGTTTACTTTAAAATCTACTAACAACCAACAAACATACTTTTGGCAGTTATTTAATTAGTATAATTTATTGTATTATTATTTATATACTTTTCAGTTTTATACTAAGTTGCCTTGGACATCGTGTACTATCCTCATATGGATGCCTAATAGTATTGAAATATTGCAAATATTCAGGTTAGCACCAATATTTTTACAATAAACCGTTCATACGTTAAAAGATCACAATAAAATTAATATATTTTTACGTAAAGCATCAACGACAAGCATAACGATAGAAAGAAATTACACAATGTTTTGGAGACGACGTTAGTTGCTTAGTATTGATTTATGATAATTAATATTGTTTTTATAGTGAAACCAGTATATTTTTGAACAAGGCATTTCTTTATAATGGTAATTTTTTTATCATGGTTATGGTTATTGTCAAACTGAAAGTGTCAAAATAGTTTTAATGTCTACATTCAGCGCTGTCATCAATAAAAAAATATATATATTCCCGCCGTTTACTCGTGACCAAATTTCGCTGGTAAGTATAATAATACATATTAATTATAATTAGCACGTGAATTTTATCAACCTGAATCAATCGACCGATAAAATAGTGTTGACTTAAGTTGCGTTTGTAATATTAAAAGATGTCCAAGGCATATTGTGCGTCCGTGGAAATAAGTTAGCTTATATCGATCCACGGGATCGAGTGTGTTATTAGAGAATTAGTCGAAGTTGACATGTGCTCACAGTATGTAACTGTGTACACCAGTACGCACACTGTACACTGTTGTTAGAACGTATACTGTGTACAGTGGTTATGCTAGTGTGCGCGCGTGACGTCACGCGGGGGAGAGACAGCCGACGCGACGCCCGCTGCCGCTACTGATTTTACTTTCATCGTCTGTGGACATAAGAAAAACAAAAATACTTACGTGAAAATAATACCAAGGCTCCTTGTACTTTATGGTTCATTTTTATTGATTTTTAATAATTTCTTGTTTTTGATAATCTTCTTTTTATACAATAGGCGATGTACCCAATGGACTCTGAAACGGCTGGGCCGATTTTGACGGGACTTTCACTGTCAGATAGATGATGTTATAAGGAGTAAGCAACTAGTCTTCTATATTTAGTAAAATACCACATTCACTGACTGGCTAGGGCTGAATTTTGACAGGTATATTCTATATGAGGTATAGATGTCCGCTAAGAAAGTATTTTGCGAAAGGGCCGAATTAAGAAGGGCAAAAGAGGGTTGAAAGTTAATATTAAAGTCTACATAGACAAAGACGTAGGACTCAGTAGCTAATATGGGCGTGATGATAGCTTTCGATGTTCTTTTTTTACATATATCATACTTTAACCGTAAAAAAAAATCTTATAGCATTGAACATTTTACTTACGTCTCTCGATGGCCCCTAAGTCAAATTTTCTTTTTATACAAACCAACCAAAAAGAGGCACAACACCAAAAGACCAAGAAAAGATAGTACCAAAACCCGTTCATTGTTAAATTTGTTAAATAAACACACACCAAAATATCTACAGCTGTGCTTGAGTTCGCGAAATAACACTGTGCAATATAAATATCTACGACATTTAATACCAAGATTCAAATAAATATCTCACGCATAAAGTCTAAAAAAATGGTTAACGTTAGTCGTTGGAGGCTAAACGTCGATCTATATTATCTAATAAAAAAAAGCAATGGATATTTATTTGAATCTTTTTTCCATTAAATGTATTTTTTGCTGGTCTTGCAATAACCTATTTAGTTTATTTACAGCATGATACTAAAATACCATAGATACTCTTTAAGACCAGCGTATGGGCGTAGCAATGAAACTGGTACCTATGAGATATACAATTTCAATTTACAATAACATAGTGGGCAGAATTTATTTCTACCCAAATTTCTAAATCTTGACACATTAGTCTCACATAGGGTTTATTATGAGCGAGTTGACTCTATACCGATCGCGTCTGGTAGTTTGAAGCTGTAGGCAGGGTCTTTCAATATCACCATGCACCACATTGTACCACACCGACCTGACTGAATCCGGAAAGATATGTGAGCCGGACAATCAAATCACGAACAGCAGAATTTGTAAGGACAAAATTCTAAAGTAACACAACAAAATGTATGACCGTGGCGTACGCGTCGTACATAATAAAATCTACATACAGGGTTACCCGGAAAGGGTATACTAAGCCAAAAGGGGTCCATTATACGCATCATTATGAACAACTTTTACTATGGGATCAAACCTGAAATCGCGAAAAAAATATTAGCTGTTCCATATATTTTGTCGAGTGTCAATGACCGTTTTCTATAAAACAGCTGATATTTTTTTCGCTATTACAGAGTTGCTCCCATAGTAAAAGTTGTTCATAGTGAAGGGTAATATGGACCCCTTTCGGCTTAGTATTTCCGCGTAACCCAGTATAAAAGCCCATATAATGTTTCACTCAAGTTTGTGTTGAGTGAATACAGTGTCCAAAAACCTTTTAAAATGGTACACAAACCTAGCTATGCCCATACTGCCGTCCAAAAGAAAAGTACCGGATGCGATGTAGATAAGTTAACGTTTTTAAACTTTTCAACCTTCGAGTCTATTTGAAAAATAAATAAAAATCTTTACATAATCTAACTATAGCACACAGGAGCTCGACCGCCTGCTATTGTTTGGCTAGTTTTATTATACACGGTTTTTTTGGCACACTCAAAGTTGGTAAGTGTGTCTTAAAACCTTTGTTAGACTTGATTTTGATATTGATGAAAAATTATAAAGAAAATTTGCCTGGTTTTAACATTCCTAGGTCAAAGAGCGACTACAGTAGCTTATACGGTACGGTACTTTTCCTTTGGACTATACCCATATATTAGTGTGGTTAGTGAAACTTACAGGCGATGTGGGCATTTCACCTGATCCATCGTCGTGGAGAGGACACACGAGGTCGCCCATGTCGAGGTCGTCTTTACTTTTCTTGCGTTTTAAGGAGAACTGGTTCTTCTTTGGTACCTGGGTCGAGTGATACTTGTTTATTTAAAGGTAGTCAATTTATATTGAGTGTTAAACAATGCAAGCGACCCACACGACGCGGTCGCTTGCATTGTTTATCACTCCTAATAAATTCATACTGAGCAGTGGGTCGCGCGACGCGGCCGCTGCCGCCGGTCGCGGTCGCCAAGGCCGGAATGCTACAGGTTTACTGACGCCGTTCAAAAACTACTAATTTGTTTTGTTGTTCGTGGACACTAATCTCCTTATTAATAAACGTGAAGTACCTTTCGATTAAATACAAAAACAGAGAAAACGACATAACTTCACCTAGGCTGTATGTAACCAGTTTCTGCGATTACCAAAATAGAACAAAAATACAGCAAAAACAAAAAACTTAAAAAAAAATGCAAAAGACAATGGGACCGGCCGCTGTTTGTTACTTTTTTTTTACGTTAAACAGAATGGATATTTTGATTCCGAACAGAACACCTAGAAAATTTGCAGGTAAAATCGCGGGGTGTAGCTAGATTACCTTATATTTGGTAGTTGCTGTAAGCGGTTGGTAGCCGAGTGTCTGTTCCGCGTTTCTCTTCTGCTGTATCACATCCCTTCCAAGCAAATCGTTAAATCTGAAAATGTAATATTTTTTGTTAATTGAAAGGAATGCAGACTTCTATTCACTCTAGCCTTGAAGATGACTAGATTAATAGGCTATCGGACAAGTTTGATTTGTTAAAAATAACACGTTAAGTGAAAAATATAATCATCAGCCAGAAGACGTCCACTGCTGAACATAGGCCTTTCCGTTAACCTCCACACTGAACGACAGCCTACCATCTGCATCCACTGGATGCCCGCGACTCTCACAATGACGTCGGTCCATCTAGTGGGAGGCCTACCTACGTGTCTTCCGGTTCATGGTCTCTACTCAAGAACCTTTTTCCCCATTGATTATCGGTTCTTCGAGCGATGTGGCCTGCCCATTGCCACTTCAACATTTTAACAGCTATGTCGCTGACTCTGATTGTTTGCCGAATATCCACTATATAATAAATTGGGTGAAAAATATAATTAAATGTAATACAAACTACTACAATCTACTACTGAAGAAATTATTTAAATCGGCCAATAAAGTTCTAAGTTATAAGCGTTTCAAGTTTTAGGTCGGACTAGGAAGATGCTGTCTCTTTTCCGCAAAGTGAGTGTCAGTTAGGATAGTTTGTATGGCGTAATTACTTGTGACGTCATTTGTTAGTATAGTGCGCTCTCTGTCTATCAAGACATTAAATGCTTAGATCTTCCTTAATGTTAAGCACATTTTAATTTTGTTTTCAGTGACGGCTCTATTTTTGATAAGCTTTTTTTAAGAAAATCAAAAATAAACCAATCCAATATCAGTCCACTGTACCTGTCTGTATTGTCACTTGTCAGGCAGTATAGGGGGATATGTCCTTAAACTGAACAGAACCATCGGAGGATGGACAGCAGCATCCTATTAGCACACGGTGAACGTACTGCGATCCCCAAGCCACCTACCAAATGTGGAGATTATGGCAACGCCCCTGTCTAAGAGGAAGGCCTTTGTCCAACAGTGGATGTTTAATGGCTCCTGATGTGATAGAGGGTTATTCGTAAACAGGTGAACCGATGGTCAACACATAGTCAGCACTGCACATTCGTTATATTCGTGAATGTAAAGTTTCACCAACCTTTGTGTGAGATGCCGCACACGGTGAACGTACTGCGATCCCCAAGCCACCTACCAAATGTGGAGATTATGGCAACGCCCCTGTCTAAGAGGAAGGCCTTTGTCCAACAGTGGATGTTTAATGGCTCCTGATGTGATAGAGGGTTATTCGTAAACAGGTGAACCGATGGTCAACACATAGTCAGCACTGCACATTCGTTATATTCGTGAATGTAAAGTTTCACCAACCTTTGTGTGAGATGCCTCCGTAGCAGCGTCTTGTTGGCGGGAATGTTGAGTAACGCAGCAAGTAGTTCCGCTGTAAACCGCGGCTCGAGCAGCATCAGCCCCCCGTGCACACCTGATACACCACCAACATGTTCAGGTGTCGGTATACTTCATAGTAACCGTAACAATTTAAGCGACCCACACCTTGCGCAACATTTGGGTCGCTTGCATTGTTTAGCACTCCATATAAACTCATACTATAAAAAAAAAGCAGTGGGTCGCGTGCGAGCCGCTGCCGCCGGGTGCGGTTTCCAATATAGGAATGTTACCTAACTGTTCTTTTTTCCTCTCGACAGGATTTTGGCGTCGCACGTTTTGTGCATTTACTAGTGTCAAAGTTGTTAAATATTGTCAAACTTTTGGTAAAATATCTTTTTACACTTATTTTGAGTTCATCCGTAGTGTAGGCAGGGTTCGTAATGAGAGCTCAAATGTGGGATTTGTTTCACGAATATCGCAAATGCTACAATGGGTTTTTGTAGTTATAAATGACCATCGCGCTAGCTCTCCCTCGTCGGCTCCCTTCCCCCCCCCTTATCCCCCCTACAGTAAAGTTTCTGCTTCACAGTAAAGTACCTGCTCCTCTGAGGTTAGGCGCGTACTCCGCTAGATCTATCGCTTTAAGCCACTGCATGACGCGGTGCGAGGACCAGCGCGCTAGCTCCCCCGGGTCAGCCCCCTCGCCCCCCTCGCAGCGCCCCGCCTCTTCCCCCTCCACCGCGCGACGGATCATCGCGTCCGGGTTGAACTTGTTGTCACGGAGTACTTGGATCCCTAGAACAAATTTAATGTCTCTTTAAGCCTGACGGACATTATGTCGCTCGAGTAGTGCGTTTCATGGGTTAAGTTAATCTCTTTTTTTCGTCAACTTTGAACTTGTAGCATACGTTCCTGTGAACGGGCCGGCTGTGTCCTATTCACACACTGTAAAATAAAATATATTTTTAATTTACAGAGTACACAAATGACGGTATTAACGTATAAGGAAGGTCCAATCTATTTTGCCATTTGCGCAAACATGTGGAAATGTTACTAACATGGTATATTACATGATGCTTATTTAAAAACTCATCTGAACACCATCAAGTCCGTCTTGAGTTTCCTACGAAACATTCCGTAAAAGTCATAACTTTTTATTGGCTGGCAATTTGTTACAGTGATACAGGATCGGACTGGGCCGGAAGACCCCCTATCCTACCTACCACCTGGCTTGCGGCAAGCCCAGCAAGCCAGGCCCATGGGGGCTCGCGTAGGCAAATGCCACCTCGACTATATGGCCAGTGCGACGCTGCAGCGATACACATGGCACTACTGAACTGATTTTGATGTAATTTCTATAGGACCAAACTGAAAGTGTATCCGTTCAAATAAAAAAAGATTTTTTCATATCAGTTATTAAATTACGGAGTTCAGAGGTACGTAGTAGTACGTACACACATTATTTAAATAAAAATGAGGGGTCGGTTAAAAATAGGTTCCCGTTGACATCCTTTGGGTACAGAATACTAGAAATGAGTAGAAATGAATAACAGGTACCTCTTCTTAGCGCGAGTGCGTGCAGCGCGTGCGTGACTCGCAGGTGGTGGTGCAGCTCGTGGTGCGTCAGTCGGTGCAGCGTCCTGGCGTCGAGCGCGGCGTCGGCGGCCGGGGCTCGCGCACCGCACACGCCCACGTCTTCCAACCAGCGCAGCGTCCACGCGGTGTCCAGTCGGCTCGCGAGGGTTAGAAGCGGGTCCCCGTGACCACCCTACAAATACATCATTATATCGCAAAGCAAAACAGAAACGGATCAGCAAACACGATTTTTTTTTTGTAAATAATTGGCTTGCGTTTGACCTCCATCTCGCCTGATGTTAAGCGATGATGCGGTCTACGTTGGAGCATGCTTGCCTAGAAGAAACCGATTCACTTGTGATTTGAAAACACCCAGATAGTAACTATCGGGGAACACCCATCAGGCAGCGCATTCCACAGACCTTGAAAAAGACCGCCGAATAGTCCCGGTAAGCCGGTTACTCACCATAGTCAGAGTAATCGGCTTAATCTTATGTTTGTAATAGCAGGCCTGGCGCACCCGCACTTCAGGTATGACGCTACAAGTACGTGGCGGGAACCGTCTAGACAAAACTGCCGCGTGATAGAGATAACGCGACGATAGACAGAGAGGTTAATATAGCTGTAGGTAGTTAGCACTCGCGCGTCCTGAATTGCACTTTGTTGCGTAGTAGCAAGTCGCTTATTTAAAACTATCACCTATCATTTACAGTTTAGACGCCCGGTTCTATTCAACAATGTGTTCTACGAATCAGATTGCAATATTCAACAAAATTTGTTAGCAAAACGATTCACTGTTTGAATAAACTTATCACTAACGAAAGAAGCGAAACTTGCATTTGCTTATTATCATGCGTGAATACCGTGATACATGACATACGCACGTATATTCGCTCTCAATACAACATAGACGCAAGTCTCACTACTGCAGCATTTCGGCACAGAGCCAAGTTCAAGCAAGGCCAATGCACTTGAGACTATCACTGACATTGAATTTCCATCTCAATCAAATCGATTCACTCACCAACAAGACCAATGTCTTTTAGACGGGTGACTTATAATCTCTTACACAAGGCCCACTGACTCTAGCACTCACCAATAGATCTGTGAGAGCTAAAACAATCTTCTTCTTGTGCATCGGATGTTTGATCGCTAGTTCCTTTTCGATGACTGTGTGCGATGCGACCGCTATAACTCCTTTAGCTTCGGGAGATGCGCCGAGCCAAGTTCGAGCGGGCCCGACGTATATTTCAAGGCCAAGGCTTTCGAGCCAACCGCAAGTGGTCTCGCAGTCCCATTGGCGGACGTCTGTTGTTTGCCTGGAATAAAAAGCAGGATTTTTTTTATCCTAAAATGTCGAGCACTTTTAATCACAATTCCTTTAATGATTAATGTATAAAAAATTTAAAGCTTCTAAAGATTTTACTCTTGACGATTTAACACACAGTTTCTTTCAAAGACACTACGTGCGATATAAGGCGAAAACGCTAAGATGAGAAGTTTTTCTGACATAGTTAAGCAAGAGCCAAACAGTACCGAACAAGCATATTTAAAAAGGATAGAAACAGCAAACAGCAGCGTGATAGTTTAATACAGTGTTTTAAGCATATTTAAATCTCAGGTGGCCGATAGGTTATCGAACGGAGACCACAGACCGGTAAGCGCAGCGTAGGACGTCCACCCACAAGATCGACAGATGACCTAAAAGGGACCGCAGAGAAACGCTGGATGCAGGCCGCTTCTAACCGGCCCTTTTGGAGATCGATGGGGGAGGCCTATGTCGAGCAGTGGACGTCCTAAGGCTGAAATTATGAATCTCAGAAGTGGGATACCTAGTTACATAATTTCTCCTTTTTACCAAAGCATACATGTCACACAGTGAATTACAGCCAAAGAAGGATAAAGACGTATTCACCTTCCTCTCTGTCTACTTGTTGACTTACCATGGCATTGTGATAGGTCTGGGCACGCGAGGTGTACTAGCCCTCAGCGAAGAGCGCGCTAGCTCGTCTCCTTCTAGCCTGATACCGCCACCGCTACCCAACCGCGCCCTCACTTCCCTTAGCGACGGTGATGGGCTACCGCGAGATACTACTTCTTCTTTCTCGGCTGAAATGAGTCGGTGATCGTACGATGTTTTAAATGTTGCCGTTTCAGTCATCTTGGAATATCATGTTATACTAGCTTTATTTTCGGAGAATAAGTCCACACCTAATTATCACAAAACTTGAACACATCTTTTGTTTTAATTCTTGAAAGAAAAAAGAAAATACGTGTATTAGATTTTTTTTTCCTTATTTATGTTGACATTTTTCGCAGTAATTTATAGTATTTATTATTTTTATTTTTTAATTGTTATTCCTATTTGTTTAATAAATCATTTTAAATTTAACTGTTAGTAAGATAAGTGTTAGTGGTGTATCAGGTTTTTTTAACCGACTTCGAAAAAGGAGGAAGGTTCTCAATTCGGCCCGTATTGTTTTTTGTATGTACATAGATTATGCCGGATTGGCATCCTGTAAACCAAATTGCGTGTTTGTGTTTAGTGGTTCTTAAAGTCAGTTTTTTTAAATAAATGTATTAATCTCAATGAATAATTTGAATTGAATTTAAATTTATTGTTACTAGTAGGAAAACAAAAGAAATATACATTCAAGTTGGTGGTCAAAATTGTGTGAACATTAGGCATTGAGTTGCCACCTTTAATTTTGACTTTAATAGTTTATATAATTATGTGCCTTTTCTTATATGTACCTACAGAATTTAAGTAAAGGATTTATATTTATATTTTTCATTTTAGTAACTGTAGGGCTGATCGAATGAAAAAAGATCAAAAAATCAATGCTCAAAACATTTATCAAAAGTTGTTTTGGGCTATACAATTTATCTACAAGAACATAAGTTATTTTCCTGTACAATTAAAAGCAAATAATTTAATACAGTTACACTACACACATAGGCAACATCGACAAAGCAAAGCTGGGCCGGGACAGTTCAGTCTTGATTGAGTTTGGATCGCTAGTTAAAAAGGACTAGGAGTAATAGTTAGGTATATACAAGTACAGATGGTTTATGACTGCCTACCGTATTGAATCGACTCGAAGGCAATGTGAGATTTATGACATTCAAACCTTGTCAGTCTGTTCTAGCCTGTCAAATATAGGATGATAATTTTGGTCATGCCCAAGAAATTTTGTATTTTTTCCTGTAAAATTTACTACACATAATGTCGTACTTCATTGATGGGTACCGCCCACTTAGTGAAGTGTCACGCATAATGAACAACTATCGAAAATCGGTTTTGAAATAAAATAAATCAAACAAATAAATTCATATATAGGTTACTATATAATTTTTTGTAATACATATTAAAGTTATTTGCAATTATCAAGCGCGCAATTACTTTTTTGTAAAACAAAACTATTACCAATAATTTCATTTTTTCTGCATAACCTTGCAACTATCGATTCCAAGTTATATGAGAATAATATCGATGATTGAATAGGTTCATTAAAGATAATACACTAGGTTCCTCATCTTTACTGCGAACTGTCAAAATTATCATCCTATTTTTGACAAAGCTTAGGTACAAAAGTTTTGAGGTTTGCACCACTCAATCCCCAACTAAATTACAATAGACTCGACTATAGTCTGAACAAGGTATAATCTTCTAGAGACAAATTTTGAGAGTATACACCTTTTAACCAAAGCTTAGTGCACGCGACGTTTACTCAAAATTCACCTGTATGCAACACAAGATACAGCTCACATCTCGTGTCGAGTTAGGCTTGTTTTTCTCCTACACTGAGGTGAAACGCATGTATTACGCGGTTACGCGGAAAGGGTACCAATCATTATGAACAACTTTTACCATGGGAGCAACCCTGAAATCGCGATTCAAATATCAGCTGTTCCATACATTTTGTCGAGTGTGAATGACCGTTTTCTTAGAAACAGCTGATATATTATAAACAGCCATATTTTTAATTTGCTTCCATAGTAAAAGTTGTTCATATTTAAGGGTAGGTACTATGACTATGCACCCCTTTCGTACACCCTACACCTTTTCCGACAAACCCAGTATTGCAAACATTCCGCGTCGATCATCAGCTACGCAGTGCGGTGCTTGAATAACGCAATGTATATTCACATAGACATTAGCGTAGAATAAAATGAAGCCTGTCGAGTCGATACGGTGTTGTAAGGAGTAGTTATCGTATAGAAGCAGGGGTGGGATTCCGCGGCATGCGGCAAGCGTCCATCACCCCAGAGACCTAGGTTGGGCACCGAGTGTCCGCGGCCGCGCGCCACCACCATGTTGTTTGGTTTACCGAACGCGACCCGCGCCTCCGACGTGAGCACCGACGACCGCGGCAACGAGGAGTACATGTGGGTGTTGCGCTCGATCTGACGCCCGTAGTTCGCTGGCGGCGTCTGGAATGTACGTACAGGTCGTTGTGTTACTTCTTCCTTATAAACTTCATCAGTTGTTAATTTTTTTCATGACCATGGATGCAGAGTCCTTCAGTCGTAATATTAAACAAGTTTACATGTAATCCGTTCATTATAAAAAAATCCCCTCGTTCAAAAGTTTGTAGCCCTGTGTAGAGGGATGCCAGATTTTACCCACTAACATAAATGCTGCCGGTTCTGTGTACTACACAGCATTTTAGTTGCATACTACTGCTCGACGCCCGCTTCTCGTGGAATTTGCAAAAATTCCCGACGGTTTAGTTTTACATTCATGACGCATACTGCCTGAGATTGCATTCTAGGCGACTGAAAAGCCAGAGTGAATAGATTTCTTCTATCTCCATCTGCGGCACCACCGTCGCTTACCATCAAGCGAGTTGGTGAGCAAACTAAAAGCTATTTCCAGTAAACAAACCGCATATAATATCCTTATCTACCTCAAAATTAGGTGGTTATTCATATGGAGCTTAGAGAAGGGTCGCTCAGGCCTTGCTCGCTCCCACCTCCCTCCCTCTCGAATGAACAGGTAGTTTTTAAGCTGGTTTATCGTGTGTAAGTCATTTGTGATGTGAACAATAAAGACTACTAGACTTCAAACTAGACTTGATCTCTCAATCTATGAATGTATTATTCGAATATACAATAAACAGTCTATTTTATATCAAAACCTATCTATCAAAACCGTGCCGTGATACCGTTTCAAATTATTAATGAACAATATGAATTGTCGCCGCAAAGACGTGCATGACATGTTAATGTTTATGCGCTGGGGTGGTCTTAACGCTTTACATGTGATACGTTCTATCGATTAAGTGTCTAACTCCTTTATTGTTATAGATGGAAAACGACGTTGATGTCAATAATAATGATAATGCAATGCATGTAACACGTACTTATTGCTAATTGCGATTTTTTATTGCAATCGATTTATCGAACGCTGTCAAAAAAAGCGGTAGATATTTTTATAATCTTATCCTTTAGATCAGGGGATCATATTTGTCAAAATCTTATCTTTAACTTCCGAATGAATCGGTTTCTTCTAGGCAAGCGTGCTGCATCGTTGACCGCATCGCGGTCAACGATGCAGCACCCCAAAATTAGCAGGTCGTGTTGACATGTTAACAGAAACGTCAATCGTAACGTCGCGTCGTAGATTTAAAGACTAATTCAGACCGTATACTTCAGAGCGATGGTAAAGACAAATGCGCCCGGAATCTGTTTTTTTTTTAAGTAAACAAATCTTCTATAATAATCCGGCCAAGTGCGAGTCGGACTCGCGCACTGAGGGTTCCGTACCACCACAAAATACAATTTAAAAATACTAGGAATATTATGATGAGGTCTAGCTCTAGAAGTACCAGTACCAGAAGTCTAGTAGAAGTTAAGGCTTCTAAAGAAATAAATCTTATTTTAAAAATTATTAACAACCATTGAAAAATAAAAACTGTCAGTCTGTCAGCTGTCATTCGAATACCTAAAAATCCACCAGATTAAAACTTGTCTGTAATAAAGATTAAAGTAACATACTCTTGGTGGGGCCGGCCTGGCGAGCGGCACCGTATTGACGACGACTCCCTCCGGCGGCGGCGACCGCTCCAGAATGCCGCGCTCTGCCACTCTCAGCCGCACCTCGCTCAGCTTCGATAAGAGCTCCAACTTCTGTGTTTCTAATGACGAACGCTGTAACATTTCCTGGGGAAGGACAAAGCATATCTTTTTTTTAAGGATCAACAAACAGTATACAACAAAATTTAAAACTAAAGAAGTATACAGAAAAATAACTAGTTGAAATACCAGCGTCGTTGACCACGGATTAATAATATATATCTATCACTAGCTGAATCCCGCGGTGCTACCCGCGATTTTCCAATTTTCCCGCATTTTCTGGGAGAATAAGTACCCTATGTCCGTCCATATGACGTACACTATCATCCTGCTAAAATTCGTTAAGATCGGCTTAACGGTTTAGTCGTGAAAAGCGAACAAACAACCAGACAGAGAGACAGAGTTACTTTCGCTTTTATAATATTAGTAAGGCTATCATATCATATGAACATGACGCAAGGAAGAAATCTTATTTAAGAGTTAAAGTAGTAAACTTAATTTACGTCATAATATAATTACTAACTAGTACTTAACAAATATGTAAGTTAAAAAAAAAATCGGTAGGTAACCCTGACCACTAAATATGATAGAATAAGTCATGCATTATAGCAACAGCCCGTTGCCAGTTGAAAGACCATGAGTTCTGAGGCTGGCTGAGGCTAACATAGCCTAGGCGTAATGAAAAAGTCAGATTGATACATCATAAAGCTAACTGTCTTGTACGCTATCTTTATCAAACTTACTTCATTAACCCCCGACGCAAACAGAAGGGTGTTATAAGTTTAACGTGTGCATCTGTATGTCTGCCTGTGGCATCGTAGCTCCCAAACGGCTGAACCAATAAATTATTTTAATGTTTGCAAGGTAACTTGATCGAGTTAGTTAATTTTTTTTTCAGCTGTTTGAAGATTATCAGCTCTTTTATCGGGGGTTTAAAATAATCTATATATTCTTGTGTATAAAATATAATTTTTGTTCCAGGCTATATGCTATGCACCTCAGAATAGGCACCTCATGGACAAGCATGCTTCATCTTAGACTATAATTATATTCACTACTATACTATACATCATCACTTTCCATCAGGTGAGTTGTGGTCAAACGCTAACCCATTTTATCCAAAAAAATTGTGCGTGGAGACCCTCCGCACGGAAGAAGTGAAACTCTCGCTCTGTCTTTCTATTCCCCCTCCATGGTAGCGTTAAACGTTTAACGCAACCTTGTTGGAAGTCGCATTAGAAGTTTCACTTCAATAAATTATCTTTTTTTAAAACAGACTTCAAAAACCTCTAAGTTATTATGCCACTAAAAAGAACAAAATAATATTTTTACACGGATTTTGAAAACCGTGAGTGAGTTGAGTTGCGGAAGACGCAGCGTAGGTAGGCCTCCCACTAGATGGACCGACGACATAGTGAGAGTCGCTGGCATCCAGTGGATGCAAAAGGCAGGCTGTCGTTCAATGTGGAGGTTAAAGGGAGTGGCCTATGTTCAGCAGTAGACGTCGTCTGGCTGATGATGATGATGATGAGTGAGTTGCCTCTTCATGTATTCGTTTACGTTTACGTATCGCGAAAACGTAAGTGCTAGTAAAGTGGCACATTTTCTCATCGATCGAATATTTCGTAACTCGTCAGTTAGCTAACTGTAAATAAACAAATACAGAATTAAAAAAGCTTTTAGGCTGTCTTAACAGAATATCAGAGAAATCTTGTAAACACCGGCTTACACACACGGGGCCGCGTTTGATGGATTCTGTCTTTACTTCACCCGACTTTATCTCGGTGTTTAGAACACGTGAGCATCTGGCAATCACGGATCAGTTAATAGGTACAGTCAGGTACATTAAAGAATATCCATAGCTATGTATTCAAACATAATATATTTCTTATTTATTTGTGATTAACAGAAAAAAAAATTAATCCTAACCTCATCATCGTCATCATCATTTCAGCCATAGGACGTCCACTGCTGGATATAAGCCCCCATCCCTCATCGATCACCAAAAGGGCAGATTGTAAGCGGCCTGTATCCAGCGTTTTCCTGTGGTCTATTTTAAATAGATAGTCTGTACATCTTGTGGGTGGACGTCCGTTACGTACATACGTTCCGTACGTTGCGCTTACCAGTCCGTGGTCTCAATTCGAGAACTTTTAACCTAACCTAAATACTAAAAAAACCTAATCTAGTTAACCGCTATCAGTGGGAATTGTTCACAAAATGCTGGCTCCGTTAATTACCACGTTATGTAGCAATACTACTGCACACGCTTTGAGCAAAGTAGAGGCATTTCTTCTTTTTTTTAATATAAAAAAAAATGCAAAAAAAAAACATACTTACAAATTATGTAGTGAAATCTTGGTAAGATTTTAGACTGTGAAACATTCTAATGTAGATGACTGTAATATTGTAATAATGCGTACGCGCAGCCCACTGTGCAAATGGAGTACGGATTTGGAACAATTTAGACAGCACATCTATTTAGTTTACGCAATAGCAATTTCACACAAGACACAAAATTGTGTCTGACAGTGACAGAAATATTTTTCATGTGTATCGTTTAGTACACGAAAAGAGAAGTAAATAGAACGAAAATAAGAAAGAAAATCTGTTACCAGGCATTATGAGTATTGTTCAATCATGATTGAACATTCTTATTTAGATCAACGCGTCGAACTCCGCATCACAGTTGCTAACTGATTTCGAATGACTGGCGTTTCGTTTATATGGGTGCGACAGTCTACAACCTTACAAAAATGCTTTGACAGCCGTTCTAATTATTTTTTTCTTTTCTGTGGTTTAGTAGCTAGACTAGACTCATGACTGCAAGTGAAAAGTACAAACTAATTCTCCAAACTTTGGGCGAATTCAAATTCTTCAGCTTTTTAGGGTTCCTTAGCCCGACAAGCAACCCTTATAAGTTCGTTCTGTCCGTCCGTCTGTCTGTCCATATTATGTCCTAATTTTACAGAACCTTCTAACTTCTATAGTTATTGAGTCAAAAGCTTGAAACTTTGCACAATTACAGTTTAAGTATGAATCTAATTTTTAAAGATCGTTTGATAGTATAAACGATCTTCAATTAGTTTAGTTTTTTGTTGTTGTTGTTAATTATTATGGAGTCAAATATACTATGACAAACCAATTTTAAAAGTATAAAGAATATAATTTTGCGTTTTAGGGGTGGCTCTGGTACATTACATGTGAAACGGGGATGAATTATTTTTTTTCGCTGCACCCTTGTGTGGGATTTCAATGAATAGGTTTTTTAAATGAAGGGAAGGTTTCATACATCAATTTTTTGTGAAATATGTCCCGCCAAAGTGGCTTAAAGTTGGTTGCATTTCTAAGCTATTAGACATAGAAACTTGTAACTTGCCATGCTAATTGATTATAGTTAAATTTTTGACTAAACAATAAAAAATATATGTTATGTTGGTATGATGCACCTCTGAAATTTGGGAAATTCATTCTTTCGAATTTTTCTGTAACCACCAATTTCTAAACTATGATGATTGTGATCACAATTATATGACTTTGGCTACGAAACATGGAACCCTATACTAAATGCTTGTCTCGAGTCTCGACACTTCTTGGCTGGCTAAGCTTATTTCATTTACATGAGTTATGATAAATATTTTTATCTACCTATTCCTAGGTATTAATACTAGGTAGTATTAATATCCCGAGGTTTACTGGCACATAAAAATATATAATCAGGCAGTCTGAGTACTTGCCGTGGTCGGGCCATGTGTAGGTGAGGTAATACATTTACTAGGGCGACTGTTTTATTGGTTACCAACGGTAGAGGTGAATCATTATTATTTCGAGCATTCCATTAGATCCCGTTGTATGCGGATAAGGGGATAGAAACCAGAACGCGATAAAAGCAAAATAAAATCCGACACGAATAGTTGTGGCAGAGGAAATAAATTTACAAACACATCAAATCTAAATTGAATGTCAGTCACGGGAAGAAAGAGATTTGGAAAAGAATATATTCAGCTAATACGAAATAGTTTGGGTGAAGTTTGTATGACACAAATAGCATTACGGTCATCGACGGTCTCTCATTTGAAGTTACTACAATAGAAAACTTAAATGTTTTGAATTAAGTAGAAAAGTGCGTATTTTTCTCAAGTTCAGTAATTTTAGGTATATCATGTAACACTGACTATTTCAGATTAAAAGATTGTTATGAAACAGATTCCTCGATTGCGATGCGTTTTGTTACCCATGTTGATTATTAGGATTTTACTGCAATATAATAAATAAATAATAAATAATAAATACGTTACAAAACACGTTTGTTGTATGGAGACCCCCATTTAGTTTTTACTTTTGGACTTTTTTGTTATTTCATAATTAATCCTCCGTAACATTACATATTCTGTGAAAATTTCAACTGGCTATCTATTACGGTTCGAAAGATGCAGCCGTTAACAGGTAGGACAGACGGACAGACAGACAGACGTCGTAGGCTTAGTAATAGGGTCCCGTTTTTTCCCTTTGGGTACGCAAGTATTCTTGAGCTGATCAAGATGATAATGAAGTATATAAATCAGAACATAATTCCTTGGTAAAGTTCGGTTAAGCACGGGCGTTATGAAACCTCAACGGGTGATTTCATTAGGTTAGCACTCGTAACTCGACAAGGAGACGGGACGCGGAGGCGAGGGTTTGCGGCCCACAGCGATCATGATTATTCAAATATCCCCATTCCAACCATCTGGGACGTGCTGAATGCTAAGCAGTTTACGTTTACCACCTTCACTGAGCGGGAGTTTTGCGACAGGTAACTTTGGAACTGATTTTATACTCAGAACGGATACAAGACATGAGAGACGCGCCAAGCGCCTGCTCGAGTTGTAGAAAAGTTTGTTAGAAGTAATCTATCTATGTGGCACAGTTGAGGCCATTGTTCATTAAAAGTACTCAACACCTACCTGCATTGAAATGTGAACTCTATCGTCCGTATTCATCCAGTGTACGCCGCGTGACGTGATCAAAGCTTGATCCATGCATCGTATATTCTAAATTCGTCACTTGAAATAATTGCGCAATTTAAAAAAAACTATGATCTTCTTACGCACTTACTATTTCCAAAAATCAATTTATTAATGCAGATAAATAGTGTTTAAAAAACAATCGCAGGCACAGGCTGCTTATGGATGTCACGCTCTTAAACACTCCATGTCAACAGTATACAGGACTTACGGCGATTCTGTTTAGGAGATGAGAAAAGTTGCGCGACCGCAAACCGTATCTCAGCGCGTTAAGGTTCACGTTCGCGTGATGTTTTGAACTGCGCTGTTTCAGCGCTAATTCGAGCCCGCGTATTAAGACCCCTGAACTAAAGTTATATGATTATTTACGGGATATTTACCGTGGTAAGGTTGTGGAATGAGCTCCCGATATTTCGGCGCAGTTACATGCACCATGTAACAACCATATGCAATAACCGTACGTATGTGCAATAATCATATAACTTTAGTGAACAACCGTGATAGTTTAAATCAGTGTTTTACCCCTGAACTATTTGCTAACTTCAAACACAATGGTGTGTATTTTAATAATCGTGACGTCGTTCGCTGTGATTGGCGTTTCAATTATCATGGCGGATCGCTGTATTTTTTTATTTGTCAAAATAAATGTTAATATGGCTTTTAAAACAAAAATGTACGTCGTTTTAAGATTTTTCCTAACATATATCATTATTACTGTCATCGCTCCTACTCTGCTGTGGCGTTTACGTGCATTGAATGGAAGATGCGTTGTATTAAGCGTGTACAGTCAATGTCCGTCACTTGAAATTCTGCAGTGCGTGACAAGACATACCTGGGGCCATAGGGTACCCACCTTTTGCAACCGTTGGTCAGCATCGTCCAGCCTCTGCCTGGTATCAAGCAGTGCTCGTTCCAAGTCAGCCATCTTCTCACTCTGCGCTGCGATTTGTTCTGATAACACCTGCACTTGCAACTGCAGACTTTCTTTATCCGCTTCAAGTCTCCGCACTCTTTCTTCTGCATCGTTCTGTAAGAAAACAGAACCTATGAGACGATTCTTACTAAGCAGAATTCAATTCCTACACGTTTCTTCGTTTACAGGGTTAAGAAGGGTGTACTAATTCGAAAAGGTGAATAAGACTCATCATTACGAACAATTTTTACAATGGAACCTATCGTGAAATCGACAAAATGTATGGAGCAGCTGATATTAATTTAGAGATTTCAGGGTAGGTCCCATTGTAAAAAAAATCGTACTGGTGATTATAACGGACTCCGTTCGGCTTAGAAACCCCCTTTTCGTGTACCTAACCCCGTTTTTACGCATGAAGAAGCCGCAGGCAACAGCTAGTCTATTATAAGTCTAGGCCAAACCCTGGCATAATATCAAACCTTTGTCAAATACACTAAAAGATGTTATTAAAACTATTACGCATTTGGTAACTAATAATAAGAGTGGTGAAAGGTATCTAAGTCAAATTCTATTTTTATTTTTAAACAAGCTTTTCGTATTCTTCTCAGCAAACCCCTTCATTTGATACCCAAATCATGATGGTAGATAAGAAAATTGTATCCGCCTTCTTTGGGAGTCCGCCATATTGGAATTCGAATGACGTCATTTATCTAACCATGCGTTGTGGTCCAAACTAAACGTGTATGCAAAATTTCGGCTCAATCGGTTGAGGATAACTGGTCTAAAATCCAGTTGCAAGATTTGTCCCACACGTACATACATAAGTACTAACTAACAGGGCAAGTTAAATAAAAGCTTATAAAAATTCAGTCAGTGTGAATTTACGGTAGGTCGCATAGTCGCATTTTACTGAATGCGAAATAAGGTGAATAAATTTTTCTGTAATTAGTTCGCCGTGGCAAAGTAGGGCAAAACAAAAGTGAGGTCACTGATTTTTGGGTCGCTGAGAATTTTTGGCAGAATTCTTCTTCAAATATTCGCCCTCGTTTCGTATCATGTTATGAATGAAATTGATATTTATGGAGTCTATTACTTTGATTGAGACAAATGTTTGTCAAGGTTCTTTTAGTGTACAGTTACCTAATTGTTTTTTCATGAGAAGGTATGGTATATTATTGGAAGAGTAATAAAGAAATGTCTTTAGTTACAATGTCCCTTCGAACAATCCGTATATGAGCAGTTAGGATGATAGATTTCCGTATTAATAAACATAAAGAGGGTATAATTTCAACAAATTCATATCATAATATTAGTAAACACACCAATCAACAACACCAACGCTGATCTAAGTATATTTTAGATCATAAATAATGATACAGCTGGAAAAAAAAACAGGACTACAGTCATAATGATGAAGAAGTTTCAAATAAATCCGCTAAAGAGATAAGCACTCCAAACATCCGAAATTTAAGACAGTAAGACAGGATTAGGGTAATAAAGTGTCATGAGCACAAAAGTTAACAATGTATCAACGATATGTAAATCATTAAAGTATATTGATCACTAAGCAGCTGCCGGTGTTCAGGCGAGCTGAATATTTATCATACCTTGTATCTATCAGTGCGGGGAGCGGGCGCGGGCGGCAGCGAGGGATGCGAGGGCCAAGAGCGGTCGTGCATACAGCAGGGCGGCGGCGCCGGCGGCCCGTGACACCAGCACAGCGGCGGCCACCAACCACCTTCCGGGTATCGGAAGTGCTCATACGAGTTCCAGCGCCTCTGCAACTCCGGAGGGGTTTCCTCGTTGCGAGAGCGCCGAGATCGCGGCGAGGCGCGGACACTAGATTGCACGCTAGACGGGTGTTGGGGCGGCTTAGATGTCAACGAGGATCTAGTTTTGCGGTCGCGGTCACTGCGATCGGACGGCCGACGCCGCCTGTCCAGGCTAGCCGCCGAAAACTCCTCCGTCCTCGCGTCCATCGACGTCGGTTCCGCGACGTCTTCGTCGTCGTCGACTATGTTCCCGGTCGGCATCCATTTGAAATCATCGTCGCGCCGAGTCGAGTTGTCGAGACGTCGGCTGGGGGTCAGGGTATGGTAGTCATTTTCCCGAGGTTCATATCCATTTTCGTCGGATTCTTCGCTCGAGGTGCTGGATTCGGTCCCGGAGGAGTTGACGCGGTTCGCGGCGACCGCGCCCTCCGACCACGCCGTGCACTTTACCGTGGCTTCGTCGGGACTGTCCGAGTCGACGCCTGTTACGAGATAATCGAGTGTAAGAGCGCGTTAAACTCGCGGGAGCCTCAAGTTCGGCGCGAACTCACCCATCGGCGAGTAGAGGTAGGAGCGCACGGCGGGGTGCGCATAGCCCGCCGCCGTCCGCTCCTGCTGCTCCTCGTCGAAAGGCTCCGTCAGGTACTCGCAGTCGGACATGAGGCTCTGCAAGCGCGACACTGCGCGACAAGCTCTCGGTACGAGTCACCTACGTGTCGCTATTTACAGTTTGGCTTTGTTCCAGTATTACGCTACGTCAGTGACTCGTCCGCGAACGCGAATTACGTACTCTCGTGAGGGGGCGGCTCCTCGCTTGACTGAACGGATGCAGAATCGCGTTCTGACGCTTCCGACGCTGTGGACAGGGGACGCTCACTATACGCGGAGGCGCGGCGCGATCGCTCTTCATTAAAGGTCTCCTCCCTTATGGTGGGCACGTTCCTGTTCTGCACGGAAGACGCGCGCGATTTGACCGGGCGCGGCTTGTCCTCCGCGACGGACCGATGGTTGAGCGCCGCGATGGTGGCGGCCACGAGTGAGCCCCCGCGGCTGTGTTCGCGCATGTTTTCGTTCAGAATGAGCTAAGCTCGCACGATTAGGGCCGACGCCCGCGCCCGGAAATAGATCGCGGTATATGCGCCCGATGCATTCCGGACACCCTTCCCGCTTTGATGTTATAGTAAAGCGGGGTTTAAAAAAGCTCATCACGTAAACATACCCATTCCTTCGTATTTTGTATGCGTAGTGAGAAATGGTTGAGTTAATGACATCACAATCGGTTTGTTTATTATTAAGGCACACGTAATGAAACAAACGGTAGCGTGCGATGCGAGGCACACAGGCTGGCGCACTCACCGGCGACAGCGGCAGTACGTTGACGCCCTCGTATACGGAGCGCCGCTGACGCCCCCACCCGCTGTACTCATCACACGCGAGCGCCTTCTCTGCGTAAAACTCATTATCCCGGCTGCTCCTGCAGTACGCAGCCCTCAGATGGTCTGATATAATAGCGCGTGGCTCGATGAAGTTAGGATTGTAGGGCAGCTGAGGCGGGTAGTAGGGGGGCGCGCTTGGCTCTACCGAGTCGAACTCGTTAGATCCTCTTTTAGGAACTAAGCAATTCATCTTGAATGTCTTTTCTTGAAAGTAATTGCTGTTTACGCAGTTTAATTTAGAATTTTGTTTGGAATACAATCTGAAAAGAAAAGATAGACGCACAAATGCTCATCAGACCATTTGCGAGAGTTCATAAACTCATAATAAGGACATATTTATGCGTTATTTTTGTAGTCATAACCGGCAGATGATGTAGAAAGTCATCTTTAATAAAGTCCCCCAAGATTCGGAAATAACTGACAGCTGTTCCGTCGAGAATATCCGCTGGAGACGTTTAACGCTTAACAAAGAGTGGGGGCGGGAGCACGTGTCGGGGATCCTTCTAAAAATAGTGACGAATGTTTAGACAATAGGCGCTTTAGAAAGGCTCTTAACTTTGCATACAGCAGAGTGCAACAGGCATAGTTTAGACCTTTATTATGCACAAGCAACTGCACAAATTGCACAAATATATGCACAATACGCATCAGAGACAGAAAAACATTTTTATACACATAGTTCAGTCAACGGGTTCGAACACTGTGTACTTTATTATTAACGCGCTTATGAGCCTCGCTTTTAACTATGTAACGAACTATGCAACACATCTCGGAAGTCCAGTTTAACCTACTTCTAATTATTGTCGTATCGATTTAAAACTTAGCAAGTATATTTTTTTTTTATTAATAATAGGCTTGCGCTTGACCGCCAACTCGCCTGATGTTAAGCGATGATGCGGTCTACGGTGGAGCACGCTTGCCTAGAAGAAACCGATTGTGATTTGAAGACACTCAGATTGTAACTATCGGGGAACACCCATTCAGGCAGCGCATTCCACAGACTAGCAATTCGCACAATAAAAGTGGAATCAAAGCGCTTCATTCGTAAGTAATATGTAATCCAAATGACAGCACAATAATTAGCTGCCATCGAACTGGTTTGATGATTTGGGAACTAGATATCCTTCAATAGCATTAGTTATTGAAGGGTATTTTTAAAGTGACTACATAATAGTGTAATCCTAATAATAACATATCATAATCATCAGTTGTACCTTCCATAAACGAGTTAAAAAAATAAGTTCAGTGACTTAGCGACGTTTTCTATGCATTTAAGTGACGAGAAAGTCTCTCGCCTGATATTAAGCATCACCACAGAAGACATAATAGCCGTCACGCTTGCCATTAGCAGTTCAGTTTGACCCAGAACATATAATTTTAAGAGTTCAAAACCCTGCGCGACAGCGCACATCTGTGAGATAATAGAATAGATGTTAAATTTCTTTATTAACGCTTCGACCAAAATAAAATGAATGGACGGGCCATAACCATTGAACTTGCTCTGTAAAAACAAGTCAAAGCCGTCGGACATACTAACACTACTACTACTAGGTTACTTATTATGTACAGTACTTATTTACAGTATACATTTGTTACAAAAAAATTATAGCGATTTTTTGTCGTGTTATTACTTACACTTCGGGAAAGCTCACGAAGGCATAATTTTGTCAGATATTTCGTTATCATGTAACTATATAGTCTTGTGTCGCACTTCCTACGGCTAGAGACCGACTGAAACGAAGTGAGCACCGGCGCTCATTTTGTAATCTTCAAAAATGCGCTCCTTCTGGGCCCATCCCTTCATTTTTTTTTGTCGAAGCAGTAAAGTGTAATTTAATTTAGCAAAAACTACCCACTATTTAATTCAGTTTCTATTTCAGATAAGTGTTAAGAATGATAATAGCATGATACTGAAGCAATACTATTTCCATCGCATGATCGGTGCATGGTATAATTGCAACTGGTCGCATCCATATTCATAAATCTGTAATGCTATACCGTGAGTGGTTTATTGATGGTCATTATCATCAATTATGATACGTGCTCTTAGTGGAGTGGTTTTGTTACAAACTATTATGGATGGTGCAAACTTTCATAAGGAATCTAAGGAGAAGTTCGTGTCGAGTGAAGGGAATTAGTTGATTTAAAATCGGACATAAAAAGAATATAACTATAACTAGACGACGAACTCATTCAAGGATATCATTTTAAACAACCTTTATATTTGGACCAACCATTAAATCGCGAAACGAATGCGAGATGGAGCCGCGCACACGTTTCCCTTGAACAAGACCGCCGAATGCGGTTGAAACATGTATACGTAAAGTAACTCCCATGTCATATAAACAAATTTAGTGAAAACAGCGTCAGTTCCTATAATAAAACGATAAGTTGTTCTAAAGAAAAATGTCAACAAAGTGTATAGAACTGCTGATTATTTTCGCGATATAAGGATTGTTCCCATAAAAAGTTGTTTACAATGTGATGAGTACAATGATAATCCTTGATACGTCCGTCATCTAAAGATACACTCGGTATAAGTATACTCGTCGGCTAGAGAACCTCCTCCTTTTTTTTCGTCGATTAAAAAGGGCCTTTTGTACAAATAATGATGATCATTGACCACTGTCCCTGTACTACAAAATCCGTCCAAATTGTTTGAAATTTTCCGAATATATAAAAAGGCGAAACAAAATACAACCTAAATGAAATTTTACAATTTCTCCAAACAAGGAAAGTACAAAAATTGCTCCAAGCAAGTGAACGGGTAAGTGGAAAAACTTCGTCGCATGTGCACGAAGAAAATAAACCACAATAGCTTAGGCCTGAAGTTGACAGCGAGTGACTGCCGCAGGAGCCTAGACGCAACTCTGTTGCTTTTACAAACTACCGAGGGAATCGATTTGTCTAGCTTGTTCAAAACAGATAATGCCTACACAACTTTGATAGCAATAGCAACTACTACAAAACTTAGAAATATTAGGAAAACTTGATACAATTTTATGCTAGCGTAAGAAAATTTAAAACTGTCAACGGGTTGCTAAGACAGTTCAGGTGATGATAATGGTCAGGAGTACAAAAACATTTCAAAATATTAGGACTCCTGTACCTGTCTTTTCGAACAGGTACAATACGGGATTATTGAAAAAGAGAATAGGTGTTTTTTAGGCAAGCGTGCACATCTTCGACCACATCAAAGCTTCCCATTGGGTGAGATTGTCAAACGCAATTGAACCCGGGTATGTCCTAAAACTGCGACCAGAACCACCGGAGGATGGGCAGCAGCATCCTATTAGTACACGGTGAACTTACTGCGATCCCCAAGCCGCCCGCCAAGCGTGGGGATTATGGCAACACCCCTCTTTAAGAGGGAGGCCTTTGTCAAGTAGTGGACGTTTGATGGCTGATGTGTGTGTGTGTGTGTGTCAAACGCATATTGCAAAAATGAATACTTGGTACCGACGTAGCAAGATAGGAATCAAACAGGTTGTTTAGAATATTATAGTATATCATTACCCAATGATAATGATCATAAACGAGTAGACTGAAAACGATACAGCACTTACTTGGAATTGAGTCACAGTTTTGAACTTTGTTTAGCACCAGGAGGTAGAGAACTAACCACCGTTTGTAACAAGTTGTGCTTTATACACACGTAGTTGTTAGCGGACGACAAAAGATTCTGTACTCGCTATACGAGTAAAAGTTTCTCACTGCTAGAGAATTAGTCACACCGCGCGTCGCTTCAGAGTGGACTATTAGTGGAACAAGAAGATCCTCTCTTATAAAAACAAAGCGGCCACAATTAGATATAACTGTTTCGCTATAGGTATTTATAGCTTGATTAAAAACTGAAGTCAACCCCTCAAAAGAATTTAAAGCTGCCAGTGAAAAACTCATCAGTCGAAAACGTGGACTGCTTCCGAAGCTAAGGGCTCGTCAAAGTAATAACCTCACAGAACAATAGCAAGTTTTTGACAATACATTTTTTTTTCTTCATAATATAAGTATTGTGCAAAACCTCGGGTAGACACCCTACGACCCGGTGGGCGGAAAATGGACTCAGGGCGGGCGTAGACTATAAATATACCTAACTTGTTAACGATAATAATACACTGCTCTATTTAATTATCGCCTGTTGAAATAGGGAAGCCATAACGTTTCCGAGACGATAATGTGGGTTACATTTTATTTATGGCAAGAATAAAGATTTCGTAAGGCGCATTGTTAGCACATCATAAGAATGCGAGTTAAACTATTTTAACAACGGAAGCTGAATAACGTTTGATGTAGTAACATAAAAATGAAATATCGACTTATATTTACAGAAGAGGCAGAACAAAATAAGTATCAAGTTTAAAGTAGACAGTATTCCTTGGTTGTAATAAGGCGGATCGATCTTCCAATCGACCTCGTTTGTGGGTTTGTGGTGTTACACTTGTTTCTTTATTAAAAAAGTTAAACAAATTGACTTCTCTCCCGGACAATAAGTTACAAAGTTCCCTAAGAGCCCTAATACCTTCACAGCGAGTTAACAATGACACCCTTAACTTCCAGTATTGAGTTTCGTCTTCTTTGAGAATTCTGGTGCTTTTTAATTAACTTACTGAAAACAGTTGTGCAAAAGTAGGGTAACAATTTTATAGGAAATTTTCATGTAATTTCCTTTAAGCTTGTTGTCTTTCGTTTCATGTTAAGGTGACAGTGGTAAAGTTCTACCTAACCAAAATAAGCACAATTAATTATTAGAATAGAACACATATATTTCTTAGCTATTATTATAGCAACATTGAAATCAGAGTTAGAAGGACCCTCACAAACTTTGGAGGCCGTTTCGATTCCGAAGTTCCTATTCCTCCACCATTCAATTAATAAGACAAAGAAACCTCACAGTATTGTAATCGAAACTGAATGAATCTACGAGTAAATCAAATATCTTGAGCCACTCCTATTCTAGTAACGATCCTAATCAAACAAACATTGACTTAAGTGTAAATGATATAGACAATGTACGAGTAGGTAACGAGAAAAGGACAAGTAAACAAACTTCATAAAACAACCTCTCTACCTCTGAGCATTATGATAAACTCACTATGGAGATGAAGATGGTTGCTCAATAGGCATGAGACCTTATGTTTAATTCATTACAAATAACGTAACTAAATACATTACACATACTGAAAAAAATAATTTAGGCCTGAGGCGTGACGTCATAGCTCAGTATAGTGCTCTCTCTGTCTAGCATGAAATTAAAATAGTTATAACTTATTTATTTTTGTACTAATTTCAATTTTGTTTGCGTTGATGGTCCCTATTTATAATCAGCTTTTTTATGAGGTAATAAAAAAATACTAGTCATCATGCCTATTGTACTAGATTAGATTTAAGGAGATCCCTAAGGCCTCCCACTAGAACTAGATGGACCGACGACATTGTAAGAGTCGCTGGCATCCAGTGCACGCAAAAGGCAGGCTGTCCTTCAGTGTGGAGGTTAAAGGGGGAGGCCTATGTTCAGCAGTGGACGTCTTCTGGCTGGTGATGACGATGAGATTTAAGGAGTAAGGAGTTATTACCCTGTTGTGTTGATGCTATACTCTTACAACACAAATGCCGCGAATCATAGGGCAAAAACCAGTCAACAATAATTTACATGCGACCTACAAAACGACAATATGGCAATAATGAACGGACGCACTGTAGCGTCCTGTATTTTAAATTACTCTTTGCACAAGCGAGTCGCTGAGCCAGCCTGCAAACACGGCAGATGTCGATGTGCATATACACATTATTCAGTCCTGGGTTACCAGGATCTCCACATTGTGGAGAATACATCAACGGTAACTTCTTTATCGTAAGACGTGCTACATTTTCCCACTAGAAACATAAATTATCTTTAATAAAACTGACTTCAAATAACCACAAAACACAAACATTCTAAGTTCACTATATAACTTTGTAGTGGCAAATTACCTTAGAATGTTTGTGTTTTGTGGTTTTATGAAGTCGATTTTTTAAGGATAATTTATTTTATAATTTATTGTGTGTGAAACATGATACGACATATGATAGTGGAATGCTTAAAGCCTTCTTTAACTCTGTTCGGGGCGAACTACTGGTTTATTTATGGATAAGATTACATTAATCCATACATTGATACCTCTCTTTGTTTTGACTCGAACGAAGCGTCATAACAAAAGTATTGTAGTTATTTGCTATCGCGAAATTAGTAGGCGCTCGAGCCAAATTATGCATATTATTCGAGTTGGTTAAAAAACTACTGAGCCACAATTAATAAAAAATAATTGGGATCACTTCGAGAGTTTCTTCTACATGATAAAAAAAAGAAACACGCAAATTGGTTTACAGTAATACAACAGGCATACATCCGGCCTAATCGATGTCATCATCATCAGCCGGAAGACGTCCACTGCTGAACATAGGCCTCCCAGCTTTAACCTCCACACTGAACGACAGCCTGCATTTTGCATCAACTGGATGCCGGCGACTCTCACAATGTCGTCGGTCCATCCAGTGGGAGGCCTATCTACGCTGCGTCTTCCGGTTCGTGGTCTCGTACATAGCCACTCGACTGTGATCGATGTACATAGATTGAATTGAGACCCTTCCTCCTTTTCAAAAGTCGGTAAAAAAAAAAATAGAATAGAAATGTCACAACAAAATGTTTTTAAGGCTTCCGTCATACTTTCCAAGTTAATTAACGTGTCAATAAAATCTTGCCGACTAGCGACTCAGAGAGGACCATTTAAACTTACAATTTAATTTAAGGAAGCAAAATTATATGCCCCGGAACAGCGAAGAACTTCAAATATTGACTTGCTCGATGAAATAGGACTTTAACTATGTTGGAATAAGAAGATCCATTTGTTACTGGATGAAAGAAGTTTCAGTTTAACTTGCTAGACGATTTCAATGTTGTAAATTAATGGCGCTTAAAAACTACTGCGCCAGTTTCAGACGTACATTCTATGTTAGCGTATATGCGAAAACAAGCAAAAGAGCTCGACATTTAATTATAAAATATCTATATACATAAAAGACGATGTGTGTATGTATGTATGCAATGGTGTTATATGTAACCTCATTGATTGTATGTATGCAAAGAAAATTTTTATTTGTCTTTTCTGTGGGTGTATGTATAAAAAAAATCATATGTGTCGTACTCGTAGTCAACCAAACGATCTATTAATAAAGTATGAAATCTTTGGTCGTAGTATAGTAAGAAATATTTGGTATGTATATTTCCTATGGACTCCGAAACGGCTGAACCGATTTTGATGAAACTTTCAGGCAACAGCGAGTTATCCCGTGAAGTTTGGTAGCAATACAGTTTTTTGTGCTTTAATATTTTCCCTACAAAAAACAACAACAAGAATTGAAGTATTATACATTGACATATATTTTTTTTAAATACATCTATGTCAAAGGAGTTTGCTGTCGCTACCAAGGAGGTTGCATTGTTTTTATCTTTCACTGGCAGATCGCTGATGTTATAAGGAGTAACTTAGGTAATTTTTTATCCCGGATATAACGCGGGTAAAACCGCGGGGCCCAGCAAGTGAAGGATATTTTTATATCGATGCGGAAATGGAACACGTATACCGAGAGTTAAGTATCGATCTGCAATAACAATTCACATTCAATTTCTTTTCGAATCGTTGGATAGGGTCGATCCAGGGCAGCCGCATGTTGTGCAAACACGGATTTATTCCTGACGACGTGTTTGCTCCGTAGCTGTAGATTTATGGAATGTGCATCCAAATTACGGCTTTAGATATATAACTATAATTAGCTGCGCCCCACGGTTTCACCCGCGTTATATACCTCGTTGAAGCAACCTCCTTGGTATCCTCCTTCCTTGGTAGCAACTTCCTTCCTTTGACTTAGATGCCATTTTTTTCTATGATGTGATATGTCAATTACTTCAATTCTTGCCCAAGGAACATTATTATTCTTGCCGTTCCGTATAAAATGTATGGGAAAATTAATTTTCTTCATAATTTTTGTTTCGTGGATTTTTTCGATATTTTACTTATTCTGCTATTCGGGCGGAGTGAAATCCAACAAATCTAAGATCATGAAAATTGGTTCAGCCGTTCTAAAGTTAAATCAAAGACTCGGAGCAAATAAATATATATATATATATATGTGTATATATATGTGTATATATATATATATATATATATGTATTATTTTTATATAGTATATAAATATCGAAATTAAGCTTGTTTTTCAATAATTATATCAAACTTTCTTAGTAAACATTTCACAAGAAGATTTGTAAGGAAAACATTTTTTCCATTGAACAAATCGTATCTCTCCATTGACCTATATGTACTACGTACAATTTCTTTGTATCTCTCTGAGTATTTTAGGATAAAAATTGGAAGGGTCTATGACTTCAGAAAGTAAATACACAAATCTTTTGAGTCAACATCAGAGGGGTCACTCGAATCAGATAAGTGGAACGTTTCCCGAAAATCACGAAACATTTTATCTGATTATAGAGTTTCCATCAAAGGTCACCTTATTCAATAATGCCTTTCAATTAAGAATCATTCGAGTGGAAGGTATGCCGTGGAAATTCTTGAGAGGAAACGGGTGGCAGGGACCGGAAACGAGCGGGGAGCCTACTTTCACGCCTGTCTCGCTGATGAGCCAGCCGCCGGGGGCACGCAAAAATGACCTTTAGTAGAGTGCTACTTCACGTAACTACCTTCACTTTAAAATTGTGTTCATTTATTAAAGAAGCTTGAATACAAGCATAAGCTCTGATTGTAGGTAATATTGGTTGCATATCCTGCATATCGAGAATTCATAGAGGCGAGAGCATCGATACCGCAGAACGGGATTGCGGTTCGATGAGCGCTGACTGTCCGATATTATACCACCATCGCTGTACCGGTAGCGCAAAATCAAATCACATTGCATTCACGTGCCAAACATACATATATATAATATATATATGTATAATATATATATGTATGTTAAAAATATATAATATATATATGTATGTAAAAAAATGAATCCCTATTTTCCTTGATCACGTTATAACTTAAAATCGACTTTACCGATTTCAGACTATATGTATATAAATGAATCTCTATTTTCCTTGGTCACGCCATAACTTGAGAACGACTTTACCGATTTCAATCTTGTTTTCTAATACCTTGTAGGAGATTCTTACGGGAAAAATTAAGAAAATTGCGCTGAAAATTGAAAATTTTCAGAACACTTTAGACGATTTTAACTTTGCGCGTTTGACAGTTCTAAGACAGGACAACTTCTGTCGGGTCAGCTAGTTATTAATAAATAAAAATTACATAACATTGTTAAACCAACATTACACATTGCATCCGCTTCGTAATAATTTTATAACTTGCGAAAAACACCTGCCTATATGTCACCCGGGATAATGTAAAAGGATTTTAGTGAACACGTAATCGGTTCAGGCGTTAATAAGTTATGGAGGAATAATGAGGCACATACATACCCGAACCCTAAAATCATATTACGGGGAGTATTATAGTGTTAGCAAGCGTGTATTTAATAATGCTGCATTTTTATTTTGTAGACGACGAAATAGGAGTGCAATCAATTGGAACATCCGCGTCGGCAACATACTAGTATCGAAAAGAATAGAATGTGTTACCGGTCTCGGTGCAATATCGATTCTAAATGAAATATTGCGCGTAGTTTCAGGTGAACTCGTGTTTATATTTTCAAATCGAGAATTTACATGAATATCTCTGACATATATACGTGTATTATGTATTTTACTGTAACATGCGAATGGCCATCATACTAACGTGAACACCTGGTATTCAAAAAGAGAAATGGATCAGTCTCAAATGAAGATCCAGTGAGAAAGTCTGAGTCAGTGCATGATTAATGAGTCCTCGCAATTCCTTGAAAATATACTACTGAAAAATTACTCTAAGACGCTTGGAGACATTTTCAAACTTTAAGCTCAGAGCAAATTGAGAATAATTATAGTAACGAGCAAAGTCAATTTGTAACAAATTCATCGCAATTATAAATTCCACGCGATTGGTTATATTTTTTTAAATTATAAATAGGCTTGCGCTTGGCACGCTTGCCTAGAAGAAACATATTCACTCTCGACTTGAAGACACCCAGACTGTAACTATCGGGGAACACCCACTCAGGCAGCGAATTCCACAGACTAGCAGTTCGCACAATAAATGTGGAATCAAAGCGCTTCGTACGGGTTCTCGGAATATCAATCATAAAGCCGTGTCGGTTCTTCGTGCCCACTATGGCAGTCCCATAGAAAAATGGGCAAATATATGCAACAAAGGAAAATGTGTATGACAACGGAATATAATAGAGAGAAAACCTCATAATAAAAGATGATGCTACAAAGGACTAAGCAATAGTCCAAATAAAAACCATTCACAAAAATCTTTTTTTTTTGTCCGCTCACCTTGCTGCATATTTGCGGTATGCATAATATTATAATAGAATACCTAGTAGCTAACGATATTATGCAATTCGGACGATGGAATTTCCAATGAAGACCAAAGCTAAAGCTATTCGCAATATCGCTGTTGCAATAACCGTGCAAGTTTCAGGTGGAAGCGAAAGGGGGAAATTCTAATTAGCGCTAATGGAACGCGTTGGCTGGTTGGCCTGGCCAACTAGGCTGCAGCCTGTAAAATTAATTTTATGAACTGCTAGTCTATGGTCCTACGGCAGCGACTGAACATTTAGAAAAACAACTTTGTACGTACATAGACATAGTTCTTGTTTACTTCATAAATTGGTATGAAAACCATAGGCTATGCAAGAGCAAATTTTTAAATGCACTTTGCAATCGAAAATTTTCTATAAACAGAAATAGGATAGTTTACAAACGTGCCAAATTGACTAGAACACCAAAACGGTTGGTAGGTATATAGCGAATATAAAAGTTTACGAAAGCTATGGGATTTTAACCGACTTCGAAAAAGGAGGAAGGTTCTCAATTCGACCCGTATGTTTTTTTTAAATTATTCAATAGCCATACACGACCTTACATAGAAATTAAGCAATGCTTCGAATTGCTGTCAGCTTCTCGCTGACAGAATTTTTCACGAACGAGACATAACAACTTTAGGCATTGTTTGTAACTTAACTGACGTCACACTTTACCGTGATAAGTAAGGTCCTTTCATAACCTAACTAAACCTAACGCTAAATATCTGTGATAGATTAAACAGTAAATAACTGACGTTTCTAAGTACGGCCATCGGTTTGTTTTAAAGACAAAGATGTGCAAATGACGTACGAAACTGCCAGGTTTTTTTTGCGATTATACCGGGATCGACACGGCAATTTAGGGTATGGCAAGTACATGTGGTATATTTGAAACCTATTTCATGTAAAAATCACCATAAAACATATTAAAAAAAATAAAAAACAAAGTAACTAAGCCAGAGGCACACTTTGTACTCTTTGTCGGCCAGTATTTTGATTTAAAGTAAATACTGCCACCGATTTTTGTGGTGCCTGAATCTTATAAATGTATACCGCAATTACTGCAAGTTACGGGCAATGCCTAACCGCAAGGCGTATATTAGTGAAATATGCTTCAAAAGTTTCTGAACTCTCGTTGGCGCACATAAACGTTTTTCTAGATAACTGTCGCAACACCAAAAAACTTTGTAGTAATAAATCTGAAGTTTTTTGTCTCCCGAGTAAAATAATAAACGCCGCATATTTCGTCCTTTTTCAGACCATTCTCACCCAAACACTAAATTAAATCTTAGAGCGGTTTAACCACTGAAACGTGAACGGGAATTTAATTTAACATTTATAGGTCAGTAAATAATTCGCTATCGCATCGGCAGGCGCTAGCCAATCGATTGAAAGCGACTTGGCTAATAGAACATTAAGTGCTTTGGCTATTTCAAATCGCAAGGAGTTTCGGAACTCGAGGGTAGCAGCTTCCATCTGTAGCTATAACATATTCTGTGCCTCTAGGAGGAGTGTTTGTGTTCGTACTGAACGTACTGAAGCTTAAGAGGGGGCCTCCGAAATTTTATGCTAATTTGCCATGATATTCTAACTAAACCAAATATCCTATCAACGTAATAATTGATATATGTGATTTTTCAATTCATTTTCTTTCCGGCACTAAGACAGAAACATAATAGCGAGATATTTACTCGATACTTTATTGTTTTCAAAAAGGTGCCTTTTTGCTGATTTTTTTGATTTTTTCTTGGATAGAACTTCAGTCACATATCTAAAATAAATACTCATCGAAGGAAAATATAGTTTGTTTTCCAGTGCTAAGACAAAATTTACCTAGATTAATTAGTACTCTCACAATAAATTATATTCGATTTGAGACTTACGTCCTTTAGTTCTAAGCAACTATTCGGTCAAACGGCAAGTCCGATATTCAACCTTATTCTGTTGCGCTTTGCATCTAAATGGCGAAACATGCTCCGTTCAACCTCAGTACCGCACTATGCTCCAACGGGGAAGGACGCACGCGCTTGCTATTCGCCTAGATTTATCTTCCGAATGCGATTATATCAACACCTACTGTATTTTCAAACAATGGATAACATAAAAAATCTATGGCTTGAACGCGACCATTTGATGCGGCAACCAAGTGTTGCCAATGACCTAGAGCACAGACTAGGTAAAGCTACTATGAAAAAATTACAGGTATTAATAATTATGGATACGACTAGGCCATCTATCATTAGGGCATCTATTATTATGTACGCTCGGTAATATAGTTACAAGAGTCTAAGTGTTTCGTGTGGAGAGAGAAAGAGAGAGAGAGACAGTCAGAAAGACTACTAAAAATCAAAATTATTAAGTAAAATATAATTTTCGTTGAATAAAAAAATATAATAATAATTAACAATTTTTTTTTTTTTAAATTAATAATTTCATAAATTAATGAAATTTAATTAAATAATTCATATATACTTAAATAGATTATAGTTATTAACAACCAGGTATAGAACAAACACAAACGTTCATCACATAACTGTTTGTCCTAGGTGGGAATCGAACCCACGCCTCCAAGCTCAGAAGGTAGGTTCACTACCAACTGGACCAACGGGCTTTCGCGTGTTTCGTTTATTTTAGTATAGTATAGTATAGCATAGCATAGCATAGCATAGCATAGCATAGCTTAGTATAGCAAAGTATAGTATAGTATAGCAAAGTATGGTAAAGGATAGTATTGTATAGTATAGTATAGTATAGTATAGTATAGTATAGTATAGTATAGTATAGTATAGTATAGTATAGTATAGTATAGTATAGTATAGTATAGTATAGTATAGTATAGTATAGTATAGTATAGTATAGTATAGTATAGTATAGTATAGTATAGTATAGTATAGTATAGTATAGTATAGTATAGTATAGTATAGTATAGTATAGTATAGTATAGTATAGTATAGTATAGTATAGTATAGTATAGTATAGTATAGTATAGTATAGTATAGTATAGTATAGTATAGTATAGTATAGTATAGTATAGTATAGTATAGTATAGTATAGTATAGTATAGTATAGTATAGTATAGTATAGTATAGTATAGTATAGTATAGTATAGTATAGTATAGTATAGTATAGTATAGTATAGTATAGTATAGTATAGTATAGTATAGTATAGTATAGTATAGTATAGTATAGTATAGTATAGTATAGTATAGTATAGTATAGTATAGCAAAGTATAGTATAGTATAGTATAGCAAAGTATAGTATAGTATAGTATAGCAAAGTATAGTATAGTATAGTATAGCAAAGTATAGTATAGTATAGTATAGTATAGTATAGTATAGTATAGTATAGTAAAGTATAGTATAGTATAGTATAGTATAGTATAGTATAGTATAGTATAGTATAGTATAGTATAGTATAGTATAGTATAGTATAGTATAGTATAGTATAGTATAGTATAGTATAGTATAGTATAGTATAGTATAGTATAGTATAGTATAGTATAGTATAGTATAGTATAGTATAGTATAGTATAGTATAGTATAGTATAGTATAGTATAGTATAGTATAGTATAGTATAGTATAGTATAGTATAGTATAGTATAGTATAGTATAGTATAGTATAGTATAGTATAGTATAGTATAGTATAGTATAGTATAGTATAGTATAGTATAGTATAGTATAGTATAGTATAGTATAGTATAGTATAGTATAGTATAGTATAGTATAGTATAGTATAGTATAGTATAGTATAGTATAGTATAGTATAGTATAGTATAGTATAGTATAGTATAGTATAGTATAGTATAGTATAGTATAGTATAGTATAGTATAGTATAGTATAGTATAGTATAGTATAGTATAGTATAGTATAGTATAGTATAGTATAGTATAGTATAGTATAGTATAGTATAGTATAGTATAGTATAGTATAGTATAGTATAGTATAGTATAGTATAGTATAGTATAGTATAGTATAGTATAGTATAGTATAGTATAGCAAAGTATAGTAAAGTATAGTATAGTATAGCATAGTATAGTATAGCATAGTATAGCATAGCATAGCATAGCATAGCAAAGCCTAGCATAGCATAGCATAGCATAGCAAAGCATAGCATAGCATAGCATAGCATAGCATAGCATAGCAAAGCATAGTTTAGCATAGCATAGCATAGCAAAGCATAGCATAGCATAGATATATTATATAGATACATAGAATTTTTACAAAAATGACCTCATACGTACTGTTTCTGAGATAATCGATGGTTTTTGAAAAAAATTACGAACATTTTCCGGATTTTTGCGCTTTAATATTTTGAAAGGCATTCTTTGCACAAAAATAGCCGAATTTGGGCTTATCAGACGCGTCTTTTTATTTTCTACACACGTGTGTTTACTGTGTTTCTATTTTATTGTTATTTATGCCTACCAACTAAATAAACACATTTTTTTTTTTATATATTATTTATTTCCTGAAATTGTGAGAGTAGAAAGCCAAAAAAATAAATATAGTCTATTTATTACACCACTGAATTTTTTGTGTTGAATTTTTTTGTTATTTTTAACATGAAATTCCGGTTACGTAATTTCAAACCCAATTTGGGGTTTTTAGGGTTAGGTCCTAAAGCCGAGTTTTTGAGTTTAACGTCTTCGTCTGCCAGAAAAAATGATGCCTATGACGTCAGATTTTTGATTGGACCTTTGTGTCCAAAGTTATGGACCTTCAAAAAATCGGGTATTTATGGTCCGCCTCGCTACTTAGTAACTCAAGTTACTATGTACCTACGAGTCTTAAAATACTAAGTGACCTATCGTTGGATAGCCAGTGAAGCTAACTATTCTTTCCTGGATTGACCTGGGACAAAATGTTTGAGGAGCCGGGTATTTCAGGTCGTCAAAATCTTAAGACCTAACTTAGACTATAATATAAACTAAAAACTAGAACTAGTTATATTTCCTAAACCACAGCATTAAAAAATCTGCAAAAAAATTACTAAAATTAAAAATGAGCTTTACTACTTCGATCCAAAATTTGGGCGTGGTAGGGGGTGGTTTTCACCCCTCTTTATTTCTATTTATATGTATTTCTCACTAATTTCAAAAGTAAAAATCTAAATATTGTATAAAGCTAGAGATAAATATATACTGTTTTTTTATGTAATTTTTTTTTGGGTTAAAGGTCTGGTTTAGGAGATATGACCCGGGATCGGGTACCCCGTGCCACGAGGTTTTTGGGTTTTTTGGTCTTATCCCGGCAAGTTCAACCTAGCAAAGCATAGCATAGCATAGTTCAGTTTAGTTTTATTTAGGTTATTTCAATTTAATTTATATACTTTATTATTTTTATATTGTAGAAAACCTAAAAATAAATTACAAATACAATTTTGAAAAGTGAAATAAACAATTTACGGTTCTGCGCGCCGCGACCGAACTCAGCTAATCGCCAAAACACCAAGTACACCAACACTATGCTTATCCTGTGTGTTATTGCTCCTTGCCGCTTTACAAGGTCGAGTGCGCGAGTTGTGTACACTTTAGCTGCGCGCGACTGCCGCGCTGCCGTGGTTGTGTTTCACACTAATGCGGGTGATGCGAGACGCGCGGGTGAAATCAGAAATTTTTCTGGCCTTATACCCAGCCTTAATAGAGCATTCACGGAGAGGTTAGTTACCCCACCGGGGAGGGAGCCGTCAGTGCAGCAATGAATGCCTAAGTGATGCATATGCACACAGCCACATGGATCCTTTCATTCAGCAGTATCCTGGTCAGTGAAAGCCTTTTCAGTGCATACGTGTCACCTGGTACCCTAGTGCGCAACTGAATATCAATAGAAAATGCTTTACAGAGGGACCTGTAACAGCAGAATATTTAGCTTTTAGAGCTCTTGTATTAGTTTATTCGATTTGGAAATTTGTTGAATGAATAGTTCGTCAGGGTTTTCAATTTCCTGTTTTAGTTACGGGTAAGGTGACATACTACAAAACGTATATTGGCACCTACATTCGTTTTTATTTTATTGTTGGTGGCAGCCTATAAAAATCCTGCATGGACAACAAGGAATGTAGAACCCAGACACTGCCGAACTCTTACCGGCCAAAACCTTAGGCTGCCGCTAGCTAAGTTCCCGAATATTCTTTCAGGATTGAAATGCATTAATAATATATGCCTACATTAGTTTAGTGCTAGTGTTATGAAGTACGGTCTTTGACATCGGAAGAAAACTGCCATTACGGGTGCATTACGGGCACATTACGGGCGTCTCAAGCGGCATGTCGGAAGCACATCCGCTTTTGGGAGGACAAATGTCATTCACGCTTCTTGTACATTACACATATATAAAGAAATGCTCTTCGATCAAGAAATGCTTTACAAGGTCTCCGTGTCATTTATAAATATCAAACTACATACGTTTTTTCTTATCTGTACTTGTAATAACTAACAATGTAATTAAATCTTGGAAGGCGGTTTTAACCTACTTCTAATTTTTTACCGACAAAAGGAGGAGGTTATCAATTCGACTGTACGTTTTTTTTGTATGTTTGTTACGCGTTTACTCCACCAATTATGAATTGATTTCGATGATTCTTTTTTGTTTGGTAGGCCATACTTCAGAGGTGGTTCCATATAGGTACATTTTATAGAACAAAAACCAAAGATATATACTTAGATGACGTTTTGGTTTATGATTCCTTTCTGCAAGTGTTGATGATGACTTTCAATTCTGTTTAACTATCATTTTCTACTTTTTAGTTTAAGTTTGTACATGTAGGCAGGTACGCTCATTCTTGAAGTCGGTTTTTGTTTTGTTTTTTTTCTAAAAATTTATTATGTTGTGTCAATTTGAATCTTTGCAAGTTTAAGTAATACGGATGACAATACAATAATTTGTTACCATCGAACTGATCTGATGATGGAACCAGGAGATGGATAGAAAAACTCTTCAATAGCTAGCAGTTTCTACCCTAGAAGCGCCATTTATTGATTAGACATACAGATGATCTAAAATCTCATATCTGGGTATGATCTGGGTCCTCTCCCAGCATTTAGCATGGGGAAGCCTTGTACAGAATGTACAGGACCCTGCAATGTACAAGGGTTTGGGCAGCGGGGGCACGAGAGACACGAGATCAGGTGCGACATGGTCTATGCAGGTGCTCTACAATCGGATTGTGCCTTCTTTACGTATCGTCTTAGTTGTTTTTATCTCGTAATGTATATGTATCTTTTGTTTCTGTCATAAATATTATATTTTTCTTTCTTACATTCTAGCAACGCACCCCGGCTTCGCACGGGTATAAGTCTTGTTTTTTTACACCTTGGGTTACATTATTGGAGTTTTAATAAGGATCCCTATTTAAAAAAAATATAAATATAGCTATGTCACCCGGGGATAGTGCTAGCTTTCCAACAGTGAAAGAATTTTTCAAATCGGTTCAGTAATTTCGGAGCCTATTCAATGCATACAAACAAACAAACAATCAAATCTTTCCTCTTTATAATTTTAGTATAGATAACAATTATTTCTGGATTGTCTCTCCCGATTAAGTAAATAAAATAATCAAAATAAGAATAATTGAATAGCCCAGAATAATATAATTTATCTGTTGTATTCATACACGTATAGTAGACGACAGTACAGTGACAAACCAAATGATACAAGTAGAGTACTCGCCTACGTCGGAACTGCGGATGTCAGAGATAAATCCGCCGTTTGGACAACCGCCGTTTGCGCTCGCTGATGTACTGTGTCTTGTCAACTGAAAACTGTGTCATAGTCATATACGAATAGCAAGCAATTTGCAATTAAAGTGTTAGGACAATTCTGACAGCAATTGTATTTTATGGCAACAAATTATTATGGATAAAAACACAAAAAAAAAACACACTTAACAATCGAAAATTTCCAATATCCATCCTCCCAGCTCCATCATTAGAATTTCGTCATCAAGCGTAATAGACTCGTTAAAACAAACCAAACGATCCCAAACGTGGGTTTACTAGAAGCCGTTGAAGAGATCTACCTCCTGGCTCCATCATCAGATCAGTTTGATGGTAATAAATTATTGTATTGTCATCCGAAACACATACGAGTATAGTAGTTTCAAAACGATGTTAGCATGTTTCAAGGTATCCTGGCCGCACCCACATGTGATGCGGCGAGGGCCTTGTATGCCATGGTCTCGGTCGTATTAGATCAGCGGACTCTGGTCCCTTTTGATTGTGTATGATAGTTGCTTTGAAAAACGGGGCTGGCATAATCGCAAAAACACTGAAGCCCCAAACAAAAATTAAATTTTAAAAAAAATGTGCGTGGAGTCCCTCCGCGCGGAAGAAGTGAAACTCTCGCTCTGTCTCTTTCTATTACCCCTCCATGGTAGCGTTAAACGTTTAACGCCACCTTGTTGGAAGTCGCATAAGAAGTTTCAATTCAAAAAGTTGATGTACGTTAAAATCGATTTCCAAGATATGTTTACGTAGTAACGAGTGAAGCTAATTAATATAAGCGTAGTGTAGCTAATATATTAAAGCTAATATAACTTTACCATCGAAATATTACATTGCTTCTTAGAAGTTAATCCCAAACATACAATCAACACGCCACGTGAAAAGCAGTTCAGCGGTAAACCAATTACCATACAAAACGTTCCGAACGACAAACAAGTGAAATTCCATTAATCGAATCGGTGGTGAACTTCACTCCGAACTTCCACTTGAAGGGTATCCTGAATCTCGACAGGCAAGTCTCTACAGTTTGCTGCGAATCGACAGCGCTTCCAGTTACTATGAATATTCAACTTATCTTTGCCGCAGAACAAACTAAATACGACAAAAAATAATGACTGCAAACATTATGGACGAAGCCAATACATATATGGTACCTACAGACCTAATGGACATTATGGACCTAAAAGAGACCGCAGGGAAACGCTGGATGCATGCCGCTTCCAACCGGTCCTTTTGGAGATTGATGGGGGAGGCCTATGTCCAGCAGTGGACGTCCTACGGCTGAAATGATGATGATGAAATATGGTGGTAAATAGCGAACTGTTTGGATCGCAAATGTTGTCTGTTTAATTCAGCTGAGATTCGAGATGAAATTCATAGCCAGTAAACATGTCGTCTGCTATGTAATCAATCACGCCCAGTTTAATCCATCTGTCCGGACGGACACGTCTCAATCTAAAAAAGATTATTAACATGAATTGATTACGCCGTTTGTTTATCTTTTTAGCAAGGTTTTTACTTTATTGTGTTATTGTTTTATGAAACTTAATATTTGCACAGTTGGGTGCAGATCCTAAAGTCTCTATATAAGTATATTGTTGTTGCCAAAGGTTTTGCTAACTAAAATTACTTTTGGCTTCGTTGTTTTCGAAACAAACACGATGCTTCTAGCATGTTGAAATGTTTGCGAAAGTAAAATAAAAGAAACCTTAACCAGTTTACAATGATTTGTCCGAGCACGGTAAACGGCAATATCGTTCTCTGTAAAATTTATGAGTTCCGGCGGGAAAGCCCGTCGCGAATGAATTCACGTCAGCGAGCAGGACTGAGAGGGTGGTGCAATTAGAACCCTTCCGCACAAAGCCTCCAAAGGCTTTCACAGCCCGCAGAGTTTTTAGCGTAAGCCGCGCAATGGCTTGCGTGAACACCTGCGCCTTGGTTTAATGTTTCAAGCGTGTTGCAGTAAGCTAAAAATTATTTTGTTTAAAAAAATTATTCGACGTGCCAAGATTCGACGGTATAGTGGATTATTGTTTAATGTGTCATTCCCATCTTTTTCTACCCCAACTCGCGATACAAAATAAACTTAACTTATAAATGGCTTAAAACGTTTTCACGTCTACAAACATGTATTATGGATAGGTTGTAACAGAAATGTGTAATAATTTAATTATATGAGAAGAGAGAAATATGCGTTCTTAATCTTCGACCACATCGTCGCTAACTAACAGGCGCATCGGGGTCAAACGAGAACTTATTGGCGTTAAAAAAAGAGTCTTGATTAACCCATCAAAGCGAACATAACCTGAGCATAAGTTTGCGAAATTCGAGAAAAAAAATTGTTTCATCTTTCATGGTTAGCTTAAAATTATAAAAATGATGTCATATCAAAATTGAATGTTTTATATTAGACTAGCGGTCCGCCCCAGCTTTGCACGGGTATAGATTATATCCTATGTCACCCGGGGATAGTGTAGCTTCCCAACACTAAAAGAATTTTTCAAATCGGGTCAGTAGTTTCGGAGCCTATTCAATGCAAACAAACAAACAAACAATCAAATCTTTCCTCTTTATAATATTAGTATAGATAAGGACATTTCGCACGATGGAAAAAAAAATTAAAGTAACAATAACTTGCGCTTTTCTCCCAGTTTTTTTTTTATTCATTCAAATACCCATATATTAAATAATGTCTGCGATATCTTGATAAATAGATTTAATAATTATGAAGGAAACCGCAGAGTTACATTTTACATTACTGCTATACTTTTCGAAAAATATGAGAAAAGCCTTATGGTCATCTGTAGTAATAAGCGTGGCTTAAAAGTGGGAAAACCTCGCCTTAATAATAATGATCACCTGCAGGGCGTCAATATCCGCAAGCCGTAAGGTGAGTAGGTTAATACTTTCTAAATACCTGTTTACAGGTAAAAGGCCTTTTAAGTGGGACAAGGAAACCTGGAAACAGCACCAAACTCAAACATGACTAAACTCTAACTTCGAATACACACGGTCTCTGTGAATTGTTGGAGTTTGTAAGGAGCAAGAATGTAACGTGACAAGAACTCTCTCATTAGAGTCTACGCCTGGCTCTAATAAAATAATTGTACCTCGTTTACTAGAGTTTAGAACAGTCCAGGCGCGGCGGAGGCGCAATTGCAATTTCGATTTTAAACCTACAGTAAATAGAAAAGAGTTTACTTTTCCATGGCCGCTTATGCGGCGTCGCCTCGACTCTCCAGTTAGAAGAAACAGAAATCCTTATTCAAATCGATATTTCCAGCACTGAGAAAATTAACATGCCTGACAATCCAGTAGACTTTTCACGGACAAGAAGACCACTTTATCCAAGAACGTCAACATAGAGTACAGTACAGTTTTCCGATAGCGTAAACTTGCATTTCTTCAGCAATCATACTAATAGCATAGAGAAAATATAATGGGATCCGTGGTCCACGCCTTTTTTCTATGAAAATACTATTGACGATCATCAACGATCGATTATCGAACGATTATTATCAACGAGAAATACATAAACTGATTTTTAAACCCCCGATAAAAGAGCTAATAATCTTCAAACAGCTGAACAAATTTTCTTGAATGCTAGCAGAGAATACTCTCGATCAAGTCACCTTTCAAACAAAAACCAACTAAATCAAAATAGGTCCAGCCTTTTGGGAGCTACGATGCCACAGACAGACACACAAATATGAATCACATTTATTTTGTGAAATACTTTTCATTGCTTAATTATTCCTAAAAAGTTCGTCTCTAAGTCACATAGCCCTTCACAAATAATTTGTGAAATGCTATATCGCCTTTTTTTAAGAACACATTTACCTCTTAAAATATTATTATTTCTAAGAAAAACACCATTTACTTCCTTCAAACGTACATTTCTGGTAAAAAGGAATAAAAGGCCCCATTTGGCAAGTTCTATAGTAAATCCGACATTGTCCAACAAGAGGATCGACCTTTCTCAAACATTTTTACATGTACCTAAGTTTGCTTTATAAAAACCTTACTATCCTTCAACTAAGTTTATAGACTAAACACATGTCTCCTCATTGTATTATTTTCCTAAACTTGGTTATTTAGTGTTCATAAATGTGTTCATAATGGTGGATTATTGTATTTCTTATTAAAACTCTACAGAAGCCTCTAGTAAAGTCAGCTTTACTAGGGCATGAATTGGACTTGAACGTGACTTACTTAGCTTGAATCTAACTAGGACTTGTTTGGCGTTATTTAATATCTTGCAAATCTTTATTATTCCGACTGAAGGATTCTGTACCTCTTGATTACGAAAAACAAAAAAAGAGTCAGGGCTGATGATGATAAGATAAAGATATGATAATATTTGCATTGCATAAAAAAATTGATACGGGTACTGCAATTTTATGAACGCACTAACAAAGCATTTTTTTTTTTGTTAGGTCCGATTACGGTTCACATTTTGACTGTAAGGCTAAAATTGTTAACTTATCCTGACCTGAGTTAAGACATTTCCCATCCCTATCTACTATGGAAACTAACATTATCTTAACAAGTTACCCACTTTACTTAGATACATTGTTTCCACCTGGGCGTCCGTAAAGGAACTTGAATTGATAGGTTCTCGAACTTTGCGGGTTGATAAATGGTACAGATATGGCATATACTTCTTACTTACTTTCAGGTCAGGTATGCTGCTATGTTCCGACCTTTTGTCTGATATATTTCTAAATAGACAAAAAGGCTTGCTTGATCTAGGTTCTTATTAAATCTGACACTATTTCCCTAGTGCTGCTGCAGCCAGCGCAGTATCGCGCTGGCGGTGGTGAAGTCGGGCCGCGGGGGCGGCGCCACCGCGTGCTGCAGCGCCGACGCCAGCTGTTATGATAGCTTCATATATATTTACCGTAGTGTGTACGACGGAGTTGTTGTTCTGCTGCAGCCAGCGCAGTATCGCGCTGGCGGTGGTGAAGTCGGGCCGCGGGGGCGGCGGCACCGCGTGCTGCAGCGCCGACGCCAGCTGCTGTGCAAGCTCCAGCGCCCGCGCCCGCGCCGCGCGCCCCGCCCCGCTCGTTGTGCCGGTGCCCGTGCCGCCTGCCTCTGCAACACAACACCATTATTAAATTTTTAAGATTAGATTTCTATTGCATCATAAACTTCCCATAGGGACATTCTTATTCTTTTAGATTTCAAAATTCCATGGTTCTTTCTCTCTCTGGGTTATATCGAACTAAAGGTTCGTATTGTTGCCCACAAGGCCGCGTGCATTATGCTAGTATTTTAAAGGGCAGCAGGCGACACCGCTTTTAGTTGAAGTCATTAATAAAAGGTTGAGCCTCAACAATTTTCAAAAACCAAGCTGGACACACTATATACCTACTCTACACTGTAGTGACCATGTAGTTGTAGAGTCTACACTACAGAGTCACTCCGGTAACTTTAGATACGATTTTGTTTAGAATTAGTGATCGTTGGCCCGTGAAACTTGTTCAAACAGAGGTCTGCCCTTCAAACACTACACCCAGTGGCCTGAATGGAACATCATGCTTTTTTATAGGCGGTTAAGGTGTTAATACATTTCTTAAAGAAAAATTATCAAGACTGTTGTGTTCATTAACAGTTCAGCCGCTACAGCTGTTGTCCTTCAGCTTTATTACAGTTAGGCAAAAAGTTATATTAATTATACACACAATATACTTTCACAATACAAAAAAACAAAAAACAAAAAACCTACTTATGAACCAGAGACACTGATGACACACACTGGACGTTTTTATATTCATTGAGGGTTACACGCTGTTTTGTTATTTTCTACGCGGCTTGCTATAAGGATGATTAAAATTAAATTAGGCACTTTGGTCATATCGTTAGCTATCAACAAAACAGCAAAATACTGTTTACTGAACGACCCAGCAGTATCTACTGAATGCAGCCGAAGCACGTACGTGTAACTAATGAGTTTAAATATCAATATCAGGTGTTAATTTACGGATGCAATGGCTGGTATTCGATCTGGTGAAATGCTTGAATGAGCAATGAGCTTCGATGGGCTTGGGTTACATCACATTATACTTATGAGAAACTTGCATAAGATCAGACTAAGTTAGTTGCTTTTATTTTTTACCATAATTATGTACACATGCAAAAACCTTCGTGTAGAGGTACCAAGGAAGATAACCTATGGATCCTTGTACTCAAAGTGAAAATAAAGTTCAAAAGGCAAAATATCTGTTTGGTTTACCATTATTGTCAACCATTTTAAGCGCTTCTTCTACTACTGGAGGCTGGCCGCCAAATCAGCGAACTTCTATCTTGTGCCAAGTGGAATAATTCGTTGAGCTGACTATGCTGGTCCATTCCCGAATTTTGCGCACCCACGACTTTTTGCTTCTTCTAGCGCGTCGTTTGCATTTAACTTTACCCATCATTATTAATTGCAGAAGCTTTTTTTTCATGTCGGAACTGTCCGCCCACTGATACTTAGTTCCATTTTCGGCTTGTCATCTGTTCCGCTCCATGCTAGTGTCGCCTACGCGCGGCTTTCGTTATGGAATTTGCAGGAAACAGTAAAAAAAACAATATTTTTTTACAGAGACAATGTAGAGTTCATAACCGTACAATCATTGTTAATGCTATTTATTTACACGAAAAATATTTAAAACACATACATATATTTAAAAACTAAAACTATTACTACGTAATTATTATCATCATCATCAGCCAGAAGACGTCCACTGCTGAATATAGGCCTCCCCCTTAACGTAATCCCTTCCTTTTACGTAATTATTATATTCAAACTAAAAGCCCTTCGGTGGAGGGAAAAGTGGCCAGAATGCTGGCAGCATTGCCACGCTAGATGGCAATGCTAATTTATTGACCAATGTAGGCGCCAGCATTTCAGGCGCCAAAAGTCACGAATGTCGGAAACCGTATCATGCGACTCAAGTGGCGCTGGGCAGGGCACGTGGCTAGGCGTGGTAACGGCAGGTGGAGTAGAGCCCTGACAGAGTGGTTACCAATAGCGGATAAGCATTCCGTGGGCAGACAAACAGCCCGATGGGTCGATGACATCAGGCCCATCGCAGGTCATACGTGGATGAGATTAGCCCGAGACAGGGATCAATGGCGCAAGGGAGAGGAGGCCTATACCCAGCAGTGGGTTGATACAGGCTGACAATGATGATGATGATGCGTATGTTTAGATAAACTGTAATAAGCAAGTAAAATCTAAACTGTAATATGTGTATATTATAAGAACTGTGACACAAATCTCTTCGAAATTACTCCACTCGCGCAAATTGCGCCGCGACCGAGTGAATTGCATCCGCCCAGGAACAATGACGCTTTTGCTTCGAGCACAAAGAGTGAAAAAAATCTTCCATCATTTCAGCCTTCGTTATAATACTACGTTTATATCTTGAAACCGCTGTACAATACTATTAAAGTATGGCATAGCATGGTAAATGGTTACGTCAGAAAAGTTTGGAAATTCTCGTAACAACTTCATTCGAGCATGTTTTGGCAGGCGTACAGTAATGTGTAATAATATCGCTTAACTTGGCTCTGTTTGGTTTGGCCTGGCGTAAAATCAATATCTTGGGTATCCTTTGTTATAGGTCATATCACAAGAACAATTTTCCACATAGAATATTTGATAACTTTTTAGATTCGAAAACATTTTTACAACAAACTTTTTTGTACAACTACTCCTCATAGGCGTTTATCTACTGTTCATTACGACATGAGATCTGACGCTTAAGAAAGGCGGTCGGAGTAAAACAATATACGTTTGGCGACATATTTTCGACCTTGAGCGTGGTAGCTATAACAGAGCAAGTCTTCTCCAAATTTTTATTGTTAAAAAAGCTAATATTTTTTAAATCTTGATCGTTTTCATGTATGTAATTCAGTCTCATCATCATCATCATCATCAGCCAATCATGTTCCCACTGCTGGGAGGCCTCCTCTCAGAGAGAGTGGTTGGTACCGGTTTCCTCACGATGTTTTCCTTCACCGTTGTTGAGCGATGGCATCGTAACTGCACATAATTTATACTAAATAAGTCATTGGCCAAGGATCGAACCGAGTGCCGTCAGATTGTAAAGCGCACATGCTACCGCGCCCGGCCACCATCGCTCCTATAATAATAATTGTGTCTAAAAAGTACGAAACAGCTCTCTCTTTCTCTCTCTATCAATGCTACGTCAACTTTCGTAACTAGTGCACATACGTGGTCATCACCATCATCGTCATCATCATCAGCCAGAAGTCCACTGCTGAACATAACCCTCCCCTTTTAACCTGCACACTGAACAACAGCCTGCTTTCTAAATCCACTGGATGCTAGCGACTCTCACAATATCGTCGGTCCATCTGGTGGGAGGCCTACCTACGCTGCGGACCTGCTACCTTCCGGTTCGTGGTCTCCACTCAAGAACCTTTCTTGCCTATCGGTTACCGGTTCTTCGAGTGACGGTACATACGTGGTGGTATCTGCGAATCGGCAGCATCATCGCTGAAGATCCGATGGGTGCAGACGTCGAGCAGCCACCAGCGGGTTACGTGCTCCGGCAGGTGCCAGCAGCCAGGCATGACGCACTATCACATCTCACAATACACAACACATTAAAGTCGCTCGTCTTTACACTATCTTACAATACAAAACTCAAAAACTATGGACATGTTAGCAAAGGAATCGAACCACAAACCTGTTTGCCATTTTGAGGGTAAACAGAAAACGGAAGAACATGGAGCGACCGTCTCTAAAGCAAAAAGTCGTGACAATATTATCTATGAATAATGTGTTCTCCCGTTGTGAAATATCTCAGGACTCAGACACCTAAATTACGCTATTGTATGAGTACAATATAACGTAGAATGTGTACGTATAATATAAAGGATCATTCTCATCCGCTTCGTAGTGGAATCCGATGGTACAGTTCGGCTGAGGGCTGACATGCGCTTCATTTTACACAGGATTCATCTGTATTTTCACAGGATTTGTCTTTGGAATTCCCTTTTATTTCACATGTAAACTTTAGGATTCTTGGACTTTTAGGACATTGAACTCTCCCTCGTGAAGCGAACAAAAGCGAGAACATTTTATGATAGAAATAAGAATACAAGAGAGATTGTTGTTAGGAGATGCAGGCTTACGTGATGTATGATTGACACCTGATAAGGTCCTATTTAATAACTTTTATTATCAACACAACCAACCAATCGCAAATAATTTGCATGCAAAATATAGAAAACGGGAAAAAAGAAAGCGCTGTCTATTACTTGGTTTAAATTGTTTTTAAGCCCTTTTTAAAATACCAGAGCATCAGTTGATAACTGCCAACTAAAGAAACAAAAAATAATGAGAATTATAATATAACTAGCGGTCCGCCCCGGCTCCGCACGGGTATAGTTATATAGCCTATATTAATCAGTGATAATGTATATAGCATTCAAATGGTGAAAGAATTTTTTAAATCGGTCCAGTACTTTTTGAGCCAATTCGTTACAAACATACATACAAATCTTTCCTCTTTATAATATTGTATATAGTATATAAAGTATAGATAGATTGGATCTCAATCCTTGCGACGACCTTACAGGGTAAGTGTGAGACTGTGAGAAGCAAGTAAATTTCTACATACAAGGCAATGTAAAGAAAGAGTAAAGATTCCATTCACCTAACTCAGTAATGTTATTTCAACGAACATGTTACTACGTGAGCTCCCGCGAGATTTTCACATTTCAGTATTCTTATCGGTCATTCTATTTCATGTTATCCTGCTTTCATGTTAGTTTCCTATACACGCAATGTACGCGATTCTATACGCTAGGGAAAGTTACACAATAAGTATACTCGTACACATTGAAGGATCTCCAGTTATTTGTTTATTAAATCTTTGAGACCCGCTTGGTTTTCTGCATACTTAGATACTCTCATGTAGTTATGATAATACATGTGTTAGTATAAACTAGCACATCTGTATAGTTTGTTTACTTATCTCAGTTTAGTATTCAAATTATAGTTACCCACATAGGTAGTTGTAAAAAAAATCGCGGTGGAAGATGTGCCCAAAGTTTGTAAACTGCCAGAAGAAAATCAACTAAATCATATTATAGACACTAATACTAGCTGATTTTCCAGTTTTTGCCGCATTTCTAGGGGGATATAGAACCCTATGTACGTCCTCATGATGCACACTACCTTCCTGACTAATTTCGTTAAGATCGGCTTAGCCGTTTAATCGTGAAAATTAAGCAAACAGAGTTACTTTCGCTTTTATAATATTGGTTAGGATTAAAAATGTGTATGTTTGTTGGCTTGTCAATTCGTTTGTTACTTTTTCACGCAGCAACAGATCAACGCGGATCAACGTGATTTTTATCATGGTTATAGTTCAAGAGAGATAGTGACATCTATATGTCACTTTCTCCTACACCTCACCAGCCCTCACCTCCTTTCTCCTTTCCTTTCTTTCCTTCCTTGTCTCTTTTTTTTGTATTTACACCCCGCGTTTTCACTTTCGTGTGTATTTCATCTGCAACTACATTCTTCTTCTTAGTTAAAGCCTCCTATATCTAAGAAAAATTTAGTTCCAAATAAATAGTACTAATAAATAAAAAGTAATTTTCAGGAAATAAAAAGGACAGCCCTGTTAGAAATAGAGTACGGTGCTGATGAGAATACCAACACATATAGGTACCTGTTGAACAAAGCCCGGCTAGTAGACACTCAGAGTGGACACCGCAACGCAACTGGAATGCTAATTACGGAACTTTCTTTCCACCCTCGCCTCCCGTCCGCTAGCAAATATAATGAAGCCTGTCGAAGGTTTAACTCACCCTGTAGTTAATACAGAGCCGAGACTGGCTTTATTTCGTAGAGCTTAGATGAAAGTTTGGCGTTTCAACTTATTGACATGAGTGGATGAAATTTAAGGACGTTGCTGCAGAATATTCTGAAATTCTCAAATCTATTTAATTAATCTGCGAGATGCGATGGATGTTTTTTATGCCATATGCGTTATGCCAGGATTGTCACACAGTGGGTGCCCGATGGACGACGCAGTCAAGTAAGGCCCAAGAAACGCTGGCGTGACGATCTTGACTTATTCCGGAGAGGTTGGCAAGAAGTAGCGGAGGACAAAGATTTATAGAAGGAAATGGGGGAGACCTTTGCCCAGCAATGGAATTGGTTAAAAATAAATAAATAAAATAAGTCGCAAACAAACAGACGGGCTGCCTGATGGTAAGACGTCACCGTCACCTATGGGTACTTATAACACAATAGGCATCACTAATACGCTACCGACCCTTTAAGACTATTAATAGATAGAAGCAGTTTTTTTTTGCGATTTCAGGGTTGATCCCATTGTAAAAGTTGTTCATAATGACGAGTACCGTGACCTCCTTTCGGCTTAGTACAGTCTATATGCGTAACCCTGCATAATAATAGTGTGATGTGATATGATTTATTGTATTATTGTAATCGCATCACAACATAAATTATCAATTTCAAAAAACAGAAAAAAAGAACAAGAGACACAAAAGGCCCCATGGAAATATTTGTGAGAATGCCAGATAAGAGCAGCCTAAAAATGTAATCTCAGCACCATCTCTCCGAGATTAAAATTCCCTTGTTTATTTACGTAGAAAAATGTTGAGGAGCCTCTGGAGGTCTCAACATAATTAATTTAATAGACAGCTCCTTTTCTGAAGGAGAAAAGTGGTACAAATAGAGTGAGGGTGTTTTAAGGTATTTCAATGGTTTTTGTTACGAGGAATTAATGTTAATGATACCAGAGCCAGAGCTTAAATTATGATCATACCTCCGAATGCAGAAGCAGTTTCGGTTAATCTGTTTATCTTTTTGTTCAGGTGACCCAGAAATTGGTTGGGTTACAATGTTATTATGGACTTAAAGCCGAATATCGCCCTATCCACAGATTTTTCATTATTACCTTATCCTAAGCATGATACATATTGATATCCTTATTTAAAAGTCATATTAATATTTATGTACAAATTGTACAAGCATTATAATTACGCTAGAACCGTACCCGAAAAGGTCTAATACATAGTACTTTTACTATGAGTATTATATTTTCTATGATATTTGCTAGTACCAGCTACCAGATACGCAGCACAATATAGATACAATAGACAAATTTAATTTTTATGGAAAAAACACATAAGTATATTGAGAACTATAATGAAAAAGACACACATTACAAATTGTTTTCCCCCACAAACCGGTTCCAACTCAGTATAATGATACCTAATATTATTTATAGTTACGAGATCAACAAATAATTCCTACATCACAGAAAACCCCCTTTATTAAACGCGTAGTACGGCTTGGAGAAGTTATGTCGTGATTTGTCTTATTCTCCCTTTAAAATTTCGAACTCGTTTGGAAAATGACAAATACAAAGTAACTTTTCCATGGTCTATTTAGAACTTCGCGTTTAACCCCATAATGGGGGAGAAGGGTAATGTAAAACAGTGGTTACAAGAGTAAATAGTGTTTGCAAATACCAAACAATGAAATCTAAGTAAAATACGTATGTTAACAATTCTATCTCTAAAACGAGTATATGCCGGGACAATGTCTTGTTTCCTATACACTGCATCGTAAATACGTTTTTATTCAACAAGGATTGCGGTTACTTAACAAGGGTTTGTTACAGTTTCATATCACCACCAAAACTAAACAATGCGCTGGACCACGTAACCCACATTATTTTCGAGGCAAATCTGGATGCTGAGAAAACATTCAAGTTTAGCCCTTCACGTCATGAATATAAAGAGCAAATCCTCTGCAATGTACATACATTTAACTTTCCCAAGATGCAATGAGGGAGCATTTAATCCAGAAACTTTGGTATATTCTCTACGCCTATTACTTGAGTCAGAGGCTGTTCTGGCGCACTAGAGCTTGCCTCGATCCAGGGCAGGCTTGAGGTAGAACGAGAGGAGCTCCAGGCGCCATATAGCAGGGGGCGCCAAAAAGCGGAAAAAAAACTCGAGCAATTTTTTTTGATGGCGCCTTGCGCCTCGGTACTGGGGCGGCGCCGGCAGGCACACTTGCATTGTTTGTAACCAGCTTAAAAATTTGATACGGAAATAGTTTACAACCTGGATTAGCACATTTTTAAGTTTTTATTCCGGGAAAATTATCGATTCCTATACGATCGTTTTTAGAAATGAAACGTGTCGATCACAATCTCGCTCTACCCTGTCAAAGGCGCTGCCTCCGTCCCTGTCTCTCTCGTCAAAAATATCATGTAATAGAGTGTGGCCCCGATAGTCTCGAGCGTGTCAAAATGGGCCCAGTACTGCACAGTTCATTATGACACTGGCAGGGTTAATTAGGCTGAGTTCCGCTTCTGGGATTCCGTAAATATTTAACCCCGTAACAAAATATTATTTTGCAGAGGAAGCTTGCGTTGACGCATTTCATTCCCGCGGGATATTAGACGTAACAACATTGCGTACCAAACCAACCAACGCTTTAGATTGTAAATATGAGATGGACGAATTTATGGTTAATTATTTTTAATCAGTTAACATCCAACTAAAATCGTCATTTCGGAATAATGTAAAGGCGACGTTTACAAGTAATTTTAAAAAAATATATTTTTCAATAATCGACATGCGTTTACCGATTAATCGATGGCCAGTACGGTTTACGATCTTGTCTAGAAGATACCGATTCACAAGTGATTTGGAGATACTCAGATTGTTACTATAGGGAAACGCCTATTTCATTTACCCATTGTGTATTTGGGCGAACATAAACACTTAGTAAAAAAAAATTACTTGAGTGAATCTATGTTTAAAATTTGTCTTGTTTTAGCGTGTGCAATGCAATTTCCATCAGCGTGATAAATGTGATTTTAAGCTTGGATAACGTTTTTTTGACACCGATAATGTGGAATAAGAAAGTCTTGCCTTTGAAAAAAAATTCACGTATTTGAAGACTTGACTTAAATTAAATAGCAATAATAGTAGCAATATCAATAATTAAAATATGTTATTAATCTAAACTCAGAACTTTTATTCGTGCTTTATTATATTTATCCTAGGGGGAAATAGATGACAGATCCAAGAGGGATATATGAAAGTATATCGTCCTTTATTCTTCCAGGACAACGTCCTTTATTCTACCAGGACAAAAGGACCTCCTTATGTCCTGGAAAAATAAAGGACTCAGCCCACTACATCGGCCCATAACAAGATCGTATCGTCACAGGGTTTTTTTAATAAATTGAAATTAAACAACGCTCACTAAACCGTTCCGTCACTGTCATGACGGTGAATTTATGACTTTATAGCATTGCTGATACAGTTTTAATGGACCAGGCGTATTGTTTCGTGTCTATTACTTTCGTAGCACGTTTATTGTATCATCATCATCAGCCAGAAGACTGCTGAACATAGGCCTGCCCTTTAACCTCCGCACTGAACGACAGCCTGCCTTTTACATCCACTGGATGCCAGCGACTCTCACAGTGTCGTCGGTCTATCTAGTGGGAGGCCTACCTACGCTGCGTCTTCCGGTTCGTGGTACTCAAGAACCTTTCTTCCCCATCGGTTATCGATTCTTCGAGCGATGTGACCTGCCCATTGCCACTTCAACTTGCAAATTTTAACAGCTATGTCGGTGACTCTGGTTCTTTGGCTTTCACGTTTCATTGTACGTATTGTCCGATGAAATGGGTCATATCATTAATCCTGGAAGAATTAGAAGAAATGGAAAGAATCAAGAACACGAGTATAACTGCGAGCTGCAGTTGTAAGTTCACACATAAATTGTCTATTTTTATTTCCTATACCCACCACGCATTCCCAGGCTACCGAGCCGAAGAATTATGTGATCGGTATGTGACAGGTCAATCGAATACGGATCATGTTCCCTACTATCCGTTCTATCGTTCTAACAACGTAATAATGATTGGTACAAAATAATAAATAAACCGGCCAAGTGCAAGTAGAGCTCGCACACTGAGGGTTCCGTCCAACCATTCGACCAAAATAAAATGGATGAACGGGCCCAGAAGAAGCGCATTTATGAAGATTACAAAATGAGCGTCAGCGCTCACTTCGTTTCAGTCGGTCTCTAACCGTAGGAAGTGCGACACGAGTCTATTGTTACATGATAACGAAACATCTGACAAAATTATGCCTTCGTGTGCTTTCCGGAAGTGTAAATACACAACAAAAAACCGCTATAATATATTTTTTGTAACAAATGTACTGAACATGGTTATAATTAGGTGTTGAAGTTATGTCCGACTGTTTTGACTCGTTTTTACTGACCAAGTTCAACGGTTATGGCCCGTCCATTAATTTTATTTTGGCCGAAGTTCCCACCACATAAATTGTTAACTACTAAAGTACAAAAAGGTAGTGCTAAAAGACATCTTGCTTACGCGGTCACCCATCCAAGTAACGACCACGCCCGACGTACGAGAACCGGTGGTGAATAGAAATTTGTCACCGACTCGCACTTGGCCAGTATTTATTATTTGTTGGTTTACTTTAGTGTGTACTATCATAATCATGCCTAGTTTGACGCTTATACGCATTACCGTTTTTACACTAGAGCAAATACAAAAATACATTTTTTTTTAAAGTTTATTTTATGGGGACCCTATAGGTAGTTAGAGTTACTACTTATTGACTTTAAATTGTTATTTCTTAGTTAATCCGCAGTAACATTACACATTCTGTAAAAAAAAACAACGGGGTGTCTATTACGGTTCGCAAGATAATGCCGTTATAAGGTAGGACGGACAGACAGACAGACAGCGTGGTCTTAGTAATAGGGTCCCGTTTACATCCTTTGGGTACGGAACCCACTCGCTCTACTGTAGAAAGTGTGAGTAGAATATCACTGTGAAATTGAAATGCTTGAAATTTTGTGGTAGAAACTGTAGACTAGTCTAGAAAAGTCGTAAGTAATCTTATTTTATTTGTTGTAGTCGTATTCAAGGACCCTTCCGCTTTAATGCATATTTAGTTTGCTAACGAGACAGACTAAACAAACCGTTTTACCGAGTTGAGTGCGCGGCCGCGTTTATTTTTGCGGAACTAAATTGTATCAAGAAATTAATGATTTCTTAGGTTCTCGCGATCACTACACATTGAAACACTTGTACGTGTATTTTTCATTATGATAATTCTCGACGAATATCTACAGAAATGTTTCTGCGTCTGTCACTGTGAGCGACTAAGTATAAGTACTGGGTATCTACTCTCTACATATTATAAATTACAGTCGCTTTCCGCGTCTGTCGGTCTGTATGGCCGCTAACTCCTCCTAAACCACGCAACGGATTTTGATGCGGTTTTCACTATCAGTTAGATACATTTTCATGGAAGGTTTATACATTGACTGTATAACTAGCTATACCCGCCCCGGCTTCGCAAGTAAATTACACCCGTGCGAAGCCGGGCGGGCGGGTCGCTAGTCTAGGTATATAGGGAACAATTAGGCTAAAAATTATTGGCCGTACTTGTAACTAATTTCATAATTTTTCTAATGTAAAATATATGCGATAAAATCCGATATAAGCTAATGGCAATACCAAGAAATTGTTTCGAAAAATCTGATCTACCCTAATATGGCTAATTGTACACGTGTACTAGCCATCTGGTTAGACAGTGTACTAAGCTGTGGATGTAAAATGTCTGCTGATTTCTGTATCAATAATTGAAAAATAATGTTTTACATGTTTGACAGGCTAAGCGTTTAACCATAGCTCCCTTATGTTAAATGACGTTGTGTGTGTCGAAGATGGTAAACAAGCCGAGCTCGGAATGGGAACTAGCTCTCAAGCGAATTTGCCGGAACACACTGTTAAGTGCTTGGCGACATGTTCATTTCTATTTTGTACATAAACACGTGAATCTGATTTAACTTGAAAGAGGTTCTATTATAATACAGCTGTGGTATTGAGAGACAAAATAATAGCTACTACTAGATCTACGTACGTAGCCCGTAGTACGTGCCTAAGTACGTATAGTATTAGGTGGGTATTACAATAACGCTCGCAATAATATCACGCGCGATACGCCACGTGCGACTACGGTCGCGTGTTCCCGCGAAAAGCAGGACTCGAGCGGTCCGGACGAAGCGCGACGGCTAACTGGTACTGGCGCCTTTCCACCCCCTGTTCAACAGTTTGCACCCTCTTCCGACCACCCCTATTAACTACACAATCGCTACGTGGAGTTTGTACTTGCCACCAGACGCCTTTTGTGCGCAAATCTCTAACTTTATGAGTCACGCGAATTTTATGACGACACAGTCGGGAGCTACGACAATAATCAGGCAATGCAATTTGTAAAGTTTCTACTCGTAGATTTAGAATAAACTAACTAGCCAATTCTAAACTGTTTTTCAGACAAATATCTAGTGTAATTCCGCTTCTAGAAGTGGTTTTACACTACAGATTCGTCAGAAAAACAGTTTTAAGGATAGACTTCCGCAGAGTAGCGCCTGATTCAATCAACTACACATACAACAACCTCATGATTCCCCAATGCTCACATGTGTATGTTGGTAAACAGCATAAAAAGATCCTAATTCTCAGTGATTTATAAAACAAATATCAATTTTTTTTTTGTCAACCAAGGGAATTAAATAAGAAGGGCTTTGTAGTTAAGAGCATGCATAGCATGTTTGAAAAATTACAACTAAGAACAAGGCAAATATTTGAATGGGTGTCCATTGTTGTCTTGACTTGACTAGTGTCACAATTCTGCTCCACTGCTGTTGAAGAGCCATCATGGAGAACAAGACGAAATTGTCAAAGTAGCAAAGGAAAGCATTACTATGACTAGACGGATTAGTTCAGCACTACTGCTAGAATTCCGCCAGAGATTTTAACGGGATAAAGTGCCGGCAATACATAACCCCTCTCTGTTTTAGGTATCTGTATAAATCTTCACTTCCCTTATACACCTGAGAATGCCTATAACTCCTTGTGTAAACATTCATGTACCTCCTTGTGAAGGAGTTTTGTGGAGACCACAAACCGGAAGACAGTATAGACCTCCCATTAGATGAACCTATGATATCATGAGTCGCGGGCGTCCAGTGGATTCAGATGGCAGGCTGTTGGTCAGTGTGGGATTCTAAAGAGGAGGCCTATGTTCAGCAGTGAATGTCTTCTGGCTAATGATAATCTCAGAATTATGAGCTCAGTGCATTGCCTCATATGGTTTTAACTTTTAAAGTTAAAAATTCTGGGTTCACTGAACTGTTGCAATATAGACAACCGCAGGCAGGGACTTGCTCGTCTAGTCCCACAATTATAAAAAAAGAATATACACCACAATCAAATCTTAACTACACCGACACGAGACATCAGCACCAGCAGATATCCAGCTTGACAAATTATTTCAGAGTCATTTATGTTAAACCACATCTAAAATAATAGGCAAACATTTTTATCTTAACAAATGTGCCACTTTAATATGGAAACTGACGTGGTTAATGGTTATGTGGTTGAAAATAAAATAATAATTTATGGAACATCGACTCGAAAGAAGATGTGGTTGGCATCGTTGATGCAGTGGTGGACTATGGTTTAATATCAACCACATTCAGCGGTCTTGTTGATACTCTTATGTTAGTAATATCAAGATAATAAAAAAATTAGTATTAAAACTAAATAAACTAAACTAAATTTATAGAAATTTTAAAACTAAAATTCAACTTTATATATACCTAGTTTACTATACCTATTTTAATATAGCTGGTTTTGTAATGTATGACAGCAAATTCAGTAGATACCTACCTACTAGAATATTAATCAAAACTTGATATGATTACACTTTGTTACTAATTCACCATACATACTAAGGTAAGGTAGATGTATTTGCACCTAAAGCGTTTGTAGGCCAAAGAATTTTTCACCTTGAGAGATAAATCAAGATAAGAACTACAGAATAACATTTGGCATTTCATTTTGGTGAGTCAAACATTTACTTTATAGGAGACATCCATTAGATTTTACATATAAGGAATAGCTTCAGAATGATTTGAATAAAGCTTATACGGAATGTAATAACCAAATTAGGAAATGAAGACCCCAATAATCATCAGACCATGAAATCATCACACATGTATGAATTTAAGTTTTTTACGTGTAACTTTCAGTGTTACAGCAAAATTTAGGTTCATTTACACTTGCGAACTATACTTACCGGCTATAATGCCATCCATTTGCAGCAAAGCAGCCTCCAATAACTTCGCTGGGTCAGAGTCAGACAAAGTTGGGTTATTATCGCCATCAACCTCTGTAGACTTTCCCATCACACTGCCGCAATCTGCACTACTTTTAGTATAATACTTAACTCACAATACACTCATAAACTGATGTAATATACAAGGAAATATTAAATAAACTTTTGGGGAAAAGTTTACTTTTTGTCAACAAAACTTTATCTGACAGTAAAGTGAATATCTGAATATTTCTGACAGTGACAACAGAAAAGAAAATGGACGGATGAATGGAGCAAGCATGTGAACTTTTTTGACTCCGCACGATTTGTTTATTTAGCCATTGTTGAGTATTATTATTTCGACTTCAGCCTAAATAATAGCTTATTTTGCCCCTCTACTACCAGTGGTAGCACTGTTAATTTCATCCAACGACGTCAAGTTAGTTATCTTTTCGCAAAGATTTCATCTCCTTTCTTTTCTTACTTTACTTTGAATTTTCCCATCAAACTACTGCCGTAGAAATTGGCAGCTATAACTAAAAAGTATGTACTCTTTTTACGTATACAGTTACGACATTAGAAAATTGATTGTCTCAACTTATACCAACGCCTCACATCATAAGCCTTATCAGAGCGGTAATGCAGCTCAAAGTTCTGACTCCAGCAGCAGTACTCTCGCCCAGGCCGCTCTCACCATATTAAAATATATAACAGCGCGGGTGACAGGAGTTACTCTTTCTAGGTGCTCTGAATTGTATAATCCAAATAAAACTGAAAAAGTCCTGCCTGGATATAGTTAACTTTTTACTTTACTACCTAGCATGCTGTGAATCTGGAACATATCATTTATTATGCAGAATAAAACCATATGAAATAAAATAATACAAAATAGTGTATGTCATAGTTTATTATTCATTAGACCCTTTACCAAATTAATATAAAGTAAATAAATAGAACTACATACTTGGTAATAAGTACCGTTTTCATAATTCTAAATCATCTCAATGACAACATGAGAAGAACAATATAATTATATCAACTGCAAATAAACTTTTCTTTATATAAAACAAGCAAACAGCCATGTTGTAAAATATGCATCTCTCTATAGATAAATATTCTTAACATTTTGATATATAAATGTGTATAATTTAACTATGATGTGCCAATATGATATGATCCAAAATACACACTTCTAAATTAATTTCAAAAACCTTTTTTTACATAATACATATTTTTATTACTGATCTAAGGCACAACAATTACATAGAATATTTGATATAGTAACTAACACTCAGCAATCAATAAATATTTGTAATTATAATATTTAATCAGTAAATAGTATTCCTTGTAATTTATACAATAAAGTATTTAGTCATTGTTATTATAATCTCACGATAATAATAACATAATGAAGTTCAACAGTAATATATCAACGACTCTCTCAATACTATTACAAATTGCTTTCATCCATGTTAACATGTCTATCTTACAATTACATATATAACAACTTAAAACATAAACAAAAATTGTTGGTAAGCTGTGTTTTGGTATTAAGGTGAGGATCGCTATGCTAAAATGACGTTTACTATTATACACATGTGTTAAACTGAGATAGTTTTTGAACTAGAGATAATTCTCCCCACAAAAAACACCTTTGACCTCATCGCTTTCAGTTCAGGAGTGCATTTTTCTGCTTGTTTAAATTCTATCATAACACACAAATTTATCTAAAGTATGTTTATTATTCCTAGATGGGGTGGCCCGACGACATCAAAAGAACTGTTGGAAATTAGTAGATGTGACTGACGAAAGACCGGGGACTGCCAAAAACAAAGGGAGGCCTATACCCAGCTACGCATAGCTAATGCCAACTTTTTTTCAATAGTATGCTTGTGTTTAAAAACATGGCGTTTTTTGACCAATTACAACTTTCCTCGCCTGTTATTATGATTGGTTACCTGTCCGACATGTTTGTTTACATAGTAAGATATAAAAAAAGAAACAGAGTTTATATGTCGGTAATTCACACTTCGACATATTGACCAATCACAAGCAGAAAATATCACACTGGCACTGTGAGAGATTAGAGGAAAGGGTAGCAATTTTTCGTGGATTGACCTATCTGTAAACGTGGCCTACTAAGCTTTACGTGGCATAGTGCATTTGTGACATGATAAGGCAATATGAATCTAAAGTTCCTTGATACAAGGTGCAATTTCAGTAGTTACATGATTGCATGGTCAATTTTATAAACCACATACAGAAAATACTACAAAGAACTAATAACTGAAAGGTAGTTATAGCTTAAGATCATTATACAAATTATACCACACTCATAAATACCTTTTCATATCACAAACATCACAGACCACATTTTTGATAAAACGTTGACGTTTAAAGTGTTGATATAAACATTAAAGTTAAACCTGTGCCTTTTTTAATTACTTGGTAAATGTCCAATCACATCAGAACACAACATTTATAATATTTCTCAATACTGCTTTCTAAACATGTTAAAATATAGTTTCTCTTTTGTATAATAATCTAGAACAACATCCAATACTTTTTGATGTTTAACATTCATAATTCTACCACATAAAAATAAGTTATTTTTGTTAAAACTGCCATTTACAATGTCCCCATTTAAGGTGTAAAAAGACTCAATAAATACCGTGTTTAAAAGTTTGACTTTATGAAATTCTAATAAAAATGTTTTAAGCCCAAATGTTTCCCTTCTTTAAATAAGATTTATGAACAAAATTCATTACTATAGAAACTAACGTGAGCGCAAATCATTATTTAAACTAATAGACGGCTAGCACACACCGGTAGCCGTCTATTAGTTCAAATAACAAAATTCATTCAATATGTTGGATATGGGCTGATAGAAGTGGAATTGGATTTATTCCATTCTATCTCAAACACCATGTATTAGATAAACATATTATGTTAAATTTTAATTTGTTGTTCACCCCCTGCTATATTCAAGTTTAAACAGAAAGGTACACATTTCGTTATTATGCTACATTTGGACTTGGAACACATATAAATTCTTTGCATTTGTAGATTAGAGAACGTCTAGCAATGCCTGTGCGAAACTTGACAAAAGAATTGAGCAGAGAGAATAATTCTTGCAATAGACTATGTCATAGACAAATATTTTTAAATTTGATGCAATGCTTGACCAAAATGCTGGCTTCAGTGTAAAAGCAGTGCCATTCAGCATAGCAATGCCGCCTGCTTTGCTTCCAAGTGGGCTTGGATTTGGATTAACTTTAATTTCAGTGGTCTATGGATAATCCAAAAATTTCTGTATAATAAGCTAAGCAGTATTTAGTGTTATCATAATTTGTATTTCATTGAGTTGATACATATTTTGACTGAAATGTCAAATTCGGAAAAGTGAAGAGAAACATTGCAAAGTGGACTCAATGTTAAACTTAAAAGTAAAAGTCTTGAATCTCCAAGTTTTTGTATCACTTTTAAAAGTGTTATACTGAAGAGTGTAGATTTGCAAATCATTAGCATAAAACGGGGTCTTAGACACCGACAAAGGACTTGACTGTAGGAGACAATAATTCATGTAATAAATAAATAAGTAACCGTTGGAATATCTTTTCCACTTTGGTTACTTTGCAGTAGGGTCTATCGTCCCTGCTCAATCCCTTTGATATATACTATCTATAGATATAATTGCACAGTTTTAAACAAACACCTATGTCATATATGACCTCATCAATTCTTGAAACATTATTTACTCTTAAGATCCATTCTAAGTTACACCTAAATTCTATAAAATATATTACTCTATTAAATATTAAAGGCAATATCTATCATTAGATGGACGGATTAAGTAAAGGCGCCCATTCGGGTTACCGATTAGTTATTAATAGCTCGTAAATCTACACTTAGAAATAATCGCGGCGCTACGCAAGGACCAATAATATTAAACTTCAAGTAAAACCAACAACGAAACATATAGGATCTCTATAAATAAATAAAATGTTGCTCGTTTAGGTAACTCACTAGGTCCGAGTGCAGGACGGACTACCGCACCATCTTACCTAATACAAATTCAGTAATAACAAAACAAAAATATATATAAACTTCGTTGGTAAACGTAATTTCAGTTCCATCCAAGTCAATTTCGTAAACTTATCAGGCAAGACCACAACCGATATTAAGTACTTATCAACTAAAGGAATGTAAATCTCAGAACGAACGGAATGGACTGACCGATTTAGCTTCAGATAAGGAATGTAATATAATATAACACCTAAAAGAACATAACCACTATCTCTATTTTACAAAAATGGAATGTCATTTTGGATTCCAATTTGTTGAAATATAATTTCTATTTGTGTCGAAATACACGAGCTACTAAGTCGCAAGTATACAAGCAAACTGACTGTCAGCTGCCGAAATTTTGTGCCACGAGTTATCAGAAAAGAAAGCAGTAGTTTGCAATTTCCATGAAAGTAAAAAAAGTTAAGTAAAAAAATAAAAAGTAAAATTAAAAAGTAAAGTAAGTTTCCTAGCCTGTAAAAGATTTAACGTGACTCGCACACCTTGAGCTGATTACACGTTTCTTATACATGATAAGAATTTAATGTTAAACTCGGCAATAATTTATTTAAGCGGATACTCCGTAATTTTTCAACTAGAAGGCTATTTCTGAGCTTGCGTGTAATCTTGCCACTGAGAAGCGCGTGTATTCCAATCATCAATATACCTAGTAGGTACATAATCAAGTTTAATCATTAACCGCAAGGTTGAGCACTTTTTTCCATCTACATACAGTTCTATACTATACAATTACCCGATTGTTTCACGCCTGAACTCTAAACGAGATCCGAATTGTTTCAATACATTTTCGAACTGTTTCTCCACAGATTCGTAATGTAATAAAGGCACCGATAAGCACATGCATCTATATGCAAACTGTGAAGTTACTAACACGGAAGTGTTATTATGCCTTTGTGCGAAAATAACACACAGCACGCTCTATAGCACTTGAGCTTCATTGAGCAATGTGTGTTTAAACTAACTTTATTTCGTCACATTAATATTATTTTTATTTACATTTTAACTAAATCCCTGACATCAGAGTGTAACCAACTATGAACAAAAAGTTTTAAGTACATCGTGATTTAAAATTTATGTATACAGGCGTATACTTTTAGAAATATAAATAATAAAATAAACAACATAATAAAAATTTAACTTGTACATAAGTATTAGTCGTGGACTCGCATTAGATGCATTAAAAAAGAAAATAAAGAACGGAATGTAGAATTTATAATTCATGTATGTACACGATCACAATAATAAACAATCACGGAAATGCAGGCTTGGCCCTTCAACTTGTCAACAGCGAAATGTAAAAATATATTAATTTGTACACTCTTCACCATAAGTTAATAAACATTTTGTAAAATTCACTATCGCACCAAAATACTCTAATATAGATTTTTAAAATCACGGTAATCTTGTATACAGTTAAGTACTATAAGGCAAAATAAATAAATATATCTTTTTCTTTTAAGATTACTTTAAGTAGGTAGCCACCTCATTCCCCACCAAAGACCTGAGTAGTCAATTTCGAAATCATGGAATGTATTTGATTACAATTTGGAATGTATCAATAATTTCCGCCGAACTGAACTCAGCTTTTATTAACTTATTTTTTAATTTAACAAATAATTAAACACGACGTCAATTTAGTTTTACATTAGCGACATATCGCTCCCACTTTAAGTACTAAAATATCGATATAAATATCTTCGCACGTCTATCATTACCGCTAAATAAACCTCAAAATAATTTGCACTTTCAATAACAGCTTCGGGGGGACGTTCAGCGTATAGCATATTCGAAGCACTTCAACAAACACCAGTGCCTTATAAATATAACAATAAAACAGACAAAATAATAAACAGGTGAAGTACCTTCGAAGTGCTAACGTAGTATGCTCTCGCCTTCAACCTATAAACCACTGGACACACAATCTCTATAACAGTCTTATTCAGAAAATCATCGGAAAGGCCTGATTTAGCTGAAATATGCTTTACCAATTTCGCAGGTAACATTTTTAGTCCACGAGAAATTGATAAACCCTATTTTAGTTATTAAATTAAGAGAATAAGGGGTAAATCTTCAATAATGCCTAAAACACAGTCAACAAATTTTTTAGGGACGGTATGTAGGGCACACCTTTCCCAAAATTTTGTTGGTTGGTCTCTACATCTATTAAAGATGCACACTATAACTAGTATTATTTCTGTCCTTTATATAAACAGGGTTACAAGCTTGGGGTGTACTAGATCGAAAGGAGGTCATTGCAGTCGTCATTAAGACCAAATTTTACTACGGGACCAGCCCTTAGATACCAAAAAAATATCAGCTATTTCATAGAAAATTGTCGTTCACACTCGACGAAATGTATGTAACAGCCGATATCAGGGTAATCATAGTTTCCATAGTTTTTTTTTTTCATAATGATGAGTGCAATAATCTCATGATCAAAATGCTGGTGTGTTTCTGGCTCAACGCATAAGCATTGCCTTTCAATGTGGTAATGCTGCCAGCATGCTGGGTACGCTGCCAACTGGTAGTGGGCTTGAGCATTTGGATTGTCTTTAGACCTTCAACGGTCTACGGGCAGTCTAACTGTATTTGTAGTTTTAGTTTGTATTTTGTTTAGTTAGTAAAGGCGCTTGCCCAGGAAAAAATAATAATCTCATATTGGCTTAGTATAACCCAAGTGTATAACCCTGTATAGTATACAGTGCACTTTCTTTCTCCAATGACAAAAACTCAATAAAGTTATATGATTATTTACCGTGGTAAGATTGTGGTTGTACGCTAAGAAAGAGGGTAGATCGTTATGTCTGCACCTAACTTTTTAACGGTTCGACCAACCACCCGCATTCTTCAGTCTTCCCGTGAACATGGTGCATGTAAGTGCGCCGAAATATCGGGAGCTCATTCCACAACGTTACCACGGTAAATATCCCGTAAATAATCATATAACTTTAGTGAACAACCGTGATAGTTTAAAACAGAACTCAATAAAAATTAGACCAAAACGTTTTCAGACGTGACAATGTGATAGGAGTTTGTGTTCGTCCAGTGGTTTATAGTTTCAAGGTGTGCATACGAAAAGTGCATCATCAAACGTAATGTCAGTGATCGAACGGCCCCCCTGCAAACAGTCATTGATGGCTCTTGCTCAGCAGGTGAGAGTTGAACTCGTACACATTACAGCACTGCTCGCCGCAGATGTTGCACTTCCAGGGATTAGAGTCGCAGTGACAGCCCTTGTGGAGGAAATATAGCGTGGAGTCGGGGAAGGTGATGGAGCAAAACGTACATACGAGCGAGGAGGGGAGCATCGCAGCGTCGCCGTGCGTCGATGTGATTACACCGCCTTCGGACGGGGAAGCGCGGGAGGCCTGTAACAAAGCAGTTGGAATCGTTAAAAATGATTTTTTTTAAATTGTATATACAGGCTGTAAGGGGAACACTCGAAGCCAAAAGAAGGTAATCGTACTCATCATTATGAACCACTTTTAGTGTGGGACCAGCCCTGAAATCGCGAAAAAAAATCTGCTGTTCCATACATTTTGTCGAGTGTCAATGACCGTTTTATAACAGCTGATTTTTTTTTGCGATATTAGGGCTGGTCCCATAGTAAAATTTATTCATAATGATGAGTACAATTACCTTCTTTTGGCTTCAAGAGTGATCCCCTTACACCCCGTATAGGGTTCGATGCTTGGAAGTGTACTAAGCCAAGTCATTGTACTCATTGTACTCATCATTATGAACTTTTGACTAAACATGGGAACAAACATGAAATCGCGTAAAAAATTTGCTTTTCCATAAGTTATTTTTTTATGGAACAGCTGATTTTTTTCTCTCAGATGAATGGTTTAGCTTTAGACGATATATAGGATTGTTTGATGAAAAATATGGAATAAAAATTCGAAAATTCCGACATTTTAAACTTTTCCGAAGCATGTTGCTAGAAAACGGTTGAATATTAGAAAAAAAATTGAATAAAAAAATATTTATATGTTTGATGCATATAGACTGTACTAAGGGGAAAGGAGGTCATTATATACATTTCGTGGAGTGTGAATGACATTTTTCTATTGAAAAACTGATAGTTTTTGATGTGAAACATCTATTGGCGAGCCTTGGCAGTAAAACCGACTCGTTTGCCGAGCTAGGAGTAGAAATTAAAGTTATAAGAATTTTGTCCACAAGTTTGTGATATTACACAGATTAACGACAAGGTTCGGGAGACAGGAAAATTAAAACCAACCAACTACAATTTAAACTCACATCTAAAAATAACTGTCCTTGGTTACGATATCGTGAATATCTTGTCACAAGCACCGCGACCACAAAGCTGATAAATGGATGACTCATAAATAAACATGCTAATGATATGAACAAACAGGATTTACATGGACGATTTTTTATCTAGCGCTGGAAACATAAACGCTATTCCGATGTACGCAACCACCCGCCGCTACTCGCCCGCATTCAAATATCTATCCTAGCGGCCTGACAATAAAGTAGCATTTCTATTCAAGCACTCATTTCTGTTGCAAGCGTGACATGGGTCTTCCTACATCGAAATTCTACTATAATTACCATACATTAGAGTGGATATTCGCGTGCGGACAAGCCGATGGTCGCGTGCAGAGTTTGGCATCAAAATACCTTTACTCTACGAAGCGCTTTGATTCCACATTTATTGTGCGAACTGCTAGTCAGTGGAATTCGCTGCCTAAATGGGGTTTCCCCGTCAGTTACAATCTGGATGTCTTCAAGTCGATAGTGAATCGGTTTCTTCTAGGCAAGCGTGCTCCATCGTAGACCGCATCGTCGCTTAACATCAGGCGAGATGGCGGCCAAGCGCAAGCCTATCTACTATAAAAAAAAAAAAAAAAAATCTAGTAACAGCTCAAATTGAAAACGTCACAACTTACATAAAGCTCTTATTTTAGTTGCAATAGAAATATCAATTGTAATTTTATGTAGCTGATGCAACAGGCAATGAGTTTGAGATATAATTTGTTTATAATGTCAAACCAGTGTTATTGACGTAGTACTGACGACGCGACGTCTAAACAGGTAAGGCGCTCATTTTTCTGCCTAAGGAATAGTGCGCAACAAATTTGCAAAATTCGCATTTTGAAAAACTATACGTGCTTAGAATAAATTTGCTAGAGTGAAGAGAGTTTACAGTATATATGTATTATAATATATTATATTGGTTTTATACAGGCTGTAAGGGGAACACTCTCGAAGCCAAAAGAAGGTAATTGTACCCATCATTATGAACCACTTTTAGAATGGGACCAACCCTGAAATAGCGAAAAAATAACAGCTGTTCCATACATTTTGTCGAGTGTCAATGACAGTTTTCTATAAAACAGCTGATTTTTTTTTTCGCGATTTCAGGGCTGGTCCCATTGTAAAAGTTGTTCATAATGATGAGTACAATTACTTCCTTTTGGCTTCGAGAGTGTTCCCCTTACACCCAGTATATTGTTTATAGTTTTTTTTTACAGGCTAGGCCACAACTCGCTTAGTGTTAAGTGGCGGTGTGGTCAAGGATGGTAAAATCTGACTGAAATGGGCACTGGCTCTCACTGCCGGAACACACAGAAGCTTGGCGACGGATTTTCAGTTTGAGGGTTAGCATGACGCTAAGAAATTCCGAAAAGTGGCGACATGTTCGAAATATCAAATGGCCCACCCCATCCAGTTAGTGTGAGTCCATGAAATTAGTGAACGAGTATAAAGCAAGGATGCTTTTTTATTTTAGATCCAATTATCGATTTTTTATCAGGTAAAATCGTGCCCAAGGTCCTCCAGACCTCCACACCGGAAAGGAAGATAGAAGTAAAAAAAACGCATTATGATGGTTCGTCCGAAATGATTGGAGGCGAGTCGTGGGTACAAGTAGGGACATACGTGGGAGGCGCGAGCGCGGCCGCGCGCCGATATGCGCCGGCGCAGGTCTTCCCGCAATAAGCTCTTAAGCGGCGACACCTTGATCAGTGAAGATAGGCTCGAGGACACGCCGCGCTTGTCGCCGTTGGTCTCGCCGTCACGCGACTCGCCGCCGCAGCTCTCCTCTGCTGCGCTTGGCTCCTGGAAACACAACACGAAACTTTTTACACCTGCTGCATTTTAGTACAAGAATTTATGTTCTAGGGCAGTGCATGATCCAAGAAAACAAGGTCTGGCACTCTGGCAGTTGTCCCAGAATTACGTCACTGTCTAGTTGTCACTTTATTGCAACAAACATAGATATTGGGAAACAAATTCGTTAATCATCTATTAAATGAAATACAAAAAGCATTTCCATTGTCATTTGGTTTGTCCGCTCAAGCAAGTTAAGCACGAATTGATTTTATCAAAACCACATTGATTTATTGGATTCCCACAGGTAATATACGAATAATGGGGAGTTATAATTTCACGCTAATGTTAACACAGAAAATCATAGAGAGTCCACCATTGTTTCGTGTATCGTCATCTCTCTCGAACTTGTTGCAAGTTACTTATTCTGCTCTTGCTTATGCACGTGTACGTGTATCCATGACATTGATGACATCATTGTTGGACGCCCACGTCACATTATTTCTCGGAGTGCTATACCTGGCGGAGTATATTATTATACCATGGGGCAATGGTTCCCAATTAGTGGTACGCGAAGTTGCATCAAGAGGTACGCGCGGCAATCTCCTGACTAAGATAAATTCTATGAAAGACGTCACACCGTACGCAGTCCATTTTTTAGTCCGTGTGTAGTCCAACTGACTGCATACAGCGTTTCATACTTTACTGGACCTCACAAACTAAGTCTGCACTGGACCGGACTGCATTTAGTGTGCTTGATCCGAGGTCGAGGGGTACGCAAGTTTGAGGTCTTTCTTGAAGTGGTACGCAGGAAAAACTAATTGGGAACCACTATTCTGTTGTCTTGCACTACTACATTTTTATTTATGAGTATTTTTTTATGAACAGATTATTGTAAAACTATTTATAATTGTACCTTTGGAAGACGCTGCCTTTACAACACAGTGTTTTCACTAAAGCAAAGGCAGAACCACTATTTATTTTTTGTACATAAGTGTTTACCAATAAATTTAGTTTAATGTTTATGTTTTTTATGTTTCTAGGGCATTTATTTCATTTCAGCCTATCATGTTCTCACTGCTGGGAATCAGGTCTTCTCAGAGAGGATGGGCCCTGATCCACCATGTTGGCCCAGTGCATGTTACTGAATGTCTTGTCTTTGAACTTTTTGAGGTTGTTGGACATACCGGTTGTCCTCAAGATGTTTTCCTTCACCGTTTTTTAGCGATGGCATCGAAATTTATATTTATCTATATATATATATATATAAGAAAGTCGTGTTAGTTACACTATTTATAACTCAAGAACGGCTGAACCGATTTGGCTAAAAATTGGTGGGGAGGTAGCTTAGAACCAGGAGACGGACATAGGCAGCTAGTAGATACTAAATAAGACATTGGTGCAGGCAGAGCCGAGGATCGAACTGGGTGCTGTCAGATTGTAATGCACACATGTTTGTATATTCAGTATTTATTTGTATGTATATTATCTACACCGCCAACCCTTAATCTTCTTTAAGTAATGTTCAAAGTTGCCTGGAAGAAATCGCTTAAGGCGATAAGGCCGCCTATTATACTGCTGGTTTTGTATTCATGTAATAACATTACTTTGTATATTGTTCGATGTATAATAAAGTGATACTGTATTGTATAATGGATACCCAATCCAGAACACCTGATATCAAATCAATGTTCACCACCACTTATTGCCAGTACTTTAAGACAACAGTCTGTTTTAAGACGAATTAAAAAAGGAGGTTCCAAATTCTGTTTCTTTTTTTTAATGTTTTTACCTCAGAATTCTCGTCTTTGTAAACCAATTTGGAAAATTATTATTTTTCTTGAAAGGTTGAAAGTATATACTTTCAGATTGGCCCCATAAAAATTTCATCAAAACCAGTTTAGTAGTTTGGCTTTTAAATCAAAAATACCTAATCAAAATAACTGGAAAATTCGGTTACTTGGATGATAATATTATGACATCCAAGTAACCGAAATTGCGTAATTTACTAATTTTGAAAAATCGTATTTTTTTATGAATACTTGCTGCCCCGCGGTGTATCCGCGAGTTAAAATCATCGATAAGTTTTCAGAAGTTTTCGCAAAATTCGAAACAGCGTAATTTTTTTGATTACTCTTTCCGTAAGAACCTACTACAATGTATTAGAAAACTTTAAAAAAAGATGAAAGAAATCGGTAAAGTCGTTCTCAAGTTATGGCGTGACTCTAGTATAGTATATTTCTCTATGGGCGTGACCAAGGTAAATAATCACAAAGTATGCAAAACATTCAAGTGATGAACATTTGTGTTTGTTGTATATCTGGGTGTTATTGGCGTCGATTCTGTCATACCACTAACTAAACTAAAACAATCTTACAGGACTAAAATTATCTGCCTCTCTTTTCATTTTAATATGTGAGAGCAGGATGGCAACAACTTTAGAGCTGTCAAATTTAGTTTAGTTTAGAGTACATCAGAATCTATGGTATGGTATGTATTGGTTTATTTTAGTGACAGAAATGACAGAATCTACGCCAATGGCATCGATTCTGATGTACTTTAAACTAAATTTGACAGCTCTAAAATTGTTGCCATCCTTCTCTCACGTATTAAAATGAAAAGAGAGGCAGATAATTTTAGTCCTGTCAGATTGGTTTAGTTTAGTGACTGGTATGATAGAATAGGCATCAATATCTATTTAAGTGTGTATTTAAAAATGTATAAATATGTATGTCAGTCAGTGATATATCAGTCTCTGGCAGCCATATTACAAGCATTGCTTAGTTTGGGGTGCAAAAATGTCCCGAATATTTATTATACTGCCAGTACTTTCAGGCAACGAGTGTTTATTTACCTGTTTGATAGGTATGAGCGTGATGGAGGGCGTGATGCTGGCTGGCAGCGCAGCCGACAGTGAGCTGCTGGGCACTGCGCTGTCACCCGACTGCGGGGAGCTGCCACCTTCACCGTTCATACGGGAATCTGTATAACATACACACATGGTGATTATGGGCTATTCATTTGTTACTTAATTTTACGGGTATTTACGGGAAGTCCAACCAAATCTCCGAATGAATCTCCAAATGTTCCGAGAACCCGTACGAAGCACTATGATTCCACATTTATTGTGCGAACTGCTAGTCTGTGGAATTCGATGCCTGTATGGGTGTTCCCCGTCAGTTACAATCTGGGTGTCTTCAAGTCGAGAGTGAATCGGTTTCTTCTAGGCAAGCATGCTCCATCGTAGACCGCATCGTCGCATAACATCGGGCGAGATGGCGGCCAAGCGCAAGCCTATCTACTATTTAAAAAAAAAAAAAAAAACTCAACCGATAACCGATGGGGAAGTAAGGTTCATGAGTGGAGACCACGAACCGGAAGACGCAGCGTAGGTAGGCCTCCCACTAGATGGACCGACGACATTGTGAGAGTCGCGGGCATGCATCCAGTGGATGCAGATGGCATGCTGTCGTTCAGCGTGGAGGTCAAAGGGGGAGGCCTATGTTCAGCAGTGGGCGTCTTCTGGCTGATGATGATGAACCAAATCTTGTTATACTAATATTATAAATGCGAAAGTGTTTGTTTGTTCTGTTCACGCAGCAACAAAGCAACGGATCGACGTGATTTTTTGCATCTAGTTAGTTGGAAGGCCAAAGTGACATCTATAGGAAACTTTTTACCCCACACAAGTACACATTGAAATTTATAAAAAAACCCTGATTAAGGAGCTGATAATCTTCAAATGGCTGCACAGATAATCTTGAATCATAGCAAAGAACACTCTCAATAAAGGTCATATTTCAATAATTTTTTTTACCAAATTCGGTTTAGCCGTATGATAGCTAGCTACGAAGTCACAGACAGACAGATACACATGTTAAACTTATAACACCCCTCTGTTTAAATCGGAGGTTAAATTATGTAAAATTCCTGAAGAATGTCGACACAGGTAAAATCTCGGGCGTAGCTAGTTTATATTGCTTGATTAGGTTCCGTTATAATAGATAGTAAATTTCCAAACTGACTGCATAGAATTAAATTTTTGCAATAGCGTTTCAACTTCGCCAAATTTCAGAGATGTATCATCCACAGACAACATACTTTTTTAAATGGTTCAGCCAAAGGGAAAAACTTTTTGAGAAACATTGTTTTATTAAGATCACTTTACAAAAATGTCAATGATCATTTGGTCAGAATGTCTCGAATTTAACACACACAACTTTTCACAGTAAAATGATGGAAATATTATTGAATAAAAGTTTTTAAAATAGCCTTAGCTTATCAACATAGCAATTATATGAGGAAGGTTTTAGAGAACTAGGATTGGACGGACGGACAGAAAAACCTAACAGGTTTCCTTGTTGTACTATGGAATCCTAAAAATGGGATAAACACTGCACTGAGAGAAGAAATTTAGGTTGCGTAACATGTTTTTCGAAACAGTTTTTTTTCAATTGACAAGAAAATTTACTTAGCTTACTTACTCTTACTTTTAGGAGAGGCACTTGTTGAAATATTGATGCAATAGGGTTACAAAATCATAGACACAGAGTTGACGCGTGCCCAAGCTCGAAATATTAACAAAAAAAATATATCAGTTCCTACTATGTTCATTTGTTACATTAATGTTTTAAGATATTCCAAATTTCGTTGCGGATCTTTGTGAAATAACATATATTATTCACATGATAATTATGCTAATGAAGTCTAGGATAAAACAAAAATAAGTCTGGGTTGGGAGCAGGTAAATCTAGTTAATATTCATAAGGAATGCAAAAACAATTAGAGGTCATCCTAATCCCAAATTTAAAATCACATCAGCTGAGACTTAGGAGTATATTTTTATCAAGATTGTTTTAATTTGAATGAGATTTCTGTATTTAGACATTATGATAAGCGTTCTAGTGCTGATTGTATTATTTGTGCATAGTCAATCTACTACTTTTATGACTTAAGACAATGGGATAATGTTACGTCATAAGAAACTACCCAATTAGGTAAAAATTTTCGACTAAATCAGATTAAACTAACTGTTAAGTTGTATGGCTATTCAGCCCACTAGCTAAGCTCACGGCCTAAGAGACTAGAAATTAAAAAAACTAGAAGGACGACATATGCATAGGCGACAAAAAAGTTACACCATAGGTGCCTCAAGACAGGAACGACTCTAGGCAGACAACGGAAACAATCTGAATGTATTCTGCAAGAAATGGCTGAACAACTCACAGGAAGGGGATTGATGGAAGGAGATAGGAGGCTACTGTCCAGTAATGGGATATAGACTAACAAGAAAAGGCGACAATAGAAAGTAGTAGTAATATTATCTTATCTACATATTTTGAAGTGTAATACACCCACCTGAGTTGCCTAAATGGTTCTGTCCGGGTGAGAAGGTTTCGTTGTTGTCCGCCATAGATATCTCCACATGAGGCGTCAGATAGTGCATTGGAGGCGTCGCATTGTCCACCGATCGGGCGCCGTTGCTGTCCCCACTATCAGAGTAAGCTGCTGCTACGGATACTGACAGGCCTGAGCCCAACGCTCCGAGTGCGTTTATAGCTGCAGGGTCCATGGTACCGTCGGCGTACGCTGCGTTGGCAATGCCAGCGGCGAGGAGGGAAACGGAGTTGTTGCCGGGACCCGGGTTGTCTAAATCTATGCCGTGTCTGTTGAGGATGTAGAGAAGAATAAGAGAATCTGCAATTTTGGAGTTGTGAGTGCTGTCATGGTTATCGAGCATTGTCATTGGCGAAAATGTAGATGATTTTTTTAAATTAAGTTACCGAAAAATGTAGTTGTTCTAATATAGTATTGATTTACAAACATTCTATGGATAATAATATTACAAATTTCATGAAAAAGTGTTTTGAGTCAACTTTTATAATTTTAGAAATACCAACAAACTAATCTAAATCATTTGATGTTATAACAATTAGGCATTGTTTAGCTTGCAACAAATGTACTTAGATGAAATGCACAGATTACTATAATGGTTAGTATAATTCTAGTCTACCACTGGATCATCATTTTTTTAACAATGACCTTCCATGGTTTTTAATATCTTTATCCATAGTATTTAATATTGGTTATGTGATTACCTAACTTTATTGTGACAACAGGCTATTGGACTGTAATTTTTTTTATTGTCCTATAAAAAGTTGACCAATTTTCTAATAGCGACAATCCCTGGAAAGAACATTGAAATGTGTTCAAAACTAAGGAAGATAAAAGCATTTTAATGTCTTGCTAGACAGAGAGAGCATTATACTTATAAATTACGTCATTTGTAAGAACGCCATACTGACACTCACTTTGTGGATAAGGGACAGAGCATCCTTTTCTAATCCAACAAAAAGCTTTTTATGCTTATAAAATAATTTCTTCAGTATAGTTCAGTTATTTTTACAAATCAAACACCTGTCTGACAGCTTATTACAGGTAACTTATAAGTTGAAAAATCTCTATATTTTCATAATAAAAATAGTACTGCCAGTTTCAATGATAATATATTTAACAATTTGAATGTGCCAGAAAAGGATAACAACAAAATTTAGGCATGATAGGAAGCTATATTACCTGTTGAAAAAGTGTACTCGAAGACTCTTCATGGTAGGTGCACGGTAGCTGCATAGAGGGCAAGTTTTAACGAGGTCGTGTTGGCCAACATGTTCATTCTGAAAGTGCGCACGCATGGCAATCTGGCGCTGGAATCCTCGGTTACAGATGGGGCAATGGTACGGCAAGCTCTTCGTATGTGTTGTGAAATGTTCCGCCAAGTGATCTTTCCTGAAGAATCTTTTCTGGCAGACGCGACACTCGTATGGCTTGACGCCGGTGTGTCGCATTTTGTGTCGGCGCATGTTCGCTCCATTAGAAAACTTCATGTTACAAACATCGCATTCAAATAGTTTTCTATGTGGCCGAGTGTCGGCATTTTGCGCGCCGGCAACATTATTGTTGTCCGGCGAGCATTGAGCCATGTGTGTGGTCAGCGCTCGACTGCTGAGAGTGCTGAAGCTGTTACACGTCGTACATTTTAACAGTGTGTTCCCCCGTTTTGGTGTTTCCTTGCTGACAGTTGGTGCCTGAAATTAGTTCATACATCTCACATTTTGAGGTTGACTTTTTATCAAGGACAGTGAAGCCAATAGGAGGGTGTTGTGTTTAATATTTGGTTGTATGTTCTCACGTATAGCCTCAATGCTTAACCAATTTTTACAAAAATGTGAGGTGGCGATAGATTTGTGCAGTTTCAGGTATGGTTACTGGATAAGTGCACTGATAAGTGGTTACTATAAATACGATATGGCAATAGTTCCCATACAGGCAAGTGAGGATGGAAAATTACGTTTGCAAGCACACCCTTATGGAGGCTGTCATTGATTAGGTCCTTTTAAATTAAAGTGAGGTTTGATACATTGATTTTTAATTAAATAGCAATGTTTTCTATTTTGTAACAATCATTACCAATTTCGAAAATGAAAATTTATTTATTGTAGCAAACGTGGTACATTATGATGTTACAAACTAAAGTCCCTCACGTTCGGACGTTGCAAGTACATCATACAATATTAAATCTACATGATAAACATGGTGTCAGTTATTTTACCACAATAAAGAGCATGGAATCTCTCACGTGATTTACAAACCGTACAAGGCCTTCTGTAAAATAGTACGTAGCCTTTGGAGACTTTTACAGGTCTATAGTATATTAAAAATTGCACAACCACAAGCAATATTGCAAGCAAAGCAAATTTCAAGTTTTAAAACCAGGTAATTACTACTAAAAAGCATCAATTAGATAAAATAATTTGGAAGACCATTAACCTATCCCATTATGGCAAACAGGAATTAAAAAAACTGCTCATGTTTCAAATCATCAATGTTTTGCATTTAAAATGAGTTAATGTATGTTTTGGACATAATCTTGCTGCATCAACATTAACCCAGTTACAAAAGTGCATTGAATTGATTTTACTTCAGATATTTTACAGTAATTTTTACGACATCCAGTTGCTATGCCAGCATAATACAGGGACAGGGAAATCAGAACAAGATCAACTCATTAATGCTCCAATATAATTTGAACATGAAAAATAATTAGTGACATGCCAACAATTGTTCTGTTACAACTGTTCAACACAAAAAATGTTGTTCACAAGCTGATGATGAGCTTTCACTGTTTTTTTATGAATTGCATGATATTAAAGTGCATAAATTACAACAAAAAAGACAGTGCTTGAGACAAATTTTTCAATCAACTTCATCCTTACAAGTATATCAATGCAGCAAGCTTATAGCTAAGGAAATTAAGAAACTAAGAATGAAGGTTGATCCTTACAAATAATAAGTTTCAGATATATTTATATTTCAAACCTTTGATTGGAAATTCCTTTAAGCAACAAAAGGTTGTAATGTTGTCTAACCTGAGACTACTAAATGATAAGATAAATTTATATAGGAGATGAGTGCATACAATGTGGTGTACAAACAGAACTATACTTTAGTATTGGCCTCTATGCAGAAGAATCTACCTACAACTAATACAGCTGTTTATGCTCCTAACTTATCTTGAGTGCCAAGATATTATGCAAAACTGTGCCCTATCACTGAAGTTAGTAAACAGCATGCAATTAGAGCTCACCTGTGCCATTTGTCAAGCACCTATGTGGATGTACCTAATCATAGGTGGCAATAGAGTTCAAAACTATGTAGGTTACAGTAATACTTCAGTTGAAATGGGCACAAATAGGGCACAGTGAAGCAAACAACGAAACTGTTGGTAAATAGTGAGTGGTTGAGAGCATATTTACCGGTTCATTTTTGACTATTGCCAAATTAGGCGACACCGTGCCAGAGTCGGCCTCCGTTTCTCCTTTAGATGACATCACATTACCAGGTCGTGGACGTTCTGAACATCACTCTCCCGCCCTCCAAAACTACGAAAACACAAACACAACATACATTGACGCTGATGCACAGTAAATTAACAACGCGACTGAACTAAACCCACTTAATGACGCCGAGATTACGGTAAATTCACTAAATAACTTGTTTCTCGAAGAATGGCGAGGTGACCCATTTACGAAAACATACGAATTATCGACTCGCGCTAAACTTGTACAAATGCCATAACTATTGCATTCAATGTTTATCCCATACTATACAATCAGCACGCTCAAGTTAATTGGTAATAAATAAAGTAATAAATAAAAACTTACGCCAAGTTGATACGTCGACAGCCAGAACAGCGGTATTTTAGGGAGAGATCGCTATGTGGCCTAATTCAATGCTCGAGCTCAATGCACAAAATACGTGTTACGCGTATAACTGTAAATGCACAATTAGGTGGATACTAGCTTGAATGATGTTGATTTGTACAGTGAAATTGAAACCTGCATAAAATTATGCTTATATTTAGGTTTTTGATGAAATTATAAAGTTTTAACGCAAACCATTTTTGCTAAAAACTCACACACCTGTGAACATTTTTTATGCTTGCATTTTGGGCACTGGCAAGTTTTTACTCATTTTATGACGTCATGTAATTTATGTTTTGTCTCTTTTGTTTAGAGGATCTCGTTCACGTGCCTTCTCCCTTCTTTACCTTTAGTCGATTTTTAATCGATTTTAACAAGAGTATTGGAATCAAAGTGATCTACGTGTATTTTCATGTTGTTACCCAAAAGTAAAATACGTATGACGAGGCGCTATGGCTTTAGTCTAGTCTAACCAGGACATCCAGTCTAGTCTAACCAGAACATCCTTGGGGAGGAGAGTTGGGGCAATTTTGCCATCAGCAATGAGGGAGGAGTGAGAGTTGAGACAATATTTATGACAGCACTAGCAGGCGAAATGAAGACAAATGGTCAAAAAGCCTTTGTGGCTATACCAAAAACCAAACAAAAATTATCTTTTTTGCTTTGGTCTGTGGTTCTTGATTTGGGTCTTTACTCTATGACCTCTATGTTTGGGTCTGTGGCAGTGCTTCCACTTTTAGGGATTTCTCCCTTACTTAGGGAAAAATTACTAATATTAAGCAAGGTTTAGGGACATTTTATTTCGATAGGGATTTAGGGAGTTTTGGTTAAAATCAAATGTTGTGAAGTTAACAAATTATGTAATATTATCTTTTATTCTTTATGGTCCAAGGACCATAAACAAAGGAATTTAAATATTTTCCTATGCAAGTTTGGATAATTCTCAGACAAACTAGGTAAAAACCAAAATTGAAAGTGGAAACACTTGTCTGTGGCCGTGAAAGGAGTAAACAATTTTGTGACGAAATTACAATTTATTTTAGCTAGTTATATTATTAAATTCGTATCGTCCTCAGAAATATATAATAAAATAAGACTTCTTTTGTCAAAAAGTGGTGTGGTGTGACTTAGGAAGACCGGTGTATCAAAGAAACTAATGTCATGTGCATAAGATAGAAAACCTAGCCTTTCTCTCGTCTCTATTGTAAAAAATATGTGTTCTGATTCAGCTAAGAGGTTCTTCAGCCAATGGAGGCTTTGGATAAGGCCTCTCTTAATAGCACTTTACGTTATACTGATTATAGTGTTAGTGCCAATTTTAATAGCTCACTCCATAAACAATGGGTTTAACAAGGCTGATCAAGGAGCTCTCGTTGGAGGTGGCTTCGTGCTGCTCGCCCTGCCGATCTCTATATGGCAGATCACACAACATGTAGTGCATTACACGAAACCTTTTCTTCAGAAACACATAATCAGGTATGATATGCCTAGTTATTTAATTAAATTAGTTGTTAAGTACTTTGTGTAAAGAGACAGCCGAAGTATAGAAACTTTTATAGATATTGCTCTTCTATAAGGTATGTGCACTCTGGCTGATTAATTTAATATACCCTAGAATGTATAATTTGAATGTATTTTTATATTTTGCATGAGCTATTGGAAAAATACTTGAATAAAAATTTCATCACATTTTACTACTATTATTGAGAGTTATTGGTCACTGACCTTCGACTATCTACTACAGGTATAATTTGATGGTTTTATAATAATGTACAATGATCTACGGTTCTAATTTATTCAAGGTCATAATCAGTGAATATAAAAATATATATTATAATAGTTGATTGACTCAGGCGTTACTTTGCGGAAGTTCATCTTTAAAACTGGTGTGGTACAAGGTACCAAGGTATCCTTTGGATACAATTTTTTTTTTTCGATTGTTTGAATTCTGTGTAACTGTGTCAAAAAAATATATTTTAATCTATAGGCAAGCTCATTGTATAATATTGCTTTAGGCATGTGTCCTAATATTTAATTTATTACAAATAACAAGCTAAGCGATGAATATAACTTAATACATTACATATACTGAAATAATAAATTAAATTAGCCATTAAATCTCTGAGATATGAGCATTTCAAGTTTTATGTGGGGATACTGTGTCCCTTTCTCGCAAAGCTTTCTTGCTGTTAGTATAGCATTTATATGGCGTGCCTGAGGAGTGACGTCATAACTCAGTATAGTGCGCTCTCTGTCTAACATGGAATTAAAATACCTATAAGTTATTTATTTAACATTTTTTTTTTGCGTTGATGGGATTGGGCGTGGATTGCATTGCAATCCACGCCCAATTTATGATCAGCTTTTTATGAGGTAATAAAAAATATTTGCTGATTTTTGAACAATGAATTTAAATATCTGCTCTGGGTCTGGGTGTTATTTGTCTGCAATTTTGTGTGTGGAACCCTCGATACAGTGCATCCTAGTAGCATGAGCTACGATTGTGAAGCATTTTTTTAGTGGGAAAAGGTTATTTATAAGCCTTCTATACTAAGGTCCCGCAAGAGTTAGCTATGAAACATTGTTGTTGCCATAATTTTTAATTTATATATATAATATATATCCTGTAACTCATCAAGGGTTGTATATATTCTGAAAATAGACCACTGTATGTTGCTTATGCACATATGCCATTGTGTGCCATCATTGAGCAAGAAGGCAGGGTTGAATAAGGGCTTCAAAATTCACTCTGCGTGACCAAAGAAGTAGTCCTCTGCGACGTAAAGGGATACAGTTGTTTGTGCGTCGTAATTTGGATATTGGTGTGCTCTAAAAGGTTACTAAGCAGAAAAGAGAGAGAGAGACATTCCCACGCAGAGATGGGGGCTATAAGTCCAGTGCATGACTTATCGCCCTGTCTCGAATAAGATTAAGAATTCCCACACAACAAAATAATACCCACCCAGTAGTGTAGGGATAATACCCACCCAGTTTTTTACAAGCTTTTATTTAACTTGCCTGTTAGTATGAATCAAATCTTGCAACTGAATTCTAAAACCGTTCTCCAATCAATTGAGCTGAAAATTTGCACACACATTTAGTTTGTATGACAATGCATGCTAAGCTAAGCGACATCATTCTAAATCCAAATGGAAGGTGCTACGTTTCATGTATAGTATATTTCTCTATAGTTTCACCTAGGAAATTCAAATTTCAAACAGTTTTTTTGTCCTTGTAGCTAGGCCGGATAATTATTTTAAAATGACGCAGTGTTTGCGAAAATAATTGGTTGTTCTTTACATTATCATATACAGCTATTTAACAGTAACACACCATATTACTTACATTTGTCAATAAACTGTTTGAAACAGCAAAAATTAGTTTATTGACATAATGTAAGTAATAATGTGCATTAGAGATAAATAGCTTTCCATGATTTTGTAAAGAATAATAATAAATTTTCGCAAACATCATGATCGTTGACAATAACTACCTGCCATATGTGAAACATTCCACCTTATAGAAGGAGGACCAGTTATTTTTTTATGCACCCCCATGATATGGGTATCAAATAAAAGGGTTGGCTGAGAAAAATACGTAAAACAAAATGACGTCACACTAAATCAATATGGCGGACGCCTGAAAGCTTGTTTTAAAAAGTTTATTTTATATTCATTATTACTTTCAGAATCCTGTGGATGGTGCCTATTTACGCACTGAACGCATGGATAGGCCTAGAGTTTCCCGAGCAGTCTATCTACGTAGACTCTTTGAGGGAATGCTATGAAGCGTACGTTATATACAACTTCATGAAGTTCTTGTTGAACTACCTGAATGAAGAGCATGACCTTGAAGCGGTTTTGGAGACGAAACCGCAGGTTTATCATATATTTCCGCTGTGTTGTTTGACTCCATGGGAGATGGGAAGGTAAAGAAATTCATAATCATGCATGCTGAATAGTATTTATCTTGGGTTTTCCTATTACTCTCTTGTTGATAACTGTTTACTTACTTGTTTTAGTATGTGACTCATCATCAAAGTCATATGATTTCAAATATATGTAAAACATTGACTGAACTTGTGATGTTTATTCTGTACTAGCTGAGCCCCGCGGTTTCACCCGCGTAGTGATGAAAAATGGTGATGATGGTGATGAAAAGTAGCCTGTCAGTCTCTGGCTCTTGAACTATAACCATGCAAAAAATCAGGTCGATCCGTTGTTCCGTTGCAGCTTTAAAGAGGAACGTCCATACATATGCTGTTTACGCAAAAGCGGATTACGGCTCAATGACTCCTCACATCTCCATAAACGAGTCCTTTCTTTGAATTATGTGTACTAATTTAATATTCACAGAAAATATTTTTTCCTATTATTAGCTTATATTTTACATTTTCACTCCAGTCTATTTCATCATAATCATCATCAGCCAGAAGACGTCCACTGCTGAACATAGGCCTCCCCCTTCAACCTCCACACTGAACGACAGCCTGCCTTTTGCATCCACTGGATGCCAGCGACTCTCACTATGTCGTTGGTCCATCTAGTGGGAGGACTACCTACGCTGCGTCTTCCGGTTCGTGGTCTCCACTCAAGAACCTATCTTCCCCATCGGTTATCGGCAACTAGACATACCTTACCACTCTATTTATTTCTATATAACTCTTAGCTCTTAGTTAACTTTTAGCTTAGATAAAATCAAATCTATATTTTTTTTCCAGAGAGTTTGTCCACAACTGCAAGCATGGTATCCTACAATATACGCTGGTGAGACCAATCACTACCGTCATCTCCATGATATGTGAGCTCAGTGGAGTGTACGGAGAGAGTGACTTCAGTCCCAATGTGGCCTTCCCTTACATCATAGCAGTGAATAACTTCTCACAGTTTGTGGCGATGTACTGCCTTGTGCTCTTTTATAGAGCAAACAAAGCGGAGCTTAAACCAATGCACCCTATCGGAAAGTTCCTTTGTATAAAGGCTGTTGTGTTCTTTTCGTTTTTGTAAGTATTGAGTTTCCGTTTTATTTTATACTATAGTAAACGCATTACCATCTGAGTTGTCAGGTCATAAGTCAATTGTCTGTCTATCTCGCTCGCACCCACATGTCATATCTGTCTATCTCGCTCGCACTTACAGGTCTTATGGTATGACGTTTATGGCCCTACGACTCAGTTGGTAACGCGGTGAATATAGCGACCCGCCCGCCCGGCCCGCCCGCCCGTTTATACATATAACTAGCGACCCGCTCCGGCTTCGCACGTAAATTACACCCGTGCAAAGCATGGCAGGTCTCTAGTTGTCTATAAAATACGCACGGCGAGGCTGCATGGCCTTAAAGACTGGCCTGCCCGACGGGCGAAAATAATATTATACTAACATCTTGTATTATGTATGTCTTATAGTGCTAACAGACGCAGGAACGCCGCTGACGGACCGCCGTCCAACCAACGGGAGAGAAAGAGTGAGAATTTCATATTTCCCTCTCTTTCTCTCCCATTGGTCAGCCGGCGGTTGAGGTCAGCCGCGTTCGTGAGTCTGTTAGCACTATTACAATTGATATGTTATGTTTACAGCCAAGGCGTTATCATCAATATACTCGTGTACAGCGGCGTCATATCTACGATTTTCGATATATCTGACAAGGATAAAGTCAAAATCATGTCTTCCAAACTTCAGGTAAACAATTGTTTAAGGCTTTATTTACAGAAATACAGAAATGTTGAGCTCTTCCTAAAAAGAGCTCAACAAAGAATGTTTATATAATTTTCTGTTTTGACTAAACCAAATCGACGCCACTTAATGGTTGATATTCCGAAAACCCATACGAAGCGCTTTGATTCCACTTTCATTATGCGAACTGTTAGTCTGTGGAATGCGCTGCCTGAATGGGTGTTCCCCGATGGTTACAATCTGGGTGTCTTCAAATCACGTGTGAATCGGCTTCTTCTAGGCAAGCATGCTCCATCGTAGACCGCACCAACGCTTAACATCAGGCGAGTTGGCGGTCAAACGCAAGCCTATTATTAAATAAAGAAATATATGCTGCCAGCTGCGCTCCGCGGGTTCACCCGCGCGGATTACTCCTTATAACATCATCTATCTGCCAGTGAAAGTTTAGTCAAAATCGGTCAAGGCGTTTCGAAGTACATAAGGGACATTAGAAAATATTCATATTTATTCATAAAATGTTATTTTATATGTCATACTCATACATACATGCACGCATTGTTTTTTTATATAGCTCACAAATTTGTCTAAGTCCACAACTTTTTTGTTAATTTTTTTGAATAACCATCAATTTCAGATCTATGAATATGACTTCAATTATATGCCTCGAAATCCTACCATATGCGTGTCTCATACGCCAGTTTTTTTTTTAAATTTTTAATATTAAGTTTTTTTATTCTTTAGGCGAGTGATAGTTCCAGTAAGTCAGCTGATGTAAAGCGACGCATGCCCATGCTGTCAGTAGTAGATAATTTCTTATCCCATAATATTCCTATACCAATCGGATAGATAAACAAATGGAATGTCATTCGTTAAATTAAGAAATCGTTATAGTTAATTTATACAATAGAACTGGAAGTTATTCAGGTTTTATGTAGTGAATGTCTATTTATAAAACTGGCCTTGAGACAAAGACATTTAAAACTATGGATATCAAATAAGCGCTCAAAAATATGCAACACTAAATAAGTCACTGTTAGAGCACATAAGTGCTTGAACCAAGTTTAAAGTACAATCTATTCATTTAAGCTACATTTGTTGTAAGTGTTATAACAACATGTTATTTAAATATAATATATATTTATTTATTGTCAAGTCCTATCATAGACATATAATTAAATAATCATTAATTTGATTAAAATATGTATGATTTAAATGAGTTAGTCGGTACATATTTCTAAATTTTATCTTAACTATTATACATACACAGATGAACTCGGAAGACTGTGAATTTTATACTAGACCCAATCCAACATCCATGTGTTTGTAAATCAATGCCTTGAGAATATTTTTGTGTAGTATAAATTAAATCCCCGTTACACCTGCATAGTTTACCTACCTAACTTTGAGAAGAAGTCATTCTAGTTTTTAGGGTTCTGTACCTAAATGGTGTAAACAGGACCCTATTAATAAGTCTTCGATGTCTTTTTGTCTATATATCCCAACTACCTTTCGACCCATAATAGATACATAGTTGAATTTTTACAGAATATGTAATGTTACTGTGGATTAATTACTAAGAAATCCTACTAATATTATAAACGCGAAAGTTTGTATGTATGGATGTATGTTCCTCTTTCACCCTGCAACGGAACAACGAATCGACCTGATTTTTTGCATGGATATAGTTCAAAAGCCAGAGACAGGCTAATTTTCATCATCATCATCACCATTTTTCATCACTACGCGGGTGAAACCGCGGGGCGCAGTTAGTAATCTATATATATAAAAATTAATCCCTATTTACAATTAGTTTATCGACTAATGTAAGTTATAAGGTATGTTACTAACTTTACATAAAGTAAAGAATAATCATCGATTTTCGCAAACACCGTGATCATTTACAATAATTACCCGGCTTAGATACATGAACAAAAAATCTGTTTGAAATTTGAATTTCCCGCTTTAGGTGAAACATTCCACCTTAATCTAAAAATTTCTACATTGTCCTATAACTTGGCGTCTTTCTAAATTATCCTACTAAACGCCATCATCATCACCATTTTTCATCACTACGCGGGTGAAACCGCGGAGCGCAGCTAGTAATCTATATATATATATATATATATAAAAATGAATCCCTATTTACAATTAGTTTATCGACTAATGTAAGTAATAAGGTGCGTCATTAACTTTAAGAAGAAGAAGAACTAAAGAATAATCATCGATTTTCGCAAACACCGTCATCATTTACAATAATTACCCGGCTTAGATACATGAACAAAAATCTGTTTGAAATGTGAATGTCCCGCTTTAGGTGAAACATTCCACATAATATTTTTTAACTTTCGCGATTTGAACACAAATGTTTTAAATAATACGCGATAAGTCCCGATAAACATTTAAAACATATTCCATCTTAATCTAAAAAATTCTACATTGTCCTATAACTTGGCGTCTTTCTAAATAATATCTTAATAGTTCGTTCTTTTTTAGCAATATTACAACAGCCCTTTCTCCCTTGCAGGATTTCCTGATCTGCATAGAGATGTTCCTAGCAGCCCTAGCGCACCACTACAGCTTCTCTTACAAGGAATATGTCTCTCCGCTGAACCCGTCGCGCTCGTGTCTGGGATCATTCCTTGCCATGTGGGACGTGTCTGACGTGAAGCGAGACATATCGGAACATCTCGGCGTTGTCGGTAAGTTAAACCATCGATTTATGTAACTACAATAATGGTTTTACGTATAATGTGTAAAATTTAATATCTAGATTAAAATACATTATGAGGGTACCCTCATAATGTATTTTTTTTCCCAAACTCTTTCTTTTTTTACTACTTTGTAGATTATTTAGTATAGATTCTATAAATATTACTGTCAAATAATAATATCATGTTTTTTGTTACCCAAATTTAGATCTTGTGCTATATATATATATATATATATATATTTGTACTTAATTATCATTATCGTTAATATGCCGTGTAAAAATATTTTTAACACTATCCTAAACACAAAGATGGGAGAAGACGCTGGATCCCGAAATACAGTGCAAACTAGTTCGGGATACAGACGCTTCAATATATAAAATGTACCGTTACTTTGATCCAAATAAATGATTTATTGATTGATTGACCAGAGCCTACTACTGTGGACTGTACCATCACAGACCAAACACTGGACACTACATCTTCAGCAACAGTCGTTTTCAATTGAAACCTTCGACCAAAATTAAATGAATGGATGGGCCATAACCATTGAACTTGCTCAGTAAAAACGAGTGAAAACCGTTGGTTTTTTATCGGATACATTTCGGAGAGTGTGCATCGGATCTGCACGATCTGATTCCCTTCTGCTCATTTTTCTATCGGACTGCCAGAGCGGGCATAAAATCGTCACCGCTTTATGGTTGATATTCCAAAAACCCGCACGAAGCGCTTTGATTCCGCATTTATTATGCGAACTGCTAGTCTGTGGAATTCGCTGCCTGAAGTGTGTTCCCCTATAGTTACAATCTGGGTGTCTTCAAATCACGAGTGAATCGGTTCTTTCTAGGCAAGCGTGCTCCAACGTAGACCGCATCATCGCTTAACATCAGGCGTGATGGTGGTCAAACGCAAACCTATTATTTATTAAAAAAAAAAAACTTATACTTCAACACCTAATTATAACCATGTACAGTACATTTACATCCAAAAAATAGATAGCGGTTTTTTGTTGTGTGTTTACACTTCGGAGTGAGCGCCGGCGCTCATTAAGTAGCCTTCAAAAATGCTTTAAAAAATCTTCTGGGCCCGTCCATTCATTTTATTTTGGTCGAAGATTTAAACAGGTTGCCTGAGTGAAGTCATCGCATCGAAATCAATAATTGCGTTAAAAAACAAAATAGGCAGATGGATAAGAATGGGAAAGATAATCTTAACAGATAAATTCGAAATTTCGATACTGTGTGATACAAGCATATCAGCATACACTGCTCGCCTATCATCAATTAAATAAATAAATAAAACCACAGAGCAAACCACAGAAAGGAGATGTAAACGGAACGGAAATGAGAAGGAAAATCTTTCGCCAGCCATTAGATCGCCAGGCATTATGACAGAACCTTGCTTGAATATTCTTAATAACGCGTCGAACTCCGCATCCAAACTGGACCTTACCTTTTTGGGTTAGGTCTCAAAGTTCTTTGTACGCATCACAGTTGCTAACTGATTTCGAATGACTGACGTTTCGTTTATGTGGGTGCAACTGGCTACAACAAATTTCTTACAAAAATGCCTTGACAGCCGTTCTAATTTAAACAAAAAAAAACTTTTCTGTGGAAACCTTTAAATTGTTATAAGTACATAATAAGAAAACTAAATTCCTCATTTCTTGTATTACAGGAAGCTCATTCAGCCGCCGACTCCGAGGCAAGTCTATGTACCACATGGCGCGAGGCTACGACGAAAGTTCACGATTGGTCGACAGCGAAGTGCCCGTGCCTTCTAGTTCAGCCCCCAACTTGACCGTGGAGCCCCCGTCTGTGCAAGTCAGGCCTTCCTCTTACGGTTCTATAGGAATCGCATCCACAGCGAGCGACGAAACAGAACCTTTAATAGACATCGATTCACGATCGACCGACCCTAAAGTATAGAACCTATTTGTAATTTTAGAACAAAACGAGAAACTGGGAGCGTTGTGATTTTGTATGAACTTATGACTGAACATTTCACGGCTTGTGCATCACATACTGTCTTCCTCTGGAGTCAGGCTTCAGTGTAGGCAATAATATTAAGACAGTATTATATTTGTGATGATAAGTTATTTGTTGTAAACCTCAGAGCAAATAAAATTACAGAGTCCCTACGGCGCACTGGCAAAGTGACGCCAAAATCGCTTCCAAAACTACGTGAATTCCCTATAAATACACGACTCACGCACACATACGCATTCAAAACTACGTGAATTTCTTATCAGTACGTCGTACTGAAAACATCCGTTTTAAAAAGAAACAATGACTTCTTGCAGTGTTAAGAACTGTAAAAACAACACAAAAGTAAATAAGAAGAAGGATGGAATATTTCCACATTTAAGTATTTATATTATCACTTATTTCGATGAATTACACGATATGAACTTCGACTACGCACACATGTTTCAAAAAGTGGCTTCACTTTTCGTGTTCTCTGTAGTGACTCTGTATTTTTATTTGCTCTGAGGTTGTAACCTAAAAAGGTGACTAAATATATTTACAAAAAAAAATACCTTTTACATTTTGTAACATGCTGTTTTTGTTTAACGGGCAAGTGCGTTTATTACAATACAAAAGCTAAATAACACGACATTTCTATACTACTTGCTCTATTGTACAAAATTCAGTACCCATAGACTGTTCCAGGGCCGGATTTAGAAGTCTTGAGGCCACAGGGCAGCAAAGGAGTGGAGGACCCTAATTATTTTTTCAATATGTTAAAAAAACATTCAAGTGTTTCAATAATTAATTGAGAGACAAATGAAATTCTTTCTACTAATAATGTTTTTTATACAAAAAAGAAAATTTTTGTTCTCTTATCAGTTGGTACTTGTTGTCTTTTTTCAATTATAATTTTGTATACCTAGTCTCTTGTGGAGGCCTTGATAGCCCTCCCTGAATCCGGCCCTGGGGCCTTACGGCCAACTGCTAATGCGGTATCAAACTAACGTTAACTCCGCTCAGTTGGAAAATCACGCGACCGCAAACCGTATCTGGGCGCCTTAAGGTTCACGTTCGCGTGATTTTCCAACTGCGGATTCCGCGATTTTGCGATTTTCCGTGATTTTAAGCGGAGCCGTAAGACCTCTGGCCTGTTCAAGGTCTAGAGACAGGTTCAAGCCCACTACCAATTGGTAGCGTACTGGTGACATTACCACGAATGTCAATGCTTGTACGTTGAGCTAGAAAAAGCCAACATTTTGGTCACGTTTCGCATTAACCAAGCGCTCTGAAACTTTTTTGAAAATCTAAGAGTTGCCAGTCCCGTGTCATTGGCTCCAAACGGCTCAAATATATAACCACTGAGGCAAGCATATTTGTGCAATTGCTGTTTAAAATATTTAGTCATTCTTTGAGTACTTACTGCTTTATTATATTTATATTAAATATCTACATAATATATACCTGAATCTATTTTAGAACTAAGTTCACTACTATTGTATATCTGCATTCCTTCACAATTTTAACATGTTTATAATTATACCAAAGTATATGTGCACTACAAATATTGTTTCTTTTCTTAGTTTATTTTTAATGATCTGTAATATCTTTTTCGATATAAGTACATACTTCTAGTATGTTAGTTAATATTTTGTGATATTTTTTCTGTACATGACTTTGTAAGTAACATTGTTAAGTTTTAGAAATAAATGGACATACCTAATTGTTAATGAAAAGTTTTCATATTTTTATATTGCCCGATAGAACATTGCCGAGTTGTAGCTGCTGAAAATTCAATGAAACTGGTGAAAACCGATGAACATCATCTATAAGCCTTAAAGGCACTTTTTAAACTGTATGTACCATTTGTATAGCTAACAAAAGTGTGACTATGGTTGAATCAGGCGTTACTTTGCGTAAGTTTATATTTAAAACTGGTTTCTTTGAATAATCTCTAATGTATTTACGCTTAACGTCGCGTCGCCGCGTCGTATTAACCCTTTGATAGCCACGTACGGGTCACGAATCGAATGTGCGCTCTGTACGCCAAGCCATTTTTTTGGTTTTACAGATGGTCGCGAACAAAATAAAGTTTCGAAAAAAAAAAGGCTTTCGTCCACAAACTCGCCTGATGTTAAGCGATGACGCGGTCTACTGTCTATATGCTAAAGAACAAGCTTTTAATTTATTCACTTCGATTAAATAAACTATTTATATATAACTAGCGCCCAACCCTAGCTTCGCACGGGTGTAATTTACGTGCGAAGCCGGGGCGGTCGCTAGTTATATAAACCTTCCGTGAAAAATTATCTAACTCATAATCCGTTGCGTGGTTTAGGAGACTATGTAGAGATAAAAAAATACTGTTTAAATAATCCGTTACTATATTTCCTGTAAATAAGGGTCAAAAGTGATGTCGCCTCAAGGCGTCTTGGCGGTCTGGGCACACAAAAAATTCGACGCCTGCAGGCGACGTTGGGTTTCAAAGGGTTAAGGAATGAGGAATCAATTAATAATTTATGTTTTACTCTACAGAACTTTGTCAATGATGCTAATTCCCAAATTACTTATTGTACTTAATACAACGTTAAAAAGGAATTCCATTAGAGATTTGTCAAAGAAACTGTTTTTAAAAGTGTGACTGTCTATGCTAAGCTGAACAGTCATAATTTTAAGTACAAGATTAGTTAGTAACAAATACACCACTTAGAATTTGATATGCTTTATTTGATATAACATATAAGTACATAAAATATTTAAATGTTAATTATCAGTAAATTATTTAATGCTTAATAATAACAATTATTAAAAGTATGTGGCAGGGGACTGACAAATGCTTTTTATTTTTAAATGTGCCTTATTGTCAATGTACCTTTTTATATTACTTACATTTAGACTTACTCAAAATGATTGAGCTTTCATGGAATGTGTACTTATTAGAAGCTCTTAAATTTATAAAGTTAGCAAAAACTGTTCTTAAAAAATATAATATGAGTCTAGTACGTACGTACAATGTAGATGAAGTCTATAGCCATTTTAGTCTTTCAATAAAATATGTTAATTTAAGAACGTTACATACAAACTGTTAGTCTTCGACCAATATGTGTTACCAGTGATAACATACGGCACTGAAATGTGGTCTCTCACTATGGGCCTCATAAGCAAGCTCAAAGTCGCACAACGAGCTATGGAGAGGGCAGATGGCCGATGGGGCCGAAAGGTTCTGAAATGGAGACCACGGACCGGTAAGCGCAGCGTAGGACGTCCACCCACAAGATGGACAGACGACCTAAAAGAGACCGCAGGGAAATGCTGGATGCAGGCTGTTTCCAACCGGCCCTTTTGGAGATCGATGAGGGAGGCCTATGTCCAGCAGTGGACGTCCTACGGCTGAAATGATGATGATGATGACGACATACAAACTGAAGGTAAAGGTCTAATTCCATTTAACATACTATATATAAATTGTATTATGCAAATACCACATGTGCACTCTTAAAATTTCTAAGCAAAGCACTAAATGAGCATCATGGCAGGTATGTGTTGTATTTACTTATTGTGTTTATAGTATATCTAGTATAGTATATTTCTCTATGATAGTATGTAAATGTATTATACAGGGTGTAAGGGGAACACTCTCGAAGCCAAAAGAAGATAATTGTACTCATCATTATGAACAACTTTTACTATGGACCAGCCCTGAAATCACGAAAAAAAAATCAGCTGTTCTATAGAAAACGGTCATTGACACTCGAAAAAATGTATTAGCTGATTTTTTTTCGCGATTTCAGGGTTGGTCCCATGGTAAAAGTTGTTCATAATGATGAGTTCAATTACCTTCTTTTGGCTTCGAGAGTGTTCCCCTTACACCCTGTATATTATTTGGTAGTATTTATTTAATGGTATCATTAAAAGTGATTAGCATCCCCCGTCTCTCCTGTTACGTAAATTATTTTCATCCAATGTTTGCCTGTAAGAGATCGCTTTTAGCGATAAGGCCGCCACTTTTGGCTCTAGCTCGTAAGTGTTCTATATTTTGTATTTTTTCTGGTGTACATAATAAAGAGTTTCTATCTATCTGTAGACAGATAATAGAAAGAAGTAGAACATAATTCAGAATAAATTAATTTAGAATTAATTCACTCCATTAGAATTGTAGTGTTATTATAATATAGGATTCTAGAGTACTATTTAAAATATACTTTAGCCTCTTATAATTCTGCATATTTTTAGGAATATTACCACATATATTAATGGTCCTAACTTTAAATAAAAATTACACATGATGCAAATAATTTTGGCCCAATATATCACATTTACATCACATCTTGCATCATTCAGAAACAGGCGAATAACGAGTCGCTGGCATCCAGTGGATGCAAAAGGCAGGCTGTCGTTCAGTGTGGAGGTTAAAGGGGAGGCCTATGTTCAGCAGTGGACGTCTTCTGGCTGATGATAATGATGAAATTATTTTGGCCCAATTTATCACATTTACATCACATCTTGCATCATTCAGAAAGAAGCGAATAATGATTAACATCAACCATTGCTGACTTCAATCATTATCATTATTGCACAGTGTGCTGATAAATGAAAAGTCATTACCGGTGCTATTTTAAAATTCCGTTAACTTATCAATCTTATCAGCTTTTAGCTCGTTTCTTGTCCTATTAAAATTCTCTAACGCGTTTAGACCGGCTTTCAGACTATTCAATTCAATCTTGTTCCATAATGACCCCATAATCAAGCAGTAAAAGCACAACCCTGTTAACACAATTTTAACAACGTTAGATATGAAGTAATTGGGCCAGAATCCTACCGTGCCGATGAGTAACATTAATAACAGACTGCCTGTGATTAGGAATAGCTTTTTCGTCTTTGATATGTCTGTAAAGGCGTCTTCACACACTTTGATGGCTTGTGTGATTGTTTCGTCGAATGCTTCGTCCTTGCTGATTTGCCGTAAAGATAGTGCCGGCCTTTTGATCGCCGCGGGCCTTAGACGGAGTTCTAATGTGACTGCGTTGTGATCAGAATAGGAGAATGGTTGGCCGGGTACTCTGTCTTCTAGAGGGTTGCCGAAACATATGACGCTTGGCTGAAACAACAGAAAAGAGAAGTAAATAGAACGGAAATGAGAAGGAAAATCTGTCGCCAGGCTTTATGACAGAACCTTGATTGAACATTTTTATTTACGACTAGCGGTCCGCCCCGGCTTCGCACGGGTATTACTGGAGTTTTAGTAAGCCAATTTTTTTGAAAATATATAGCCTATGTCACCCGGGGATAGTGTAGTTTCCCAACAGTGGAAGAATTTTTCAAATCGGTTCAGTAGTTTCCGACCATATTCAATGCAAACAAACAAACAATCAAATATTTCCTCTTTATAATAGTACTAGCGGTCCGCACGCTGCTTCCAGCTTCGCACGGGTATAGATTATAGCCTATGTCACCCGGGGATAGTGTAGCTTCCCGTCAGTGAAATTATTTTTCAAATCGGTTCAGTAGTTTCGGAGCCTATTCAATGCAAACCAAAAAACAATCAAATCTTTCCTCTTTATAATATTAGTATAAAAAACGCATCGAACTCCGCATCCAAAGAACTTGAACCTTACCTTTTTGGGTCTCAAAGTTCTTTGTACGCATCACAGTTGCTAACTGATTTCGAATGACGGACGTTTCGTTTATATGGGTGCAACTGGCTACAACAAATTTCTTACAAAACGCCTTGACAGCCGTAGTAATTTAAACAAAAAAAATCTTTTCTTTGGCTGAAACAAGAAAAATTGCGTTTTGAAATATTTTCCTTTGTAATTTTTATTGACATTATGTAACGCTGCTCATTTTGACCTTAAAATTGATTTCCTCTCACTCTGACATTGTTCAAGCGTACGAATATAAGTACAATGCTTCTCCAATTACTGCAATGCGACCCTGACGTCAGAGGAGCCTAGGCTGCTATGCACCGGGTACTTCGGTTGACTGACACGCTACAGAAACTGTTGCGGGTAACAATGCCATTGGCATTGTGTTGGCATTGTATGTTACTAATATTGTTGCAAATCTCGTTAATAACGCACTCAATAAGGCTCTAAAGATGAGGAGCTGGACCTAAACCCAACAAATACAATTTTTTTTTATCGATTACGTTATTCATTCTTATGCGTTTTCTGTAAAATTACGAAAAATTTATTCCTCATAAATAATATATCATATCATAGAATGGTTTACCACTCAAAGAAAAACCTCAAACTCGCGTACCCTTCGAGCTTGACTCAAGCCCCCAAGTCCAGTTGTAGTCCGGTCCGGTGCAGACTCAGTTTGTGAGGACCAGTAACGTACGACAGAGGGAAAGACGTCACGCTGTATGCAGTCCGTTGGATGCAGACGGACTGCATACGGTGTGAAGTCTTTCAAAGAATTTTATACTTTACTGGTCCTCACAAACTGCATCTGCGCCGGACTGGACTGCAACTGGACTTGGTGTGCTCCAGCTTTTATTGTAGGAATGATAAATAAAAAATCAAATACTGATACTGGGATACTGATTAAATTATCTCAGTCAAGAGATTGCCGCGCGCGTTGCCCTTGATGCAACTTCGCGGACCACTAATTGGGAACCACTGTCGTAAAGTGATCGGTTTCACACTACAGTATTTTAGTCAATGTTGGTCGTGATGTTGACGCTGACGTCAGTCCATTAGAAAAAGTATGACTTACATCCCACAATGGATTCACGCTGAACAGAATATGGTCGATCCTCTTCCCGTCGGGGCTGGTCTTTACTAGCCGACGGTCTGAGTAGCTGTTGTTGGAGTTATCACATGTGCCAGACTGCTTCTTCACCAGCGGGTTGCTTCCCACACACACCATGTCGAATGGATCCAGGAGAGATGGCAGTTGCATTATTATTCTGTAAAATTGACAGTTATTGTGAAAATAAAACACAATGACTTAATAGGTTTTCACCGATAGTTACAATCTGGGTGTCTTCAAATCGAGAATGAATCGGTTTCTTCTAGGCAAGCGTGCTCCATCGTAGACAGCATCTTTGCTTAAGTCACGGTACAATCGCAAAATTAACCAAAAGAAGTGTTTTTAAACGCTTAGTGTGATGTGACAAAATAAACTGATCAGATAAAAAAAATACTACTACATAGTAGAAAAAACCCCTTGGTAATAATCTTAACCGAATATTTTTTTTATTAATTATATAGATTCTTAAAAAAACATATACAAATTGAGCAATAAAAATAGCTTCTGAATTGAATTATGTACTCTGAATTTTCAGGGACAACAACATATTTTGTTGTACTAATTGTATAGCCAGACTAGTCTTCTAAAACTTTAACCAGTTAATTGTTAAAATTCATTTATATATATTGATGAATTAAATAAAAATCCTTAAAATAATATAAACACAACCACTAAGTCATCATCATCATCATCAAATATGATGATTTACGATTTTCGACTTTAAGCAAAGCCGTTTTAGATAGTAAATAGATCATGGCGTGAGCGGGTGAAAAACGAATTTGAAATCGTGATCAGACCGCGCCTTAACATCAGGCAAGATGGCGGTCAAACGCAAGCCTAGTTTGGGGTCAGATGACTGTTTGTGCAAAATTGTCCTGAATATTTATTTATTATTCTTACACTAAGTTATATCTCTACATAGTATACATTAAAGTCGCTTTCCGCGTCTGTCTGTGGCCGCTAACTCCTCCTAAACCACGCAACAAATTTTGATGCGGTTTTCACCATCAGTTAGATACATTTTCACGGAAGGTTTATATATATAACTAGCGACCCGCCCTGGCTTCGCACGTAAATTATACCCGTGCGAAGCCGGGCGGGCGGGTCGCTAGTTAAATATACAGGGTTACGCATATAGACTGCATACGCATGTAGTCTAAGCCGAAAGGAGGTCATTGTAATCATCATAATTATGAACATATTTTACTATGGGAGTTACGAGACCAACACTGATATCACGAAAGAAATAGCGGCTGCTCCTTAGAAAACGGTCATTCAAACTACAATATTTATGGAACAGCTTTTTTTTTCGCGATTTCCTGGTTGGTCCCAAAGTAGAAGTTGTTCATAATGATGAGAACAATGACCTTTCGGCTTAGTACAGTATATATGCGTAACACTGTATCTAAATATAAGTTAGTACAGAGCAGTGTTGCCGCTGGCTACATTTGGGGTTACCGTATATAAGTAGTAGTGTAATAGGCTGTAGCACATTAAGCGGTCCCGCTTAGTTAAATCCTATAATGTAAAGTTACTATAATGCTGCAAATACACGCAGTAGATACACATTATAAACATCAGTGCCAGCTGCTAGCTGCAACTGACAGCTATGGACAGTTGCGTTCCAAAACAAAACCTGTTCCATTTTCAACAAAACCTTCGAAAAACCGTTTTTTATTTGATGTGACGAAAATTACCGTATTTTAGCGTACGGTAGTAACTACTGGCACCTACTGGACCGTATGCCGTACATTGTGCAATTTGAAGGCCTAATTACCGTACTTTTGGCAGCCCTGGTACAGAGTAAATATGATAAATATGCTTACTTATAAGAGAGATTGCCGGGGCCAGTGTTCAAGTCGCCTGCCAATATAGACACATCAGCTGGTGATGACGTCAAATGGATGAACTCTGCTGTGGAGTGTGCTTGGAGCACTCTGTGAGCAAGGTAGATGTCATCTGCATGGTATTCTGCATGCAACTGAAATAAAGAAGACAAGTTGTTGAATGACAAATCTAAAGTTATATGATTATTTACGGGATATTTACCGTGGTAAGGTTGTGGAATTAGCTCCCGATATTTCGGCGCATTTACATGCACCATGTTCACGGGAAGACACGGGAGAAATTTTCTGGGAAACTTTTATAAATGTTCTTCTATATAAAGCTAATTAGGACTATTACGGACATTTTTATTTTTATGTAAGGGAACCAAAGCCGAAACGCTCTTATTATACTAAATAACCTGACTTTAACTAAACACAATCAAATAAGCCCGATAGCAGATTTTAATAGCCCGTTGGTCCAGTTGGTAGTGAACCTAACATCTGAGCTTGGGGCCGTGGGTTCGATTCCCTCCTAGGACAAACATTTTATGTGATGAACATTTGTGTTTGTTCTATATCTGGTTGTTAATATCTATTTAAGTATGTATTTAAAACTATGTATGTATATCAGTCTGGCAGCCATATCACAAGCTTTGCTTAGTTTGGGGTCAGATGACCGTGTGTGCAAAAATGTCCCGAATATTATTATCATTATATTAATTATTTTTTGTTTAATAAGCAACTCCATGGACCCTGGGATCCGTGACTTTTGTTATATTTAACCTGACCGGGACCTCGTGAACCCCATGACCAATTTTGCTAATATTTAAACTTAAAAATTGTATTCGCTTGAAATACTTACCTTCATCATTTTATGACGATTGTACTATGGTACAATACAGTACAACAGCGTTGCATGATTTTGGTCATAAACACACAAAAGATTGGCAGCGAGACTTAGATTGAAGATAAATATTCTAGGTGCAACTCACAAAGATAAGCATAAATCCTCTTGATATAAAGTATGCCGAAATAGTAATTTTATTGGATTCTTAAATTTGATTATGTAATTTACCCAACTATCATAAGTATGTATTTTTATCAAACACCAAATATTGTACATATGTTTGTTAGTTTCTCTTTCACAACAACTAGCATACCCGATGAGACAAGGAAGTAAAGTCCATCATGAGGATGAACTTAGGGTACTTTTTATACCAGAAAAAAGCATTTTTTTTATTTATGGTAGACTTGCTTTTGTATGCATCATGCCCGATGAAGCAAAGACTAACCTAGATGGCTTGCCTAGAATGAACCTGTTTACTCAAGATTTGAAGTCATCTATTTTTTAATTCTCGTCCAAGATACCACAGTGCCTAAAGACAAGGGTCTTTGACCAGTGTGTGTTGCCAGTGATGACATATGGTACTGAGACTTGGTCCGTAACTGTTGGCCTTTTGGAAAAATTCAGTCACACAGCAGGCAATGGAGAGAGCTATGCTCCGAGTTTCTTTGCGCGATAGAATCCGAAACGTGGACATTTGCCAAAGAACCAGAATCACTGACATAGCTGTTAAAATTTGCAAGTTGAAGTGGCAATGGGTAGGCCACACCGCTCGAAGAACCGTTACTCGATGGGGAAGAAAGGTTCTTGAGTGGAGACTACGAACCGGAAGACGCAGCGTAGGTAGGCCTCCCACTAGATGGACCGACGACATAGTGAGTCGCTGGCATCCAGTGGATGCAAAAGACAGGCTGTCGTTCAGTGTGGAGGTTAAAGGGGGAGGCCTATGTTCAGCAGTGGACGTCTTCTGGCTGATGATGATGATGTTTTTTTTACTTATTGGGGAGTACAAAACTCCGACAGAATTTTACACCTTTCGCTGCTAAGCTAGTAAGAAAAGAATACTCACGTGAGTGCAGTAAACGTTTATCAATCTCTTGCCACACCTGATCCGGCACAACCCCACTCCCTTTCCACCGAACCAGTCGCCGTGGTGTATCTTGTGGATGTAACCGTTCAGAGGCCATTGGTGGTAGAATATGTCTTGGATCAGCCACTTGGAGAACACACAAAGCCCAGAACCAAGTACTCCACTGCAAGTAGAAAAGTTAAACAAAATAAAGTTATATGATTATTTACGGGGCCACCGGCATTCTTCAGTCTTCCCGTGAACATGGTGCATGTAACTACGCCGAAATATCGGGAGCTCATTCCACAACCTAACCACGGTAAATATCCTGTAAATAATCATATAACTTTAGTGAACAACCGTGATAGTTAAAAACAGTGTTAGACAAAATGTTGGCTTTTGACTTTGGCTTGCAATCATAGATAAAGAAGGCGTATCTTAAAGTCCCATAAGCTGCCACCCCATCTGTCAGCCAGTTGGAAAGATGCTGTAGAGTTCAAGTCGCCAACTGGTGAGAGACAGGCTGGAACAAATGGTGTTCTTCTAACAACCTATTGAAGTTGCAACGACAGTATCTTCGTCTGATAGTAGGCCTTATAACCGACCATTGCAACTTGAATAGTCACTTGTATAAACTAAGAGCCACGGACAGTCCACTGTGTCGTGGCTGCATAAAAGAAAACGAAACTGTAGAGCATGTGCTGTGGCATTGTGAAGCCACAGAAGAAACTAGAATCGCTACCCGGTTGCATGAGGCAGCATTGCTTTCTTCATCCGCGTCGCCACTACAGCTAGACTGCTTTTCATCATCATTATTATTTACACTACCATCTACGCCACTGAAGCAATTGTGCCAGCGCTCCAGAGCCTCACTCTGATATTTCAAGGAGTTGGGTTGGCTCGGGTAGGTGCTGGTAGGGGAAAATGCACAATACACCCCAAGCGGGACGTCAGTACAGGACTTATCGCCCCCATCTCGAATAAGAATAAGAAATGGTGTTCTCTTGTATCGGAGGCTAAGACCCAGTTCGGGGAAATAATTTCCTTCATTACAACAATAGGTCAAAAGTTAATTTGTTGTTAACATGGTAATTATATTGTTATCATTATATGTCATGACCACAAAATATTACACTTTTCCTTTAGTTGTTTGCTATATAGTAAAACTTACTTTGTTAAATAAAGATGTTACAGTCATTTACAAATAATATTTTGCTGTTCAAAAACATGCCTTTGACAATCTCTCTGTCACATTATCTGCTTGCTGAGTTCCCCTGGTTAAAAGGAACTTATTAACCAATTCTTGGAGTGCCTTAAGTAACGGTGTTACTTAAAGGACTTTTAAGAACTTTGTTGTATTCTGTCATCATCCTAGTGAAAGCCTAAAATCCTGCCGTATTGTCCTACTTTTGTATGTTGCCAGATTCAGTGGAGTTTGGTGGCCTACAGTAGTCTGGTAATTCTTCACATTATTTTCCCCTGCCCTTACCATGACCTTAGTCTTAGCCCAGGATAGGTATGGCGAACTGTCATTGGGTTTGCCCATAGTCGCCACTGTCTGGGCATGCAGGTTGATGCTTGCAGGGGTGTAAATTCTCGCACTGGTGATACTGCTGCACATCACCAGTCTACAATTTAGCTACACCAGTCTCAGTAGTCGTACTGTCAACAGTCAGTCCCCTTTTAGCAGGTTCTTACTACACACAGAGGATAACTATGCTGTATTCTCATGTCCTGGAACCAGGGACAATGCAATTCATGTGAATTCTATACACATTTATGGTAACCAGTAAATAAAACTTTAGTTACCTGTAAAAATAGTGTGAATATGGTAGTTTATCTTTGAGTTTGTCTCGTAGGAATAGAAAGTCTTTTTCACTCCATACTTCTTGCAGACAGACTATTGTATGTGAACTTTGCACCAAATATCTTGCGATAGCTTCAAACCTTTCCTTACGATTTTTGGATACAACTGGAATACCCCTGAAATAATGTTAATGTTTACAGTACAGTTTTGAGTCTGAATCCTTACTTAATTCCTACAACAGCCTACGATAAAATGAAAAAGAACGTAGCCAAAGAAAATTCTTTTAAAACTTACCAGCAGTTCAACGTAAACACATTCAAAGTAAAATCTTCCGAGCTTTGTTCAAACATTTTAGAGTAACTGTTTCATGAAATATCACAGTAGGACAATTGAAACATCAGAATATGCAGTAGGATTTGATAAATTATTATAATCTAGGTTGTAATCTAGATTATGAACTATTTTTTTCTTAAATAAAATTAATGTACATACATTTATTTTACTTTTCAAACTTTTTTTTAAATGAATGTAGTACATTTAAAAAAAAAAGTGTACATTCTACAATTTTTTTTTTTTTTTTAAATTCTAATTCGCCCATCGGGCAGGCTAAAGCCTTTAAGGCCATACCGCCTATTCTTCTGTTTTCTATAGTCTTAATAACGTCAAACAAGTCATAGTCACAGTCAGAGTCAAGCTAAGTAAGTCACGGTCAAGTCAAACTCATGCCTCTGTAAAGTGGTGGGAACTTTACAAGAGGCTCTTATGGAGTTTTGGAAACAACACGAAAAGACACGTTTTACCTCGTTATATCACTTGCCCACACTCGAGCACGTTTACGAGCACTTAATGAATAATAATTCACCACCTAGAACACATTAACACTCGAAAATACACTAGTTTAGGAAAATAATCCAACGAGCCGACATGTTCTTTTCCACGTTGGCGCCAAAACCCGTACATTCAACAACATTCAATGTACACTTTTTTTTAAATCCAAAGCACCCCACAGATAAGTCAGATAACTCCACCAATACAAATGGTTATTTTATTGGCACTTAAATGTTTGAATGTACTTGCACTTTGCAGCAATGTGGAGGAGCAGCCCAAGCGGCAACAAGAACAAGAAATCTAATGCAAAAAAAAAAAAAAACTTTTTGGTCTATGCTTTAAAAATTATAGCCTGTGCTAGATTCCGATTGGCAATTATTAACGCGGTTGCTGGAACAGAAGCATGCGCCAATCATCTACACTAATATTATAAAGAGGTAAAGTTTGTAAGTTTGTTTGTTCTGTTTTAACTCCGAAACTACTCATCCGATTTTAAAAATTCTTTCACTAATAGAAAGCTACACTATTCCTGAGTGCCATAGGCTATGTTTTATAATGATAAATTTTAGTTTTCTACATTAAATAACCGTATTAGTAAAACATGTCGGAGAAAAATTAGCTGATTGGCATCTTTTTCGGCGTACGCTGACCTAACGGTTTGAGATAAGTGAGTACTGTGTTTGACAAAAATGTTGTTCTTAAGTAGTTTAAAAAAAAAGTCCGCGGTAGCATATATCTAACTCTTATAAGAAAACCACAATAACGATAATAACCGGTTATTGTGTTCAGAATAAAAATTAAAATTATAAGGTCATGTTTAGACGCAGTTTTGTAATCTAATTTATGAATCTTTACAAAAATAAATGAATTCATTATCAGGAGTACTTAATGTAGATAAAATTTGCCGTTTACAGTATGTGGTTTAGGTGCACAGTTCATGAGATAATGTAAAATTAAAATAACGCGACCATTATAATCCGCGCAGCGCCTTCATGCTGCACATTATTATGTGGTTAGTAGGTAATATAAAAAAATAATCATTATCAACACCATAAAAAAGATATTACAAAAAGATTGCATTAAATACGGGAACAAAAAAAAACGGCCTTATCGCTATGAGCGACCTCTTCCAGACTACCTTCAACAATGGTGTTATGCGGTGGAGCGGATCACAGGTATTATTAACCGACTTTAAAAAAGGTTCTCAGTTACGTGGTTTTTAGGGTTCCGTACGCAAAGTAAACGGTTTCCGTAAACGGGACCCTATTGTAAACGGGACCCTATTACTAAGCCTACTCTGTCTATCTGTCTGTCGTACCTTTTAACGGACTGTATTTTTCGAACTGTAATAAATAGACAGTTAAAATTTTCACAGAATATGTAACGTTACGGCGGATCAACTTGGAAATGTAATAATAGTAAAAGTCAATAAGTGAAAGGTCTCCAACTCCCATACAATTATTTACTAATTATTTTAATAGCTCTAATGTAAAAAAGATAATACGTACAAGCGTCAAACTTGGCATGATTATACTACACACTCTATAGTCTAACAATAAATAATGGTCAAGTGCGAGTCGGTGACAAATTTTTGTTAGTTATAATTGTGTTATACTCGAGCGTCACTGTAGCAAAGAATTAAATATGTGACTGCGTCGCAATTACTTCGACTATTTCAGACAATAACTGATGGTTGTATTTTGTGGTGGTAAGGAACCCTTAATGCGCGAGCCTGACTTGAAATGCGTATTTTACTAATTTTGAAGTCGGTCTAATCACTAATGTTTTTAGTTTTACATAGATAAAAACTATAGTTTTGTGCTAAACAAAATAAAAGTAGGCTTACCATTCAGGTGGAAAGGGCGGGACTAAACTAGAGTGGATTATTATTTACGTCCCGGCCGCTAATAGTGCGGGACTATTAGCGAAAAGGGCGCGATAGGAGTATATTGGATTACGGTATGGGAGTGGAGTGGAGCGGACGGCTGCGGGACTAGATCGGAAAGAGTGAGACTGAAGTAGATTGGATTACGGAACGGATGCGGGGCTGGATTGCAAAAAGGCGGAAAGGGAGTAAAGTGGATTACGGGACGGATGCCGAGTTGGATCGGAAAGGGTGGGACTGTATTATTAGAGTAGATTATGAGACAAATGCAGGACAGGTGCAGTAAGGATGGGGCGGAAGAAGAGTAGGTTTCGGGACGGATTCGGGCCTGGAGCGGAAAGAGCAGAACGGGAGTTGAGTGGATTTAGGGGGTGAATGCAGAATTGGAGCGGAAAGGATGGTTTAGGAGTAGAGTGGATTACAGGATGGATGCGAGACTGAAACTAAAAAGACGGGAAGTAGTAAAGTAGATTTCAATACTACGTGAGCGAAGCCGCGGGCAACAGCTAGTAGTAGTATAAAATAGCGCAGAATTCAAGACCAATTTTAAAAATGTTTAATACCTCAAAAAGTTATAAGTAATCACAAAATTTCGAAATTATTTTGAATAAAGGTTTTTAATATGATTTATCATGGCAAGTTAAAAATTTCTACATCGAGGGGACACAACTTTATGCCACTTTGGCGGGCCATATTTTGCAAAAAATACCAACTAGAGACAAAAAGCGATGAATGGAACCTTCATTTTATAAACTTATTCAATGACATCATAACAAGGGGATGCAACGAAAAACAAATTTCACCTCCATTTCTCAAATTGTACCAGAGCCACCGCTAACATTTACGCTTTGCGAAAAACACTTTAAAAAAAAAACATTTTTTTATACTTTTAAAATTGAGATCTATAGGTACCAAGACTGTAATTGTGCAGTTACATTCAATTATCATAACTTTTTTCCAGTGACTCAATCGCACCCGCTACCCCTGAAACGCTTTTGGCCCTAGAAGGAAAACATCCATCTCCAGCAGCGGATCTTCAACTTCCCGAGGCACCAAAAGAGTCAGATGCCGTTATTGAAGTTACCGCCCTGGATGTATCGGCAGCCGTCTCTTCCTTTCGAAGCGGCTCCTCAGGAGGTTTAGATGCTCTCACGCCGCAACATTTAAAAGATTTATTATGCGGTGGCAATGGAGAAACTGGCGAGTTGCTTCTGAGGGATTTGACGGCTTTGGTTACACTTATGCTGTCAGGGCGAGTCAACGATGACATCACGGATATTCTTTATGGTGCGAATCTTTGCGCTTTAAAAAAAAAGGAAGGCGGCATAAGACCAATCGCCGTCGGTATGACCTATCGTCGCCTTGCAGCTAAAATCTGTTGCAAAAAGGCAGCGCCTCAATTGGCAAACCTTTTTCAACCAGTGCAGTTAGGTTTTGGCTCGAGAGGTGGCTGTGAAGCCGCTGTCCATTCAGTGCGGACATTTTTAAAGCAAAATTGTGGAGATGTGCTGCTGAAGGTGGATGTGAAGAATGCCTTCAATTCGGTGGATAGAGGAGTCCTATTGACGCAAGCTAAAGAAAAACTTCCAGATTTGTATAATTTTATTTGGCAATGTTACAGTTCTTCAACAAAATTAACATATCTCGGCAACGAAATTTTATCTGCTGTTGGCTGCCAGCAAGGGGATCCTCTTGGACCTGCGATATTCAGCCTAGCAATTCATCCCATCATCAAACGTCTTCAATCAAAACTAAATGTTTGGTATCTTGATGATGGGACTTTTGGTGGTGACTCTAACGATGTTTATGACGATCTTTTATTTTTAGTAGAAGAGTTTCGTGCTATTGGTCTTGATTTAAACTTTTCAAAATGTGAACTTTATATTTTCGACGATTGTCCTTCAAAAGATTTGGTTATACAAAAATTTATTGATTTGGCCCCAAATATAAAAATTCTTGACAAATGCTCCCTTCGTTTATTGGGCTCTCCTATTCTTGACGAATCGTTTCCTTCTTTTTTCGAGGAAAAAATTCAAAATTTCTTACAAACTTCAGACCGATTATCCAAAATTAATACACACATGGCTTTTACTATTATAAAATTTTGTCTTTTTGTTCCCAAATTCACCTACATTTTACGTTGTTGTCAGCTCTGGAAACATACTCAGCTTCTTCAAAGCTTAGACAGCATCGTAAAAAATACTTTGGCATCTATTTTGAACATTAATTTGGAAGGGCGGGTTTGGTTGCAGGCTTCACTTCCAGTGCGATTGGGGGGCCTCGGCGTACGGTCTATTTCTGGTGTAGCTCTCCCCGCATTCTTGTCATCTGTACATAGTACTCAAAATTTAACACAAAAAATTCTTGCGGCTTCTTTAGACTATGTGGAAATAATTTACTTGAACGAGGCCAAGAATGCGTGGAATTTGGCCTGTCCAAACACCGATTTCCCAAAAACCACGTCTTCTCAGCGGCTGTGGGATGGGCCGATCTGTGAGGTAGTACGGAAGAATCTTTTAAATACGTGCTTAAACTCCGCAGATCGTGCCCGTTTGTTAGCCGTTGGTGAGTGGGAATCGGGTTTGTGGCTACAGGCTCTCCCATCGCCCAACACTGGCACTTTAATAGATTCGACGTCTTTCCGTATTGCAGCTTCTCTTCGCTTGGGCGCATCGTGCAGTGCTCCGCACCGCTGCCAGTGTGGCACTGCTGTCGACCAGCTTGGTCACCACGGTTTGTCTTGCAGCAGAAGTACGGGAAGAATTCCTCGCCACTCCAGCCTTAATGATATCATCCGTCGGGCTTTTACCACCGCTAACTGTGCGGCCATTTTGGAACCAAGTGGTCTCATGCGTGACGATGGTAAAAGACCTGACGGAATGACCCTCATTCCTTGGAAGATGGGACGACCTTTGGTGTGGGATGCTACTTGCGTGGACACCCTTGCACCGTCTCATCTTCCGGGAACTCAGAAAAGGGCTGGTGTGGCGGCTGAATCAGCGGAGAGCCTCAAAAGGCGCAAATATAGTACCCTAGATAGTGGATATATATTTGAGCCTTTTGGGGTTGAGACGCTTGGACCGTGGGGACCAGGAGCCCATCGAATATTTAAAGACCTATCAGGGCGACTGGTCGAAGCTACTCGTGACCAAAATGCTGGCCTTTATTTTGCCCAAAGAATAAGCATTGCCATACAACGTGGCAATGCTGCCAGCATTTTGGGCACGCTGCCCACCGGTAGCGGTTTGTTAGATTAGTTTTAGTTTTAGATTAATTTTAGTTTTAGATTAGTTTTAGTTATAAATTTAAATTTAAGATAGTTTTTATTTTACTTGTAATTTTTATTGAATTATCATAATAACTATAAAAGTTAGAATGCTGTACTGTATAGGTGTATTAGGGTGTGCATACCATCGATCTATATAAAAATGTCCTAGCTCATCAGACTACTAAATAATTAGGACAAACGAACCTATCGTTTATGGGTTCCTTGTTATACTAAGGAACCCTAAAAAAGGTACCTACAGAAAATAAAAGACCACATGCAAAAAAGTTTCAAGTTTATATTTTTATCTAAACAACTTACATTGCATAGTACCTACACGTAGTTTAAGATAATGATTCAACTACTTGGCGCAAAGAACCATTATCTACTTCATTGGCTACCATGACAGAGTTTTGACATTCTGTTTTAGAGGATCTAATTCTTCTATTTTAGCTTTTGTTTTTAGACTTTCTGTTTCAATTATTACATCAATTTGTTCGAAAGAGATGTTGATTAAAGTGTCCTCATCATCCTCTTCTTTTTCAGGCATACTTTTCTCAGACACCATTGGCTTTACGTATTTATCTTCAACCTCTTGTGAATCAAGGTTATATACATTTTGAATAGGTTCGATAGCAATTTCACTTTTCTTTTCCTCATTATCAAAGTCTATGAGACCAGCAATTTTAAGAGCAGCAGGCTTTTTAAAAGTCCCTTTATCTTTTCTGTCTTTACGCCCAGTTTCTTTTGTTTTCGGATGTTTCCTGATTGAAATATGTTTCAAGCACAATTCTTCTGACTTGCAGTGAGTCTTTAAATGTCTTTTTAACGTTGCCTGCAATTAAAAGAAATTAAATAATAATAAAATGTATAAATAGTTACTATAATGTTGAATATAAAACGTTGTAACAGTAATAGGGTAGTATTACTAGGGCAAGCTGGTATTATTTAGTACCCTATTACTATACAGAAAGCTACCAGTTGCTGACCAAAATTAACTAACAGGTGTTTGGTAGAGGTTAGTTAGACAAACTACCCTCCCTTCAGGGACCCATGTTGTTCCTAATATTCTTTTACATAGAAAGGTGTATCAGAGATAAGATCATAATTATAATAAAAACACCTGATCTAAAACTAGTACAAAAAAATTATGGCAGTTAATCAGTTAACAGGTAAAATTTCGGCAACACGAGAAAAAATTAATAAAAAATAAACCGCAAGTGCGCGTCGGGTTCGCGCACTGAGGTAAAAACAGACTTCAAATCAACTAACATGTGTTTGGTAGAGGTTAGTTAGACAAACTACCCTCCCTTCAGGGACCCATGTTGTTCCGAATATTTTTTTACATAGAAAGGTGTATTAGAGATAAGATCATAATTATAATAAAAACAACTAATCTAAAACTAGTACAAAAAAAATATGGCAGTTAATCAGTTAACAGGTAAAATTTCGGCAACACGTGAAAAAATAAAAAATAAACCAGCAAGTGCGCGTCGGGTTCGCGCACTGAGGTAAAAACAGACTTCAATGTTAGTAAAATAGGTTTTGCATCTGCTTCCACTGGTTTTTCGGTAAAGTAAAACATCGTGAGGAAACCTGCATACGTACGGAGGAGGAATTCAATGGCGTATGTGAATCCGCACTGGGCCAGCGTGGTGGATATGGCCCAATCACCCTTTCGGGGGTAGGCTAAAAGTCCAACAGTGGACTGTTAAAAGGCTGATTATGATGATGATGAGGTTTTGCATCGGTGAAAGAAATGATAAGTAGGTTATCAAAGTAACGAAATTATCAGTTATAACTTGGTAATGAACAGAAATTTGTCACCAACTTAACTTGGCCATTATTTATTATTATACTTTAGAGTGTGTACTATAATCATGCAAAGTTAGACGCTTGTACGTATTACCGTTTTTACATTAGAGCCAAAACAAAAATATTTTCTAAAAATAAAAAGACTTTCGTTCGTCTACGGATCTCCTCATTTCGGATTCGATCTCGTAGAGTAACCCCGAGCATAGCCCTCTCCATAGCTCGTTGTGCGACTTTGAGCTTGCTTATGAGGCCCATAGTGAGAGACCACATTTCAGTTCCACGTTCCATACATAACACTGAGCGAATGCACTGCCTGAATGGGTGTTCCCCGGTATTTATCAGCCTTTCATGTTCCCACTGCTGGGACACAGGCCTTGAGAGAGGAAGGGCCCTAATCCACCATGCACAGTGCATGTTGGTGAATGTCATATGTCTTTGAACTTTTTTAAGCTTCTTTCATCACGTATCTGTCTTCACAGTTTTAGAGCAATGGCATCGAAACTGCACATAATTTATTTAGGAAATAAATAAGTGATTGGTGCAGGGAAGATTGAACCGGGTGCCATCAGATTGTAAAGCGCACATGCTATCGCTCGGCCACCATCGCTCTATTTCCAATATTAGCGTGAGGTAAATTACCTTAGACGACAACTGGGCATCGCAAATTTCACAAGTATGAGTAAGCTGCATGTGATTTATCTCAATATGCTGTTTCAAGTTACTGTGTCTGGAAAAAACTCTGAAAGAGAAAAATTACTTCTTTGATTAACTTTTTTTTCACATCAGTATACTGGGTGACGCAGAAAAAGTGTACTACGCCGAAAGGGGTCCATAGTACCAGCCATTTGTGCTACACAAGGTGACGCAAGTCGGCGACTCGAGTAGCGTCCCAGAATACATTTTAGTTGGTAGCGTCCCTTGTCGTACGCTTGAACCGCTTAGGTCGCGTCGGTGACGAAGCTTGTGACGTTGACGTCGTCGACACTCACTTCGGCGTACTGAGAGTCACGACGCAACTCAAGTCGGCGCTTCGCCGACTATTTCATGATATTTCAAAAGGATATTTTTATTGGCAACACTAATTAATTACAGGTCATATTTGTTTACTAGTATATGCTGTAGTAAAAAAGTATAGAAATCTATTTTAACTAATTAAAAAGATTAAAATGTGCTAAGAATATGATCCTACTTATTATAAATTTTGCTATACTCATATTTATCAATTTTGCAAAAATTAATAACCAATATCAAAGTAATATTATAAAGCGGAAAGATTTGATTGTTTGTTTTCATTGTATATAATTATATACAATATATATATGTATTATAATAGGCTCCGAAACTACTGAACCGATTTTAAAAATTCTTTCACTGTTGGGAACTTGGGAAGCTACACTATCCCCGGGTGACATAGGCTATACTATATTTTCAAAAAATTAGGGATCCTTACTAAAGCTCCAATAATGTAACCCAAGGTGTAAAAAAAATAAGATTTACACCCGTGCGAAGCCTGGGTGCGTATTAAAGTAAAAATAAATAAACTACTAAAATGTTAAGAAAATAAACTAAATGAAATATGAATGTAACTCATAAAATATTTCATACAATTTTGCTCATTCAAATAAAATATTTATTACCTCTCGCAGTCTTCGAACCAGCATGAATACTTTTTAGGCTCCTGTTTAGCCAACATGTGTGTTTTGACATGGCGCACTAAATGTTCTCTCTGTTTGAACTTTCTCCTGCACTCATTGCAATTATACTCTATAATCAATTTAGAAGAAAAATATGTACATTATTCTGGAAAAAAGGTGACGGTTAGAAAATGGGAGGCCTTAGTCCACCTTTCGGACAATATTGGCAAGAAATAGTAAGTGGTATTGTAGCAACAGCACCGGCCCTGGGGTGAAGTGAGAGGAGCAGTCGCTCTAGGCGCCAGATAGCAAGACGCCAAAATGCCATAACCGAAAAAAAAAAGAGATATTTTTTTTTTAAATATATTTTACGATGAATTTTTTTATGGGGGCACACCGGCACACTAGTGTTGTTTGTAGCAATTATAAAATTTTGATGTGGCAATAGTTTATGCGATATGCGAATAGCGCGAGACCAGGGAGAGTGGCATAAACAAAGGGAGGCAGTGGGTCACTCAAGGCTGATGATGATGATGAATAGTTTATATCCTGGATTAGCACATGGAATACTTATTATCCCGGAATCGATTCATGAGTAGTTTACAGAAATGAAATGTGCCAAAAGACAATCTCGCTCTGCCCTGATCAAAGGCCCTAAGGGCCAGTGCTGTCTACCAAACACCTGAAATTAATGATAATAGATTTTATTTGTTTTTTGTAGTTTTTTCTTTTTTTTTTAAACTTTCCTGTTGGAAATGATTATACAATAAGTCAGTAAAAAAGCCGATATAGTATTAACAATAATAAGTAGTTACAATCCGGGTATCTTCAAATCATGAGTGAATCAGTTTCTTCGAGGCATGCATGCTCCAATGTAGACCATATCATCGCTTAACATTGGGCGAGATGGTGATCAAACGCAAGCCTATTACGTAATAAACGAAATATGAAAATAATAATTTTTTTTTATTGTCTGAACTTTTGTGTGTATGCTGTTTTGGGTTTTTGTGGCAACACTGTTATGTTATCAACTTAGTGCAAAAATTTACTTAAATTCATAATTAATAAACAAGATCCTGTAAAAATTTATGGATTTGAATACCTTTGATGTCATGTTCTGATTTTTTATGCTTCTGATATTTTGACCATTGGTCAAATGTCATATTGCAATGCTCGCAATTATAAGTTTTGTGATATTTCATATGCTTCTTTTTCTCAAGCAAGGTGATAAATTCTTTATCACATAGGTCACAGCTGAAAAAAAACATAGTTTTAAATAAATAGATTGCTTCAATCACTAGAATAAAATTTTTGATCCTTTAAAGCAAATATATTTAAAATTATTCCTTCAACTTCAATAAAACCAAGCAAGAAACTTAACCAGCGTAGAAGGCTATAAAAAAATAATTAGGGCATGGCATTTTGTTTGTTACTGTAAATAACAGTAACAAAAGTTTATTTGTTTTTTGTTAACTGTAAATTACAGTAACAAATAAACAAAATGCTATGCTTTAATTATTTTTATAGCCTTCTATGCTGGTTATGTTTCTTGCTTCTCTTCTTGCAATGATGTCAATTATTTATTATACTGTAAAATTCATTAATTTGTATACTTTTCTTATTTTAGATATTGTTTGATATTTATAATAATATCAATTAGTCATTGACATGATTCCGCTGTATTCTTTCCAGCTTTCTGGCATAGGCCTCTTCCTGGAACTTCCATTCATGTCTTTTTGTGTTAGTTGTTTCCAATTTATGAAAACCACTTTTTTCATGTAAGTAATATACTATTATAACATATTACCTAAAAGGTTTAACTAGTGTATGGTAGTACATATGAGAGCTCAATAGGTGTTTCTTCCTAAAGTCGGCCCTGCATACGTCGCACTTCAATGCAGTCCTCGTCTCATGTTTTATCTTTATGTGCCTCTTCAGGTTTTGACGGTTTGAAAATGTTTTCATACATTCTGGACACCTGGAAGTGTTGTAAATCATGCCATTAGTTAAAAAAAATATTTTAGGTCCTTACTTTTTTTGAGTTGTATTTTAAAGTGGCAACTCAACACCAAATTTTAGAAACTTTGCAAAACCTTGAAAAGTTTAATTTTCTTTTTTTTAATCTTTCTTTAAATAAAAGATAGTTTTTCTTGTAAAGTAGTTTTCCTTTTTTTGACATTATCAAGGACATGCAGTTATGGAAAAATGATTAAAAATTCACAAAAAAGAAATGGGAAGAAAACTATTTTATTGATCTAATTTTTGTTTCAGTTAACGGTGTGTCCTAAATTAGGTAAAACTAGTGGGATAGCAAAATAAAACCAGTCAAGTGTGAGTCAGGTTTGCGCACTGAGGGTTCCGTACCACCCCAAAATACAATAACTATTAATAAAAAAACTGACTTTAAAATTAGTAAAATATGGTGGCATTTCGATTCGGTGAGATGAATGATGAGGTCATTTAAGTAAGCAAAATAGATTGCTTAACATGGTAATGATTAGAAATTTGTCACAGACTCGCACTTGGACATTATTTATTATTTGTTGATGTACTTTAAGAGTGTGTACTGTATAATCATGCCAAATTGACGCTTGTATGTATTACCGCTTTTACATTAGGCCTAATACAAAAATATGTAAAAAAAAACATTTTTATGGGGTTTCCCTTTCGTTTTTCCTTTTTTATTATTTCTTTGTTAATCAGCCGTAACATTACATATTCTGTGAACATTTCAACTGGCTATCTATTATGGTTCGAAAGATACAGCCGTTAATAGGTAGGACAGACAGACGGATGCATGCACAGACAGATAGACATTGTAAGCTTAGTAATAGGGCTTAATTTTTACCCTTTGGGTATGGATCCCTAAAAAGGTATACTTTTTAAATCTTATGACAAAGTGATATAGAATTTTGGGATCTGAGTTAAGCCCTTTAGTAAGCGTACTAAGTAATTGTTGATTTCAGAATAAATACTTACCTATGTACGACTCCAAAATCCGGTTTAATGTGTACACTAAAAAGATGTCGATCTAAATGACTCTTGCTTGTATAAGATTTGTCACAACCGTCTTCACCGCATTGAAATATTTTCTGAAATGTTGAAGTTATAGTAGGTGTAAAGTTCGTATCTAATCAGAAATGAGATTATCCGACAATAACCATAAGTAACCGATATAGCTCAAAGGATTAGCATGCTGAAGTGGCAATGTGCTGGCCATACCTATAGAACAATTGGGGTAGAAGAGTTGTAGAATGGAGACTGTGTATCAGCAAACGTTGAGTGGGACACCCTACAGCCTGGCCCCCGATTCTACTAAAGAAATTGTTTTTAAATTGTAATTGTTTAATTAAATTTTTTAAATAATTGCCTCATAACTGACAGTTTAAAAAAATATACTAGAAAAATACCACCACCTTATATTATAACTAAGTATAAAAAAAAAACTATCAATTTTGAGGCAGTTATTTAACAAATAAAATTTAAACAATTACAAATTTAAAAACAATTTCTTTAGTAGAATCGGGGGGCTTGGTGGAGTGATGACCTGCGAAAGGCGACTTGTGGCAAGTGCATGCGAAATTCAGAATATCGTGCCTTGGTGCGTTCTTTAGGAGAGGCCTACGTCCAGCAGTGGGCCAACATCAAATAGGATGATGATGATGAAAGTTCGTATTTCTGTCTGGGCAGCTCAAAAGCTCCTGAGCCTGACTTAGCTTATCGTTTAGTTGTTGTGGCTAGGTTCGATAGGTTGGTTGTCTACATAATCTCAAGCAAACATAGCTAGGACCTACCAAATTCAAAGTTTCGGAAATAGTAAACATGCATAAAATAGTTAAATTGCTGTTTAATCAACCAGGGACTGGATACTTACTATGTTTTGGTGTAGTAACAAATGTTGGGTTAATCTGTACGGTCTATTAAATGAGGAGCCACACGTCTGACAAACATGCCGTTTGTCCGTTTTGGCCTCAGTTTCAGTGATTTTATTCATCGTCTTCGTAAAATTTTAATTTGAGCTGCATAGAACACGCCTTCACTTTTACTTTCCTTCTAATCAACTTTCAATTAATATTAAAAAAAAGCTTCCAACCAAACCATGTCTTTCCAAATTCCCAACAAATCTCAACTTTCCATACATAATTATAGACAATAATGACAAGTTGTCAACTTGATTGACATTTCATCACAAAGTAAAGTTGATTCATTGTCACAACAGCAAACCTCCACATGATTACACACGCGACGCGCACATAGATTCCCGGTTTCCCCACACCACACTGCGACCTGCGTCATTGCCCATGTCTCATCTCTATCTAACCATAGATAAATATTTCTGCACTAAAAAAAACTAGTGACATTAACAAGAGAGGTTGACTGACACATGTCATGACATATTGAATAAGAAGCAAAGTCGAACGTTTATATTGGGGTTTCTCTTGATTTTAGATAAAATTGCGTCATAAATCCTGATGCATATTGTTTGAACATTATTATTAAATATGTGCTGAGAACGAATTCATAAAAACAAAGGACATTAATATTTCTGGATAACACCGAAACTCGGGCACAACATCAGCTGACGTGCATAAACAAAGGGCATGTCGTTCTATGAAGTGTTTGCAAGAGTTTTGTGATAAACAATAATTTACCAACAAAATGGATGTCGACGGGTCATCTATTCCTGGGGAGATAGATCAAAACTTACTGCTCCAGTTTAGCTGCATGAACACATCAGACCGCGATGAATTAATAAACCAAATGCAAAGATTACTAGGACCAAACTTAAACTACTACACAGCTAGTTTTTTTCTGGATATGAGTAACTGGTAATGAACTGAAATCTCAACTTTACATAATTTAAGCAGTGTTCTAGTAACATACATTTAATTAAAATAAAAAAAATATTACTGTTTTCAGGAATTTGCAGGCTGCAATATGTTCTTACTTAGACTACAGTGTGCCTAAACTTCCAAGTATGGCCATAAAAGCAGGTCCTAGTCAGATATCTTCTGTTCCTCCTGGCTGTTGGTAAGTAAGAAATAAAGTACATACATATTTTACTTCTGCAATGCATAAATATACTGCATATACTGCTTCTGCATATTGTACATCATAAATAATAACTGCTACTAATTTGAGCACTGCTCAATATTGAACTACCACTAAATGCGGTCCGGGGATACACCTACATGCATGTCATCGGGAACCGTACACTGTCATACATTAGTCATAGTCATCATTAGCCAGAAGACGTCCACTGCTGAACATAGGCCTCCCCCTTTAACCTCCACACTGAACGACAGCCTGCCTTTTGCATTCACTGGATGCCCGCGACTCTCTCAATGTTGTCTGTCTATCTAGTGGGAGGCCTCCCTACGCTGCGTCTTCCGGTTCGTGCTCTCCACTCCAGAACCTTTCTTCCCCATCGGTTATCGGTTGTCATACATTATTGGGATAATATTTATCCTATGTCACTGTCCGGCCCTCCAACTATATCTATGAAAAAAATCACAGAACCATCCATTTGTTGTTGCATGAAAGAAGGAAAACAAAAATTCACTTTAATAATCTTAGTGGGATAAATTAGGTAAATTTTATACAAAAATAATCATTTACATAATGGCTTTTTGAACTTTTGTTTCAGTTTTGAGCAAAGTTGGACAATAGAGAACTCAGGCCCAGAACAGTGGCCAGGTAGCTGTAGGTTAATCCAAGCAGGCGGTGAATCCCTAGGTGCCTCACCATACTATGTCCCACCACTACCACCCGGGCACTCAACCACTGTGACAATAAAGCTGGTGGCACCTTCCACTCCTGACACGCATACAGGATACTTCCACTTAGTCACAGACAGAGGAGAACAATTTGGAGGTAAGGTTACGTTGCCTATGATTTTTGTTGGTTTTCATTCCTACTAAAAAAGTAAGTCCACACAAGCAATACCACAGTGCCTCAAAACGAGGGTCTTTGACCAGTGTGTGTTGCCAGTGATGACATATGGTAATGAGATGTGGTCCTTAACTATTGGCCTTTTGGAAAAACTCAGTCACACAGCGGGTCACTCAGTCTATGCTCAGAGTTTCTTTGCGCGATAAAATCTGAAACGTGGATATTCGCCAAAGAACCAGAGTCACCGATATAGCTGTTAAAATTTGCAAGTTGAAGTAGCAATGGGTAGGCCACATCACTCGAAGAACCGATAACCGATGGGGAATAAAGGTTCTATAGTGGAGACCACAAACCGGAAGACGCAGCGTAGGGCGGAGGCCTATGTTCAGCAGTGGACGGCTTCTGGTTGATGATGATGAAAAAAGTAAGACTGGGCTAGACACATCAGTCGGAATATCGGATGGACTTTGGGCAAGAATCACGACTGAATGGCTCCCACAAGTCATACGAACTCCTGGCAGGCCCAGGCGAAGATAGCGAGACAAAATCAAGTACCACACAAACTGGTCCCATTGCACAAGATACAGAGTAGTAAAAGAAAGGAAGCAAGGCATTTGCCCAGCTGTGGGATAGTAATGACTGAAAAAAAAAACACCTACTTAAAATATGAATGCATAATATAGTGGAAATTTCCTACCACATAACTTCAGAATGACTAAAAGATGGATTGTATAAAATTTGGTCTGTCGATTGGAGATACTATTAACTTATAGTACACTGAAAAAGTGTGGCTAAAACTGTGGTCTACGTCTAGTTTTAAATAATAGATGGTGTACTTCGATCTGTGTATAAATTATAACATTTGACTTAGTTACCATTTGGCCCAATCGCAAAAACCTACTTTACAGTAAACTATCATCCTGTAATTTCGATCCATTGCTTGGTAGCTGCGAGAAAGAGGAACAAACATACTTTTACATTCATAAATTTTGGTAGCAAATGTCAGAAAAATATAAAACTGGTTTATGTAAATATCATGTTATAATTTGCCATTTTTAGGAACAAAATGTTCGTACATAGAAACTACGAAAAATTTTCTTTGTCTTGATTTTGCATATGATGTTAAACATTATAAGGCCGGAAGAATTTTCAAAAATATGCTTGTTACCATTATGCCTTTGTCTCTTTTGTGCTGTAAAACAAAGATGGCTTAATCTCTTTGTGCTAATTTAAGTTTGTTATTTTTAGAAACACTGTGGGTAACTGTCACTGTGGAATGCGATATGACAATGGCCCTTGTTGAACAACTGGCTGCCTTGCCGGTGCCCAGCGGTAGGATGGAAGATTCAGTTACTCAGGTATACCTGGTTTTAATATTTTGTGCAGTGTAATAGGCATGATGATAATAATTTTTTTCATTACCGCAAAAAATCTGATCATAAGTAGAGCTCATCAACGAAAACATAATTAAAATTAGTTCAAAAATAAATGTATTTTAATTTCATGCTAGACAGAGAGCGCGCTATACTGAGTCATGACATCACGCCTCAGACGCGCCATACAAATGCTATAACACAAGCTTTGCGAGAAAGGGACAGAATATCCCTTCTCTATCCCCACCTAAAACTTGGTGTGGTGACTTAGAGTTAACTAACATGCATTTAATAAACTAATCTATGCTTTAAATTAGAGATGAAACGGATATATGGTAACTGTCAGGTATCCAGCCTAAATATAATATGTAAACTACACTAGCACATTTACAATAACCACAAATGATTGTGTTTGCAATCAATTCAAACAAATGAAACGCTTGCTAATGTTGCTATCAGTTTCTTCTAGGCACGTATGCTCCAGTATCTAAATAAATTATGTGTTGTTTCGATGCCATAACATTGTGAGGAAACCAGGTATGGCCAAGAACCTCAAAAGTTCAAAGCCATGTAACATTCACCAACATACACTGGGCCAGCTTGGTGGATTAGGGCCCACCCTCTTTCTCTGTGAGAAGGCCCAGCAGTGGGAACATGATAGGCTGAAATGATGATGATGAAGCGTGCTCCATCGTAGACCGCATCATCGCTTAACATCAGGCGGTTGGCAGTCAAACGCAAGGCTATTACAAAATTTTAATAAAAAAACTTCGCTCATGAATGAAAAGACCCCGCGAGCTTGCTCGAGACGATGCGCCAATCGGCAATGTTCGGCTGGATATCCGGCTTCAAGATTTGCCGGATATTCGGTATCCAGTTATAAAACAGCTATTTGTTTCATCTCATCTAAACTGCTCTATCAAATGTGTTGGCTCATTGTTTACATTGTCTATTATATTTAATTAGGATTGAGCTTTACTTGATGATGCGGTCTATGATGGAGCATGCTTTGTACAATAAAAGTGGAATCAAAGCTCTTCATTCATGTTTTCGGAATATAAACTATGAAACGTTGTCACTTTTTCGTGCGTCAGAAGGCTGGGTAGGAAGGAATCAGGGCCCTGCGGCCTTATTATAGAAGTTTGATCGTGATCGAGATTGCATGCCGTCCCCTTCGCATCTATTTACTTGCAGCACGTGCGTAAGTGAGATGGCACGCGATCGCGATCACGATCCGAATCATCTATAATAAGGCATCTGATTCTTCTAAAGAAATTGTTTCAATTTTATTTTATTAATAATTGCCTCAAAATTGTTTTTTTTTTTTTTTTACTAAGTTATAATATTATATGGTGGTATTTTTCTAGTATACAAAAAAGTAAAACTGTCAATTTTGAGGCAATTATATATATATTTTATTTTTTAACAATTACCATTTAAAAACAATTTCTTTAGCAGAATCGGGGCCTTGGTTGTGTGATAAATACCGATAAACTATCCACTTTGCGCTGATGTTCATTACTTTAAAGGCTATACTAGGGCTACTATATTTATGCCTGTTTTCTTTTTAGCAAATAATTCCACGTTTGGCTACCAATGCGCCTGTTGGTAAGCTAGGATGTGGTCAAAGATGAAGCATGCAGACTTAGAAGACCTAATTCACTCTGGCCTTGAAAACTGTACTTTACTGAGCTGTATTTTACTTGTGTTATATTTTATTAACTTTTTGCATTGTTTTTCTTTTCAGACTCCATCACAAGACGACAAAATGTGTTGACTGTAACAGGATATTTTGTATGGCAAACAAGAGGTTGATTTCTATTATTTGTGAGTTATTTATTTTTAAATTATTCATCTTTCTGAGGCAGCCACTGCAGCACAATTTTTATGCTGCTTAAGGCACCCCAATAATTTTCATACAATAATTAGGTTTTTAAAATTACTTTTTTCTGAGTTTTCGTATGAAAATTATGTATGTCCGAAGCTGCCTTAAATGGTTTCAGTAATTTTGGAGTTATAATGCTCATTGCTTATTATTATGGTCTTGAAAATGTGGACTGAATTCATTATTATTTTCAAATGTACTTCAAATAAAAAAATTACCCAATTTTGTTCTTTAGAAAGTTGAACTTATAAATATAGAATATGTGGACTACTTTCACTTTTCCATAAAAATTAGATCTAAGGAAAATTAATCACATTCATAAATAGGAAAGCTAGGTTTTTACCTTGATTGGTTTGTTTACATCACATTTACTTAATGTTTTCTTGAATACTTATTTACTATTTGTATGTAGTGTACTTTTAAAATAAGAATAATGTACAAAACATAATTATTTAAAATCAAATTGCTACAATTCTTTAGGTTTGTTTTGTATTCTCAATTTTTCATGCAAGTCAGCATTCTTTTATAGTTAGGGAAAAGGATATTTTTACCTTGCATTAATTGGCCCGCTGATGTAACTTTATATGATGACAGAGTATCATGAACTATCAATTATACAATAGATTTAAATTGCATATAAAAACTAACTTTACTGCACTGGAACTCTAATTTATCATATTTATAATGTTTCATCGACAGGTAAATTAATATTACAATTTGCTTGCTTTCCCGTAAGATCTAATAGTGAGGACTATTTGGGGCTGTATCAAAATTTTAATGAGGAATCCTTATGTCGAGACTTCAGGGGATTGTGTTTGTGTTTTGATAAAATAGCTGACATTAAATTATGACGCAAAAATGAGAATACAACACTTCTATTTGTTAAGATAGCGTAGAACAGATTCACTGTTTTCATTTAGTTTACTGAAGAGTTTTTCAGCATTCTCTTTTCAGCATCCATTTTTTTCTTAATTTAGAAATAGCATCTATCTCTGTAATGTTAAATTCACTGGTTTATAACAAGTTACTAGATTTATGTAGCAAAAAAAGTTTTAAAAAAACTTGTGGCGAGACTCATAAGATCTAAATTTTGATTTATTTTTTCAGTAATGCTCACATTCATTCAGAATCTAAATGAAAGTACAGTTTAGACTTCATATTTAGCTAATTAGGAAGTATTGTTAAATATGTATTTACAATAATGTAAATGATTTTTGAGAATAAAATCAAGAATTAATTGCCATTGTATTGTTTATGGGAAATTTATTTTAATAGTGCCTATTTTTAAGGTTGAGAAAAAATGCAATAAAATATTGTTTAAAAATTTTGTTTTTGTTTAACTAATACAAATGTTTTTTTAAAATCTAGAATAGGAATATGACAGAAGTGCAGTTTTATTGCATTTCTTAAAAATTATTTATCAGGTAATTTTTTGAAATGAAAACTTCTTTAGGCACATTCGGCACTTTTTGGGATGGGAAAAGCATTGAACTCACGTGACCGTCACGCTAATTGAATACAGCGCCATCTCTCGTGGAATAGGTGAAAGATTATTACTACTTAGAAGTTTTCACTTCTGATGTGAAGTCCTACGAGACATATTCTTTTTTAACAGTGTTCTGTGATGCCTATGCTGTAACATTAGACAAAATATAACTTGTAAATGAAGTTATAATTGATAAGACTTTCATACAAAAAAGCTTTAGTAAAATACTGAAAGGACAAGCATTAAACAGCCATCTCCATATCAATTTTTGGGTGAGGCTTATAATCCTTGATGATAAAGTCTTCTAGTTTGAAATCGTCAATGGATTCAATTTTCCGTGCAAACTCTAGTGTCGGGAATGCTCTGGGTTCCCTTTGAAGTTGTATCTTCAAAGGTTCAATGTGGTTGAGGTAAACATGTGAGTCTCCTGTTGTGTGGATAAACTCGCCAGCCTGTCGACAAAAACAATCATAGTTCAAGTTACTGATCACACACCTTTGCCCCATCTAGTGGCAAAGGTATTGTGATAGGTGAGGTCCTCCACACCTGCAGGCCTAGCATGAGCCGCAGACAGATTGTATTTCCACCATTTTTTGGGTTCCGTACTACAAAAGGAAAAAACGGAACCCTTATAAGATCACTTTGTTGTCCGTCTGTAAGACTCTTTTTCTCAAGAATGCGTAAAGGTATCAAGTTGAAATTTATATCTAATACTTGGATCTACTGTTTATTTCAGCTGTGAAAACATCAAACTTGTAAGTTTATGTCACATATTTTGTAATTTAACAAAGGAATCAAAACCTACACTATAGGGTACTTCCCGTTGACCTAGAATCATGAAATTTGGCGAGAAGCAAGGTCTTACAGCAAATATAAAGCAAAAAATACGAAAGTTGTTAAATTGAAGTTATATCATACTAGCTTCCGCCCGCGGCTTTGCCCGCGTTGTTCTAGGGAAAAATTATGAAGTTCTCAGCAAAAAGCTTTATTTTAGGACGCTACTAAATACGTTTTATGTATTTCATCCTGGATATTGATGGTCGGTAGGTACACGGTGCTTTATGAGCAGGAGATCTAAAGTTAAATTCCTGGCCTGGCTGGGCCGCTTGCGGCTCAGCGAACCACGTTGAAACGTACACCAAGTGAAGCTTGGTGAAGTTCTACCTAGCAGTGGGTAGGAGTTTCAAAAGAAAGAGTTTAAGATAGTATAAGTTAAGATTTAATAAAGTAAGAATGAATTTACAGGAGACTGAGGGTCGTGTGAACTCGGAAGGTGATGGCGATAAAAAAACGTGTTGGTCCCTTGTTTTGAGACTTAGCTTGAAGAGCTGGGGCGCCGATCGCCGCGTGGCTCGACGCGGCTCGTGGCACGTAGGATGTCAGCAGGCAGCGCAGCGACGAGAGGCTTCGTGAGCTTTTCAGGCGTGACCGGAGTGCGGTCTGCGCGTAGTAGTTCCAGAAGTTTGTGCGTGGCCGGAGTACGACCGACGTAGTAGAAGGGAAGTAGACGTAGCGTCACGACAGCGTGGCGACTCGTACGTGGTCGGAGAATTGGCGTAGAGGGTAGGAGCCTGAAATGCGTCGAAGAAACTACGCATGAGGATCAGTACTCAAGAGCCGCACGGCCACGTCGTGTGAGATCCCGAAGATAACGGCAGATCGGAGTAGGTCCCGTCTCACATGACGTGGTACCGGCGTTAAAACACAGTTTTTGATCGGAAGGATCCAAGATTACAGAATGCTTTAAGAGCTTAGAACACAATTATATTATAATGTAAGTACGGCGCGCGTCCACATCCGCAGATAGTACGGATATGAAACGCACTTGCACTGCGTTTTAGAACACAGGTGGCTGATGATAATTCAATTGACAAATAACGATTAGCATTATTTGTCGAGACAGATTTCACAATTAACACATTTAAAAGGCATCTCACGTAAACTTACCCGATTGAAGACGGGCTAACCAGTTGATTGTAAGATATAAGGTTAAGTTCTGAGCGACTTTTTCACTGGAGTCAACTGCGCGTATGACCCAGTTTTTATTTCGAGTCCTATATATAGCCTATTCCTTCTAGAAAGAATTCGATATTTATATACCCGAATCTTTTAAAACTGAGTTTATAATTCCTTTGTCTTAGAACAAAATTGTTTTTTGCATAGCGGAATGAAACTGACTGACATTACGTCAATCACCTTCATTCCGTCAACAATGTTTATGTCATAGTAGTGACCTTTTTTATTCGTTAAGTTTGGCTTCTAGCGTATGTGCCATTTGCCATGAATTTGGGAGTAGGTAACGATCATGGAACGTTACATACCCCCTTTTTCAGTTAAGAATTTTTGCTCAAGAAAATTCGCTGACCTCTCTAGCATCCTAATTATAATCTACACCTTCCCCGTCCAGGGTTGAGTCTAATATGTTAACATTAAGTAGGCTCGAGTGTAAAATTAATTTAATCAGGATGCTATGGTCTGAAGTTCCCAATAAGACTTGTGGCGTACTGTGAAGAGTCCGGTATCGCTGTATAAATGCTTTAGTGGCACCTATACAGACGGCAAGAATACCGGTGGGTTCTCCATTTTGCTGTTAAGAATGTTAGATACAATACTTAAAAGCAGCAAAATAAAAGAAAAGCTAACAAAATAAGGAACTATTTTGCTAGTTAGTACGTCAAAGAGAGTAAGTAGTGGTATACTAGTTTTGGACCAAGAGATTGTAGGTAGCGATTGTAGTCTAGGTGACTTTTGATAAGTTATCAATGTATCGATCGAGTTAAATCAAGGTAACTATAAGTGTTTAGTTTGCTATAGCTATATTGACGACTGACTTGAATTACCTAGTATACAAAAGGTTATTTTAATTAATATTCGTGTTTTGGGCTTTTTTATGGAGTTCACGAGTACCGCTCCTAGCAATTTAGAGGCTTTTTTTTAAAGAGTTTGCAATAACCGCTCTTAGTGTGAAGGCTTTCAGTTTTAGAGTACACTAACCGCCCTATTTCTGATATTTAATAGACATACATAAATAGATATTATACGATATATGTAAATAAAAATATTTCTAAGTTTTTTTTTTTTTCAAGTCAGGTATTTTTTAATTTTTAGATGTTAATATCAAGTTTTAGATGCAAGATTAATTAGATTTTCTTCAGAGGGAAGCTATAGTGGTAAAATATTTTTTAGTTTTTAGTAAAGTTGAAGGTATTTATTTTTCTTTTAAAAGTTTTATAGTGAAAGATGGTTCTGCGAGTCATTTTAACGAGTGATATTGTCAGGTACGAGTAAATTTTAAGTATGCTAACTAAGTATGCGATAAAAATTATAAGTGGGGTAAGCCATTTTATATTCCTACGCCAAAAAGAGTTTAGATTTTAGTTTTTAGAGAGATATCCGTCAAAGAGAGTTTTGATCTGGATTTTTAGAGAGATATCGGGTGAGTTTCCGTGAGAGCAAGTTTTACATATACAAGTTAGATGTTCCGAGTGTAGGTTGGGTGGTAAGTTTTGTAAATAAGTTTGAGTTTAATGTACAAGTGAGTTTAAGATAGTGCGAGTATAAAAGTACTGAAAGATTTTAATTCTACTATAATAATAAAAAATTCGAGTAAAAAAATATTATAGTGCGTTTAAGACGCGGACAGAAGGCGTTACTTCTGTAGGTGTTACCTTTGTCTACCTTAGTCGCCTCTTACGACATGCATGGAGACTACAGCTGGGTATTCTAACAATAAGCTCCCGCACCAGCACAGGGCGGTTTTTACCATACAACCTACAGACGGACACAAGGTTACAGAGAAAGAGCCGTGAATATACCACGCCAGAGAGATCAACACTTTTTTATCCACCTTCCTGCTTAATACCTGGGCGCCACTGAAACGTACACCAAGTGAAGCTTGGTGAAGTTCTACCTAGCAGTGGGTAGGAGTTTCAAAAGAAAGAGTTTAAGATAGTATAAGTTAAGATTTAATAAAGTAAGAATGAATTTACAGGAGACTGAGGGTCGTGTGAACTCGGAAGGTGATGGCGATAAAAAAACGTGTTGGTCCCTTGTTTTGAGACTTAGCTTGAAGAGCTGGGGCGCCGATCGCCGCGTGGCTCGACGCGGCTCGTGGCACGTAGGATGTCAGCAGGCAGCGCAGCGACGAGAGGCTTCGTGAGCTTTTCAGGCGTGACCGGAGTGCGGTCTGCGCGTAGTAGTTCCAGAAGTTTGTGCGTGGCCGGAGTACGACCGACGTAGTAGAAGGGAAGTAGACGTAGCGTCACGACAGCGTGGCGACTCGTACGTGGTCGGAGAATTGGCGTAGAGGGTAGGAGCCTGAAATGCGTCGAAGAAACTACGCATGAGGATCAGTACTCAAGAGCCGCACGGCCACGTCGTGTGAGATCCCGAAGATAACGGCAGATCGGAGTAGGTCCCGTCTCACATGACGTGGTACCGGCGTTAAAACACAGTTTTTGATCGGAAGGATCCAAGATTACAGAATGCTTTAAGAGCTTAGAACACAATTATATTATAATGTAAGTACGGCGCGCGTCCACATCCGCAGATAGTACGGATATGAAACGCACTTGCACTGCGTTTTAGAACACAGGTGGCTGATGATAATTCAATTGACAAATAACGATTAGCATTATTTGTCGAGACAGATTTCACAATTAACACATTTAAAAGGCATCTCACGTAAACTTACCCGATTGAAGACGGGCTAACCAGTTGATTGTAAGATATAAGGTTAAGTTCTGAGCGACTTTTTCACTGGAGTCAACTGCGCGTATGACCCAGTTTTTATTTCGAGTCCTATATATAGCCTATTCCTTCTAGAAAGAATTCGATATTTATATACCCGAATCTTTTAAAACTGAGTTTATAATTCCTTTGTCTTAGAACAAAATTGTTTTTTGCATAGCGGAATGAAACTGACTGACATTACGTCAATCACCTTCATTCCGTCAACAATGTTTATGTCATAGTAGTGACCTTTTTTATTCGTTAAGTTTGGCTTCTAGCGTATGTGCCATTTGCCATGAATTTGGGAGTAGGTAACGATCATGGAACGTTACAACGTGACTTAGAAAGTTTTTTTTTTTCTTTTTTGTACGTCACTTGTGCTTGACACTCGCCCTCGCGGGCCGCTTGCGGCCCAGCGAACCACGCAACCTAGAAAGTTTTTTTTTTCTTTTTTGTACGTCACTTGTGCTTGACACTCGCCCTCGTGGGCCGCTTGCGGCCCAGCGAACCACGCAACCTCAAAAGTTTTTTTTTTTTTTTTACGTCACTTGTACTTGACACTCGCCCTCGCGGGCTGCTTGCGGCCCAGCGAACCGCGCGACCTAGAAAGTTTTTTTTTCTATTTGGTAAGTCACTTGTGCTTGACACTCGCCCTCGCGGGCCGCTTGCGGCCCAGCGAACCACGCAACCTAGAAAGTTTTTTTCTTTCTTTTCTGTACGTCACTTGTGCTTGACACTCGCCCTCGCGGCTCGCTTGCGGCCTAGCGAACCGCGCGATCTAGAAAGTTTTTTTTTTCTTCTTTGTACGTCACTTGTGCTTGACACTCGCCCTCGCGGGCCGCTTGCGGCCCAGCGAACCACGCAACCTAGAAAGTTTTTTTTTCTTTTTTGTACGTCACTTCTGCTTGACACTCGCCCTCGCGGGCCGCTTGCGGCCCAGCGAACCACGCAACCTAAAAAGTTTTTTTTTCTTTTTTGTACGTCACTTGTGCTTGACACTCGCCCTCGTGGATCGCTTGCGGCCCAGCGAACCGCGCGACCTAGAAAGTTTTTTTTTTCTTTTTGGTAAGTCACTTGTGCTTGATACTTGCCCTCGCGGGCCGCTTGCGGCCCAGCGAACCGAGCAACCTAGAATTTTTTTTTTCTTCTTTTTTATACGTCACTTGTGCTTGACACTCGCCCTCGCGGGCCGCTTGCGGCCCAGCGAACCACGCAACCTAGAAAGTTTTTTTTTTCTCTTTGGTAAGTCACTTGTGCTTGACACTCGCCCTCGCGGGCCGCTTGCGGCCCAGCGAACTACGCGACCTAGAAAGTTTTTTTTTTTCTTTTTTAGACGTCACTTGTGCTTGACACTTGCCCTCGCGGGCCGCTTGCGGCCCGCGGCGGCCCAGCGAACCGCGCAACCTAGAAAGTTTTTTTTTTCTTTTTTATACGTCACTTGAGCTTGACACTCGCCCTCGCGGGCCGCTTGCGGCCCAGCGAACCACGCAACCTAGAAAGTTTTTTTTTTCTCTTTGGTAAGTCACTTGTGCTTGACAATCGCCCTCGCGGGCCGCTTGCGGCCCAGCGAACTACGCGACCTAGAAAGTTTTATTTTTTCTTTTTTAGACGTCACTTGTGCTTGACACTTGCCCTCGCGGGCCGCTTGCGGCCCGCGGCGGCCCAGCGAACCGCGCAACCTAGAAAGTTTTTTTTTTCTTTTTTATACGTCACTTGTGCTTGACACTCGCCCTCGCGGGCCGCTTGCGGCCCAGCGAACCACGCAACCTAGAAAGTTTTTTTTTAATTTTTTGTACGTTACTTGTGCTTGACACTCGCCCTCGCGGGCCGCTTGCGGCCCAGCGAACCGGGTGACCTAGAAAAAGTTTTTATTTTCTTTTTGGTAAGTCACTTGTGCTTGACACTCGCCCTCGCGGGCCGCTTGCGGCCCAGCGAACCGCGCGACCTAGAATTTTTTTTTTTCTTTTAGTTATTCACTTGTGCTTGACACTTGCCCTCGCGGGCCGCTTGTGGCCCAGCGAACCGTGCGACCTAGAAAGTTTTTTTTTCTATTTGGTAAGTCACTTGTGCTTGACACTCGCCCTCGCGGGCCGCTTGCGGCCCAGCGAACCGTGCGACCTAGAAAGTTTTTTTTTTCTATTTGGTAAGTCACTTGTGCTTGACACTCGCCCTCGCGGGCCGCTTGCGGCCCAGCGAACCACGCGACCTAGAAAGTTTTTTTTTTCTTTTTTGTACGTCACTTGTGCTTGACACTCGCCCTCGCGGGCCGCTTGCGGCCCAGCGAACCACGCGACCTTGAAAGTTTTTTTTTTCTTTTTTGTACGTCACTTGTGCTTGACACTCGCCCTCGCGGGCCGCTTGCGGCCCTGCGAACCACGCAACCTAGAAAGTTTTTTTTTTGTACGTCACTTGTGCTTGACACTCACCCACGCGGGCCGCTTGCGGCCCAGTGAATCGCGCGACCTAGAAAGTTTTTTTTTTTTTTTGGTTAGTCACTTGTGCTTGACACTCGCCTTCTAGAATACCACGCAATCTAGATTTTTTTTTTTGTACGTCACTTGTGCTTGACACTCGCCCTCGCGGGCCGCTTGCGACCCAGCGAACCACGCAACCTAGAAAGTTTTTTTTTCTATTTGGTAAGTCACTTGTGCTTGACACTCGCCCTCGCGGGCCGCTTGCGGCCCAGCGAACCACGCGACCTAGAAAGTTTTTTTTTTCTTTTTTGTACGTCACTTGTGCTTGACACTCGCCCTCACGGGCCGCTTGCGGCCCTGCGAACCACGCAACCTAGAAAGTTTTTTTTTTGTACGTCACTTGTGCTTGACACTCACCCACGCGGGCCGCTTGCGGCCCAGTGAATCGCGCGACCTAGAAAGTTTTTTTTTTCTTTTTTATACGTCACTTGTGCTTGACACTCGCCTTCGCGGGCCGCTTGCGGCCCAGCGAACCACGCAACCTAGAAAGTTTATTTTTTATTTTTTGTACGTTACTTGTGCTTGACACTCGCCCTCGCGGGCCGCTTGTGGCCCAGCGAACCACGCAACCTAGAAAGTTTTTTTTTTCTTTTTGTACGTCACTTGTGCTTAACTAACACTCACGGGCCGCTTGCGGCTTGCTAAATATGTTAAACAGTCATCGAGTTGAGTGATTGAAATTATCCTACAGGAACCATAGATTTTTTCCGGGTAAAAATAACTCATGTGATAGTCCAAGGAATATTATACCTTCGTACCAAATTTCATCAAAATCCGTTAATTTAGGGAATATGCTACCTCCATACCAAATTTCATCGAAATCCGGAGTTAAGTGATCAAAGTTATCCTACAGGAACCACTCATTTTCCCAGGATCAGAATTAGGTTGTTATAATATTATTCAGTGTATAATCCACCTCCATACCAATTTCATCAAAATCTGTTTAACAGTTACAAAATTGTGTGATTGAAGTTATCCTACAGGAACTTTAAAATTTTCCGGGATACAAAGTATTGTGTGTTAATATGGCTCCTTGTCTATTTCTTTACCGAATTTCATACTTATTTGTTGAGCCGTTGTGGAGATTTGTGTAATTGAAATTATCCTACAGGAACCGTGCCTATGTGTTAATCCAGGGTATAAGCTATATACATTCTAAATTTCATCTAAATCGGACCAGTAGTTTCGGCGGTGACTTCAGCCAAACATACACACTTACACACTTACCCACTTACACACTTACACACAAACTTTCGCATTTATAATATTATAGTAAGATTTAAATATTTTTTTTGCAACTTACATTTTGTAGTTGGTATGTATAGACGACCCATGTTCACTATAAAGTTAAGTTTGTCTTTAAATATATTAACTTTTTTATTGTTTAGACTCGCGCTCTGAGGGTTCCATCCAACGGACCCCTCAGAGCGCGAGTCCTACTCGTACTTGTCCGGTTTTTTTTCAGTTCTTGGAGCATAATCTCAACTACCATGGTTTAGATTGGATAGTGTTAATATTACCTTCAGTCCGGTGACATGAGCAATCATGTGAGTCAGCAAAGAATAGCTGGCAATGTTGAAGGGCACCCCTAATCCCATGTCAGCACTCCTTTGGTATAGCAGGCATGATAGTTTACCACTAGCTACGTGGAACTGAGCAAGGCAATGGCAAGGAGGAAGGGCCATCTGGCTGAGGTCTGAGGGGTTCCAGGCACACATCAGTATTCTTCTGTCAGCTGGGTTACTTCTGTAAGTTATTGCTTATGTAATAAACTAGCGACTCGCCTACCCGGCTTCGCACGGGTGTATTTTACGTGTGAAGCCGGGGCGGGTCGCCACATGGCACCTAATGGGCAAGCGTGCTCCATCTTAGACTGCATCGTCACTTACCATCAGGTGAGTTGTGGACAAACGCTAGCCCATTTCATCATAAAAAAAAACAGACAGACGCAGAAAGCGACTTTAATTTATACTGTGTAGAGATAGAGATGTGGTAATTATTATTAGGACACCCTGCTGTAACTTCTGTCATTCATTATCATGTGAACAACCTATTCTCACTAGCACTTGCTATCAGGCGGATGTCCTGTTAGCAGTTACTTATGACACTCAACAACTTGCCCGCTCGCAAGAACTTGTTAGTTCCGGCACTCATTACCGTAGTTAATAAATAGGAATTTTAGTTACCCTTATATGTAACAGTAAAGCATTATTTAATAATTATTATATCATATCTCAACAAAAAAGATAGTAAAAACAAAAAAATAATATTCTTCTGAGCTGGATTTTCAAATCACAATGGGCTTGTTTAAATAGATAAATTAATATTCGGGTAATTTTTTGCACACACTGTCATTTGACCCCAAACTAAGCAAAGCTTGCTGTCAGAGACCGATATACATACATATGGCTGTCAGAGACCGGTATACATACACATATATTTAAAATTTTTATGAAGTCACTTATAATTAGAAATTTTAGTTGGCTTTCTAGTTTTAAGTGTGTGCCTTTAATATTGGGCCCTTTAAGTTTTAAAAGTTACCAACTTTATTGTATTGATGACATTCTGTAGTTGATCAACACCTTGTCCAGAGTAGTCAGTCTTACAATTCACGTACTTGGCACCACTGTGCCTCCATTGGAAACCATACACTGGACCCAGATCACCTACAAACATATTATAAGCTTTATTTATATTACATGGGAATTACTCACGTAAGATTAAACCTAACTGCCTATTGCGGTTGAAATTATAGTCGGAGTGACCGTCTTAATCTTATGTGAGTAATTCCCGTGTAATATAAATAAAATGTGTGAAAACCACGTCAGTTTCTATAATAAAATTATAAGCTTTTTAGTGCTGTACATCTCGGCTTATCACATAACACAGTATCAATTTCTGAAATCAGTTAGGATCATTTTGGTGTTGAAAACCTTAGTAAACCTTTATTAGTTCCGACGGACCAAGCTCTCTGCATTTTTGAGGCTTTCTTGTTACGTGGGGACAATACATTTCTACAAACCCACCCGTCGGGGAAGACCTGCACTGACATCCCGCTTGTGGTGTATTGTGCACACTCACTGCCATGACTCTCTGGGCCCTGTATAGTAGGGCAGTCTCACAGGAGTCAAGGGAGCCTGGCCCTATAGAGGCTCCATAGAGGGCCACCACCCCAGCAAGGTAGCACCTCCATTTTGCATCCCTGAGATTCAGAAGGAGGCGGCTCAACGAAGTCACTGTCTCCATGAGCCCCGGGGTCAGTCCCTCGATGTGTACCCTGAATCTTCATCTGCTGTCTAGTATGACGCCGAGATACTTTAGCGTCGACCCGACAGCAATGGCAGTTTCTTCAACCATGATGCTGGAGCCATCAGGTGGCACCCTTTGGGGGCATAGAAAACAAATGGCCTTTGACTTATGGAGCGCCACCTCCAGGCCATGTCTCCGGATCCTGGCCACCACTGCCACAATACCAGCAGTGGCCAGGTTTGCATTTATGAGGCTTGTCTTAAGTTGGATCAACAGTTGTATGATTATTAATGTGATAAGGTTGTGGATGGACCCACCTAACCCTAACTTTGAGTTTTTTTGCCAACAACTTGTATTTTCAGTCTTCCCTTGAACATGGTGTATGTCATCATCATCATTTCGATTTCCGTTGTCATGGCAGTACCATGTCACATGTCAATACAAACCATGGCAAATAAGGCACTATCATATACTGTAAAAACTCTTCAATAGAAGTTGCAAAAATGGAGTGAAACTACTGCTAAATGGCTCTCATAATGCCATAAAAACACATATAATAATCTTGTAACTGGGTACATAAGGTACACGCAGGGTTTTCATAAAACTTGATGCGCTTGCAATGTCTATCCTAAAAGAGATCTGTAAATAAATCTAATGTTTCAGTTCTTTTGTTACATTGGTGGCTTACCTTGTTCCCTATCTTTGAATCCGAGGTTATCAAGGAAGGCCCTGGATCCATTAGCATCCCAAATGTGTACTCCTTTTTCGGATAGCTTATTAGCATCAGTACAACCGGAAACCATCCACAGTAACTCTTCAATAACGCCTCTGGTAAACACTCTTTTCGTAGTAAGCAGGGGCAGGGTGTTGTTCTCTAGGGAATATTTTAGCATGCCACCAAATATCGAGAGGGTTCCCACACCGGTTCTGTCTACTCTTTTGTCACCTGGAGGCAAAATAAACACATTTTTAAAAAGAAATGTAGATGTTTCTAGCACCTGCTTTGCAATAACTTGACTGCACTTACCGGTTTCAATGATTTGCTCCACAAGTTTCAGATATTGGAATTCATCGTGAGGAGCATTTTCTTTATTTGGACACATAATTTAGTAATTTCGCAAATAAATTTAAAATAATGCAGCGCAAAAGCAAGTTTTTTGAAATATTTTATTTTTTGTATATTTTTTTAATACGGAATTTGGTTTCATTGATTTGTGCAAAAAAGGCGCCAAAACCAAATGCCAATTTTGACAATTGACAACTCAGTTTTTTATTCTTTTCTCTATGAGGATTTTGGCTTCGCACATCTTGTGCGATGAAACATCACTTTTTTTTTCGTTTAAAGTAGGCTATGACATAACGTAATAATACCGTAATAATATGTGTAAATCTCAATGAAAGTAGGTAATAAATGTACATAATATACTAGCGGACCCTAACGAACAAGCGACATTAGACACTTTGTAAGCGACAAGCATTGCGAATTAATAATTAAAATAAAAAACTGTTTTTGGCGCCAACACGAAGAAACTTCATAACGTCGTCTCATTGTATTATTTTCCTAAACCCTTAGCCTGTCCAGTAATGGGCAAAAAAAAAAAAAAGCAAACGCCACAAAATCTCGTTTAATTCAAATCACACAAATAGTTCAAAATCAAGGAAGTTGGTCCCTTTAGGGTATATATAAAATCCTTGTTCAAAATAGTTTTATTCATGAACGTAAGTTTTATTATTGGTTGCCTAGCAATATCCATGGCAACCAAAAACAATAAAAAAATCTTATTATTGAAACTGACGTGGTTTTCACACATTTTATTTATGTTACACGGGAATTACTTTATTTTTGGGAATAAAAAAATCGTTGACAAAATACAAAAGCAATTAAAAGTCAGTTAATTAATTACCTATTAGCCCTAAACACAATGGAAATCCTCTTATTTGCAGGATCAATTGTTATGATTACAAGTCAAACAAATTAAAAAACTCAGTGTAAGTCCGACGTAACTATTTTTTACTAGATACTAGATATCAAACGTGCTATGCAACGACTGACAATATCGCTCGACATACGTAGTTTACTTTGACAAATAAAGGTAGTTTATTATGAAATCTTTGGTGCTATGCTTCATATAGAGTCTTCAAAATAGCAGATAAATTTGCCAGTTTCCACAGATTTACCGTCACCATGCCGACTCTTGAAGCACCTTGCGTGGAGCTCGGCAGCGTGCCGCAGACGCCGAGCGGGATTGCGTCGCCATCGCTTTCAGAGGAGTCCAGTGCGAGCTCTGCAGAACCACCTAACATTAGAGCTACTCCTCTATTCAGGTAAAAAAACCTATCAATTTAGCAATTTTCTGTCCACGGATCATCATCTATGGGGATCTCGTCTATGTTAATCAACTGTGGGTACCTAAATAGTTTTTTTTTTAATTTTTGGGTTTCCGTACCGAAAGATTTTCATCATCATCATCACCATTTTTCTTCACTACGCGGGTGAAAGCGCGAGTGGCAGCTATAGTCTATACTAATATTATAAAGAGGAAAGATTTGATTGTTTGTTTGCATTGAATAGGCTCCGAAACTACTGAACCGATTTGAAAAATTCTTTCACTGACGGGAAGCTACACTATCTCCGGGTGACATAGGCTATAATCTATACCCGTGCGAAGCTGGGGCGGACCGCTAGTAATATTATAAATGCGAAAAGTTAGTTGGTTTGTTTACCAAGTTTTATCTGGTAATATCGTTACTTGGATGACCTCATTGTTTTCACAGAATCGAAATGCCACCGTATTTTAACAATTTTGAAGTCGTTTTTTTTTTAAATTTAATTATTGTATCTTGTGTTGGTACGGAACCCTCGGTGAGTGAGCCTCACTCGCACTTGTCCGGTTTATTTATTGGATAGGTACCTACATTTCGAAGTGTGTGCATTGCATCGGATCTGCATGATCTAATTCCCTCCTGCCATTTTTCTATTGGACTGCCAGGTGGCCACGCAAAATCGTCACCGTTTTATGGTTGAAATTCCGAAAACCGCTACGAAACGCTTTAATTCTAATTTTATTGTTAGATCTGCTAGTGCCCGAATGGGTGTTTCCCGATAGTTACAATCTAGAGATCTATTTTTGAAGATAAATCGCACGAAAATACAAGTCGGTACAAGTTGAGCAGCAGATTGAGCATCAATCTGCCTACTGCTTTTCCTTTTACGGCTTATTCGTTTTCGTGATGAAGGCGATGAACCCTGCACTGACGTCCCGGTTGGGGTCTATCGTATACTTTCCCTCTACAACCCTGTAACGGGTGAAAAATCGTAAAAAAAGATGTCAAATTTAGTTGTTTTATTCGATCATTTCCTTCTTAAATAAACCCTGATTTTTCACCCGTTACCTTCTGCAGGTTCAGATGGACAATGCGCGCAGATGATTGAAATGCTGGAGCGAGGTTGGCTGGCACATAATATGGCTGATGATATTGATAGATGAGCTATACCTAACCGATTACTGTGTTGTAACAACTTGTCATTGAAGGGCTCTAGCGATGCCGCTGCCAGAGCCGGAACAGCCGCCGGGACAAGATGAGCTGGAACGCCGCCTGCCCGGGTACCGACGCATCGTCATACCAAGGGAACTGACACTGATTGAACTGCTGGTAAGCTGGTTCCTAAGTCTTTGGCTGATATGGTACAACCATCAAACGAGGGAAAATTAGAGGGAATTATGTACGTGTCTCTCTCTCTCTCTCGTTAGGCAGACGGTGGTTAGGCCGAACCATCTGTTACCGCTATATAACATTGAACATGGGTCACTTGGGTCAAAATCAATCATCAACCTCAGGGTTGACTGTTTAGTGAAGTCAACGCATTCTAAGAGTAAAGTAGCTAACAGACGAGATGGGCCTGGCTGACGGACCGCCTTCCAACCAACGAGAGAGAAAGAGAAAAATTTATCTTTCTCTCCCGTTGGCTGGAGATAGGTAACTGACTACACAAACCCTGAGCTTAACGGAACTTTAGCAGCCGTCACATTGACGAACATTTTCTGTTCTGATATGACTAGCTACCTACATTAACTTACCATTGTCACAGGAGACATAATAGCCATTGTACCTAATGAATTTACCCACATTTATTTGAACGTAACGTTAGAAAGAAAGCAGCGGCGCAAGGACGGATGAGGAAGTTCTTCAGATCCGAGAGGCGAAGCTGCGAGTAGTCGCGGACAGGGTCGGCCTGAGGCGGCTCGACGTGCTCGCTCCCAGGCTGCGCTCCTTGACCCTGGACGGCAGCGCCATCGCCTCTTTGCGAGACTTGGGGATTGGATTAGTACACCTCAGGGTGAGTCGTTTTCCTGAGTAATTTAATTCAGCGAAAGCTTACACATATTGTGCAAAGAGTTTGACGTGGATTTTCGACTCGAGTCTCGAAGACTATAGTCTAATATACGGTCAATTGCCAAAAATATATTAAAATATATATTTTTTATATCTAGGTGTTCATCATCATCATCAACATTTCATAGGACGTCCACTGCTGAACATAAGCCTCCCCTATCGATCTCCAAAACAGGGGCGGATCCAGGATTTTATTTTGGGTACCTATGAGTATGCTGTGTAAAAGTGCACCTGAATCAAATCGAAAAACTGAGTCGAATGTGTGGAATTGTTATGTTTTGGCCCCCCAAAACATAACAATTCCATCCAGTTCATGCCATCCATGAACCATCCATGCCATTGGATCGCATGGATCCATCCATGCCTGGATCCGCCAATGCTCCAAAAGGGCCGGCTGGAAGCAGTTTGCTTCCAGCGTTTCCCTGCTGTCTCTTTAGGTCGTTTGTCTATCTTGTGGTGTTACTAAGGGTATATTTGTACTTCTAAAATTTATTTTGTGACATGGTGAAGCACACTAAGCTTGATTGCGCTACTCAAACCGTAAATTTTTAAGCGCGTGATCAAAGAAACCGTTTCTTTTTAAATTATTAAAATATAAAAAATATTTGAGTCTTTTTAGGTCTCCCAGTGCCAACTTAGCTCAGAAAAAAATTACGCTTTGCTTATATTTCTTCTTATCGACCGGCTCTTAACACCAGCCCAGTGCGATTTAGAATCGCGCCCCGAGGGTCCCGCACCCAAAAAAATAAAGTTTTTCCGTGCGGAACCTTTTACGCGCTTCTTTGTTATTTGTTGTTTTACTTTAGAGTGTTTCATGAGGACATTAGAATTTTTTAGTTCATACATAGTTGAGCAGTTTTAACGTTACATATTCTTAAAAAAAAATCAAGTGTCTCTCTATTACGGTTCAAAAGATACAGCCGTTAAAAGGTAGGGCAGATAGACAGATAGCTTATTACGATCCCATTTACATCTTTTTGGTACGGAACCTTAAAAACTATTACTAATTAGATGGTAGGTACATGCATTTGGTCAGACTGACATGTTAATTTTGTCTTGGTCGTAGATATTGAGTATAAATCGCTGCGGCCTGTACAGTCTGGACGGGGTGTGGGGTCTGGGAGCTCTGAGAGAACTCAGTGCTGCAGGAAACAAGCTACAAGACCTGCAGCCTTTGGCAGCACTCCAGAAGTTGCACACACTTAACTTGTCCGAGTGAGTATCTACCTATATTATGTACTGTTATTTTTTTTTACATTACTGCTCTCATCTTTGGAGCGGTGCAGCCTAGAAGGTCTAGCCCCGTTTAGCATGCGTATAGGGAGATAGGAGTTAGGAGTATATTCTTTCGCATCTATAAGTGTCTTAAAGTTCGATATTATGTCGGCGTCGCTGTTTTATCACTGCACTAGCCGCCAGCGCCAAAATTCTCATCATCCACAATTCCACATAATTATACAGATTTGTGGAAATCGCACCCTGCTTTCCACACGTTTTTTCTTGCCTCACACCTGCAAAATGTGGATTGAGTATGTATCCACTATTCATAGGCAGGTGACTGTTTACCATCAGGGAGTCAGTCTGGTTGTATGCCATCTAGGGGGGGGGGGAGGGGCATGATGGGGACGCGAATATATAAGAAACTAGACGTTTGCGAACAGAAAGCAACAAGCCAATAGAAAGACAGTCTCGATCAATGGTCAGTGCGTAGTAGGTTATTAGGTAGAGGTCTCGATTCCTCAAGAAGTAGGTATTCCTTCATCGCTTTTGAGCGATATTATGGCATCGATACTGCACGTATAAAAAATAACGTAATAAGACATTGGTGCAGGGCTGAGGATCGAACCGGGTGCCGTCAGATTGTAAAGCGCACATGCTACCACTCGACCACCATATCTCTAAAAATACATGCCATACACTTTCTGTAAAAGTTCCTAAAGTACAAACGCGGCGAACTTATATGTCTGGAAGATCAGAGGTCTGGGATGGATAGGTTGAAGCAAAAGCTGACAAAACTAGCTGCTTTTGTAGATGACTTCAATCTGATACAATTACAGAAAATCCAGACATAAAGCTAAGATACCGGATGGTGTATGAATACACTGATCTAAAAATATATATTACTAGAATTTGTAATAAACTATTTGATTGAATCAGGCGTTACTTTGCCGAATTACGAATTTTTTGTTACAGATTTAATTACTTTTTGTTTCAGGTTAGGTTAATTTTGAATTCAGGATAGGTTCAAATTAGCATCACAAATATATATAGAGAAAATATTTTAACCTAAAATCCTTATTGTACTCGAAACGACGTAGAAGCGTAATTACACTAGAAATTTATACAAATTGTAATAAACTGTATACTTAATTTATTCGATTTTCACCTTTTCACTTCCAGTTTCTAGAGTGTCAATGGCACGGTACTGAGTAGCGTGCCCGAGAGTCTTATCACTGATAAGATATCGTCTATTTTAGTCCACTGCTAGACTATGTGACTTATGTCCAGCAGTGGACTAAAATAGGCTGAATATGATGATGGTTACGGTAATTATTATTCAAACTTTATTAATATTTCGTCGTGTATGTTACATTGATGCAAATCCTGCATAATAAATATTTTATTTTGTGGCTGCCATTTATATTACAGTTACAGCTTGAATGCATGATGATCTAATCGTGACATATACATCGTCAGTTATGAATGTGAAAGTAGGTATATGTAACCACATCCATTAGACGTATAGTTTTTGTCCAAAAGTATACAAATTTTGAATTTCAGACGAAATAACATTATATTACCCGGGTATGTCCTAAAACTGCGACCACACCACGGGAGGATGGGCAGCAGCATCCTATTAGTACACGGTGAACGTACTGCGATCCCCAAGCCGTCTGCAAAGCGTAGGGATTTTAATAATAAATAAATAAATATTTCGGTATATTTTAGCAAACACGGTCATTTCTGACCCAAAGCCCAAACTAAACAAAGCTTGTAATATGGCTATGCCAGAGACTGATATACTTACATACATAAATATATTTTTAAATGCATACTTAAATACCTACCTAGATATTAACACCCAGATATAGAACAAACACAAATATTCATCACATGAATGTTTGCCCTAGGTGGGAATCGAACCCACTCCCTCAAGCGCAGAAGGCAGGTTCACTACCAACTGAACCAACGGGGCTATCAACACTCCTATCTGGAACAGCCACAGAGGCCTTTGTTCAGCAGTGGACTTTTAGTGGCTGATGATTTGATGTGAACTATTACGTTTTATTCGGGGCAGACGCATCCTTGGGTAGAATAGTGTAAGCTGTAATGGGGTCTTCTATAATTAAAACTAGTTCGCGACTCACCACAGGTTTATTATGACTATCAATAAATTAAGAGGCATAATTTATAGGTACTTAGAGGACATAGAGGACAGCTCCATCGCTGCGTAGCTATCAATGGACCGCAGCCAAAGCCAGGTTATGGAGGACTTGGGAACTCGAACTTGATTGAAGAAAGTGTAAATAAAAATTATCACAATATTCAGAAATCTTGAATAAAGTTTCTTTCAATATTCAGGTACCTATATACAGCAAAGCCTTTAAATCCATTGCACTGTCAAAATGTCGTCTTTCTACTCCAGTAACCCTATATCCGATGCCAGCCGGCTGTGGACCCTGGGTGTGTGTGGTTCATTGCGGCATCTGACTCTGAACGGCACCCCAGCCGCCGGCGAACTGCACTACCGCGCGCAGGTGGCCTCAGCGCTGCCTATGCTGCTCTATCTGGACGATCGGCCGATGCAGAATGATGTCGACTGTGAGGAAATTTGTATCTTATGGCACGATCATCATCATATACCTTTTTCAGTGTCATGAGTTCGAGTAACACTTGTGTTGTCTGAAGAGGCCGATACGGGGCCCGTAATCGCGCCCACATAGCTGGTTAACCATATTGTCGCTGTTCGTAGGAGGCACTGTTGAGTCTCTGCAGTTATTTTTCTCTACTGGTCACAATCTTCTACAAGCTCATAATCTATGTAAAATGAGGACAGGTTACGCATCGCGCTGTGCTCAAACCTCAAAATTATAAAGGACACCCTACTGGTCACTTGGCATTATTTTGCGGTTTGGCCACGAAATAAGATACATTTTACTAGAAACTCAATTTCAGACGCCAGCTGGCTGTGAACGCTTGTGTGGCTTGCTACTGCATCTGTATCTCATACTGATACCTACTCTTTATGCGTAACACAAGTTACCATGTCTAGGTGTAATTAGCTAATTGCAATACTCATCAACTCATGCTGCGATAATTGGATGAACGGTACAAACTATAAGGTACAAACTTCCTTACAGTCGACATAATTCAGCATCTTCCTTCAGATGCTGAATCATGTCGACTGTAAGGAAGTTTGTACCTTATAGCCACAACATAAATGATCAATTTTACTACTAAATGACCCAACATTAAACGATAGTAAGCTTTTATTTAGGACATTTGGTATCTTTGGTACGCATAGTGCGACACGTTTGGAACGGGCTTTCTACTTGAGGCTTATGACTTCGTTCCAGCAACATTCACGTGGTTAGTGTCCTTTAGGCATTAATATTCATAAATAATATTCATATTCCGCTGCCATTTTAATGAGACATGCTCGACCAATGGGGCTGACAGTTGGGAATAAACCAATCTTGACTGCGTAACTAACTCACGCTGAAAACCTACCTACAATGTAGACTGTAGAGGCCTAGAGGGCCTGCTCTGATCTGCTCATATTTGAGCGTTTTTGTATCTCTCTTCTGTTAACTCCCGCAGCCAGTATTTTAAGTAATTAGCCTAATTAGAAAAGAAAAGGAATTCCCTCTAAAATTCCGCTTAGCGAAAGTCTTGAAACGCAAACAATGCACACATCTACCTACACAAAAAAGTAAATTCCGAAACATGTTCTCAAAATTCCATTTCGGTACGTTAGTCTTAGTACCTAATAGACAAGGTATAAATATATAATTAGCGATTTCGCGTTTTGTGGGTCTGACTGATGATGTTATTTTTTCTTTAGACGATTCAGACGGTCTCTTTGGCGTGGCTTCCTCGGAAGGCGAGAGTGATGCGGAGACAGATCTGCCCATGGCAGTAGAACTACCACCGGATGAACCGGAGCGCAGACCTTCCACCAGTCAAACGCAGGTCATTCATTAGGCTTTCTTTTAGCAACCCATCTTGTGTAGGTAGGCAATTTTATAGGTAGGTACCTACATGTTGTGTTTCGGCTATGTTAAATGTTATTGCTGCATGTAGTGCGTTTAGGAGTCAAGAAAAAACTAATGCTCCCCAAAATCAGCTCCTTATCATCATCAGCCAGAAAACACCCACTGCTGAATATGGCCCTTACAACTCCACACTGATCGACAGCCTGCCATCTGTATCCACTGGATGCCTGCGATTCTCACGTAGTCGTCGGTTCATCTAGTAGGAGGCCTACCTACGCTGCGCCTTCCGGTTCGTGGCCTCCACTCAAGAACCATTCTTCCCCATTGGTTATCGGTTCTTCGAGCGATGTGGCCTGCTTATTGCCACTTCAACTTGCGAATTTGATAGAGCTAACAGTGCCCTTAGTCCCAGATTTGATAGTTTACGAAAACTTTTTTCGTTTTCGTCTTGGTCCATACATTGCAGGGCGGCTAAAAGGTATTCGAAAACTTGTTTCGTATTAGAGTGAAGCAATCTAAGACGAGACGTACTTGGTTGACGAACCACCGTCCAACCAACGGGAAGAGAGAAATCCATACGTCTGTTAGCACTATGAAATCAGTTCCTATTACTTGTAAACAACGACCTATATGTTGCGAAGTGGAAGAGTCGCAGTAGAAAAGCGGACCTCGGCCCGTGCCGAGATACACGCTAAGCAGAAGAAGAAGAAGAAGAAGAAGAAGAAGAAGAAGAAGAAGAACGACCTATATGTACTTTCGTTGCTTGTAAACTTATAACCTCTATCTCTCTCCCACCCAATCCAAACCACATTATATCCAAGTTTTTCCCGTAGGAAACCTTAGTTAGAGCTAGGATTTGCTAAGGGAAGGATTTGGAAATAGATCCATCATAATTTGTTTTCTACCTACGCAAAAGATGGAGTCCATGGACTCGTGCAGCCTGGAAGCCGGAGGTGATGCCACTGACCCGGTGCCAGTTGCCCCGAGAACCCTCCGGAGCCGGCGGCCGGCAACCACGGAGAACGCAGGGGCGAGACCGGCCCGACCCGACGTGCCGCGCCGGCCGCGGACCGCGCTCGAAAGACCCTCCATCGACGCTCCCACCAGGCTGCAAATATTGAATACACTCATGGGTATGTTACTACTATCCTTCATTACATCAATCGGTGCCGGACTCTCTAGTAACTCGGCAAATAATAACAATTCGAAAATATGACCCAGACTGGATGATAGAGATAAAAATGCTCTCTCCAGTTCCAGTAGTAGGTATATTAACTCAAATTTGCCAAAATGTCACTTAACGGTCTTTTAGTAATCAGACGGCAGTCTACGAGAACTTATCTGAGATCCAGGCAAAGCGCCGTTGTCCGCTGAGAGCGCGGGCGTCATGTTAATATTCCGAAAAACCGTACGAAGCGCTTTGATGCCACATTTATTGTGCGAATTGCTAGTCTGTGGAATGCGCTGCCTAAATGGGTGTTCCCCGATAGTTACAATGTGGGTGTCTTCAAATCACGAGTGAATCGATTTCTTCTGGGCAAGCTTGCTCCAACGTAGACCGCATCATCGCTGGTGGCCAAACGCAAGCCAATTATTTATTTAAAAAAAAAGGTTCTTGAGCCTTGCGTTAGGCGCTGAAACTCGTTTAGTCAGATGACTTGAGCATCGAGAATGATAATATAAGCTACCAAACAAAAACACATTTTACCTTCTTCAGTTCCACCCACTGATCTGACAAAATGTCCGTGTATGGATTTGAACAGCGGCCCGGCGGCGGCGGACTGATTGACTGAATTGCAAATAGAAATAGTGACGTGTGCTCGTATATGGCCCGACCAAACTAGCACACCCCTGTGCTAGTTTGGTCGGGCCAGATACGGACAACTGCTATTGCGGCACCGAACTAACGTTATATCCGCTCAGTTGGAAAATCACGCGAACGTGAACCTTAACGCGCCCAGATACGGTTTGCGGTCGCGTTAGTTTGGTGCCGCAATGGCAGTTGTCCGTAAGACCACAAGTTTCCCTTTTCAGTTCGGGCTCTCTCTCCATGTACGGAAGTCCTAATCGTCTCCTTTCATATATTGTTTCCTTTATAAAGATGAAGAATGGCGTTGCAGCGGCAGCAAGCTAACGTCTCACCAGCATGTCTGTGGCAACTTAGCGCAAGCCTTGCGGAGATCTTCAGCCCACACTCGAAGTCAAGGTTTGTGCAATATAGCACCAATATTATTGTTATGGTGCTAATACAATATTCAGCGTAGGCCTCCGACTTCAGTTCTTACGTATATAATAGGTAGGTTACCAAAGGACTTTTTGTCAGGTAAGATACGGCGTGGTCCAATGGGAATAAAAACTTACTGTGTGTTTTGATTTTGTGGTTATAGACATTGACTGAACTCAAATTATTAAAATTTATCAGTTACCAAATATTTATGCATTTATACTAAGTGCCTAGGTACTAGTTTTATGAAAGCGTGAGGTCGCGGGTTCAAACCCCGGGCCCGTACCAATGAACTCTTTGGAGCTTATGTACGGATTTTCATACCACTGGCTTTTCTGTGAAGGAAAACATCGTGAGGAACCTGCATACGCACGGAGAAGGAATTCGATGGCGTATGTGAATCCACCAATCCGCACTGGGCCAGCGTGGTGGATATGGCCTAAACATCCTTTCGGGGGTAGGCTTAAAGTCCAGCAGTGGACTGTTAAAAGGCTGATTATGATGACTAAGTGCCTATCTACTTGGTCGCACAAGCGCTCGCGTTCGCTAGCGGTGCTGAAAGGATATTATATTATGCAAATACAAATAGGTATTAGGTATACATACTATGTTTTGGCATAAATAAAATTACTATCAAATAATTGAATCCACTGGCTTTGAACTATTAAAAAACTGTGTTGCGGAAGCCAGTAGCTTCCACCAGTTATGCTCATCGTTATGATACATTTTTACTATGAGACCATCCATTCCTTTGAACTGTGGTACCTGAATTGGGCCCTGAAATCGCGAACATACAAATAACACCTGTTTCACATCTAAGATATTTTTACCTGCTCACTTAATTCACTGATTAACATTCTCAATGTATGGTAGTAGTTGGTATGGAACAAATGGATTTTTCGCGATTTCTGGTTTGGTCCCGCTAAAAAAGGGGCGACCAGGTCGTCTGCTGCCTGAGTTCGCCTAAAGGAATGAAGCCTGATTTAGGCTAGATGCGTTAGCTTCTGTCAAGCTACTTTATCATAATGTCTCTTGTTTCTCTGGTCTGAGGTAGTACAAAGGTTGCTGCCAAAGTGAGTAGCATTAAAGTTGTTCATAATGATGACCTCATCTGGGGCCTTACGGCTAACTCCTTACGCGGTCTCAAATCAGCGCTAAAACGCGCTAGCGCAGTTAGGAAAATGTAGCGAACGTGAACCTTAACGCACCCTCCTTGTAAATGCTTTCTTTGTAAATAAACCTACCAACGAAATCTACAGTCATAAAATGCAATATAGAATTATATGGTTATGGTCCTATGCACTTGTGCAATTTGGTTAGTCGATCGCTAATAAATTACAAAATGAAAGTAGGGTGTGATGTACTACGAAATGTCTAACTTAGTAAGTAAATTTACTCTTGAAAAGCCTTTTCATTTATTCAACATTAAGACAAGGCTCAATTGGCTGCCAAAAAGCTGGGTATCCTATCGAAGGTGCGTCGGTACTTCACGTCGGAACAGTTGCTGTCACTGTATCAAGCACAAGTTCGGTCGTGTATGGAGTACTGCTCTCAACTTTGGGATGGAGCTGATCCATCCCAAAGGTGAGAGCAGCTAAAGTATCAGCTTGGGGCGTTAGAGTCTATTGAGCAGCGTGCCAAAAGGCTCATCAGCAACGATTCCCTGGTTCAGACTAAGCTCCTTAGTCTTGAGCATCGGCGTAAAGTTGCTAGTTTATCGGTTTTTTATCGAATACATATCGCAGAGTGTGATCTGCATGATCTAATTCCCTCCTGCCCATTTTTCACTAAAAACAGACACCGCTTTATGGTTGATATTCCGAAAACATGAACGAAGCGCTTTGATACCACTTTTATTGTGCGTACTGGTCTGTGGAATGCGCTGCCTGAATGGGTGTTCCCCCATAGTTACAATCTAGGTGTGTTGTCTTCAAATCACGTGTGGATCGGTTTCTTCTAGGCTAGCGTGCTCCGCTGTGGACCGCATCGTCGCTTTACATCGGGCGAGTTGGCGGTCAAACGCAAGCCTATTTAATAGATTTTAAAAAAACTGACTAGTTTCAACATTTTCTTTTATGCATTACTCTTTGCATTGTGCTGAGTGCTGCTAATCAGCGGAGAATTCCCAGTTTTTGACGGGAAACGAGGAGGCCGGCATGGGGAAAGTGCGGGAGTGGTTTCAAAACGGGGAATTCCGGGAAATGGGTGACCTTTAAAACGCTGTCAATAGGTATAGGACTGGGCACTTAGCCTATATAATATGCAAACTTATACTCTTACCAGAAAATTATGAGCACTTCCTAAAAAAGTATACCGCGCAGACGTACAAAATAAGGAGAGATTGTGGGTAATTTATGAAAATGCAGCGAGGAAAAGCGGAAAATCTAATCCATACTTATTATAGTGGGCAAAATATAAATTGGCACAGTACTGATTGCTGCTTACACTTTACAGAAACAATAAAAATTGTGCTAATAAAAGCAAGTTAGTACAATAAGTAGAGGCATATCTATCTATATACCTACCTATCCTATGTTGGTATAGCGGTTCCTCGTATGTGGGTAGGTAGGTACTAGGTACCTAATTAACATAAGGCTAATATAAATGTTGATATGAGAATGTCAATATCTCATCTCTGAGACCATGGTTACATAAGTCAGTGCGTACTAACTACTTACTAAAGTTCAACATGGCGTTATGACAATATTTGTTGGACATCAATAGGAAAATTGACATAAGAACATCAAGAACTGGAATAAGGTACTCGAGCTTCGCTCCGTTAAGCAGATAGGAGTCGAGTACCTAACATGGTAGGTATATAATAAAAGATAGGTAATCTTGGTACGCAAAGGTATCTAACAAGCTAGATCTAGGAACAATTTAGAAAGTTTCCTACCCACTGAGGTACTGGTTTCCTGGTGTACCTATGTAGTAAACCCACTTATTGGAGCATGATCTTTCGGAGCTAGGCGATCTTTTTTAATTATAAACAGTTTACAAAAAAAAATAAGAATGTTCTTTTTTACTATCCAATAGAATCGGAACTGGAGTCGATGGAAGATATAGTAGGAAACGCTACCAGAGTTCTAGCTGATGAGATACCTCGAGCTCCGGTAACGGAAGACTGGATCAAATTCAAAGAGGTCACTGGGTAAGTAACAAATAAGGTCAACCTAATGCTCAATACTGCCGAAAAGGCGAAAATTGGGCTGAATGGCGTGGCTTGGGAGAGGTCTTAGCCTATGCTCGGCAGTAGACTAAGATAGACTGATAATGATGATGGTGATTAAAATACAAATATCCATTCGATAAATTGACAATTAATTTTGTTGTATACACAATATAAACAATGGCACAAGGTGACTGATAATTATAATTACGTTCCTATAATATACCTACGCTGCTTACGTTGCTTATCTAAAGTACAGTCTGAATGTACTCGCATCTTTTGATTAAGTTCAATTGTTGGAAATAACTCAACATACTTAACCAGTATCAACGGAAATTCATAAAAAATACAGAGGAAATAAGATCAATTTAGCTACAGTAGAAAATTTTCAATTACAGAATCGAAATCGACATAGACTTCAATAAGCGATCGAATGAATTCGATCCATCAAAGGCTATCGAACGATTGGAGCAAATCGAAAAGGAAACCATGGAACGATTCAAAGCTGGGGATCTCGACCCAGCGACAGGCTGGCCTATTGCTGGGCCAAGCACCATCCCTTTAAATTTCAACACAATAATGCATGATTTTGAGCAATGGAAGGCCAACCTTACCCCGCCTGAGCCGGGGGATGTGGACAGCCTGTTTAATGATCTCAATGTTATTGAGAGGAACATGAGTAGATTCTCGGATAACGGTGAGTCACGAATGGAGTAAGAAAGTGGCTTTCGCGTAAACAAACACCGGTTGTAGGGCGCGGCTGCGGAAATGGTTTCGTAGCGCCGAGTGAAACATGACACTGTTTAAGCATTGTTGAGGTAGGTTTATTTTGTAGTTTATAATGGAATTGTTAGAGGCACCTTTGATTTTGGTTTCTTGTTGAGAGTGAAGAAAAAAAAAATACGATTCAAGTTTATGAAAAATTGTTATTGGTCAAGGATATATCGAAGGATTTCAGTTCTCGGTTTATAAATATCAGAGCAGGGTATAGAAAATAATTGTCAATATGCCTACATATTTACTTACTTAAGGCGAGGTTTTCCCACTTTTAAGCAACGCTTATTACTACAGATGACCATAATACTTGGTTTATTGTATTAAAGTCGCATTTAGCGGAGCAAAATCATGGCGCTTACACACAGTCGTTCGTTTCTCTACTTCTATTTTTGGGGACTTTCTCATATTTTTCGAAAAGTATAACTGGAATGTAATATATACCTCACCGGTTTCCTTCATAATTATTAAATCTATATATCAAGATATCGCAGACATAATTTAATAAATAGGTAATTGAATGAATCCAAAAAAACAGGGATAAAAGCGCAAATCAGTGCTACTTTGATATATTTTTTCTATCGAGCGAGATGTGCTTAATCGTGTTTCGGTCTCATGGGCTTCCTAGATAATACATTCAATTTTGTTATGACTTCATTTTTACAATTTTAAGCTAACCATGGATGTTTGCACGCCTAAACTAGGATGAGCATAATTGCTAAAAGTCGGAAAAGAGCGTCTTAAATCTTAAACCTATTTGTAATTAGTTTATAAAACGCATTTTAATACGATTTGTACAGATGAGTATTTACTGAGTAAAAAATCACTATTAGGTATTACATGGGTATTACTTATACAGGGTTACTGGTAATCAGTTTGCATCCTTTTAAGGGCGGTTTCAATAAGTCAAAACAAACAACTTCTGTTCTGAGACTTATCAAAATTCTGGGGGAAAAAAATCGTTTGTTTTCGGGCCTCGGGAGTAAATTATTTTTTGTATGGAATGGATGATATTTTTTTTGCCTATTTCGAAAAGTCGTAGAACAAAAGTTGTTTGTTTTGATGTAGGTATACTGAGGTCGCCCTTAAGAGGATGATAACTGATTCCCAGTAATCCTGTACCTATAGTATCTAACTAACCTATACCTACATTAAAATTTTATAAACATGCCTTCCTTGTAAAATTATCGATCATGGTAGCTTTTATAACCTTTTTGTGAATCTATGTTATGTTATGTTATGTTAGTGGAATTAATTTTTATGTCCAGAAATAATATTTAATTATATATTTATACAGGGTTGTTGTTAATTAACGAACAATCCTCGCTGACAGCTTCCCCACATTGTACCTAAATAAATACATATATTATTATTATTTATTTACGTAATTAAGCGTAGTATAAACCTGATATAAATGGATTTTTAATACATAACATCAAAAGTTTCATGACTTGCAAAAAATATTGTGAAGTGCACATAGGTAGTACATACTACCGCTCGGCCAATATTGCTCGAAGGTCAGTGTGTTTCAGCAGTGAAAACATGATAATGGCTAATGGATGGAAAAAATTACAACTCTAACAATAACTCTAAACTAACTTGTACTATGTCTTCTGTGCTTTTAATATATGAGGAGGAACGCGAGAGCCCAGCTTGCGCAAGCCGCGAAGCTTGCATATAAAAGAAACAACAAAAAAATTACAATTATACAAACTATAAAAATTTATCGTGAATGCGTTAAGTTTTGAAATAAACCGGGTGTGCGAGTTGGGCTCGAGCACTGAAGGTTCCGTACTACCATAAAATATAAAAAGTGCCTAGTGCAAAAAGACAACTACGCCTAGGCCGCCCCAATCCGTCCAAGTACCAACCGCGACCGATGTTTCTGAACAGAAATTTGACACCAACTCGCACTATTTAACTATTGGCCATTATTTATTGTTTTACTTTAGAGTGTGTACTATAATCATGCCAAGTTTGACGCTTGTACGTAATGTCGTTTTTACATTAAAGTTAATACAAAAATACGTTTAAAAAAACGTTATTGTATGGGTATACCCCCCTTTCGTGTTTACTTTTAGACGTTTTTATTATTTCTTACTTAATCCACCGTAACATTGCATATTCTGTAAAAAGGTTATCTATTACGATTCGAAAGATACAACCGTTAAAAGGTAGGACGGACGTACAGATAGACAGCGTAGGCTTAGTAATAAGGTCCCGTTAACACTTTTTAGGTACGGAACCCTAAAAAGTCATGAAACAAAAGTAATTATGATGTAGAGAAGCTGTCTACGAGAGGTTGTCAGCTTATTTCAATAACCTTAAATAATTAGGACCTACCTATTTGTTACAATTATAATTTACATCACGAATATCACAATAAAAAATCATTAAGATATGATGCCGATTGGCTACTATTATTGTATTAATCATACAAATGTTTGGCAAAAATATATTTATTAATATTTTTGGCACTTTTGCATACTTACCGAATAGTACTTTTATATTCATCTTCAAGATGTAAATTGTAGCTTAGGTGCATCTACCAAAGCAGCTAAGAGACAACTAAATAAGTCCGGGTATAGATATTGAAGCTGGTTTTAAAAGTACTCATCTAGGTATGTGTAGGTAGACCACGAACCGGAAGACGCAGCGTAGGTAGGCCTCCCACTAGATGGACCGACGACATAGTGAGAGTTGCTGGCATCCAGTGGATGCAAAAGGCAGGCTGTCATTCAGCGTGGAGGTCAAAGGGGGAGGCCTATGTTCAGCAGTGGACGTCTTCTGGCTGATGATGATCACGATGATGATCTAGGTATGTGTAGGTAATTAGTACTTACCTATTCATGTTTACATAGGTGTTCTATAAGATGTAGGTATGCCAGATTCATCCCAATGTTTATGCCCTTAAACTTAAGGGAAAGCTGACGCGCGGTTTAACTAGTGCATTTCAAAGTTTTAAGAAGCAAAAAAACTACTAAGTGAGACATTAAAAAAATCGACGGCATTTTTATTTATTTAGATTCACAAAACAGATTACAATCAATTAATTCCTAATTAAATAAATAGTTACTAAAACTGGATTGCAAACCAAAACATGTGACTATTTTCGAAAAAAAATGGTAGTTCAGAATAGACGAACGTGACGAAAGTACCCATCCGCAAAAACACACACCTTGTTTTATCCATTTTTTGGGACTTATATAGTACTAGCGACCCGCCCGCCCGGCTTCGCACGGGTGTAAGTTACGTGCGAAGCCGGGGCGGGTCGCTAGTTATATATATAAACTTTCCTTGAAAATGTATCTAACTGATGGTGAAAAACGCATCAAAATCCGTTGCGTGGTTTAGGAGGAGTTAGCGGCCATGCAGACATACAGACAGACAGACAGACGCGGAAAGCGACTTCAATTTATACTATGTAGAGATTCTACATGACAGTCCCATTGTATGTTCTAAACTAGAGTATATAATCAATACCCAAAACAGAGAGAACAAACAAAACAATGGGCACCTGCAAGACGACTCAAAAATTATCTTCATAATAACATAGCAAATAGTATAAAGCAATTTTCATATTGATGATGTTTTATGGAACGGCGAAGGAGATAGAAAATAGGGAACTCTAAAAATATTTTTTTCTATTTCTTCCGCTATCCTAGATACTTATTTTCTATGCAATGTTATTCTAAAGATTATGCCCAATCGGTTTTTTTATTCTCACTCAGTGTTTTTTTTTTCTAAAATGTTGAAACATTCTAAAGAGGTAGATACACTACACGCGATAGTTCACGATAGGTATTGGGGCATTTAAAGTGACAACAATAATAAAGTCATCACCAGGGCAAATAAATCCCTACAACTATAATTTTGATATCGTATTATGTACCTACTTTTAAATTATTTACGAATGGCATTGTTTTACAGAAATAAATTTAATTATAATTGTTATCTACGTTTGTTTTACTCACAGAAATATACTTGTGTACCTATAGCTTATTTACCTTATTATGCATAAACGCTCGATCTAAAATACGCTTTTTGTTCTAAAATTAGTCTAACAAAGACACCAAAAGATCGCACCCAATCATACTAATATTATAAACGCGAATGTGTGTTTGTTTGTTACTCTTTCACAAAGCAACAGAGCAGCTGATGATTTTTTTGCTTTGAGATAGTCGGAGGAGAATGAATGAGGGAATTATCCATGCGGGCGCGAAACTGCGAGGCGCAGCTGGTGACGAATACTTTCTTAAACATTATCTAGTATAGTACATTTATCTATGACATTATGCACACTAATATTTTAAATGCGAAAGTAGCGATGTTGCCGTCTGCATGTCTGCTATCACGAAAAAAATGGATGACCGATTATAGAAAAAAGTGTAGGAGGTGTATGTGTATCTAACATCATGAGGACTAAAAATATACCTATTTTATTTCAACTACGTAGTAATGTTATCATTCATCACTACAAAACCGATCACAAAGGACGTATTTTTTGATTAGAACCATAGATAAACATATTTAGAACGTGTTTAGAACCAAAACAGTGCAGAAATATATATATGAAATATCATTGCACAGTTTTTCATTAATGCAATGTTTTATATTTTTTATTTAGACATAAATTTACCACAGAGGTTTAATAGTAAAATGTATGCTTTAGATCAAAGAATTCAAAGGTAAGGTCCAACTTCTTTGCAATAGATCAAAAAGATACTGGCTGAAAATAAAAATCGGCGGAATAAAACCGACTTGGTGAAAATTGCAAGTTGTAAATGTTTGAGGAGAAGATAAATTAAACTTTGGTTTTTATTTTGAGTAGGAATATTTTATCACGGTAGGTAGATTGGTAGTTGAAACAAAAGTAGATTACGCACCTTGCTAAAGTGAGTTTTAGTGCCGTCGCATGCGCTCGGGCACCAACATAACACTCGTGCATTATTAACTCACTTTGAGCTCGGTGCAACAATCTACTATTGTAGGTATTTTGTATCCCGGAAAATGCCCGACGTACCGTTTGGTGGTGCAAACAAAAATTGATTGACACTAATTGGTTGCATCTGCTCCTGCACCATTCATTGATGGTGTAAGGTACGTCGTCGGCCGGGGGAAAATGCTTGGAGTGCTTGTAACCCGGTGTTGTGAAAGTAGTCAATATCCTTAAAAATAAAAGTCCTACACAAACCTACAGTTTGAGATAACATCTACTATAATGAATGGTCAATACTACGCGAGTACGATTTACCGTTCAACATGCGTTCAACCCATGAGTAACTACGTGAGCTCGATGGTTCATGGTCTATGTTTATGACAAAAAAAAAAAGTTCAATGCCCTGAGAGAATGCCAATGCAAAAAGTTCCAACTATAATATCTATGAGCAGATGTGGAGATGTGTGAGATGTGTTATTTTTAATAAGAAGAAGTACCTACAGTTTACGGCAGCGTCCTGTGTCTGAACTTTTTAAATTTTTTTCGGTGTCTGGTTACTGGCGTTACTGCGTATGCAGTAACGCCAGTAACCAGTTTTATTAATGTTTGAAAAATATATGACGTAAAGCGTGAGTAGGCTTTGGGCTATGCTGTAGATAGGTAGTTTAGTGATTTTCCAGTATTTATTATTTGATTTTAGCACCTTTATATAATGAAGCCAGCTTTTAGGATTTCGTAGTACTTATTACTACCTAAGTGCAAGAAATCCTTTTAAATTCGTTCTGTCCGCCCGTCCTTATCTATTTAACTTTTCACAGTTACAGTTTTGGTATAACATCATTTTAGAAACAATAAAAAACAAATTATTTTGTATGTTAGGGGGTGACTGATATACCTATTGCAAAATAAATATCAGCTGTTCCATGGAAAACGGCCAGTCACACTCGACAAAATATATGTATATGGAACAGGTATTTTTTGGGCATTTTACATTTTATTTTTAACAGGTTGGTCCCAAGTAGGTTGGTAGTAAAAGTTGTTAATAATGATACCTATATGGACCCTTTTCGCTTAGTACACCCTTTCCGGGTAACCCTGTATAAATACACATTGTTACCAGAAATAGACTTGACAATAGGTACTTTTCTTTTCTCAAATCAATCTAATCCTGTTTTGTGCAAATAAATTATCTTTATCATTCGAAAACCATTACCCGCTACGAAGTTTTATCACCTAACTATTTGTCCTACCCTACCTTTATGATTAGTCTAAAGTTTAGTAGGACATGAAAGCACGGCTCATCTTCATCGTATAGAATATAACTGTACCAAGATAATCCAAAAGAGCTGATGGCCATGAATGAACTTCACAAAAAGTTTTAAAGCAAAGTACCTACCTATAAATAAAACTTGCGGATGAAGGATATTGTACTATAGTCTCATGATTCCAAGGCAAGTTCTTTACTAATAGGTGCTGATAGGTACCTATATGTAGGTATGTCTAGAGAGTCTAGACTAATACTTCATGATACTGAAATTGTATTCGGAAAAATAAAATGTTAAGTGACCTAATTATGTAATATATGTCATTTTTTTATGTTTAATTGTAACTAAAGCTAATTAGTGTTTAAGCGGAGGACGCTGGTGCCTGTAGCACAGTTTAATTACTAGTACGGGTGCCAGCCAGTTCCACACACAAACAACATTGTAAATTTAAATTTAAATGTTATTATTATGTCCAGTCCGATTGCTTGTTAACAATATTGTTGTCTTTAAATTTTTTGATCAATAAACTATTACTATTACTGAATACACTGACATAAATTATCTTCTTTAGGTCGTTAACGTACCGCCTCCAAATGGATTGGATTAATTGTTTGTTCTTTGTTATGCACCATCCAGTTACCCGAAAGCCGCCAGCTTTGGTAGACGTCTTTAGTTTTCTCGTCAAATAAATTTAATAAAATGAGTTCGAATATTTACCGTTTTGTGTGGAGTAATGTACTGACAATATTCTATTCGTTTGTTACGTTGTTAATGTTTGCAGTGGAATATTTGAAAAATCCTTTTAGAAGTCCGTGGGCGCAGAAACTGAGGTTGGAACCTCCTACCCGGCTTACGGACCCTAAATATGGAGTGCACAAATATATAAAAGTTAATGTAAGTACTCAGCGCTTTTACAATACCTACAACATTATTGACACCACAGAAAGAACATTACATGAAGAATAATTATTACATTATACAGACGCTCAAAAGGAGATCTTATCGTTAAACGCGATTTCTTTTGTAATATGAATAAAATAAAATGCTGTGCTCTAAATAATGCAAATAAATTTAAGTTTAAATATTATTATTTTTTGAGATTTTTCTATATCCTCCGCCATGCTTTAAAATATTACTTTATATATTAAAGGTATATAAAGTAATATTAAATGTATATAATTATATTCCTTTGCTTATATTTATTGCAATGATATTATAAAGATAATGTCTAATCTGTTTTAAATATACCTAGGTATACCATCAGTGATTTTTTATCTTATTTTTTTAAACATGCGAATACGTACCTTTCTGCGTTCGGTGAGCGCAGCATGCTTTCTTTACAATGATACAGTATTGATGCGTGACGATAATGTAACACATATTATTATTTAAGTAGTACATAGTGATTTTGTACCTATTATCTGTTCAGTGCCATAACTTTACTTTAATAATGTAGTTCTTTACCTTGCATCCTACGTTACCCAGTAACATAATGCGGTGTGCGTGCAAAAATAACATTGTATTTGCACTACTACAAAAACGTTACGCTTTCTGCCCCAATCATGCTTTCCGGAGTGTTAGATAAACTGGAGTGCCCAGCCCAGTAACCTGTTTTCGCACTCCCTAGATCTAAACTATATTATAGTAGTTATACATACATGTGACTTGATGTGACGAGAGAGCTTTGAGTATAACTATATTCCTTGGGACGGAATGTATACTCAAAGCGAGAAAGACTAGATCACAAACACGTTCCTCCCTACCCTCCCAAGCCCAACCCATACGACGACATGATACCAGCGCAGGGAGGTTATCAAGACCCTTTTTCTGTTAGCGTTAACGCCTGCGGAAAGGTGAAATTATAAGAAAATGACATTGACAATGACATTAGCTTGAGATAAATTATCTCAAGCTAATGTAATTTTCATACAATTTCATCTTTCCGCAGGCGTGAACGCTAACAGAAAGTGGCTCTTGTCTAGACCCCCTGGTTGTTCGCAACCAGCTGCAGTTATGCAGAGTTGGAACCGGTTTGCGGGGCAAAATTAATTTTAATGTGTGTTTAATTTTTCAAAATAGGTATGTGTTGTTATGTCCATAAATAACAAAATTTGTCTATTATTTATATCGGTTGAGACGGTTTTATCATTAGAGCTTCATTAGGGAAAGGGCGGCAGTGCGTAGGTACCTACATAAACCGTTTTGTCATCTTTGACAGAGATACCTAGTTGCCTATAATCATCGCATTATACGTGCCGCATCAAGTCTAATATAAAGTAGATTCAGAGGAACCGTTGTATCACTACCTGAAAAAAAATACAGCATCGCTCAATCCGTAAATCCACAGAACAGATTTTTTTTGTTTACTTCTCTTTTCTGTGGTAAATTATCCTCTGACGCCATTCTCACATTTATCGATTGATTAACGAGTGCACGAAGCTATTTATAGTCAGGAGTTAGCAATAACATCCTGAAAAATATTGTTTCTATCTGACGGTTACGGACGTTACATACCTACATCTTGCAGTAGTTTTTAAATCTTTATTATAATTATCTGTAGAAATAATAAAAAAATTAAAAAACTTATAATAACTGCCACCTACGTATACGTAGGCACACGTTCCTAATTATTTACACACCCATTTTTTTAAACAGAAGCATGAAATAGGTAAGTAGTGATGAAATTATTGAATAATAATAATAATAATCACCCATGTCATGTGTGAGGATAACGAATAAGTTAGGTAGGTAGGTACCTACAATGCTATTAGTGTGAATACATAGTGAATACCTACTATTACATGACATCATATTGTTCCGGAAAACCGCAAAATCTATGACATGCACTTGACAGTTTATTATTCTAGAATATTTAAATAGTTCGATACTTGGGTAGAATAACTGAGTAAGTATTAGTCCTATGTACGAACCTATACAACAAAATAAAAAGAAATTCCTACTTATAAACTACCTACCACAGAACTAAGTAGGTACCTAGCACCTACCCCTAAATAATTTAACAAATAATACTAACCATAGCACAGAAGACATACCATAGTAGGTACCAATAATAGTTATACTAATATACTGTACTATAATACAATATACTATACATAATATATTTATATACTATATATTACAATATAATATTATATATACTACTAGTTATCGCTATACAGGGAATCCTATAGCGATAACTAGCAACTGTAATTAGTTATAGTAGCATGTTAATTTTAATTATGGTCCATAAATTTTTTGTTCATCAAATTTTAATTATTGTTAAAACTAAATATTGTACTGAATAGTAATAGTGGCAAAATGTTTTTTTTTTTATTATTTATTGATATACTAGTAGTACTAATACTAGTACTACTAAATACCTATTTCTATTGTGGTACTTACGTATTCATAGGAATCGTAGGACGAATGTTTAGCAGGTAAGTGCCTAATCGATGAAATAGCATCGACATAATTAAGGAGTTGGGCATAAGGCCTCAGATCTAAGAATAAATCGATGATCCACGCAAAAATTGCCAGTTCACCTGTATGATTATGATGAACACTTAGAATAACCACATAACGTAATCTGATTCGCCGCGGAACTTCTAAGCAAGAGAAAAAGTAGGTACCTATAGGTAGATACCTATCTATTTTTTGCGCATTTCGGAATGTTGACATGAAACAAAACCGTACGTAGCTATTCATAGGTTTACCTACTAATACATAATTTAATGATACAACTCGAGTTTTTAGTTTTTATTCTGTTTCTAGACGAAGGTCATGAATCATGAACTTTCGTGTTTTTATTTCCTTTGTTGTTGTAACAGCCTTACAAGGTTTTTCCAGATATTACACTGTAACTACGTAAAAATAGGTACTTACCTAGGTATATTTTAGGTATCTAAGATGACAAATGGATGTAGGATAACAGGAAAAATAATAGGTAGGTATATAAGTATTATTTTTCCTGTTATCCTACATACTACCTACATGTTAGATGTTATACTTTACTGGCTTTACCTTGGTTAGGTAGGTAGACACAGACAGCAAATAGTTATTTTTTTGGTTACTTAGGTAAATAAGTATCAACTGATTATAATAGACTCTTATAAAAGAGCTGATGATCTTCAAACGGCTGAATATATTTTCATGAATCATACCCAACTAAGAACAAACTAAGATCAAGTCATGTTAAAAAAAAACTAAATTGAAAATCGGTTCATCCATTTGAGAGCTACGGTGCCACAGACAGACACACAGGTACACACGTTAAACTTATAACACCCTTCTTTTTGCTTCAGGGGTTAAAAATACGAACTTCCATTGCTTTTTGACAGACTGCTAATACCTAGTACTTAATATGTATAAGGTGTTTATAAAGTGTTTAAAGAATTCGTTATAATTTTAAAATGTGTTAATTAATGTAAAAACTTCCATTCTTTATTTATCTTTATAACTTTATGTAATTTTCTACTTATCATCTTCATTTTATTGCTGTGTAAATGTTCATGTAACTGACTCTTAGAAATAAAAATTATCTTATCTTAATTTAATATGTTTGAAGCATATAAAACTGCACTATGTGGAGAGCGGGGACCCATCGAAGCCTCTGATGCTGTTTCTGCACGGGTACCCTGAGTTCTGGTACTCCTGGCGGCATCAGATTGTCGAATTCAACAAGGACTATTGGTAAGAGCCGACTATATAAGTATTATTTCCCAAGCCGCCTGCCAATCGTGGGGATTATGACAACACCTCTCTCTAAGAAGAAGGCCTTTGTTCAGCAGGCTCTAAAGATGTATGAAAGAAAGGTGTGTAAAGGTCAATATAATATTATTCAAACATTATTTATTATTTTTTATCGAATGCTCAATTCATCGTAGTTTAATAGTAGATACATTAACATATTTGGGTGAATCAACTTTTAAGGCACTCCTTTCGTGTCCCCGACATATAAGTTGCAATATATATATTTTTAATAATACTTTAAATTTTTTAATTTATATTTTAAAATAGCTTTAATCGTATATCAGATCATTTGTCAACATGCTATAATTTTTTATTTTATTTTAATTTAACATAATTTAACGATTTTTTTCTGGTAACGCATTTGAATAAAACCTACTTCTATACAAAAAATAGCGTCCCCACGCCTAGGTGACTGATTAATGCATGATTGTATGAATATAGTACATTTCAACATAGTTTAATTAATTAAAATGAATGAAGCCTACGTTTAAACTACAGAATTATAATAGTTTTTCTCGAAAATTAATTTTTATTTTTATTAAAGGAAATTTTTCTCAGTATTGGTTGAAAAAGCTGTTCCACGGTGTTACTGATCACATTTGATATAAAATATTGATTTGGCAGAAAAATTTACTTCAATACGAGCTAATTTCGTCTGATATTATGTAGACGTGGTCTGACTTGAAAGAAAGAAAGAAAGAAAGAAAACATTTATTTCATACATTACACACACATTTATTTCACTTGCATCATCCGCTCCTCAGTAAGCAGTATGGTCTTGAGTGGTGTCCGTGGGTTTATTGTCGTTCTATAGAGTTACGCAGGTATTGTGGTAAGTATTGAAAATATTTTGATTTTATGGGGTCAAAATGTTTCACATGCTGACTGATTTCAAGGTTATGACAAAATATATTATCAATTAATGGTGTAGAATTAATTATAATTTTTAAATAACAAATTTTCCCATGCGTTACCGGTAACGTCGGATAAAAATTCTCTAGAGTTACCGGTGAGGGCCAAAACGACACGGTACGGCATCGCGTTGTTCTTCGATGCGAGATCGAGCGCGACACAATTTCGTGTCGTAAAAAACGATTAAGAATAATAATAAAATATATATACTTATGGCAATTTAAGAATAGGCAAAATTGTGAAAAATTAATATAACACTAATGAAAACGCGGCGTTGAAGATGAAAATGTATCTGAGGGATGACGCTTTATGTGCTACAGCCGGCAAAAAATAAATGCACAATAAAGCTAAAGAAAAAATTCAATGAGATACGTAAATGCTTGATTCATAGACAATGACGCTTCTTATCTTAGAAAGTAGGTAGGTAAAGTAAAAGAGCCTTTATTCAACTACACATTATTATGTTACATGTACACTTATAAATTATATTATTTCATATTTTAAGATTCATAATTCAACATTATTTTAGTTTGTAATTCGTTTCATTATTATTACACTATGTATGTCTTTATTTCATTCCGTCAATTCTAATTTCATTATATTGCATGTCGTTATTTCATCTGAAATAACAACATCCTCTCGGTATCCAATCTATCATCATCATCAGCCTCTAACTGTCCACTGCTGGACATAGGCCTCTCCAAATGCACGCCACTGAGCTCGGTCGGCAGTTCCTTGCATCCAGTTTTTACCCGCCGTTTTACGTAGGTCATCACTCCACCTGGCCACAGGGTGTCCTACACTACGTTTGCCTAAACGTGGTCTTCACTCCAGAACTCGTCTACCCCATCGGTTATCGGTTCTTCGGGAAATGTGGCCGGCCCACTGCCACTTCAGCTTGCTAATCCTTTGAGCTATGTCGGTAACTTTGGTTCTATGTCGAATCACTTCGTTCCGAATTTTGTCCAGTATAGAAACTCCAAGCATAGCTCTCTCCATAGCTCGCTGAGCGACTTTAAACTTGTGGACCACCTTAACCGTGAGTGTCCACGTCTCGGCACCGTAGGTCATAACGGGTAGGACACACTGATTAAAGATCCAATCTATAGTTTTCTTAAACCACTTGTCGTTTCTCATTACAAATGTGTCCTGCCTAATTCAATTTCAATGTTCTAATAGTTTCAATGATGTTTCTTACTATAGTCTTTCGTCTGATTTTATTGTTATTTATTTGATCAAATAACTTCATACCCAACATACTTCTGTCAATCTTTCTTTGAAACTTTGCTAGCTTGTTTTCGTCTTCTTTTCTTAAGACCCAGGCAGGCATATACAAGACACGTTAGTATCATAACGTCGTTTACCTTTCTCTTAGTCGTTAAATCAATATCTTTGTTTTTTTTTTAATCCCCAGTACCACACTATACCAATTCTCATATTCCCTTTCTTTACCTTATGGTCTTGAAAAGCTAATGATTGCCCTAGGTAAGTATATTCATCTACTTTTTCTATCTGTTTATTTTCTACTGTTACGTTATCCTCTAGTCTATTTGTCATAACTTTGGTTATCGAAGTATTTAGCGTCAGTTCTACTTTCTTGCTCTCTGTTGCTACTTACTATGTTCAGCATGTTTATCAAGATTCTGTGAAGTGTTGGCAAAAATCACTATGTCATCTACAAATCTCAGATGGTTAAGGTATTAGAAATGATATTCAGAAACAAAGACTGGCAAAAAATAACGCAGAGAGTAGGTACTTTCATAGAAATGTAACAAATTGCTCAGTCGCTATAGTTTTAAATTTGTTTTCTATATAGATTTCGTTGATAATAATGATCTCATTTAATTTTTTTTGAGTAGGTAGTTGATGATTTGCATGAATCGTGTTTCTCAGGCGTTACTTTTTTCTCTAGCGTTACTCTATGTCCCCAAATGTATGTAGTGTTTTTGGTAGATAACTCATGGAATATTCGTATTTATAAAAAAAAAAAAACTTTAAGCGTAGGACACCTTGACAAACGAATTAAACTTATATTTCAGTGATTTATATCTGAGTTTTCTTTGTTAAGTTTTATCCTAAAGTTATTCATGAAAAAAATTACAAAGTAACGCAGTGGACCTAAAATTGCCTGTAGAAAAAAAAATTACAATTGTTTTAAACAATTGCATATTTATTCCAAATAAAAGACTACTCTTTAAATTTTTCAATTTCTTTTAATTAATTGCGTAAATCAAAGTTCACTAATAGGTAATGCAGGCCCTAGTTTTTAGACCACTGCTCAGTTTTTCAGAAATACCTCTGTAAACCTAGCTTAGGTGTCGCGGCACGCTATAAAACCTAAAAGTAGGATAAATAACACAACTGATAACACTTATTTTCAAAAATTTATTGCACTTAAAAAAAAAAAAAAAAAACTGGCCGAACGTCGCAAAAGGAGTGGCTTAAAAGTTGATTCACCCATTTACAATTATAGGTATATAAATAATACAAAATATGAAACACTTAACGAAATCCTATCAAATGCCCAACTATGTCCGGAGAGTTATAGAGGGTACGGCTTGTGAGAAAAATAGGTAGTAGGTACCTACAAACCGCAACTTACTAACGACAATAAGAAAATAGCTTAGACAAAATAAGTAGATCAATGGCATATAAAAAAATCAGCTGTTCCATACATTTTGTCGAGTGTCAATGACCGTTTTCTATAGAACAGCTGACATTTTTTTCGCGATTTCAGGGCTGGTCCCATAGTAAAAAGTTGTTCATAATGATGAGTACAATTACCTTCTTTTGGCTTCGAGAGTGTTCCCCTTACACCCCGTAGATCAATGGCCTAAATAATGTGAAACTGCTACCCAAGTTTAGATTTAATGCAGTCCAAAAACTGCATCTAAACTGTGTTCAGGAAATAATGTTGGTGGTGGTTTAGAAATTGTATTTTTATCCCATCTATTCGAAACGGACGACTTGTGTCGAAAGGTGGTGTTTTCTGTAAGAAACTTTTAGCGGGCAGTAATGAGTTTTTAATTTCTAGTTTTTAAATCTTTATAATGCGCCGCAATTATCTTTGCCGCGCACTTTTTGAATTTGGAACATCTTAGTGTCCAGCGCCAAAGAAATCGAACGCAAATATTGTTTGAATGAAGACTGGCTGGTAAGAAGGCCCAAAGTCGCGCCGGCTACTGAATAAAAAAAAAGAAACGCGCGTACTACAGCCTACAGCCCGCGTTTTCGTAAATATTCACAGATTGTTAGAAATTATGGTTTTGTGTAACAATAAATTTCATAATTGCATACATAAGTTTTTAGTTGTTTTATTGTTAGATACTATTTAATTTCAATTTAGTTGTTACTCTATGTTTTATTAAATAATAATAATACAATAAAATATGAGGTGCCTTTTATTTTCTCATAGTGGGTGATGAAAAGTAGAGTGTATGACTCGGGCGCAAAATATTTTTTTGGCTCGGGCGACGTTCTTTGAATCCCTCGCTACGTTCAGGATTCTACTAAAGACTACTCTTCTTCTGCTCTAGAATCCCTCACTTCACTTTGAATTCAAAAAAGCGCCCTCGCCGTAAAAATATTATTTTGCTCCCTCATAAGTATGTTACAATCTACTATTTACTCTCTCTTGACATTGTTTTTATTTTATTTAAGGTGCATTGCTGTAGACATGAGAGGATATGGAGATTCAGAGAGGCCGGAGGGCGTGGAGCATTACAAGATAGAACTTCTCGTGGAAGATGTGCGGGATCTTATTCGGCAGTTAGGTACGACATTTTGGCTTTTATTTGTATACTTATTTAAGTACTTAATTAGTCGTAAAGCCGAATCTCACCCAATTTCACGTGGGGTGAGGGGAGGTCTCAACAAATATCACGTAATTTTTTTTCCGAAAGGTATAGTGCAAAGAAGCTTAGGAAGCCTTTCGAAGTAAAACTTTTTTCTCTACTAAAATATAGTTAAATCCTACATAACGTACACAAAAAAAAGGAATTTAGAAAAATCTCTCGTGAGAGATTTCTCGTGATTCTCTCGTCAAGGGGGGGGGGGGGGGGACTTCAAGCCAAATCTCACGACATCTCACCAAGGGGGGAGGGTGGTCGAAAAATTGCCAAAATCACCTCACGTAACCCTTGGCTTTAGTAAAAATAAATATTTTACAGGTGCCCAGAAGTGCATCCTCGTGTCTCATGACTGGGGTGGCCTGATCGCAGCCCGGTTCCGCGACGTATACCCTGATGTCATGAACGCTTGCATACTGCTTGCCAGCATTTCAAGAGAATCCTGGGTGCATGAAATCTGGAACAATAGTAGCCAGAGGTTGAAGTCGTGGTAAGTAGTTAACATCCTACACTAGCTACGGCCCGCGATCCTATAGAAACCATACATTTTTCAGGAATAAAAAGTAGCGCCTGTGTTTTAATCCAGGGTATGAACTGCCTCCTTACCAAGTTTCATCCAAAATCGTTCTGCCATTACGGAGTTGATGGGGAATAAACACACGCATTCACACATCATCATTTCAGCCTATCATGTTCCCACTGCTGGGACATAAACCTTATCGCAGAGAGAGAGAGAGAGAGAGAGAGAGAGGATGGGCCCTAATCCACCATGCTGGTCCAGTGCATGGTAAATATTATCATGTTTCTGAACGATGGCATCGAAACTACACATAATTTACTGAAGTACTAAATAAGTCATTGGTGCAGTGCAGGGCCGAGGATCGAACCGGGTGCCGTCAGATTCTAAAGTGCACATGCTACCGCTTGGCCACCATCGTTTTTCTCACACACACATAATAACTCAGCAAGTGTATCGATTTCTAATACCTAAGGAAGGCATCACCATCCTCATATTTTAGTCCTATCGATTCCTATTCAGAACTAATACTCATACGCGTGACGCTACGGACTGCTATGTTATTCAGCTTTAAATTTGTTGTATCATTATTATGATGAACTTTTTGGAAATTGTTGTGTCATCATCATCATTTCAGGCCATAGGACGTCCACTGCTGGACATAGGCCTCCCCAATATATCTCCAAAAGGCCTGCATTCAGCGTTTCACTGCGGTCTCTTTTTAGGTCGTCTGTCCATCTTGCAGGTGGACGTCCTACGTTGTGCTTACCGTTCAGTAGTCTCCATTCGAGAACCCTTCTGCCCCATCGCCATATGTTCTGCGTGATATTTGCCCTGCCCACTGTCACTTCAACTTGCTAATTCGGTGGGCTATGTCGGTATATTGTTGTAAATTCTCATTGCATCATCGCAATGCCAACGTGTCGGCTAACTTCACGAATATTTAGACAGATAACTAACACATACGGTATAAGATATAGATAAACTTGTTACATACCCAGTACTTACATGCCTACGTAATATATGAAGGTACAAACGATACAAGACACATTGTTAAGTCATCGATGGGATTCATATAATTTCTATGGCGTGCAAGTGCCATCCGATCATTCAAGTGGTTGAATCCGTCTCCATGATTAAGCACACCTAGCTACCGTGATATTTACTTTACCTACTTCCATTGTTATGTCACGTTTCGCGAGGTTTCTCCATTAAATTCAGTTGGAATAGAAACTTGTGAGGCTACACACATGGTTAGATCGTTCAAAACTGGTTCTGGAGGTGCAGTCTCATTGTTTTGCGTTTATTGTTGTGGGCACTGTCTTTATAAAAATGTAGCTACATTGCTATTTTGAGGAAGCATTAACCATAGAACAGTATGGAATGGAAAATTCTATTTAGCTAGCATCTACGTGGAAGGCATCTGGGAGATCTATAGGTAGAGTTTTTTATCCATTGTTTACCCCTAGCCTATAGGGAAAGGCTGGGTGGCATGGCATAGATGAAACTATCTGTTTCTGCTGGTGGAAATGGCATAACCTGAATCATGCACTGAAGTCAGTAAACAGTTTCAAACGTCGCATCTTTATGGTTTCCTAGAGAAAACATAAAATTCTGATATGACACTATTTTTATAATTTTAAGCCATCCATGGAAGTAGACAAACTAAAACAAGAACGACCAAAGTTGCTAAAAGTGGGAAAAAAACGATAAATTAATTTAATTGCAACCGAAAAATTAGAGCGGGGTTAATGAATATTAATTAACGTTTCCAGTAACTCTATTGAAAAAATAACAAAATGCAAATGTATGACCTACCGACTTGCATACAATTGTATCCAAATATTGTAGGTGGAGAAATACAAAAATCGGATGATCAGAACATTATTGTAACCTAAGTTGTAACCCTTTTTATCAAGGCACGCCATGACATGTTATTTGTTTCACTTCCATGAAGTCCTTACGCAACACAGGATATCATTACATGTCACAGACTAGGTCAAGCTACTTTGGTACTTGTGTATCCAACCCCAACAATTCATCACCATCATTATCATCAGCCAGAAGACGTCCACTGCTGAACGTGAACATGGGCGTCCCCCTGATTAATAACCATAATGAATTAAAACTTACTTTCCATTGATTTATAATTTTACAGCCTAATTTAGAGGGTTCGTTGAAATGAAACCAGAAAATTATACATTACATGCTTTTACTGAAAAAACTATATTCAATTTTCCATACAAGTAACAATTTATGTTAGCATGAAACGACAGATCTTCAAACCTCAGCCACATTGGAATAATGTGACATCATTCACGTACTGGGGCCTTATGACCAACTCCTTACACAGTTTCAAACTAATGTTAAAACAGAAAATCGAAAAATCACGTGAACGTGAACCTTAACGCTCCCAGATACGGTTTGCGGTTACGCAAATTTTTGCGCTCTTGGCCGGTTTTATTTTATTGACATTAGTTTTATTTCTCAGGTACGTGTTCCTGTTCAGAGCTCCGTATTTAGCGGAACAGATGATGTTGATGTCTGACCAAGCCATATACGACAAGACGATGTTAGTCAAAGGAAAAGATGGAACTGATCAGCAGGACATTGAGTGCTACAAATACTGGTTTGGAAAACCTTGTAAGTTGGACAAAATATTATATACCTACCTCATCCAGATACAATTCTTATAGAGTCACAATCTCTGAGTGAAAACAAGCAAAAAACGTCCGAATGTCATTGTACACTTTTTTATATATATTTTTATTTTGACTTTAATGCTGTTGGCCTTACGATCTCCACAGCTTGACCGGACTAGTTAGCGAACGCAGAGTGCGTTTGGCGTAACTTAGTGGTTTAAGTTTTGGGCGACTAGCTCAAGGGCACCTCGAAGGTACGAACCTCGGCTTGGGCCGTCGCCGGGAGTGGGAATCAGACTTGCCCAGGCACCCCAGAGGGGGTGTGCCCTGGAGCCCTAGCGGTTTGTTGAACTGATTGATTATTTGGAGAGAATCTAACCGATCTTCTAACAGATCCTGGGGCTCTACGATTCCGGCGACGGGATCGCTGCGTGTATGCGTGCCTCTGGTAACCGTCGCCTGTACCAAAAACTGAATATTTCCTATTGCAAGGAGCAGTCGGATCAGGTCATCATTGTACACATACCTACATTTTATCAATTATACATATAGTTCACAATGGCACATTTGCTCCCATTTTAGAGGTTATTTCGCTTGCATAGTGTTCAACGTTAGTCGTCCGCATCGTAGCTCTGGCATCGCGCGGCGTTGTAGTCGGATCGCGGTTACCTTGTAACAGCTGTTGTAACTAACCAAAAAGTCTGCACAATTCGTAGCTTGCGCCGAGTTTTGGTTCGGACATTTTTGGCACGATTGTGACTCTATATGTATCTATTGTATCTCGATGACCTACCTACCTACAATTATCATGATGCAGTTTTGAATTGTTATTGAAATGCTGTCTGTCATAACTTTTTAGTGTTTGTAATGGGTAGATAAACTGTTAGTCATAAAATTCTATAATCAAGAAGCAATTACCTAAGCGAGAAAGTACGTTACCGGTTCTTTATTTGCTGAATACTTTATACGTATATGCTATGCTACGTAACGTAGTGCTATGCCATAATGTCACGTTATGCTACTTATTATTCGCTTTATAGGTATCTACAATTACAGGTTCTCACATATAGTTTTTTATTATACGGGAGTTACTTACGTATGAGGAGGCGAGTTATTAGGAAGTAAGGAAGCCTTATCTTCCTAAAAGACAATGACCAAATCACTATGAGATGTGGCGGATTTGGTTTTATTCCGTGGCCATCGTTGAAAGCTTGGCCCACGTTGGAAAAAACTATCAGAAGAAAAAAATTATTAATACTTTTTCTACAAACGCAGTCAGAGATGAGATATTTGAATCTTAATTATGTTCCTATAAAAATATAGGTGAAATGAGGACCCCCTCACTTTTCGAAGTCGGTTAAAAATAAAAAAGCACTTTTTAATGCCCGACGCAAACAGACCAATTGTGTGACCAATTGTTTGTAAAAACCAAATATTGTGTCTATGTATCTTTGTGTCTGGCGGCGTATCTCCCAAATGGCTGATGGCTATAATTGATGTATTTAATTTTTTTTAAGTGTCGGAGAGTACTTAGCTATGATTCAAGAAAATATGTTCAGCCGTTTGAAGATTACCAGCTCTTTTATAATCAATTTATACAATACAATACAATACAATACAACCTACCTACCTTTATACCTACTTGTTTACCTACTATGGAACCAAAAAAACAATTTGCTGAGATTGCTAGATTATCTGCTCATTTCGTTTTTTTTTATTATATTTATAGCCACTTGTATTTTTTTTTCAGCGGCATTCACTCCTCCTCTCAACTACTACAGGGCGAACTATGCATATTATTTCCCCGAAAAGTTCCACAACGAAGATATTCCCCTACTAGTCGCTCACGGACAAAACGACGCCTACATTGGACACAGCACCTTGGATATAATGAAGAAAGAATACGCCACTATTGAAACCACAGTTGTCGAGAATGTAGGCCACTTCATGCAACAAGAAGACCCAGTAAAAATCAACAAACTCATTAGAGATTTCTTGCTTAAAAATAATCTTTAAGTCATTATTTAAGCTGGAAACAAACTATCGGACGCGGCTGACGGACGCGACTGATAAGTGTGCAGTCTTTTGAGACGTGGCTTCGTCTGACAAAAACATCTGGCGCGTCAGATTTCGGTCGGACGTCCGTACGCTCAAGGTCCGTACGCTCAAGGTGCCGGTTTTAGCACTACCAGCGAGCCCCGGCCGTGATTTCTACGGCGCACCCCCTCCAAAATCTGATTTCTAATGCATTCGATATAATATAGCTATGGCGGCGCCCTTTTATAAGCGCCTGTGGCACCCCTTTATATCTGGCGCCCTGGGCGGTCACCCAACCAGGCCCTACCCTAACGCCGGTATTATTCAGCCCAAGGAGGTCCACGGCTTACATCCGATAATTTGCACAGCTCTGTGAACATTAATTATCTAGATACCTTTATGTCGCGTCTGTCAGCCGCATCCGTCGGCCGCGTCCGATAATTTGTTTCCAGCTTTATTCGTTCGTATGAAGAACTTTTGTGTTAAACGAGTGTTTTAATTTTAACGTGATGTGCCAATTTTGGGAAAACGAATTCAACTTAGACAAACAATAAAATCAAGGGAGATATGGTAAGGTGGCATGGCTGGTGGGAACGCACCGTCTAAATCACGCTTCATGCCTTCGTACCCTGCAGACGACCTTGCTGCTCTTTTTTGCATGTGGACTATTAGTAAGTTCATTGGTGTCACTGCAAGTTTCTTAGTGTGCGTGAAAAATAAGTGAACAAAATACATAGGTACAGAAGGCCGGCTTCGGCTGATCTTGATTTTAATCTACGCCTAACTGGCATAGGCTGGCAAAGCGGCTATAATGTAAAAGTTTAGATTTAGGAGTTTCAATTGAAAACAATTTATTAGGTATGTACCTATCCTATAAAATATAATGTAATTTTAAAACACTTTCGTCGATTAGGTACGACACGTACGAAAGGCACGATTATATTTATATTTTAATTTATAGTAGGTACTTGTAGTTAAGCCTCATTCTTTGATGAAAATTTTTGCAACTTCTTCGATTATTGTAAATTATGACACAAACAAGAAACGATAAATTAGTAGGTATGTGTATTGCCAAACCAGGGGCAATCGCAAATCTCGCGATCGGCTTTCGACCGACTTGGTCCGAGATCGCTTCTTTGTTGCGTGCGAGCCGGCCTTCTGTACCTATTTATTGTGTAGTAAGTGTGCCTCTTACAATTTTTGCGCGGTTTGACGGTATGGCGGTATAGTGAAAATAGTTCGTGAATCCCGGAGACGTTTGAACACGAATGATGATTGTACTAAGACATACTCCTTTGTTTGTCTGATCTGAGGTCCACCAGTACGCCCGGTAGCTTTTAGCGCATCTAACAACAGGAAATATGGCAAAGAATGTTTTGTTAATAATTACTTCAAAGATTTTATATGATATTGTGTCTAGTATGAAATCTTTGAATTACTTATTCCCATAGTAGGTACTTACATGTAAAGCTTGTGTATACTAAGTAAAATAAATTAATATAGAGAACAATAATGTGTGAAATTATTATGCCTGCAACCGCAATGAGGTAGGTTATAAACTTTCATTCTGCCACACACTGACACGTTCAAAGATCACCTGCCTAATCAAGACAACCATAACTATGTAATACCACATACTTAGAGAAGTTAATAAATAATAATCCACCGTTATTACACAATAACACTCGAAACTACACAAGTTTAGGAAAATTAGAATTAGGTAGAATACGAGCCACAAGTATTTTTCCACATTGGCGCCAAAACTCTCCTAAGTCTTACTTATTTTTTTTGTTGTTAAAATTTTCATGACCGTGGATTCAATGTCCTTTAGTCGTTATATTAAACATATTTACATAATATTAAAAGCGTCAAACAAGTCATAGTCACAGACACAGTCAAGCAAAGTAGTCACGATCAACTCAAATTCATACCCCTGTAATGTGGTGGAGATTTACAAGAGGCTCCATTGGAGTTTTGGAAACAACACGAAAAACATGTTTCACCTCGTTATATCAGTTGTCCACACTCGAGCACGTTTACGAGCACTTAATAAATAATAATTCACCGTTTACTACACATTAACACTCGAAAATACACAAGGTTAGGAAAATTATCCATCGAGCCGACATATTATTTTCCACATTGGCGCCAAAACTCCCCTAAGTCCTACTTAAAGTTAGGGTTACCATCCGTCCGGATATGCCCGGCCATGTCTGGACATTCAGACCTTTGTCATACCTAGTATATATTATTATGTTTATCTATGGTCATACAATACAGTTTTATATTTTTAAATTAATATTTTTAAATTAATTTTTAAATTATTACTATCGCGGGTCGAACCTGGACTAGATTAGCACAGGACCGAGGCAGATGGCATAGCAAGAGAGAGGCCTATACCCAGCAGTGGGATAAGGAAGGCTGTGGATGATGATGATGATGATTTTTTAAATACGTGTTCGAAAACCTTGGAAAACCTCGTGTTCGCGCCAACTGAGAGTGAACTATAAATTATTATAACAACCAATGGGGTCGTAACTATATTAAAAAAAAGCTTTTTTATTCTTTCCTCTGTGAGGATTTTGGCGTCGCACTTCTAGTACATTTGCCAGTGTTAAGGATAATTATTTTATAGTTTGATGATAATATGTCAAACAAGTCATAGTCAGAGTTAAGCAAAGTCACGGTCAAGCCAAAGCTTTGATTATATATAGAATTCTATATATAATCAAAGAGCCAAAGTAAAATGGTGAAGAATTTTCATTTTCAAGAGGCATTTACGGATCTTTGGAAATAATACGAAAATACCATGTTTCAATCCTTTTCTACACTCGAGTACTATACTAACTTTAACTTATTTAATGGTGGACGAAAAAAATTAAACACCACACAGTTTCACAATAAAATATTATATTATGCATTATAGTCGATACAAAATCTGTCCGATTTATTTTTTGTTTCAAACCTTCTTCATAAACTACACAAGGTCATGTTACTAAAATACCATCTAAATGAGACGTCAGTTTGATTTCCAAACCTCTCTTTCTTATAGGTCATGTGTACTATGCTTTGTCCCTTTTTGTTTTTAAAAAAGATCATTCTCAAGTTGATATCAGTTTGTGTCGCTTACAATTCTTACAAATGAAAGCTAATGGCTGCCATACTTAAATCACGAAACAGCTGATGTGCGTCGTTTGATTTTCTTTAAAGAAGTGTTGTTTTAATTCATTATCTTCCATCCATTTTTTAGATGATACGGCATTCGTGTTACTCCGTTGTGTGGATATCAGGGTTTGTGCAGTTCACGCTAAACGTTTGTTGTTGATTTGATGCTGAAGACTTGTGGGTTTTCTACATTGCTGACTTTTTCAGATGTCACTGACCATACAGCAAATAATTCTGGACGCCAAAAGACTAGCAGGTCGTCTCAAGGAACGGGAGACCGAGGCTGATACTTTGTTAACCGAAACCCAGACGGCTTACAGACAAATACATACAATGAAACAGGTACTACATAATATGATGGGACCTACAGCCTACTCAGTTTAACCACGACGTCTACTGATTTTTTTTGCCTCTTGTTTACTAGTTACATTCACTTTACTAAACTTTCCACGTAGGCATACGCTTAGAAATTAGTTCTTGAAACTAGTTTTCTTACATTATTACTGATATTTTTGTAGTCTTGTTGTAGAGCTGATTGACCTTGAAACCAGCTCAGGTTGTGTAAACAGTTGAGGAATGTACTTATTGTTTCTACCTAGCTATTTCTAAAATGAATTCCTATATGCATTAACTGTATGTTGTCTACGTTTCGATTTTGACTGTGTTAATTCACTGAAGCAATTTTATCTTCTAAAAAACATTTACAGGAAACTTCACATCATTTCATTTTAAACCTACAAAGTTAGGTGCTAATAGGCAATATGCTAAATGCTAGCTTTACAGAAAAAAGATAGGACACATTCTCACATAACCCATTAAATTTGAACTATTACAGTACAAAGAAGAGGTTGACACATTAAATGAAGCCTCAAGGGAAAGGCCCAGAGGTGCCCTCATTGCTAGTATAGAACGAGAGTCCCGACTAATGCGGGATGTGCAACGAGAGAATGGAGAGCTGAGAGCAGCATTGGAGGAACACAGACGGGCGTTGGAGCTTATTATGTCCAAGTATAGACTACATACAGAGAAGAGAGTTTGGGAGTCGAGGATAGACTTTACTGCTGCTGTTAATGAGAAACAACAAGAGGTAATTCATATTTAAATACAAAATTGCATCTGTATAGTGTGCCACTGTCAATGTTTGTTTGGTTTACTTTCAAAATGTTCACTTCCAACAAGGTACCTTGTTCGCAACAGAAGGGGTGTTATAAGTTTAACATGTGTATCTGTATATCTGACTGTAGCATTGTAGCTTCCAAACGGCTGAACCGATTTCGATTTAGGTTTTAAAGAAGAAATTGCGGAAACTGGCTTAGACACCCGAATAGCTTGGCTGCTAAACTCACGGAACAAAGATACAAGCCCAGGCTAAAAATAAAGCGCATTATCCCCAGTGATTGATCACTGCCCCGGTGGCTCAGTTGGTAGTGAACCTATCTTCTGTGCTTGGGGGCGTGGGTTCGATTCCCATCTAGGACAAACATTTGTGTGATGAACATTTGTGTTTGTTCTATGTCTGGGTGTTAATATCTATTTTAAGTATGTATTTAAAAATATATAAGTACGTATATCAGTTTCTGGCAGCCATATTACAAGCTTTGCTTAGTTTGGGGTCAGATGACCGTGTGTGCAAAAATGTCCCAGATATTTATTATTTTAAAGGGTTATCCTGAAAATACATAAAAAGAGCTGTCCTGACTGGAGAACACTGCTTCTGATCCGACTGCTCCTTGCAATAGGAAATATTCAGTTTCTAGTACAGGCGCCAGTTACCAGAGGATCACACACACAGCAAACCCGCGGGAGGGATCGTAGACCACCAGGATCTGTTAGAAGATTGGTTAGATTCTCTCCAAATAATCAATCAGTTCAATAAACCGCTAGGGCTCCAGGGCACACCCCCTCTGGGGTGCCTGGGCACGTCTGATTCCCACTCCCGGCGACGGCCCAAGTCGAGGTTCGTACCTTCGAGGCCATTGAGTTAGTCGCCCAAAAACTTAAACCACCAAGTTATGCCGAACGCACTGTGCATTCGCTAACTAGTCCGGTCAAGCTATAGAGACCGTAAGGCCAACAACATAAGTCAATATTATAAAAAAAAAGGAGAACACTACACGACATGCTCTCAAGACATCTGCTTATAGTACACAAATGATCACAGATAAGATCAGAACACAGTAAAAATAAGGTTTTTTAGTTGAAAGGTGACTTGATCAAGTTTTTTGCGTGATAGAATCCGGAACGATGATATTCGCCAAAGAACCACTGTCACCGACATAGCTGTTAAAATTTGCCAGTTGAAGTGGCAATGGGCAGGCCACATAGCTCAAAGATATGATAACCATTAGGGAAGAAAGGTTCTTGAGTGGAGACTACAAACCAGAAGACACAGCATACGGTAGGCCATCACTAAATGGATCAATTAGAAGGAATTAACTATGCCAAAAAGGCTTATGGTTCAGCAGATATACGTGAAATTTGTTCTACATATATAGGTACGAGATATGATTCCTTTTATTTTGTCTTCACTGATGGGTCTAGGATTGGGTCCACTTCTGGAGCTGCATTCTATGATCCCCAAATTGGCTTACGGGCAAAATTTAAAATTCATGGAAATATTTCTACTATGCACAGTGAGCTAATTGCAATTTCAGAGTCGTTATCATATCTATTAGACATAAACGCTAGCCAGTTTGTAGTATTGACGGATTCAAAGAGTGCACTCCAGCATTTGGCTCGGCTAACCTTGAATCTACAAGGATATCCGATAGCCTATTCTATATTGAATAGTGTATATAAGCTTAGAGCCGCAGATAAAGTGGTCATTATCCAGTGGGTGCCCTCTCATGTCGGTATCATGGGTAACGAGGAAGCGGATCGAGCCGCAAAAGAGGCAGTTACCGACGGAATTCCATATACTTGCCTCCCGCTCCATAGCGAGTTTCTTAGAAATGTTAAAGAGCTGTGTGGTCAAAACTGGCAGGAATACTTTAATGAGCGGTCTCGAACTATAGGCATATGGTACAGAACAGTGCAGAGTGAACTTCCTCGCTACCCATGGTTCGATACAATGGACATGAAGAGACAAGATGTGGTAGCCCTGCTCAGGCTCCGTACCGGGCACATTCCGGGCAACAAATTCAAGTACCTAATGAAAAAATGTGAATCTCCACTCTGCTGTTTCTGCGGGTCGGTGGAGGATGTACATCATGTGTCGGAATGTGCGCGGTACGAAGTCCAGCGGCGAGCATTGTCGCCCTATGGCAATAATGTAGGTTATTGCAACAGTATCTTGGCATCACCTGGTTCCAGAGAAGCCAAGATGTTGATGCAAATGTACCATTTATTTATAGATTATAAGTGTCCGTGTGGAAGTTGTTACTTAAGTGTTTGTGTGATTATGTGTACTTTAGCTTTACGGGGTGGCATAGTCATTTCATGACAAAACCCCATTTTAAAAATAAAGATTAAAAAAAAAACAAAAAAAATGGACCATTGACATTTTGAGTCGTACGCATCCAGTGGATGCAATGTGGCGTTTTAAGGGGGAGAACCATGTTCACCAGTGCACATCTTCTTGCTGATGATGATAATGAACTAACGAGATGCTAAGTTGATGCAACCGCAGGTGACATTCTTTTGTCCAATGATCATCAAATAATTTGTCATCGTCATCATCGTTTCAGCCATAGGACGTCCACTGTTGGATTTAGTCCTCCCACATTGATCTCTAAAAAGGCCAGTTGAAAGCGGCCTGCATCCAGTGTTTCCCTGCAGTTTCTTTTAGGTCGTCTGTCCATATTGTGGGTGGAGGAATAATTTATAATTTTTAATTATTCCAGTTAATCAGACAGCAGGCTGAGAGAATCAATGAAATGACGAGCGTTATGTACAAAGCAGTCACGTTGGACGAGAATGGAGAGGCGCGGAAGGAGGAAGAACTTTACCAAAGGCTCATTACTGAGAACAAGGTTATTATATTCGATTTGCTAAAAGTACCTGAACCAATGACAATCAAGTGGTTATATTATCATTGACGTGAACCTTTGTTAATTCTGTGCTAAAAGTCTTACCTAAATACGGGGCCTTCACTAGTTTAACTGGTATTTGGGGTAAAAACCCAGCTTGGGGCGCTCCCATTTTAGAAATGGTGTAATTTTGCTAGTCATTGCTGGCGGCGGCGACTTTTATGCCTAAATACCTACTACCTTCGATTAGTAAGTGTATAATTATTGATAGAAGCCACTAACTAAATGAGATTATAACTTCATAATTAGCCTTTTAACAGTCCACCGCTGGACTTTTAGCCTACCCCCGAAAGGGTGATTGGGCCATATCCACCACGCTGGCCCAGTGCGGATTGGTGGATTCACATATCCGTACATATGCAGGTTTCAACACGATGTTTTCATTCACTGAAAAGTCAGTGGTATGAAAATCTGTACATAAACTCCAAAGAGCTCATTGGTATGGGTCCGGTGCTTGAACCCGCGACGCTTTAAAGTCTAGCGGTCTCCCAAATAGGCTACCACGGCTTCTAACTTAAACATTGTTAATAGTTGATTGTTAAAAACAATGTAAAACATAAACATTGTAAATAGTTGATTGTTGTAGCCTAGACAATATTTTTATTGTAATGTAAACATGAAAACAATGTAAATACCACAAAACAAGAATAACATAAATGTTATTCTTGTTTTGTGGTATTTTAATAAGGAGTCATTGTATTGTATTGTTGAATTAGTTACAAATTCTAAATTCTGTGTAGTGCCAAAAACTAATTCTATTTGTAAACATTTCCAGGGTTTGAGGGAGATGCTGGACCTGTCTCGGAGGTACGGGTCGGAGCGCGCGGTCGCGCCGCCGACTGAAGACAAGGATGTGCAGACAGACGGGCCGCCGCTGTCGGGCGCGTGACGGCCCGCGGCGCAGCCCCGTCTCCGCCCGTGAGCGCTCTGCACTAACTAGGAACCTAGCCCCTCTCGGTACGGATCATCTCCGTGGATTGCACTGTTTGTCTCTGTCTGTTCTTTTATGTAGCAGTGGTATTTGATTTACATTCTGATGCTAAAAATAACTATTCATGCATTGGTCAACAAAGTACCTTTTTTTTGTTCTTTTGGTTTGATACCCTTATTTTTAAACTTTAGAGCAACTAAGTCAGTTATACTCATCGAGATACAAATAGATTCATAATCTCTAAGAAAACCGTCAAAAATCGTCCAAGCATCGTTGTACAAACTTAGACATCAATTACATAGTTCGCAATGCCACTTTTACTCCAATGCAGACGTTATGTCGATTGCATAGTGTTCAACGTCGCTTGTGCGCCATATCATCGTAGCACTGTCTTCGCGCGGCGTTGTAGTCGGATCGCGGTTGCCTTACAACTAACCAAAAAGTCGGCGCAATGCATAACGTGCGCCGAGTTTTGGTGTAATTTTTTTTGTACGTTTGTGACTCCATAAGTCACACCCACTCCACATGCACTACACAAAACGTTGCAGACGAAGCATAGTAACTCATTACAACTTCTACTTGCACTACTTACTTACTTGTACTATGCCTCGCCTGCAAGCGCCTTTAGCTTATATAATTATCTACTGTGTCAGATGTTTATATGGTTACCGTACGGGCGAATCGATGATCATGGTACCCTACATTCCTTCAAGGTTACATATACTAAAAGTATCATCGTCATCATCATTTCAGTCAGGACATCCTCTGCTGGACATAGGATAGGCCTCCCCTATCGATCTCCAAAAGGGCCGGTACGAAGCGGCCTGCATCCAGCGTTTCCCTGCGGTCTCTTTTAGGTCGTTTGTCCATCTTGAGGGTGGACGTCCTACGCTGCGCTTATCGGTTCGTGGTCTCCATTCGAGAATCTATCGGCCATCTGTTCTATGTGATATGTGCCCTGCCCACTTCAACTAAAGAACTAAAAGTATACCTGCCATAAAATGTATTATCACCACTATTATGTAAGATAACAGATTACAGACAAATAATGTACGAACTTGTGCCTTGTGCAATTCACTTGTCTTAGTATTAAACGTGTTTTCATAAGATCCCTTGTCCCTTTGTTGTGTGTATCAACAAGAGCCGTGACGAGAGGGCGCGGCGTTCTGTAAAGTCACCGGTCCAGTATACACCTTTTACTTTATTGTTACTTTCTGGTTTTGGATCTTAGGTCTTTTGACGAAATGTACCTTTCATACTTTACATTTTGCTAGCCAAAGTGCGAGATACAAAACAAAATACAGCGAATGTCTACAATTTAAATGTGACGGCCGGTTTCTCCAACGCTGATTATCGATTTACTAATCGTTTATCAAAATGTTTTTTTTTAGTATTTTGTAAATCTGATTTGATAAACGATTACTAAGTTTTTGGGATTGTAAGCAATCAAGAAACTGGATGTGAATATTTCATTTATTTTGGTTGTATTTGATGTTAAATCTATAGAAGTGAATCTACTTGGGCATTTCTTATTAGAGTTCTTAACTTTGATGTAATGGTGAATGTGTCGTGTTCAAGGGTCAAACTACAATGCTATTTTGTGAAGCCAAATCCTTCACATGTGGTGGCAAAAACTGTGATCTTTAGTATTTTGCTGTTAAGTTTTAGATTGTGAATGACTAATCTGCAATCAAAAGACTCATTAACATCTTTATAAACTTCGATTTAACCTTAGTTCAGACATAATTGTGACTGTTTTGTCCTCTCATTGCTTGGTTTTTTGTCAAAATGATTGTTTAATTAGGATGAGGTGACAGAACCTCTATATTCATTAATTTTAATAATTGTAATGTGTAATTAATTTAGGTTTGCACTTCCAAATCAATGATTTGTTTATAATACTCGACCCTTACCACATCTATACCATGTAAAACTTAGTAAAAGTTCTTGTTAGCACGATCATAGATTGCTCGAATATTGCTTAGCATAACATTTTATTTTGTAAGTACGGTACTGGCGTGACAGGCTGCAGCATTTCAAATAATCAAAGCAATCTCATGTCAATAACATATCTAGTACATCACTTTTCATATAAAAAACAAGTTGATTAGCAGAAACTGGTGCCATACCATCACTTGTCATTGTGTAGTCAGGCTAGGCTAGTCAGGAATCGGCGTGGAGTCATACTGAATAATGTGTTATGAAACGACTTTCTGCTTGTCTCGTGTGTCAAGGGAACGTAAAGGCATCGAGCAGACAAATGAAATTAAAATCTTTTTCAAAATTCAACACTGCTGTACGTTGGTATGCCAAAACACCAGAGATACACGAATATCTTGACATACAATAAAGGAGAAATACAATATTTCAGCTAGCCTTAGAGCTTACACAGCCCACCAAAAGACTAAAGAGAGTATGCATAGCAGACCCTGGTTACTGTACCTCGACCTATAAAATTACCACCATACATATATACACTACACTTCTGCTCATGGCCCAGCTGATCGTAGAAAGAAGGAAATAATTAAAAAATAAAATGGCACCAGTAGTTTTGGCGCCAACATGAAGTTACGTCGCGACATTCTTTTATTTTATTAAAAATTTTGTTATTTTGAGTTTTAATGTGTGAAATGTAATGACTGGATTAATAACTATTAGGTGTTCGCCATGATCCATCCATGATCCCTCAAGAGTATTGGTAAATACTATAATGCCTCATATGTGACTTGTTATTTCCATAGTAATAGTGTCCACCACTTTACTAGGGCATGACTTGGATTTGACCCAGACTTACTTTGCTCGACTCTGACTGTAACTTGTTTGACAATATTTATAAATACTTGATACAAAAAGTGCGACACCAAAATTTTGTCGAGGAAGCAATTAGAAAACATTACACAAAAATTTGCACTAGCTTTTGTTAATCTACCTTTATCTTTATTTTTCTTAACTATGTTTTGTTTTTTAGTTTCATTATTGTGAGATTTTTTGTATGAAAATGATGGACGCAGAGTGTTTATAAAAATAAGCTAGATCACAAAAATACTAGTCAGTTCGCCAGAAGTCACTGTACTGTATTTACATTTAGCATATTTTTGTTTCACATTGTTGAAATATAGTTAAAGAAATCACTATACTTAGGTATACATGATATTTAGATAAATACGCGTCATCTGTTATGAATGTTGTTCGTGCGGAGTGACTAGTGGTATATTGATTAAAAAAAACTTAAATATGCAATATTTTTTCATGCGATTTAGCTGGATCAGCTTTGGATGTTAGATAGTAGAATGATTAAATCGTAGAGTCACTGTAGTGAAAATGGTATGTAAATCTTAAACTATGCCCGGGGCATATAAATATTCAAGCAATACAAACAATACAAAGTTTAATGAGTATGTTGGGAGATACGTTTTGAAGGCGCATAATGAAGTTATATAAGCATAGCTTTTCCTGCACTGCCTTGCGAAATAGCAAAGCATGTCGCTAAGCGTAGATGTGTCCATACAAAATGTATGCAAGCAATGTTGCTGTGCTAGGAAACTATCGCAGGGCAGGCAGTTCGCGCAATAGATAACCATAAAATTAGATGAAATAATATTAGGCTGATTTCATAGCCATGCCGATACATATATTATGTAACCGTCCGTACGCAATTTTGCCAGGTTTCGCGCTATTAGTTGTTATTTGGGTAGCCCCAAATAACAACTAATTAAACTATAATTTTATTTATAGTTATCCCTACCGGTACCCTAAGTAGAATTTTATTTTCGCCTATTGCACTAATTAGCCCTACTAGTTGTCCCTACCGGTGAGCTAAGTGTAAATATTATTTTACTTATACATAATTATATTATTATCTAAAATAAAATTCTACTAGAATTCAACTATTCTATTAGAATTTTATTTTATACATATCCATACCCATAAACATTTTTACTTGGTACACATAGTCCTACCAAGTAGCTGTTATAGATTTAGTTGTTTTATAAGAGGGCTATACCCAGTGGTCAGGTCACATTAATCTGGCCGCTAGTTTTCGCGATCATCTGATCTAACAATGGGAACGTTTGTTCCGACCGAGTAAAAATGTTTGGGGGTATGGATATGTATAAGATAAAATTCTAGTAGAATAGTAGAATTCAAGTAGAATTTTATTTTAGATATATGTATAAGTAAAATAATATTTATACTTATACGGGTGTTCCCATTGTTAGATCAGATGATTGCGAAGACCAGCAGCCAGATCAATGTGACCTGACCACTGGGTATAGCCCTCTTATAAACCAAAACTAAATCTATAACAGCTACTTGGTAGGACTATGTGTACCGAGTAAAAATGTTAAGGGGTATGGATTGCGAAAACCAAATTCCTGAAAACCGAATGGACCATACTCATATTAACAGTAAGAAAATAATAGTATGTACTCTACTTGAGTACATACTATTATTTTCTCATAGCTTTGAAATCAGCCTTACAGTTAAAGGTTATTTCGGTTAGGTATAAAATTGTTGTTTTTTCATAGAAAATTAAATTATAAATAATGAATTGTGTGATTTCATTCATTTTTGAAATAATGGATCTTTTCATGGCTCAATACCCATGTAAGTGCATGACAAATGATCTCGTAAATCTCCATACAAAGTGTGATTACGTGCAAGGATAATTTGTCAGGTCAAGTGTCACATTGTCGTTAGGTGGGTTTTTGGCCAAATATATCATCACCTAATCTGTTTTTGTCACCAATTTTTAAATGTAATGTGGTGTGATATTTATCTGCCGATGAATTACCTTATTGTGTACCTTCAGAATTGTCTACAATATTAATGTAATTAATTATGAACTAGTATTAAATAATATAACTTAAGGATCCCATTCCCTTGAAATTGTAATGCTTGATTTTAGAGAAATCAATATGGTTATGTAAAACAATACCTCAGGAAAATCATCTTTATTTTGTATTGAATTAAAACTAAGCGTCATTTAGTAAACATAATTTCAGTAATCTATGCCAAAGCCCTGATTGACTTAGTATTAAACTATCCAATTCTAGTTGAATTTATTGTGCAGTATTTCTTGTGCTTTGCAATATATGTTTGAGGATGCAAACGGTGAGGCATGTTTAGCATAGACGGAATGTGCACGCATATTGTAACAACTCCATTTCATTGAAACATCTCAACAAGCTTTTTTAATTGAAAACCACTCACTACAATTACAGATCTATATCCATGTAGACTTTAAAAGCGATTCGAACTGTATGGAAACCAAGCATGTCAAAAAATTTCAAAGGTATTAGTAAAAACTTGGTAGCTGTGTGTGTAGTACGTGTAAAAAGAATTCTGTATTTGTGGTATTTTTGCTACTCAGTGTTGCACAATTAACCATTTTTTCCACGACGTCGACGAGTCAGTTTCCAACTGACTCGTGTTGTTGCGGCACCAATTCAGCTGGACTCGACTCGTAGTTGTATCGGACAAATGACATGCAAGGTAGGTCGACTAATGGTGTCTACTTAGATTTAGGTCTGTGGGCCCAATGCTGAGAGTACAGCAGGCCTAGCACATGCCCCACGATAAAATTTTAATATCCGTGCATAAATACGACGAAGCTAAAATATAGATAATAGATTATGTTGGTCTTTTTCTTGCGGGATAAAAACGGTGGGAAGACAATTTATCCACAACTCGTGCTAGGATTGCTGGAGATGTCATGGCATAGGCGGTCGTGGAAAAGTCAACTCTTCCCTTACTGTAGGTTCAAAATTTCTAAATTAGTACATTCACCAAAATTTTGAACAGTGAAATAGAAAATATACCTTATTAGGTACAACTTTGAAATTAGTGTAAACCAAAAACAGTTGAATTTTCCACAACCTTGTACACCGAGATGCTACCTCTCCAGTCAACATTGGGCCTAACTGGTCCACACTGTTTAGTTGATTCCCTCACTCGTTTTCAGTTTTGGAATATAATTTTAGTTATTAGTTAGTTAACCAGTGTAATGTAAGGTTTTTGTTAAGATAAAAATTAGTTAGTGCTTTATCTCTTTTATTACCATGTAAAATTATATTGTACAAGGAAGCACCTGCACAAATAAACATTTGCAGTTGAAAATATGAAATGTTTTCATTGATTAGTTTATTAGATACAAAATGAGTAGTATTTACATGTTAATGGAAACAATCAGAGTGTTAAATCTAGTTTCTTTAGACCTTTGTTGACAATCAACAATGTTTTACAGTTTGTTAATCATAGATATTGTTAAAATCGTACCTATTGTAGTTTTTGTCCAAATATGATTAGTAATGTTATATAGAAATGTACCTATAATCTTCATCATGCTCACAATAGGGCTAAAGTATTTTCCAACATTTACCAGAATGTACCTAATTATTTTATGAGAAAACATTAAATTGGCTTCTTAAGTAATTGATGGTATGTATTTTCTTATACTGTAACAACTTATAAAACCTAAACAAAATATTTATGATCCATTTTTGAGAATACTTGCATTTGTTATAATAAAAATTAAGTGATGAGACACTAGCCGAATGAATGATGGTAAATAGAAAGGTTTACACTATTGTGAATGTAGAACCAAGCAAAAATAGAATAACTCTCAGCTTAGAAAATTATTGTAGAACAAAGAATTATTATTATTGTATGTTTATAATGTAATGAATCCTTATTACAAACTATCCTAAAAATATTACGCAACTTTTAATCTAATCCAAACGGTTTCCAACAATAATTACATTCATAAGTACACATTTGTTTTTGACACTAATGGATGCACTAAGTACGTCCATGAATTAAACACACAGTTTAATAAAAGAGTATATTTGTGAATGTAACGGTAACACAAGATGAGTGTCAGTGTCTATACAACAATGAATATCACTCAAAGACCACTCGCCTCATATCATACCCTGGTTTGCGTGTAGTCAGTGGGGAACTTGAAGGAATGCTGTCCGATCGCTTGGATGTTGGGCAGCAGGCCGGCGTTGGGTATGATGTTCCACGACAGAGTCAGTGTTACGTTGTTGTGGGCTCTGACAAACACAAGTCATATTAATTTCAACAAGCAATTGTTATCAATAAACACAGGCCAAGTGTGAGTTGTTCACATTCACCGAGGGTTCAGCACCCAAAAAATTAGTTTCATTGCAGGATCTTTAACAGGTGCTCGACTCGCACTAGTATGATGTTTATTTTTTTTGTTTTACTTTAGTTTGTGTAATCAAGCAGTTTGACTTGTATATAATACAGTTTTTACACGAGCCAATACAAAAATATGTTGTATGGAGAGCCCACCTATGTTTACTTTTTTCTTAGTCGTAACTGACTATAACCATCAAAAGATACAGTTTAGGTTTAGTAATAGGGCACGTTGACAGCCTTTCGGCACAGAACCCTAAAAACTAAGGTTCAATTTAGTGGACAAAGCTAGGTGAAGAGCAAGTATTGTAAGTTAAAGCTTCCATCGTTAGGTCGGAACTATAACAACAAATTATATCTCAGATAGCTAGTAGTAGTAGTGGACACAACTGTGTAAGGATTAATTATGCTTCAAATGTTTCAAGTTTTATAGACAAGCCAATAACTCATCTGTAACTTCTGAACACTTAAGTCATTGGAAGTATGTTGTACAAATGGTAGATAACAACACAATTGCTAGTTAAAAAGACATTATACTCACTTGAGACCATTGCCATCATCCCAGAAGTAGTACTTTGTGTTCATGTTCTTAAAATCTAAGAGAGCATTTTCACCACGGAGGATTATCTTGTCCCATAGCACAACTTGGTTCAACTCATTGTTCGGCGTTATGTATTCCGCTGTAAGGTACAGAAACAGTTGCTTCACATTCCAGTTGAATAAGTGAGAGAGGTCAGTCTTCAGATCAAATGTTAAAAAACCGAGATCATTCCTCTCTCTAGAAGCTCCGTAGTCTGGCACATTTTTACTGAAACAAATATAAGGTACATTGTTAATATGGTGATTATAAGACAAAATGCAAGTTCGTTCAGCAATTACTTACACCACCACTTTCACTGTGTTCATCTGTGCGGCAGTTCTGTAATCGACGGTCAAAGTTGTTAGAAAACACAAAAATGTGAGACATGCTAGGACACTTAACGTATAAGTTAGTATTGCGTTTCCTCTTGTTAACATGGAATACATTTTAAATGACTATTGATTTGATTTTATTAAGAATTACTGTTGCGGTGGCATGAGAAATTCGAAAAAGCAATTTTTGACGTTTTGTTGACGTTGCTCCGCGGTCGTTCGTCAAATGACAGCTAAGGACACGTCATTTGAACTGTCAAAATTGTCTATGTTTTTCCATAGATTATAAAAAACTAAGTATTTGGTTCGGTTCGGGAGCTCACCTCAAATTCAAAGATCTTTCATAGCGCCTGGTTAATGCAACGTGTGACCAAAATGCTGGCGTGTTTCTGGCTCAACGCATAAGCATTGCCATTCAGCGTGGTAATGCCGCCAACAGCTTCCTTTAAAGTCTCTACCACTTTACAAGGGCATAACTTTGACTTGACCGTGACTTACTTTGCTTGACTCTAACTGTGACAGTCAGTCACAGTCAGTGTTTAAAGTCTGGCTAATGAAAGTTGAGACTGAAAACGCCAGCCAAATTAAAAAAAATCCGCATTGCAACCCCGAAATTAATATGAAATGCTAACTTTACTGTGTTCTGACTGTGTAACAATAAAAATTAATAACTTACAAGTATCAAGTGAGATTATTTCAGGCATTTCATAAAAAAAATTGGGGTTTCAATGCGGATATTTTTAAATTTGCCGCGCTTTTTCAGTCTCTACTTTCATTAGCCAGACTCTAACTACATTTAATCAAACTTGATAGTAATTTAATTAATACTTGACACTGGATATGCATAGGAGTGCGACGCCAATATCCTCACACATGAAAGAATAAAAAAATCTCGGTCGTACACCGCGTTCGAATGTGACCGAAACGTAGTGCCGACAAAAAGTACTCCTTGGTGCCCATTTCCGATAGTTTGCTGTGGGGTCTCGGAATGCTAAACATAACGTTCGAGTATAATATTCACCTGTAAGCCTTTCGTCGCTATCGAAGGGCAGACCAAACGATCTATTAATAACTACGTAGAGGTAAGTCTGTAGTAGTATATAGTATTAAATCGTTGGGCGGATCGTAGGATAAAAATAAGAAGTTAGATTAGACGTAACGACTGTAGAGCGTAGGTTCCTGAAAAGACCTGTGGATTGTGTGGATTGGGTAGAGTTTTTTCAAGTAACTTGTCCTGAAAACGCACCGCATCATAATAATAAATATTATTATTTTATATGATAATTATGACATTTTGCACAGTTCTTCAAGAAGTTCTATTAGGTACCAAAATTTCTGCGGGGTTACTAACTTTTTAGGACGCGAACTAAGTAGGCCTACCTATAATGGATTAACTTCCTTCGGAGCTACAACTTTATGGGTCATGGCGATCTTCTTCCATTACATTCTCTGATTCTCTGATCTAACCTTCTAAGATGATTTCTTGGTTAAACTTCTTAGATCTTCCTCAACACAAGTTAACACACCTCTCCCATCACTTACTGGGCCTTCATCTGGGTTACCTAGCCCAGATGAAGGGTAGATATTACTGTGATATTACACAGGGTGTAAGGGGAACACTCTCGAAGCCAAAAGAAGGTTATTGTACTTATTATTATGAAGCACTTTTAGTATGGGACCAACCCTGAAATCGCGAAAAAAAATCAGCTGTTCCATACATTTTGTCGAGTGTCCATGACCGTTTTCTATAGCACAGATGATATATTTCGCGATTTCAGGGCTGGTCCATAGTAAAAGTTGTTCATAATGATGAGTACAATTACCTTCCTTTGGCTTCGAGAGTGTTCCCCTTACACCCCGTATAGGTAGATATCTCGAACCAGTCTACATCAAAGAAAATATAGAGAAAAAAGGGTAAATACTTTATTTCCACCAAAGATTAGTCAACTCCTTGTTGAGCATTATCATCACACTCAGCGCAACTGCCATGAACGATGCCGCTATAGACACCGCGTTGTTACACGGCAGACCACCGGGGATGGAGCGGCAGAAACAGACTCTTGTAGAGAAACTGCCGTTCGTTTGCGTGTAACATCCGCTGGTGATGGCTTCACCTTGCGTGTTTACGGCACGGGAGCACATGTATGTGGAGTTTTCGACTGCGAACAAAACCAACATGAAATTGGTAGGTACCAATTCAGGTAGATAAATCAGTTACTACGTAATTATTTTGTGTTTTAAATGCAAAAAATTAATACTGATGGGAGAGGATCGTCCAGTAAAAGGGTCGTCCCAGGTAGATGTAGGTAAAGATGAAGTGAGAAAATATCTGAAGATACTGGACGTTCTTGATTTGCGTTGAATTTGCGCAAGATAGGGAAGATTGCCGTCTTTTAGTATCGGAGGATTCGGAGGTCATTCCACATTTTGGGTCGTTGAAGTAGTAGGTACCTATCTACTAATATTTTGTAATCAATGTTTCTAACCTACCTCATAAGTTGTTAAGGTGTGGTAATTAATTAGTGGTAGGTAGTGGCGACGCCATTATTTTCTACAATTTCCTGCTGTAAGCTAGGTTGTTGCTAGGTATGTATGTACCTAATACATACCTAGCAACCTTAAAATTTTTTAGGGTTCCGTACCCAAAGGGTAAAAACGGGACCCTATTACTAAGCCTACATTGTCAGTCTGTCAGTATGTCTGTCTGTCCAACCTTTAAACGGCTGTATCTTTCGGACCGTAATAGATTGCCAGTTGAAATTTTCACAGAATAGTATGTAATGTTCAAGGACGTTATATATACCCTAAAGGTTGGTAATGTTATACTAACAAATAACTACAATGTCCCCAATAAAAAGAAGAATAAAAAAAAAAAACTATAATAATAAAATAAAAAGTAGGTAAGTCCTTATTCTGTGCTCACGCACGCGCTGCGGGTAAGTAGGTGCGAACGGATAGCCCGCGATTGCGCTCACAACCCGAACCACTGGACATACACAGCCGTCCGCCTGATGCTAAATGCTGATGCTCCGCATAACATAAATTTAAAAATATTTTACCTCTGCCATCAAACGAATAGGTGTAAGTGGCGCATACATCATTGTCAGGTAAGATGCACGTAGCTTCATTGGGGTAGTTTCGCCAAATATAGTCTACATCTGGCCACGATCCGTCAACTGAAAGTAGGGAATTAATTTTAGTAAAAATATCGATTTCATTAAACTTTTAATACTTGAAACTGGCAAATGCACAAAAAGTGCGACGCCAAATTCTTCACAGATAAAAGTTTTTTGGCGCCAACGTGAGAAATACTTGTCACCTCATTGTATTATTTCTAAACTGGCAAATGCACAAGAAGTGCAACGCCAAATTCCTCACAGAGAAAAGGGTTTTTTTTGGCGCCAACGTGGAAAAGAACATGTCGGCTCGTTGGATTATTTTCCTAAACTAGTGTACTTTCGAGTGTTAATGTGTTCTAGGTGGTGAATTATTATTCATTAAGTGCTCGTAAACGTGCTCGAGTGTGGGCAAGTGATATAGCGAGGTGAAACGTGTCTTTTCGTGTTGTTTCCAAAACTCCATAGGAGCCTCTTGTAAAGTTCCCACCACTTTACAGAGGCATGAGTTTGACTTGACCGTGACTTACTTAGCTTGACTCTGACTGTGACTATGACTTGTTTGACGTTATTAAGACTATACAAAACAGAAGAATAGGCGGTATGGCCTTAAAGGCCTGCCCGATGGGCGAATTATAATTAAAAAAAAACACAGAAAAGTTTTTTTGGCGCCAACGCTAAAAATACAGGTCACCACATTGTATTATTTTTGAACCTTGTGTAGTGTCTTTAGTGTGTATCTTTTCGAAATGTGAATACAAGGAGGTGAAACGTGTATTTTCGTGTTGTTCTAGGGGCCTGACGTCTAGCTGTTTTAAGCAATTCAGTTTAGGTGATGAAAAAAGTTGCGCGACCGCATATATCGTATATCTGCGCGCGTTAAGGTTCACGTTTGCGTGATTTTCCAAACTCCGCTGTTTTATTGTTAGTTTGAGACCACGTAAGGAGTTAGGCGTACCTAAGGCCCCTGAACTTCATAGAAGCCTCTAATAAAGTCTTCATCAGTTTACTGGGGCTTGCATGACATACCTACCTAGAGGTACTATATTTCCTTACATTTTAATTGATTATGCAACGTAAATTTTTACAGGCTCAGAAGTCTGTCTGTCTGTCAGAAGTCAGCTATGTTACTTACTTTGTGGGCTTCGATCAAAATAAAATGAATGGATTATGGACGGGCCATAATCATTGAACTTGCTCAGCAAAAAAAATACAGTCGAATTGATAACCTCCTTCTGAAGTCGGTTAAAAAGAGTCAAAACCGTCGGACTTAATTGTACTTCAACGCCTAATTATAACCATGTACAGTACATTTGTTACAAAAAATAGATAACGGGTTTTTGTTGTGTTTTTACACATAAGGGAAAGCTCACAAAGGCATAATTTTGTCAGATGTTTCGTTATCATGTTACAATAGTCTTGTGTCGCACTTTCTACGGCTAGAGACCGACAGAAAGACTGAAACGAAGTGAGCACCGGTGCTCATTTTGTTATCTTCAAAAATGTGCTCCTTCTGCGTCCGTCCAATAATTTTATTTTGGTCAAAGTTTGTGGCACGTCCTTTTTATAGACCGTCCTTGGCCCTGATTCTGTAACTACAAACGCGCAGGGTTAAACTTACATGAGGCCACAAGCGGATGGAAGCAAGGCACTCGGCTGGCAAGCCGCGTGGCGTCTTGGCAGGTCGCGTTCATGTAATCGCTGATGTTGGTGAATCGGGGACCCAGCCATGTGAACTGGAAGCACCGACGTTGCGCTGTTGACTGGCTAGCTTCCACGAATGCATCTTTGAAGTAGGTGAAAGAACAACGCGAATCAGAGATGTATGTATACATAGGTATAATAGAGCAAGGTGCATCGACCAACTTATCTAAAAAGTTGAATAATAATAATAATAAAATAACCCATGGGGTTATTAATTGAGATCCCTGATCCTTGCCTTAACCGGCCGTCTGGGGGTGGAAACCGCAAGAGTTAGCTTTGCTTAAGTACTTAGGTAACGCCGCTAGTAGCTCTTAGTGAAAGTGCAGCACACCTCTCGACACTCTAAGCCCGCACGCCAATGCCCCGGCCCTCCGGTGCCAATATGGGACCCATTTGTGGGTGGCAAGTCATCACCTGCCTAAATAATGAGATGAGATAGGATATATATAGCAGGTCCCGTTTCTCATCCTATAGATCTGTTATCCCATCCACAAGTTGTTCACCTCAATAGCCCAGGTTTTTAAAATCCTAACTGTACAATGGTTTTATATTCCATTTTATACATAATTGTAAATTTTGTACTCAACAGGGCCTCTTGGTGTTGGCTTCGGCCTCACCAATACCTATCAAAGGTCCGGGCTAGAACTGTGAATACCTATGTGAAAATAAAGTGTGATAATAATAATAATATATCTATCAATTTATTATACACCGAAAAAAAATATATATACAAAACTGGCAGTATAATAGGTGACCTTATCGCCTCAAGCGATTTCTTCCAGGCAACCTTTGGATGAACATAACCGAAAGAGGACTGAGGAGTAAGGGAGTAATTTTAACCATCGTAATTTTACCATTGAATGAAACAGAACTGATGGCCTCATAATAATATGGGAATCTATCACTAGCAGCGCCCCTCGGTTTCACCCGCTATCCTAACCATAAAGAACCATGTTTTCTTCGGAATAAAGAGTAACTTATAGGTAAGAAAAGTAAGGATGGCGAAAAGTAAGAAGGAAGATTTCCTTATCTACTAATAATATTATAAATGAGATACTGTATTTGTTTATAATCATGTGTCTGACAAAAAAACTTGTATTACTAAAGCGCTTAATTCAGGCCGCGCTAGCGTCGACTACGACGCATTAAATGCACATTTTTGTTTTATTTTCTTTACCCATTCCCATCCCACCGATACTAAAACTTCATGGGGAGCGAGCCAATGTCAAGATTTTGCCTCTGCTCGGAAAAAGCGTAAATCCTTGGCTAATTTCTAGCAATGCTAAGATCATTATTATCATTTGTTTTCAAACACCAAATAGGTACTTCGTATACCTAAGAATCAATAACATATTCTACTTACATGGAAGCAACACGCTGACGGTTAGACATATTATAAGTCTGTACATAATTATGTAGATATCCTAATAATATATAATTTCACGAAAATCTCATTTTCATCACAAACAAACAGCACTTGTACTTCCGCTAATAGTCCAATTATTTGTTCAATCAGTGGTATTGTTTGACGTCGACTGAATTTCTTATCAATAATCACGTATCATTTTGGATTCATTACTGGCGAGCGGCTTGATTGTGCAGATTTGCTAGATAAGATAAATCGATGTCGTAGCTTCAATGGTATGTGAAGAACTACAAAGCCCCTACGTCTTCTACCTACCAATCATTATAGATCCCGGTTTTGGCCGACTACGACTCTGCTTTCCATTTTCGAAGAATACAAGATTGTTTATCGACTTTTAGTATACCTATGTCCCAGAATATGGCACAGGCGCTATCTCAATCGCGCATTTGTTTTTCTCTTCTCTATTTCTTCTCTACATAGTATAAATTAAAGTCGCTTTCCGCGTCTGTCTGCTGTCTGTATGGCCGCTAACTCCTACACCACGCAACGGATTTTGATGCGGTTTTCACCATCAGTTAGATACATTTTCGCGGAAGGTTTATATATATAACTAGCGACAGCGAGCAAAATGTTGTTTGTATATTTTTTACTACCACTAAAAATAGGATAAACTGTACTATTTATTCAGGTCATTATAAAACAAAAGCAAAAAAAAACTAAATATTTTGAAATATTAACTTCGCTAAATGACCGAAGCAAATTTTCCAAAATAGACACCTAATTTTATCTATTTTTTTAACATAACATGTACGAGTGAGATGAGTCAATGTCGATAACGCAACATCATCATCATCGCTTTGATCAGCCTCAAGGCAAAATCTAACCAGATTGCCAATGTACCAACTTACTTCAACGGTCTGCGTATAGTACGAACATGGCTCTTTATCAGCTCTACAAATATCAATACCGTACCTATTTCAGAACCCTTGCTCAAGCATGATATCCATGCTCAAGCTAAGTGGCACTACGTGCTTAGTTTTAGGTGACTGTGTTGGTACATAGTCGTTTCCCCTATACGAATGTAGAGTTAAATTTACAGGCCCAAATATTTAGTTTGTAGAGCATGTAAATCTCTTAGGCGCAGTTCAAACTGAAATGGCACCGTTTATTATGATAGTTTGATGATAGTAATAACCGTGAAATATAGGTGATTTATGTACCTGATGAGTAATAATTAAGATAATACCAAGCTTATCTAGGTAGCCATATAGAGTTTTAAACTTTAAGACCCAGTAGGACAGTGCCACCTTGACGTGTATTGATACTTGCAAAGATCTTTAAAACTATGGATTCAACATTACCAATAAAAATATATTTTTTTAAAATTTATTTATTAATTGTAGCATTGATTGCCAAATAAACGACTATTGACACAAACTAACCATATAGCTAAAGGGTTACGGTTCGTTTTTCAAATACTCTAACTACGAGTAATTTGTGTTTCCTGCTGTTTGCTGTTAGTAGTGCATTTTGTTGCCGTTTTTGAGCGTCGAAGTTGAATCTTTATTACCTATTAAATATCGATCGATATTCATCAGTTATGTATCGATTTTGTCAGTTCTACCTTTTGCAATATTTTGTCCTACATAAATTGTGCTTACTTACACACATGTACTCCAATCGATCGGCAGCAAATCCTCTCCCAATTCGTCGATAACCGGCGCTCTGCCGCGGAGCAATTTCATCCTTTTTCCGCGGAATAGAGGGTTCGCATTGATGGAGGCATATTGTCATTTGCATGATAGTGCGGCCTGGGACCGGGGGACTACCACCGTCGGAATCGTCAGTTTCAATCTTTGGAAGTAAAAATATTTTTTTAAAATAAATACACTAATAAACTACTTCCTATCCTGTTTCCTATTCTCCTTATCTATAGAATCAGAATCTCTTGCAAAAACTGTGTTCAACAGATGCACAGATGCCTTATTATAGATGTCTTATCGTGATTCGGATTGTGATCGTGATCGCGTGCCATCTCACTTACGCACGTGGTGCGAGTAAGTAGATGCGAACGGGACGGCATGCAATATCGATCACAATCAAACTTCTATAATAAAGCAGCTGCATACCCATTGCGTGCATACCTACTTTTGTAGGTACACCTGCAGGCCTAGCATGGGCTGTGGATAAATTGTCTTTCCGCCGTTTTTATCCACGCCTAGACGCGACAAAGCTAGAATATGGATACGTTTGTCTTTTTCTCGCGGGATAAAAACGGTGGAAGACAATTTGTCCACGGCCCGTGCTAGGCCTACTGCCGGGCTAGCACGCGCGCTGCGACAAATTTTCTTCGACTCTTTTTAATCGTGTCAAAACGAGACAAGCGTATACGAAACCGTAGGCGCCTTGTCACGTTATCGATCGACAAAGTGACGACAAAATATTTGTCGCGGCGCGCACGTGAGTGCGGCAGATATAGGCTATGAAATATATAATGCCTAATGGGCGTAAAGCCTTGCACTAATATGTATTCTGTAGTACTGTATAGCCAGGATTTTCAGGGTGGAGGGGTTTGCCCCCCTGAACGTACCTGGCAATGCCCCTGGATTGTAGGTACGTATAAATCCTACGATAAACAATAATCTCTGTTCATCGAAGTCTAACTCTAACGATTATCGTAATAACGTTAATCTGACTATTAATAGAACTACTAATTTTAGATACTTACGTTTGTTTGTTTTCCTATGATCTTCATCATATTTTAAGTCTGAAATCATCGACTGAGCTTAGTTCTCTCCTACCTAATGTACCTCTTAGTCTTCTTATGATAATAATATAAAATCATGACTTGAACCTAGAGTAGAATCCTAGAGCAACCTAAATATAAAGAGAAAAGCTGTCTGGCTCATGAAGTCTGTCGAGCACCGACCGCTCGACCGGTGGTAATACCGGCCCGGGAAGCCGGGACGGGCCGGGGGCGGGCGGGAAGCGGATCGCGGACGGTGCACGTCGAAATGAAATTATTCCCGCTCGCCATCGGCGCAAGATAAGCCGATTTCCTCTAACCTCGTTCAATCAGCGCGTCTGAAACCGTCTGCGTTCACGGAGATTCCTACGAGATGCTTATTTATGCTACTATTTTGTAGAAATTAAATACAGTGAGGTGCTGAATGTAGAATTACTTCTTGTTTTGAATCGGCAAACGTAGCTTAAGGCGCCTTGCGACTCGATACAAAATGCAGCTGGCCCTGACGGGAACGGAATACCGGAGAAAAGCGGCGTAGAGGATTCGACCAAAATAATACGAATGGACGGGCACAGTAGAAGCGCATTTTTGAAGATTACAAAATGAGCGCCGGCAGTTCGTTTCAGTCGGTCTCTAGCCGTATATAGGAAGTGCAACACGAGTCTATTGTTACGTGATAACGAAACATCTGACAAAATTATGCATTCGTATGCTTTCCCGAAGTGTAAATACACAAATAAAACCGGTATCTATTTTTTGTAACAAATGTACTATACATTTTTTTAATTAGGTGTTGACGCATACATATGTCCGACGGTTTTGACTCGTTTTTACTGTGCAAGTTCAATGGTTCAATTTATTTTATTTTGGTCGAAGCTGATTTGGAATGATAATTATGGTGAAAACACAGACTAGGTATAGCTACTACGTAGGGTGAGAATCTAATTGTACTTATTTCTACTCTAATTTAGGACTCAAAAACACACTTTCCAGACAAAAAAAATAATTCTTCGCTCACAATATTGTCCGTTCCCGACAATACCACCCTCCCATCGTCCATCCATTTTTGTGTTCTGTGGTTTGTTGAAGAAGTTTTTTTTAAAGATAATTTATTCGTATTCTTCTCAGCAAACCTTTTCATATGATGCCCATATCGCGCTTAAAAAATAACTGGATGTAAAAATTGTACCTAATCCAAACTAAACCTGTATTTTGCAAGATTTTAGAGCCCCGTTGGTCCAGTTGGTAGTGAACCTGCCTTCTGCGCTGCTTCACCGAGGACAAACATTCATGTGATGAACATTTGTGTTTTATATCTGGGTTTTAATATCTATTTAAGTATGTATTTAAAAATATATATGTATGTATGTATATCAGTCTCTGGCAGCCATATTACAAGCTTTGCTTAGTTTGGGGTCAGATGACCGTGTGTGCAAAAATATCCCGAATATTTATTTATTATTTAATACTGATCCACCTACATGGATTCTAGTTACAGGGTTAAAAATAAATCTGAGGCAAACCTGTAAATATACGAATGAGACTATGGCTTTGTGTCTCAAATTGTGAGTTTCCAGTCTGCCGGTCGGAATAGGGCTTTCTTTCCTATTTTCTGCACACACCTCGTCGCTATTCACCACTTCGCTAAGAAGAAAGAATAATATTTTGCCAGACTATATTCGTGCTTTAGCCACTACAGCGGTAGGTACCAATAATATATGTACCTACTTCTAGCAGCGCCTTGCGGTTTCGCCTACAGAAATCATATATATTTTTCCAGAAAAATATATATGATTTCTATTTATTTATCTGGCAAGCGTTTGACCACAAGTCAACTAATAGAAAGGTGACGATGTGGTTTAAGATTCATCACGCTTACCCATGAGGTGCCTATTCACTCTTGTCTTGAAGAGACCAAGGTTTTACTTTATAGGGAACACCGAGTGCATTCCATTCCTTTGCAAAAGGAATTTTGGAAACGCTGCGTGCTGGCTCTACCAACGTTCACGACGTATGGACGGAATGACTGCCTAGATTATCTATCTATGGAAATTGGTTGGTGGAATCAGCTTAAACAGTTCTCGTGCACATTCTCTAAAATGAAGGCGATAAAATATGAACATACAAGATACCCTCCGTCTGTGCGACGACATCTTCTCTTTAACCAGCCTGCCTTTTTGCCTGTATAATTATCTAGGATATAAATGTGAACAAACACACTGACAATCTTTTACATCAATAGTATTAGTCTGATAGCCCAGATGTCAAAATATATCAACAATAAAATTACTTTAATACGTTTGTAATATTATTATAAAAAATGCTCAATCGTTTTTTTGTTCTTAAGGCTCTCTTTTCCCACTTTTAGCAACTTTGGTCATTCTAGTTTTAGTATGTCTACTTCCATGGTCAGCTTAAAAATATATGGTGTCATATCAAAATTTAATGTTTTATCTAGGAAACCGAACACCGAGGACCGAAACACGATTAAGGACACTTTGCTCAATAGAATTATTTATTAAAGTGAGACTGATTTGCGCTTTTAAATTTTTTTACTCATTCGTAGATCTATTTACTAAAAATGATGTCTGCGATAGCTCAATATACAGATTTTATAATTATGGATGAAACCGTAGAGGTACTTTTTGTGTTAAAGCTGTACTTTTCGATAAATATAGGAAAAAATATCTTTAATTATTAAAATTATAAATCGGTAGCGAAACGCACGACTTTGCATAAGCGCCATGGTTTTGCTTCACTAAATGCGACCATATTACAATATATTAAGCTTTATGGCCATCTGTAGTAACGACCATTGCTTAAAAGTGGGAAAACCTCGCTTTAATAATTAGCAAATGTTAATTTTTTTAAGCGAGAGACCGGGGGGAATTGTAAAAGCAAAGGGCCTGATGATAATAATGTTTTTTTTTTAATGTTGAAAATTTGCCAATCTGGAATCTTTAGTAGGTAAGCGCGGCCTTCAGTACATAAAGGTTGCGTATTTGTAGCTTATTACAGACGTTTTCTCACAACAAAGCCGTCCCAGCAGGGCGGCTAAAATCAGCAGCAGTGCGGCGAGACAGGTGTCCAATCCATACAGCGTCCATAAGACAATAGCCGTCCGATGAGTCACCGAATCTGATACACTGAATAGACGTCTCTACATGAAACGGCTTGAATGGGTGTCTCATCAGATGCAAAGCTTTGTGCTCTTGGTTATTAGACAGACTATTTTACTATCTGATCTGCATGTTCTCTGGAGGGCGTTTTTAGGGTTCCGTACCCAAAGGGTAAAAACGCGACCCTAATAGGTACTAAGCCTACGATGTCTGTCTGTCTGTCTGTCCTTCCTATTAACGGCTGTATCTTTCGAACCGTAATAGATAGCCAGTTGAAATTTTAACAGAATATGTAATGTTACAGCGAATTGACAAAAAAAGAATAAAAAAGTCAAAAAGTAAAAACAAAAGGGGGGTCCCGATACAACAAACGTATTTTTTTTACGTATTTTGCATTAGCTCTAATGTAAAAACAGTAATAGTTACAAGCGTCAAACTTAACATGATTATAGAACACACTCTAAAATATAACAACAAATAATAAAAAATGGCCAAGTGTGAGTCGGTGACAAGTTTCTGTTCATTACCAAGTCATAACTGGTAATTTCGTTATTGAATTTTGTGGTGGTACGGAACAGTGCGCGAACCCGATTCGCACTTGGCTGGTTTATCAAATATTATGCATCAATTATGCATTAAACGAATAATTATTAACCACCGCAATTCGCCTGATAGAAAACAACGGTATGCTACGAAGTATAGTAAGTAAATGTAAACAAAATATAAGTAAATGCCATCAAAACGAAAACAACGCAATGAACCTAGTTTTACAGTATCATAAATCTTAGAGCTTCAGACAATATCTAGCAGACAGAAACCATAAGATAATGCGCCGCCGAGCATGAAAAATGTTTACACAAACAGAAGGTAAAGTTCCAGGATATACGATACTTTTGAGCTCCACAAGATAGCATAGCTGTTTGTCTGTCCTTCTGTACACAGGTGTTTTATCTTCAGATGTTCTAAGTTTTCATATCCGGTGGAAAAATCTTTAAAATCGCTCTGCACTGTAGATTTCCTGTTCTAGTGCAAACAGTTTTGTAGTGCCTAGAGATTTGTTATAAAACGGATATTTATGTATAACAAAAGCGTTTTACAAAGCATATTAAAAACGTTTGGCAACGATAGTTTTCACTTCTAAACAGCAAAATAATAGATAACTACTTCTTAATGTGAAAAATATGAGAAGAAAAAGGGTTCACAAATCTGCAGTGCAAGTACCGTTCTTTATCGATCGCACTGCTGGTAATATTAATGATCAGAATGTACGTTTCTCATTTAGCTTTTTGGAATTTACTGCACCTGTCAGAATGTTTCATAGCGTGGCTTGATTTTTTTAGCTATAGGTACAGGTACCTACGTGCGATTTATGCCTAACGATCCAATTAGTAGGAAAATATTAGTAGGATATATTTTAAATGTAGAGGTTTTTGTGTGTGTGAATGTTTGTTATCAGGTATCTCCGTACTAAACCGATTTTGATGAAATTTGGTATATAGATAGTTTAGGTTCTGGAATAGCGTAATCTGGAATAGAGCAACGTATTTTTTTGATCTGACGTTTTCTTCACTTGCGACAAATCAATTTCCACGCGTGCAACCGCGGGGTGCCAATAGTTCTAGTATATAAGTATAAACACCTTATATGAGTAGCTTTATTGATACAGAAATAGTAACGTATCTATTGAAAGTTCCTTATTATAATCTTGAGTAATGCAAAGTGGACCTTAATTCACTTAGCAACAGCGGGTGTAATTATGTTAGCTCGCAAGGGTTGAAGTTAAAAATAGGTTTGTTTATAAAGTTTAAAGAGCTACTATTAATCTTAGTTTCATAACTCGGAGCCTCATTGTTTCTTTCAGGCTGGATTACTATGGACTGGATTTAATTAAGATATCATGAAAATAGACTCTTTTGAAAAATTGCTCTACATCGCAAATTAGATGTATTCCTTAAGCTGGAGTAATCTAAGTGCTGTTTCTGCATGTGAAAACTACCTCTACATGTAGGAGGCTGGCTCCAGGGTTCAAGAAAATTAAACAACAAAAATGTGCATGAAATGCGTCCTCTGCTCTCCTTATATTTTAAACTTTATTTTATTTTTATTATATAGTTATTTGGGCTGAACCCCCAAAACCCCCTGGCTGTTCCAGCAATGGACTGATGCACTTGTTTAGAGTAGGTACTACATATAGTAAGTAGTATATACCGAGGTAAAATGTTATGACCCATAATTAGGTATTGAGAGTATACCTAATTAAGTACTAATTAATGTATATCTGTGTATCAGGTGCACCTCTAGACGACGGATATATTCAAAGATATCATTGTAATTACTTGTCATTATAAACAACTTTTACTTCAGGACCATGATATCGCAAAAAAAATCTGTTGTCCCATAAAAAAAAGTCATTAACATGTTAACAACTCAACGTAGTAATTCGCGATTTCAGGGTTGGTCCCATAGTAAAAGTTGTTTATAATGATGAGTACAATTACCTTCTTTTGGCTTCGAGAGTGTTCCCCTTACAGCCTGTATAATGATTAATGCATTGTTTGCCAGTATACTTGCTAGTAATTTATAGGTATTTCCTACTTTGATGTGTGATATTGTATATAGTTCACCAATAAACTATCTGTATCATTTTTAGAGTTGAGATGCAAAGTAAACAAATTAGTTATATATTTATTTCATTTTATTATACTTACGCTTTAGACCCATGTTCATAAAGAAATGTACAAAAGTATAAAATAGTTCACTTACGCGTAAAATATTGTACATGTTACAATACCTACAAATTAACTAAGTATAGGTGTAAAATGTGATGTATATTTATTTATGGTTTTTCCTATAAGAGTTACTTATTATGTACAAAATTTAATTTTACATAAATTAATATTTACAACATACAGCTTACAATCTTAGAGTTAGTTAAATCGAATCGTGTTACATTTCGTTTCCTTAAGGTTAGGTATGTACTTACAAGTCGGTAAAAATTACATACTAGAGGTATTATATTCTCACATACGCATTGCGCCGAGCGCAGATAACTAGAAGAAACACAACTTTACAGTTTTCGTGTTTTCACAATGGCCATAAATCGTGAGGTTCTGCTGCTTGCACAGTTTACTGCTCGCCCACTCGCGATATAGTTCATTACGCGTATTTCACCGACGTGCTACTTTAGTTCACAGCAAAGTTTTGACCAAATTCACATTAATTCACTGTCACACTTGAACTCACTTTTACGATTGTTGATCGTCCGAGGCACTGAGACTTTGTTATTAGAGAAGTAGCGTCGCAAACTAGCCTACGTAGGGGTAGGGAGCGAAGGGGGCCGGGAAGTAGCCGGGGTAGCCCGCGCTCGGCTGCACCGGCACGGACGACGTGATGTAAGACGTGAGCACCGTCGGTACAACTTTAGTTGTGAACAATGTGGTGTACAGCGTCTTTGCACCGAAAGTCAATTTCAGAACTTGACTGTCGGTCGCAGTAACTTCGGTGTTCATGACGACCGGCGTGGAAGTTACGGAGAATTGCTGCGGGAAAAGCGGATTAATCGGCTGCAGAGGCAGCGCCGGTAGACTACTTGTTCCTATTTCATATTCTGTTTTAGTGATCGTCGCTATCGGCCTGGATATAGTGCTTTGAACTGTGTTTCGGCCGTCGAAGAATGGAATCACGTGGGATTCGTAAACTGTCTCGTACTTCAAAATGGGCTTGGATGTAGTGACTACGTTAGGGATCTGTGCGGCGGCAGCAGGGTTCAGTAGTCTCAGTAGGGCCAACTGTTGAGCCTGCTCGGGTGTCAGAGCCGGAGTGACATTAGGCGGTTCGGTTACTTGATTGATCTTATTTTGTCCGTGAGCTTTCTTCAACCTCAAATGGTTGTCTGATCTGTATTTGTCGACTTCAGTCAAGTCGAAGTCTGAGCCGATGTTGGCGAGATCCAAGTCTGGAGGGAACGATCGCCGCGGGACTCCATCTTCGTCTTCATTGCTGTCACCAAAATCTAGTTCAAGGTTCAGTTCCGAGCCAGCTTCGTCTAGACGACCGTTAAAGTCCTTCAAAGTCTTGCTCGGAATAAATTGGAAGTAGTCCATGGGTGGCAAAGTCTTTGTCGCAGTAACGAACCGGGTGACTTGGTATGTTTGAATAAACGTTAAGCTGCTAGTCATGTTCACGTCTCTGACGACAGGTAGGATGTGAGTCTTCAGCATATGCTGTGTCGTGCTGAAAGTTTCCGTCACCGTTTCAAGAGGCGGGGTTTCCATACCTGAAGATAATGTAATCGCTGGTAGTGTTGCTATGCTTGAATCCAAATTATGGTCTTTTCCATAAGGAGAAGCGGTCGCTAAGATGTTTTCTGTTAACGGCTCGTTGAGGGTACTTTGCAAATTGACTACTGGAGTAGGTTCTATGCGTTTCTCTATCGTAGAAGTAACTGTTATGATACGAGTGTTTTTAACGCGTCCAACCTGAAACAAATAACCGTGATTAGTGGAATAGTAATAGCACATTATTAGTGAACAGTGTAGGTACATGTAAACTAATTTTGATCAACACAATCTAACAGATTCACATCATGAGTAAGTACCTGGAAAGTGTATGGAGACTTGATAGTAGCGATTTCATAGTAAACATCTCGAAATTCAGCGGGAGTTGAAATTTCAACTTTGATAGTTTCCACTGGAGGTGGTTTTTCGATAGAATTATCTTCGGTGTCATTTTCAAGCAGTGTTCCTGGACCACTTTGGGATCCTGATAGTTCAAGATCGTTGTCTGATCTTGCTTGTAAGGAGAGTTCATTGGATTGAGGATCATCCAGAAGAGGGTTTGGGTTAGGTGTCGTTTGTGGTTCGTCTTCGCCCATAGTTTTCCTGATTGTTACTTTGGGCTTAGCGCTTGTTTTATATTGCCAGCGTCCTGATCCAGGAGCACGATTCAACTTGAATTTATAAACACTGGTAGAAGGAGCCGGTGTCACTTGTTCTACTGGTGTGGCCTGAATACGGGGCTTAAATCCTCGTCTCGACTCGTTATTACTCGCTGGAGTCACAATTGATTTCTGAACACCACTTCGCGTAGTCTTCCTTCGATTCGAAAACGAAGAAGCTGTAGAAGTTTCACTGAAAACAGAGACGGTTGCAGGTTGAGGTTTTTTTCCAGGTCGACCAAAACGTGTACTGCAAATAAAAACAAATATTGTATTAAATTAACTGAATTAATGGGATGGCAAGCTATCACTGAAGCTCTCACATGCGTTCATGCAAATGATGAGTAGCCGAGGGTCGGTAATACTACGACGATGTTGACTACCTGAAATGAAACAGCTGCGATGGATGATGATTAGATAAACCTAAATTACCTTTGGGCTCTTTGAGCATGTGCAGGGTTCCTACTTTTAAACTTTTTGGTTTGACTAGCAGGGACATTATCGTGACCTTCATTGTCGGGAACATTTTGTTGAGAACGGTGACGATTTTTGTAAGACGCTCCGTTGCTAGGCTGTCTACGAGTAGTTTTACCAAAATTGGACTCCTCGTCTCCAATTGAAGGTGTTGGCTCTAAGTTAAAACGGTGGTTCTTTGCAATAGCAGGTGCTGCAGTTTTTAATATCCTATGTGCAGGAGTGGGAGATATTTTCCCTCTATGACCAGCGGGTTGTAAGATTTTTGAGTTGCTGTTTAGGACTTGGGCGTATTTTCCCGAAATGTATGTTCCTATAACACTAGTCTCGTGAACAGTAGTGAGCCCATCTTTCACAATGGTTCCACCAAGGGTTGTTACAAGGCCAATTGGACGTTCTTCATCTTCAGGAGGTGGAGTCGGTTGATGATTTCTATTTTTATGTCCATGTTTAGGTTTTTGACCATGAGCTTTAGAAGGACGTATATTTATTACTTTGTAAGTTTCTTCTACAAATTCCGATGGTTGTCTTGATAAGAAATCATATTCGGGCTCTCCAATATTGTTGTTTGTTATTAAAATTGCAGGCTCTTCTTCAGGTTGACTGGATTTTATATTTACGACACTGTTGACTTTGGAACTAATAATGGATGGGGATGGACCTTGCTTTACTTCAACTTTACTGCTGACGATGTTTGTTACGCTCTTAACTGGCTCATTTTTCTTATTTTTGTTCGAAGATTTATTGTTTTTAGATGAAGATGACTTTGGTGAACTATTTTCGATGATTTTAGAGGGACCAGCAACCACTTCTACTTTTGTGATGATTTGTTTTTGTTCTTTTACTGTGGATTTTGGCACGTTTGGCACTTGATTTTCATTCTTTGATGTAACTACTGATACTGCACTAGAAAGTGGAACTTGAGCTAGTGGTTTGTTTGTCTTGCTTTTATCAACAGTTTTGCTGGGCTTGATGGCTTCAGGTTTAACGCTGGTCACCGACGGAGGAGGTGGTTTGGTTTCGATGATATTTTCCTGAATAGGCGCTTCAGTACTCGGTGGTTCTGGAAATATAATAGAGAAAGGCTGTGAGATTTACTTACTTAATTATGATACAAATTGTATACTAGTTTAAATTTAGCCTTGCATTTTCCAGAATAAAAAAAAAATACTGTCGGAAACGAGTGGACCTGACTTGCAAGAAACCGGGGAGAGATTCATAAACAAAGAGTATATTCCGCAGTGGGTTACGCTAGGCTGATGATGATGACTTTTATTGAAAGAGATATTTTCGTTAATACAGTTAAGTAATTACTATAAACTAAAAATATTAATTTAATTAGGTAAGAAATGACCTGGTGCAGGTGCCGAATGTGGAGAAAAGACCATCACAGTGTTGCCAATTGTAGTCGTGAAGTCCAAAAACCCGTACACTGTCTGAGTGAGGAGGTTTCCATCCGCAGATACCATACAATCTGAAAAAAAAAAAGTTAAAAATGTTTCAGCATCTTAAAACAATATCATTCCATGACTATATTGGACTTTACTTTCATGACATTTGGGAATCATGTGTAATGTATAGAAATGTTACCAAAACAACATCATAAAGATATATAACGCGCGTAATGCTTAGAAATAACAAGATATTCTCCGTCTTCATACGCACGTGTCTCGTCATAAAGCTGCCGGGTATTATGTTCTCGTAAACATACACCTTTAAAACTTATCTCCTATGTCTATTTTATGAAAGGATCGGCTTATACATCTAGTATAGTGCCAAACATCACGCTTATCACGCCACTCAAGTAATAAGTCAGGTTCTATGGCTCGCATGTTTCATATCGAGATCACTTATGGAGGCTTTATGCAAAGCTCCTTGAGTAAAGTGCTGATAAGGGCGAAGTCAGGAGCGACGTTACTTCAGTACCATTGGATCGCAAATGATCTGTGATAGTACCTTCATATGGCTTAAAAAGGGAGGCTGTTTACAAACAAAGCTGTAGATACTGCTGAGCTAATGGCCTACGAATATGGTTTCGTTAAGTCCTCGATAGGAGTGTTTGCTGAGCCTTCGAAGTTAATGTGAATTTGGACGCAAAGCTAAAAGGACTTTCACATTATTTTAATACTAAACGAGCAGGAAGATATTTTATTTTGCGCGTTACAAAAATATTACTATGTTTCATCGATAAATTATATGTTTTATTTATTATATTCACATAGTGTTCGTAGCTGCTCTTTCTATAAATAATTATTGATTTGACTTTAGGCATTTTTTTATTTAAATATCCATTAAAAAGCTGCTTTAATTTTCCAATATGAATAAACCAACAGTGAGTAGGTAATTCATACATTTGAAATTAAACTACGGTAAAATCGTAGAAACATATCTAATTATGATAATTATTAGATCTCTTTTCACTAAGAAAAGAGATCTATAATCGAAACAATTGCAAATATTATTCAGTGCCGAATATAACAAACAAAATAAATATGAAAATACTGAACGCATTCACGTTGAAAAGTGAGTAGTGAATAACAAATTCAGGCGGGGTCGTGACACTATATCCGACTTACTTCCACGCCATTTGCTGGCAAGTGGGCTGAGATAGTCCACCTTAGATACGCATCGGGAGCACCCGCTATTCCAATCTATGTGTTTTCAATTACTTAGCAGGGGACCGCTTGCCGTATTGGGCACTGCGAGCGAATCGGTTTCTTTAGTGGATCTCAAACAGCTTCTTTAGGAATTGTTTTTAAAGGGTGAGAGATTTAGCTTCTGGAGGGTCTTAGGAGCCTTTAAACCAACATTAGGTTGGAACTCTAGAAAAATAGCAAACACAGCTGTTTTAAAACTCTTTTAAAGTGTCTTACGCGTCTGTCTCTTTGTATATTACCTTTTCACTACAAAACGACTGAGGAGATATTAGTTAAATTTCGGAAATTTCACTACCACAGTATAGGTTTGTATTAGTATGTCATAAAATAAATAGAAACAATACTTTTTATCTTGAACAATATGGAAAAACTGGGATTCAACGGGGTGGTTCTGAATATCTGCAGACTTATGCAGATGCTTAGGTAAAATAACATTAGCATTTCGTTCCCACACTCTGACACAAATAAGCTTATTAGAAGTGAATGCAGCACGAGCTCGCGTTCTTACTTACTTGGTATGCGTAGTACTAGGTACTCGCGAATCGCAATAAAGCCTTTTCATAGGGAAATGAAGTTCATTTCATCTGAGTACCATGGGAGTGCTCATTTACAACGGCATCGCAGAAATAACTTCCTCATAATCAGCACTCGACTCTACGTAATGTGCGAGCAGCGTATAAATAAATGCATGTGTATACGTTAATACATCGATAGATAAGTGCCTTTGTAATGAAACAAAATACAAGCTTACTAAAACTAAATACCTAACCTAGACTGTTGAAGGTCTTGAGACAAGGATGAATGTATAGCCAAAATGAATGCATTACATCAATTACAATTGGTAAATGGAAAAGGTTGGATGATAAAATAGAATATATTATACTTAAAAAATAATAATAAGGGTAGTTCCCATACATGGGTAGCAAGGGTGAACTTTATTAAATTTGTTTTGGCGGATTTGGAGGAAATACATAATATTATGGACCCGGGTATGCCCTAAAACTGCGACCAGGACCACCGGAGGATGGGCAGCAGCGTCCTGTTAGTACACGGTGAACGTACTGCGATTTCCAAGCTGCCTGCCAAGCGTGGGGATTATGGCAACACCCCTCTATAAGAGGGAGGCCTTGTTCAGCAGTGGACATTTAATGGCTGATGATGTGATGTGACATAATATTAACGGAGATAAGGACTGGACTAGATGAAGAAGGCGAGAGAAAAAGGAAGATAAAAAAATTCAAAAGAGGCTACCGGCTTTTAGAAGGTGAGATTGTTTAGCTAGCAGAAATGTTAGTTTTTCAACGACAAAAAATATTGGTTAATAAACTTGCGCTTGACCGCGACCTTGCTTGACGATGCAAAGATGCGGTATATGATGCAGCACGCTTTCCTATAAGAATGTTACTATCGGGGAACACTCTTTCTGACTGCTAGCATTCAAGTTACTAATAAAATCGTATGAATTAGGTAATACTTACGAAGCTGGGTGGCGACCGCCAACACGACGAAGACTCGAAGCTCCATGTTTACACTTCAGATAGACTCAGGAATTATTAGTGTGCGTGAATGTGTCGCATCATGTGGGACAACTGAATTGGAGGTCTGCAACAAAGAGACAAAATTTGTGACTATAGATATTACCATAGGGTCATTAAGCGAAGGCGTCACAATGCGTCATCAAATTCATTCGGCATTCGGATTCATCGTAGTTAATGACCTTATTATTTAATGACATCATTTGTGTTGTACGGTTTTCTAAACTAAACTGACGTTACTAACATTATATGTGTCTGTTTTTAATTCCATATATAAGAAAGAGACCACAACGGTTTTACGTTTTTAGAACTCAGTTCAGTTTAAAAAACGACAGAACGACAGAATTGGTGACCTATTCTATCCTATATTATAGAAGTTTCCTCTTAGTTTATTAGTTGAAATTAGACATAATTTAACCATTAGATTATGAAGCGCTGATGCTACCGATCGGACACCATTGCTCCTCCAACAGCAGCTGGTTAGATCCTCAGCTGCGCCAAAAAAATATTTACTACTTAAATACTGTATGTGCTGTTTTCGATACCATCGGCCAAAAACGGTGAAACAAGACATCGTGAGGGAACCACTATGTCCAAGAACCTTAAAAAGTTCAAAGACACAATATGACATTCACCAACATGCACTGGGCCAGCATGGTTGATTTGGGCCCATCCTATTTTTCTGAGAGAATCCCAGCCTGTATCCCAGCATCGGGAACATAAATATAATGATTGTTAGGCTGCTAATGAATTGCTTAAGTAGGTAAGTAGCTAGGCCGGTTTTTTATCGGATTCATTTCGGAGAGTGTGCATCGGATCTGCACGATCTAAGTCCCTCCTGCCCATTTTTCTATCGGACTGCCAGAGCGGGCACGAAAAATCGTCACCGCTTTATGGTTGATATTCCGAAAACCCGTACGAAGCGCTTTGATTCCACATTTATTGTGCGAACTGCTAGTCTGTGGAATGAGCTGCTTGAATGAATGTTCCCCGATGATTACAATCTGGGTGTCTTCAAATCACGAGTGAATCGGTTTCTTCTAGGAAAGCGTGCTCCAACGTGCTCAAACGCTCCATCATCGCTCAAAATCAAGCGAGATGGCGGTCAATAGCTAGCATATTATTTATTTAAAAAAAAATTACTTGCTAGTAAGTAGGTGTTTCTAAAAGTAAAGTAAGTGAGTAAATCCGTAAAATGTTCCAGTGGTAGGCCATAGATCAATAGTGATGCGTACAATGCAGGTGACCGCGTTACGGTCGCATTTGTTATGTTAATCCCGATGCGAATGAATATGAAATCGCCTGGTGGGTTAGCAAGGGGAAGAGCCTACGATCAATTTAACGATGTTCCAAATGTACCAGAAATAACTTTGGAACATTAATTTGACAGCAAGTCAAATCATAATAAATAAGCTTTAGGTACCGGTCACATTCCCTGTAGCATATCTACATCTACACTAATATTATAAAGAAGTAAAATTTGTAAGTTTGTGACTTATGTTTGTATGAGGTAATCCCTACAACTACACAATCGATTTAAAAAAAAAAAAAACTATTGTGAGCTTTTTTTATTGAATGAGCGCGCCAGATATTAAGCGATATGCTCTACAATGGAACACGCTTGTCTAGAAGAAATCGATTTACATGCGACTTGAGAACTTGTAACTATCGGGGAACACCCATTCAGTTAGCGCATTCCTAAGTCTAGCAGTTCGCACAATAAAAGCTACACTATCCATGAGAAACATAGGCCAGGTTTTGTTTACAATGCGAGCAAAACCGCGGGCTAAAGCTAGTCTTTTCAATAAAAAAACAACGGTGCATTAATAGCGATGTTTTACCTACAAATAAAACATTTATTAAACATACTTACCTAATTCGAAACCTAATTATACATGAGAGTAGCGTACTTGACTTTCGTTGCGTACTAGCCGTGCTGTGATTGGTCCGCTCGTTCGCTTCGTCCAATCAGTGTGACTCCGCCCCTTCCGCTCCCCTCTAGCGATCACCCCACCTAACCATCACCCCAGGCAGTGCTCTGGAGCGCAACTTGGTTTCATTGGTTATCTCATGTAAATGGCCACCAGGCAGAATTAGAAAGTATTAGGTTTCGAATTAGGTAAGTATGTTTAATAAATGTTTTATTTGTAGGTAAAACATCGCTATTAAACAACTGTACCGTAATTCGAAACCTAATTATACATGAGAGAAGTGTTTGTTATCGTCTGGTGGTGATGGTGACGCCAATGTGATATATTTAACGGAGTTTTAGAGACAGTAATATTCATTTATGTCAAATCAATGTATTTTATAATTGTGTAAATATAATGTAATTTATGTATATAAACATAGCAAAATCACAGGTCAATCTTAAATTATCAATGAAATTAATATTTTTCAGTGATATTTATAGGTTCAAAGCAAGTTGCAATTGAAATAGATTGTGCATTAGAGGGTATAATTTCCCTACGATAAAACTTCTTGAAAGTATTAGGTGATTTCCAATTTCCTCTTGCCAGTATGTCATCGAGTTGAAAATTGTCTATCCAATTTCTTGATGCCACTGCTGACCGGAAACTGCCGGGTGTAGCTTCAATATTTGCTTCTTTAAGTATGTTCTTAACCCAGCCTGCAATTATGGTGCGTGTCGCTGGTCTAGGTTTTCCATACGTGCTGATAAAGAGATTGTCAGTATTTGCAGTCTCTCTTCTTTGTTTAGAGAGTCGTATCAACTGAGTGATCCAAAGAACTGGATCCAAATTACGATTGTTATTGTTTCGTAAGAGTTTCCAACCCGATTGGCGCTGGTTTGCCTTGTCTGTTTTAGAACCGTAGGCGGGCCAAAAAACTATATTGTTTTGAGATATTACACAGTGGTCCGTCGAGACTTTAAGGAGAGTCAAATCGTGTATTCGACGTCCTGAACATAGAAGAAGTATAGCTGCTGTGTGCCCCGAAGTCTCATAAAAGTTCATTTCCTCGGGAGATTTTTTGCTGAGGTGTTGAATTAATGTGTCTATATTCCAGATAGGTGATTGAGGTTGCTTCGGGTTAGCTAATGAGATTGATTTTAATACTTGCTTTACTAGCGTATGTGAACTTAGTTTACTAAAGTTTTCTGGGTTTGAGAAAGAGGATACCACAGATTTGTGAACCAGAATGGTACTCAATGACAGTTTTTCTTTTTGATGCAAATCTGCCAAGAATCTTGCTAGTTGTGACCCGTTAGGTTTTCGCGGGTCGATTAAGTTTTTACTGCACCAAGAGAGCCATCTTTTCCAAGCTGGTCTGTAAGTGTTCAGGGTGGATTGTCTCCAAGCGCCAGCTAAAAGTGTTTTCTGTTCATCGTTCCAGTCGGTTAAGCTCGGATCCCACCCCCACATCTCCAAACTTCCAGTGTCATTTCCTTCACTCTCGGTGGTGGCTGGCAGGTTGTCGCGTCTACTAGAACCTCCGATAAGTTTTTGATTGTGAATGGAGGACTCAGCGCTCTGTTCTTCAAATCCGGCCTCCAGTACACTTTCTGCCACCGTGGTACAACCATCAGGTAAACTCCTGTTGACTTGTTCAGGTGGTTTAATACTTTCGGTATCAGGTGTGGTGGTGGAAATACCCAAGCTAGCTCGAAGTTCCAGGTCTGCCCGAGGGCGTCGTAGCAAAGAGCTTGAGAATCTCGCCTGTCGATCGTGCAATAATTGGGGACCACATGGGCTCGACGGGAAGCAAAGAGGTCGATCTCCGGTTTCCCCCACTTCTTGAAGATTAGGTCTGTTATGGTTGTGAGAAGATGCCATTCCGGTGATGGCTTTAGGCGGGACAAGTGGTCTGCATCCGTGTTGTAATTGCCTGGTAGGTGATAAATTGTCACATGAATGTTGTATCGGTCTAAGATTCTGAATACCTCTCTGGCTAAACTCATCAGTGCTTGTGATTTTGTACCGCCCTCGTTGCGAAGGTATGATACTACTGTTCTGTTGTCGCATTGGATTAGCAGTGCACTCGATTGAAGGTAGTGACCTCGATCTTGTAATATTTTTATTATAGCTATCATTTCTTTTTGGTTGCAATGTAAGTTTTGTTCTGTCCGCAGCCAAGTTCCTTGCAAGTCTTGGTTGTCCAACTTGCCACCCCATCCAATATCGCTCGCATCGGTGGTGAGGTAATGTGCTGGTTGGGGATTGCGTATGCGAGAGTTGGTTTTGTAATTTTGCAGCCACCATTGTAGTTCCTGTAGCGATTCTAGAGACAGTGTCACATTTGGGGCTCGACCTTTCATTAGCGAGTTCGCTTGTACTTGTAGGGCTCGGTAGTTCAGTCGTCCTCTTGGGACAATAAAACTTGCAAAGTTTAACGTTCCTATAATTTTTTGGAATTCCTTCAGATTGGTTGTTTTGGATGTCAGCCTGGCCTGTAGTTGTTGTTCGAGTCTGACCAGAGATCTTTGTGGCAATGTTTTTACATTTTGCCATGTATTCCAATTCACACCCAGAAACTCTATATTTTTTTGAGGTTCCAGAATGGATTTTTCTTTGTTTATCTTCCAGCCAAGGTGTTCGAGTAGACTTACGACAGTTGCAATTTGTCTTTGTAGTGTCAATGGGTTTTGATGAACTAGGAGGTAGTCGTCCAAATATACAATGATTCGCAGACCTTGTTCTCGAAGTTTTTGAGCTATCCAATTGCTTAGTGAGGCAAATGTTTTCGGAGCCGAACTGAGGCCGAAAGGCAAGCAGGTCATTTCGTATAATATGTCTTCGTAAATGAGCCGAAGGAAGCATCGATGGCTCGATGAGACTCTCAAATGAAAGTAGGCCTGATGAATGTCGATTTTCGCCATCCAGTCTTTTTCTTGAAGAAAGTCTGGTACACGGTGATGGTTTATCAATCTGAATTTCTCTATGACGACATATTTGTTCAGGTTTTTTAAATTGAAAATTGGTCTCATCGTACCGTCGCTTTTCGGTCTGAGGAACATCGATGACACAAAGCTTGGAGATCGCGTTGCGATTCTTATGACACCTTGAGTGTGCATGATGTGAATAACTTTCGTCATTTCTGACGAGTGAGGTATTTGGTTGGTGAAGTTTCCCGGTAGATGTAATGGCGGTTTCGTTTTGAATGGTATGCGGTAGCCACTTATGATGTTGAGAATGTAGGGCGGAGCCCTGAGCATTTGCCATCGAACGTAGTATTTTTGTAGCTGACCGGCATGGAATGGTTTCGAGTCAATATTTTCGATTGTTTCCTCTCCTATCCCGGTGGGATGAGGGGGAATTGCGTCTTTTGTAAGGTTGATCATTGTGTCGTCGCTGCTGTTTACCGCCTCTACCTCGAAAGGAGTTGTTCGAGACATATTTCATCGTGGCGTTCTGCTTCGCCTGTGGTGCTGGTCCTTCATGAAACCTTTTATATTGGTTACTTGTTCGTTGTGACGGTCCTGGAACGTTCTGAGGTTCAGAGGTGCGTTCCTTTGGAGTAGACAGTGGCCAAAAGGTACTCCTGATGCCACCAACTTTTTCAAGCGTAGAGCTGAATTGTTCACTCTCGAAGAGAGTGGTGCATGAAGGCGGAATCTTTCTGAGTGCATTTTTATGGAATGGATCTTTTACTGCCGTAAGCATAGACTCTCGTCTGCTTTGGATTAACTCAGCTCTATGGCCGCATACTATTTGAAATATGTCACTGGTAACCTTTGAATACTCACCAGCTGTAAGTGTAATATTCAGTTTCAAGCTCATTTCTGTTGCACTTAAATTTGACTGTTGCATGCCGCCCAAAACTTCTTTCAGATCTGCTTGAAGTGCTTCTTTTTGTTTAAGCAAAGCATATGTCAGTCCTGCGAATGTGTTTTCCATTCGTGCTGAAAACTTAGAATTGTCGTAGCGCTTGATCTCTTCATTGGAGTCGAGGCTTGTGAACCCAGGTGAATGGAGGTAGCGTTTCTGAGTGTCAGAGTAGCGGACGCTATTCCAATCGGGTTGCTCAAAGCGTTGCAGGTCCTTTAACTGTTCGAGATAAGCCGATGTAGTAAGAGGAATTGTCGGCTTCTTGGTTTTAGTTTTCACAGAAAAATTGAAATTTTGCTCGTTTAGAAGTTCCACAGTTTGAGCTGACGGTGCTCTGGGAGGTTCCTCAGTGTAAAATTCACCACTCGTGTTTGGATCTTCGCAAAGACTAAGGTAGTCGTTGTCATAGTATGAATCAGGATGATTATTACTTTGGTTGTTATCATTTAAACGAGATTTAATTTCAGCTATTTCAGAAAACAATCTGTTTAACTTACTGCGTTTCTTATTCTTGTGTTTGTTCTTGCGGCGTCTTTTATTGCCACTATCGTCAGACGACGAACTAGAGCTTGACGAAGAACTAGAATTTGATTCTGAGCTCGAACGTTTATGTACCTTCCTTTTTCTTTCCTTCCTTGTATCCGTAGTCTTTTCCATCGTTGGATCCGAAATATTTTCCATCGTTGGAGCTGGACCTGTAATATTCGTCTAAAACACTAAAACACACGTTAATGTACTTAGTAAAATTCTATAAACATTTAAAAAAAACGAACGGTAACACCGTTAAATTCAAATGCTAACTGTGCAGAACTTTCCAGTTGTAATAATTATACCTTTAAAGGAATAAAAATCTGAATAATACACTAGCACGGCGCGGTCTGTAAAGTATTCTAGTTACGACCGCTTTGGATGAAAATCCAAACGCCAATGAAACCAAGTTGCGCTCCAGAGCACTGCCTGGGGTGATGGTTAGGTGGGGTGATCGCTAGAGGGGAGCGGAAGGGGCGGAGTCACACTGATTGGACGAAGCGAACGAGCGGACCAATCACAGCACGGCTAGTACGCAACGAAAGTCAAGTACGCTACTCTCATGTATAATTAGGTTTCGAATTACGGTACAGTTGTTTAATAAGAATTTATGGTGAGATCATCGAAAATACCTGCTTTTTGAATATTATACAAAGCAAAAGTAATCTCTTGTAGACTCTGAAAATATCTTGGAAACATGGTGCGAAAATTACCAAATCAATATTGTTCTCTACTTTGTTCATTGTAGCAGGTTCTAGTTTAGATATGCAAAAGGGCAAAATCGTGTTAGTAACACTGCGATATGCTACAATATAAAATTGATTTGAATATTATAATTCGGTGTTTGATAAAGGATAGCTGGTAGGCACGGTCGGATGACTCGCCATAAAGAATGAGAGTCCCAACAATGAGTTCCGGTAAAGGAAAACATTGTGAGAAAAACATGGTTGTACATGGGCACTTTTGAGAGCATGCATATTGCATAGCTAGCAGTAAATTTGTTATAATATTATCTTTCCTAGCTAGCAGGCCCCTCAAATCGAAAATCTGTCGGCAAGTAACGGTGAGTAAATACTCGCCTCATTGAGTGTTTACCATCTTTGACCACGGGTGCCAACGCCCTCTGCGTTTGCCAACCACCTGGTCAAGCTGTCGCGGCCGTCTGAGATCAACAGCGTAAGTCATTCATAAAAAAAAAAACAGTTGAAAAAGGTATGCCAAACTGTCCGGAAGCTCCCCAAAAAATAAACAGTCAATATTAGTCGATATGCAAAACGTGGGACGAAGCGTGGCTCTCCTCATTTCACCGGCGAACCAAATTTATTGTGCAAAACCAATACTGCCTTCAATATAAACATGTTTGCCGCCGGATGGTGAACGTAATTGTTATACAATATTAAATTGTTTTAAATAATTTTGGAAATAATTGTGCGGGCCGATTTATTACGCGATGGTATTGCAATAATGCTTTTGGCATTTCAATCATGCGATGAATGCAATCAATCAGATTTATAAGGATATTTTAAATGGAGTAAAGTTGCCCAAATTTCTTGTTTGTTTTGGCCGGAATTAAATGTTCAGTAGTTTGAAAAGCTAACAATCATCGTGCTATTAAATACAATTTACAGTAAAAGAGGAAGGAATAATGCACAACATATTATGCTCTTCGACCAAAATAAAACGAATGGACGGGCCATAACCATTGAACTTGCTCGGTAAAAATGAGTCAAAACCGTCGGACATTACTTCAACACCTAATAATGATCATGTACAGTATACATATATTTGTTACTAAAAATGGATAGCGGTTTTTGTTGTGTATTTACACTTCGGGAAATCACACGAAGGCATAATTTTGTCAGATGTTTCATTATCATGTAGTCGCGTGTTGCACTTCCTACGGCTAGAGACCGACTGAAACGAAGTGAGCGCCGGCGCTCATTTTTTAATCTTTAAAAATGCGCTTCATCTGGGCCCGCCCATTCAGTTTATTTTGTTCAAAGATTATACTCTCTTTTCCATAAAATCGTAAATTTCTATCTAATAACTACGTATAATTTTCTATGAAGCTTTAATATTATTACTAATGTAACTTTTCAAATGAGGTGGCTGAATGTTTAAGAAACACCATACTATCTGGCATTGTTATAATTATATTATACCAATACTGTGCCAATCTACGATACTTACATCCGAGAACGAGTGCCGGCAGCCACAATTGCGTTGGTAATTCACGATTCACTTCTTTGTGGTGCTGTGGCATTTGCAGGCGGAATCTAAAGGAATGATCTTTAGGTAATACGAGTATAAGTACTTGGATTGAGTCTAAACTTATAAGTTTTTACTATCGTTGTTATAACAATGAATATAATATTTTAAAAAACCTGATTCAAAATGCAATATCATGATGTGGAAGTCTACTGCAATATGGTTACATCTACTAAGGGTGCGAGTATATAGAACCCAGAAGAAATCAAGTTGAAAATTTGTTAGAGCAATGACAATTTCAAATAGAGGAAGACAAGTGACTCACTCTCAGGGCTGGTCCGGATCAATTCGGCTAACGATTTCTCGCTCGCACGAATGTACTAGCGTATAATTCTGTTCTTGTAATTTGTGTGCCTTGTCGTTTCAGTCTAAAAGTTTCGGAACCAATATATTGAGATATCCGATCAAATAAACATTGAAGATTGTGATTGAAATGAAAGGACGTTACTTGTGTTTCTCTGCTGAAACCGTAAGTGTGTTATAGCCTAACGATAATCTAAAGTTATATGATTATTTATGGGATATTCACCGTGGTAAGGTTGTGGAATGAGCTCCCGATATTTCGGCGCAGTTACATGCACGATGTTCACGGGAAGACCTAAATAAGCCTATAACTAGACTACATAGCCATTAGGTGCATTGATTATAAGCCCTTAATGACGCATGACCTAACGCCTATTAGCTTATTAAGCCTAGATGGTGGTTGAGTTGAATATAATGTCCTGGAAAATCATTAGACACAGATTAGATAGATAGATAAGTCATGCAATTAGTAAAGCGTTAGTCTATACTAATATTATAATGAGGAAAGATTTGATTGTTTGTTTGCATTGATTATGCTCCGAAACTACTGAACTGATTTGAAAAATTCTCCCACTGTTGGGAAGCTACACTATCCCCGGGTGACATAGGCTTTATTATATTTTCAAAAAAATAGATATCCTTACTAAAGCTCCAATAATGCAACCCAAGGTGTAAAAAAAAGATATACCTACACCCGTGTGAAGCCGGGTTGCGTTGCTAGTGTAATATAAAATTAGAGTTTCATGGTGTCAATAAGGTGTTATTTTACTGTTAGTGAATGTTACCTTTTAAATCATCTTTACAGAATACATACAATACGTAAGTTTTTTTTAAATCAAATTTTTTGTTTGTGGTTTTTGTCACGTTGCGGTTATGCATGCCCTGTTTTACAAAACAACTTCAACTATCAAAATGGACTAGAGTCCCTCCTATGATTTAATACGACCGAGACCATGGCATACAAGGTCCTTACCACCGTGTATTAAGACAAAACACATGGATATGAAGAAAAAATATGTGTCCGTTTACAGACGTGCTATACATATTCACACAAATATGAATATAGATGTTTGAACATTTGCGCACATTCTTTGAAAACGAGAAATTTATATGAACAGCGGTTCAGAATTTCATCTTTGTTAGTCACGAGGACTTTCAGGCAAGGTTGATTTCCTCGCACGGGCACTTGCATAGAAGCCGGCTTACATATTCACTCCGCTGGCAATCGGAACTCTGTAAGCATTCAAATGCTCTCAATAACGGAGACTGACTGCACCCGACGTAGGCATAATGTATGCCGGTATGTACAAGGGAATTCAGCGTTCATATCGCTATGTTGAACTGCGCACGTCTTGAGTGGACTGAGCGCTTGGTTTCATTTGCCTACTGCAATATTAGATATGCAGTGGACGTCCTATGGCTGAAATGATGATGATGATGAATATTAGATAGATATAACCTCAATTGCTTCAAGCGAAGAGTGAATAGAGTCCTCAAAGGTAGGCAACGCACCGCCAATGCCCCGGGTATTGTAGGTGTCCATAGGCGATGGTGACTACTTACCATCAGGTGGCCCGTCGCTCGTTACTGTCTACTATTACATTTATTTTATATACATAAAAAAGATACGTATGTGTCTTGTTAAATTTAGGTACAGACAATATCCCAGACGTCGCCAATAGCAGCACTAAGTTAAACAGTATAATACAATAGGGCTGACTTTTAAGTGAAACAGTATTACTGGCAATACTGTTGTGTTTAGTACAAATGTACGATTTTATAGGGTTTCATTTTTATTTAGACTTGCAACACTGTACGGTATTTGCTCGCATGGATTCAACTCGAAGCCTTATTTACGAGCAGTAGTAAAATAGACCGAACAAAAGTAATCCTAGGTATTATAGGCAGGGCGAGTTCCAACACTAGGTGGCGTTTGAAAGACCCAAGCGTCCTTTGTGACGCCCTATTGAAGGTTATACGTGAGCTTAGGGCTGCGTTCTTTGCAGTGAAGTTTAAAAGCTTTATCAAAGTTTCTACAACGCTTAGATTAGAACCTCATTAATAGGCATAAAAAGGCGATACAAATAGAAATACGCATAGCGTTACGCTCTAGTTATTGAATAAACGGTTAACGTATTGCAAATGGTATAATAAAGAGTTTTGAAAAAGTAGATGGACGGGTCACAGAACTATGCATTTGGTAACTGCAAAAATGTCCGAAGCTGCAATTATTGAACAGGGTTTTAGTTTTAGGATAAGTTTCAAATTTTTAAGTCGTTTAAGCCATAATGACATGATTTCCTAGAGCAGCCCTAAGTAGGACAAAACAGAGGTTTATGTGTGAGTGTTTGCTCGTGGGATAGGCGCGGCAATGCCGATGGCACGGCAATGCCGGTGATGTTTGCGGCGCCCGTCTGCCCCATTCACGATGCTCCCTTCATTGGGCACGGAACCGACAGAAAGTTAAGCTAAGCCTAAACAAAAACAGATTTTTTAGGCTGCTGTTAATTTAAGATTCTTTATAAATGCGTCGATACAAAATAATTATGGAAATAGCAACCTAGAAATTAGATCTCAGTTCTAGAATAACTCTATAGATCAAGACCCCCAAGAAAAAAATCTTACCTCATACCTTCGGGATCCGTATGAGGTAAGATTTCTTTATATATGACAAAGAGTTGCTTTACACTTGCTTTACACTTAAAAAAGGAATCTACAAAGATTGTGACAAAGCACTATTTAATATTGACAAAAACAAAGTTTAATAATCACGTAGACATTGAATTAAGTCTGCGTAAATACCTTGGGACGAGAAAATAATTTACGATTGCCGGAAGCTGGTTAGAAAAGATTTAGACACAGGCACGCTAACTCAGTCTAAATAGGTTTCGTACGTGCATAACAAAATGACACTGGAATATTTTTTACATAACAATAGTGTTGTTAGTTTATTGTGACAGTAATGCCGGTTTGTGAAGGTACTCCATCCGCGGTCAGTATCGCAAGGCCAGTGTGTCAAAGTCAAAAGTCATTGTATTGCAAGTGCGTTCTAAAAACTAGCCTTGGTACTTGACATTTGAGTGAGTAAATTCGTTTGAACTTTGGTTGTAGCTTTGAAGCAAACAGAGTAAGGGTGACGGGCTTGGTAAAATGTTATGTGGCAGTTAAAATAAATGTAACCTAGTAGTTCGCCCCGAACTGAGACCTCACGATGTTCAAGCTTTTCCTTCACGTACACTAAAGTACACCCGCTCCATAGTTTTCCGGCCTACCATGATCTTGATTGAAAAATATGACAGTTAACGGCATCGATGAAAAAATTGAAAGATGAAAGAGAAACATGGAAAAAACGTTGTACAGAAGCTTTTTTATAAATTAAGGACTTAGGTACCTATAAATAAAAACATTAAATTCAAACATAATTTAAATTAAAGCTAAATAACCAAACAACTACCTATAACCTTAAATCATAAAAAAAAAGTATTGTTTTAAGTTAGGTCTTTGCTTGGCCACTAACTCGCCAAATTCTCACTCTTCTCATGAAATCGAACCAGAGGAATTTTAATCATTGTGAGGTCGTTTCTAATTATTGTTAGCTTTACTTATTAAGTTAAAAATGTAGCAATGTGTATTTTACTGCGATTGTTTCCAAAAAAAGTGTCGTGTGTGCTAAAAAGTCACATGTTTTAAGCAAACTTTTTTGCCGACCGTACCACCTGCGTCTGACCAAGTATGTATTCATCCCTCTATTCAAACAAAATTTAATGAGGCGTACGTCTATACAGGAGGCTGGCTCTCCACGGATCACGTGCAGCTTCCCCGGAGCCATCGATATTAATGGATTAGGGAAATATAATACCGATGTTTGTGCCAGTTATGTAACATGTCCTATTAAAGTAGGGTTTCTTCAGGCTCGCTTGATGAAGATCTTTGTCTGTCGTTCAGCCTCAGAATAAATAAATAAATGGAAGCGTTATACCTACAGTTTCTCTTTTAGCACTTACACCCCCCATGATCGTCCATTTAAATACATTTTAACCATATCGTTTGCAGTTGTGTGCAGCTCAATATTGAAGTGTGCGGTTGTAGAACTATCATCATCATCACCCAGAAGACGTCCACTGCTGAACATAGGCCTACCCCTTTAACCTCTACACTGAACGACAGCCTGCCTTTTGCATCCACTGGATGCCCGCGACTCTCACAATGTCGTCGGTCCATCTAGTGGGAGGCCTTCCTATGCTTCGTCTTCCGGTTCGTGGTCTCCACTCCAGAACCTTTCCTCCCCATCGGTTATCGGTTCTTCGAGCGATGTGGCCTGCCCATTGCCACTTCAACTATAGAAGAACTATAAATTGTAAGAATATGTCAGTGTGTGCAATAAGTTTTTACCCCTGCAGTTTTTGGCAAACTTTTTATCGGTACTAGCCCGAGTTTTAGGCAGATTCCAACTATAAAAGAATTAAAAAAAAAAAATATATAATATTCTGTTGATAGAAGAGTTCAGCTTACGTCGTATCAATATGGTATTTTTTTCTCGCTTTTGGTCACTAGTCAAATTCAAAGTATTGACCTGTCCTTGGGTTAATTTATCGGCTAAACTTTTCAACTACCTACTTACTAATTCCTTTTCTTTCACTATACTAATCAAATTACGTATCAGATTAGTTGTACGATTCTTATTTTATGCAAAACATTCAGATTCTGTCAAAATTATCATGAAAATATTGATTTTTGACTAGACTCTCCTTCAACGAGATGATTGTTTTTTCTCAATGCGCGAGACATTCTCCCGGACTTCCCAAATAATGAGATCAGTTTTTGCTACGTGCTATTTGTAATGGCTAATTCAATATTAGACGTACAAATGGCTTTTAATTGAGTTATTGAGTCGTGATCACTAAGCAGAAACGATTGGACAGGGCTTTAGTTATATCTATTTGTATTATTAATTCTGAAATATTTCTACCTAACATAACGTTAGAGCACTAATGGTTTGATTAACTTGTTGTTTGTTGTTTTATTCGTTATTAAATAAAGAGTTTGTTTTACTATGATATACAGCAGAAGCGGTCAGTAGTAAGACGAATAGAAACAAAATACCTACCCGTGTTAGTAGTATGAATAAACGTATGTTTATATAAACAGATTACTACGTTCATAACATACCTAGTTTGAGACTATCAGTAGAAATTTTATGGAAAAATGTGCTGAGTTTATCTAAACAAAATGTATAATTTAGTTTGCAACAATTATTGTAGTCTAAATACCATCATAATAAGTATGGTTTTAGTCTGCCTTTGGTTCGTACATTTTGTAGCGCAGATCTCATATCCATAGTTTTTAAATGACCACGTAACTTCATAAAAAATATAACACCAAGAAATGGTAACGTAACGCTGGAGAATGACAAATGTAGCTAAAGCTCACACGTTTTGAGAATAGATAAGCAGGAAAACTCAACTTTCCTTAGATACTAATGGCGGTTTCATGTCATAACATGACAATAATCCCATATAAATGCATTCTTAATGGCTGGGCGCAGCGTAAATACGGCTCCGGGGAATGTTTCACGTGCTCCCATTCAATACTGAAAGCGTAAGCCTCTTTTCAGATTTCCAGACGTCTTACAAAGGTTTTACGGAATAATTTTAGCTAGACCGTGCCGGGTCCGTGAATTGTTCTAAAAATCTTTAATCACCTTCAGTTTTTAATGCATCTGAGTGACGATACGTACAAGTCGTTCTCCTAACGGTAAGCGTCACGTCTATCCATAACAGGGCAGTTCGTACCAGAATGTAGAAAATCAACGGTTTTAAAATCACATTTCGAATGTTTTGCAACGTTTGTAATCAATGGTGATTGTGATTACCTAACTTGTGCAATGTGCACGTCTATATCTGAAAAAGGTTTCAGCTCAGAAGTACGGGTTGCCAGATCATATCACAAGGCACTTTGTGACAAGTCTTTAACTTGACTTGAGCTCGGTTGGTGAATAATAATTCGTTGTTCTAAGCGCAATATCAATGTACATTTTGAATTGACGTCGACGATAGTCCAAATACTATAATTGCTTAAATAGTTAATCTATTTGAGTACAAGGGTCACCTATTTTTCATTGAACTCATTGGCATGAACAAAATTTTAATATAATCTCTGGCTCGGCTCGGATCCGGTACGGACGAGCATGTTCGCCTTACAAAGGTTTTAATGCCAGCCAAGGCGTGCGGGTGAGAACAATGCGTTATTTCCTTACAAACGGTTATCGTAAAGGGGTTTGTAGAAATATGGCTGAATAAAATCTAGATTACAGGACACGAAAACTTGAAACGTTCCGTAAGCATGATTGTGTTTTATAACGACAGGAGTCCTTAGAAATCTCAATGTTAAATCAGCCAAATACTCAAATCAAAATCTATCCAACTGTCGATGACTTATAAGTAATCAACAACATTGTCATTCCAGATTTATTTTCAAGCATTTCAAGTCTTAGATAAGTTGATCGAAAACAGAGTGGAATAGAGGTGTGAGACAAGGAAAGGTGGAAAAGCATTTCTTGTCTCTCACCTCCATTCCCTTTTGTCTTCGACATTGTCGTCGGGCAATTGGCACTCCTTCATAGCCTTTATACAATAAGCAATATATATTTCCAACTTTATTTTATTTCTTTGTACCTACTTAATTGAAATCTAATTAATTTAACGTATGGATAAAATTAATAAAGTAAGTGGATTATTATTGTATGTATATGATGAACTTGACTGTCAATACTTAGTAACATTAATCTTTTCCATACATGTAATACAGTTTAACAATAAAATATTATCTGAATCTTGCTTTGCTTTTGCCTGCGAGTGTTTTCGAACCGTGATGTGAAGTTATACTTTCCTACGTAGTCAGGTGTCCTCCTTTTCCAAAATCTCATTTCCATTTCATGATACTATAGAAACACCACAGCGCATCAAAATAAAAGCAGAATGATACGGGAAATGTTTGCAAAAACAACTGAAACAAGTTAGGTAAGGAGATCAGGTAAATATTTGGCGATCGGCGGTGAACTAGACGAACGTTGTCCGATAATTTATGTTGGCAACGGTTCCTATTGTCGGACAAACAACGGCTCCGGGCCAAATTTATATTCCAAGTTTGGGCGAACCGGGCCCGCTTGCGGCCATGCCCTTTTACATGGAACTGTTAACCGATACGTAAATTACAATCGCGGTGCTTAGTTTTGTAAACAAGATATTTAGGTTTACTCTATCGGTCCATCTACAAACAACTTTCATTATAAGACCAACACTTAAATCTTAGCTGTTCCATACATTTCGTTAGGTGTCAATGACATTTTTCGCGATTTGTGTTGGTCACATAGTGAAAGCTATTCATAATGATGAGCACAATGATATCCCCGAATATTTTCACTGTCTAACCAGTCAGATGGACCGATAGAGTAAACCTAAACATCTTGTTTACAAAACTAAGCATCGCGATTGTATTAACTATATAGACTGGGTCTACCCAGTCACCCAGTTTAAAGTCATCAAAATATTGTAGATTTTTCTTAAACTCCTGTTTCCATAACTAATAGAAAACAGTAATATATCTGTTTAGTAAATACCTACCTGATACGAAAAATTTATTGTTCCAAAATATTTCACCATCGTGAAACCCAGATGTGTTTGGAACAACGGTTTTTGATATAATACAACTCTAGGATACCTACGTTATGCAGTCCAAAGAATTATGTTAACAAATTCTCCGCAGTGCTCGGGTGAGTTCGGTTAGGCTTTGTTTAATATGGACGTTATTTATTTTATGGTTGGCGAATTCAGTCTTTCCTAAACATTATGGCTGATTTTGAATGTTTGCCCTACTACATAGCTAAATACCATGAAAAAGTGCTACATTAAGAAAATTTGCTTCAAAATATATCTATTTTAACCATCTAATGGTTTGACAAACTTCTACTTTAAACTATTCCAGGAGGCTTTAAATTCTACGATTATGGCTTTTTGATTAAAAGACAGAAAGATACAGAAAAAGAGACAGAGAAGATAATAAGCATGAGAATGAGAAAGAAAAAGGGAGAGAACAGTGTCAGTGAAGTGTTCAAGTTTTTAAATTCTGGAAGAATTGAACTGTTATAGGCTAGCAAAACGAGTGATTAGGCGAGTGATTTCTCGTTCCGTCGCTTTTTGCATAAAAAGAGTGAAAGAAAGAAAGTGGGAAAGGGCGTGAAAGAGACCGTTAGAGAACAACCCTGTACGCCTGTTCGCGGCGCTCCGTTTCGGTTGCATCTCAGACACGTTTTGCATTTTATTCAAAACGTTGACGTGAAGGATAAAGTTTTATTATTTTACTACTCTAACGTGATCCGACTCAGCACCTGAGTTATTCGGAGCCACGTGCCTTCTTCGAACACACGGATTCTGACGTCTTATTTACAGAAAATTGTAGAAGAAGCCGAAGTAAAACTTTGAGCTAGTAGAAAAATGTTTGGTATTACTTTGGTAAACTTATCAATAAATTATTATAACACCAGCTTGCACTCACGATGATAATGGTCACACTCATGATGATGGTGCTATACTAATATATATTGAATCCTCACGCGAGTTTGGTGAAGATACTTATCTATGTTAAAGAAATTAGATTAGATATATATAAAAAAGTCGATGCACACGAAATAAAAAAGCATTTTTGTTTTATCAAGACAATTCCGGTAACCTAATAATACTCAACACTACGACGTACCTCTACGTAATAACAAACTCTCTACTGAACTTTAAAAACCAATTCCCTTTATGCATATTTATAATACCGAGTAAAGCGCGAAGTTAACATTGTTAAACAGAAATTGAATAGGTGCGGCGAATGTCCAAAATTTATTTTTGATTTCATGTCGTTTCGATGCAAATTCTGTGAGGGCAAGGGACCAATACGCGGACGCGTTGTGAATGGGCCTGACTGTAGCGTTTATTAAATTGTACTATTGGAAAGCTACTTTACAGGGTTACAATTGAATTATACATGTATATGATATAGACTGGAGCTATACGTGTGATAATCACATACCTATTCACCTAGACTTATGCATTACGGCCTTGCTTAGAAACTTTAGTTAAGTTTATCAAGCTTTTATTTAACTTGCCTTGTTAGTATGGGTCTCATCTTGCATTTGAATTTTAAAATAGTTACCTACAACCGATTTCGCTGAAATTTTGCATAATATGACAAGCATGGTTAGCTAAGTGACGTCACTCTAAATCCAAAATAGTGGGCTCCCAAAGATGGCGGACAAGTTATTTTTTATGCATATCCATGATATGGGTATCAAATGAAAGGATTTACTGAGAAGAATACGAAAAATAAAATGACTTCACACTAAATTCAATATGGCGGACGCCCCAAGGTGGCGGACAAATTTTTCTTATCTAGCATTATGAAATGGGTAATTGTTTTTACTGGTTTCCTTTGATTTCAATTTCCGTCAGCACCAGTGTTGTAGACTACCTTAACTAATGTTTCATAGTAAAACCCTTTAAGTCACGAATCTTTGGAATAAGTATTTCGGTAATTTTTCATAGTTTTTTTTTGTTTTGATTGATGTTTTGAATTGATTAAAATCCAGATACCTGAAACTGATTGCAGCAATTTTTAATGCGGCTCTTAAATAATTTTTTTTGGTCTCGTCGGTATTTTTGACGAACCCATAAATAAACATAGATTTCGGATTATTGTCGTGTTTTGTGTAAGGAATTTATGGTTTCAAACGTGTGTTTCACAACGAAACCTTCGGTAATTTCCTAAGCACGATTATTGTTAAGCTGCTCCTCTGATATTTCGTAAGGCGGTACTGCGAGGCATTTTGATCAGCTTGTAGTAGTGAGTCATGAGGAGCACGAGGTTAGGGCGCGCCGACACAGTACACTGTTCAGATAAGAACAATAAATGCGAAACGCGAATGCTATTAGCTCGCTGTAGCTTCGCAAGGTGGTAAAGCTGCGTTCTCACTTTTTCTGAATAGTAAACAAGCATTTGCTTCTTGAATGTGTTGTTTACAAAACACCATGGTTTGATCCTTGATCCCGCACCAATTACTTATTTAGTGAATTTATAAATTACAAGTTGCGTCCCGCGGTTTAGATAGTAGATCAAGTAGATCAATCCTTATATCATCAGCTATCTGCCAGTGAAGGTCCCGTCAACATCAGTTCCCTTGTTTTGAAGTCCTTAGGGAACAAACATACATACATACCTCGCCTTTTATACATATGAAAATATACAGTTTCCATGCCACCAAAACACTGTTTTAAAACACTGTTCCATGACATCGCTCAAAAACGATGACAAAAAACACCGTGAGAAAAGCGGCATGTCCAAGAACCTCAAAAAGTTCAAAGACACTGCATTCACCAATTTACCAGCATGTTGGATATGTAGACGCGACGTGACAAAGCTAGAATATGTTTGTCTCTCTCTTGTGTGATAAAAACGATGAAAAAACAATTTATCCATAGCCCGTTCTATGTCTTCTCAGCAAGAGTGTGAAGAAGCTGTGGGAACATGATAGGCTGATAATGATGATTTGCTTCGTGCCTAAATAAATACACGATTTAGTAAAGCGTACGGATTATGGAATGTTTGGAGAGAAAAAAATTGCCCACGACAAAAAATAAAAAAAAGTATGTGGCAACAAAGCTTAAGCCATCCTAAGCCTTACCAAGGGAAATGTGTTATGATACTATTTTCCCAAAATATTATTTATTTATATATACATATTTATATTATTTAGTTCAAGCTACTTTGATAATGTATAATGTGATAATAATATTCAATGTTTAGTAAATTTTTCCTTAGATCCTAAATTTGTTTTTGCATGCCGAGAGGTCGATTATGGCGCTCTTTTACTGTAAAATTTCCATCTCCTGTGTACCTACATACATACATACGCAATAAATGAAATATGAATATGAATATGAAAAAAAAACATACAGTCGAATTGATAACCTCCTCTTTTTGGAAGTCGGTTAAAAAAATCTCTACACGGAAGTTCATTTATAAAACGCTATCTATTTGCTCAGTGTGAACCGATGCTAACATCGTACCAACAACGCCTACCATAATAACCATAACTTATTAGTAAAAGAAAACATCCGATTCAAGGACCCCGATCGAGTGAGGCCAGATTAGTCACAGCATGATGGAATTTATTATACTCAGATTGATGGGCACCTTCTATTAAATCCACCTAAATGACGTATACCGATTGTATTTGAGTATGCGAGTCGATTATGCGAATTTTTACCCCACATGGGGCATGAAATTTATTCAAATTACGTTTTACGGCAGATTAATCGTAAAGAAATTGCTTGCGGCTCGATTAACTGGGATTCGGATGCGAGAGTTTTATGAATATGATTTCCAACAATGACATACATGGAAATATGAGGAAGTAACGGGACTCAGTGGATTACTCGTAAATACGATTGGAGAACCATTCAATACGTAGATTTATTCAGATACGTAGGTACGCATTGAGAAGCATACTTCCGTCTTATTACTTCTCGTACATAAAACACATGGGCGTAGGCACGTTGGGGCAGGGGGGCGCTTGCCCCACTCTGACTCGCCTGGCTGGCCCTGAAATGACCGATTTTTTTATTTACAGTACTTTCTCTTTGAAGTTTCCTTTCCATTCATATTCTTTGTATTCATAGATCCCAAAGCATGAGTGTTGGAAGCTTATAATTATAGGTACGTCTTGAGAATTCCCAAAAAGCATGCTTCAATGATTACACATATAACTTGGTTACGAACAACAACGACAGAAAGCCGGCTTGTTGGCTTGTGTATGATAAGTGTGCTTAGAAAAAGGGTTCTAGAAGCGAAAAAAATATTTAATACTGAAATTCTAAAAGAGTTTGCCAGCGTGGGCTAGTTTTAAAAGAAAGTTTCAATGTTAGGATACAGGTATTTTTGTAATTTTTTAATAACGGAAGAAATTTTCGGTACCTACTCTAGTATTTTTTTGCCCCACCCTTAAATAAAACCTGGCTACGCCTACGCCTGTGTTTATCTACGAGTATAACAGGTAGCTACGAGTAAAAGTAGCAGTTGTAGAGTGGTCTGCGAGGTATTGTTAGAGACGATCGATGCGTCCGCGGCCAGACAAAGGACAGGGGAATATTGTTTGTCACAAAATTTATTATGGCAGCGGACTGAGCGGGACGCAAGCCGTGAGTAACTTGCTCTATATATCAGCTAGTACGAATATACGCGCGCTCGCTGTCTCGACTGTCGGTGCTACGGCGTAGCAGCGTACATGTGTATACGCTACGCCGGGCACCTCGATTGTCCACGTGTCTTCGCACAGATATGTCAATAATGATGGAAGACTGCACTGATATCCAATATCGAAACATTTCGTACTGTTGTAGACATAAGGTTCTCCAAATTTCAGCTAGAACGCTGCAAATGCTGCAAATGCTGAAATGTAAGGAAGCGAAATAAGAACACATTTTCGAAAACTATGAAGACTTGTTTGTAATCGATGTTCAATAAATATTGTATACTAGTTACGCCTCGCGGTTTTACTTGCGTTGAAATTCCCTCAGGAACCGTAAATTTTTCTAGAATAAAATATATCCCTCTGACTATCTCTATGCAAAAATTCTCATCGATCCGTTGCTTTGTAGCTGCGTGAAAGAGGAACAAACAAACAAATATACTTTTGCATTTATTATGTTAGTATAACAATAAGAACATTATGTTTACTCGTATGCTACGTTTATGTCCATAAAGCTACAAATATTTTTGATGTTCAAAATCATACTGTTACTCATCATAATTATGTTTATTTTTCCAACAGCGAATTCATATTAACTACATCATTCAGTGAAATATAAAAAGGTATGTTTTCTCTGTCGCTGGTAAGTAATGTAGGTATGTGCCATTCAGTTGGTTTGAATAAACGCTTGTAACTCGAGCGTTAACCCTGTGGATAAACACAGGACTTGCGTCATAGTGTGGAAACAACTTTAGCAACTCAGTGACGAATTTTCACTCACACACACTATTAAGCGTTTTAGACGATATTGAGATACGTGGACTAAGCAGCTAAAAATGTATAAATGTTGCATATAAAAATCTATACATTGCATATTAAAGATAAAGATAATTTATTTGCACAAACCACGAGTAAATCATACACACATTTAAAACGCATGCACAAAAGGTTACTATATTTGTCACTTTGTATCATGTTGTGTCCAGTTTGTAGGCGTACAAATCTAGAAAGATGGTGTAATAATACCGTTAATATTATTTATATAAAAAAGTTATAGTTAAATTAACCGTCGAAACAATTTCAATGGTTAAGATATCATGTTATTAATTGAAATAGTTAATATATAGACATTACTATAATTGTATGATAAACAAATTGACCTACTGCATTTATTACTATATTAGATAGATAGATGTTGCGATGCTGCTCGAGCAGTAGCATGTGCGCTTTACAATCTGACGGCACCTGATTCGATTCTTGGCCCTGCACCAATGACTTATTTACTACTTGAATAAATTATGTGCAGTTTTGCAACCATCGCTCAAAAACGGCGAAGGAAAACATCGCGAGGAAACCGGCATGCCCAAGAATCTTCTATAGTTCAAACAAATATAACATTCACCAACATGCACTGGGCCAGCATGGTGGATTAGGGACCATCCTCTCTCTTTGAGAGAAGGCCTGTGTCCCAGCAGTGGGAGGGAACATGATAGGCTGAAAATGATGATGTTGATGAAATAGACACTTTTAATTGTGCAAACCAGAAATAAAGTAACATGCAGATAAATAAACTTAATAGCTATTGCCACAAGGGGCGGCCTTATCGCTAAAAGCAATTTCTTCCAGACAACCATTGGATGGACAGGATTGTTTGCTTCTAGAAATTATCTCATTGAGTCATCGGACAAATCTTTTATTATTAAAATCCATAGACGTTATGACACATATGTCTTTGAGGTAGTGCGCTTACTATCAAGGGCACGTGCAGTGTACACCTATCATCTTGCCTGGAGACCGTGCGTCCAAATCCTAAGCTTTAAAACCCAGGCACTGTCTAGCTTAGTTTCGAGCGCAATTTGTCCGCTGCGTTAGTACGTCCTAGCATTATTATACTCCTTTGTAAGTCAATTTCGTCGTCCGTAGCCGCCATTACGCGACTTGTTTGCATCCCTGTTTTATGTTAGAGCTGTATTTAAATTCTATTATCCAATTTACTTTGTTGTTCGGACGAATGTGATACTTTCGGTGGGCGATGACCTTTTGTTAAGTAGGAAGGCGGTGGAAGGAAAGAGGGTGGCTTTCAAGTCTTTGGAAATGTTTTGTTCACCCGTAGAAGTTCTCAGATAATAATATACTCTACCGATATGAAATTGAGCTGCAAAATGATACAGAAAAGTGACGTAGGTATATGACAGGATAATTCCTTTGGATAATTCGTCTATACCACCGATTTTTTTTTTGTTTAAACCAGAACGGCTTTCAAGGCATTTTTGTAAGAAGTTTGTTGTATCCAGTTGCAGCCATATAAACGAAACGTCAGTCATTCAAAATCAGTTAGCAACTGTGATGCGGATTCGACGCGTTGATCTTTAATAAGAATGTTCAATCAAAGTGCACTCATAATGCAAATGCCTGGTAACATATTTTCCTTCTCATTTCCGTTCTATTTACTTCTCTTTTCTGTGGTCCATACTAAGCTATTGTAAAATTGCAACCACTATAATAATCATTTTTGGGCATCCCGACGCCAATCACAAACAAACAAAGGCCCACCCAACATTTAAATAATAAATGGAACAACAAAAAGCAATCAACAGATCTGTATAATTTTTCGCACAAACATTAGCCATGGAAATAAGGATCGATGCTTCCAAAAGTAACTTAGTCAGCGACTTTCAATATGGTGGTGAAAGTAATCAATTAGACGGCAAAAATCTTGGCTACGGGAGCCCGGGCCTTCAGGCATTCTTTTCCACATTAACATACTTTTATTGAATAATTCATGTGCATTAAATTGAATAACATTTAAATTCATTAGTCTGGTTCGCTTGTTATCTGAGGACGCTCGCAATTATCATTTCGGTGTTCATTTTTCACTGTGCCTGGCAAATGAATCAAAGTAGTTGTTTGTCTGGATAGACAAACAATGTACTATAGAAACTAACGTGGTTTTCACACATTTTATTTATATTACACGGGAATTACTCACGTAAGACTAAGCCGGTCTTAAGACTGCCTAATGCGGTTGAAACTATAGTCAGAGTGGTCGGCTTAATCTTACGTGAGTAATTCCCGTGTGATAAAAATAAAACAAACAATGTATTTAATATAATTACGATAACATGCTTAAGAAACCTCATGGGCGTCTGTGCTCGAGTCTAATGACGTTTCAGTCGCGACGGAAGCTTTCTACCACATTATCTATCAATTGTTTGATTTGTCGGTCCCAAAAAAGAAAAGGCAGCGTGCACAATGCAATAGGTATCCCGTTTGGTTTAATGCAGACATTATAAAAGATATTCAGAGGAAAACTAGGCTGCACAGAGCTTGGTTGAGCACAAAATGTAACACTACATATAGGACATTTTCGGAGTTACGGGCCAGTTTGAAAATTCGTATTTCCCAAGCGTACAAATCGCACATGACTCATATCGAAGAAAACTTGATACAGTATCCACAAAAATTTTGGAGTCATGTACATAGACTTAGATCTAAGGGGGGTTTTGAGCCTTGTGTTTCCTATAAAGGTGACTTGTGTACTGGGGTGGAAGCTGCCGAGGCCTTCGCGGACTATTTCGCTAGTGTTTTTCTAGATGAATTGCCAGCACTGAATGTCAACTCGTGTATGAAACTAGACTGTCCCGGCGGCAGTGGTTGCGTTAGTATACCAGCTATATTTCCCGAAGACATAGAGCACGGTCTTAACAAATTAAAGATAGGTAGCTCACCAGGCCCCGATAACTTGCCTAACTTTATTCTAAAGACGGGTAAAAACATCTTATTTCTCCACTTTACCATATTTTAAATATATCTCTTAAAAATGGGAAGTACCCTGACCAGTGGAAGTTATCCAGGGTGACCCCAATTCCTAAGAGTCGTAATAGAACTACGGTGGAAGAATACCGTCCAATAGCAATTCTAAGCGCGCCCGCTAAAGTTTTCGAGTACATCCTACAAAAGGAAATATATAGACAGGTGAAACAACAAATAGGTGAAGAGCAGCACGGTTTCAGACCGGGTCGCTCCGTAAATACGAACTTGTTAGGCTTAGTTGATTATATATCCGATGCCATGGATCGTGGTTCTCAGGTCGACGTCATATATTTTGATTTTCAAAAAGCTTTTGATAAAATTGATAACGATATATTGTTAAAAAAGCTATGTGACCTCGGCTTTTCTCCCAGCCTCCTAAATTTCTTTGCGGACTTTATGAGAGACCGGCGGCAGTATGTTAAGCATGGTATCCACGTTTCGGGACCCTATCACACCAGATCTGGTGTAAGCCAGGGTTCCATCACTGGTCCGTTATTATTTAAAATGATGGTGCACGACCTACCTAAAGTGCTGACTTCTGCCAAATGTCTCTTGTATGCCGACGACCTTAAGCTTTTTCTCGAAATAAAATCTCCCCGTGACTGTCTTACCTTACAAGAGGACATAGATAGAATCTGTGCATGGGGCTCGAAAAACAAAATGACATTTAATGTGACCAAGTGTAATGTAATGACGTTTGACCGCAAAAGAAATCCCATCAATTATAATTATCATCTTGACAATCTATGTATAAATCGGGTAAATAGCATTAAGGATCTGGGAGTGACATTTGATCGTACCCTGAATTTCCATGATCACATCTGTGATCTCGCCAAAGAGACCTATCGTCGTCTGGGCTTCGTATTACGAAATGCCAAAGATTTTAAAAATCCGTTAGTTATTAGAACATTGTACAACTCGTTAGTCAGAAGCAAGCTGGAGTCGAGCGCATGTGTCTGGAACCCGCACCACGTCACCTATGTGCGGATGCTTGAAAAGGTTCAAAAAGCTTTCTTAAGATCGCTGTATAAGAAGCTTCACGGTTATTACCCGTTCATGTACCCAACTAAATTCTTGCTCGGCCAGCTCGGCTACAACTCACTAGAAGTGAGAAGGATGTTGGATCAGCTTGCTACTTGCTGCAAGGTGCTCAGAGGATCGGTTGACTCCTTGCATCTACACAATTTATTGTGCACTTTGTTTGTGCCAGATAAACCCGGGGTTCCGGCTAATAGGCGTGGAAAATTGCCCAAGTTTTTCCACGTGGCTCACAGCCGCACAATGGCGCGCTCCATGTCTCCGCTGATTCGCGCCCGCCGCCACTTCAATGCACTCCTTGCTACCAACACTGATTGTGATATTATTTGTGACAGTTGGAAAAATGTAACGAAAGCTTTTTTGACTTATTGTGAAAATTTAACTGATCAATGGGACAGGGGCAAAAAAGCCGATGACTATAATGACAATTTGTATGACATACTAATTTTATGTTGACATATTTTTACAGCAATTTGTTGTATTTATTATATTAGTAATTTTATATTATTATTCCTATTTTTACTAGGAAATCTATTTTAGTTTAACAGTATGTGAGATAAATGTTAGTGGAATTTGTCCGTTTTTATTCTCAATAAATAATTTGAATTTGAATTTGAATTTGAATTAAAGCTCCAAACTACAAGATTTATTATATCTCAAATTACTCGTATGATAGAAAAATAGAAAAAAGCTACAATTTCATTAAATTTTATTAGTATTCCAATTTTTTTGCATATTCGCAAGTGGTTTTTTCACTACTAAAATCCTGAATTTATAAGCCAAAAACAACTTTCAAGCCCTCATCTGTTTCAGTAAGAATTTTGAAATTCAGATCTTGGTCGCTCGGTTTCCTCCCTTAATGGATGAATAATCCACTCCCACTGTCTCGAAATGGACCCTTGAATATATATTTTCTGAATCGCATTATAATATCCTTCAATGAGCAAGTTAAGACTCACAGTAATCTGATATAACGAATACCTATCTACGTAGATAACGTATATAATCTACGTAGACATTCGTACCTGTAACTTGTTAAAGCACTTAATACATTTAGATTACTCGAGATTGAAAGTACCTACTCCGAGTTATTCCAAGCTTGCAGAGACATATACTTCAGATAACTAAATAACTTAATATCGGCTTCGTACTCTTCGCGAGCTTTTAAGCTCAAAGTGCTCCTTATCTAAATTTGGCAAATCTTCTCAACGAGTTTATGTCTTACTTGACATTATTTTGATTATAACTCGTAGATAACAGTGGCTTTTCTAAATATTATTGCTATCCTGTTTATGTGACTACTAGATAACCACTGAAAGAGTGTCATGAACTTTCGTCGTTTGAATTTAAGTTTTGTTTCTTTATAAACCTAGACTGGTTTGTTTTGCTTTATTTGGTTTTGGTTTTATTTGGATTTGGTTCTTTTTGGTCTGTTGAACTAAGTTTTGTTTGTCTGCTCTGTTTTAAACTAACTTACTATTGAACTAAAACTTGATTGAACTTTAAATACCTTTAAGAACTGGATGACAACTCAATATTTGTTTTAAAATGTAGTGCTTAGATAATTGTTTTTAAAAAAAAAAAAATTTACGAAAATTTTGTATATTGTTTGTTTTTAATTTTTTATTGGATGGCACCTTTTGATATCAAAGGCCAAAACACATTTGGATCGCTATGCTGACAAATATGTGTGTGTGATTTTTACAAGAATAAAAAGTTTTTAGTTTACTAAATTATTCTACAAAGTTTATTTTAAAGTAAGTAAATATATAATACTTGTTGCTACGTGTTTCTCTACGCTACGATGTTTATTGAATTGACGCCAACGTAGTGGAAATCAAAACGTTGCTTTAAACACCAGTGGTCACCTTCTCCAGGCACGAGTACCACTAGTCGGATATTGAACGAATCGGACAAACAAACGCATATGCTACATTTTTCCTATTGGCACGTCGTCGGCTCGCGGTGATATTGCCAAAAACCCGTCCGGTTTTATTTAAAGTGAATCCGAATATTTTCAACCCCCACACATATACAATTTACATCCACACGTACCGTTTCAAACTAACATTTTCCTACGTAGAAATGCCTTTGGCTTTAGCAATGCGTTTTTCGCTACAACAGCAAGAGTTGATGGGAACTTGACCTTTTTGGAACAATGGAAATTATAATAGGTCGTGGGTCGATACTTGGCGATATACTGAGTACTCACTCGACGTGTTTAGGGATAGGTTTGCAAATACGTAGGTATACCTAAAATGTATACCTAAAGGTTATATTTCCTTAGAACCATTGGATGGTTAAAGGTTACACTACAAAATTAAAATTTTATAAAAAATCCACTGTCATTTCAAAACAGAGATAACTTTTGAACCACTAGAAAGGTTTTTATCGAACACTAGCTGCATCAGATTTTTCGCAATTTCAATTTTGGTCCCATAGTGAAAGTTGTTCATAATGATGGCTAATATGGACCCCTTTCGGCTTGTGACACTCTTTCCATGTAACCTTGTATAAAATCAATGTATTTCAAGGTCTATCCTTTATTGCTAATACCGTCTTCTATTAATCGTTTTCATGAAGGTTGCCTGGGAGATAAGCAATAAGGTCGAAAGTTGTTACACTAGTTAGGGCCTAGTGCGAGTTTTTCCAGTGGCGTTTACTTATTCGATCGCTTTAACGTTAACTACGATTTGTATGAAAAAAAGAGCAGTTCCATCTACATGCACTAGATGGAGCTGTTTTTATTTTATACAACGCGATCGAGTCATCATCATCATCATCATCAGCCAGAAGACGTCCACTGCTGAACATAGGCCTCCCCCTTTAACCTCCACACTGAACGACAGCCTGCCTTTTGCATCCACTGGATGCCCGCGACTCTCACAATGTCGTCGGTCCATCTAGTGGGAGGCCTCCCTACGCTGCGTCTTCCGGTTCGTGGTCTCCACTCCAGAACCTTTGCGATCGAGTAAGTAAACGCAATTGGAAACGCACTATGTATGAAATGTTATGCTGTAAACAATTAAGAGTTAATTAATCAATCAATCAAGTTGTGTAATATCGGCATTTGTCAATAATCCCAGAGTAAACAGCTCGCATTAGTAACAACCACAATGTACGTTATCTAGCGACATAATTATGATCATGAATGATCCTAATATCTGACATATCACGTCACACTCTTGTTCTCGTATTTCGCCAGAGCATTATTAGCATAAATATAATCCACACTAATGTGCATTAACCTATCGACCTGCAGGACCCGCGGTTTGCCGCCTAAATTGATACAAATAGCTCGAATTATTCGTATGCGATGGAATATTAAAGGATGTGGACGTACTTAGGGACGAATACGGTGAAATATAATGGAAATAAATATGAATCTGTATAGTCCTTAGTTTTATGTTAATCCGATATATAGTTAATAAAATAAATTGTAAAAGTTGACAAAGGGCACGGACCCAGGTGTACGTGGAGAATCAAAATAACAATAAAAAAAAAGAAAAGTTTTATCTTAGACAATTTTGCTTCGTTTTTACTTTTGTATTTTTCTTCATTTTTATCTGTAAGTTTTAAGGTAATTACTAACAAGTTTCTGAATTTCTTAAGTTAAGGGGCCCATAAGGGCAGTCGTCACTTAAAGTTTTGGGCCTTTGGTATGATTTAAATTTTATGTGATAGTCATTTTCTCTCAATTTATTAATATCAATAATTAATGTTTAAAAAATCGGTACTCTTCCATTATGGGGTACTTATTATTGTATCTTTACTTACGTTATCAATTACAAATATCCTATGATCACCAGTTCAGTATCTTTATTTCAATTAGGTACAAATACATTTTCGAACGCTGAATGATCGAATGCTGAATTTACGCTGTCATCAAACAGCGCAGTACGTAGCTTAGCAAAATAAAAAACATCTGAAGCCCCAATAATTATTTTTGAGCAAAATAAATTAAAAATATCTCCCCTATTTGAGCCCCCTAGTTACATCTCTGGAAGTTAAGGTAACGTAGCAGACATAATAACAAGCAGAGAACGAAATAATGTGTAAGATTATTTCTTAATTATGTTATGATGTATTCTTTAACGTTTGTTGATTGGTATATCCTTCACCTTCCTGCTAGAGGTGAAATGATGTCAGTTTATTGTACTAATGGTCCTAGTTCCGGTATATTTACCTAGCTGTAATTTGTGAAGTTGCTTTGAAGATCTTCACATAAATGGTTGATTATTTAATATGCTGTAATGACAACAGTCAAACTTACTATACATATATATGTTTATTAGCGGGATATTTACCGTGATAAGATTGTGGATGGTTGTGGTAGTCTTCCCGTGAACATGGTGCATGTTCTCGTAACTACGGCAGAAAATATACCGTTAATAACATATTTTAACTGTAGTGAAAACCGTGACAATTACAAAATAAAAATGCTTATTTTTTTATTATACGATTGGAAGCATGATGCAATCAGTAAGAATCAGAACACCAGATATGCCAAAAGAACTGTACTAAATTGCCAGAAAGACTTGAATACTACAATTGATCAACTTTCCAACCGCGTCATCTCGTACCACTTGTCTATATTCGAGCACGTTAACAAAATCTTAATAAACAATAAACATTAAAAAAATACATAAATTCACGAAAATAATACACTGAGGCGATATGATTTTACGTTGGCGTCAAAAGTAAAAATCCCACCAGAATAACGACGACATATTTTATCCGACTGATGCCCAGAAAAAAGGGTAGTGTTTTACAATTTCAAAATTTAATTCAATTTAAATTTTGATTATGGTTAGTTTTCATGTAAAATTCACATTCGAGAAATTGTTGTTGGGATTAGGTACTTATTAAACACTAGTATTCAACCTAATTAATTAATTCATCATCATCATTTCAGCCTATCATGCTCCCACTGCTGACACTCAGTGCCACCCCTCAGAGAGAGAGAAAGAGAGTGATTAATTAATTAATTAAGTTGATACAATTGAACTGCATAAAATGTACAGTGGGAGTTACTATATACTTTCCTTTTTTTTAAAGGGGCAAGTTTAGTGCCTTTATTAACTAAACAAAATAAAAGCTAATACTAACACTACAAATACAGTTAAACTGCCCATAGACCGTTGATGGTCTAAAGACAATCCAAATGCTCAAGCCCACTATCATTTTAGCAGCATGCTGGCGGCATATGAAGTTACTTAGTAACTAAGTCGAACGATGTAATTTTCCTAGCTGTCCTAGCCTATTTACACATGAACGAGTTAAGTTCTTATTACCCATAAAAGACCCCATTCATCTTTCTAAATAGTTCCCACAAAGTTCCTTTAATCAAGATCTACAACGATCGTTAAATATAAATTAAGAATTTTAAATAAAGCTCTTAATTACTCAAAGAGACTTGTTTAAGCTTTGTAAATTCACGAAACGGGCTCGAGACCTAAAACGGCCGCGGAACGAACTTTATAGAGATAATATTTCATTTGGAAAAGTAGGTACCATCTCAGAAATTAATAAATGAGCTACAAGCACAGAATGCTGGGTAAATGGATGTGAAGAAATGGTATCTTGTGTTTTTAGATCAATTTATTTAGTTTGACCTGCAGTATCCGTGTTTTTTACACCAACATGTTATTTTTATATGCTATTGTTCTAAGAAAAGAACGTTTGTTAAACGTAAACCATTTTGAAATAGCCGAAAAAGAACAACAGAGCACACAATTTTACACATATATCTATGTTATCTATGAATGCTTTTCTACTTTACTAAAGGTTTGTTTCATAAAACTTTATAGTACCTAAACCAAAAAAGGATATGGCATTTTGAAATAAAAAAAGTAATTCAGAGGGCGAACATCGAACAGCTTTATGAAAAAATACCGCATCCACATTCATCGTGATTCATGATCTTCGACTAAGGAAACTCCCGTTTAGATTATAATCAGATGGAAGAGTAAACAAACTTTTCACGCCACGTGACGAGCATCAGAAGCAAGGACCATTCCAATTTCACGGCGTGACGAAGAGGCCTGCTCATTTTCCTGAAGGCTGCGGATATTTTCAATTTTCCCAGTGGTGCCCTCGTTTTTATTAGTTGCTGTTTCGTCTTGAATACTAATAGTGGATTAGCATTCATGTGACAGTGCTTTGCTTATCTGCGCTGTGTGCATTCGAGACTGCGATTACGGAGTCTTTTGCAACCTATTTGCAACGATTGTCTCGATGTTTTTGCAGTCTTTGGGTTACTTTTGAATGTTAGCTGCATGTTAAGGCACAGTTTTTTTTTTTTTTTAATGGCAAAGGTTAACAAACATTTTTGCCAAAAACAAGTAAATGGCTGCGGAGAAAAAGACGGAATTTAGAATTTAGCTGAAACAATAAGAAAATATCCTATAAAATACAGAGGCTACAAAACAAAATGGACACTTATTACAATAATAATTATTACATATATTATTACAAATATAAAAAAAAAATGCTAAATTAAAATAACTACAATTTAATATTATTTACAGAAATAAAATGTGATAATGAAGCGATTGAAGGGGGGTCTATATTATGAAGAAGATTGTCGATGTGAATGGGAAATGAAAAAATTAAAGGAATTAACAAGTTGAAAAATGAATTGTGATCCAAATTGCTACATGAAAAGAAAATGTGGTTTAGGTTGGACTCGTCCATACCACATTCGCATATGGAAGAATCTTTAATCCGCAATTTGTGTAGATGCACTCCTAGGCACAGATTCGTTCTAATCGAGTTCAAAATTTGAAATAGCGAAAAAGACAAAACACGGCGTAACTATTCCCATTTTTATTCATAAGGATGTTAGGTTATACACGGTACGTGACAACATAGTGATTTTCATCAGAATGGCTCTTCATCCCTTTGTTTAACAAAATGCTTCAACTACTTGAATTAACAGAGATTTCATTTGCTTAAATTGCCACTTAAAAAGAGGGACGAAGACACTTTAATCTTGCGTAAAAATATAAGCCATAAACGCTAGGTCTAATTAAATCGACCAACCTTTCATTTAACTTCACTCCGATATTATCAAGCATTATGAGCTCTCACACAAAATCCGCTTTATTACCGCAGACAATTTTATATTGCTTTCATAAATCAAACTTTTAATTAAGTCGGTTGTACAAAAGCGTAGAATCTACAGTCCTTTTAGCTTCAATAGAGTACTGTGTATATACATCGATACGCAGTAACCGCACTCTCGAGTAAACATTGTCGTGGATATAATAGTTGATAATCTTCGACAAGCATTTTAATTGAATTGGAGGTTATGACATACAGATAATAGTAGGTACTACATAAGTTTACATGTATCAATTTCAATCGATTTCAATCATGCTCATTACCTTTGATTAGCTTTGGAATAATTTGAGCTTTGTAATGTTTCATGTAGGTATTTGACTTCTCCGGGTATCCAAGATACAGGCTTAGCCTAGTTTGGGGCCCACTGCAAACTTTCTGTGTTTTAAAATAAGTATTATGTAAGTCTTTTATAGAAATTGTGTGTGCTGTTCTTTTGGAAATATATATGATTTATGATTATGTAAAAAAAAGTTTAATCTCAACAAAAGAGGAAGATAGTAAATTAAAAAATATGTATATAACATTTACATAGCGTAAAACGCCGTGAGACTCTTGGAGTGAAGATATACGAAATGCAGCTGGCAGTATCTGGAAGAATAAAGCCTATGTCCAGCAGTGGACTAGTATAGGCTGATTGTAATGATGACATATTGACCTAGTAATAAATATTTCATTCGCGTCTATGTGTAATAACTGAATCTTGTTTATGTTAAGTGGTCTGCTATTCTAAAAATCTTTTGACTTTTTATATACATTATATTTGACGGTATAATAAAACTTTTTTTGACTACCGCAAACAGGTGTTATAATTTCACTTGTGTACGTGGCCACATCGAGGAAAAGATAACCGATGCAGGAGAAAGACTCTTGGGTGGAGACCACAAACCGTAATACGCCTCCGTAGGTAGGCCTCCCACTAGATGGACTGATGACATCATGAGAGCCGCGGGCATCCAGAGTGGATGCAGATGGCAGGCTGTCGTTCATTGTGGAAATACAATAGGGAGGAATATGTTCAGAAGTGAACGTCTTCTGGCCGATGATGATGAATGATAGAAAGTTGAAAAGGTTTTGACCGTAAAAAATCTATGCGAAATAAAAATTCATATAAAAACTGCTGTGTATAGAGGTCTTATACTAGACAAGCCATCTATATCAGCCTTAAACCAGTCTCTACCACCTTCAAGACGATGTAATGTAATGGTATGTAAAAACTAAAGCTTCCTTACTTTTAACAATAAAAAAATCTCTTATAAGATTTAACTTTCGTTTGTATGTAAATGACAAATACAAAGTCTGATATGTATCAAAGCAATCAACTCAAGACCTTACGGAAAGTCATACATTCAGGCCGTTTGCGTTTGAATTAGATCATACATTAGCGACGGTAACTCACGGTAATTGCGGAAGCGGGGCGACGTCACATTATCCGCAAGTCTGCTAGCTTAGTAGCAAGCATACCAGTTCTAAAGCAGTATGACCACGTTGAAATCTGCTTCGTAACAGAAACATAACATCAGTTACAATCTGGATGTCTTCAAGTCGAGAGTGAATTGGTTTCTTCTAGGCAAGCGTGCTCCATCGTAGACCGCATCGTCTCTTAACATCCGGCGAGATGGCGTACAGACGCAAGCCTATCTAATATAAAAAAAAAATATAACAAAGCTACATAAAGATTCAGTTTATTCAAATTAAAATTTCTTTTATTGTCTGTTTTTTTCTTTTTACAGGCTTCTTCTGTTAAGTTTTGTCAACCTGTATTTGGAGAGACCGCTCTTCCGCGTTGCGTTGCGTTGTTGTATAATATTTCAATGTTAAAAATATAATTAAAATACATTTTTATAAACACTTTATGTATATAGTTAGTTAGTAGGTGCTTCTAAATTTAAAGTGGGTAGTTTATGTGTGTTATTTACACATTACAAGTGAAAAATATATGTCATCAATTTATCATGTACTTTTAACTTCCTAAATAAACGCTGACTCTACTTTCAGCTACTTTCTATCGTGGTCCCACTGTGTCGTTGTAGGGGTGGCAGTGAACCAGCAAGTCTAGCGTTGTAATTAAAGCTGAACTTAATCTCCTGTCACCGTTCACGAGTGAAGCCGACTTAATTAGATTTTTGATGAATTGTTCCTGCTAATAGCTATTGTGCATAAGCAACTAAAGCACTGTGATATCCTGCTTATATCCGATGCACACAATGTACCTTTAGTTTGGCTGATAAAAAGACTAAAAGTCGAACTTTTAGTTTGACAGGTGCTTTGTGATATACATGAAGTTCTGTGTTATTTTGGGAAGTTACATAGTAACACATTGGGGGTAAAAAACGGAAAAAAGTATTTTACAATTTATTGCATATTTAACCCAAAACTTAAACTTTAAAGTATAGGTGCAATAATTTTTCTTTTGATGCATAAAATGTCTCGCAGACTTTCGCGTGCGAAAAATCTGTCGTGTGTTTCAGCCATTATGCAGGAACATTCAGCTGAGATGTCAAAGTTTGCAAAGTTTTATCATAGATCAGAGGTAGGCGAGTTACAGCACAGAATAGAGCTAGTCTCTGTAGAAGGAGACCAAAGCTATGTGATATATAAGTACATATACTGTGCAAAAGCATAAGTTTGGATTAGTCGTTCTGTTGTTTGCTATGTAGCTGCAAAATATGCCAATGAATTCGTTGCATACTTCAACGTGTTGTCTTATTCATTTTATAAGGTAACAAGACAAAAATAGAATTATTAGAAGAAAAATAAGAAACATAAATAGTCATTTTGTTTATACTAATAATATCAACAGACACCTTTTGTGGAAGATTCATTAGCGGTGGGAGCAATTATCTCAGGGCTTTTGTTTTAGATACATAATCCATTCTTTTCAAGGAGAGTTAGCAAAAAGAATAAGACAACCAGGATTAAAAAAATAAAACTTTTCCCACCTAAAAGACAGTTGCTATTCATAAAAATAACGTGGCACGTAAGTTACTATATAACTTACGTGCCACATGACACAAAATCAATAAAATCTTCTGTCAAAATCAAAATGAGCATGATGAAGATGTTCACCATGAAATACACGTACGAGTACAAAAATAACAAAAGCAGTTGCATCACAATAATTATATCAACCGTCAGATTGATAAACTGGCATCCGACATCTGGATCCTTATTCAACGTTCAATCGACCCTGACTCGAGCGGTATTCGAACTGACGGGTAAGTGGTTCGAGTATTCTGACGCCGGCGAGTATCACAATGGTACCCCTTCCCTCGCCCCTTCGTTCCATACCGTATTAGAGCTCGTACCGTACTTTACAGATAACCTTTGGCCCAATATTTTGATTGAATCGATGTAATACGACAAGGCCGGAGTCATTGTAAACCCATTGTGAGCGAACTCGACTTGGGCCATTCAGACACCCAATTATATAGATCACCGCATTTTGAAATACGTCTACGTTAATAATAAATAGTGATTAACAAAGGATTTCAATTATAATATTCTATCATGATGGATTATATACGGTGTACGGGTCTACCTCTACCATAACGATACCTTTGATATTGCAAAAAAACACCATCGATAAATATAATTCACAGAGCCTAATAAAAAAATTACTTGCAAATGAAACACACCACCCAAATCACCTCAGTGCAGTGGGGTCCCCAGAATGCAGGTAGCATTACTCCACTGGTATCCCAAGACATAATTTTTAAGCAAAATATGCCACCAGCTCTGGTATCACCCGAGGCGAGGACTAACAAACCTTTATAATAATTATTTCCGTTACTGTTTTAGGTGTTTAAGAAATCTAAACATTATATTAGGTATATTTACTCCAAAGGTGGATGTTGATAAAAAACCAACTATTTGGATTAAATTTCAAAAAGAAAACACAAACAGATAGCGAGTTTTGAGTCATGCATACCGTGCAATAAGTACAATGATTCCCAGAATAATTTAGCATATTTTCAAGTTTTTAATTAGAAAATAACTAGGTAGATAGGCAATTGTACGGAAGTCAGTCAGTAAAAACGTCCAGGAGCAGTTAATTTTCATATTTCAGGATGTGATGATAAGAAACTTCTTTCGAGGAATCGGAGACACCGACGGAAACGGAAGAGGAAACGATGACTTATCTGTACGCGAATTCACAATGCCAGGGAAACATAATAAAATATTACAAAATTCTAAATTAAACACAACAAACATTTCCCCGCAAAGTTTTGATTAACATCAGCGGTGACATTTAAAAGTTTTAAGCGCCTTTTTAAGACCGAAACAATTTTGTTTTCAATAAAGCTCCATTGACTTGAAAGCTTATCTATGAAAATGTGAAATAACAAAGATAGACAGTCAATTTATAAAGGTCATTGCCACATTAAAACAAAAACCAATTGTAACGATTAATTAACGTGATTTGTAATTATGTCTGTCAGCTTTCACGTCAGAAAATTCACACTCGGCCTTTTGGGTCAAGTGTCATCTCTAAAATTAACAAAATGACGACTCGAAGGTGCTTCAAATATCACGTCATATTTTTAGAGCATTCAATCTCGTTCTCGTTTATTTTTCACTGCCTGCTTGAACGTGAAACCTCGTGCGATGTTTTTATTATCTAAACGTTTATGTATACGCTCAATGATCTCTTCAAACATTGATGCGGATTTATCTAATTGAACAAACTATTCAATATACAGTAAATCTCTTCCTTACAATTCCGAAGATGTATAATAACGCTATTATAATGGCAGCCTCGAATGTTTAGTGTTATAAAAAGTCAAGGGTGCATATTGTTTACAACGTAAACGACGCGGGCGACCGATTGAAAATATTAGCAAAAGGAATGATCGATGCTCGTTTCTGTAATCTCCAAAGATGTTAATTGGTGTTTTCACATGGCTATTAACCGTGCGTAGGTTCGTCGTAGGTCGATGCGTTCATTATTATGACTCGGCGAGGTCAGAAATCAGTTAAAATTCGTGAAGTACTTGACACGTCCGTAGTAGGGCTCGGATTTCACGGAGGCTGCGGGTCGTGCGTAACCTCGTGGTAACTGATATGGTAGGGTAATTGTGACCACGACTTCTGTTAACGCACCCATTAACAAATGAATTGAACGTTTAGTGCAATTAAGTATGTAAACATAGAGATTTGGAGGACAACGTCGTTTGATTGATGTTGTTATTAATATTTTAATAGCAATAACAGTATCTCGTTATAAAGTCATTACATTGATTGTCCGTTTCATGGCAGAGCAAAATTAGATAGGTAACTGAACAAAACAGTGATGATTTTTTGAACAGATTAATTTAAACAAAATTAACCAATGATTTTAAATAAATTCCTCGGAAATTAAATGCGACGTCGTAGAGAAAGTTCAATGTAATTCAAGCGCACTCGGAATAAGCACAAAATGAAACAAAGCTGTATTTTTTCAACGTTCCTGGCTAATAGATTTTTTCATTCAAGCCACGGTGCCGAGAATGAGTGGAGGAATTTTTTCGAATTAAAATTTGCATAAAGAAATTTCTATTAAGATGAGGATTAACTCCAAACTATACCTCGGAGAGGCAATCATAACCCGGCATTGCGCGCTACCTTGCATAAAACGTACTTCCAGTAATAAAAAGTGCATATAAACTTTACAAACTTACACACTCCGCCAGCAATATGAAAGCCCCTTACCTGAAGAAGAAAAGAGAAACATCGTTAAAATTTTATTTCATAGAAAGTGCAAAATACATCTCTATTATATTATGTAGAGTATACACTTAAACTTGAGTAACTCAACAGTGCTTACATTTTAGACCATATAGGTAATGACTTATATGAGTTTTGGCGCCTACGTGAATAAATCATGACATCTCTTTGTATTATTTTCCTAAACTTGTGTATTTTCTGTAATAATGTTGGATTATTATTTATTAAGTGTTCGTGGACGTGCTCAAGTATGGGAATCGGTATGACGCAGTGAACACGAATTTCTGTCATGTCGCCGAAACTCCATAGAAGTCTCTTATAAAGCCTCCACCACTTTACAAAGTCATGACTATGACTTGACCGTGACTTACTTTGCTTGGCTCTGATTGTGACTATGACTTACTTGACGATATTTAACAAAACTGATAATATTTTAATGCACAAGAAGTGCGACACCAAAATCCTAAGGAACCTTCCGGGTACGTATCTTACTCACACTTGTCCGGGTTTTTTCATTTTGAGGTACCCTAAAAATAATACAATTTAAAATTAATGATGTCGCCTCTTTTGCGTATGCCGTCATAGTAGAAACAAAACATGGAGAACGCTTGGTTTTAATACAACTATACGAGCTTGCAGTGCTATCCTGTAAAAGGTCTATAGTTTCACGAAATGTTTCAGTTCAGAAGTACAAGAGGATTTGCATGTTGTGCATTCACTAACGAGATAAACCCGTACACTTCCTTATATTCGCAAATCGGGGTCTTAAACAAAAATATATAAATTCAAAAGTCACCTACCGAAGCCCACGTTGAATCTAGGTTGAGTATTCAGAATGTTTGATATTTCTCTCGCAGGCAAGTTTTCTTTACGTGAAGAATGAGAAAATGTTATAATTTTAGGACCTTGTAGCTTGTATGGTTTAACGATGTCTGATGATGGTGTGTTACATAGGAAGTTTAGACTTTTGACGTTAAGAACCGCTAAACAAAATACTTCATTAGGGCATTCGCAAAATTTTAGGTTTAAAAAAAAAAAACTGCTCTGGCGAAGGATCGGTCGACAAAACGTATTTTGATTTTATTTCAAAGATCTTTTTGGTAAAATGGTTCCAGAAAAAATGTCTGGATTATGGACGCGATATAAGCAATTAAAAGTTTCGTTGTATGCATAAACTTATTTTGGATAATATAGAATCGCATAGAATTATAATAATGTAAAATACTGCATTTAGTTCTATACGCAGCATAAATTATTTTGTTACTTTTATTTGATAACTCAATTAGAATGTAACATTTCTCAAACAGAAGAAACTTTTACTTTTTTTTGGCATAGGTCTGTCTAATGTTGAGCAATTACTGACGACTATGGATATCTATACAGTAGCATCAAATAGAAAAAAAGTTCCGAAAGGTAGACACATATCTATCTTTTGCTGATCAATTGGTGATTCAGATAAGTGCAAAAACCTAGAATTCTCAGCAAATCTTCCAGATATCCAAATGTCTCATAAATCAGAGTTCCAGTTCTGTTTTTCTGTCGTTTTACAAATGATCAAGAAGTAAAAAGAGCAAGATAGTACGATGCTGACATAATAGCTTATCATTATATGGACGTTACTTGAGAAGCGCTAGGAAGAGTCTATATAGACCTGTCATGGCCACTCTGAGGATTTCAATTAGTCAATATTTTATTACACAAAAAATAGCGTTGCCCACTCGATTTGCCTTAGTTGTTGACGAGTCGTGTATTATTAATAAAAAAGAAAACTTTGCTATGATTATGATAATCAAATTGAAACTTATTTTTGACAAAAAATTAAGGATCCATTTTGGTAGTATACGTTAATGGTAAAAAACAGCGAAATAAAGAACATCCTCTTTTGGAAGTTGATTAAATTTGTATGTGGAATGAATAGTGGGTACTTAGCGAATAAAACTCGTAATAAATTGTTTGGATGTCCGCCCATGAACTTATTTTGTTATTATTTATCCGATAAACCCACATATATGTGCCAAAGGGACTATGGAATTAAAATGAGCCCGTTCACAAAGTTTCCAGTAAATATTACATAAAACATTAAGCCGGATTTTCGTCTAACAAAAACAATGCATGACGTGGGAACCTTCAAAGGGTATCGTAATATTTTGTGATTTTGCCTTCATGAATAATTTATTTGTGTATCGAATATTGGATAAATGGCGCCGTGATTTTATAGTGCCTACGTAATTAAACAGGCTTTAAATGTAGGGAAAGACGGTCTGGTGATATTTGATACCGTTGAGGAAAACATGCAAATGAAAGGATCCCGGGGTTTACTGCTGAGCTGAGATGGCATGATAACTCGATACCTACGGACCCCTTCCTAAGTATTTGTACACTACATATACCAATGATGTTATATGTAAATACTGAGGTAGATACGTTTTACCAAAGTGTGTGCGGCAATACAAGTTAATTCATCATCATCATCAGCCAGAAGACGTCCACTGCTGAACATAGGCCTCCGCCTTTAACCTCCACACTGAACGACAGCCTGCCTTTTGCATCCACTGGATGCCAGCGACTCTCACTATGTCGTCGGTCCATCTAGTGGGAGGCCTACCTACGCTGCGTCTTCCGGTTCGTGGTCTCCACTCAAGAACCTTTCTTCCCCATTGGTTAATTAGCTTGAGTGAACTCAGTCCGTCCTGTGTCTGGTAACGACGCAAACGTCCGATTTTGGAGTATGAAAAATAATCAAAAATGCCATGTCGTGTGTTTAGAAAGTGAAATACTTATACTGGGACTGCTGTAAAAGGCTGTAAGGCTATAAAGTTTTATGGGTAGCTGTAATAAAATATCGCCATGTTTTCGTGTTTTTTTAATGAGTACACGTCTCTATTAATATTAAAGCACACTACTGTAATAACAGTAATAACTGTGATTGCACTGAATTAGCGTCGGTTAAAGAAATAAAATATCTAGGGGTTATGCTTGACAATAATCTGAATTGGAAAGCACACGTTAAAATATTGACAGGCCGCGTCAGGAAGCTACTCTTTGTATTTAAAACATTGAGATATGTTTGTGACAAATCACAAATGATTGCCGTATACTACGCGCTTTGTCATTCCATTATCACCTACTGCATTAAATCTTGGGGCGGATGCGCGAAATCAATCTTAATTTCTGCTGAGCGTGCTCAAAGAGCAATATTAAAGGTTATGACATTTAAACCGTTTCGACATCCTACTCTAGAACTATACAAAGAATTACAAATCTTTACAATAAGACAATCCTATTTACTTAAAATTATTCAAGACCAACATAGCATTCGCCCTGATCTTAAACCAGATATTAGAAGAAAGGACAGAATATATGAATTAGCAAGTAGTAGAACTAACTTTGCTAACCGATTCTCAAAATGGAAGGGGCCTTATATATATAACCAAATTAGTAAAAGTATCAAGCTGCGAAATCTAAACAAACACTTTTTTAATAAAGCAGTAAAAGAATTTGTCAAAAAAATGTCATATTCAGAAACAGAAAATTTATTAAAAATAGACTTGTAATTAAATGTATTACCAAGTTCTACAGATGATGCCACCTACGATCTTAAATTATTAATAACTAGCGGTCCACCCCAGCTTCGCACGGGTATAGATTATAGCCTATGTCACCCGGGGATAGTGTAGCTTCCCGTCGGTGAAAGAATTTTTCAAATCGGTTCAGTAGTTTCGGAGCCTATTCAATGCAAATAAACAAACAAACAATCAAATCTTTTCTCTTTATAATACTAGTATAGATGATATAGAAAACAGGCTAAAGATGTACCAATATCAAGCCATCAACCCATCAGAATATTTACCGTAACCTGACAATTCCTCTCCCTTGACAATAACAGTACCTAGAAAATCTGTATAACTACGTTCAAGCATAATTATCCTACCTATTACCACACCAAACACCCCACACTACATCACTATACACCCACATCACCATACGCCACACCACACTACATATCACACTACATATCACACTACTCATCACCCTACATATCACACTACATATCACACTAAATATCACACTACATATCACAAAACCATCCATACATCTCAAGTCACCTTTCACCCTACACGACTATATCCACATTACCCCCATAATACAGTCACATCACATAACTTCCTCGCGATTAGCACCGTGCTGTTGCCGGCCGTCGCGCCGGTGATTCACACTCACCCACGTACTGGAAGTAACGCAACTATCTTTGCGATAAATACCTACTTAGATTATAATTAACAAATGCATATAATTAGAATTATATACTTTTATTGAATAAGATGTAAAGAACCATACAATGAGAAAACCGGTCGCAATATTATGTTAATAGTCGTATCGTGTTTTTATTCATACTTTTTATTTCTTTTAATCCGGTTCTTCTACTTCATTTCATTATGTTAAACTTAATTATTAAATTCCGTATAAAACACGACCAAAAATGGTTTCGAAACAGTTGTCTAAAAATTTTGCGCATACTACAATTCTAATTCACTACATTCTATTTTTCTATTTTCTGTCTCTGTCGTACTCAATGTACATCGGCGATGTAGCGAGCGGGAGGACCTCTGCCGTCCGAGATACAGTTTAAACTAGTTCGGAGGGTAGCGTAAATCTTTATCTGTCACAACCCTATTACGAAGCTGTTTATTAGTAAAAAACCCGAGTAACACATTCAATCGCATTAAATTTACACGCAAAATATGTTATTAACAACTAAAACTTAATATTACTGTATTATTGGTAGGTATTACCTACCTACGTTATGATTCACGATTGTGTTGAAAGTGGTCAACTAAACTACTTTATGAAACTACAATTAAAAAATTAAATAAAAATATACTTGCAAGTCGTAGCTAAGGTTAATGTACAACACAATCATACGTAGGTATGATTACTACTTATATCATAAACTACTTATACCTACCTACCTAGTTAAATCAAAATGACAAATCAATACAAAAAGTGTAACAAGTGTACCTACAATATTTTGTCATGGATAATGTAAGTAATAATAGGCTAAGTTTTTTGAGAAATAAAAATATTAACTCAGTCCGTCCTGTGTCTGGTAACGACGCAAACGTCCGATTTTGGAGTATGAAAAATAATCAAAAATGCCATGTCGTGTGTTTAGAAAGTGAAATACTTATACTGGGACTGCTGTAAAAGGCTGTAAGGCTATAAAGTTTTATGGGTAGCTGTAATAAAATATCGCCATGTTTTCGTGTTTTTTTAATGAGTACACGTCTCTATTGGTAAAACCTCTTTGACACATACATCCTCAGTTGTAACTATTCGCATATTCTGATGCTCTGTAACGTTCAGTCCGTAGGGTAAACACCCGAGACTTATGAAATGAATCATGAGTGAACTAAATTATACAATACTGCAATGAGACTGCATCGATGCCAACATTGCCAACCCTTCATTAAATATAATGACGTTTTATAAATTGGCAACTGAAGTACGGAATATTGCTCGAATGATTTAATTCGTGATAGCGTGCCGTGAGAACATTAATATCGAAGTACTCTGGACTTGCAGATTGATGCAGAATGCATTGACGAAATCATATGAGAAACCACAGAGAATCATAAATATACATCTCTACACGGAAAGAAAAAAAGTCTCGAATCAAGAGTATATCTATTGGTCAAGAATAATATGGTTTCATATATGGGGAAAACAATATTTTCTTGAATAAAGCAATTTATTGTTTTAGTTGATAAGCTCAAATTAACATTTTAATGTCTCATATAAAGATGATATATTATCGATAGAAGAATTAAGCAATTTCTTCATGCAAGAGGAAACAGTTTCTTGTTCTTCAAGACTCACAGTTTTCTTGAACAAAGACAGTTAAAATTTTTGATGCAACCTATTTTATTTTTAGAGTAAGACAAAGCAATTTTTATAGAAAACATAATAATCTTCTAATAAAATAATCGAATTCTGCGCTCAGAATGCAAGAGTCTTAAATGAACAAAATCTTAGTATTAAGTAGAAGATAATAGTATTTTTCAATTGAGACAATAAGTTTTATTTTAAATACAGTTTTAGTTTTAAATCAAGATTGTGATAATTATGTTGGAGACTGTTTCATCTTGTTGAGACCGCACATCATTTTAACTTGAGAATTGGCGTTGTTTAACTCAAATCATGCTTCATTGTATGAAGATTCGATCACATCTTAAACCCAAACAACTGAATGTTAGTACAATGCAACAGTTTTTAGAAAGAAATAGCCTTTTAATTTGAATCAAAAATTGTAACAGCTTCTACTGAGAATTCTATTGTTTGAACTAATTATAATATTTCTTAATTTAAGAAACTTAAAATTTTATACTGAATAAAATTTCTCTCCTTTCAATACTTTCTACATTTTATTTGAATAATGTCATTTACTTTTCTTTAGTATTTTAAATCTTAAGCAGAGACTAATACTACTTCTGAACTGAGAATATAGATTTTCAAGATGAGATTATCAATGTTCTTTTCTTGAATAACCAGGGATTTCATACTAAAACTAAATTGATCTCTATTCAAATAATAACCTTTTCTTGTCCTAAGATTTTTTTATGTCTAGTCAAGAATAAAAATATTTTTGAATTGAAAATGCATACTCTTAAGTAAAGTATTTCTTTATCTTAACCTTAAATAACTGAGAATCTTCTGCAAAGACAAAAGTTCTTAGTTCGAATAATGCCTTTTACTTGCCTTAAGAATGTTTGATTTTAAGTAAAGATTGTTGATGTTTTGATATTAAGAATGTATCTTCTTAGGGAGAGTATGGTAATATTCTTAGTCTGAATAATTGGGGGTTTCAGATCAAAAACAGATTGATCTTAGGCGAACGATTTCTGTGCGTTATTTGAAGAATATATTTGCTTATATCAAGATGTTTTGTTGCTTCAAGTAAGTAATTTCTAGATTTGAATTAATAATTCTACTTCTCAGATGAAACTAATAATTTTCTTAATTGGAAAGTAGAAAGTCTCAAAGCAAGACCATAATGAAACACAGGGTTACGCAAAAAGGGTGTGCTATCCCGAAAGGGACTCATAGTACTCATCATTATGAACAACTTTTACTCCGGGGGCTACCCTGATTTCACGAAAAACCACAGCTGTTCCATACATTTCGTCGAGTTTCACTGACAGTTTTATATGGAACAGCTGATATTTTTATCGCGATTTCGAGGTTAACAACAAAGTAAAAGTTGTTCATAATGATGAGTACTATGAGCCCCTTTTCGTGTTAATACACCCCTTTCGCGTAAACTTGTGTTTCATTCTGGTCTTGCTTTGAGACTTTCTGTCATCTATGCATATTGACAAAAGCTGAAATGCAGTGCTTATAGAGCAATACATTCTGGTATTGCTCTATAAACACTTGACACATTTGAAAACCAATACATACAACATAGCAGAATTATCAATACAATCGATTTTAGCTCGAGTTGGTTACGACTTACGCCATAGATCAATCTTATTTTAACCCTGACTTTAAATTAAAATAAGTTGTCATTTATCAAAATATTTATTATTATAATACAATATTTTTAAACACGTCATACACACAATCTTAATTCTTAACTTAGGTACATATAATAAAATTACTCAAAAATAAAAGATCAAAAACATAGTAGACTTACAATATTGTGGGAGACTGGTTCACTAAGAATATTTTCGAATTTACATAATTATTTAATCAAAATACAAATAAAAAACTCTATTGCCCACTTTTTAGTTGACCTTAAAGCTATGAAACGAGACTGCAGCCTTAACATTAAATATTAATACTGTGGGAGACTGGTTCACTAAGAATATTTTCGTATATACATATTTAATCAACACACGAATAAAAAAATATTACTCTATTGCCCACTTTTTAGTTGGCCTTAATACTACGAAATGGGACTGCAGCCTTAACATATTAATATTGTGGGAGACTGGTTCACTAAGAATATTTTCGAATTTACATGATTATTTAATCAAAACACGAATAAAAAAAACTCTATTGTCCACTTTTTAGTTGGCCTTAAAGTTATGAAACGGGACTGCAGCCTTAACATATTGATATTGTGGGAGACTGGTTCACTAAGAATATTTTCGAATTTACATATTTAATCAACAGACAAATAGACTTTACGAAAGTTATGGTAGTTAATAGATAAAATTTTGGAAAAAACCAGGAAAATAACAAATGAATCTTATAAAAAATAAGGCCGGAATATTAGTATGGAAATCAGTTTCCACTCTGGTTCTGTTGGTTGTGGTTCTGAAAACCAAGTCAGCGTGGTTTTCACACATTATTAATATCATAATATGTTGTTAGTCACGATCCGGCCTAATATAACGTGAGTAACACCCGTTCAGATATTAATATGGTCAGGGTTTTTTTGGCTACTTTTATTTTCCAAATGGTTCCCCGAACACACCCGTTTGGCTTATCTAACCTTCTACATAACGCCTCGCATAAATAAATAAACTTACATCAATATCAACAATGAGATTCTCGATGCACTCCAGTGTCGAAAATTTTGTTTTTCTGTCGAGTCTCCCTTATGGAGGGATTAGATGACAGGAGTTTCATTTGATCTGGAACCTTCCGATCTGAAAAATAAATGCGAAAAATTATACATAGGTACTTATGTGTAAAGCTAGTGGCTGGCTTAGTGGCTACCATGCTGTGGTGTAGTAGATAGGTACCGAAAAAAGTATGTAACTCACCATTATCGGTTTCCTGTGTTATGCCTTCGTATAAAGTTGCCAACGAATCATATTTATTTGTATTAATAAATTTCAAACTGATAATTGTATTTATAAACGTTTGCCACTTCGTATAAAAATTCAAAGAATTTTCCTTGTACTTTTCTTCGATATCCAAATTAATCTGAAATCACACACACTGATTAATATTTTATATGCGATAGTTTGCGTGTAAGTTTGTTATCCCAATAGCACGGATTGACACACAAGCTAAATTTTTAGCAGCTTCACGAACTAAGATTTACTATTATTATTTATTTATGTACTAAAATTTTAAAAATATCTAAACTGTTTAAACAACACCCAGAGATTCTTGAAGAGATAATAATTTTCTTGTTTTTAGTTTACATATTGAGAATATTGTTTTTCACTTGCTTTACCACTAAATGAGTGAAACTGCTGATCAAAACTAATAAAAAAACATACCTACCTATACTCAATGCAATAATTATAGTTAGTTGGCTATACATACAAATTTGATCCCTTCAAAAATAAATGAAATACTAATTATTAGTACGTGTAACTTACCATGTGCAGTAAAATATTCTTCAATTTTGGATTTAACCAAAAGTCTGTGGCCAATTAAAGGGCATAGCTCTTTGAGAAAATCATCACTTAGATGTTTTAGTTTGTATTGCTAAATTTCATTTTCTGGAAGAAAAAAATATATATTAATAATCAATGTCATCATTTCAGCCGTAGAACGTCCAATGCTGGACATACGTTTGAAGCGGTTTACATTCAGCGTGTTCTTATCTGTCAGATAGATCAGATATAGATAGACTGATCAGCGTGCATCTTTAATAGCTCGTCTGTCCACCTTGTCTTGTGGTGGGTCGTCCTACGCTGCGCTTGCCGGTATGAGGTCTCTATTCGAGAACTTAAACGATACTTTAAGTAATAAAACTTACCTTTAAATATGTCTATAACAGACTCCGGAACTCCCAATTTGTGCAATATAACTTCTATCGAAGTTTCATCGTCAGCCATCTGCATAATATCACAACAAACGAATAAGAAGGTTAATAATCACAAAGTAAACTGTTACACTAGAAAAAGAAACAACACACGATCACACGATTTTTTGCAGAGACAACTTACGATAGCTTTTTTGGTTCAATTCAATTCTTGGTGTACGGCGAATATGGATCACAACCGCTCTGCTTAATAAATTAGATTAATTGAAATTTATATTAAAATGTATTCGATACGATTCACAACCCCTCTTGACGCGACAGGACAAATCTGAGAATTGGCGAATACAGGGTTGCCAGCTCCGAAACATTTCCCTTATAAATGGTAAAAATTCTTTAAATTCATTCAAAACATTAAACGACTATATTTAAATTATAATCAAATCAATCGAAGCGATTAGAGAGCTTGAGTTGACAGCTCTCGGGGTTTTGTATAATATGCGCGAATGGGTGATCGATCGGTGGGCGAACTTCGGTGATCGCACGAGACTATTTGGGGCGGGCCTGACTCGTACTTGGCCCGTTTTTTTTTTGTTAGGTACCTATACTACAGATTGTGCACTATAATAATATCAAGTTTGAGCCTTGTACTTATTACCGTTTTTGAGATATGAAAAATACAAAAATACCTTTTCAAATATGGTTTTTTGTATGGGACCCTTCATTTTTTACTTTTTGTTGTTTTTGATTAATCCACCGTATTCTGTAAAAAAACTGCCAGCTCTATTACCTACGGTTCACAAGATGCAACCGTTTAAAGGTCAGACAGACGGACAAACACCGGAGAGTTAGTAACAGGGTCCCGTTTTTACCCTTTGGGTATGGAACCTTAAATTACTAATTACTAACAGCTCGTATATTACAGACATTGTTTTAAACTATCACGGTTGTTCACTAAAATTATATGATTATTTACGGGAATACTATACGCAGTGATACAGTGAGTGTGTTTTGTCGGGACTTGTGTTTTGTTCAAGTTCGAATTCCAGTGATAACCGTAGCAAAAGACTAAGAAAGAGGGTAGATAGTTATGTCTGCACCTAACTTTTTAAATGTTCGACTAACCACCCGCATTTCTCAGTCTTCCCGTGAACATGGTGCATGTAACTGCGCCGAAATATCGGGAGCTTATTCCACAACCTTACCACGGTAAATATCCCGTAAATAATCTTATAACTTTATTACGGACATGTACAATACATGGGGATTTTACCCTGCAGTTCAAAACGGAGCGAGTACTCACTTCTTTAGTGCGTGAGGGTAGATAGACGTGCGGAACGCTATCTGTCTCTTTCAAATGAACGGTCTCAATATCTGTATTTACACTATTAGGTACACACTATAATCTACACTTCAACACACGGTTTATAAGGAGGTAAAGTTTGTGAGTTTGTGTGTAACGAGCAAACTCCGGAACTACTGGTCCGATTATAAAAAAATATTTCACGCATAGAAAGCTCCACTATCCCTGAGTGACATATTTGGCTATGTTTTGTTCACAGCGCGGGTGAAGCCGCGGAAGAAATCTAGTGTACAATAAAGTAACATAAATGTTCAGTGAAACCAATCACAGGAATAAAAGCTGATACGTTGAGTTGTATATTTTCGGTACGTGTCAATAAATTGCGGCCAGTATTATAAACATGGATGAATTGTTCGACCTGATATTTGTACCTGTATTATTGGTTGTGCTTACCTAGTCATGATTAAAAAAACTCTTTCACGAATACAAAGATACACTCTCCTCGAGTGACTTGGATTATGTTTTATTGACAACGCAGGTGAAGCTAGAGGGTTATAATCTTAAGGGTGGTCCAATATAAATTAATTATTCCACCCATAAGGGTAGAAAGCAGAGTAATCTTTTATGTTAAACAATAGTCGGTTTTTTAGTTTTTTTACCTGGGCATTATTTTAAACTTTTTGTTTCTCACTTTGATTGCGAGGAAATAGTTTAGGCATTAATGCAAATTCTCTTCTGAAAAGTCGCACTCTCCTTAAAACTAGGGAATTTATTTTAGATATGACAACACTCATTCGTCCCCCCCATCCTTCCGTTGCCGGTTATAGTCACATACTCTATTTGTCAAGACATTCGATTTACATCTAAGAATCAATTATTCTTGGATGAAGAAACGCGACTTTCAACTTCTACTAGTTATAGATAAGTTAATACCTACTAAGTAGAATTTTAAATATATATATAGAGTTCACAATTGAATGGCTTATAACGTGTAACAAACAAGTACATTTTTTGAGTTGGTCGACTATTACTCGTTATAATAAAGCCTACTTATCCGTGATAGAGAGCCCTATGAGAATTAAATTACTATGGAACCCAGATGTAGATATGGAAAAAAATAGTCCTTATCAAAAGGTGTTAAGGTTCAATTTTGCAATAAAATCTATAGCTGACTACTGATAAAACGATCTTTCAGATTATATAGCTAATAACAGCTAGTAGTTAGCCATAAAATTACTGCAGATGCCTTGAAATTCAAAACCTAATAGTAAACCACCAAAATTAGAGCGTATTTAGTGAATAAAATTGCTTTTCAAGTTTAGACACCTAATATTAAATAAAAAATCATAGCGAGAGTGCAAATAAATGATCATAGATCATAGGCATCCTAAAACGCAGTTAGTTCGTAGGTTTGATTATTTAACTATCAGAGATCAAAGATTCTGTTCAATGGTAAATTCTACCGCTATTTACATAGAAATTAAGTCTGTAAAGGCTGAGCACTGGTGCAGGGCTGACAATCGTTTTTTTTACCTACTCGAGTTATCGTCAAACAAACATAGGTAGGTATAAAATACGAACTCCGATTTGTCCTCTAAAAGACTTTCGCTTTATTTTATTTAGTCGCCTAAATATATTTAGCATAATGGGGATTCTTAGTAAATTCGCGGTGTAAGATCCAGATAAAAGTATCTAGGTTTTTTTTATTAACTGGAGAATATTTCAATTCTTGAACTTTAAAGAGTTATATAGAGGATAATATATATTTAACTAATGAAAAAAAGTATAGGTAAATTAACCCATACTATTATAGAATAAAATTAGGCATAAAATATATACACTTATTATGGAACATATTTATATATTTTCAAATATTGGTTACATACGTTATTTCGGCTCTTACTTAAATATTCTTAAATGTTTACAAACATTTATTTTATTGGAACAATATACGTTATTTGTGCAGTTAATTGGTATAAATGGGTTGATTATGTCACCTATTATCAACTAATTACAGTACAGTATTAGTACACTTTTTGTACCGCTACTAAAGTTACGTTTTTCTAGTTCAATGAGAAGCATTTTTTTCCATTACGTTATTATTGAATTAGTGAAATATTGACTGTACAGTTACGTCGTTTTGGCACTTCGTGCAGGACCACATTTAGTACCCATTTACGAAAAAATAAACTATTTTCGAGTTTTTGGTAGTTACGTTCGTCTGGTTCTTACACCGAGAGTAAAATGTATGTCTATCTTGTTTTGCATCATATAGGGATTCTTAATTGAAATATCCAATACTTATTCCCTCAAAACAGACAAATCATGGCTAAAAACATAAGACTATCTTGCTTAAAATTATTTTGTGTCTTAGTATGACGCTAGTAGTTACTTAATTCAATAAAAATTGTCTCGAACTAAACATGATTTTTTTCTTAGAATAAAATGTATGTCTATCTTATTTTGTATCATATAGGGACTCTTAGTTGAAATATCAAATACGTATTCCCTCAAAACAGACAAAACTTGTTTAAAAACATAAGACTATCTTGTTTAAAATTATTTTGTTTCTTAGTATGATGTTAGTAGTTACTTAATCCAATAAAAATTGTCTGGAACTAAACATGTATTTTCTTAGAATAAAATGTATGTCTATCTTGTTTTGTATCATATAGAGATTCTTAGTTGAAATATCCAATACGTATTCCCTCAAAACAAACAAATCTTGGCTAAAAACATAAGACCATCTTGCTTCAAATTATTTTGTTTCTTAGTATAACGCTAGTAGTTACTTAATCCAATAAAAACTGTTTCTAACTAAACATGTATTTTCTTAGAATAAAATTATTGTCGATCTTATTTTGTATCATAGGGATTCTTAGTTAAAATATCCAATACGCATTCCCTCCAAACAGACAAATCTTGGCTTAAAACATAAGACTGCTTTACTTAAAAGTATTTTATTTCTTAGTTTGACGATAGTAATTACTTAATCCAATAAAAATTGTCTTAAACTAAACATGTATTTTCTTAGAATAAAATGTATATCTATCTTATTTTGTATCATAGGGTTTCTTAGTTGAACAATCCACTTCTTATTCCCACAAAACAGACGAATCTTGGTCTAAAACATTTAGTTACCTTGTTAAGAATTAAATCGATTCTTACTTTAATGCCAAAATACTTACTTAACCCAAAAAAATATATCTTGAACCAAACAAGTGTTTTCTTAATAGGAAACGTAACCCTATCTTATTTTGAATCATTTTAAATTATTAATTCAATACTTACATTTACATCAAAATAAAAATATTTTTCTTCATACGAAATTTATTTTTCTTTAAATAAGACGTTCCTACTTTCCGATTTATGAGAATAATACATTATTTAAAGTAAAACAATATTTTTTTGAATGAAAAAGATATTCTTGAGTTAACAAGTTAAAAGTTTTAGTTAGAGTAAAGTGTCACAGGTTCTGAATCAAAGTTTTATAGTTCTTGGTCCTATACATTATTTTCTCACACTAAGATACAAAAAAATCTTAATTTGAAAAAAATATAAATTGTTTACCCAACACCCAGATATTCTTGAAGGAATAATAATTATTTTGTTTGTAGTAAATATAATGAGAATAATATTGTTTTTCGCGAAGAGTATCAGTTATGTTGTTCTAAGACATTATTATTAATTCAAGCATTTATTTACTTGATATTAAACAATATTCCTGAGAATAAAAATATTCTTGGTCGGAAACAAATTTCGCGAGCATTTTTTTCCGTGTAAGAGTATTTAAGTATATAGGTTCCCCCTACCTAGGTAGTATTTGAAAGGATAATTATGAAAAAAATAATTACCCGGGTATGCCCTAAAACTGCGACCAGAGCCACCGGAGGATGGGTAGCAGCGTCTTATTAGGACACGGTGAATGCACTGCGATTCCCAAGCCGCCTGCCAAGCATGGTGATTATGGCAACACCCCTCTCTAAGAGGGAGTTCCTTCTGTTGGATATTTAATGGCTTATGATGTGTGTGATGTGAAACGATTCAAAAATAGACGGTTTTTTTGTAAACTGGCAAATCAGCACCTAACTTTGAAACAATTTGAAAAGTATATCAGTGTAACAAAATAAAAAGTTTTATTTCGTTATTCCACTAGTTTCACACAATCAAGGACATGATGCTGTTAACTGAAAATGAATAAAATCTCGCAAAAATGCAAGTAACAATCTTTTTATATGAAAATCAAGCATTGATTTGTGCCGATATCTGACATCCACAATAATATTGTAAAATACTGAATGAAAACCATGAATACTAATTACTTACGAATTTTGACAAATTTGGTAAAAAACCACCATGACGAAATCTATACATAAAAAATCGATGTGCCGATATGGACTCCTAAACGGCTGGACCGATTTTGACGGCACTTTCACTGGCAGTTAGCCGATGATATAAGAAGTAATACACGCGGGTGACACCGCAGGGCACAGCTAGTTGTAATTAAAAGCCTTGAGTTGACAGCATAAAGATAACTGTTTTTTACACCACTCCACCTGATTTGCTTTGCTGAATATATTATTGTATATGACCCAATTTCAATAGGATTTTGCAGAAAATGTACAATAGCATTTTCAAAGTTCTCCGTTGACAGTGAGACGGGTCTATTCAAAGTAGAGTCCGTCAGAGTCGTCGCACCGAGTCGATCGAATAAAAACAATGTCTTCATTGGAAGTAAGCTGGGGTGAACAAACGGGCGGTCGACGCTCGGGTCGACAATGGAATGCAGGAGCACTGCACGGCTAACCATTTGTTTCCAATCCTTTTTATTTTAATTCGGGATGAAATTTGAATAAAAAGTTTGCGATGCAAGTCTAGACGGAACTAAGTCTTTAATTTTTTGTAAATTGGAATACTTACTATTCCCATAATTTATCTTGATATGTTAACTGCCGTTAAAATAGCATAAAAAGTATTTTCTATTAAATTTCCTAAGATATAGTGAAATGGTAATGCAAACTATTAGTTTAATTCCACGACGGATAATTGGATTCAGTTAGCGGACTTTCTCTGTCTCTCGTTCTAACTTACAGAATTATCTTTCTGTTCCTTTTACTTCTGCAAAGTTTTATGCGCTGTTCGACACAAAGTCCATCTTCTGTACTACAGATGATGGACTGTGTAGGCACAGATTCTGTAGTGTGTTTGCACTCAATAATGAATGCCTAGGTACCTATAAATTCAGTCGCATGGCACACAACGTTTAATACACAGAAGACAAGGAAAATAATTCATATCCATTATTCCCCGGCGCCAAATCCATCAATTGCAGCTAACTAATGGTGCCCCCACTCGAGTTCTATTGAACGTGTTTTTATCGATTCCGATGTGAGTATATGACTGCAGTCAGCTGCGTCACTACAGTTGATGGAGAATTACCCTGTCAGCTGCTGTCAGACCTCGGCAAAAGAAATGGCAACGGGCGTTGACAGGGGGTTTAGTTTATTGAAGGTATACGAGATACGAGGTGGTTTGTATTTATACGAATATTTATTTACACAGGAACTTATTTCGATACCTTTAGAAGAGGCAGTGTTGTTGTTTTTTTAAATATTATTTAAAAAAAATACTTAGGCAATATTAGCTTTATTAACTAATCAAAATACAAGCTAATACTAACAATACAGATACAGGCAGTGTTGTTCACTAACACATATTTTTAATGTGGTGTACTTTTTTAATTTAAGATAATTCAGAAGACACTTGAAACAAAAAGTGATTTGAAAAATAAATAAAATATATGCCGTTGACAAATGGGTGTTTTAGATTAGGTTTAAAGTAGATATATAATTATGGTCATTCGAATTTTAGCCATAAGTGCTTGTGATGCAATTTTTAATCAACAATTTTTTAAATATTCTTGTTTTCTCAGACCTCCGTCATTTATAGACCGATTTGGAAAATTATTGGAATTTATAATTTGAAAGAATATACTTTCAGATTAGTTCCATAGAAATGTCATCAAAATTGGTTCAGTCGTTTGGTTTTTAAATCAAAATAACTGGAAAAATATGTGATTCAACTAACTACTAATTACGATTGGGATTGCGTAATTACTAATTTAAAAAGTCGGTTTTTAAATTGATAATTATATATCGTAATCTATCCATGGGGACCGATTACAAAGAGATTGAGATAGAGAAATTGATTACGAAGAGATTATTAGCAAGTATACAGAGTTGGGCGGGTGATCATATGGATGATAACCCGCCCAACTAAGAATATTTGCTTTGCCAAATAAATACTGTCACCTTCATGAAAGAAGTAAATGTTTTGGCTTGTTTTATTTGTTGCTCTAACAATGTGAATGTTGAAGCACCGACGATTTCGTCTTAACTCTCAATGTAATTGTTTAGTTAAGGCTTGGTTTAGATATCTTATTTTGCACATCGTGACAATGTATATAGCACATTGTTACACACTTCTAAGCTTAGCCCCTTTTCATCGTAAAAATGAAAAATAACCAGCAACAAGGTAAGGCAGAGTGCACACTTAATGCATCATAAAACCCGCAATATGCGTGTCGTGAACATAAATGCGGGCCCCGCGAGGGCTCTCACCGCGCCCCGTGTCTCTTTATACCTTCGACTATGACAACATGCGTCATAATGAAGACAGAAATGATTTGAGATTTGAGTATAGTGATAAAAAACACTGTTTTAAACTATCACGGTTGTTCGTTAAAGTTATATGATTATTTACGGGATATTTACCGTGGTAAGGTTGTGGAATGAGCTCCCGATATTTCGGCGCAGTTACATGCACCATGTTTTCAGTCTTCCCGTGAACATGGTGCATGTAACTGCGCCTAGATATAAAAGCTCCCGATAAATTAGCTGATAATTTTCAAACGAGTGAGGCGATTTTCTTGAATTATAGCTAAGACCAATCTCGATCAAGCAAACTAAAAAAAAAAAAAACTAATCCAAGTGGATGCATTCGTTTGGGAGTTACGATGTGCCACAGATAGACACAAATACACAGATACACGTTAGACTTTTAACATCCCTATGTTTGCGCCGGGGGATAAAAACTGAATTTTGTTAGACTCAACACCAAGTAAACAATATTACGATATTGAGGTAAACGATAAGTCTTATTTCAATCTTACATGAAAATTTCGAAAGCATACTTATTGAACTAAAGAATCACATAATGTGGCTCACAAATGTCAGAGTAATGTGTTAATAAAAAAAAAAACTAACAAAAAACCGAACTGAAAACCTTTCTCCTGAAGTCGGTTAAAAAATGTATTTGTGAACATGATTTTCAAACAAAAGTTCCACTTAACATCACATGCACGGTTTGTGTTTTACCGAATTTTTCTTGAAAAAAAGAAACCGTATCTTATTATAGTTCTTACACTGCACTGTTTTTTCCACATGTAACAAAACGGACGTGACGTTGCCTGCGAAACTACGAATGACAACCAGCCAGCCGCCATGACACACCCCCTCACGCCATGCTACTGTCAAGCTCGCCAAGCTTTTGAGGGGAGGGTATATAAGCCAGCCTGCGAGCCAACTATCTCTCTGTTTATTTCGATTGCTGAATAAATGAAGTAGTCGCCACTGTGTGTTTTATATGTCATCATGTTTACACACATAATATAATAGATAGGTATAGCCGTTTTACAATGAAAAAAAGTACTGAAGTACAGATAAAGGTACTGAGTAAATTTCGCATTTACGTAGTATAAATTGTGATTATCTTGTTTCACGATTGTAATTTCATAGCGTAATGTATAAAGACGGCTTGTTGATAGTTTCTTACCACATAGAACTCGGTTCATGAGACATGCCCGCGAATAATGACACGCCGAGACGCGTGACGCTGAATAAACGCAGCACGCAGATTAGTGCCGTGTTTGGAGCCTAGCCCTAATGCAGGGATTGTTGTCATTGCATCAACATGCATTTCCCACATTGTTTGTAAAGTAACTGTTGTTTAATCTGTAACGCTGGTTTCACTCGTATGTAAACTTAGAGATTTTCTGGAATTTTAATGGATGTTTGGTAAGTAAATCTAGTGTAATTTCAAATACAGTTTCTTATTATAAAGAAAATTATGGAAAAATTAATAGAGCATGAAACGTAAAAGCGAATAAACTAAACCTCCATAATTTTTAAAGGCTTTTATTTTATCATGCTATAAAAGAAAATGTCGACTTCGTTCTAAACTCAGATCAGACAAACAAGGGAGATATGGTAAGGTGGTGTTGCGGGTGCGAACGCATCTGACTTTCTGATTCCTCGATCTCACCCAACAGACGATCTTGCTGCGCTTTTTTCGCCCAGTGCATGTTGGTGAATGTCATATGTCTTTGAACTGTTGAGGTTCTTGGACATACCTCACGATATTTTCATCGTTTTTGAACGATGGCATAGAAACTGCACGTAATTTATTTAAGTACTACAATAAGTCATTGGTGCTGGGCCGAGTATTGAACCGGGTGCTGTCAGATTATAAAGCGCACATGCTCCCGTTCTGCCACCATCGCTGCTCACTTATTGCTGTAATCAAAGAAAATGTAAGCAAATTTGTAAATCGTATACATAACGGCCACAATGTGCAGACTTTTGTGTACTCTATCAATTGTTCCTGAAATAAGCACTAAAGCTTTGTACATTTTATAGCCACGAATAGAATAAAGTTGGGAATGGAAGAATAAGTCTATTCAGTGAAAACCCAGCTTTTGTGTTCGGATTACCTATACCTTTCGAGCGCATAGCAAGTAAGTAAGTAGGTAGGTATCTATTTTTAGCAATAAAAAAAATATATATAAGAGGGTAATCTTATTAGGGAAACTGACGTGATTTTCACACATTTTTAACCTATTTCGTAAAAGGCGGGGGTTTTCTCAATTCAGTTTTTTTATGTTTGTTACCTCGGAACTCAGTTTTTTATATATTATGGTTGACTTGGTTGACAAATACGGCTTGGTTTTTTCGTTGTATGCCTGAAAATCCACATACCTAAAATTTTACGATGGATTTTGTAATACAGGCCTTATAAATATAACTAGTTGCGCCCCACGGTTTCACTCCCATGGATTACTCCTTATATCATCAGCTATCTGCCAGTGAAAGTGCTGTCAAAATTGGTCCAGCCGTTTTGGTGTCAATAGAGAACATACATAAGCAGATCGGCTTTTACACACGGTTACGTATATAAACTGTACTAATTCGAAAGGAGGATTTGAGGGTTGGTCTCATAGTAAAAGTTGTTCATAATGATGAGTACAATGGCCTCTTTTCGGCTTTTTCATAATCAGCCTTTTTACAGTCCACTGCTGGACTTTTAGCCTATCCATGAAAGGGTGATTGGGCCATATCCACCACGCTGGCTCAGTGCGGATTGGTGGATTCACATACGCCATTGAATTCCTTCTCCGTACGTATGCAGGTTTTCTCACGATGTTTTCCTTCACCGAAAAGCCAGTGGTATGAAAATCCGTAAATAATCTCTAAAGAGCTCATTGGTACGGGCCCGGGGTTTGAACCCACGACCTCACGCTTTCAAGTCTATCGGTCTCCCAAATGGGCTACCATGGCTTCTTCTTTTCTTTCTTTTCGGCTTAGTACAGTGTATATGCGTAACCCTGTATAATAAAAAGGTATATTGATTTTAACTAGTTATTGTTCCTTGTTTAGCAGTATCTAGTGTACTACTAACATGATTTCAAACAGACCCGTTAATTTCAGAGGGTGCAGATTTAATCCGAAACAAGATTGCAATCAGCGTGCAACGCCGGCTGTACCTAATTCTTGGAATATTGCATCCAGGGGGCGCTACGAGCCACCGTTCGAGTCAGCTCCCGCTTCATTTAGCTGCATTATTCTATGGCACGTCGCGTCCCGCCTCACGTCACTCAATAGCGGCGGCCACGCAATCAGCGATTGCAAAGCCGCCGCCTTCAAACGATATACAGTGGCCATGGGCGTAGGCACGTTGGGGCTGGCCTGCCTGGCCCTTGCATGACCACTGGCTGACCGATTTTTTTAATTTACAGCGTTTCATACTCATAGGAAAGTTTTCCTTTCTTTAGTTCATGTTCTTAGGCATTGTTTCAGTGTGTCCAATTAACATTCCGGTTAAGCTAATAAAAACCTATCTACCAAACAGTAACGTTGCGTTTCAGAATCATTAAAAATGACTAACCATCAGATAAAGTTTATATTGATTTATATGTCAGATCAAGTTGCAAATTAAATTTATTAGTTATAGTTCGACAAATAAAAATTAAGAAACGGATATTTGCCTCGATTCGAATCAGATTGCCTTGTGGGAGTTTTTCCAGTTGTGTTTTCTTATTTGATCGCATTAACGTTAACTACGATTTGTATGAAGTAAAAGCAGTGTCGTAAGTGCAGTGGGTATAATCCCACATAACCTGGCTGCACCCCAATCCAGTCGGGTATCAGAAGATTTTACCCTCGAAAAAATAAATAAAAAAAGTTCACACTGGAACATCCTCCATCGCTGACCATAGCCAATTAGTTAGTAGCTTAAGTAAAAAAAAAGCCTCCAGCAACGGGCGATAGATAGGTTTATTCCTATCTATCGCCCGTTTTATGGCCCAAGTGATGATATACATGAAATTTATGCGACGCGGATTTTGTAGACTATGTAAACGCTTGATTTATCCTCTCCAAATTAGAATAGGATGCAATTTGTGGGATAATGATGTTGTTCTATCCAGAACATGGCGCGAGTGTGATTATAAATAAATTATGTATTAGGAATTCGATTTTGGATAAATTATGGTTGTGATTGTTATAAATAGTGATTATATAGGCACAAGAGATTCAAAATCCAATGTCTATGGAAAAAAACTTCGAGGATAGTAGATTATTTTATTTAATTGTTAAGGCCTATAATCTTTTTTTTGCTGAAAAAAGCCCTATCTTTTAACACTATGACGTAATTTTGTGGTAATTTAACTCCGTTCACCTGACCCACTAAATGTATTTGAAGAGTTTGTACAATTTACAATGCCGTATTTTTTTTTTGTATTGACATTAGTTGTGCTACTGCTAAGATGACGGAGATTGAATCCAACTTAAGAGAGGCTACAGAAACGCAAGTAGGCGAGTGTCGCACTCGCAGTGTCTATCTTGATAAAGCTCTGTGGTTTTATAGCACAATATTATCATTTAGATCTTACTCTTTTAGAAATTATTTCATCATAGGTAAGGAAATTATACGGACTTTAGTCAAAAAACTTTAGTCACCTAGGCCAAAGTAATTAATACGAAGTAAATAAACACGATCGAAATACATTATACCATTGCATGTTTCCGAACTGAATTTTATCAAAATAATAGTAAATTCTACGTGGAGTTTATCTCGTACGGCATGGAGACTGGAGGGCGCATAGAATAGCGGCCAAGTAATTAATCAGCAGGCAACTCACGTATCGGCATTCAGAGCGTAGGTGCACTTTGCATCTGTAGCGACTCCATCGAATGTAAACCAACAGAGGCACAACCAACCGCTCACATCCAAACCCAATGGACATCACACAATTTCAAACTTTAAGCCCACACCCCTAAAGGTCATTTCGTATAAGCCAGGGTAAACAAAGACATTTTAATATGATTCGCGTAAAGTTTCGATTTGTCAGGCGAGTTGCGTGATGCGACGATGAGTTGAAGTGTTTTCGAATTGAGTTTTGATTGTGTTTCCTTTCGCGGCCCTCTCTAAATGTAGGTCGTCGTTATACATTCGACACACGAAACTACCGGCCCTTTACAGTCACGACAATTTGAATTCTATTTTGAGCTTTACTGCAAGGTTATAGAGCGAGTGTAGATCGGAGCTTTTATCAGGGTTGTACGAAGTCGTCGGCACGTCAGAAATCATCCACTTACCCTTTATGCGGATTAGATCTCGACAGAAATATATTTTTCGCGTCAGCACAAATGGATGCCGCAGGATTCTACAAAATATTATTGGACTCTTTTAGTCTATTGGAATTGTGCAAAGAGATAACCTATTTTGTAGGTTGGTAGTGCTATGAACTTTACATTAAATTCAAACAGGATTCTTTTGCCAAAAGTAAAATATAAACTTTTAGATCTAATTCTTACAATGTTTGTTAAGACGGATTTTGATAAACTTGGTATTAAAAAAAATCATAATGCGTTGTTAAAATGTCGTATTAAAAATCTGAATAGAGATCCTGGATTTATTTTATTTAAATTCGAACGCTTGCTGTGCTTACAGCAAAGTCACGCGCGCAGCAAGCCAACATAACAAAGTATTGTTATCTGTTGTTGGGTTGAATAAGGACCTATGATTTTTATTGGAGAACATTAGAAGGAATTCTTGGCTTCCGTCTACCTACAGTTTTGGCATCTGTATGATGTCAGAGTGTTGCTAAGATTACTCACGTATCCCCTAATCAATATGCGATCTCCAGGCTCACCGCAACTGAAATTGCACGAAACGATGAGGTAATTTGAAATTGCGTTGATAACTGCATTGCTGATATGCGCAGCACACTTATGGAAATGAGCTTGTAATCTAATCGCAAACGCGCTATGATTTGCTTTCAATCGCTGGAATGTAAGCCGCTTTGGGAATCGCAGGGAGAAATAAAAGGGGGCGGCCCCGCGCGGAAATACACTGATAAATATGTTTATCGTGATTGTATTGCACAGAATGGAGGTATGGACAGTGTTTGCATTATTATTGCTTAGGATACTTTTGATTCAAAATAGTTCACGATACCTCAATAATTGTTTCAAGATATTAATTTTTTCAGAGTAAATTTTACTCAGTTCAGAAAATACAATAGGGTTATACTTTTTCTTATTAGCAAGGTTCTAAAAATACAAGCCTACTGAGTAAAAACATAGACACACTGACAGACTGAGTAATACAGTATATAAATAAATTCATTTATATGTGTTTGGTTATAGTACGAATGGAACAAGTCCAGTATTGGATGAACTACTGTATGCAAACAAGTTCAGGCATCTGAAAATTTTACATCACTATCGTGCCACTCGTCAGCTGATAAGGGTTCACTGCTGGATATAAAAGGTCCGTCACTCAAACTTTTGGGTTTTTGCTTCCAGTCCAACTGCTTTTTGCATAACATCACTCCCACCGACCATATCACAGCGGTTTCTAGGCTGCGTTTGCTTTAGCTATAAGTATATCTAATAATAGAAATGTAAACAAAGCTACCCCTATTTACATGGAACTGATGTTTACTCAGTGCAGCTATCGGCCATAGATGGTATTTCCCCCCCTGCGGCCGTCCCGCAATGATCGAGGCGGGGCACGCGCGTCGCCGTCATTCCGCGGGACATTCACGGCACCCACAGGATTTTCGGTGTCACTCATCCGCGTGACAGAAAATTGGAAAGCCATTCCCCGGGAGTTCCGTGCCTGTATTATTAACGAGATTCTTTGCAGGTGTTTTTCGGGCCGCCCATCAAAACAGGCGTATTATGGGCGGTCGTTCGTTAGCCTTGATTTATTCAGTGCCTGTCTTGTTACGGAACGTACTTATTTGTATTTGTTTTCTTTTTACCTACGACGGAACGGAAGGCGGAACGGATGGTAGATTAAGGGTAAAGCGTTGTGCCAGTGTATTTTTGGACCCATTTTTAGGGTTCCGTAGCCAAAAAGTAAAAACGGGACCCTATTACTAAGCCTACGAAGGCAAGTTGCTTCACTTAGGTGATCGTACGAGAACCAGTGGTGAACAGAAATTTGTCACAGACTCGCACTTGGATATTATTTATTATTTGTTGTTATACTTTAGAATGTGTACTACACGTTTACATTGGCGCTTTTACAAAAACACGTACGGGGACCCCTGTTCGTTTTCACTTTATGACTTTTTTATTATTTATTAGTAATCCGCCGTAACAATACATACTCTGTGAAAATTTCAACTGGCTATCTATTACGGTTTCTAAAGATACAGCCGTTTAAAGGTAGGTAAGACAGACAGACAGACAACGCAGGCTCAGTAATAGGGTCCCGTTTTTACCCTCTGCGTACGGAAACCTAAAAAGAAAAAGAAAAACAATAAAAAAATCATATAATAAAAGAAAATCTATTTAATTATTACACAGAGACCGGGCAGTGTGATGTGAACCATACTTTACGCGTCGTAAGTACTTTTACAATTATCATAAAACCAGTGATTCGTAAAATAAGACAATATAAATAGATCATTGACATTAAATTAGATTTTAGTGGCCCATTACTAAATATCTAGCCAAAATATATGGCCGCTACGTGGAAATAACCTAGGGTCAGCGTTACAACTCGGGTATTTAAGCTAATCTATTGAGGTTTTCCACAATTATCGGGCTAGATCGAGGCGAGGCCAAAATTTATAACAACATAAACTTCCAACGAAAATGGCCAAAGCTTGCTTTGCTTAACTGCTAGACTTTAAGCTTAGTTCCCAACGTGGAATTAGTTTTGGGTTAAACTTATTTAATAATTCGCTGGATTGTTAATGTTGTGGCCAAATTGTTATGTTTAACGTTTTGTCAAATAATGATTAACATACAATATATGAACTGAACAAAAATAACTTTAGACTAGGATTTCAACACAATTACGTACTCTTAGGTACATGCTTACTTGGAACGGTTCAGCATTTGGGAAATTTTGCGATTCCATATATTTCGTTGAAAGTGAGTAATAGTTTTCAATGGAATCGCAAATTTTTAAGGTTCCTTACTCAAAGGGTAAAAACGGGAACCTATGACTAAGCCTACAATGTCTGTCTGTCTTTCAGTCCGTCCGTCCTACCTTTAACAACTGTATATTTCAAAACATAATAGATAGCCAGTTGAAATTTTCACAAAACATGTAATGTTACGGCGAAAAATAAAAGTCAAAATGAAAAATCGAAAGGGGGTATAACAAACGTATTTTTGTATTAGCTCTAATGTAAAAACGGTAATATGTACGTACAAGCGTCACACTTGGCGTGATAGTACACACTCTAAAGTATAACAATAAATAATATATAATGGCCAAGTCCATTATCAAGTTATAGCTGGTAATTTCGTTATTGAATTTTGTAGTGGTACGGAACTCTCAGTGCGCGAGCCCGATTCGCACTTGGCCGGTTTATTTATCGGGATTTCAGGGTTAGTCTTTTAATGAAACATATTAATATACCTAATTATGAGTACTATCACCTCCTTTCGGCTTGCTACCACCATTACTTGTAACTGACTGAAGCGTTTCAAAAAGGGTGTCTATAACTACCTCTCCGGGCTGGCAAAGCATCTTCAACACTGCTAATGTTGCAGTTGTCCATAGGCAGTGGTTTCTGCTTACCATCAGGCGGACCGCATGCTTGTTTGCCGCTATTTATTATTAAAAAAAGCCTGCATGCTAAATAAGGTATGAATATTTATTTTATTTTCTCCTTTCACTTTTAATCTTCTCATGTGATCTAAGCCTTAGTTTTCAATGCATTGCACATTTTAAAACTAAAATATGTACCTACTCTAGATAAAAATCATTGTTAACTATCGCAATTAAGCTATCAAAAAAACCTTGTTTTAAATTACACGTTATCAACTTAAGTCGTAAATTTATGCACATAGTAATGTAATTAAAAGTTATTTAGTGATTATTTAAAAAAAAAACACTCGTTTTGTTTTTAATTGCGTTATTTGCAGACATTGATGTATTAATTGATATTGTTATAGTCATTGTTATATGTTAATCAGTTTATCTTTGAAATGTCAAGATATTGTTATTTCAAGATTTTTTCATTGAAAATTGAGACCAACCAAAATCCTCATCATCATCATCATCATTGGTTCAGTGCACTGCAGGACATAGCCTCATCCCACTTTCTCAAATTTCCGCAGCTAGTCAATAATAAAAGAACCCAAGTGAAAAAGACGATGTTTTCTCTGAAATTAATTAACACGCAATTGAAAGTTCATTATTGACTGGAACGCGATCATTAAGAGGTATGTAGAGTTTGGAAGGCAATAAATACTTTGAGCATACTAGTTATTGATATTTTGAGATACTGGGCATGAGAAACAAGTATGCATAGTTATTGTTATAATTCTCAGTATAGATACTTACCGAGATTTAAAAAAAAAGTTTATGTATGTTGCAGATTTTTATTTTCAATTTTGATATTATTTCATAAAATAATTTTGTTTAAAAAGACACGAAAATTAAGGATAATTTAGAAACTGTCTAGTATAGTTTATACAAGTATTCGAAAACTATACTAGTAAAACTTTCAAAGCGAGTATTTCTATTCATGCGTATATTTGAAACAAGTATTCATACCAGATATTTCAAACCCTATTAATAGATACTTACGCAGAAGGGTCGTTAACAAGCGTTAATTAAAATCGATGCGCACCCCCGCCAGTTAATTAAGTTTTACGAGTATCGTAGTGAGATACAAATACAAGTAAGTATTTTACTTTATTTCACTTAAATTACAAATAAAAGAATTACGGTGAAAAAATACAGGACACACCACAGAAAATAAACTTTTATGTCTTTTCTATGGGACACTCGAAAAAAACTCAATTAGCTAACTGAGATGTCTAAAATAATGACGTCAAATAGCAGTATTTACACACCTTTTAATAATATAATAGATACCGTCAGGTATCTATTATATTATTTGTTTCAGATAGCATGTATAGACAATTAGTTTTATAAAGTTAAATGATTATTAACAGGATATTTACCGTTCATTTAACTTTAGTGAACAACCGTGATAGTTTAAACAGTGTTAGTTTTATAAACAAATACCGGCGGAACCAGGAATAAAATTACCCCTATTATAGGGGTATCAAATAAAAGGTTTGCTATAAAGAATACGAAAAATTGAATGAAACCATACTAAATTTAATATGGCGGACGCATAAAAGAACGTTTAAAAAAAAATCGTCTGAAAATTTCTTATTCTTTTGTTAAGTTTCTGTAAATTTTCATTCTTAATTAAAAGTAATTCTGTGGAACTTCTTCAGGATTTTTTTCACTCACAAGACGATCTAATAAATGCACGCTCAGTTCAAGTCTCACAAAGACCTTGCCCTATCTCATTGCGATTGGATCACCGAGTTCTTTCAGAATGTCGCCTGAAGCTAACGATATCAGCTGTGTGAAGTAATTGCCGCTGCATCAGCAAAGTACAAAAGGAGAGTTTTATTACGTCTCCGGCTCGTTGCAGAGTTTCAATGTTATATACGTGTTAGAATATATAAAAAATTAAGGTGGTATCTCAGCGTAAATTGTTCACACATGTTTATTAATGTTTAAATATTCTTGCTTTTGACCGCCACCTCGCCTGTTGTCAAGTGACTGTAGAGTTACAACCTTTTTGGTGGATTAAAGTTGAATGAAATTTGGCGCTCAGTAAAGCCATAAGAAGAAATGAGTTCGATAAATGGCTACAAATGCTTGGTCTATCCATTTGCGTAGCAAAAAATGCGAGTTCTGTCAATGTTAATTTCAGGTGTAAAAGCACGAATTAAAACAACAGATTTTTATTTAACTGGTATCAAATCAAATGGTGAAGTCCTTGGTACACATCATCGCGCTGGTTGTTCATGGCGGGCATTTTGCGATTCACGACGGCTGGTTTGTAATAAAAAAATATAATAAAATCTAGTTCAGTTTCTTTTTTTTAAATTAATATTTTACTTACCTTGGTATTATATTTTTTGCCAAAAAATAAAATATGTCTGTATATTATTATGGATGTAAATATATATTATATCTTTTTACACACCTACCGTTGTTTGCTCCTTACTTATTTCCCAAATTCTTACCTGAAAAAGAAGAAAAACAATTGATATATTTAATTTAAAATTACATTACGACAATGTTTTGAATGACTTTCTTGTGACAAAAATAACAACTGTTCCATACATTTCTACGAGAATTCGATCTACTCTGCACATTGAACCATTAAAATGATAAACGTAACACGTAATGCTAGTATCGAGGAGGAAGCCAAAGAAATTACTGCCAACGTTAAGCACCACCTGATTGCTTTCAATGCAGTTCCCGAGATTCAGTTCAAAAGGACTTCCAAACACGTGCAATGTAGTAGTCAAGTTCTGTACAAGGTACTCTTAGCCATAAACTTGCAGTTACTTAAATTGCTTAAAAAACGTTTGGTGTATAAAATTTTACGATTTAACTGGCCATTGATTTGGTTTATATTGTATGGAAACTACTCACGCAAGATGAAGCCGGTTACTCTGACTATAGTTCGAACCACATTTGGCGGTCTTATTCAAGGTGAGTGAGCAATTTAGGCACATAATTTTCACTCCTTAGTAGAATCATATTTATGGACTTTCCATTAATGTATCCAACTCTGTTAATTTTGGGCATGGTTCTAACAAATTGGAAACTAGAAGAGATATGGCATATAATAAAATTATAAAAAGAGTATTACGAGACAGTATATATGTCGGCGCGTTGAAGATTTAGCATTCGGGCGCAACTACCGTCGGATAGTTTTTAAGGCTTAGATTATGTAAGTAGGCGTCACCTAGCTTTGTTTTGGTGGACTAGTGATGGAGGTGGCGCCTTCGCTGGTGTAACGCTGTAGTAACTTACTCTGCCTGAAGTTCGTTGTGAAGTTGTTCCGTTGACAACCAATCAGAGTGTAGCAAGTTTGGGTACCGTCCGGTAGAGGCGCTAGTGAGCGCGCGCGAACACGTGTCGGTGACGTGAGGCTCGGAGGAGCTCGCACTTTACTTTGTGTTTTGGAGGGGGACTGTTGGATGCTCGGTGGAGCTAACTTTGCTTGGGGTTGTGAATTTGGATTGTTGGTTGGAGAGTGGTAGCGTTCGTTACAAGGCGGAACACCTTGTCCCCAAGTAATTTTCAAGTAATTCGATATTGTAATTAGTAATCATAGCGCTTCGAAATAAAAACTGTGTCAATGTACGTGCGATATCTCATTCTCCTCGGCCACTATACTCACGCCATAGAAACCTAAAATAATCTTATGAAAATCGGCCATCCATCGACGACCGGAGCGGCCCCCTATCACGCATCCGACGCTCGCTCCGTCATATATATATCTAATTTAGACATTTTGCTGATGATAGGGCTGTGTGTGCAAGATGGTTATGTGACGCGGCACCGGCGTAGTGGTCGCATCTTTTCGCATCTTCGGTGTCCTGCGCGAAGTCTCATTTAATGGCTAAGTCACCTTTGATATGTATGTTGCTTATAATTAAATCCAGTTGTCAATAAAATAGAATAATTTATCTGATCAGTTGCAGAATTCAAAACGTCTATGTTATTAGAAATGTAAAAAAAAATGTCTTTATATTATAATGTTGAATAAGGAAATTCCTGTAATGATAGTTGTAATTTGGCTAAATAAATCAAATTAAAATTGTTTAATAATTGGTTTGTTTCCTGCAAGAGTTTAGATACTGCCTAGATGTTTACATGATCGAGTCAGAGTTGCGTTTATTGGAAAACATTTTCACTGCTTGCAGTTAACTGCGACTCGATACCTTCGGGATAAATTATTTATTCAGATATATTTCAGCATGAATCAAGTGGTTTAGTTATTTGATTCAGTTGCAACTAATTGACTTGACTATTATTTTGTTCACTCTTCACATATGCCTTGGTGTTGCTATTAGTGTGATGAGTATTATGTCAATAAATAATAAGGTAAGCTTGGCCTTAATTGGCAATGTGACTGCGGAACTGTACCTACATTCGCAGAAATGTCGACTTTTTGTATTCCAATGCTCTTCAAAACCTTGAGTACCTAAGAAGCCGTTGACTTCGCTTATCCAACTGACAAAACAATGATCTACTTAAAATTCATCAGCATTCACGCGTTCATTACTTACGGATTACGGAATATTTATTGAGTAATCGCAACGCACCACCACAGCGCCTCCCGTACTATGCCTAGCATACAACGTTACCGCAGCGCGCGCGGGGAAGCCTGAATTAACACAATTTACGCGAAAACAACGCTCATGGCATTCAAATGTGAAATTGAAAACTGGCAGACTCCGCGCGATTCGCACCGAGATTAACTTAACGAAATTATACAATCAACCGTGCATTCACGGCAAACCGACGCTGACGCTGAATACCAAAAAAAGTTGCATCTGCATTCAGAGCGCGCCACTGCACTGAAATAAGCACGCGGCCGTCGCTCTCGACTTAGATATTAAATTTCATGTGAGAAAATGCATTTTTATCTGCGCCCCGCGAACCGTTAGCGCACTCGGAGGACACGTTCGGCGATAAAATAAACACAGAACTACGCTAGTTTACAGATTTAGTTCCTCTCGAGCCGTATGCGGCCGCATAATACGGCACATTTTCTAAACAAATTGTTTTATCGCTTCTTCTAAAGTGGATCCGCTCCGTCGCACACGTAATTCTTCTCGGTCCGCATACAAACAGCCCCTAAGGAGGCGACAATCCTCACGGCAAACAATAAAAATATACATAAAAATAAATTTGATACTCGGAAACCGCGGACCCGACCGTGAGGAATATGCAATGGGCAGGTTCGGGACGAGATCGTTTCGCAAAACCGAGTCGCTTTCCTCGTCAGTCGTTCGCGACGAATGCGTCAATTCGTGTCGATAGTTTCATTGTGTCGACAGATAGACTCGTCGTGCGGTTCGCGGAGATGAAAATGGAGTGTGGAAATGCACGCGTGTTGAAACCAAGAATACCTGGTAAATTGCATTGTACGCGATGTAGGCGAGATGAAATTGGATTGCGCACTATCCAATAATTCCGATCGTGATTTCCGACGGTGATGGTCGTGACAGGTGTACTTATCGGCAAATACGAGAAGATAATGATCCATAATCGCTAGCGATTATGTCGATAGTTTCTTGCAGGTTTAATACTTCGTCATAGGCTCAGCCGTTGATGAATTATTTAGTATAAGCGACATGTTAATTTGCCTAATGACTAATGCAAAACATACAAAATATATCAGTGTCATATAACATTTAATTTAATGTTTGCAGCTCTATTCACTTATGTCGGGTTTATTGCATTTTGATGTGTAGCGCACGGGAAACAAAGGTAGAGTTTCCGAACTTTCGGTATAGTCCCTACTTACATATTAATTGAAGAACACACTATGGCCAAAATTTAACTTTAAGGTCTTGACCTTTTCTATAGTAATTGGCACAATTTTTGTTTCCTCTAATCTCTTGTACGTAAATCAAAGACATACCATTTCAATATTCAAACAAAAAAAATATGTTTGTGTGCCGCAACATTTATGCACTATACCTTATGTACGTATTGTGCATAAATGTAGCGGCAGGCATAATCTTCTGTAAATTGAATGAATGATTATGCAAATAAGCTATATCGTTGTGAAAGAAATCATGGTGTGAAAGGAAAAGTTTAAAATGGGTACTAATTTCTGTCATATTTTTATATTATGTCATGTGAAAATCCATGTGTATTTTGACATCAATTTATTTGGTTTTTCATCGTCGGGTGATTTTATAAAGTGTATCGCTACTTTGAGAGCCTCTGGCATCTACATTATTGCACGTAGTACTTTTGTGCATATTCATAGGGTATGTTTTAAGCGTCCTAAATGTAACACCCCCTAGTCACTGAATGAGATTAGCATTAATATAAGAGAACAATAGAAGAGAACAGGGCTACGCATAAAGACTGTACTAAACCGAAAGGAGGTCATTGTCATCATCATTATGAACAACTTTTATTAAGGAAACGACCATGAAGTCGCAAAAAAAAACAGCTGTTCCATACATTTTGTAGAGTGACAATGACTGTTTTCTATGGAACAGCTGATATTTTTTTCGCGACTACAGGTTTGGTCCCATAATAAAAATTTTTTATAATGATGAGTATCATGATTTCCTTTTGGCTTAGTACAGTCTATATGCGTAACCCTGTATAAGACATTGCATAGTTATACGTACATAAGACATATAAGAGAATAATAAATTATAACATTGCATAGTTATACTTTAAACTTTGATACCTATTAAAAATATACGCAACAGTGACTAATTGACTAATTTTACGGTCAGAATTAGTTTAGTGACCAATAAAATGTATCGAAACGTTAATTCCCCAGAGATTGTCGTAGTTATGATCACCTCACAATAGTTGGTAATGGTTGGGAAATAATAAATTGGTTAGGCTGGTAATAGAGCTAGTAACCAAATTTATTGTCAGGTGTTTGCGTAATCACTGCCCGATTATAAAAGTGAAATGTTTTATGAGCGTGCTAATCGATAATTTTATAACAAGCTGCAGTGACTTTTATGGTAAGTATTTAAAGGCCAGAATTGAACCTAAAAATAGCTTAGCATACAACTTAATCGCTTCCTTTTGGGAAGTAAAGATAATTAAGCAAGAAGTTTGACCACAACAAATTATGTTAAGGCTGCGTTAAACGACTAGCATATCTCTTTCGCACATTTTAACAATTTAAAAGATACAAATACGTGAAGCAGAAAAAAAAATACGATTGGGAAATTATTGTTTCCCTTTTGAATATAATTCACCATCATCAGCCAGAAGACGTCCACTGCTGAACATACGCCTTTTCCTTAGAACTCTACACTGATTGACAGCCTGCCATCTGCATCCATTGGATGGCCGCGACCGTCGGTCCATCTAGTGTGATGCCTACCTACGCTGCGTCTTCCTGTTTCTGGTTTCTACTTAATAAAATTTCTTCCGCATCGGTTATCGGTTCTTGGTGCGATGTTGCCTACCCATTGCCACTTCAGCTTGCAAATCAACAGCTATGTCTGTGACTGTGGTTCTTCGGCGAATAGCCTATCTTGCAAATACACTCCGATCATAGCAAACATTGCAACCATTTTCAGATAAAACTCTGTTTTAAACTATCACGGTTGTTCACTAAAGTTATATGATTATTTACGGGATATTTACCGTGAACCCGTTTACCGTCTTCATTTTCAGATATTTTGGCGGAAAACATCGAAAAATATATATATTTTCAATCTGCTTTGCCAGCTCGTAAAATATCAACACGAAAATTGCTTGATACCATTTGCAATGTAATTAAAAACATAATGCACAAACTGATTTTTTTTAAAATCTAAATCAGGAATTGTCTTCAAAAAAAATTTTTTTTGCATAAGATATAGCTCTCGACCGTGAGCTTCGCCCTTAACTAATGACGTAGTCGATAGTAGATGTAGGAACTCCTGAAATGGTGAGTATGTAGGCAGGTACAATTGTTGTGTTATTACCTTTAGATGCTTCACAGATCTTCTAAGTTTTGATCGGTAGCTTGCTAAGCAAGCTTACGAAAATTACTACCAATGTTGTGGTAATGTATCCATCACAATACTTGTCTTTAACGATACCTACCGAACGGGCTAATTATTTTGTTGCTATCTTCATAACATCTGTCCTTATTCTGTTTTTTTGACGTCTTTATTTGAATTTCTATGTGTTTTAAATTTGCTAGGAAATAAATCTTTTGATAGAATTCCACCGGAAGGATGAATAAACAAGGAGTTATTAGAAGTCAAGCTATTAGTAAGTCAAATCCTTAAAAGGCTCTACCTAATTGTTAATAATGTAGATAGCTCCAGACTATCACAAGGTGCAAATTGTTGGCCAACGGCTAATTACCCACTAGCTTCAAAGCACGTGGGAGCTTCCCACGAAGGCATTGTCTTCTCCTGATCGAGTGCACTTCTTAGCGATAGCGTACTGAGCGCGAGCATTCGCCGACCGCACAATGCTTTACATTGTTCAACATACTTCGACGCTCTTACTTATCTCCATCCTGATTAATAACTGCTCAGGCCGCAATGTAATGTGATTTACCACGAATCACGTTCATTTACTACATTGCAAAACTACGCTAGTTTCTACACTAGGTCTGGGTGTTGGGTAAACGCCCTGCGCTCTGTGAAAAAATAGAAATCAGAATTCTCAAGGCAAAATTGCTTTCTGGTTACACGTCTGTAAGCAGATATTGTGCTGATTAGTGTTACAATTAATCGCGATTATCTAGCTAATTTCCTGTAACGCGATTCGGCAAAGATAATTGATATGAATCAGGGTTGCAAAATGTTCAGTGAACTAATAAAGGTAATAATATTGTGATGTTAAAATGGCTGCACTGAAACGTGGTCTCTCACTATGGGCCTCATAAACAAGCTCAAAGTCGCACAACGAGTTATGGATAGGGCTAAGCTCGGGGTTTCTCTACAAGATCGAATCAGAAATGAGGAGATCCGTAAACGAACGAAAGTCATCGACATAGCCCACCGGATTAGCAAGTTGAAGTGGCAGTAGGCAGGGCACATATGCTGACCAGATGACCGATAGGGCCGAAAGGTTCTGAAGGTTGAATAGACCACGGACCAGTAAGCGCAGCGTAGGACGTCCACTCACAAGATGGACGGACGATCTAAAATAGACCGCAGGGAAACGCTGGATGCAGGCCGCTTCCAACCAGCCCTTTTGGAGATCGATGGGGGAGGCCTATGTCCGGCAGTGGACGTCCTATGGCTGAAATGATGATAATGCAAATGGCTCCAGCATGATTTCTTTGGGTAAAATGCAATCCGCAATCTGCAAACTCTGGTTTTTGTATAACACGGCTGAACGAACGTTGTTCTAGGACAAAACCAGGAATTACAATGTAACCATCCATAAACTGGTAGCAGTCAGTAGTACTTAAATGCCACTCGTGGTCACGCATCTAAAAACTGACGATTTTAGTGTTGCTTTATTATTAAAACACTGTTTTAAACTATCACGGTTCCTAACTAGAGTTATATGATTATTTACGGGATATTTACTTTTTGCGTTATTATTCTTAATTATTGATCTGGTAATTGAGTCACCGACATAGCTGTTAAAATTTGCAAGTTGAAGTGGCAATGGGCAGGCCACATCACTCGAAGAACCGATAACCGATGGGGAAGAAAGGTTCTTGAGTGGAGACCACGAACCGGAAGACGCAGCGTAGGTAGGCCTCCCACTAGATGGACCGACGACATAGTGAGAGTCGCTGGCATTCAGTGGATGCAAAAGGCAGGCTGTCGTTCAGTGTGGAGGTTGAAGGGGGAGGCCTATGTTCAGCAGTGGACGTCTTCTGGCTGATGATGATGATGATGATCAATTGAGCTACGCCACTAGCAGTAAGCCATCGTCACGAGAGCTAGATAAGCTTAGGCTATATAGGGGTAGTTTTTATGCCATCGTTTAAAACCAGTAAAGGAAAATGTCGTGAGGAAACAAGTATGTCCAAGAAACCTAAAAGCTCTAAGACATAAAAATCAATACATGTCCCACATGCACTACGCCAGAATGATGGATTAGGGCCCATCCTCTCTCTCTTTCTCTCTGAGAGAAGGCCTGTGTCCCAGCAGTGGGGAACATGATAGGCAGATGATGATGATGAGCCTTTTATTAACTCATCTTACTTAAATCATACCTACATTGTCAATGTCGCACATTTGATCCACACCTTGTAACCTTGTTTACAGCAGTACAATATAAGTAAATTCGACCGCAATCATAATGAATACGTTGAATAAGCCAAATTAAGTTAAACATAGTTAAGACAATTAATAGAGCTACTCACGTAATTGTTTAATTGTGATTCTGGGTGGCAATGAGCATAATCAACATGTCAAAAGTTGGGTTTTATTACTAAAACTTTGATCGTATTTTTGATTAACAAGTCTCTTTGGACTAAAGTCGGCCACAGACTGCTGGGCAAGGCTACGTGTGACTCGAGTCTTTAGCTTTGTTCAATGCAAGTAAAAATAAATAAACCAGCCAAGTGCAAGTCGGGCTCGCACACTGAGGGTTCCGTACCACCACAAAATTCAATAACGAAATTACCAGTTATAACTTGGTAATGAACAGAAACTAGTCACTGACTTACACTTGGCCATTATTTATTATTTGTTGTTATATTTTAAATTTTGTACTATAAACATGCCAAGTATGATGCTTGTAAGTATTACCATATTGCATTAGAGCTAATACAAAAATACGTTTGTTGTATGGGGATGGGGTCCACCATTCGATTTTACTTTATGGCTTCTTAATAATTTCAACTTGCGACTTCAACTTTGTGATGTAGGCTAGTCTGTGGAATACGCTGCCTAACTGGGTGTTTCCCGAAAGTTACAATCTGGGTGTTTTCAAATCACGAGTGAAATGGTTTCTTCCAGGCAAGCGTGCCCCATCGTACACCGCATCATCGCTTAACAATCAAGCGAAGCGGAGGTCAAGAGCAAGCCTATTATAAAAAGAAGAAAAAGACAGTAATGTTTGCACACTACTGTTTGGCAGAGGCGTAGTACTTCGGTGTGAAAATGCGCATGGTATCTATCTTGTAACCCAAATTCAACACATTTCTAGTTCAAGGATGTAATGTATAATATCCTGTATGTAAATGAGGACCGAATCTTTTCACAACTGTCCTCTACAGTGAATACCTCTTTGCGACGAACAATTGTTTGCGAAACATACTCACTTTGGACACAAAACATGACTCGGTTTCTTATGACTAAGGATCAAGGACTCTGTGAGTTTGTTCAGTCACGTGTTTCAATAAACCTTTTGGAATAAAATGGTTGATTTAATAAAAACGGTTTAGATAATAGTTTTCCGCATTTTTCAGGATATAAAGTTTCGTATTTTTCACACACACTAATGTCATCTAAGTATTTGTATTTAGATCGGCTTAAGCTGATAGCAACACGGCCTCTGGTGTGCGATGTTTTGTAGATATCATCATCATCATCATCAGCCAGAAGACGCCCACTACTAAACATAGGTCTCCCCCGAGAATCGTTTACGGACTGCCGTGTAGTGTGTGTATGTAGCATTAATTAGGTCATAGTCTAAGTCAGCATATTGCGTATACTTATGATTGTAATATTTTGATATTTAGGTAATAAAGCTAGTGTGCTGAGCGGACGTGTTTATTATCTTTGACGTGGACTCCCTCCATCTTCAATGTAGAACCTCACCTAACTGCTCTACACAATACAGGCGAACTCTTTTCTCTAGACCTTAAGTGATACTAAAACTTACCAGTCAGTGAGACTACTTGGCCAATTTTTGTATTATTAACTTAAAACCAAAAACACAGAATACATATTAGTACAAGTAACAAAAGGAACACCCAGCATTAAAGACGTTAAGTGAACATTGGGCAACAATGCCGGATTAGAAGTACGCTCCAAGGCTACATTTTGTTTAATTAGCATTAATTTATTGTTTGTAGGCGTCTGGTGCGATGGGTCCAACAACTAAACAATTTATTAAGCACCCCAAAACCTTACCGTAACACATTTTTTGTTTAAAATCTCATAACTTCTTAGGAAATATTATTTTATTTGCTGTGAAAAGGTACTATAGGTGCAATAGATGTATTAGAACTTAAGTAGATAAATTAGACACATCAATGTCTTTGAGCTTTGTCCATGATAAGTGCATCTGACTGGATGCTTTTAACGAAATACCTACTGATTTGGCTGTAGCCTCAGATCAGACAAACAAGAGAGATATGCCTTAATACATTTATCGTTCATGTTCAAATGTCTCCAAGTTCACCTACTTTTGTCCCTATGCCTGTATACCGCTTAACGCAAAAACTGGAAGTACAGCTCATTTTTCACGCACACTATGAATGAAATTTGCAGGGATTACAATGAACTAAGTAATAGTCCACATGCAATAAAGAGGGTAGCAAGGTGGGGTGGCAGAGTGAGTTCGACCTTAGGTCGGCTGCGTTCGCACTCACCACGCCGCCTAACCACATCTCCCTTGTTTGTTTGATCTGAGGCTGTACTTACTATTGTCATTCATTCATTTAAAATATGGTCGTAATAATTTTTAAATCTTCCAATCTTTTAGTATGGTTTATGGCTGTATGTAATGATGATTCCAACCTGTTACGCTCTAGACATCAGGCTCCGCTGGTGAATGGTGCCAAAGATCTTAGTATCCAGTTCCAGATGTTCAGACACTAGTCAGATTCAGGCAGGTTTCGGCGCCTCGATCGTTTATCCCCATGTTTCTGTCATTATTACTGTCACTTTTCAGATTGTACTCTATAAAGAAACCGCCTTGAAGACAAATTGTGATTATTCTGCTCGTCTATGAAAATTTAATATGTTATACACGTCGCGTCGACGTGTATACCGCGTAATGTAGACCAAGTTCACCCTTGTGTCATTGTAGTGGTGTAATAGTAATGTCCTTTTGTATGAAGCAGACGTCTCTACCACAAAACCCATTTACGCTTCTGTGCTTTAGACAGCCACCAAACAACCACAGATTATACCTGCTTATAATACCTGCTTTGCCGTTTGTAGTCATGTCTGACTTTGTCAGCTCTGGCGAGTTGCACTTTGAGGTGGAAGTGGCTAAGGCCTTGATTAGAGTCAAACTGTCCTCGCCTGCCATCCGCACAGCTTACCGAATTAGGCTTTTGTCTCGGGTTTCTTGGAGTTTTGCTTTGTGATACTGATTAGCCTTATTTACTAGGTATATGGTATTAAAGTTCGAGCTCAGTAAACATAAATGATTGATGCTGCACAATATTGTATTAAATATTATAATTTTAGCCTATGTTACCCGGGGATAGTGTAGCTTCCCAACAGTGTTTTTTTTTTCAAATCGGTTCTGTATTTTCGGAGCCTATTCAATGCAAACAAACAATCAAATCTTTCCTCTTCATAATATTATTATAGATATATGTATAACAGTTAAAATGTTAGCGGAATCAAGTGAGTTCGAACTTGCATACTCATTATGAGAGGTTCAAGTTATCGGTCATGGGTGACGAGATTATGTCATCAGTAAGTGTACTGCAATGATCGATGACACATTTTAGCAAAAACCCGTATTGACAGATTGTACCATTGTATGCTAAGTGCATGTTAAGTTTTTTGTTACTTACCACATTATGACATTTATTTCGAGGCGCGAACTAACGGCATGTAGTTTTTATAGTACTTTTAAGGCCGCGCTTACTAGCCCGAGCTATGTTTATCGCACATTTTTGGTATTTTTGAAGATAAAAAACACTAAGTGAACATTTAAAATACTAATGATTTCCTGTTGATAATATATAGGATGTCGGAGATCGAAAAAAAAACAAAAAAAAACCGAGTTGTTTTCGGTAAGCGCGACCTTAATCCCGAAAAATGTGCGAGAAAACTAAGTATGTATGTAAATACTAGTCTGGTAAACCGCGGTTTAATCCACAGTTTCAAAATTCCTACAAAATTCTAAAATCGAATTTTGTGAATAAAAAAAATATACTAAAATGATCTCATCTAGCTTAACATGATAATTTATAATAACCATTTTAGTTATTTTTTAATTTTATACAAAGAACCTTTTTTTTTACAATGTGATGTGTATACAGGGTTATAAGAAAAGAGTATGCCAAGCCTAAAAGAGCTCATTGTACTCATAGTTTTATGAAATCGCGAACAAAATATCAGCTGTTCCATAAAAAACGGTCATTGACACTCGACAAAATTTATGGAGCAGTTGTTTTTTTTCGCGATTTTATTTTGGTCATAGTTAAAGTTGTTCATAATGGTGAGTATAACGAACCCCTTTCGGCTTAGCATACCCTTTCCTTATAACCCTGTATAGGAACATTACAACAATGTGTGACATTGTTGTATGAACATTGTTGTAAGTATGAATAAAAAATTGTATTCTAACTCTGGTTAAATCATAAACTTAAATCATAGGTTTGTATTAAAAATCGATTGAAGGAAGCTATTATTCAAGTCGAAAGGATGTGATGTTATTTTTCAATTATTTTTAAAGTTCTCAGTAAATATCAGCTAGACGTGAATTCTCACAATAAACATTTTTAAAACCAAGTGTCTTCAAGGATGAAGGAAGTAGCTTCAATGCTAGGTTATTTTGTTAGTACTAAGTTATTTCCTGGAATCTTGAAAATGTAGGTATATGACGTAAAACTAAACCGTAGAGGACATAGGATACGAATCTCTACATAGTATAAATTAAAGTTGCTTTCTGCGTCTGTCTGTTTGTATGTCTGTATGGCCGCTAACTCCTCCTAAACCACGCAACGGATTTTGATGCAGTTTTCACCATCAGTTAGATACATTTTCACGGAAGGTTTATACATATTATAACTAGCGACCCGCCCCGGCTTCGCACGTAAATTGCACCCGTGCGAAGCCGGGCGGGCGGGCCACTAGTAATGTATAATTATGTCATACATTCATGTTAGTGGCCTGCTAAAACAAATCTTGTGAGGTAGGAATTAGAATATTTTTATGGATTTAAATAAATTTTAGGTATCTGGATTTTCGGGCTTAAAACGAAAAAATAAAGCCGTAATTGTCAAGACGAATATAAAACAACAACATAATATAACATTAAAGAGTGAAAATAGTGAACCCGCCTTGCCTGGAATGGAACTTGGATATCAGATGAGGCTGTCGAAACACACTGCTAGGTGCTTGGCGACAGGTTTTAAATTTGAAGGTAGCTATCCAGCAAGTACTCTACCACCAAGCAAATAATATTTTAACCCCGAATTGTAGTACCTCTATAATTCTATATCTAATTAAACACAAATATTCTCAAGTAATTCTATAACTTACAACAAATATTAAAGTTGATAAGCCTTGGTGTACCTAGGACCTAAGTAGTATTTACATTTCATTTTAGCGAAATACCCATTTTACTAAAAGAAAAACTGAAACGCTTAATATTCATTACTTTGAATAAGTATATTCTGATAAGATTTACATAAACTTTAATTTAAAATTGGCTTTAGAAGCATTCTGTGTATTGTTGGAGAAAATGAAGTGTACTCAGTCCAAGTTTCTGTAGCTCTGACAGCAATAACGTTGTCAAAAGTTGAATGTTTATTTTTTTATTTGTACATATTTTTGTTTAATTTGCCTTGTTGGTATAGGTCAAATGTTGCAACTGAATTTTTTAGTCAGGTATCCCAAACTGACTGAGTTGAAATTTTGCATACACGTTTAGTTTGGATGACAATGCATGGTAGGCTAAGTAACGTTCAGACGCGACGTTCTAAATCCAATATGGCGGTGTCCCAAAGATGGCGGACCAGTAATTTTTAATGCACTATCATAATATAATATTAAATGAACCCTTTCATTTAATATTATATTATGATTATATTTAATATTATTTTTCTGAGTATATGAAACATAAAATCTCACACTAAATTCAATATGGCGGACGTTTAACGCTTGATTTGAAAAAGTTTTTTTGTTTATAATTGTATTCTATTTCACTGTAGTAATTTAGTTAGTTACCAGATACAATGTTACATTCAAAAATCTAGCAAAAGTGATCAGAATTTACGGTTTTCATTCAATTTAAAAATAACTTGGACCGAGTATAGTTTTACATTTTTGTAGATCGTATCTATTTATTACTGAAGCTATGTTTCAACACGTTGTTTTTTCTACATTGTCTGTGGATAGAACTCTGAAGCGACATTATTTGTTCGACTTATCTTAGAAGAAATTAGTTTTTGTTAGATTGGTATAGAAACCATTTTTTTTAAACCTAGAATTATATTTATACTGCTTACTAACTCCTTGCACTAAAAGAGAATACCCGACCCTTCGAGATATTGGTCTTAAAGAAATAATATAATAATTCTTTTTTTTAAAATAAGTTTTGTTATTAAAAAAAACTTTTTAAAAACATATACGCTTTTTCGTATTCTTCTCAGCAAACCCTTTCATTTGATGCCCATATCATGATGTGAACATTTTGTCCGCCATCTTGAGGCTTCCGCGATATTGAATTTATCATTTACGACCAAAGTGCTTGGGAAGTTACGGGGTTACATCGTTTCGTTTAGAAGTTCCTATGTCCACCTTCTGTCTCCATCATCAGACCAGCTCGAAGGTACCATAACATTGCATTGTTACTGACGTTACATAAGTATGCCAAATTTTAGCTCAATCATTGGTTGATGATATCTGCTTTAAAATTGGGTTGCAAGATTCCACCCGAACAAACATAGTTACATACATACAAATACAAATACAAAATACAAAATTTATTTATTGTTACATACGAAGCACAAAATAAAGGAGGAACCCTGCCTGTTGCATTAGCGTGAGCTGTGTTGCAGCAGACAGTGCCTTCCCCAAAACTGGGAACAGTAACAGTTATATATTATATAAAATATTAATCAAAAACACATATCATAAGGAACATATATACCATAAAATATCTTTGTGGTGTGTGTGTGTGTGTGTGTGTGTGTGTGTGTGTGTGTGTGTGTGTGCGTGTGTGTGCGTGCATGCGTGCGTGCGTGTAAATGGAGTGTGAGTGCAATTTGATGTGAACGTGAAAGTCCAATTTGATGTGAACGTGAAAGTCCAATACAATTTCAAGACAGATTGCCATCAATAAATTTTCTTTAGTAGGTTTTCAAAGGACTCGTAATCATATTGTTGCAGCCATTCATTTAATATAATTTTTAGTTTATGGGAATTTAGCGTAGATACATGGAATTTTGACTTCAGTTGGTTGTAAAGAGTAGGGGCCATATGATTATAATGTCTCCAAGAGAGGATACACTTGTACCCAGGAACAAAACATTTGTCGCGCCTTTTTGTGGAGACAACGGGCGTTGTATCTCTATGATACCTTCTAATACATTGCCGTGCAAATATTTTCCGAACAGAAGCGACTTTGCAGATGTTGTATAAATCTGTGGTAGGGTATTACATTGCAAGTTAAATATAAAAAAATTGTGCGTGGAGTCCCTCCGCGCGGAAGAAGTTATACTTCAACAAGGAACCCTAAAATTATACCTAGGGCAAAAATATCAACAATTTAAAAACATGTTTTTCCCGAGATTCGAACCTAGCTCCTTAGGCTTCTCAATACATTAGCGACACCATTACACTACCGGATCTGCTAGTCGCAGCGCGAAAAAAGGATACGCATTTCGCAACCACACGAGAGAGAAAAATTCCCCCTCCATGGTAGCGTTAAACGTTTAACGCAACCTTGTTGCAAGTCGCATAAGAAGTATAACTTTAATAATTGCTTGTAAAAAATTTGCTTATTATCTTGGAAAATATACGGTTCTTGAGATAATAATGTCTACGCGAGTGAAACCACTATGAACCCGGGTATGTCCTAAAACTGCGACCAGAATCACCGGATGGGCAGCAGAATCCTAGTGAACGAACTGCGATCACCAAGCCGCCTGCCCAAGCGTAGGATTATGGCGTAGGGATGATCCCCCTCTCTGAACGGAAGGTCTTTGAGTGGACATTTAAAGGTCGATGATAATAATATATGAGTGAAACCATGAGCAGGTATCTATAAAGAAGATATATAAGCAATGATTAGACAAACATCGTTAACTAAGTACTAACAAGGTAAACCACATCAAACCGACTGTCACATAAAAAAAAAAAACGTAACTACTTCTAACAGTAGTTCCAACGGTCCTTTAATTATACAAAAACGTAAGCTTCAGCTTATTAACTAAGCAGAATTAAAATGTTAGATTAAAAAAATGCTAAAGGGAAATGCTATATCGTTCACGACCACCTTTCATTGCCTCATTATGTAAATTGGACGGCAAAAGTAGTATAAACCACGTCATAAATGATACAATAATTTGCCATATTATCACTGGATTGCCGTAAACGGGAATTGCCTCGGCGGAAAATTGGAATGTTACGCGTCATATCGCTGATAAATTCTTTTCTACTTTATTATATGGCAAGGAGAGGGGAAAGGAGCGACTATATCAATGTACTACACACGGAAAATACATAGGTGATTAATAATGGAGCTGGATGTCCTAAAACTACGACCAGAACCACCGGAGGTTGTGCAGTAGCGTCCTATTAGCACACGGTGAACGTACTGCGATCCCCAAGCCACCTTTAAAGCGTGGGGATTATGGCAACATTCTTCTCTAAGAGGGAAGCCTTTGTTCAACAGTGGAAGTTTACTGGCTGATGTGATGAATTAATATGAGAAAAATATAAAGTGTGTACTAAGCCGAAAGAGGTCCGTTATACCCTTAATTATGTACAACTTTTACTATGGAACCAATCCGGAAATCACGAAAAATATCAGTTCCGTACATATTGTCGATTGTGAATGACCGTTTTCTATGGTACGACTGATAGTATGTTCGTATTTCAGGGTTCGTCTCATGGTAAAAGGTGTTTATAATGATATTACCGACCCCTCTCTTTTTTTTTGTTTTATATAATTATATATATATATATATATATATTTTTTAATAATAAGACTTGCGTTTGACCACCGTCTCGCCTGTTGTTAAGCGATGATGTGGTCTAGGTTGGAGCACGCTTGCCTAGAAGAAACCGATTAACTTGTGATTTGAAGACACCCAGATTGTAACCATCGGTGAACACCAATTCAGGCAGCGCATTCCACAGACTAGCAGTTCGCACAATAAATGGAGCGATCGTCGTTTTGAACCATTTATGTGGCAAATAAGCAGATGGGCTGCTTGATATTTGTAACACCTGAGGCATCATAATTACGTTGTTAACCCTTTAAGAATCTATTAACTCGCCTTTTGAATAACCCCAAGCTGTAGCTTAGCTAATAATTTACTTATTTTAACACCTTTTCAGGTCTTACAGGCACGAACACAATCCGATGTAAACCAAATTTAAAATAAAGGGACAGAGAGCTAGACTAGTATTGTCATTAATACTGGCAGGGCAAAGTTTGGTTTGGCGGCATCTTCGACAGCCGCTGCGAATGTAATTAATGGGCGAGCTAATAAAACCTTTTAAGGCCGACGACGCGATTTGGACCCGGGTATATCCTAAAACTGCGACCAGAACTACTAGAGGATGGGCAGCAGCATCCTCCTACTTGAATGGTGGAACCTCCTGCGATCCCCAAGCCGCCTGCCAAGCGTGGGGATTATGGACCCCCCTTAAGGGGATGCCTATGTTCAGCAGTAGACGTCTTCTGGCTAATGATGATGACACGATTTGACTAACTATAGTATCTCATAACGACAGTTATAATAGCTGAATCATAGCCAAGGTAGCTTTATATATCAAATACTAGCGGTTGCCCGCGACTTCGTATGCTTAGGATTTCATGTAAACCTTCAACCACCATTTTCCCCCCTTAATTCGGCTCTTTCAGAAAATCCTTTCTTAGGGTTCATTGGGGCAATGTGATAAATCACAGAAATGTTACAAATGTGTGTTTGTATGTATGTTTGTCCGCACTTAAATTCGCAATGGCTGAACGGATTTTGATGAAATTTGGTATGGAGTTAGCTAAGCCCTGTAAACACATAAGAAAAAATACAATTAAATATGTTGACGACTGGTTTCAAATCTGCGCTATCCGGTCTTATGCTCCGAATGCATTTCTACTCCTTCTGTCGGGCTCCTAATTTTTGAGCTGTCCTTGCAACTGATCTAAGCGTTAGTGACGCCACCTATTTATTTTTATTATTTTAAATATTTTTAATTTTATTCTTCCTATCTGTAAGTAACTACGCAGCTATAGAACCTGTACAGGTGTTTAAGCTGGCTGAGAGATGACGCTTTTACAAGCTTTTATTTAACTTGCCCTGTTAGGTAGTATGTATGTATATTTTATTATAGAAACTGACGTGGTTTTCACACATTACGTGAGTAATTCCCGTGTAATATAAATAAAATATGTATCCAATGCAATTTTTATATTAGTTGTTCCACACTAGAATTAACTATTTAAATGTGATAGTATAGAAATAAAAAAATATTAAACGATTGAAAATTCATAGAGAAGGTGCGCAACGATTAAATCAACCATAATATTGACCCATAGTAGGTACTTTTTACATCAAAGTTGGACTAAAGAAACGTCCAATTAGACATCTAAATTCTAAAAATAGTATATTATAAGATCATAAGTAACGTATCTTCTATTTTGACGGTACTACGACTCTAAGTATTATGTTCTCGCATAACATTTTATTGCTACTTTAGTGCCGTTTGTGAGAAGTTTATTTTTACGGTCACTCGACTACCATAACGTCTAGACGTCGAAAGTAACTGCTCTTTTTATGAAAAGAACTTAGGTGAGGTAGTAATGAAGCGTGAAATACGGGCATTGCATTGCAAAGGATGTTTTCCGTAATTTTTATGTCGTTCATAAAAATATTGTGATAATTTGGCTCAGCTTCGTTTTAAATTTTACGTATTACATGATTCCATTTCCTCATTTTCCAAGGCGCTATTGCTTTAATTATCATTTAGGGTTTAAACTATTTCTATATGAAACTTAATCTGTTCTTGCTGATCTACATTAATGCCGAATAGATGCAGTGATTCTTTATAAGCTTTCTGACTTTGTTGAAGCTGCTTTATTTACCTCTCTCTCTTTCTTTAGTATGAAATCCCACTTGTTGTTAGGATCAGCTTTTCTTATTCATCTTCTTCATTTTGCCATATCTTCGACATTATCATTGGATAGATGCCACTCCATCATAGTCTATAGCATTACACCTTCCTTTCTTGTCTTAGGTCTGCTTCTAGATGCTTGATCCGGAAAGAAAAGTTGTAGTCTCAAGTTTTAGTTTTTAGGCGGCTTATTTGCATCTTCATCATCGGTGCAGTTTCACTCTAACTTGAGGAGAGAGGGAAATTGGTGTCGAAGCGAACCTCCTTGCCAAAAAAGGGCTCTGAGGGACTCCGCTCCCAGGGGAATTGGAGAGGCAAGTATCTAGCTCGACGCGATGCGACTGAGCGGTTACTCAAGTAACTTCATTTGGACCGCTGTGGTCCAGTGACCGTCTGGGCTTGATGGTGCATTGTTCAGCGTCTCATCTACTGTAGTTGCCTCCTTGTATTTGTTTCTATTTAACTGCCCTTCTTGTATTTAAGAGCATAGCTCCTGTCTAAGGAGTAGCCAACGTTTCTTTCTGTCAGTTTTAAGTGTCCTAAATAATATGTAAAATCGTACGCTGTAATTTCCCCTGTATCGCAGCAGCGCGCTGGCAGTCAGCAGATCGTGTGCACGTCAGCAGGATCCTGAATAATGACATCGGGTGACATTTAATTTCGGATACAAAAGGTTCTTTATGCTGTTTACCCTAATCCATTTAACATACCCGCTGTATCTGAATATTGACGGAGGATCTTTTAACGAGCTTTGTTAATTTTACTAATGAACATTAATAGATAGAAATAAAACTATTTATTGTCCACACTAGGACAAAAAATAATTAATATTAGTTTCACAACTGCCGGTCTTATCGCTATAAGCGATCCCTTCCAGGCAACCTTAGTGTTCGCAACCAGTCGATATGTCACTCGGGTTAGCTTGCTTATTGTTTTTATTTGACTGACGGCTTTAATAACTGTCAGTTTGTCACCTAGTTAACACCTAAGGTTCACACTTGGTAAGATCTCAAAGATGGACGTAGTTGTGTGCTATTATGTGTTCTGGGGTAGTTGGCCATTGATATAATTATATTTACTACATACTTGAATTCGTTGTAGTTAGCTTGCAATTTTTTTGGTGGTTTATTGTGTAAAAATTATAGTGCGTTTGCTGTAATAGATATAGGTATTTAATAAGAAAAATGCTAATGAACACGACCAGGTCGTAGTTAATTACCTAGAAGCTTAAGTTGGTCCTGAATTACATAAACTTGCCTAAAGCCTAGTTTAAATGGTGATATTATTAAGAGTGCCATGGGAAAATTGCAGGCTAATAGGCTGGCTAGGTTTGTTATGGCATTAAGGTTATGTATTAGAAGTGTGTTAATCTCAATTTAGGTTATAGAAGAAGCAAAAGTAGTAGGCAGTCATGGAAACTGCCGACAGAAGTGAAAACTTAAAACTCAGTCTGGCGCAACACGTCATTCTTTGTTTTGTATTCTTCTTAGCAAACCCTTTCATTTGATACGTCATATCATGGGAATGCATAAAATAACTGGTCCGCCATCTTTGGAAGTCCACCATATTGAATTTAGAATGACGTCATTTTGCTAACAATGCATTGCCATCCAAACTAAACGTGTATGCAAAATATCAGCTCAATCGGTTGGGGACAACTGTTTTAAAATTCAGTTGCAAGATTATTATTATTATTTATTAAATGCTTGTACATCCAGTCACGATATACAGTATGATGTTTCAAAGCCAGCCGGCTGCATCCACAATCGATGCGATAGACACAACTGAGCCCGACTTAATTAAGTGTGGCACAATATTGAGTGCTCATATTATGCGCATGTTATAGAGCTGATTAGTTTCCAAGCGGTTCACCTGTCTAATAGTATTTCGGGCGATATAAATATTATTAACTAACAGATCAGCGACTTCGTAGATTTTCATATATTTTTTTTACCCTTTTTTGCTCCCCTAATTCAGCCATTTTCATAAATCTTACCTAAGCAGACCTCTACACTCCATAAGGAATCTGCCAGACAATGTTCTGTGTGCATACATTTTTCGCCCCGAACCAACAGCTAAAGGAAATGTATATGCTGTATTTAAATATATTACTGAATTCCCATACAATTATCATTTTATATACTCAGATTTTAAGGTTACAATCGTATCATGAATGTCATGGTTTTTCCTATCTCGAACTATTTCGAGGTATTTCAGTCGTCCTTCGCCAGCCTCCTACTCGCCCATGAAGGCTGCACTCTACCGAGGAGGCTGGTGTAGGACGACTGGCTTTAACGCTGCGTGGCCAACATTCTCCACCCTGTGTCACAAGACACTCAATCGGGCCACTCTAGTTACTGGCCTGGTAAATATCCGGTCATTAGTTCTCACTATTATCTTTATGTGATCATGCGATTCGTACGACAAAAAGTACACAATGTAGTTATTTATTTGCTGAAAAAAAAGCGCATAACCTACTAACATATTTAATGACTGTCATTTATTTTATACCATTTGTCTTAACATCTTCTTTGCGAGATGGTACATAAAAGTGTTTAATTCTTCCTTCCTCGTATTGACTGATAATTGTTTTCAAAATAGCTGCACAATTGAGTGACGATAATGTTAAATATGCTTTATGTTTATTTATGTCAGATTAAACAAAGGTTCACGTAGGAGTAAAAGGTTGTCGGATGGGCGTGCATCACATTACATATTTACAAAGAACATTGCAAAGCTATAGGTATCCACTGTGATTGACGAGCCATTTAAACTGTTGAGCTAATGTATGAATATTAAACGCTTTTGCTGCAGGATACGAATATTTGCCAGACGAGCAAAGGAATTTTAACGGTATGTCTGTTTTTATATTCTGAACATACATACTTTATTGTTATGAGGTTCAAAATGTTAATGTTTAAATCAGACGTGTATTAAAAAATGTGTGTAGAGTCTGGCTTATGAAAGTTGAGACTGAAAAAGCGCGGCAAATTTAAAAATATCAGCATTGAAACCCCAAAAATTTGTATGAAATGCCTGGAATCATCTCACTTGATATTTGTGTTATTAATTTTTATTGTAACACAGTCAGAACACAGTAATATTTGCATTTTATATTAATTTTGGGGTTGCAATGCGGATTTTTTTTAAATTTGGCGGGCGTTTTCAGTCTCAACTTTCATTAGCCAGACTCTAGTTAAAGTACTATTTAATATGCATGCTCGGATATTTGTTTATTATTCAGATCAGATAAACAAGGGAGATATGGTAAGGTGGCGTGGCGGGTGCGAACGCATCTGCCTAAATCAGGATTTAGGCATGATGCCTTTAGTTGAATTCACCCGGCAGTCGGTCTTGCTGATTGTTTGCATGTGGACTATTAATTGGTTTATTTGTGACGCTGCAATTCTCTTACTGTGCGTGCTAAAATGAGTATGTGTGCAGTACTTACAGTTTTAGCGAAAAAAGTGGGAGAAACACGGAGACATTTGAACAGAAACGATTACTGTTCTAAGGCATATCTCCTTTGTTTGTCTGATCTGAGATTTATTACTATCTTGGCATTTCTGTATTTATCTTCGCTATTCTTTCAAAGTATTTTTCTGAGTAGCTAGCAAACAAAACTGAAAGCGACCAATGAAGATAAAGGATCTAGTTTCTCTCAGACCTTATTGTCTTTAACCAAAAAGGTTTGAAAACCTTACTATAGGTATTTCCAAACGTATCCTGATTAATTCTGCGCAGTCAAGCAATAAAATGGATTCTCGCAGCGACATTACATCCGAATTCCGGCGGGATTTTACGTCATCATAACAATTGACTGAGATAGATTGTAGGGCCCGCAATATTTTCCGATTGTCCACTTTTTACGGCTATTCATTTTCATCTCGTTTTTGTAAGTGCCTACATGGCTTTATTTTTATGCTGTCGTTTGTTTTGTATGTGGTTGGTGTACAAATGGGGAAAGCAGTAAAACACTGTGGTATTTTTAGCAAACCGAGGACTGCTGGCAAGGTTTCTAAAGCTGACATTATACTTGTTCTGGAGTGGAGATCGTGAAATTGCAAATATAAGGTTACACGTATAGCGACTAGATAGATTAACGATACACGGAACACAGACGGCAGTGACTGGAGAAGAGATACCGAGGATCAAGATAGTCGTGTCTTTTGTCTATATGTCCGGTAATGGAGGGATGTGTTGATCACAATAATATTGGCGTGTTTCTAGCTTATGCATAGACATTCCCAATATGGTAATACCAGCATGCTCGGTACGCTGCTCACTCATAGTATCATCAGTAGACTTGAGCATTTGTAATGTCTTTAGATCTTCAACGGTCTATGGACAGTCCAAACAGTTTTTGTAGTATTATTTTTATTGTTTGTTGTGCAGCTCCACGGACTCTTTGTCAACTTGTTAAATTATTTTTTTCAACTATTGCTTTTTTGATGCATTAGTTAGCTTGCATGTTGCTAAGTTAATAAAAACACTTTCCAGGGGAAAAAATTACAATTGAAGATTATTTTTTTAAGTTTTAGCTTTCATTTATCTTTTCTCAGTCGTTTCGCTCTTGGCAGAGGGGTCGTAGTTGACATGTAGTCGGAGTATTGGCCGGGGCAGATATAATGCGCTTCGTTTTCCTCGCCATCTATATCTGCTGGTGGTCATTCTGCTGCACTCGTCCCACTTCAGACTTGACCTGGTCGGTCCATCGCATGAGTGACCACACGCGCGGTCTAGTGCATTCCACCTTTCCCCGGACAGCGAGTTCTTTGGTCTGCTAATCACGTCTCGAAAGGTGTCTTTCGTTCAAAGGAGTTATGTTTTAACAAATAGGTACATAAACGTGTACGAAGTTTCTGGGTTACATAGTAAATTGTTTTAATTGTAATCATTCAGGTCATCTTGGTAAAATTATAATTCGATACAGAACAGAGTATGCGCAAAAGTCCCAGCATTGTTTTATTTATCTTAGTATAACCTTCATTTAGGTAGACGTTTCTACGCTTATAAAATAATGGGCTTACGAAGCAAGTTTGCATAACGAAAACTTTTGTGTTTGCGTTAAAATCTCTTGGGCCCATAATCTAGCCTAATTTTATTCTGAGAGAAATTAGGGCAACTATTTACTTAATAACAGAGGTAATCTCGAAATTGCTTTAAATTATGTCAGCAGATTTTGTGACCGCTTTTGAAAGACGTGAAGATAATTGATATGGAAAAAAGTTGGTACTTAACCTTGGGTTGGGTCATTTTTATTATACCCACCTTTTTTTTTTTTTATAATAAATAATAGGCTTGCGTTTGACCACCATCACGCCTGATTTTAAGCGATGATGCGGTCTAAGTTGGAACACGCATGCTTAGAAGGAACCGATTCACTCGTGATTTGAAGACACCCAGATTGTAACTATCGGGGAACACCCATTCAGGCAGCGAATTCCACAGACTAGCAGTTCGTATAATAAATGTGGAATCAAAGCGCTTTGTACGGATTCTCGGAATATCAACCATAAAGCGGTGACGATTTTTTTTCAGAAGGGCGGGAAGTTTTCAATTAGATCAGTTTTACAAGCTTTTCTTTGGCTTGTTAGTTTGTGTCATGTCTTGCAACTGATTTTTAAAACAGTTATTTCTAACCGATTAAGCTGTAATTTTGCATACACGTTTAGTTGGCAATACATTGTTAGCTAAGTGACGTCATTCTAAATCCAATATGGCGGACTCCCAAAGATGGCGGACCATTATGCTGCTGCCGTTATTTTTTATGCATCCCTATAAAAAGTAGTGTAAACCACGTCATATGATAAAATAATTTGCCATATTACTGTATTGCAGTATTATGGGAATTGCCTCGGTGGAATGCTACGTGTCATGTAGCTGATAAATTATTTCTACTTTATTATAAGGCAGGGGGCGTTTATCTCAAGGTACTACACACCAAAAATACATAACTAATACGAGAATAACATTTACAAGGTTACACGGAAAGAATGTTTTAAGCCGAAAGGGGTCCACCATACTCTTCATTCTGTACAACTTTTACTATGGGACCGATCCTGATATCGCGAAAAATATCAATTTGTTTACGGTGATCTAATATATTTCTGGTCTGCTTTTAGTCCGGTAGCTTATTATAATAAGTGTTGAGATGAATACAAAACAATTTTACTAGGTATTACCTATTCAAAATTATTTATTAGAAAATATACCAATAATAAATTCAACTCACCTCTCTGAAGAAATATTTTGGAAGGTAGTCCCCTTGATCGTTGAAACTCTGCAAAGAATATTAAACAAAACGTTAATAATTTTCGCCAATTATTTTTGTTTTCCTCTATTGGGAAAGAAAGGAAGGAAATACGTTTCGTTCAACGAAATATTAAGTTCGATAAAAATCCGTTCGAAAAAACAATCGATACGGTTTATGAGGGTGCTGTGAAAGATCCAGGCATTTTTATGCTTATTTTTTTTAAACCATGTGTATTATGTTTCTGGACAGTAATGAAACGAATCAAAACTGAAGTTTCAATCATACTGCCATTTTTTTTCAACGTTAAGTAAAACAAGTAAAAGTTTGTTAAAAACAAGTTAAGAAGACTTAAACATCTATGAAAGTAATCGTAAGTTGCCTTTTCTATGAAGTTGGCTTGAAACTATTATATACTAGCTGCGCCCCGCGGTTTCACCCGCGTAGTGATGAAAAATGGTGATGATGATGAAAAAATTTCACTCTTGAACTATACCCATGCAAAAAATCAGGTCAATCCGTTGTTCCGTTGCAGCGTGAAAGAGGAACAAACATCCATACATACAAACTTTCGCGTTTATGATATTAAAGTAGGATAGGATATAATTATATTATAAATAGCAGCGCCCAGCAGTTTCCCCCGCTCTCCTACAGAAATTATTCATTTTCCTAGATAAAAAAAAATATTATGTTAATCTAGAGCCTAAGCTACTTCCACACCAAATTTCATCCAAATCCGTTCAGCCGTTATGCTGTTGAGTGGGAATATTTAATTTTGCTCTCATAATAATACTTTTTAATTTAAGTATCAACAAATAGTATGGAACAAAATTTAAAACTAAAGAAAAAAGTTTTTATAATATTAGTGTGTTATTAAGTGTAATTCTTTCTGAAAACATCTTTTCTCATTGTTAATTTATCGTTAATTTTATTAAAAAAGCAGTACCAAAGACAAAAAAGCTAATTTTTGAATTGTTCTTACAATTTTTGGTCTGGGTCATTGGGCGGGGTACAGTGCAGTACAGTGTCACAACATGGAATTATTCATGAGTAAAACAGGCATTAGGAGGTGGTCTCTTCACTAGAAGTTTTGTAACAAACGCTGGCTTGCAGTATTGGTACAGAGAGCGAAGACATTGCTAAAACCGAATGATTATAAACGGAATTTCAGTTGTTGCTATCTGTTTTCACACACGACTGCCCAAAAAGGCGAGATGGCGGTCAGACGTAAGCTTATTATATAAAAAAGAGTTTAACATAAATTCATGCATCGATATGGGTTTTTTATTTCCACCGTAACTCTTGAACGCCTGGACAGATTTGAATATGATTGATATCGTTAGAATTCTTGCAATGTCATGAATTTCACAGGTTACAGCAATAAAAATTTCATAGTGCCAGCCACTATGGGACATGAATGAAATCAGATTCGTTTTTTTAATAAAATCTCTGCAAATATATTATTTAAGTATAAAACTTGGTGAGCAGATTCAAAAAATATATAATGGAATCGATTTTGATGTACTCTAAACTAAACTAAATTTGACAGCTCTAAAATTGTTGCCATCATTTCCTTACATATTAAAATGAAAACACAGGCAGATAATTTTAGTACTGTCAGATTGGTTTAGTTTAGTTAGTGGCATGACAGAATCGACGCCAATACCATAAAATATACAGTAAATATAGAAAACCATTAGAGCGACGACGCGGTGAGATAGAAAATTAGTAAGTTATTATTTGTAAATTAATGTATTTTTTTAAATTATTTAGCTTGTCATATAATATGCCAAAAGATACTAACTTAATTGCTAATTATACGTGACAATTGTGGTGAGAAAGTTAGCCTAGCAATACAGCGATGCAAAGCGACCAACATTTTGGCCACTTTGCCTGACATTAGAGATCTTTTGAACTATCTATAGGCCTTTGTTGCATATAGATAGTATAAACGAACTTCAATTAGATTTTTTTACAGTTTTGTGTCTGTTATTCTTAAGTTAACTCATGTTTGTTGTTTATAAAGTACAAACATAATTGCTAAATTATATTAGTAAATTAAGCGAGCTATGTAAAATAAGAAACTGAATAAATACATTATGCCTGTTATGTGATATACCAAATCAATAAAAAATACAAGGTTTTTATAAAGTATATTGTAGTGTGGATATATTAAACTTACGATATTTTTAGCCCCTTGCTTACAAGCCATCGTACGTGTCAAACTAAAAATTGTTAACACTTTCTACACAACAGTACCATTGTACTATTATTATGCAAAACTTCGAGTGCCAATCGTAGACAAATGTTTCAACGCTGAACCACATTTCTTTGTGCCAAAAGGTTATCTGAATGTAGGTCTCGGTGTGAATTATCTTCAAGGTCCTACGCTTATTCTGGTAATAGATTACTCTCTTAACTTTGTAGATAACATTTGAATGGGCTAAGACAGAGTGGAGTTTGATGATGGATATCCGTTGTCAGCGATAATACATTTTAATGATAATTTATTTAATGTAGTAGAAGCTATTTTGAATAAAGCTATAAGTTACTAACCTAATTTTCAAATGATAAATAAATAAGCATTTTTTACAAATATTAAACATTAAGTCAATTTAGAATGAACAGGGAAATGGTTCTCTTTTAATAATACAACAACACGATAACAACAGACTATCTGAGCGTCCCAAGTCGCGAGTGAATCAGCAGGGCAAGTACCGTTCTTTATCGATCGTCCAGTTTGATAAAATGCCATAAAATTGATCATAGCGAGTACTGATCAAATGGCTTTTTATCGAATTTGACGGTCTCAACTCAAATTTGACGATCGATAAAGAACGGTACTTGCCCTACTGTTTAGTCAACCAAGGGTGCTCAATCGTAGATCGCATCATAGCTTTAAAAAAGTAACACAAAAATTAAAACGGTATTTTGAACAAACCCAATAGGAATCGGAATGTTTTAGAAGCTTGATTACTTAAATAAAATTATAGAAAAAAGGTTATATTCGTACTGCGTCGATGTCAAAGTTACGAGGTGGACTATTACAAAATCTATCACAAAACAATTTGCCACAGAGTAATACCTATGAGTATCAATCACTATTGATTTGATTGACAATATTACAATCGAGTTGATTTACATTCGGGTTTTGATTAATTTGTATGATAGTATGATAACAGAGCACCTTTTATATGACTCCGTGTACAAATTATACAATAGGTACCTACTAAATTATGACGTAATGTTGAAGCATAAGATTGTAAAATAATACCCAGTCATTTGACGCATGCGCTGTTGCACATCAAACTAAAAAGCTGCATAAAAATAAACAACAGTTTAAAGCTCAATGAGTATGTTTGATTTGGGTTCCTCAAGACAAGAAGATATTTAAAATTGTGTTTGTAAATAAATGCGCGTAAGACGTATAAAAAGGTCACTAATGGAGAGAATGGAAATGACACTACTGAACCTATAATGTTTACATTAATTTTAATGTTATTTGTTAACTATTTTTTTTAAACTCAAAAAAATTCTTTTATTCAGTTTTTCTAAAAAGTAAATCGTATATCATATTAAATATTCAAATTAGCAATTTGAATATACTTATAAAGTTTCATCGAATTCGGAAGAGTCTTTTCCGAATAAAGGTATGAAAAACATAAAATTACTTATGCTTCGGTCCCGCCTTAAGTTGTCGGTTTATTATCATTAGCACTATACTTCCCCCATATATTATATTTATGTAAAAGTAAGGATAGCGAGAAAGAGAAACCTTACCATTTATACTAGGCATAGAATACTATTAATCCCAAAAATATCCGAGAAAATTGCAAACGAAATTGCAGGTACAACTGCAGCTAGTATACCTATTATAATACAACAAAGTGTGTGCACCCTTGAGTTTCCGAGTCATATCTGGACTATTAATAACAATTTACAGTAGCAACTACTAAGACAAATATATTATTAACACAAACATTTAATTTCAATAATACCACTGTACACATCTGTCAAGTAGAATTACACTTAATTCTAACTAATTCATGTAAGAGCGTTAGGGTACGAGCGCACTATACTTATAATGCGGTGCGTACTTGAACTCGAGAAAATTATTTTTAATAATTATTTTTTATTTGTTCTTTACACTTTACTTAGCATATTTTTACAGAATTCATGCAATTAAACCTATATACTATATAGTTATATCCAGGCATACAGTCTATCTCAACACTGAATTTTATTTAAATCTGTTATACCATCACAAAGCTGAATGAGAGCAAACACACACCAAACAGTTACGTAGGTTGACAAATAACTTATATTTTATTAATGCGTTGGAATAAGGTAGAATTTATTTATGTTAAGATAATCCTAGCATATGTTTTATTATTATTTTTATGTTTTAGACAATTATCAACTGTAATATTTGTAGTAAATAGAAGAAAAAAATAGATATTAAAGATGAATGGCTTAAGCATCGATAGCGTCGCGTTGCGTCGTCAGGGACGCTAAACATAATAATCGACTTTTGATTTCCAAAAACTACTTGCCTATCGAGCCTCGACGCATAGTGCGCTCTAACCTTTATGCGTATACTTGTGGTATTACCCCTCACGTAAGGTATTAATGTAACTACAGAGCAATGTATTCTAGCCTTAACCTTTACGTAATCTTTATTAATTAATTATCGGTTTTATTATTTGCCACGCTTTGTAAAGAAAATCTTAATTCCGTGGAATACCAAAACATCTATAGTTTTGTAAGGGACATTTAATAACGTTCTAAGACATCCTCAATATTATGAAAAAAATGTTTATGAGTATGATATAATCAGAATAACATATTTGATATTATGAAATAAGTAGATACCTCAAATAATTAGAAATCGATGGCTGCTTTAATATACGAGTATTATGACATTACTCAAACAATGTTTCTCATACTCTCTAGAATCTCTAGTGCTGTTTCGTTTCAATGTCTCGTCAAGTCCAGTGGCCTATTGGCCCATTATTTATTATAATCAACCTGCATCCTCCCACTGCAGGGCAAAGGCCTCCCAAAAGCCTCCTCCCTTGCTTAAATATATTAATTTAATAAATCAATCGGTAAAACTAAAATATGTTTTAAAAAAATATTTCTTATGCATAAAAAGATCGTAAGCACAGCCAAGCAAAAGTTTAAAGGTTTTTAATTGGGAAACTAAACCCTTTACCTTAAAATACGTTTACCTTTTTAACAATTATTTTTTTATTAATATAGTGTTCTGTTTTTTTACTGTACAAATGAATACCTATAACCTATATACCTATCATTATTAGTATTCATACTGAAAAAGAGACCGTTTATTCATACATAAACGAAATAATGATTTTCGTTGTTATTTTAGTGCATTCATAATGTAGTCTAGCATGATGTGGAAGGCAATAATGTAGAGCGACCTGTTGCTAGTAATTTCGTGTACGTTCAATGCTTTATTGAGAAACAATACCTTTGTTTGGTAAAGGGTAACATGTTTGGCTGTACACATAATTAAAATTAACATTTATGAGTCAATATTAAATTTTTATGAGTAAATATATCGGTAGTATTATACTTTAACGGTTGAAAACTAAATATCACTTATTTTATTACTATATTGTGTATACTGAAAACAATTAATTTTGGCGCAGATTTGGTATAGAACTAGCTTACCTATATCCTAGGATGACAAATATACTATATTATGTTATTCACCTTGAAAAAATATATAGTTACCACGGATTTTGTACAACTAGCTGCCCCTATGACATCTAGTTGTTCTATAAAGAAGAAAATCAGAATATTTCATTGGCTTTCGTCCAAATGTCACTCGGTACAAAGCTTGTCATCCTGCAATTAATATTGTTTTAAAACGGAATTCAAGTCATTTGTCTCTTCAGTTGACAACATTTTACGTTGGTTACCTCGCGCGTGGATTGGGCATATCGCCAAAAATTAAAAAAAGACCACCTAAAGTCATGGATGAATTTTGTGGCGGTATAAAAAGCAAGCAATAACATGCAATTAAAAAAGCTGTGGAGTAGACAAACAGCTCCCTCCGCATGTCTAATTGGATTTGATATTCCGATGGAAAGCTGCTGAAATCGAATGATAAAAATATATAGTACCTAATATTATCAATGAATAGTAGGAAGTAAGTTTATCTTTAAATGTTTTGACTAAGTGATGCAATTAACTAATAAACTTCGATACTAAACTTTTTGTGTGATTAAAAACCTAACCACCATGAAACCTATTTTAATGCAAATAGTTTCCTGTTTTTATGGTCAATTTAGGTATCGATTTACATAACTTTTAAACAATTTGCTCCTAAAGTTTTTCCCTGAAGTTTTTACCGGTTCTTCATTACGTAACTAAGAGCAAAAACTTAAACCTAACCGATACTGGTTCGTTACTCATTCATTAATCAAGAAAAACGATGGGCTGTCCATATACGAAGCAACTAAAGTATCGAATACTTGGCAACTCTAGTAGAATCGCTATTCTAACAGTGCACTTAAATACGATGCTTGCGATCAATTTGCGTGTACAACGAAACAAGAGAGAGGTTTGAGGCGAAATGCCGTGGAAAACTCAAATATTTCCGGTTCGCTGTACAGGCTCAAAAGCTCAAAACTCTTAGTACTTAAATGAATTACGAATTTGAACCTAGCATAAATCAAAAAGAGTTGACTTATCCACGATCGCGATCGCGTGTACACCGCGACGCCAACTCTACTCACCGTCAGCGTTGGGCCTGAGTTGCTGACCTACGTCGCCTCATGGACGGACAGCCTTGTCCGTTGGGATAAAAACTAGGGATAGGTAGGTTGTTTTTTGTTCGATGCCATCATTGACTTTATCAAGTAATGTTTATTTTTGGATCTTCCTACGTGTGATAAAGATAAGATCTCCGATTAATTATTACGAACCATAATCAGCCTAGTGCCTACACAGTATAATACTAATAATAAGATGTTATAATCTTAAAGATTTGACGAGTGCCTTATAATAGCCATTTAATAACAACTAGCAGTTTTGGTTATCAGTTACTTCATGATGAGTTTCTTAAGCTCTTTTTGGGTCAGTACTGCCATTCCATGTAACCCACTAATACATATCTATACCCAAAGTCATTATAATAAAATTACAAAGTATAATTAATGTAGTTGCAACAATAGGCAATGTCGAGCAACTGGCCACAATGGCAGGTCACGACATGACAGATGGACAAACCTTCGATTCGCTATTTGCTGTCAAGGTTATGTCAAATGTCACTTTATATGAATGCAGCAGGTACAATAATAATCTGTGGTACTTGGACCGGTAACGATAAATTGACTTAGTTTGGTGTCATGGTGAACTAATGGGTTGTCAAGTGAAACTAAATTGTTGGTTCAAAGAAAACTAGTTTTTATTGTTTCGTCAATGTAAATGAGTAATAGCTAGCGATTGTACCTACTCTGTGAATAATGGTCTAAAACACCCTAGCCTTCTCTGCGTGCGATACATCACGTGTGGCTTAGACCAAAGATAATATAACCAACCGCAAACGCTGAAGCGGTAGGACTTCTTCAGAAAAAATATAAGTTTTATGAAATGGGCGCGACGCCTATAATAAAGAAGACAAGAAGCTAGACAAGCTTATTTATGTAAGGGTAGTTTAGAAAACGTAGAAGTTTGATTTTGCGCCCGTTTCATACATTCGAGAATTTGCATTGAAGTTGCGCAAGACTGGCTTAGACTTTGTAGACGACTGTGCTCGATGTTCAAAATTTTAATATGGTGGCAAAAAGTTTTAAAATAAATAAAAAAACTAAATATATTGTCGTAGAGTATTACTACGACACTAATATTCTTTCAATAAGTTCATAAGGGGTTAGAGGGGCAAGTGTCAAAAAATGCCCAATTAAATGCCATTATTAAAAGTTCGAAGATGTTCACGCTGGATTGATGAAGTTTGCTGTAATCATTATTGTTTTCAAATTTCGCGCGTCTATGTCCTCCATACCCTCGACCAACCACACGTCGAGAGCCGACGACCAATCAGAGACGCAGCTAATCTGTCAAAGTCAGCTGTCAGATCATCATCATCCTGCAAGTGCTTCAGTTAGGTTGCACCTTTAGGGTATATATAAAATCCTTGGGTTGCACGAGTTCGGTTCGGTACTATTTGGTGGCAGCGATCGGCGGTTAATCTCGGTGAGTACAATATTGTTTTCAACTAATTTTATTGATCTTGCGTGTGCATAGGGTTCTTCACGATTTTACAGTCCACTAGCTTTTGCGGTAACAGAAGATATACCTAACAAGAAAGGCAAAAACCAGGCTTATTTTTGTTTACTTTAAAATTTGTTCTTACTGACTTAAAGTACCAAATTCACCACCTAAGTTTTGACAACTTTATCTGAAGTCAGCTTTTGATTCAGCGCTCCTAAAAACGATAATATTCGAAGTGGCTACCTACCAAGTTTAATAAAAAGGTGGGATTTGTTTACAAAAACCAGTTAATTTGAACAAATAGATTATTCTTGAGTATTCCAATATAACAAACGTTCTTGCATTAAGATTAAAATAAGAATTGTTTTGCGTGAGAAATAAAATTGCATAACTTATCAAGATTGTACTCTAGGAAAGTGACTGTGCTTGACTTGTGCACTTCCGTGTCCCCAAGTTTCGATAAACATCTTTGTGTAAGTAAAAGAAAACTAGTAACTTGTCAGGCAAATTATGTTCACGTTTTTATTTTGTAGTTATCAAAAAAAAAACAGAGTGTGTTTTTGTCTATACTATACACTATACAGACTATAGCAACTAACTATACTAACTATAGCAGAGAGAATGATATATTTTAATGCAACAATTAAATGCGAACGCTAGGGCTCGTGGTAGGCCCCTGGTGTTATATCAGTCTCTTCAAATTTATATCAATTATTTTAGGTATTTTCATTGGATCAAGTACTCTTAATTAATACAAATAAAATGTTCGTTTATTAAGTCCAATTATAATAAATTATCACTCTCAAAAATGAAAAGCTCACAGTGTCAGCGCTGAATTAGTTTTCATTGTTAAAACTAACAATGCCTAATGTTAACAGTTACTTGCTTATAATGGTGAAATCGAATGAGAATAAAACCTCATAATCACTTTCTATTATCATCAATCAGCGTTGAAACTATCTTGTTTATTCTGAAAAAGAAAGCTTAGAAAAGAAGAATCAAGGAGAACCCAAGCGTATTGACATTATCTCGGTAGCACGATTTCATATTCGGTTTGCATAGCATCTACGTACATTATTTGATTTTTGTGAGACACATAATGCATCTATGGATTGATAATAAGAAAGATGAGCTTTTTCATCATTTCTCCAAATTTCATCTAGTCAAGAAGAGTGTGCAATATTTAGCTAGTGTGTTAGTATTGCGAGAACATATTGACCAAAAGTAACGTTTAGGAAGTAAAAAAGTAAAGTTTTTCAGCTAAACGTAATAATAAAAAATAAAGGGTTTTTGTATCAATTTAGTTCTTACTAAGGACCGACAAGCACTCCGTCCTCTCTCAGTATTAGGGATTTTTGGCCCGATTATTACATAAGCCAATCAGAACCTTTAAAAAAAAAGTTACAGTAACGGTTTCCGTGTTTCCGATTGAACTGAGGGGTCAAAAGCGAATTTTTTTGTAACATAAGTAACTTTTGGGCAAAGTTGATATTAGTTATACTACACACTAATAATTATTATCCATGTGGCCAAAATTATACTGTTATAAATTAACTAATCTACAAAAGAGTTGTACACTTTTACTGTATGCATTTAGAAAAGGTAGATTGCGTATAGGTTAATTTAGGTCGTCAGCAAAAAAAATATGAAAAAAGTCCACTTAACTACTTATCTATCCAGATAGTGTGATTGAAAATCGCTAGCACGTTTTGACTCGAAAGTCGCATTGTTATCGACAAAGACCTCAAGCTCAGAATGTCAACGTGGTCTTATCTTGGCCACGCACGATCTATTGTTAAGTGATAACAGACGTCTAATTGAACACCGATACCGATCAAACCGATTAAGACCGGCTACCATAATAAATAAAGCCCGCAGATTACGATAGAGTTACTAATGACCATGAGCATGCATATTTGCGATATTATCACAATGGGTGTTAATTTTAAACAATGGAGACTATCAAGATAAATATGCAATTCAATACGTCACTGAATGATATAACCATGGATACACAATTCTATAATCCCACTTACTTGAAAAAAGTTTGGATGTTTGTTTGTTAATTACTACTAAAAAAGCTTCCACACTATTTCCCAAGAAAATGACGAATAAGGTTGTATTTATGAAGGAAACCGTAGAGAATTTTGGCGTTACACGAGCTGCCAGTATTTAAATAATTTTAAGTTTTCGTAAATAACATCCAACAAGTCATAAATTTGAGCTGCTTTAAACGAAGGGTGAATAGAGTCCTCAAAGGTAGGCAACTCATTGACAATGCCTCGGGTATTGTGTATAAGTATTGTGTATATAAGCGGCGGTGACCACTTACTATCTGGTGGCCTGTTGCTTGTTTGCTATTTATTCTATAAGTACACAATCAAAGTCAAGCAAAGCAAGTCACAGTTAAAAGAAATCCAAGTCATAGACAGACACATATAAATTGTCAAAAAAATACATTTCGCCCCATTATACCACAAGCATAAACTCAAGCACGTTAAGCATTTATCATCATCATATTTTATTTTATCATATCATCACCATCATAATCATTTCGGCCATAGGACGTCCACTGCTGGACATAGGCTTCCCCCATCGATCTCCAAAAGGGCCGGTTGGAAGCGGCCTGCATCCAGCGTTTCCCTGCGGTCTCTTTTAGATCGTCTGTCCACCTTGTGAGTGCTGCTCTTACCGGTCCGTGGTCTCCATTCCAGAACCTTTCGGCCTCATTGGCCATCTGTTCTGCGTAATATGTGCCCTGCCCACTGCCACTTCAACTTGCCAAAATTCAAAATTTAAAATCTACCACTAGACATTCGAAATTACAAGTTTAGGAATTTTTTATTAAATATGGTGACATGATTTGTACCTATTTCCAAATTTTAGCCTTTAGCCATTCTACAAGTTTATCTCAATAAAAATGATAGAAATGATACAGCCTGAAAGTAAGCTTACAGGTCAACCTGCGAGTTACAACTAGTTTAATATTAAACAGTTTGCGATTTTATTGGCCAGCCTTGACCCACGCCGGGCTTGATGGCTTGAATAACTTCAATGCCTACACTGTAAGCATTTCGAACAATATTTAACTATCATTCGGCAGTAAAGTGAAGTTTTGACAACGAATATGATCTCATGTTTGGGACTGACAATGAACTTCTTTGCAGTCATTCATGTACCTATGTCGGTGGGGAAAATAAAATTGGACAGGTCCGACTTTATATGACAGAACAGACATATAAAATTCATTTAATATCACAATTTACATTAAAAAAATATTACTTATTTCATACTTTACACTAAGGTCGCCAAAACATTAAAAGTGGTTATTTTTTACCGACTTCAAATAAAGATGTTTGCATTTTGATTATTTTTAGGGTTCCGTACCCAAAGGGTAAAAACAGGACACTATTACTAAGCCTACGATGTCTGTCCGATGTTTTTTTTTTATTTCTTAGTTAATCCGCCATAACATTACATAATCTGTGTGTAAATTTCAACTTGCTATCTATTATATAACGACAGACGGACAGTGTGTGTCTGTCTGTACGTCTTACCTTTAAACGGCTGTATCTTTCGTAATAGATAGCCAGTATTTTTTTTTAGAGAATATGTACCTAATACCTTACGGCGGATTAACTAAGAAATAATAAAAGAGATTAAAAGTAAAAACGAAACGGGGGTATACCCCTTAAAACAAACGTATTTTTGTATTTCTAACTAATTTTCCACCCTTAAAGGTGGAAAATTTGGAATTAAACAATTCACTTTAGTAGGCGGTTCAATGATTTGGTCGCGATAGAGTCGCTAGTAAAGATAGCGCTTTATTTTTACTGCTCGTGTCCGGATTAGCCGAAGCCCTCAACGACGGTATGATCTCATGTTTACGTTCTGCCAACTTGAAGACAAAGTTGGGAGTTGCTGTCCTGAGCAGGAAGCCGGCTACAGGGTATTGAACATCTAGTCTTGGAGTCCAAGTAACTTGAAAGCGTATTACGATGTTTTTTATATTGGGTGGCTTTAACTGAAACGGATAAAAGACACGCGGTATATAGACTAAGAAAATATCGATTAAAATTTTATGACAATGTGATAGGTCAGTGCTCAGTTGATTTTAAGCTTGATTATAAAAATTTATAGATTTAGTTCGGCTACAGTTTTATTATAATATTAGCTGCGCCTTGCGGTTTCACCACGTTATGTACTTCCTTGAAGGAACTTCCTTGGTAGCGACAGCAACCCCCTTTGACTTAGATGACTTTTTTTTGTCTGATGTAATTAGATGTCAATGTATAATTCAATTCTTGTCGTTCCATATAAAAATTATGGGAGAAATTTTTTTTTCTTATTTTTTGTTTTTCGTAAATTGTTGCATTGTGTTATTGTAACTTATTCTGCTATCTGGGGCAGATAGGAATCCAAAAAATCAAAGATCATGGAAATCAGTCCGTCCATTCATGATTTATAAATGGTAAAACATACACGACTTTTCTATACTCTATACTAATAATATTATAAAGAGGAAAAATTTGATTGTTTGTTTGTTTGTTTGCATTGAATAGGCTACGAAACTACTGAACCGATTTGAAAAATTATTTCACTGTTGGTAAGCTACACTTTACCCGGGTAACATAGGCTATATTATATTTAAAAAAAAATAGGGATACTTCCTAAAACTCCAATAATGTAACCCATGGTGTAAAAAAAATAAGATTTACAATTTTAACTTTGCGTGTTTAACAGTTCTAAGACAGGACAACGTCCGTCAGGTCAGCCAGTATTTTATATATTTATAGATATAGATGATTAAGATACGAATAAGCCGTGAGAGAATTATAATATTTTAGTAAGTTCGATTGAGTACTGAGTAAGTATGATAGATGATAATAGTTATAACTTGATTGCTTGCCATAATTCACTACCAAGGTCAAGTTACTCAGGGCGCGCCCTTTGAGCATTCCTGTAATTTCTTGTAATCAATTACACCTACTGGTGAAAAGACAGCGATAAAAAAACTATTTCATAGATTATTAAAGATTAAAGATATAGATAGATATTTTATATAATATATATTAGTTTTATTTTGATATACTTATTAGATTATCTATCTATCTATATAAAAATGAATCCTTATTTATCTTGGTCACGCAATGACTTGAGAATGACTTCCCGATTTCATTCTGCTTATTTTTAAAAGTAAGTAACTTAACTAGGTAACTTAACTTAGGTAACATTTAAAAAGTTTTCTAATACTTATAATAATTTGTAGAAGGTACTTATGGCCGGAAAATTTGACAGTTCTAAGACAGGACAACGTCTGTCAGGTCAGCTAGTTTTTTATAAATTTGGTCGTTGGATTGGTTGTTTTGTTGGATATTTAGTTCTGTCAACTAAAACTTCAATAATAATTGACCACAATATACCTACTATTCCTTTAAAATTAAAAGTCAAATTATATTGAATTAAAAATGCACAAGGCTATAAAATATTTCGTAATTACCTTTAATAACATTGCTATCTGATCTATTTACACGTTAATTACTCCATCTGATTAAAATTGTGACCCTTTGTAAGCGTAACAATACAACCCGAGTTCTATTAATCAAACACCTATCGAAAATTAATGACAAGAACCGGCTACCGACGGCCATTTGTACACTTGAGTTAAATTAAATTCATGAATCGATTGTCAATGTGACAGCTCATTTGCTTACCACATTATTGTTTGAACTTGTGATTATGTAGATAAAAGCCATATTAAATACTTTCAAATATAGGGTCACTCTATAAGCGTAGTCACGTTGGGGCAGGGTTGGGCACTTGCCCTGCCCTAGTTGATCTGGCTGGCCCTGGCATGAACTTCTGGGGTGACCGATTTTTTCAAATTTACTGCACTTCATGCTCATATAGGATGGTTTTCCTTTCTTCCGTTCATAATTATTCTTTCTATTCATAGAGCCTAAAGCATGAACGTAGAAGCCGGCTTGTTGGTTTGTGTGTAGTATGCATAGAAAAAGGGTTCTATAAGCGAAGAAATTCTGACAAGATTTAGCCAGAACCATCGACCAGACCGTCGCCAAAGCAAGCTTTAAAAGAAAGTTTCAATGTGAGGTTATATGTGTAGGTTGTTTATAAACTAAACAATATAGGTACAAGCTAATACTAACACTACAAAAACAGTAAAAAATACAGACTGCCCATAGACCGACTGAAGGTCTAAAGACAACCCAAATGCTCAAGCCCACTATCAGTTGGCCCAGTATCTCGTTTGATGTTTATATGGTTATTGTTCAGCTAAAGAAATTTTCGGTACCTACTCTAGATTTTTATTTTCTGCCCCACCCTAAATTAAAACCTGCGCCCATGGGTCACTCTATGACAATGAACTCAAACTGTCGACCACTTGATAATTGAACATGAAGTTATTGACAATAGGATGTTAAAGTTGTTTTGTTATTGTTGCTATAAATTTTTGTGGGCCCATTCTAAAAGGTTACAATGGCAAACCGCTGTAAATACCAAGGCAATTTTTTTAAAGGTAAGTATTTGGTTAAAGTAATATAAAACATCGGATCTCGATAACACAGTGTTATGTTCGATCATTATCGAACAATAGAACGAATCAATTTCGATAGGTACTCTATGAACGATGGAAGAACCGCCTTGGCTTCGGTTTCTTTGAAGATCTGTGTTGATGCTTGTTTTAAAGTGTCTGAATAGTCAAGAAGATAAAAGCGTTCATTGTGAAAAAAATATGCAATAGAAACATTTTTAAACTGTTTTGGTATTCGAAGGTTGACTCGTAAAAGAGCAAGTTAAATGGTTCCTTTAACGCTTAGTACAAATATAATTTAAAAACTTTTGCAACGTCATTGGCAAATACCGCTTGGAGTGCTATCCATATTTTCAGAGGAGTATTCGACGTTGATATTTGAATAGTACCTTGTAGAATATTGCCGGAGAGTGTGTTTACTTGTTTGTCTAGCTAGGCAGAATCTCTGACGGTGTTTGCACTTTATATTATTGTTTGAAGCTATTGAACTGAACATTGCATGTATTGAAGCATGAAATTGAGCTTACTTACGGTATCAATTTACATTCATATTTAAATAGCGCCTTAAATCATCCCTCTGTAATTATAGATAAGGTTTTGAATGTATCACTAAGTGACATGATTAGCAAGTCTCTCGAATGATGGTAAGCGTTTGCCTATAACAATTCAATGCCACATATACGAGTAGATCAGAAAAGATAAAAACCCTTTTTTCAATAATAGTATTAATTAGGTGGTGTTTCCAGTTCATTTGTAGTTGATTTTTCGACCGTTTCCAAAATTCTGATTGAGCTATAATTTTACAAAGTATGTATGGTTTCAGTAGCCAAACATGACTATGGTACCATTAAGCTGATCTGATCATGAAGATTGGGTAAGTATGTTTTTATAGTTTGTGACATACTATATTACTAACTTAAATATACTAGTAACATAACTTAACTATATGGCGTTAATCTTTTTGTTTGGCTAATCTCCATTGAAATACGTGCCACAGTATATAGCTAAAGTATCTCTAAACCTTCCAAATTTGCTTTCGTAGATTTAGATCAACGCGCGCGGTAATACCACTTTCTTCGCAATGTCAAAGGATGTCCGTAATTTCCCGCAGGCGCTGATATAAGTTACTAGCTGCGCCCCGCGGTTTCACCTGCGTAGTGATGATAATGATGATGATGATAAAAAGTAGCCTATGTCACTCTCTGGCTCTTGAACTATATCCATGCAAAAAATCAGGTCGATCCGTTGCTATGTTGCTGCGTGAAAGAGGAACAAACAAACCAACAAACTTTACGCATTAAAATTTTATAATATTAGTATGATAAATTATTGGGCTAGATAGTTGCGGTTATAGGTAATATCATGAACAACAGAGGCAGTTCGATTTGTTTAAAAAATCTCTTTTCTGAAAAGCCCTTAACAGTTCTTATTCCAGGAGTACCTTTAATGTCAAGTCAATTGCCTATATATTTAGACTTAATTTATTTTATTGCATGTAGTATTGCATTTCTCTCAACATTGCAAACACTTGTTTCTAATAATCCGGTAACAAGTGGCTTAAGTTATGTAACGTTAGACCTTGAACGATATTCTTTATTTAAAAACGTTTTGAAAACCTCTTTGAAAGAAAACAACGTAATGCTGCGCGCCAAATCGGCCGTTACGGTTTTTGCTTGTCAATAAGTAGTTAAGTTTAATGTGTGTATTGAGTTAAAAGTTATTTTTTGCATTGAGTAGAAATGTAGCTTTTGAGTGTGATTTAGATGATCAGCTTTTTTTTGAGATATTGAGCACGAAGAGCACGAAAAACAGAGTGGGCACGAAGAATCGACATCGCTTTATGGTTGATATTCCGAGAACCCGTACGAAGCGCTTTAATTCCACATTTATTGTGCGAACTGCTAGTCTGTGGAATTCGCTGCCTGAGTGGGTGTTTCCGATAGTTAAAATCTGGGTGTCTTCAAGTCGAGAGTGAATAGGTTTCTTCTAGGCAAGCGTGCTCCATCGTAGGCCGCATCATCGGTTAACACCAAAAAAAATAAAAAAAATAGGACACAAGTCTATATTATTAGTATGATGAATTTACTTACTTATTATGTCCGCTGGTTTAATCGGTATTCTCGTATTCTCCCATTGTTCGATACTTGATCGATTAAAGGTGAAATGTCCGATTCGTTATGTAACATTGGACCTTGGAGCTTGACCCTAATCGTGAGCGATCGCATTGACCGCGCGTGGTACAAATGTGAGAGGCAGCGATTTCAAATACGATTTATTGAAATACCTATGCATAGTTCTGAATATTTTTGTAGTAGTATTAGATGTTAGTATTTTTTTATATTTGCTAATAGGCTTTCGTTTGACCGGCATTACACTTGGTGTTTAGCGATGTTGTGGTATACAATGGGGTGAAATGAGTTCAATTGAATGTCTTCAGGTTGCAAGTGAATCATCACATCGATTGTAACTATCGTGGAACACTCACACAGGCAGCACATTCTACAGTCTAGTGGTATCCATGAATTTCTAAAAAAATATTATGCTGCATCTTTTTTAAATATGTAGTTATATACGTAATAGTTTTTAACGTTTTTAAATAGAGAATATCGTTCAAGGTCAATATAGAATTTCGCACTGATTATAAGTAAAAACTGCAGATAACCCGTAAATGGTGGCCGCAGAACGAAAAGTGATCACCGGGCACACACACTACCAGCCCGCTGGTCGGATGACATCGCTAAAGCAGCAGAAAAGCAGTGGACGAGACTGGCACAGGACCGGAAAAGATGGTGCGCTGAAGAGGAGACTCATACCCAGCAGTGGGTTGTTTTTTTTGAAGATGATGATGATGATCTTATAAATCGTAAAAACGACCTAATATTATTATGTATAAGGCTTCCTATACAAAAAGTGATCAAATTAGATTTGTCTGCTTATTTATTTTGTTGCAATAAATTGAAAAAAAAAATGATCTATATTTGCTGTAACCAATTTTGAATGTATGAGAATCTGCATTCGTATGTCGAAAACGACTGGATGCGACTAGCAAGAGACCGGGGAGAGTGGCATAAACAAAGAAAGGCCTATACACAGCAGTGGGTTACTCAAGGCTGATTATTATGATGATGCATTCGTACCTGAAGTTATACTATTTGAACAAAATAAGTGCTTCATTTAAATAAACCGCACCAATCAAAACAATAGACTCAAACTTAATTTCCATATTTACTTTTCAAAATGATCTAACTTGAAAGTCAATGTCAAATATCCATTATTTTATTATCACTTTTGTAATGTAAATTGTAAACGAGGCGTGACATTTACAATATCTTATTCCACATTCCTCTAAGCAGAACGATCGTGATCGCGTGAACTTCGAGTTATAGATACCTTAGTTTAAGTTATATCTAAGTCTAAGGCTTTGTTTTAGATTGTCCGGTTAACGTTCCGGTTAAGCTAATAAGAACTTATCTATTAAATAAACACTGTGCTTACTTTTCACAACAATTAAAAAAGACTAACCATCAGATAACGTTTATACTAATTTATAATATAATAATAATAAAGTAGTAAAATTTACATGAGTTCTGGGGCCTTACGGCTAGAGTTTAAGCAATGCAGTTTAGGTGATGAAAAAAATTTGCGCACCGCAAACCGTATCTGAGCGCGTTAAGATTCCCGTTCGCGTGATTTTCTGAACTGCGCGGTTTTAACGTTAGTTTGATACCGTGTAAGCAGTTGGCAGTAAGGTCCCAGAACAGACGTCGTTCTGTTCGTCGTTCTGCCATATCGCTGTCCGAGAAATATAGAACTAAAAAAGTATCCGGATGATAAGGATTGTGAAACGCGATGTGAGATAACCGAAAGTTTTATCTTCCACATAATTTATGAAATGGTTAACAATTAAGTACTTAATAGCACATTCTGAAACAAACCCTAAGTTATGTCTAAGTTATCTCTAAGCTCCGTGATTCCGTAGTTCTATCAACTTCCATTAACTATTACGTCTGACAGCTGAAAGTGCCGTGGAGGGTAATGTCTAAGGGTCTAACAAATGACTCATGTAACAAATTATGCTGTTCTACTACTGGAATAAATTGATGAAGGTTGTTTGTCTGTGTTCAAAGATTAAGCGTGTAAGAGAATATAGGTACATTATGTTGCTTATACAAGGTTACGCATATAGACTGTACTAAGCCGAAAGGAAGTCATTATACTTATCATTATAAACAACTTTTACTATGGGAGCTACACTGAAATCGCGGAATAAAAAACAGCTGTTCCATAGAAAACGGTCACAACAAAATGTTGACACTGTACACCGAGCTGTTTACGAAAAAAGTATGTACCTATCTATGGAATCCAAAAAAAAAAAGAACATACGACGGAGGGCACAGATATACGGAGGGTGACTTTTGTTTTGAAGGACAACGGCGTGGTGTTTTTAAAAATGGTTGTTATAGCTTGTCCGTGTTTTTTATGTTTGGATTGTTGTTATTGGTTTGGTTTTGGTTTCACAAAATACCACGAAATAATTAAATACGCGTGAATGTAGTTTAAATAACCTCACACTAACTTCATAGTTAACAAAAAATTATGGAACAGCTGTTTTTTTGCGTTCAGGGTTGGTCCCATAGTAAAACTTTTTCATAATTATGAGTACAGTAAACTCCTTTCGCCTTAGTACAGTCTATATGCGTTACCTTGTATATGTAGTAGGTATTGTTCGGAGATCAGACACACTAGGGAGAACCAAGGTGACGTGGTGGGTGCGAACGCATCAGGCCTAAAACAGGCTTGATTCCAGATGACTTTGCCGCCTTTTTTTCGTGTTGGCTATTAGTTAGTTCATTGGTGTCACTGCAAGTATCTAAGTGTGCGTAAAAAAATTGTAACTGTGTACCTTAAGTTTTTGTGTAAAGTGCTTTAAATAAAATACACAAATAAATATTCAGGATATTTTTGCACACACGGTCATCTGACCCCATAAGCAAATCTTGTAATATGGCCAGAGACTGATATACGTACATAAATATTTTTAGTAGATACCTAAATAGATAATAACACCCATATATAGAACAAACACAACTATTCATCACATTAAATGGTAAAAGGGTAAAGTGAAAAAAGTACACAGAGACATTTGAACACGAGTCAATTTGCTATGGGCTATGTATAACAGTTATCTTCAAAAACTCTTCTTCTCTCTAAAATAATTGTATAGTCCAAGTCCAAGCAAACCAAATTCTTGCAACTAGACTACATCATGTATAATATACCACGGAAACGGCATAAGCCTTGAACAATTGTGTGTTTAACGCAAGACAAATGACCTGAATTAGTGCAGGTAAATATGCTTTTGTGAGCAAGCAATTGAAACTTTTCATAACAAACTTGACTGACCAACTCTTTGTCTAACTGACATTAATAAATAGCTTGCTTGAAAGGAAATGTTCCAAATAAGTAGCTAGATAATAATATATCATACAAATAATAATGTTTGTATTATTAAATTGATGATCAATCATGTTATTTTGTGTTGCTGTTGGTTTAATTAAAAATAATGAATGGTTTCGTTTATTGACGCAGATAGATTCAGTTCAAGTATTGGTCATATAATCATATTATGAATGTATGGTAACGCTAATGCTAGTTTAAAATTTTTGATTAACTTTGTTAATCAAACATTAAATAAAAATAAAAATTATTAAACTTCACAAAAGTTTTTTTTTAAATATTTTTTTTAATTGTTTTTTTTTTGTTTCTCCACGGACTCCTGGGTCCGTGCCCTTTGTCAACTTTTACAATTTATTTTATCAACTATTTCAGATATAACATAAAAATAATGACTATGCAAGAGGAATATACAAATTATAAGATCTTATTACTATGTTGCGTGTATACACCGAGCAGTCCAGCTCCCGCAAGCAGCACCCGTTCACGAGTTGACGCGTGTGCCAGCCATCGTTGTCCTCGCCATGTATGAGGGAAGAGGGCGACCCGCCACACGACGCCGCCGCAAGAAGGAACCTATAAGTGAGCGTGAGTGCTCTGGGTATACACACAATACTTAAAACTACAATTACATTTACATAATTAGAATGCATAAAATTATATTATTATTATATTATGAAGAGTTTGAGTTTGATCTGTTAAAAATATAACTAAATGTAATATGTGCGGATTACGCTGATTAACTGAGGATTTTTTTTCTCGGCTAAAGTTCTGCGCTAAAAGCGTTTAAAGTTATTGTTCGGATTAGGACGGAATGCTCTGTCTCTTTCCCGCGAAATGAGCTAAGCATAGTGTTCGTATGACGTACCCTCAACTAACGTCATTGGTAAGTATAGTGCGGTCTCTGACTAGCCACAGCCAAGCATTGAAAGGCTTATATCTACCTTAATTTTTTACATGATTATTATGTATTTTAATTTTGTTTTCGGTAATCGTCTCTATTTATGGTCAGATTTTTTATAAGACAATAAAACATATAATACCGGTAGCCTATTTAAACCCATTGGATTCGGTTGTACAGTGATGTCTCCAAGCTGATCTAATTTTGAACAGCCGATTCGAAAAAAAAAACACTATTTACTGAAGCTTTCCCGACGAAGTGCCCTCAAACCTGAAACTGCTCACTGTCCTGTGCAGTGTGCAATGCCCACATTTAAGTAATATCGAAGTTTCCATCTACATCGTCTCGTTTACTTAATTATTGCATGTTACGAAATATATCAAGGAGTAAGATAGTAGAGGATAAGTAAGTTTACCTCCATGGTTATCTAATACAAAAACTATCAAAACCATACAAAATATGTTATAAATTTTTACATTGACAGTATTCACAAAATTATTCGCTGCTGCCAGTTAAGGCAGATTGGATCAAAATATATAAAAAAAACCCGGACCCGGGTATGTCCTAAAACTGCGACCAGAACCACCGGAGGATGGGCAGCAGCGTCCTGTTAGTACACGGTGAACGTACTGCGATCTCCAAGCCGCCTGCCAAGCGTGGGGATTATGGCAACACCCCTCTCTAAGAGGGAGGCCTTGTTCAGCAGTGGACATTTAATGGCTGATGATGTGTATGTGATATAAAAAAAACAAGTATAAATACGCGTACGAGCTGTAATCACTGTAAAATAACATCTAGAAGTTTCCATTTGCAATCTAACGTAAAGTGAAACAGACCTGAAAAACACAAAGTCATCGCATTCCTGCACGAAGATGCAGAATAAAAACAGAATTAAATAATACTATACAGCTTGTTAAGAATAGAATAGCCTAAATGATTTGCGGTTTCCACTTCAATTGGCAGATTTATTGTTTTTTCTTTTTTTATGCGTCTTATTCAATTAGACAATTTCCGTAAAGGCTATTTTTGGATATAGTTTAGTAGGCCAGTCTGTCATTGTCAACTAAATACTGAATACTAGAAGTACCAAAGGTTTCTAGAAACCACAGATCTCGCATTTTTTGCTACTAGAAACAAAGTACGGATACATAGTGGCAACTCAGTGCCATTTATGAAATAAATGTGTATTTGTATTTTCTCAGAATGTTGCCCCGCCAAACTTGAAAGTATACTTTTGAAAAGTATTTATTTTATTTCAGTTACTGTTGATGCGAAAAGCTGAAGATCGTGCCTTGTGGCGTTCTTTAGGAGAGGCCTACGTCCAGCAGTGGAAGAACATCAAGTAAGCTGATAATGATGATGATGAATGTTGCATGTCTTTACTAGTAGGATAACAAAGTAAAATAAAAAAGGCATACTCTTCAAGTTTTCGCAAGTCAAAGTTAAAGCCTTAACACCCCGAGTTGATAAGACTGAGTTGGGCTACACGAGTATAAAATGATTTTTAAACTCCCGATAAAAGTGCTTATAACCTTCAAACCACTCAACAGATTTTCTTGAATCATAGCTGAGAACACTCTCCTTCAAGTCACCTTTCAAACAAAAATCAACTAAATTAAAATTGGTTTAGCCGTTTTGGGAGATACGATGCCACATACAGATACACAGATGCTAAGATTATGACAGCCCACTGATTGCGTCGGGATAATAATAAAATAAAACGGTGCGAATTGTATAACGACTTGTAATTTGTAAATATAGATTCTAGACAGCCAGCATACAATTAGTCTGAGTGAAATTTTCTGTTTTAATAATTGATGTTCCTAAAACGAATCAACTTAACAAAACAGATTAGAAAGTCATCTTTGAAGTCACGTCTGTGACAAAGAAAGCTAGACATTTTTATTTCCAAGTTTCGACAATAAAAATAAATAAATAACTCATTAATTGAAACCGCTTAAAAAAATTGAATTTCAACTTTTCAATAAAATACCGGAGGGGATGACTGATTCCGTGGAAGATGAGGCCGCCTTTATTGTGGGACGCTACTAGCTTAGACATCTTTGCGCCGTCAAATATTTCCAGAACGCAGAGTAGGGCTGGCGCGGCAGCTGAATCCGCAGAAGACCTCAAAAGACGCAAATTTAGTACCCTGGACAGTGGGTACATTTTTGAGACTTTTGGGGTAGTAACCATGGCCCGTGGGGATCATGGGGCCAGCATTTTGGGAACTATTTCCACCTGTAGTGGTTTAATAGATCTGTTTAATAGTTAGGCATTAATTTGTCGGTAAAAAAATATATACGAAGATGGAATGTTATTTAAGTTACTTTTCAACTAAAATTTGAAGCATAATATTTTAACCATATCTCTGGGTACCATGGGACCGTTTCCGCTTTCATTAAAATTTAGTCTCTCCGAAAACGCAAATTTGATTAAAAATATAAATGAAGCCAGTTTTAATTCCATGCGAGTGCGAGGCGGACATGAATTAACATCTCCTAGGACAAAGCGGCGCTTTGTTTAACGAAAACATTACGCGATTTACCTTGTCTTCGCTTTACAAACAAGCACATCCACCCTACATGGATATAGAGAAAATTGAATTACTTACGATAAAGATTTCTTTTTCTTCATAAATTATTTATAATTATATAATCTAGCAAGAAATATCGAACCAAACGCGGCAAGTTTAACAACATTCTTTTGACGGTTCAGGCTTACAAAGTCACTGCAATCAAAAATTTCCTTGACATCTATTCTATTACATTGCCGTCTGTTACATTAACATTTGTCATATTTTTGTTTTTCATGACGATTCCTGCACATTTAGCAGTAGATACAATCCGAAAATTAATATCAAGCGCAAAAGTAAAAATGTGATAAGAGAAAAATTACTTTTTAAATCTTTTCTCTCGAGAAGATTCGCGCACGTCTTGCGCGTTTGCCAGTGTCAAATATTTTTTTTATCTTGTTTTATTGGATATCTTCGAACAAGTCATGGCAAAAGTCAAGCATGGTAAGTCACGGTCAAGTCAAAGTCATCCCATAGTAAAGTGATGGAGCTTTTACAAGAGGCTTCTATAAATTTTTGGAAACAGCTCAAAAAATATCGACGCCTCGCATCGAACACTTAATTTAATAATTATCCACTATTAGACATTAAAAACCGAATATACACAATTTCAGGAAAATTATACAATGAGGTGACACGTTTTTTTCACGTTGGCGCCAAAAAACTAATAAGTCCTTTTACTCATATAATTATGCTCTATTCCTGTGCAATGTAGGCTGTATGATTCGTTTGCTACACGCGAGTAAAAGCTATTTTATAATTAAATTAGGGCCGGAATTTCCAGCAGTTTTACCTCACGTCAGCGGAGCAAAAGTGTTTACAGTTTGCGAGTCGCATTCGCTCCCTGTCTAACTGCAACTCGTAGAAACCCCGAGTTCATTGGAACACAACAGAACGATTGCAGAGCGTTCGTGTGTAAACACCTTTATTTATTGAATTAGCCTGGAACCGTCTCATGTGATCGTAGCTTGTTTCATTAACAGCTTCATTAACTTTGCTATCTTGACAACAAAATAACGATTACTTAGTTAGAACACTTGCAATTTATACAGGGTTAAAAAATAGGACTGATAGGACTAGGTAACTAGATAACAACCTCCTGAAACTAACCCTTGAAGAAGATAATCTCTTAGTAGCGAAGAAAAAAATTATGCGTAACGTTCTGGGCTCAATCCAAAGGGAAGATTGGAGCTGGAGAGTCAGGAAAATTTGATTCCATGATTTGATTACCTCCTGCCCATTTTTCTATCGAACTGTCGGAGTGGGAACGAAGAATCGACACCGCTTTACGGTTGATATTCCGAGAACCCGTACGAATCGCTTTGATTCCATATTAATTGTGCGAACTGCTAGTCTGTGGAATTCGCTGCCTGAGTGGGTGTTCCCCGGTAGTTACAATCTGGGTGTCAAGTCTAGAGTGAATAGGTTTCTTCTAGGCAAGCGTGCTACATCGTAGGCCGCATCATCGCTTAACATCAGACGAGTTGGCGGCCAAGCGCAAGCCTATTTAAAATAATTTAAAAAAAAATGTAGAAGTTGAAAACCAAAGATATCGAAAGACCGATGGACAGGTCACCTTCTGAGAGTGAGATAGTATAGCAATGTCAAAATGCGTATGTAGAATTTCCTGATAGCCACCGACGACTGGTTGGTTGGCCTAGATATAGCTGGCAAGATGCCGTATAGAGTCAAACGTGGGTTCGAATCCCAATAAAAAAATGAGCTGCCAGCTTAGCTGCCAGTGAAGAAAGACATCGTGTCGTACGTCACTGTAGCACGGTGGTGGGGTACTCTTTATTACGTAGTTGGCTAAATACAACCTCGAGTTGAAGAGGTTTTTTCCCAATTCTTACAATACCCAATTCGATCAACGAATAGTTTTACCCGGTTCCTTCAATGCTTATTCTCAATTGGTACAAAAAAAGGTTCATGTTCGAAGGTCCTCTTTGGTTGAATATAATATTTATCCTAATTTTTTAATTCCTAATTTGCAAAACTTAGATACCGTTTGATAAACGATACCTATTATATTATTATAGTATACGAATATAATTATTAGGTTTTACTTCAAAGGCAAACATAAATTCATTCAATAAAAATTATTATCTGTCGCCAATGACGATATAACCACGTGGTTATATTATTATCTTTGTCTGTCGCCAAGCACCTAACGGTGTCTCCAGCGATCTCACTTGAGAGCCAGTGCCCAGACCAGGCTAGGCGTGTTTGTTATCTTCGACCACGCCGTCACTTAACTTCAAGTAAATTAGAGTCTAACATCTATAAAAACTTCCAACTATCACAAAAAATACTCTATTTTCCATCGTTTCATCAATCTAACATAATTTTATTTCACTGATCAAAATATTGTTAACTATTAATATACATTATTTATTAATTATTTTTAGAAAATCGACGAAATATCTGAAGCACTGAAGCAAGCAAGACACTGCACTATTCTCCCCATGTATCTGAAATCTCCGGCTCGGTTCCTTTAATCATTCCCATCTTGGCCCACTGGGCACAATTCGTCTTTTTCTGCTCTACCCTGTGGTGTAAATATCCTTATTTACAGAATTAACCTGGGGAAAGCGTCTTGGGAGCCTTGATTCGGTCGTTGACACCTAATATTTCTTCTTATTAAACCCAGGGTTATTTTCTTACCTGCTTTAGGTTAGAATTGTTTACGGTTTTTTTTTAAAGATTAAGTTGTGCTTTACTTATCAGTTTATTTATATTATTATCTATTAATAGGCTTGCGTTTGACCGCCAACTCGCATCATGTAAAGCGACGATGCGGTCTACGATGGAGCGCGCTTGCCTACAAGATGCCGATTCACTCGTGATTTGAAGGCACCCAGATTGTAACTATGGGGGAACACCCATTCAAGCAGCGCATTCCACAGACTAGCAGTACGCATATTAAAAGACTGAGACTGTCCTGACGTTAATTTTGATCAGGCATCCCGTCTGATCACGCAATCAAACAGGACATAAATAAATTCGGCATGTCTGATCACGATACAAATTTTGAAGTAGTTTTAATTTTGAATATGTCTAACAACAAACTAGTAAACGTTTTTTTTATGAATGGTAAGCTAAGTATTTCGATCATAGTTCACCTTAATGTTAAGTGACAGTGAGGTCGCAAATAGTAAATAGGTACCAATGACTGTTTTAAAAAGGGGGAAGACGCGTGACATCCAGACATTGTACCCAATAAATATGGCTCTGTTTCGGCTCGAGTTAGCGGCGACGTTGACGTCTGCACTGTAAACGTCAACTTCACCACTCCATTAGACACTACACTAGACCATAGAAGTGACATTTAAAGAAAATTAAGTTAATTGTTTTTAAGTATTTACGAGTGAAAAGTAATGCCGTGAAACTTGTTTTTTGTCTTCGAACTGTTGGTGCACCTTGTGAAAACGCAGGAAGTAATTTTTACTGCTTTATTTCACACAATTTTGACAAGTAATTCACGTGCTATCAAAACGCCAGTTCGACTGTGACTGAAGTTGATTGTACCCTGGAGCCTATATTGTGCGGTCCACGTCAAGAAGTTCGTCCCGTATCTTCCCCCTATTTACTTATATCAATGATAGGAAACTGGCTCCCAAGTTTAATATAATTGAATACTTACTCATTTCTTCTAAGGTTTATTTCAACATAATCATTGACATTTTATTCGTAAAACAACTTCCTCTGATTACGTAATTATTATTTCCGTTCTCCTTTTTTGATACGTTATTATCATGAGAAACAGTTTTTATATTTTCATTGCTGTCATTAGTTTTTGATTACAAATACTGATATCTAAATTCAATATTACTAACACGATTCTCAGTGAAAGTGCTATTTGGTAGAGATCTAAAAATACTTACGGTTTAACCAAATGCCACAGAACAAACATAATTATAACAAAAAGGTATAAGTTGTGGGTAGATGTAATTTGAGCTCTGTCTAATTACATCTACCCACAACATAAATCATTAGGTATAACATAATTGTAAACATAATACTGCCAAGAAAATGAAAGTCGAATAGTAAAGTCTCTTTAATAGCAGCAGAAACATGTGCCTAGTTATTTTTGGTAGAAATTACAGCAATTAAGACAGATTTATGTCTGCACGGTAAGCTCAGACCGGCTTCTATCTGGCTAATAGCACAAATGACTTATTAACCGTGCCAAATAGAGCGTATTTTATCAATTAGTCAGGCCGACTTAGCCGACAAGCCATTGATATATGGTCATAATCATGTTACGCACTGTTGTAATTTATACAACTCTGATGAATTAAAAGAGAAACTTCCAAAGGATGATTCTCAATCTCCATAAAAGCAAGCGAAAGTGGCTTGCGTAAAATTCGGAAGAAAGTCAACTTCCATTTTTGTTTTGCAAAGAATTATCGAAGTCATCTAAAGTCGATTGGTCGCCGCGAGTCAACAATGCTCAGTACTTTTGCTTATTACGTTACGGCATAGATTCGGCCATGACTCGGAATGCATCGGAAAGTTATTGACTTTTGATAATGAACAAAACCAGTTTGCGGCGAGCTGACCGAGAGCCGGCGGCCCCGTTCAATACCAGATGCACTCACTCACGTACTCTCCAGACGACAATTTCACATTGACATGCACACATTACTCGCTTAATTAGACAACTAACCTCCGCCGCTCCTACGAAACAAGTAACGCAACGCAAACAAGGCTAACAGACATTCTGAAAGTCACCACGTAGGAGATAAGTTTATGTTAACCGACAGGTCTTAGTTTGCTGGCAAAGGCTTTGCTTGTTTTTGATGCAAAATTGATAAGAGGAAGGAAAAAGTAAAGTCACTTTGTGTTGATAACCAATAGCCCGGGGCTTTATGACTATGAATAAGTAACGAGCGAAGTTCGAAGACGACCGCGGTGTTGATGGCTTTGAGTTGCTTTAAGTTTTTTGATTAATGACCGTTTATGTAACGGACTCTGCCATCGTAAATTAATATTTATTGCGACTATATTTAGGATATAAGTAACTTATGACATAATTATCTGGTGATTAAATGTTTACAATCGTATGTGATTAATTTGATGGACAGGAATTGATTAACTCGCGTTTGCAATTAATTTTGGGGATAAATTGAATCAAAATTATATTCCTTTGATCTTCTTTATTTTGAACTTTGCATGTCAACCTTGTGGTACCTAAGTTTGATTGTACCTATCACTTTTATAATACGCCTATAAACATTTAGTAAGGGTAACTACACTAACTATATATAAACGTATAAAACGCTATAGTAAAATTGCTTGACACGGAAAACTTGTGGTTTACCGATCACGACCAATTTCGTAAAGTTCGCTTGTTTCTGCCTTCAAATTCCTTACGCAAGTCTGTAGAAACATTCCATTTTTTCTAATAAAATTTTTCATAGGCTATATTGCACGCAACAGGTCAAAGATTGGCTTTCAGAACGAAATTGACTCAATTAGATTAGTAACCACTTGTTGCGAAAGGCCACGATTTGTTTAGGATCCTGAGGGCTCAGAATAATTATGTAAATTAATACATCTGTTTGCTACACCTATTAAATAGATTTACACGTTTACATGATGTAGAGTAAAATATATGCACATAATATAAAGAAAAAGACAACGAGCGCGGGCAAAAGAAAACTAAAACCACAAATGAGCTAAGACTATTGTGTAGAAAAAGACATTAATCTATGTCGTTGCTTTCTAAGTAACGCAGCGATAGAATCGATCTCTCTAATGTGACAACACGGCGTATGCGCATATATAAAGTGGTCAGAGATTGTGTTATATTTATTGCTACGGAAAGGTCTCGTGACGGGTCCGGGAAGGAAGCCATTGTTCTCGCCGCGAGAGGCGTCCGCACTCGGCACGCTTATGAATCTTATGATGATATTCCCATCCGCATAACACCCTATTTACATACCTGCACATTTCCATTAACAAACCACATAAATAACCTCTCTGTACGATACACGAACGTACTCATCAGAACCGTTCGTCGGGAGAAAACGTTAATAACAGCATTTGAGCGCCTGAGCGTTGGACTTTCATCGGTCGTGCTTTTACTCGTACCTGTTATTTTCAAAGCGAAAACACTCTTGTTTAGTCTAAGAAGGAATTTTTTGAGTTGAGCAATAAACAGTTAGTTGTTTAAAGTCTGGGAAATGAAGGGGTATGAGAGGAAACTCCGCAGTTTTCTTAAAGTTGGTTAGGTCGTCGCCGGCGCGGCGTGCATTAATAAAGAGATTGCCTCGGGCGAGCAATCTACCTGGTATCTTCTCGTCTCAGAAGCCTTAATGTTTCACGAGTCGTTTTCCACGCAGCGCAAACGTTTTGTGCAGAGATTTATTTCAACAAACACCTTGTTGTTTTGATTTAATCTATTGCTGAGGGCTGTTTTCTGTCATTGTTTTTGATGCGACCTACTGTTGAGAGAAACATCGTCGTGATGTCTGGTACAGGGTCCTACGGCAACCTTTTTTAAGCGATTCTGTTTAGGCGATGACAAAAGTTGCGCAACCGCAAACCATTATTTTTAACCCCGGATAAGTCCCCGGTCGACCACCATCTCGGCACGTTAAGGGATACGTTCCGAAATGCGCTGTTTCAACGCTAATTCGAGCCGCGTTTAGAGTAAGCCGTAAGGCCCCTGGACCTTTATCTATTATTGTTGACTATGTTTCTGAAATTTTTAATTATCTTGCAAATGTCATTCTTGAATGTTGCAAACGTTATTGTAAATATTTATTTATATTACATGGGTATTACTCGCGTAAGATAAGTATATATTGTTAAGTTGTTGCGACAAGAGCAATACTTATCCTTAATCCGTCTGAGTAGGATTTAGCCAGTTTATTAGCAGGATTTAGTCTAGCAATACAAAAGACACGCTTATCTATGTGCCAGTGGGAGGACGTAGGCTAAAATAAGAATTACAATTATCTAAACACTCGTTTTGGTAGAAAACAAGTATGATGAATAATCATTGCCAAAAATCCCAAGTGAAAATATACCAAAATTAATATCACCAATATCTTCACAACAAAACTTTATCGACACCACCGAAAGGACAAGAAAAAAATTTACAACATTAAACATTAATTGTAACCATGATATTGCTTAGAAAATTGAACTCTTGAGTTGAAAGTATTTTTTTCTATTTCTACCTTTCTGTATAAACAGAATAAAGGTAGAAATAGAAAAAAAATACTTTTTGAGTTCAATTTTCTAAGCAATACCATGGTTACAATTAATGTTTAATGTTAATTAATGTTTGTACACATGTTGTTGTTTGTAAACAGAAGCTGTTTACTGGTTATCTAGCGCCCAAGATACAGGCTTTGCTTAGTTTGGGGCCCATTGGCACAACTATTTTTGCGGCTAGTAAATTGTTCATTAGTAAATAATTCTATGATTGTTAATTTAAATTACTGGATTTGGGACTAAATGAATTATATTATTTAAAAAAAGCTTCCATAATAGCAGCAGAAACATGTACCTAGTAACATGTAGTTATTTGTACCTAGTAGTTGTGCCGGTTAATCATGGAATATATGAATCGAAGTAATTCTTTTTTAGATTCAGCTCAATTTAATTCTAATTTAAAACACAAAACATTTTCTTAAAACTATATACTTACGTTAATTTCCAGAGCACTGTGCTCTCGATTGCCACAAAAGGGAGCGTAACGAGCAACGGTCTGTAAGCACCGGCTAAAGTACAGAACAAATAGATTTCAGTCACAAAAGCTTCCCCTTACCTTAAACGTTAATTACTATGTAATTGCGGAGAATGTACGTGACAATTAAATGCAAGTCTTTGTTTCGTGGGACTTGGAAAAGTTGGGGGGAGCTAGTATGGATTTTTATGTTTGTCTTGCTATAGTAACTATTGTGAAATGATTCCCATTATACATTTTCTGTCTGTCCTAATACTTTGTAGTATTAGTACTATTAGCTTGTATTTTGTTTAGTTAAAAAGGCACATGCACTAGTAAAATTGTTGTACCTAAGTAGGCAAGTACATTACAGGTGCGTTCGGATAGCCCCTTGGTGACAAAAATAACTGTTACAAACGTCAATAATGATCACATGTAGCGTTCGTTTTGGGAATGTGTGTGCAAAAGTGGTATTATTAACTGTTTTCGCTCACCGTTCGGATAGGTCGAAAACAGCTAAAGATGCCATCGTAATCTGCCACTTTTGACCCACCTCGCGACATGGGATCGTTGTGATCGTTTTTTGACATTAAGATTTTGACGTTTGTTTTTCGCGGTGTTTTGGTGTTTTGTTTGCGCGAGACTATAATAATTCTTCAGTTTCTCGTTTTACGACTGTAGCGTTCGTTTAGGATAGGGATCAAAAGTGGCAAAAATTGCAAAATTCTCAAACCGAACGCTTTACATCAACGCCAATTTTGACAATGCTAAAAATGCCATCAAAGCCTATCCGAACGCACCCTTTGTCGTACCTAATATTTTCATTTTAACCTGAAAGCATTTTTTCTCCGTACAGTGTGTACGTACGATTATGCCCGCAGCGTCTCAAGTGGGCACTAGTATTGCTGCCATAATGCGAATAATCGAATCCAGTGGTAAATTTATGAACGATTCAAAGGCGTACATAACGACCCCTCAATTTCCTTTTCACGTTGAATCTATTCACGGGGCTAAAGCATTTCCTTTCGGAGCTTCCAATCATGGCGATGGTGAAATATTATTTGCTGCAGAAATACAGATTGAATATCATTTTATGAGCTAGCCGACCCTGTTTTGGCTTCGCTGGGTATCATTTTGGTTTATTAATCTTTACTGACAAAAGGAAATCGTATCGAAGAATGAGCAAGAAGTAACTGACAAGGAAGTGTACCTTTTCATTTTGTGAGATCACGTCATAGCTTAGGTCGCCAGGCTTCGCAACTAGTTACGAACGAATCAAAATTGTGTTTTGTTCGATACTATAGTTGCGAATAAAGTGTTATTTTTCCTCATGTGAAATCGCTATTATATATAAGTACTTACGTTAAATAGACGTTAAATTCGAATGTCTTCTTGACAAGGACTTTGTATAGTGGTAAAGGGAGTATACAAAGTCCTCGCTTCTTGATTAATGATCAGAAAATTACAATGATTCCGTTATTTTAAAAGAAACGTTTTATTTTTCACGAATATTTCAAGCGGTAGAAAAACTGTTTCTAGGTAAATACTATTAACCCAGTTGAAAATATTCAAATGAGTTCAAGCCTATTTTTTCAGGCACATGCTCGAATAATTAACCTTGACTGCAAAATTTGGTAACAACATTAACTTAATTCAATAACACAGCTTGAAATAGCTATTAGAAAATATAAATGGATGTTTGCGAAATGCCTACGCATTTTATATGGAGTTAGTAGAGTGCAAGAAATTTGCCGGCTCTAGGCGTAGTGGCATTGACTTTTGAGTGTTATCTGTTGCAATTTTACAGTGTGTTTACGGCTCAATTTCGAGTGAAGCAATTTTTGTAGCCACGGAAGCATGAAAGTACGTGAGACGCTGCGCCGGCGCCTGTAGATTAGAAACTAATGAATAAAATAAAAACAGAATAGCGAACTCATTGAATAAAATTTTGGTAATAGCTTAATTATTTAGATATTTGTGTACCAAGCCTTATTGGTTTTCGATCTGCTAATTTTAGAAATGCCATAAGGGTTTACTAAACTCCTAATTTTCGCACTAATTTGATCCGGAAAAACTTAATCCCTAAAAAGGTATACTTTATACCTTCTTAGGGTTCCTTAGTACTACAATGAGCCATATTAAATTCGTTTCGTCCGTCCTAATACTTAAGAAACCTTCTAACTTCTATAATTATTAAGGTAAGTGCATAAAACTTTGCACAATTCCATTGTTGGTAAAGGTCTCAATTTTAAAAGTATAAAATTTAATTTTGTATTTTAGACTTTTGAAATGGAGATGTTTTTTTTTCCACTATACCCCATTCGTATGGTGGTGTATCCTTGAATAAGTGATATATAGGGTGCCACATTAAAAAAAAGATAAGGTTTCTTACATCACTTTTTGAGAAGGTATCCTTTGCGAAATATGGCCCGCCAAAGTGACAAAAAGTTGCCTCTTCCCTTCATTTTTAAACAATCGGACAATAAACAAACATCGCTTGTTCTAATTTGTCCATATGTAACAATATCTAATTTACGAATATAACCACAATTTTGGCCACAGAGTCCTATCATATGCATATATCGTAACGCTCTTGGCCAGTTATTTGTTTCTTTTTCTTTTCCTACTAGTTTCAAATAACTAAAGACATTTTATTTATTATTACACGGGAATTACTCACTTAAGATTAAGGCGGGTGCTCCGACTATAGTTTCAACCGCATAAGGCAGTCGCGCGCGTTCATTTACCTTGAAAAAGACTGCCTAATGCGGTTGAAACTATAGTCGGAGTGACCGGCTTAATCTTACGTGAGTAATTCCCGTGTAATATAAATAAAATGTGTGAAAACCACGTCAGTTTCTATAATAAAACTAAATACATGTCGATAACTAAAAAATAAAAACTAAAAACTGCGATTTCTTGTATTCAGTTTCAGTTATCGTCATGTCCTCGATTATGTAGGACTAAGATAACAAAATAAAATAAAAGCTGTACTTATCAAGTTTTGGTGGATCAAAGATATTAAAAAATCAGGCGTTGAGTTGCCATAGGTAATTTTGCTACCGTATCTACCGTACACCCTTGCCGTAGTTATTAATCTGAATCTTATGCCTATCAACCTGAATCGTTTTTTGATTGTTTTATTAGAATTTCTCGGTCAAATCATGCAGAACAATGACGTTCTATGGAGTGATTTAATGAGAGAAAGTGGTAACAAAAAATCAGTTACGGTGTAAATTAGGCGTGCTGTGATGAAAGGGAGCTTAGCAGTTTAACTAACTAAGTTAAAGTAAAAATACAGAAAATAGTAGAATATCTTTAATTTCGACTTATAGCTAGAGGTAACAATAGTGATTGCAATACCTATGGTAATACGTTGGAGCCTCAGGAGCTTGCCAGATAAATACCGTTATTGCGATATGGGTGTCTTCAAGTCAAGAGAGTGAAGTGAATCGGTTTCTTATAGGCAAGCGTGCTACGTCAAAGAAATGGGATCTTTGGGGGATAACTTCAATCATAAAAAAAGATGGTGTTATAGATCCTGTATGAAAATTGATAGTTTGGTTTTGTTTTTGTTGTGTACCAATATGTTTAGTATCTAAAATGGAGCAAGTGTTATTTAACCAAGAATGTCAGTAAAAAATTATATTGAATTACACCAAGATTTATGTCTTTTTAATATTGCTTGTTAGCACTAATTTATCGCTCATGACTCATTAAAATACCTGACATTACACGTGCTAAAACCATTAACGCAATATAATTTGATTTAAGCTCTACTTTTGTGCCTAAATTAGCTATAATGATCAACTTAATCAGGCCCATACTCTATTATTTGCAAAATAATAAATACTGAAGCTAATAAAAAATAGCATGTTGCAAAATTTTATTGTAGCAATTCTAATTATCGTGTATAACACTAGCAAATGTTAAACGAGCATTTGCACCTTGAATAAGTTGCCTGTTCCGTCATTTCCCTTTCCTGCGCTAGAGCTATAATCTAATCGTTAAATAGACTACGATGCAGTAATTAACGCAGAAACCATGAAGGCTTACTTTTCTTATATCTCACTTTGTCTTGTGAAACTGATGGACTGATTATTATAGTGATTAGCTACAGTAGCATTGTGGCAAATTGAAGTAAGTTTTAGTAGAGATGATATTTCAGTAGTTCGAATTCCAAACAGCATTTTATTTCTATTTTTTAGGGTTCCGTACCCAAAGGGTGAAAACGGCACCCTATTACTAACGATGTCCGTCTGTCCGTCTGTCCGTCTGTCCGTCTGTCCGTCTGTCCGTCTGTCCGTCTGTCCGTCTGTCCGTCTGTCCGTCTGTCCGTCTGTCCGTCTGTCCGTCTGTCCGTCTGTCCATCTGTCCGTCTGTCCGTCTGTCCGTCTGCCCGTCTGTCAGTCTATCCATCTGTCCATCTGTCCATCTGTCCTACCTATTAACGGCTGTATCTTTCGAACCGTTATAGCCGTAACCGTATAAAAAAGTCAAAAGTTAAAACGAAAGGGGGTCTTCATTCAACAAACATATTTTTTAACGTAATTTTGTATTAGCTGCAATGTAAAAATTATAATGGTTATAGTACACACTCTAAAGTATAACAATAAATAATAAGTAATAGCCAAGAGTGGCGAGCGGGTGACATTTTCTGTTCACCGCCGGTTCTCGAACGATCACCGAAGTTAAGCAACGTCGGGCGCGATCGGTACTTGGATGGGTGACCACCTGGGCGTTGATGGATTCTTGTCTTTTTGTACCTACCACTTTTTTGTACTTTAGTAGCTAACAAGTTATGTTGTGGTACGGAACCCTCAGTGCACGAGCCCGACTCGCACTTGGCCGGTTTTATTTTTTATTTGACATTTAACAATTATCTTGAACTGCCGGTGAAAGAAAACATCATGAGAAAAACCCATATAATGGTAGCAGTTTCAAATTTATTGCTATTAAAATAAATTTGAGGCTAAAATAAACTCTAAGCGGCTTTCAAAAAGAACGCAAACAGGTGCGTTTTAGATGGACGGACGGCATTATCGTATACAGAATTCGCACTAACAATTAAAAAATAAAACAAAACTTTACCCAACAAACTCGCTGCCATAATTGTACATAATGTCTATTACAGTTACCTACTTTTATATTCGACACAGTTTTTATGCTAACTAGCGTATCGTTTACAAAGAATTGCATAAATAAAGCATACTAACTATGCATAGCACTCATTAGCAAGCTCAAAGTCGCACAACGAGCTATGCTCGGGGTTTGTCTACAAGATCAAATCAGAAATGAGGGATCCGTAGATGAACAAAAGTCACCGACATAGCCCACCGGATTAGCAAGTTGAAGTGGCAGTGGGCAGGGCATATAGCACGTAGAACAGATTGCCGATGGGGCCAAAAGGCTCTCTAATAAAGCGCAGTGTAGGACGTGCATTCACAAGTTGGACAGACGACCGAAAAGAGACCGCAGGGAAACACTGGGTGCAGGCGGCTTCCAACCGGTCCTTTTGGAGGCCTATGTCCAGCAGTGGACGTCCTATGGCTGAAATGATGATGATGAACTATATATACATTGAAACTGATTGAGAAATATTATAACTGAATAGTATATTAAGACAGGGTAACGAATAATCGGAATTTAAAATTCAAACAGCCGGGAATGTTTCAGTTTTACTTATGTAAGGATATAGAATTAATATTAAAAAGTTTTATGTAGTATTGAAATATCCTTGAATAAAGATTACGCTGCGAAGAGAATAATAGCATGTGCGTTGTGGGTTTAGAGGCAAGGCTCTATGAAAATAACGAAAAGTTTTAATAATAGTGTTTTGCAAAAATATTTTGTTCAAATCTTTATTGTTACAACTTAGTAGTGGGGTCTTACGGCTACCTGTTTTAAGCGATTCTGTTTAGGTGATGAGATAAGTTACGCAACCGCTAACCGTATCTCGGCGTGTTATGGTTTACGTTTGCGTGATTTCCCGAACTGCGCTGATTCAGCTCTAGTTCAAGTCCAAGTTAGCCGTAAGGCCCTTGATATGTGGACGAGCAAGTCGCTCGGGCGGTGGTAAGTGCCAAGATTGCTCATAATACTTGGAGTGTTAGCAAGAATTCTGAACTTGTCACAAAAAAGTGAAAATAATGAGTTAGCCCGGTAGAAACCGTTTTATAGTTGGCGCTTGCATATAAAGTCTTTTATTTGAGGGTTTTTTGTAATTGTGAAATGTCAAATGGTATAATGACAAATTCCAATAACAAAAGGTAGTCTCTATGCTTATTTGACAGATGTTAATCCCATTATGGACGGTTGAAAATATGGTGGATGACTTAGACACGACCGTGACTAACTTTGCTTGTGACCGGTTATGACTTTTTTACGATATCTATCAGAGCTTGAAAATAGCTCAATACTTGACACTGGCTAATGTACAAGATGTGGGATGCCAAAATCCTCTCAGGAGAAAAAGACGAAGAAAAAATTTTTGGTAAAATAAAGTTCAGTCACAAACCCCTCTACAGGAAAAATATAATATACGAGTTAAGGCTACTCCCCTTCAATATAAATTATGAATATTCAGCAAAATCAAGAAAACCTTACAATAGGGTCAGGCAAATTCACATCATCACGTGCAAGACATTGACCTAATACCAACCTAGAATGATAATTACCTAAATACCTACAGAACTTAGCTCTGCGAAGCTGCAAATACGGTAAAATACGGTAGTTTACAGAATAAATGATAGGCTAGATGTATAAACACGAAAACCACTATATCAACTAGATTGCTCAGTTGAAAAGAGGCTGATCTGGATGTCAGGTTACGGGTTCAAAGATCAAAAATTAGTTTAAGTCATCGGTGTAAGAAAAATCGCGATAAAACCATAGCACTTCTACAGGGTTACACGCAGCGATAGTACTAAGCTGAAAGGAGATAATTGCACTCATAATTAGAAACGATTTATGCTATGGGCCAAATCGCGCAAAACTGCTGTTTTTAACTCAACGAATTATATATGAACTGATATTTTTTTGCGATTCCAGGGTTGATCCCATAGTAAAGTTATTCATAATAATGAGTACAATGCCCTCCTTTCGGCTTATTACCACCGTTTTGCGTATCTATAAAGCATGGACATGATAGCAGGACTTTTTTATGAATTATGTATTGTGAATTTATGTAGGACTTGCCTTACCACTTTAAATATTAACTAATATCAGTTATATATTTGACTAGATAAAGGTAAAGTTTCCGTATGTCTATTAGGTGGGGAGATCCGTAGACGAACGAAAGTTACCGACATAGCCCACCGGATTAGCAAGTTGATGTTGCAGTGGGCAGGGCACATATAACGCAGAACAAAACGACCGATGAGGCCGAAAGGTTCTCAAACGGAGACCACGGACCGGAAGACCACCCATAAGATAGACAGATGACCTAAAAGTGACCGCAGGGAAACGCTGGATGCAGGCCGCTTCCAACCGGCCCTTTTGGAGATCGATGGGGGAGGACTGTCTAGCAGTGGACGTCCTATGGCTGAAATGATGATGATGATGAAATAATCAAAGGCAAATTCTGTTGTTTCATTGAAGTTATTTCTCTGCAATAGTCTTGTGCATGTCATATGCCAGTGTTCTGCTAAGATAAGATCCCCTAATGGCCACAAGTAGACGCCAAACGAGTGTAAACGTCGCCTTATTTTTCACTTTACATTTAAAATATCGTGTTTTATCATATTTCTTGGAATAATACATTTTATGCTGTTCATTTATAGTGGTAAAATTTTGAAACTTTACAGGGTTTTTTTAAATTCATAGAAATCATAAAGAAACTTAGCGTGGCAATATAACTTTTTAACAACTACCTTCCTACTTAAAAATCCTTTGAACGACGGACATGACGTCACCTTGCAAAATATCAACACGGAATGTCCCCGTCGAAATAAAAAACCTGTCTATTAGATAATTGTAGTATTTTTGCGAAACAGCCTCACACTAGCGTGTAACATTTCCGTAAAAGTGTATCTAATGATATAAGAAGAACTGGATCTGTTTTGTGACACTTTTACTTTCGTATCTTCACTGACACTTATGGGTGAAAGTGTTGGCTTGTTAGAAAATGTCACCGTGAACTAACATTGTCCAGTAACAAGTAGACATCAATATGCTTTTACACATTACCCGTATACTAGCGTTAGTTACGTCGAAGTGATCACACTTACCTATATAGGACGATTTATGCCGGATTCAAACCCGTGAAGGTGAGACCTGCAAAAAAATAAACTTTTTAGGAAAACATTTTAAAAAGCTTTCTGTAATTACTAAAAACATAATCTTTTCATTTGCAGGATGATTTTTAGAAGGTATACACGCTTTTAGGTATAGTTAAAGTTTTCACGTAGTACAAGTAGGCCTATCACGAAAAGATGGAAATATTATAAGAGTTGAAGTTTTTGAACTGATAGACTTATAGAAACTCGTTAGTAGATTGAAAAAGTTTTAATACCTTTTGGAAATTAACTCTTGAATAACGTAATAGCTATCTTTTAATTAATTATTTTCCCATTAATGTCAAATGCATTTTGGCTTTATTTCAATAGCACAATTAATCTTATAAATTAACAAATAATATAAAACAGAAAAAAAAAACACTAAAACAGCAAGTTTAGTGTAAAATGCAGAGTTTTAGAAAACGTCCAGGATTTGAACGAAAATATCTGGGTGTAATTTTTTTTTTCTTACATTTGAATGTTAGGTAAAGTTATCTTACGTAAAAATAATATTGAATAACGTTACTAGAAATTCGACCAAAATAAAATAAATGTACGGACCCAGAAGAAGCGCATTTATGAAGATTACAAAATGAGCGCCAGCGCTCACTTCGTTTCAGTCGGTCTCTAGCCGTAGGAAGTGCGACACATGACTTTTGTTACATGATAACGAAACATCTGACAAAATTATGCCTTCGTGTGCTTTCCCGAAGTGTAATAAACACAACAAAAAACCGCTATAATTTTTTTGTAACAAATGTACGGTACGGTTATAATTAAGTGTTGAAGTATATGTCCGACAGTTTTGACTCGTTTTTACTGAGTATCTTCAATGGTTATGGCCCGTCCATTCATTTTATTTTGGTCGAAGACTAGAAACGGCTTATTAAGACACTGCGATGCTAATCGCGTTTTATATTAACAGCTATTTAGATTACGTGTCATCGTATTATGTCAACATAATAATGTCATGACCGGCAATTGTGAAATATGATGTCACTGCCTTGTCCCATTGTTGTGGTAAATTATTGAGGGTGATTGCTCAAAAATCATGACTGTCCGTACCTTATAAGTTAGGCTTCATTTGTTTTAGAGAAAATGAACTATTATTTTTTTCTGAGGTAGGTATAGGCACAGAAAAGAGAAGCAAATAGAACGAAAATGAGAAGAAAAATCTGTTACCAGGCATATGAGTGAACCATGATTGAACATTCTTATTTAGAACAACCCGTCGAACTCCGCATCACAGTTGCTAACTGATTTCGAATGACTGACGTTTCGTTTATATGGGTGCAACTGGCTACTACAATTTTCTTACAAAAATGCCTTGACAGCCGCTCTAATTTAAACAACAAAAAAAAACTTTTCTGCAAGTATAGGTATGTAAAAAGAGGACCTCATTAAGGCGGCAGGAAAATAGTAGACAAAACTGGAAACATCACTGAAAAAAGGAGGCGCTGAAATAGATCTTTTAAATATTCGTGGAAAATTACCATCAATGACGATGATGTGAAAAGAGAAATGATAAGATCAGTTGGCAGCCTGTCAGTCAGATGAAAGGACGGTACCGTCAGACTGAAATGATGATGATGATGAAGTAAAATAAGTATCCTGTATAAACATTATTGAATGTGTTTAATTATATTTATACGATCAAACAAAACACAATCATTAAAATAAAAAAATAAGATAACAAATTGGTAGACTTATAAGTTTTTTTTTAATTTTATTATCCTTTGAAGTATTTACCAATTAACTATTTATTACTTTCTAGCCTAGTTATTTTTACTTTATGTGTTGTTTTTACTGTCAAAGTAACAAAAATAATAGTCTTGTTTAGTGTGACCTATAGCAACATATTTTGCTTTAAAGTGCGGCCGCTGAAAAATATGTGTAACAGTTGCCATAAAATTGTAAAAACTTGAATGAAAACAGTAAAATCTCATCACATTTACTAGGTTTTTGAACGTAAAATTGTAGCGTAATTAGTTTTCAAATAAATTTATCATGTCAAGTTAAGTGAAGTAAACTAGGGAAAATTGATTGAAATCGTAACATCCATGTTATGAAAAACGCTCAATTATCCGGATAATGTGAAATCGCTGCGAAAATGTAGTTAACGTGTAACTAGACTGTGACCGACTGAGCTGCCGCCTTGAAATTCTTGTAATCACTTACTAATATTAATTTATTAAAAAGGCCATTATTCCTAGCCGCTCGCTTCAAACTGCGACCTTGCAACCCCTATATCTTCAGAACCCCTCGATTAATTTTATTTGTATTCAAACTTAAAAAAATATATTTGCATAAAATAAAACTTTGTGAAGATCGGAATCTGAGATATCTCTTTGCTCGATAAATTAGTAAGTACATATAATTATAATACTTATGTTACTAGTTGTTTGACAGGACCTGAGACTGCGCGATTCCTAAATCTTCGCAACCACTAAACCGATTTAATATAATTATAATTATTCAAATTGAAAAAATGTATTGAAATGTTTTTTTTTGTTTGTTTGTTTAATGTTAATTATTTCAAACAATGTATGGTGTAGACTAATCTTAAATTAAAACAAGTAAGTATAGGGACACCATTTTCCAAATTATAAAAAAAAAAATGTGTAAAATGTATTTAGATTAAATTGTTAGTTATCTAATTATCTACCTACATAATTGCGTAAAGATTGGGTAAACGTCAAACAACATAAATATAAACACACAGAAACGCTGACTTATCCCATTAGAGTCTGAGACCTCTTTTCGCTCGGTCAATAATCAAAAATTCACATGTTACTTATTGTGAACTTCGTGAATAGCAAGTACTATCCATCTACTGTAATAATCGCTGAATGCATGTGGGAATCAAATCGGGCAAAGTGCTCTTACCAAAGAAGTTAATGTATACTTTTAGATCGATGGCTCTTACTGAAATAATATTATATTCGATGAAATTCTACGATACCATCTATAACTTATATCGACCAAGTTTCCAAACATCAGGTGCCAAGTGGCAGCATGTATAACTGTCGGTTGTAAACAACCGCGCCCCCTGGCGGTCGTATTTTATACCTGATGACGTCACACGGTCACGCTCCCTCTGGCTACCTTACCCGCGTTTCCCCTAGTGTTATGCTAATGCTGGTTGATTCTGAATAAAATTATACCTAGTGTCATATTTGTTAGGATGGTGAGTCCAGCAAATATCAATTTGATGCTTTCTTCATCAATAAAATAAACCGGCCAAGTGCAAGTCGGGCTCATACGCACTGAGGGTTCCGTACCACCACAAAATACAATAAGGTCGTCCCAGTAACTGAATTACCAGTTATTGTTCAGGTTTAACGCCTTCCAAAATAGTCAAAGCAATTGCTAATTAGTAAAATATGGCATTTTGATTCGGTGAAATGATAAGGTAAGGTCGACGTTACAATAAGGTCATCTAAATAACGAACTTACCAGTTATAACTTGGTTATTACATTAATTTGTCACTGACTTGCACTTGGCCATTTTTTATTATCTGTTTTTATACTTTAAAGTGTGTACTATAATAATGCCAAGTTTGACGTTTGTACGTATTACCGTTTTTACATTAGAGCTAATACAAAAATACTTAAAAAAATATGTTTTTTGTACTTTAGTTTCTACTTTTTGAGATTTTTATTGTTTATTTAGTAATCCGCCGTAACATTACATATTCTGTGAAAGTCATTAGCAGGTAGGACAGACGGACAGACAGACATCTTAGGCAAAGTAATAGGGTCCCGTTTTTACCTTTTGGGAACGGAACCCTAGAAAAGGTATTTTAGGGTTTTGCCTGGATAAAGTTTTGTGAAAATTGGGCGTTGAGTAAATACCTCAACGAGTGAAGAATAGTTTTACTCGTGTCACGAAAATTTCAAAACAGTACGTTAGTCACGCCTCGACCACCTGCTTGTTTGCCACCTTAACTGAACGATTGTTTACGGTACTTGTGTGGTCATAAATTCTTTTCAGAAGTTTCTATTGCGCTGCTGCAGGTAACATGCGACTCTAATGACATATTAAGCTGATAGGTAAATATTCGGGACATTCGGGACATTTTTGCACACACGGTCATCTGACCGTAAACTAAGCAAAGCTTGTGATATGGCTGCCAGAGACTGATATATATACATATATAGGTTTAAATACATACTTAAATAGATATTAACACCCAGATATAGAACAAACACAAATGTTCATCACACAAATGTTTGTCCTAGGTGGGAATCGAACCCACGCCCCCAAGCTCAGAAGGCAGGTTCACTACCAACTCGACCAACGGGCTATGTAACGGGCTATATAGGTACGTTTTGATACGTAATTTTTAGGATTCCGTACCCAAATGGGTGTAAACGGGACCCTATTACTAAGCCTACGCTGTCTGTCTCTTCGTCTGCCCGTCCTACATTTTAACGGCTGTATCTTTCGAACCGTAATAGATAGCCAGTTGAAATTTTCACAGAATATGTAATGTTACGGCGGATTAACTAAGAAATTACAAAAAGTAAAAAAAAAAAATAAGGTTCATTACGGTTTCTTCCATTATTAAGATATCATAGACATCTATACTAATATTATAAATAGGAAAGATTTGATTGTTTGATAGTTTGTTTGCATTGAATAGGCTCCGAAACAACTGAACCGATTTGAAAAATTATTTCACTGTTGGGATGCTGCACTATCCCCGGTTGACATAGGCTATATATCCCGGCTTCGCCCGTGCGAAGCAGGGGCGGTCTACTAGTTATTTAGTAAATAGGTATATGAATGAATCCAAAAGAATAGGGAGAAAGGCGCAAATCAGTGTTACGTAATTTGTTTTTTCTTTACGGTTACATTAGCATTTTTTTTACAAAAAATTTAACATTAAATGTTGACATGACACAGTTTTAAATTTTTGAGGTAACCTTGGACAACCTTAAAATAGAATGACCATAATTGCTAAAAGTGGGTAAAGAGGCCCTTAACATCAGGCATGATGTGGACAAACAGGTCTATCATGAATAAAAAAATCCTCTAGAATATGCAATTTGAAGATATTTCTGTAAACTAGTAATAGGCATTATAATTTCTAAGTGACTATTTGATGGGCAAGTGCCTTTATTAACTAAACAAAATACAAGCTAATGCTAACACTACAAATAAAGTTAGACTGCCCATAGACCGTTGAAGATCTAAAGACAATCCAAATGCTCAAGCCCACTACCAGTTGGCAGCGTACCCAACATGCTGGCGGCATTACCACATCATCATCATCATCATCAGCCAGAAGACGTCCACTGCTGAACATAGGCCTCCCCCTTTAACCTCCACACTGAACGACAGCCTGCCTTTTGCATCCACTGGATGCCAGCGACTCTCACTATGTCGTCGGTCCATCTAGTGGGAGGCCTACCTACGCTGCGTCTTCCGGTTCGTGGTCTCCACTCAAGAACCTTTCTTCCCCATCGGTTATCGGCATTACCACGCTGAATGGCAATGCTTATGCGTTGAGCCAGAAACACGCCAGCATGTTAGTCACGTGTCGCATTAACCAGGCGCTCTGAAAGACTGAATTGTGGCACATGCCATCTCTGAAAACCATATTTGGCAATCTAACGCTTTCGTATGAGAAGCTTTGCCATAAAAATGAAATACGCTTCATCGCCGGGCGCACGCTGCACTCCGTTCGCCATAACATCTCACGTGATATAACATAAATTATAATACATAACATACTAGCTGCTCCCCGCGGTTTCACCAGCTATCGTGCAGGAACCGTAAATTTTCCGGGATAAGAAGTAAACTATGTGTTAATCCAGGGTATAAAGCTATCTCCATATTCAGTTGTTACGGATTTGAGTGCTTACAAACACATATATTTACACAAACTTTTGTATTTATAATTTATTAGTCTGATTACATACTAGCTGTTTTCCGCGGTTTCATCAGATCATATTATTTTTATTTATATTTCTGTTTTTTTTACTCTAGCTTAAGATACTTGCACAGTATAAACACAAATTTTATATAAATAGATTTGATAGTTGAGAAGCAGAGTGGAAACAGTCAATCATACGCATAGACATGTGTAGATAATTTGGCTGTTTGTACACAAGGCGACACAAGTCAGTAATTCGACTCACGTCGCGACTCTTCCCATGCGCTTGAACGGTACACGCTAGTCGTCAACATTTAACTGATTCGTGTACAAAGCTATAATTAAAGGATACTGCGAACATAAAATGTTGGGTACGGCAGAAAATCGGAGACAGGAGATAGCGATACGTCCGCTATGCAATCGTATCGTGAATATTTGGAGCGGGAGACAAAAACGAGTGACTACGAGGTACGATACGGGACAAAAGACAGTGACAGCTGTCTTTAAAGTTTTATGTGGCCCTCTTTTCTCATTTCTCTTAGAAGTCAAAACGACTTGTTAGATAGGTAACTATCACGGTTGTTCACTGAAGCTTATTATTAACGGGATATATACCGTGATTAAGTTGTATCCGCAGTCTAATCACGATAAAGATCTTGTACATTACCAATAAAACGATGTCATCAGGCTCTGACGTCATTTTCTGACATCTCTAACTACCGTAAACTGAACATTTACTAGTCGCTAGGTTCGGTGACCATCAGGTGAAGCGGTAGGACTGTCTCGTGTTATAATATGTTGCGATTATATTAATCATTCACATAATAATATTATGTAATTGACATTTTTTCTGTATACTTAAATTTATTTTATTATCTGACATGACATTATATAATTTTTGGTGGTTTGGTGGCTTTATAAAGTGTAAATATTTTTAAGACAAAAACTGATTGCATGCTTTATCGGCGAAAATAGAGTGCTTAACTATAATTATTTAAGATCACAATTTATTGTTTTACCTATTTTGCAATGAATAAATGAATTATGATTAAAGCCGCCTGCCAAGCGTGGGGATTATGGCAACACCCCTCTTTAAGAGGGAGGCGCTTGTCCAGCAGTGGACGTTTGATGGCTGCTGATGTGAAATGAATTATGATTGTATACCCCAAATCCTACCTTAGAAGTCGACTACTCCACGTCCACTACTCGCGACACGCTCGCTCGTTAGTCGACTGTCTTAGTCCACTACTCGCGTCACTGAAAATCTGATATACAAGTCGCCTTGTGAACGAACGACAAACTTTCATATTTATGTAGTGTGATAACCATAAATATACCGTATGTCATAATGCAAATGTTAACACGTAAAAGTAAGATATAGCGCATTCTATTATCATTTCTCACATTCGTTATGTAATATAATTGAGAAACTACGGCGAAATACGATTGTTAGATAAAAATGGAATTGCAAAATGAAATTGAATTTTTATTTAAATATACGGACAACATTTAATTTGATAGATAGAAGTTAAAAAACGATTTTGCCACTGCACTTGCAGAAATTTCTTATAAATGTACCTATAGCTATTTTATAGGTACAGCTAACAAAAATATTCGTAACGTAATAAATGAACAGATAATTAAAAGTTTTTGCTTGTGAACTTGAAAACGCATTATAAATGCACTTGAAAGAGCATTACCCAATGTTATATAATCCACTAACACACGTACTCTGTAATTAATGACTAAGTCACGCTTGATAATCTTTTATTGACCGTGAATACACAAAAAGACGATAAAAAGTTCACGAAGCATGAAGTGAGATTGCGACAGGAATATGTTTTTAACAGAAACATGAGATACGAAAACAGAACATTTGTAAAAATATCAACTATTTTCTTGGTATAATAGGCACAAAATAACGCTTTGATTTAGGTACGAATGACGTCACTCAAACTACACAACACATCGTAAAACTATTCTTAAAAAAACCCTTTCTATGATTCTTGTGTAGGTCCTACTAATCCCATGCTATACTTTATGAACTCTACTTTTATTCGGAAATTTGTTTGTGGTAATTTTTTTAGCTAAAATAATCTCTTCTCTACATAGTATAAATTAAAGTCGCTTTCCGCGTCTGTCTGTCTGTCTGTATGTCTGTATGGCCGCTAACTCCTCCTAAACCACGCAACGGATCTTGATGCGCTTTTCACCATCAGTTAGATACATTTTCACGGAAGGTTTATATATATAACTAATAACCCGCCCCGGTTTTGCACGTAAATTACACCCGTGCGAAGCCGGGCGGGCGAGTCGCTAGTGTAAAATAAAACATAAAAAACCGTTAACATCTATTCTGTAATACATAGACCACTGTTTTAAACTATCACAGTTGAAGTTATATGATTATACACGGGATATTTACGAGTTTTGACAGTTTTCGTATGAAGCTGTCAAAAACGGACTCATCGAAATTTGTGATTAAGACGCGGCACAATCGCAAAACTTACCAAAAGAAGTGTTTTTAAACGCTTTGTGTGACGTGACAAAATTAGCTGATCAGATAAAAAAAATACTACAAGTAGAAAAAACCCCTTGGTAATAATCTTAACCGAATTTTTTTTTTTAAAATTGTCTAGACTCTTAAAAAAACATATTATAAATTGCACAATAAAAATAGCTTCTGAATTGAAGAACTCTGAATTTTCAGTGACAACAACATATTTTTTTGTACAAATTGTATAGCCAGACTAGTCTTTTAAAACTTTGACCAGTTAATTGTTGAAATTCATTTATATAGTTTGATAAATTAAATAAAAACCCTCAAAATAATATAAACACAAGCACAAAGTCATCATCAGCATCAAATATGATGATATACGATTTACGACTTTAAACAAAGCCGTTTTAGATAGCAAATAGATCATGGCATGAGCGGGTGAAAAACGAATTTGAAATCGTGATCAGACCGCGCCTTAAGAGCCCTATTATGTCTACTTTGAAGTTAAATTACAGTAAAAATACTGATATCCAGCGACCGTAAGAACTCACAAAAATGTCTAAACCTTTTGCATAAATTCGTGCACGTAAACTGTCGCTTACGAATTTATACGCACGCACACATTTGTAGAAAATCACAAAATAATTATTCGTCATGTAAGGCCCGCGGCTGACGCGCTACATTGTCAGTTCCAGAGAATTTGCGAAATAACAAAAGGTCTTTGAGTAGGATATACAAATCCTTTTCATTAAGGCTATTGGAATACTGCCGCGAGTAATGCTTTTTTCCCTTTTTGTCTATTGTACCTTTTTGTGTTAATACAAAAATATATTTTGTTTAAATTAGCCATACACTTTTTGCGTAGTAGCGTTATAACTTTTTGACTGCCCCGGTGCGGTGGCCCAGTTGCAGGGCCGGATTTAGGGGAGGGCAACCGGGGCGAAAGCCCCGGGGCCTCCACAAACGGGGGGCCCCCACAATAGAGACTTCGGAAAAAAAAATCTTTCAAATTCCAACTAGTTAACACTAGTAAGCATCTTTTCCTTTGATATTTGTTTTTTTTTGCTCTTTCACCTTTACCTACAGCCTACAGTACTTTATACATACATGATTATATGATTATATTAATCTTAAATAACGGAAATCATTGATCTATCCTTTGTTGCCCCGAGGCCTCTGGACCTCTAAATCCGGCCCTGCCCAGTTGGTAGCTAGTAAACCTGCCTTCTGCGATTACCACCTAGAACAAACTTTGATTTGTGATGTACATTTGTATTTGTTCTATATCTGGGAGTTAATATTTATTTATGTGTTTAAAATATATATGTATGTTTATCAGTCTCTCTCTGGCAGCTATAGTAGAAGCTTTACTTAGTGTGGGGTTAGATGACCGTGTGTGCAAAGAATGACCCGAATATTTAACTTCTAATTTATTTAGAAAGATTTTACAATCATGTAGTTTTTACTTATTTGTTGCGACTTTTTAGAAAGAGCTTTTGAATAGGGCTATTGCTTTTATTAACTAAACAAAATACTATCTAAAAGTAACACTACAAAAAAAGTTAGAATATGGTATTGACCATAAAAAAGTAAAATCAAATTTCTGTAACTGCATGACCATTGCTTTAGTAATAACTACATTTTAGTGCATGACCAAAAATATGCTACACGAGTACTGGCCAGAGGGCCATAAATTTTAATAAATCCCTATGCGTTGCTTATCGAGTTCTGTTAGGGCTAACCAGATATGGCATTGTACGATTTTGGATAGTTGAGTAGACATATTGGTAAGTGATTGATCGTTGTTATTTTTCTTCCATTTGACGTGTCATATTTCCGCAGCATAAAGCTGTGGTCAGATTGGTCAGTCTGTATCTCGTTCGTTAATTTCCCACGAGAGAGTGCCTCGCGTCGCTGGACAAATCGAAGTTCCTCTGTAGGTACATGCCATATTGGGCTTTCATGGATATGATTATTTTTACAAGTTTTCATTTAACTTGCAATGTACGAGTATGTATGTTACCATGTTTGTTCGGGTGGAATCTTGCAACTCAATTTTGAAGCAGATATCTTCAACTGATTGAGCTGAAATTTGGCATATTTATGTAAAGTAAGTTCGGTGACAGTGCGATGTTATGGTATCTTCGCTCTGGTCTAATGATGGAGACAAAAGGTGGCCATAGGAACTCCTATACGAAACGACGTAACCCCGTCGAGTTTGGGTTTATTAGATTTGTCTGTGCAAGTTTAGTTCTTATCGATCGACAAATTTGAAAGTGAAATCTATAATTTCGATAAAATGCCAATCATCACCAGAATCAATTATAGCGAGTACGGATCAAATTTTATAGAATGTGTCAATTTCCACTGTCAAATTTGTTGATTGATAAAGAACGATACTTGCACTGCAGAATCGTAATCCAATGTTTTTGTGATTTGTTCCAATGTTTTAATACTTTTATTGTTTGATTATTATGTATTAGACTATCGCCTTATTAAGTGTATGTATTTTTATATTAAAATTTTCCTGTATCTATATAATGATATATACATATTATTTTGTTTTGTATAAATTAATAACTATTGTAATTTTTTTGTCATAACTTTTTCTTATTATTTTAGTCTGTGGTTAGTTAGTAACATTTAATGGGAGAGGCCATTGGCTCCCGGAACACAGTATTTATTACTAGTTCGGAGCCAATGGGTTCATATATTATTTTGTCAATTTTTATAATGCCCAATAAATTAATTTGTATATGTATTTATTTGTGAATCATATTTATATTGTAAATGCGAAAGTGTGTTTGTTTGTTGGTTCATTGGCGAGTAAAGGATGATTTATGCTAGACCGTGGCGGGCACGAGCCGTGATCCGTACGAGACGCGGATGAGGCACGGATTAAAAACTACACAAACATTTTATATGAAGACGTAGGTAGGGCACGGCCGAGCCACCTCCAGGACTTGGCCGACATACGGTGTAGCATGAACTGAAACATATAAAATGTTCCTGAAGTGTTAAATCCACGTCTCTTATAGGCCACGGGTCGTGCCCGCCACGGTCTAGCATACATCATCCTTTAGTTGTAGTTCAGGAGAGTGATGTAGAACACTTATTATCCCAAAAAGTACAGTATATTTTTTCGGAATAAAATGTATTCTGTCTCTCTCTCGGGCGCTTGCTAAAGGAAAGTCCACGCGGGTGAAACCGGAGGGCGCAGCAAGTGATAAAATAATTTCGTGTAGAAAAGATGAGTAAGAATACTTACTTATTTAGGCGTTTCTAAGTTAAAGGATTACCTTTAATGTAACACTCACCTTGCAGTCGGCATTATTTATAACAAGTTAGAACGACTTCTGTTTGTTCTCTCGAGGGGAAGTCGCCGGAATTCCTTACATTTGATTTACGACTATACGAGAGTTTCAAGCATCGCTCGCGTCCCCCATACTTTGATCTTAAGAATTTTTCACTCGAGAAGTATCGTTTAACTCGAAACTAAGTGAAAAAACTCAATTTCGTTTGATGAGAATTTTCTACAGGAATTCTTTCAAGTTGAAAGGGGAAGAAATGTAGCGAGAAAATATTTTGATACTGTTCTATATTAGCTTCTATTTTTGATTAAATTGGGATGTTAGTATTAAGGTACTTACTCTATTTCCTCTCTGAAATAGTTTGCTAATGATTTGGATAGCGGGTGAAGTTTAGAACAATCATATTGTCATTATTTCTGTTCCCATCACAAGTTCATCCCAGTGAGAGTGACAGAAGTAGGATCTATCACCTCGGAAAAACCTGACAGATGTCACATTTTAAAAAATACAAACATAATACTATTTAATTTATTAATCTTGCAACTTATTTTATTCACGTGATCTCGTTTCACCAGTGACGTATATACAAGGACGTGTCAGCTCAGTTGCATGCTGATTTTGTTGAAGAGCGGTTGTCGTAATTGAGTGCAAAACGATGAAGTTAGTCTAATATATTTAAATGGTGCTAATTTTTCAAGTACTAGATATCTAAGACGCAAATTTTCGTATGGGCATATCTTGAAATATTTGACATATCTACAGCTGTGTTTAATACATTTTCGCTTTTCATTTAAAATGCAACTCAATTCACAACAAAATAAAATAAAATGAGTCCAAACCTGTTAAATTGGAACGTGAAATCTGGGAACCAAACGCCAGACAACAATGTAGCAAAATAGTAGAAGGAAAACATGTGGACAGACGCCAAGCCAGGATTAACAAAACGAAGGTAGCCACCCCAGTTAGATTAACTTGCATGTCTTATTTAATTTGGCACGGGCCACATCGGAAACTATCGGCCGGAGCCTCGGGCGCCGGCGGCCGCTGCCGACGGAAATCAAACTAATCGATTTTCATTTCGCCGACAGGAAATTAAATCCTTTGAGAGTCGTTCTCGATAACGGATTTCAGCTAAGCACGACACATGTTCAGCTATTTAAGTTCGACATGGGACGGGAGCGGTTGAAATATTTAGTTACTCGAAAAAGTTTCAGAATTCAAAACAACGATGTTATTTGAAGTGTGTTTTTGTGTGTTAGAAAATATTTAATGTGTAACTAGGTTTATTTTATTATGTTGATTTACACTATTGAATTATTAATGATAGTTTTATTTTATACATAATTATACACAATGGGCTTGCGTTTGCCCACCATCACGCCTGATGTTAAGCGATGATGCGGTCAACGTTGGAGCACGCTTGCCTGGTGGTTATTTAGATAACAAACTTGTTAGTCAAGGTGTTTTGAAGATTGGTGCGAGTTTTACTTATATTAATAAATATCACGCAAAAGTGAGCGTACCATTCGATTCATGGGACATTTTTATTCCTTACTACAAGATGTACAAAAGAGTCATATTAATAAAAACTATTGTTTTAAAGCTTTAACGAAAACAAAAAATTGTTTATTTAGACTGTCACTATTAATCCGAATGAAATGTTACAATGAAGTAAAAAGTTATTGCTATACGCAGTATGGCCAAAATTTTGAAAAAAATACATTTCATTCCAACTCATATTTAATTTTCAGCGTACTACAGAATGGGACGATTCTTTAGGACGATTAGAGATTTAGATAGCCCGTTGGTCCAGTTGGTAGTGAACCTGCCTTCTGCGCTTGGGGGCGTGGGTTCGATTCCCACCTAGGACAAACATTTATACATTTGTGTTCGTTCTATATCTGGTTGTTAATATCTATTTAAGTATGTATTTAAACCTATATATGCATGTATATCAGTCTCTGGCAGCCATATTACAAGCTTTGCTTAGTTTGGGGTCAGGTGACCGTGTGTGGAAAAATGTCCCGAATATTTATTTATTTATAATATTTGTTTGGCTTCCTAAGCGGTTAAAGGGTTAATATATTTTAAAGTTATATGATTATTTACGTGATCTTTACCGTGGTTGTGGTTTTTCTACGGTAAATATCCCATAAATAATCATATAACTTTAGTGAACAACCGTGATAGTTTAAAACAGTGTTTTAAAATATATTTTTTTGCTATTCTAGAGTAAAATAGTTATTTAATATCTTCGTAACTAGGCAGGTCCCTTAATTACGCCTTTTCCCGCTACGTACGAGTGCTTTTGTGCGCAGATTTTTCAGCTATAATACCTACATTTTATTGTGAAAAAGGAAAATGTAATACCATATTCTACAACGACTTTAGTGTTTTCATACTAATTATGGGATGTTTATGTCTTTAGACTTAAGACAGTTTTTAGATCTCTGTAATAAAGTAGTAAAACGGAACCTTTGTGGTAAGATTATGGTGTCTGTCTGTCCGTTTGTATGTCACAGCAGATTTTCACAGGAATTGTAAAATCTATAGTCTTGAAATTTAGCACAGATCTAGATGATGTTTACATAAACACAATGCTTCAAGATAAACCAAAATCTGGTTATAAAGGGTCCTAAAAGTGTAAAGCTTCACAATGTTGTCAAACGGGGTGTCCTATGAAAGGTTAAATTTAATTGAAAACTTTTTTTTGTCGTGGATAGTTTCCTGTAATATCAAAAAAATTGCCGTGTTCCCCTTTCGTAGTTTTGTAAAGATATTAAATAAACAAAAAACCTTAAAATAAGTATTGTTTAATAATTTTTATAAGATAAAAAAAAATATATCTTCATATATTTAAGGAACCATAGCCAAGCGAAGTTTAACTAGTATTTTTTTATCTACGAGTATTTGATGTACAACTTACGATACTTAGTCAATTAGGTAGTAATTACTTTGTAGTTTATCGAAGCAAAAGTAATATCAGTATTGCCTTTTTCAGTAATAAAATTTTCGACTGTTTAACATAATTTTACAAATAAATAGCGAAGTAATGTGTTTACTCACCGAATGAAGCAGCGGCTGACGGAGTTATGCCTTTCCACCACGTTTGTAACTGAATTTTCGTAACCAGCTACGAACTGCTGTAACAATAAAAAAAATAATTAAAGACAAAATGAATTATTTGTATCACTGATTCATGGATCATGAAATTTATGGGCTGGTTGTGGCAGTATTTTAGTAGGTACCCCCCAAAATAAATATTGTTACAACTAGCTTAAAATACAGAACAGTAACCGGCGCGGCGGTAAGTAATGGACATCGAGCTAAAAAGATAAATAATCCTCCTAAATATAGGTATTATTTATCATATTAATAGTTTTAATACTAAAGTGTATTTGTTTGTTTGCTTCTCTTTCACGCTGCAACAGAGTAATGAATCGATGTGATTTTTTTGGCATTGATATAGTAGGATGTTTTTTTTATCCGGCCTCCTGCACTGGAGGTAATATTATGATATTTTTTATCTCAAAAATTACGAGTGGGGGAATGTCGATAAGGCTGCTACTTATGGCACTAGCTCGTAAGTGTTTTCTATTTGTTTGTAATTTTTATTTCTGGTATACACAATAAAGAGTTTCTATCTATCTATCTAATGTCTACGCAGGTAAAACCGCGAGACGCAGGTAGTACGGCATGAATAGCTAATTCATATATTTTGCGTCGAAGAGAAAGTGAGTTTCAATTTGTACCTTCGTTAGCACACATACTAAACTTGTAAGTTGATTGACAGACCTGCAGGGCATTGTTTATCTAAACTTAAACTAATATTTAAACAAAAAACATACAGCAACTTAATAAATGTCTCTTTCCACAAGCGAATAACAAAAATACATTAGAAAAAAATAAGAAATTGGAAAAAGTTAGAAAAATTGCTGGAACCCAAAACTTAGATAACCCTTATTGGAGTAATTTTATTTTGTCAGCGTATTTCATTTTTATGTGACAGACAATTTAAAGTAATCCTGTTTCTTATCAAGTTTGATGCTCGAAAATCCCTTTTATCGGACAGTTTAAAACCCTTTAGCAAGCAAATGAACCCTTTCATCTCTTTGAGGTGGAAAAAGGTATAAAAATCTTTTCCTTTATTGGTTTATCCATTAGTCACTCAGAAACGATTATGTTGAAATTTTAATAGACGTCGGCCCGTTTCGGCCGTTTTCCGAGATGGGACCATTATTGCAAATAGGCTTATATCGATTGATTTTTCGAATACAGGGAAAGTGAGGATTTGCTGATGAAATGGTATAAAATCTCTGGATTTTGCTTTTAAAGCATGTTACTGAAAATGGAGTGGGAAAAAGTACTACCGCAGGTTTTTATTATTTTATTAATTCGATTTATCTTAGATTCTTTGATTATATACATATCAAAGCTTAGATTAACCAACAGGTGAGTAGTCAAACGCAGACAAATACGCGATAAACAAACTTTATTATTTTTACTATTATATAATATAAGAGTTGGCTACTCTACTCATGTTGCCTATATGAGCCACATCGACTGCTTGACGTCTCTCAAGCAACGATACTTTGCCCGATCCTTGGTTTTCTCCTCAAATCTCTGCCAATAGGCCTGAGTCCTATCCTAATGCTTTATTTATGACAAATAACAGGCTTAGCTAAGGATAATATAATTAAATACATTACACATCCTGAAAAAAATATTATTTATATTGGTTGATCCATTATTGAGATATAAGTGTTTTAAGTTTTCGGGGGGATAGAGAGCTGATGCTTTGTCCTTCTCCCGCATGTTAGTATAGCATTTGTATGGCGCGCGCACGGTTTGACGTCTTAACTTGCTAAAGGCTAAAGTGCACTCTCTGTCTAGCATGAAATTAAAATGCATAAAACTTATTAAATTTTTTGTCAATTTTTTTTAATGATGGTCTCGACTCTATTTATGATTAAATTTGTATAAGGTATAATAAGAAATTTGGACACAAGTCTATTGGCTTCGGTATATTGCCATTGCAATGTGTCACTCAAGTTTCCAGGGCGAACTTACTTTTTTTTATAAGTTGCTTGGCTTGCGTTTGACCACCATTACGCCTGATGTTAAGCGAAGATGCGGTCTACGTTGGAGCACTTACATAAGTCGGTACAGTTATTAATTGAGTAAATCAAAGTAAAACAATGTTTCCTATTTTCTCAGCTCAGTTTCTATGGTGGATCGTTAAGGCATAATATCGTGACGCAATCGGTGATCAGCCGAGAATTATACGAAGTCAGAGGTCGCGGAGAGAGTGCCGAGTGACCTCCTCTCGGCTCTGATGTCACGGACTATAATACCGGAAACTTAGAGGGGTAAGTAGAAGATATTATTGTTGACCGTACTGTTTTGTTTGTGATAGTTATGTGACAAAAGATAATGAAATGAAACCGGTATAATATAAGGTATTCTCAAATATATTTACGCCAAACCTATCTGACAACCTTACGCCTACTAGTCCCAGCTCGAATGCATAAAAATCACAATAGTAGGTTTTGGCGCTATTTTACCAACTCGATCGGTGTCAATTCATATCGATTCTGAACTTATCAACTACTTTTGATATGAAATTAAATATGTGTAAATAAAAGTTCGTTGAAATCGTTTTTATTTTTGCAGGTTATAATTTACTAGCAGCTCCTTGCGTTTTTACCCGCTATCCTACAGAGTTTGTTTATTTATTCGAGATAACATAATAGTAGCCTTTTGTTAATAGAGGGTTTGAAATACCTTCATACTAAATTTAATTCAAATCCGTCATTCAAAGCTGTTACGGAGACACACTTACACACAGTATGACCACTAACTCACCTGTAAGTAAGCGACGACGATGTGGCAGAAGATGAAGAGATCGGTTCAGCCATTTAAAAGTGATGGATGAGCTAGGTGGTGTTTTTTTTTTACTTTTTTGTTTAGAGGCCAATCGACGCTGATTAGTTTGTAGAAAATAATATTTATGTAAGAATGTCACAACTTTTCACGTATTTATTGAAGGCACTGGCAGTGCTTTGGCATTCGCCATCATCAGCACAAAGACGTTCACTGCTGAACATAGGCTTTTTAACAGCTCCCCCTTTGAACTTCCACTCTGAACGACAGCTTGACATCTGCATCCACTGGATGCACGCGACTCTCACGACGTCGTCGTTTCATCTAGTGGGAGGCCTACCTACGCTGCGTCTTACGGTCCGTGGTCCCCACTCAACGTTGGTTTTGGTATTGGCATTTCTACAATCAGTTACGTTTGACCACGTACTTAGCAAGTAAAAAAAAAATAGTTGTAGAAAATATTCCGTCCATGTTTTCTTTAGCATCTCAAACTGAATAATTAATATTCGCCCCTAAGTTAATTAACGTCGACTTTATTAATTCTCCCAAATCAAAATAGGTACTCGAGGAAACTTTATAAAAGTTTGTTGCTTCTACATTGACCTCGAAACACAACAGAGTCCATTTCAATATCGCGAAGTTCCCAAGCACAAAACTTATTAATTAAACTTGTTTCATGCGATGAAACTGAGAATGAATTGAACTGAGTTCCCTAAATTAATCAGCAAGTTGGTACTTATTTGAATAAGTCAAGAAAAAGGGACTTCTTAGGGGGAACTGTGAAGAAATTAAATTTTCATTCTGTTTGTGAAGCGAACCGATTAGCATAATACAAGTCAAGATGAGAAGCTCGACTCGGTCACACTTTGACAAAGTAAAGTCTTGACCTGGGAACTTTGATTTAACGCATAACCCTTAAATCATTCACAATTCAGACGCACTTAAAGTTTTAACGCGTTTTTTATGATGATATGGGCTAGCGTTTGACTACAACTCACCTGATGGTAAGTGATGATGTGGTCTAATTCGGAGCACACCTGTTTTGTTCTACGTTTAAAACACTCCGAATTTATTTTATTTTCCACTTTGTTATAATAACTTTAAAGTTTTTACCAGTGTGTGTTGCCAGTGATGACATTTGGTACAGATACGTGGTCCTTAATTGACGGCATTTTGGAAATCTCAGAGTCACACAGCAGGCACTGGAGAGAACTTTGCTCGAAGTTTGAGATACGCTGCTTGGATTTGTAAGTTGAACTGACAATGGGCAGATTGGACAGGTCATCGCTCGAAGAACCGATAACCAATGGGGAAGAAAGGTTTTTGAGTGGATACCATGAACCTAAAGATACCTCAATTTATTCCATCGTAGACCGCATCATCGTTAAACAAAATTTTGATATGAGGTGTAAAATAATACGATTTATTCATTGCGTGTTGAAAGACAGATTTATTTATTTTAATTTGTTGGAATTCGAAGATTGAAATTTGTTAAATTGTTAATTGATATATTATTTAAACATAATTATTAAGAGAAAAGAAAACGCCACAACAAAAAAAAAAAACACAAAAATAAACAGCGTCCATCAATAGTTTATTCGATTTGTAACACGATCCAGGCTTTTAGGGGATCGCTTCTTCTTGTCTCTCGTCGTATCAAATTCTATTTGCTCGCTCTGTACATTTCAGCCGTAGCATACAGCCTCTACTAACTTTATAACTTGACTGTGATTTGTATCAAGGAAGTTTACGAAGCTGTAACACTTCTATAGTTACTGTTGTTATCGTGCCGTATTATTATTGACCAGTATATAGACCCTGCTCCAGGCAATCGTGCCAGAAACTAGTTCCGTTGGATCCCTTGTCGGACTTTATAGAGCCAGTTCCAACAGCACAGGCTTATACAGGGTTACCTGGTACGGTGGTATTGAGCTGAAAGGAGGTCACTGTACTCACCGTAATCAACAACTTTAAACTTTTACCAACCCTGGAATCGCGAAAATAATTCAGCTGTTCCATAAAAAATGTCATTCAAACTCAATGGCGTCTATTCTGTCATACCACTCACTAAACTAAACCAATCTGACAGGACTAAAATGATCTGCCTCTCTTTTCATTTTAATACGTGAGAGAAATGGCAACAATTTTAGTGCTGTCAAATTTAGTTTCGTTTAGTTTATAGTGCATCAGATTCGATGCCATTGTATGGAAATCTGATAACTTTGGTCTTATAGTCAAAGTTGTTATTAATGATGAGTACAATGACCTCCTTTCGGCTTATTACCACCTTTCCATGGTACCCTGTCATAGAGCAAATTACACGCCACGAAGCAGCAGTTTGCGTTTTAGCATAGTTTCTGATTCAACACCTTATTGTCAAAGTAATTCGTTAAAACTCGCGATTTAGTTTCAAAAGGCGGAATTGACTGTAGCACCAGGATTCCGAGTTCCACTCTGAAAATTTTAATGAGAAATTCGTATCTCATCGCTTTAGGAACAGCTACGGAGGGCGGCAATCTTCAGCTTCAATTTATTCTGCCTCGACCAAAGTTTCAACTGTTTCAATGAAATTCCTTTCTGCAACATCTTGTTTGTCTATGGCCAGGTCCAAATTAAAAGGTAATGTCAATGTTGATATATATAAACTGAGGTAGATACGTTTTACCAAGCTGTGGAAATACAAACACAAGTTAATTCGCTTGAATGAACTCAGTCTGTTCTGTGTCTGGCAATGATGCACGTAGGATGCGTGGTTTGGGAGTATGAAAAAGAATCAAAAATGCCACAACACAACGTGTTTAGAAAGTGAAATAATTATACTGTAAAGTTCTATCGGTCCTATGTAGGTAGGTATAATAAAATATCGCCATGTTTTTAGTGCTTTTTACGGTTTCGTACCCAAAGGGTGTAAACGGGACCCTATTACTAAGGCTACGCTGTCTGTCTGTCCGTCCGTCCATCTTACATTTTAACGGCTTTATTTTACAAACCGAAATAGGTAGCCAGTTGTTTTTTTTTACAGATATGTATTATTACGGCGAATTAACTAAGAAATAATAATAATATCAAAAAGTAAAAACTAAAGGGCATACAACAAACATATTTTTTACGTAATAATTTTGAATTTGCTCTAAGTTAAAAACGGGAATACGCACAAGCGTCAAACTGTGCATTGTTATAGTACACACTAATAAATAATGGCCAAGAGCACATCGGTGACCAATTTTTGTTTACCACCTCGTTCACGTTCTCGTACGATCACCGAAGTTAAGCAACGTCGGGTGCGGTCGGTACTTAGATGGGTGACCGCCTGGGCGTTGATGGGATGTTGTCTTTTTGCACTAGTTATTAGTACTTTAGTAGCTAACAAGTTAGGTGATACCTACCCTCAGTGCTCGAGCCTGAATCGTACTTGGCTGGTTTATTTTATAAGTATAACGTCTCTATTGGTAAAACCTCATTGGGTAATGTGTTGAAGTTTGGCCATTCCGAAGTTTGGTTCTGTCGGTGGTGCGGATTGAAATTATTACCTGGCCACCCAAAGCCAGAGCGGGTGGCGGCTGGCGACCACTGCGGCTAATGCTAAAACTCGACGATTTATTTCGGCAGCCAGATGCCGACAACAATCACTATGACAAATGGCTTTAGTGCGTGACTTAAAATTTTTACAACTGTTTCCTTCAAGTTGTCCTGTATATTTATAAGGCAACCGACCTTAGAAATATATCGTTCTTCAAGTTCCGCGTGAATAAATTAAGTCGTGATGTCGTGAATGCCTTCATGCTACCTATATGGGCTTCTTTTTATCTAGACCACTACCTTCGAGATTAATGTGATTGCAATCCGTACTCAGATATACGTAATCTACTATGATCCAATCAACGGATAGAAACTGATTACAATCAAGTCTGATAGAATTCTATAGAAAAAATCTAGAGATTCGTATCATAACAAACCTTTTTCACAGTGAGATCAGACAAACAAGTAAGATATGCCTTAGTACAATTATCGCTAGTCTCCATGTCTCACCCAAGTTTTATACCGCTAATCCGCTTAACGCAAAAACTGCAAGTGCGACACACTTACTCATTTTTCACATTAAGAAACTTAAAGCAACACCAATGAACTAAATAATAGTTCAAATGCAAAAAGGGGCGGCAAAGTTGCCTGCAGGGAGTTTGACTAACTAAAGGAATCAAGCCTTGTTTAGCCCAGATGTGTTTGCTGTCACGCCAAATTTCCATAAATAGAAAGACAGAAAGAAAGAAAACATTTATTTTATACCCCATTCAATTAAGCACCATAAAACACTACAGCATCAACATTATAAAACAGAAATAACAATATAATATTACATGTTAAGTTGTCGCTGTAGCGTCCAGTGCAACTAAAACGGGCAGTGCTCAACGATAATGCTACAGATTTCTCTGCAGCGCTAATTTTCAGCACCATATCATATCTCCCTTGTTTGTCTGATCTGAGATCACAGTCCATGATGTTGTTTATTTTTCAAATCCTAGACCGTTATGATGTCATACAAATTGAACCACGAGGAAATCGTCCCAGGACGTCAAACAAACAAATGTATTACCTAATGTTACTCATGTTCGTGACACGACCTCACGCTGCTCTCCCAGCTTCTTTTTGTACACAAATAGTTCAAGACTGGTTTCAAGACGTGCACGATTTGCTACACTAATGCATAGCATGGTCATATTTCAGCTTTGTTCCGTATTTTTGACAGACATTTTTAATTAATAGAGCCAAAAATCTTTTTGTGTATCCGCATGAGTCAGTAGCACGGTTGTTCTAGAATATGTTTTTATGTTGTCAGTAGTATTAGTAGATGTGTTGAATTTATTCTGTGTGCGTCAAAGTTTAATGGGATATGAACCTATTTGCACATATTCAAGGAAATCCTATTTATAGAATTTAGTATTGCGTGTGTTTTTGAAGTTATACTTCTTATGCGACTTGCAACAAGGTTGCGTTAAACGTTTAACGCTACCATGAAGGGGGGATTTTTCTCTCTCGTATGGTTGCGAAATGCGTATACTTTTTTCGCACTGCGACTAGCAGAACCGATAGTGTAATGGTGTCGCTGATGGATTGTGAAGCCTAAGGAGCTAGGTTCGAATCTCGAGAAAAGCATGTTTTTAAATTGTTGATATTTTTGCCCTAGTTATAATTTTAGGGTTCCTTGTTGAAGTATAACTTCTTCCGCGTGGAGGGACTCCACGCACTATTTTTTGGTTTGTATTTGCTGCATGCAAATCATTGTAACTAATCAGTATTTATATTTATTATTTATTTTAAAAACTGCATTGGAGGTAACGTAGTGTAGGACGCCCTGTGGCCAAGTGGAGTGGCGACCTACGTAAAACGGTGGGTAAAAACTGGATGCAAAAAACTGCCGATCGAGCTCAGTGGCGTGCATTGGGAGAGGCCTATGTCCAGCAGTGGTCAGTTAGAGGCTGATGATGATCGCAACTGCACATAACTTATCTAAGCACTAAATAATTAATTGGTGCATGGCCGACGATCTAACTGGTTCCCGTCAGAGTTAAGCATACATACTAGCGCTTGTGCACTATCGCTCTGACTCCCAAATAGGCTTATTTAGCCATGAGCGCAGTTGTATTTCGGACGATAAAGATAAACAGAAATTTTCTCTCGTAGATTAAAACAGACCAATAATGATATAGTTCTAAAAAAAGTCCTTTATTGTTTTTTTGTAGGTTTCTCCAAGAAATTCCTTCTCCATGCCAACATCACGAAGTCCTAACTCAAATATCACACGTAACAACATACAGGAAATAAGCGCCAACATTCGATACATAATGCCATAACGCGGGGCGCGCCGATGCGATCTTGTCACCGCGAAACCAGATACAAACGAGTTCCATAACTCCAACTCACGATCAGATGGAAGAAAGTAGGTAAGCACTGTGCCCACTGATAACAACTTGGAAGCTTTTCAGTCACGGAGTAAAAGAAAAGAAAAAGGTAGATCGTCATTCAGAAAAATATTAATAAGTAACGAAGCGTAGGACGTCCACACGACGACCCAAAACTAGGCTACACTCGGGGTTGCTCTACGAGATTGGATCAGAAATGAGGAGATCAATAGATAGATGATTTAAAGTGACTGACATAGCCCACCAGATTAGCAAGTTGAAGTGGCAGTGAGTAGGGCTCATAGCATGCAGAAAAGGTGGCCAATGGTGCCGAAAGGTTCTCGAATGGAGACCAGCGGTAAGTGCAGGACGTCCAGTCGTCCACCCACCCACAAGATGGTCAGACGACCTAAAAGAGACCGCAGGGAAACGCTAGAATCTAGATGCAGGCCGCTTCCAACCGGCCCTTTTGGAGATCGTTGGGGAGGCCTATATCCAGCAGTGGACGTCCTATGGCTGAAATGATGATGATGATGACAAAAGTAGATAATTATTGTTCTGGTCTTAAATCCGTCTCGGAAGACCAGCTGTTGTGGACTGTATGATCAAAAGATGTTCTTCGCTGTTCTATTCGTTTATTGTTGCCTCTAGTAGAGTCAAACACTGAATCACCGTTAGGCTCGTACCGCGCCCCTTTTATACAACCTCTCATAACGGTACTCTACGTCACGGGCGGGTCGGTACAAGCATGCACTTTTCTATACTAAATACAGGAATAACATTCTATATTATGTCACAAGGTTCAGTAAACATATCTACATTATACATTATTAGGAATCTCTATCATAGTCTTATAAAATACCTAACAAGCCTAGTTTCTATCATTATTAACTAGCTTAAGGTTCACACATCGTTCTGCGCTAGGTATTACAGGCTGTAAGGAATAGGTCATAGTCACATTAATTCACTTACAGTACATAGCACTAAATTGACAAGAATTCTAGCAAGTTCGTCTAGGTAATAATTGCGTCAACTTGCGGCTACCTGTCAGTCCACCCCTCAACGGTACATTGGCAGGGTGCGAGTAACGGGACTCATAAAGCAGCCATCGCCGCTTTCTCACGAAGGAATTCTACCTAGCGTCTATTGTTCTTGGGTTTGCCCAAATGTTTATTACCGTTCTAACGGGATCGCAGATGTACCGGGTTTGCGTAATATCACTCGCGGTGAATATTTTCGCCTAAATTATAAATCTAGCTCGGCGTCCACAACAGTTCTCCCCCCGGCGCAGCTCGCGTAGCCTCTTCTTTCACCAACACGACGAGCTTGCTGACTAGTCGCTTGAAGATGCAGGTCTTGTTTCGGACGTATGCCATTCGTACTTCGCCGTCTGATCTCTCGTAGCCGCGCTCGATGATTCCCATCGGCCACACGTTTCGAGATCGGGTGTGGTCGACGACAGTCACAATGTCTCCGTCTTGAATCTGTCGCTTGTCGTTCGTGGGCTCTCCGCGAGGTATTACTGTGGGCAAGTATTCTCGCACCCAGCGCCGCCAGAAGTGATCGGCAAGCGCTAGGCTCGCCCGCCATGTTCGTTGGTCGGTCTCGTTGCACGGTCCGCTGATTCGGTGGCGGCTGTGAAGGATAACAGGTCGCTTCGTCTTCATTGGTGCGGTACCATCTCCGATGCGGCCTCTCTCGTGTAGGATGTCTTCCTCTAGTTCTGGATCTAGCCGGAACAGCTGTCTCGCCTTAGTGATCGGGCGGGACGTCTTCAGCCGTTTTAGCTCATCTCGGCATTGTTCCAGTGCGTAGCTTCGTTCTAGCCATAGACAGGAAAGGCCAGAGATAATTCTCGGCCAAGCGGCGAAAGGCTCGTTCTTTCCCGCGGGAATAGGTTCGTCCCACGGGATCTTCAAACGCCACCGACCTCGCAGTATAAACTTTGCTCGTATGATGTAATGTTTCAACCATCCGAGCGGGTCATATATCGATATAACTGCGCTCAGTGCTTCTCTCTTGGCGTGCGCGCGGATCCGTGCGCGCACATCGGCTGGAACCCGGTTCATTGATGTGTTGAACCGAAGTTCATCTCGTTCGGCATTCCAATGAAGTCCGAGTCTCTTGTTCTCGGGTTCATCTCCTCCAAGTTGGGTCGGTGTCATTGCACATAGTTTCTTAGGCACGTCTTGTAGTACACTGTTGTCGTTGTAGCTTCGCCCTCTCAGTGTAAACCCAGCGGCGTGTACTACGTATAGTTCAGAAATTACCGTTCGTTTGTATCGTTCGATATTGTGAAGGCGATGTAGCACTGCGTCGTGGCTCAGACGCAGTCTTACATTGTCGTCTTCCCATGGTAATTCCATTTCGTAGCCTTTGTCGACTTTCTTTGTCTTTGTCTGTTCGACGATCTTTGTAGCTCGGAGATCCGCGTCACTCACGCGTATCTTGTGAGCGACTCCCAGTGCTTCTATACGGAAGTGGTGATCAACTAGATCGTGGAAGCGTTGTTTCTGCTGCTCGTTCGCATCTACACCGTGTTCGGGGGTGTAAATATGCAGCACGCTGTCCTTGTTTTTGATCACGCCGCGTGGCACTGTTCCGTGTACCACCCAACCTAGTTGGGTTCGAGACGCAGCCGGCTGGTTCGGTTTGCCGACTCGTAGCTCTTGGGAAACGATATATTCCCAGTGGTCCGCTCCCACTAAGATGCCGGGTTGCATTGAATCGTAGCACACCTCATCTTGTGGTAGATCTCGCAGGTGCTCGTGTTCCAGCAGTGCGCTCGGGATTGACTGCCGGATCAACTTCATATTTTTTATCGTGTGTGCTCGGAGTTTGTGTAGCACGTTATCTGTGCTTTTCAAATGCACGGTGACCAACTTGCTGTCGTTCTCATGCTGAGACATGTTGACTCCTTGCATGTGCAGTGGCAATGATGATCCTTTCGCACCGACGCTTCGTGCCAGCTCCTCATCGACTAGCGTAATCGTGGCCCCTTCGTCCAACAGGGCATGCGTTTTGACCTCCCCCCGTGGGCCAACTACGGTTACTGGACACATCTTCAGTAGTACTGCTTTTCGGTCGGTGGCAGCTGAGGTTGCCACTGTCAGCACGGTCTCGGTGCTGGCAGCCGCCGTTTGTGTCGGGGGCCTCGTGGTGTCTTGACGCTCTTCGGACTTTTCTTGTTGGTGCAGGGTTGAGTGATGAGGACGTTGGCATCTGTTCACGCCACACAGCTTGGCTCTGCAGTTAGTGCGCTGGTGTTTCTTCGTGATACACTTGAAGCATAGCTTGTTCTCGCGAACTAGCTCCCAACGTTGATCTACACTCAGTGCCTTGTATCTAGGGCACTCCATTAGATTGTGCGTTTTCTCGCAACTCGGGCATCGATCTATCTGCTCATCTGAAGCGACGTTGTACACGGCGTTCGCTTTCTTGTTGCCAGCAGTGATAATTGCGGGTCTGTACTCCTTTCTTGCCGCAGTGTTTGTTGATGGCGCGTAGCTATATTTCAGGGCTCGATCTGCCTCTTGCATGAGGAAACGAGATAACACGACGATTTCTGGATCTTGTGTTCCCTCATGTTCGCTCGCGTAGTCGCACCAACGTGATCTGATGTGCGGGCTCAGCTTCTCAAGAGTTTCTCTGGCTAGCATGGGGTTATAGAGGTACCCATGGCGGCCAATGCTCTTGAATATGCAGACCACGTTCTGAAGCTTGACGGCAAAATTGTTCAGTTCCATCGCCGACGATCCCGGTTTTGGAAGTTTCTTCAAATCATCTAAGGCTCGGTCGATGATGATTTCGGGTCGCCCGAAGCATTGTTCTAATGTCTTGATGATGACTTCTGGATCACTGGCGGTGTGAAGCAGGGCAGCCACTAGTTCACGTGCTTCCCCCTTCAGGCAGCTTCTTAGCCTCTGAATGTTCTCTACCGGCGTCAGTTTGTAGATTTTCGTGGAGTCTTGGAATGCAGCCTTAAATACCAGCCACTCGTTCGGAGTTCCGGAGAAAGCTTGCAGGTCGGGGCATCTGACTCTGGGTCTAGACAGCTTCTGCATGGCTTCTGTCAGGGCATCGATATCGCTTCTCGATTTGACGGGAGTAGGCGATCTTTCCCTCACGTTGAACCGTAGGTGTCGTTCAACCTCGGTTCCGGTCTTCGGGTCCTCCCGTTTCTCCCTCTGTGTACTGAGGGTGTTGGTGCGGAGCCAGGCGTCAACCTTCTGATGATGTTCGCTCAAGTTCTCTTCATGAAGGCTTTCCTGGTCATCCTGGATGGCTGATAGGTCGACAGCCAACCTTTTCCTTATTAGGTTCGCTTCAATTTCGAGTTCTTTCTTCTTCAGGGCGGCCAACTTTTCTTCCGCCTCTAGTTCAACCAGCCGCGCTCTAGCGGCCGCACTCGCAGTTGAGCGACGTGACCGCACAGAACGCGCCGGCGACCTAGGGTCATTTACAGCCCCTAGGTTTGGCGCCGTCGTGGGACTGGCGCGGGCGGCACTGATCGAAGCCCCCGGCCCGTTCTCGGTCCCCGGTCGCGTGTTCGGCGACGCCGGCGGATCCAGTGATACTCTTTGGCAACGTTCTTGTTCAATGTTCTGAAGTTCTTGAAGTCGTCCGAACTCTTCGCGTTCAAGTTCAAGTTCGGGACGATCGGTGTCGCGACGCTCGGTGTCACGACGCTCTTGTTCCGCTGCGTCCGCTTGGCTTCTGGTCAAAACCATCTTGATGTAGGTGAATCTTCACGTTCGTTCTTGAATCCGGCCCGGCTCTGAAGGGCCAGCTTCACGTTCGTTCTTAATTCTGGATCTGAAGGACTAGCTTCACGTTCGTTCCTGAATCAGGATCTGAAGGTCTAGCTTCACGTTCGTTCCTGAATCTGGATCTGAATGTCTAGCTTCACGTTCATTCCTGAATCTGGATCTGAAGGTCTAGCTTCACGTTCTCGGATCCGGCTCGAAGGACCAGCTGTTCTGGTCTTAAATCCGGCTCGAAGGACCAGCTGTTCTGGTCTTAAATCCGTCTCGGAAGACCAGCTGTTGTGGACTGTATGATCAAAAGATGTTCTTCGCTGTTCTATTCGTTTATTGTTGCCTCTAGTAGAGTCAAACACTGAATCACCGTTAGGCTCGTACCGCGCCCCTTTTATACAACCTCTCATAACGGTACTCTACGTCACGGGCGGGTCGGTACAAGCATGCACTTTTCTATACTAAATACAGGAATAACATTCTATATTATGTCACAAGGTTCAGTAAACATATCTACATTATACATTATTAGGAATCTCTATCATAGTCTTATAAAATACCTAACAAGCCTAGTTTCTATCATTATTAACTAGCTTAAGGTTCACACATCGTTCTGCGCTAGGTATTACAGGCTGTAAGGAATAGGTCATAGTCACATTAATTCACTTACAGTACATAGCACTAAATTGACAAGAATTCTAGCAAGTTCGTCTAGGTAATAATTGCGTCAACTTGCGGCTACCTGTCAGTCCACCCCTCAACGGTACATTGGCAGGGTGCGAGTAACGGGACTCATAAAGCAGCCATCGCCGCTTTCTCACGAAGGAATTCTACCTAGCGTCTATTGTTCTTGGGTTTGCCCAAATGTTTATTACCGTTCTAACGGGATCGCAGATGTACCGGGTTTGCGTAATATCACTCGCGGTGAATATTTTCGCCTAAATTATAAATCTAGCTCGGCGTCCACAACAGTTATGATATACATACTACTGTGCGTTGGCCAAAAAGTCGGTCGACAACGTATCTGTGATATTCTTAGTGTTACAAGTATCTGGGTATTTAGGTATAGGTGACGATGATGATATTTAGGCGGCGTGTTAGCTTGCTCAGTAAAAATTTTTGGGTTGCTCGATTTCTAAATAATGTTCGTACTAACCAGTGTCATATTTATGGGCTGTTCAAAGGCGTCGGATTACAATGTGATAATAGGTTTACAGACCTCTACAAAAAAAAAAAAAAAAAACTTTTTTTTATACCTATGTTAGGATATAAAAAGTAAAAAGGGCTTAACAAAATCTATCTTCTATACATATATAAAAGTGAAATACCACTCGCTCATTCACTCACACGCTGACTCATTACGAAATCTCGAAAACGTATCGATTCCTTATGGGTTGTAGAGGGCCGTATTAAGGAGGGGAAAAGGGTGTTGAGAGTTTATGTGAAAGTCTACGCGTACGAAGTCGCGGGCCACAGCTATTTTTATTATACATATAATATTTTCCACGGCACTGCATAACAATGATCCTAATGAAATCTTCTCGATTTCATATAGTGTGAAATAAGCTTTAGTAACAACCTATTCACTCAAGATTGGAGAGAGTTAGCTATGTGCGACATGAGTGTTTATCTAACATCTCCGCTACCGTCAGCCACATCGAGCCACTAACATACAGGGTGTCAACTGAGAGATTGATGAGCGGTTGCTTGCTGGGCGATAGAGGACCTCCGATACCTACCAACAACCGGCCGGCTTCCTTGTTTCCAGAGAGATAATCAAGGTTTTTTTAAGGTTAGAGTGAAGTTGACGTTTTTTTAAGTCCTACAAGCAAGTTGGTGGTTAAACGGGGACTTGACATCATCATCACCAGCCAGAAAATATCCACTGCTGAACATAGGCCTCCCCTTAGACCTCCAAACTGAACAACTCCATCTGCATCCAATAGATGCGCACGACTCACTGTGTCGTTGGTCCATCTAGAGAGAGGCCTACCTATACGCTGCGTTTTCTGTGGTTCGTGGTCTTATACTTGAAATGGGGATTTATATTTGATAAAAACGATACCTACCAATTTCAATTTGTAACCAATCATTAAATCCCGAAAAATCATCTGTTTTCGAGAAAAAGGTTGTTGACACTCGAAACATTGCATGAAATAGCGGTAATGAAAATGCTGTTTTTTTGCGACTTTATGCTTAATGGCATGCATTCAATTGATACGTATTGAGTATGGGTCAGTTTACAGCCTGTATAAATGTATCGATTCGTTCAACTGCTAAATTATTCAACTGCTTGTCTGTGAGATGTCTAGATAAATTAATATGTCAATCTTAAATCGAAGAGAGTTGATAACATGTTGATATTTAGCGGTGAGAGTTTTAATTTGATACTAATTGAAATTAATTAATTTAGTCATGGTTGATGCAGTTTCTGGGAATTAGTGATTATCTTGGTGCTATATATACACTTCGGCCATATTCGAAACGAAGTTTCGAAACTAGTTACGGAAAACAAAAAATGATTCTGCTATTGAAACTGGTTGCCAAGTAGAAACTCTGTTTCCGAAACTCGTTTCAAAAAAAAGGCCTAACTTTTCTTTCGAAAAGTAAGCTCAATGGTATTTTTTGACATCGGACCTGTTATTTTTTTTTATTAATTTACCTCCCTAGGGAAGCAAAGTGATATTTACCGCCCGCATTAAGAGTTGTCAATGACCCACTTACCGAGCGCTAGTGATGAAAAGTAGTCAAACGCACTTATTCAGCATGCAGCAATAGACAACATTTTACATTACTCCCTTACAAAAGCCATAGCGTGCGTTGAACTCTTTTAACCGTAACGGCGATCTAGACCGCTTTACCAATGTTACCATGCCATTACTTGCGTTTGCGCAAGTGTCATTGCCGTCATTTGCATAAGAACAACTAAGCAACTGGCAGTTACTATCGCAATTATTGTATAACCTCTCGGAAAATTCCTTGACACTTGGTATAGGTAAATAAATAGCCATTTAAATCGCAGGATCTTGGATTGATGAGTTAACATTGATGTTTAATGTTTTTGTGACTAATTATCCCTGAAAATATAATACTGTTAAAGTGATAACACTATATTAATATATTGTTATCACTTTAACAGTATTATATTAATATAACACTATATTAATATATTGTTATCACTTTAACAGTATTATATTTTCAGGGATAATTAGTCACAAAAACATTAAACATCAATGTTAACTCATCAATCCAAGATCCTGCGATTTAAATGGCTATTTATTTACCTATACCAAGTGTCAAGGAATTTTCCGAGAGGTTATACAATAATTGCGATAGTAACTGCCAGTTGCTTAGTATATATATATATATATATATATATATATATTAATAAGCTTGCGTTTGACCACCAAGACACCCAGATTGTAACTATGGGGGAACACCCATATATAATATCTAGCTTAATCTCCAAGTGTTACCCTCGAAGTTCCAGGTTAATAAGGGTAACAAGATCTGAAGCTCCATTTAGGTATTGCATTTGCATTCTGCTTCTTATTTTCTGTGTATCTTTTAAAGCTTGTAGAGCAAAGCGTAATTATGAATAACTTCACTGAGCATACGCAAAGATTCTAACATTATGACCTCCTACATCTCCTTGACATGAGCAATTAATGCACAGGATGCTGATTCAGAACTAGGCACAGATGCTATACGGCTTATACGCATGATGTCAATGTGATTAATCGACATAATAAAGGCAGAATCGTAATGGGTAATAATTTATTTAAATGCAACCAACGCAGTGTTACAGATATCAAAGGTCAGGAATAAAATAAAGCACGAGCACAGAAGGTTAAAATTGTAAATATGAACTACATAAGTAATAAGCTTTATACGGAAAATATTACAGTGATTTTTTGCGATACAAAAAAGGAAAAAATAAAGAAATGTATTAAAATAATGTTAAAACACGCAAAAAATCCGGTAAAGTGTTTAATTGTAATGTTTTATAATGATGTTTTCCTAAATAAGTGTGTCTCACAACAATAATCAGGAATCTGTAAGCTGAAGAAACAGTCAAGACGCACACTTACTAAGAAAAGCTCTAGCAAAGTCGATTCACTATCAAGAACGGATTTTTATGAGAAAAAATATCATATAAGCAAAGAAACTAACACAAAACCTTAACCTGACTAAAATATATACATCATCATCAGCAGCCCGAAGACGTCTACTACCTAACATAGGCCTCCTTCTAAGAACTCTACACTGAACGACAACCTGCCATCTGCATCCACCGGGTACCTGCGACTATCATGTTGTCGTAGGTCTATCTAGATCGGAAGCCACCTACGCTGCGTCTTCCGGTTTGTGGTGTCCACTCAAGAACCTTTACTTCCCCATAAGCAATCGGTTTTTCGAGCAACCGACACTGACGTGTGAAAAAAATAGATATGTAAACCAAAATATAAAACGAATCAAGACAAATCTTTAATGACAGATCTTTAATGGAAGATGCAAGGAGGATATCAAGCTAAGTAATTATTGTTTTATTGGTTGAAAACAAATCCCTTAGTTAAATTATTCATAATAAGTTGTGATGACACCTGAACTATTTGTGGGGCTCAAATCAACGCATAATTTTGACCCGGCAAAGTTGACAATACCGGAAAAACCTTTTTACTTTGTTAGCCTGTTAGTTACACAAAATTAGAGAGATGATATTTATTGAACATTCGTAAATGTAGCACAAAAAATTTACTCGTATTTTTTTTTGTCAACGGCATGCCCTTAATTGTGTAAAACTAAGATAACGAAATTAAACATATAATAATAAAATTTTAGGTTTTGCAGGGTCTACATTTGTGAAATTTTTGTCATTTGACACCTGTGAAAGCTAGCTCTTTTTATAAATGATGTGACACTCATTGAGCTTTGTTAGCTCAATAGACTTCAGTTCAATATCATTCAAACACTTTAAATTTAAACAAAACCTATTGTATATAGGCGGTGTCAGTGGATAGACTGTGATGATCATTAATAACCTCCTTCTGAAGTCGGTTAAAAATAGCCATGCAGTCTTTTACTTGACGTTGTTTGCATTGAAAATGAATGTTCTATAGTTCTATAGTCTTTCATTTAGGTCAGGGTTTAGTTTGTAATGTAAAGAAGATAAATATTTACCTGTTGTATAAAGTTTACCAGTTAATAATTTATTTGCCATAAATTATTTAGCAGAAGCACATTGTCAATTGCATAGCAGTACCTGCATATCATTTTGTAAAAAAAATGCAACTTAAGGCTAAACTTAGTTCCTAAAGCCAATATACAAAAAATCCTAGAGAAAGAAAAAATTTAATACTCCTCTCTAATAATATCGAGTAAATAGTAAAATAAATTAGCCAAACGCGAGTCAGGCTCAAGTCGAGGCTTCCGTACTAGTTAAATAATGTTTATAATAAAAAATAAAAAAGGTACATGTTTTTTTTTAGAAAACTTAATACATTACTTTACTTACCAGAAATAACTCAAATTTTCCGCCTATAAACTTTGGGGATTAGAGAGAAATGGCAACCTTTTTGATGATTTTTTCTTCTTCTTTCTTGATGTGTATGTGTTTAATTTTTTGGTTAGCCTAAAAAAAGAGAAATAATAGTAGCATAAAGTGTAAAACGTACTAATATAAATAAATATAATATAACTTCTACAGCTTCCGAGAGAAATGGCTGTGACATCAATACAGACAGACATCAGACTGTTACCATATGTGTTCCTTTTTACCATTTTGGTATGTAACCCTAAAATATCATAAATCATATCTTAAATATAGTATGTAATTTATAATTATAACATTATTTTCTTGCTAATTTGTTTTAGTTACAAAACACTTAGCGCGCAGTCGTAAAGTAAATTATTCGTATTCAATTCACAACACATCTTACTGATATGGAATCGGCCTTAACATCTTTTCTATTATTTATCAAGCTAATTACAATATTAGCCTACTGCCCTGCAGTTTCACTGGCTATCCTAAAATAACCATGTTTTTGCGATATAAAGTAGCCTGTGTTAATTTAGAGTATAAGTTACCTCTATGTTAAATTAAATTTAATTAGCTGTTATCTCTGTAGCTATTATGATTACTAAAGGGGATATTTTATATTGTTTGTGTGTTTAGGTTCGAGTTTTAGTGATAAACTTAGCGAAATACTAAGAAAGATGGGTAGATCGTTTTATCTGCATCTAACTTTGAACTTTCACCTCTTCAGTCTTCCCGTGAACATGGTGCATGTAACTGAACCGAAACATCAGGAGCTCTATTGACTACCTTATCACGATAAATATCCCGTTAATAATAATATAACTGTAGTGAACAACCGAGATAGTTTAGAACAGGGGCCTTACGGCCAACTGCGAACGCGGTATCAAACTAACGTTAAATCCGCTCAGTTGGAAATTCACGCGACCGCAAACCGTATCTGGCCACGGTAAGGTTCACGTTCGCAGTGCGTTCGATACCACGTTAGCGTTAAAGTGCGGACAAACGTACATACAAACTTTCGCATTTATAATATTTGCGTCTTTGTAACTAATAACGAGGTAAAGGCACATTTTCAACAGATTATAATTATTATTTAGGCCAGATCTGACTTAATCAATGAATGGTCAATTGAAAATCGATTTGATGCGTCAATGCATCCAATTGTGTAATAGTTATCGATATTACTTGTCGTAAAATAACTATTAACCATATTCAGTCCTTTACTATAACAATAAAATGCAATTATTTTAATATATTAAATTATGTACAGACAAAGCTCGCCTCTTTTGATTTAATATAGCTGAAATGTCGTTATATTGCAGCTATAAAAGCTGTATAAAGAATGGATTTGCAAAGAAATGTTGAACTTTTTCGATCAAAGATGAAGTATAGACATTATTATAGATATTTAAAATGTATTACAAGTATAATTACTGTTTTATTATGTTATGATTATTAATAATGAAATGTAGCCGGTAACTCAACACTATCATAATCTTTTATTACCCTCCAAATACAAGTCTTTAGTGATTATGCTTTAAATTAAGCATGCAAAATCAATCCTACTTTGTGTAACACATTTAAACATAAAGTTAAGACATTTGATGAAACATACCAAGAGTCAAATATATTTAAATTTGTAATATCATATTTCTTTATAATTTAAATAATATAACTCACGAGTCGAGCCCGGACGTTTGAAAGGCATTGGTGGAACCAAAGCCAACACCAAGAAGTCCCGTTGAGTAAAAAAATACATTTTAAAAAACATGATTGTACAATATAGAATTTAAAATAAAAAAAACTGTGCTATTATGATGAATTGTTAATGGTGGTGAGCTGGTCTATTGGTATGAGGTACGGCACATGCCAATTATGCCTCATTTCAAAATATTTTGGTTCAGTTTTTGTCTCTTTATCCCAATCACATTTTTATAAATATATGCACAAATGTTTAAAATAAAAACAAGATTAACAAGTAACAGAAACCCTTAAAAGTGCATTATCAAATACTGGTTCTTTTACAATTTTTGAACTAAATTGTACTTTTATAATATGGCTAAAAGTAGTGTATGTCTTTGTGTGACTATAGCTAGATTAAGTAAGATGGTACATACAGAATAGTGGCTCAAAGTAGTGTATGATTGTGTCACTATGGCTAGATTAAGAAGGATATGGTAGATATAGAACGGTGGCTAAAAGTAGTGTTTGTCTTTGTGTAACTATAGCTAGATGAAGATGGCTACACTACAGTACATGACGTTATAAAAGCGCTCATACCAGAGGAGGTGGAGGTCATAACAACCTCCTTGCAGCCGGTGAAGAGTGGTTTGTTCAAATAAAGTGGCCGTTCTACCGCTTTCTATATGCCAGTTTTAATCAACTTGGGCTCTGGGGCAGTTCCAGAGATAAGTTTTGGGTAGAAGTGTAATCAATTCAAGAATGTTTTAAATATTTGCCATACCAAATCAGTTTGTTATATATTACGAAAAAGGCAAATAGGTAACCTGACAGTATGTTTATATTGATCATAGTTAACATGCAAACAAACATTAAAAAAAACAGTTTGCTATTCCTTTTTATATTTAGGTCTTGGACCTTGGTAATTGGTTACATAATCGTCACATTTTTGAAGAAATAGTCTGGCAAACACACTTAAAGCCTATGTGCTACTTAAATAAATGTAGATACGCTATTGTTATGGCTCAAGACACAAGCAAAGTTTTTTTTAAGGCTGACAACTATATAATAAGCAACTGACTACTACATAAATGGGTTTTAAAACATGTGAAGAAACAAAAGTGTCGGAAACAAAAGCGTGAAAAACCGAGAGCTTACGCACAATGCGTGGTTCTTGACCGCGTTGTCACTTTCAATAAGTGAAAACCTCTTCCTAACCTAACCATAAAATACAGAAATATCTTACTGCCAGAGACAATATGTAAAAAAATATTAGCTTTAAAATGCTAAACATGTTTCTTATTCAGAAATCAAATCGCAACTCCACTCCATTCCACTTACCATCAGGTGGCACTTAGCTTGTTTCCCACTTATTCTATTAAAAAAAAAAACAGAAAAGTTTACTTTGTGACAATTGATGTGAAATGTGTGTTAAAGACGAAATATTAAAAAAAAAATGAATCAAGGTACTTACATTGTTACAAAAATTTGTATTTTGTTGGGCCCGGCAAGTGACGTCACGCTCAATACGTGTGCAAATACAATAACACAAATTATAAAAATAATGACAACTATAACATTATTAATCTGTCATAAAATATTATACTTATTCAACGCTTTACCAGTAGGTAAAAGAGGTATAAAACTTAAAACCGTATTAAAAGACGGCAAATGCTGAAAGCCTTTCTGTATTTAGAAATTTCAGTGGTCAAAAACATCTACTTTTAGCCCGTGTGTTGCTAAGAGCTCTTGCGGACGTCAAGTGCACTCCGGGCTCGCCTGATTAAGTCTTAGGACGCACCCTGGCCAAAATTCTCTTTTCTGGGAAGTATTTTATAAGTTTAAAATTAAAAAATGTGTGCAAAGTTCATGTTAAATAGTAATTTGTGGCTGGCACATGGTTTTCAGAGTGTTGTTGGTCTGATTCTTTTTGGAAAAATAAAATTCAACTTTCATTGTGACCAAAATGCTGGCCTATATTTTGCCCAAAGAATAAGCATTGCCATACAACGTGGCAATGCAGCCAGCATTTTGGGAACGCTGCCCACCGGTAGCGGATTGTTAGATTAGTTTTAGTTTTAGATTAATTTTAGTTTTAAATTAGTTTTAGAAATAAATTTAAATTTAAGATAGTTTTTGTTTTACTTGTAATTTTTATTGAATAAATGTGAGTATCTACTTTTATTTTATTTGTCAGAACATAGTTAAATTATTAGCAAATATAAAGCTTGGGATGCAAAACTCATCAATAACAAGAACATTTTTAAAAACGGCGCTTTTGTTTTTTATATTGTTTTCGTATTTATTTAAATGTTTTTAATTTTGCTACCATTTTGAAAATATTACAGTATTGGTTATTGCATTATGTATTGTCACCAAAACTAAAGGTGTATGCAAAATTTCACCAAAACTGGTTCTAATTCAGTTTGTAAGATTTGACCTAAACAAACTAACAAACATTTTAAGTTAAATCAGCATCTTTTCAGCCACAGGACGTCCACTGCTGGACATAGGCTTCCCCCATCGATCTCCAAGAGCACCGGTTGGATGCGGCCTGCATCCAGTTTTTCCCTGCGGTCTAATTTAGGTCGTCTGTCCATCTGTTGGGTGGACGTCCTACGCTGCGCTTACCGGTCCGTGATCTCCATTCCAGACCATAACAAGTTAAATAAAAGCTTGTAAACTATATTTGGTAAGTGCATTGAGTATCATGAGTTTACAGGTAATATTTTTCTGTTTCCTTTTGCATACTTTTTAGTACACAATTTTCATAATTTGCAATGAGACACCTACTCATATACAGATTCTTATCTAAGCAGTAGGAAGAATTTTGCACAAGTCTACCGTGATCATGACTGTCCTTTGTCTGACGGGAAATAGATTTAATTTCCGTTTTCTTATCCGCCCGATCTTCAAAAGAAGGCCTGCTTCCTATCGGGACTGCGCACGTCGGGATGAAAATTAATAATCCTCCACAGAGTTTAAAATTATTAAATTTTTCCTCAAGGTTTTATACCGCAATTTTTTCTCCAAGATACATTAAGAGATAACTACAAGATTACTGCTTGCCCAAGCACAGACTTTTTTAAATGGTTTGTACGGTCAACGGCTTTTAGGGAACTAAGAGATCTTGGATGCGCCTGGACAAACCTGTTGTACGAAACAAAAAAGAAAAAAAACAAAGTTATGGTAAACGAAAAAATCTTACAAGTTTAAACACAACAACTTGACGCTAAGAAGTATTTTCATATTGTCAAGATAATGTGAGAGATATTAAAAAGTTTCTTTAAGTGCTCAGCAATTTGAAGTGTAAATTAATGTAAGGAATGAAGTCAAATTTATTGTCAGGAATCGCAAATGGTATTCTTATCCCGTTTCAAAGTTTTAAAATTCTTATAACCGCACTTTTTGCCTTCATAATTTTCTTTGAGCCATATTTATAATTGTATTTTTTTCTGTAAACAGACCATATACATGAATGTAAATAAATGGATGTGAACTTTCTGAGACATCGTAAAAGTCTTTATGGTGCATAAATAGGTATTAAACTTTTTTGTAACATGCGAACCTAGTTTACTCTATTTAAGATACCGAAGTAACGAACAAGGTTTTATTGCTTTAATTATTGTACAAACAAAATACGATGGAAATAAAGAAAGCGAGAAAATAATTTTAAAACACAAATAAATGTAATGCATTTTTTTATAAGTTGTGCGAACTGCTAGTCTTTGGAATGCGCTGCCTGAATGGGTGTTACAATCTGAGTGTCTTCAAATCACGAGTGAATCGGTTTCTTCTAGGCGAGCGTGCTCCAACGTAGACCGCATCATCGCTAAACATCATGCAAGATCGTGGTCAAACGCAAGCCTATTATTTATAATAATAATTAAAAACAAAAATAATTATTCCATTGCCATTAAAAAAAAATATTTAAATTCACTCAAATCCATTTAAATAGAGCTAAATTCTTTGTAATTATTTGTAACAGTTAGGAACAATCTATGAGCAATTAGGCGTAAGTTCGAATTGGTGTCGTCTTGCGCCAAACAAGATGTGGTTGCGCGCCACTGGTCTGCAATTACCAAGATTTCGGTCGTCCCGTCCGGTCGGACATCAACGACCGAACTTGCTCTTGAAACTTGAAACTTAAGTTATAGCCGGAATCAGACTTGAGCTGCCAGCTTGAACCAATTGGCCAGAAACGTATTTGATAAAGCATTGTTGATTAAATTTTGAAAATACAGTTAGTAGGTATGTGATTTTGTAGTAACTTATACATACTTATTGCTTGAGTGTAAAAAATTGGATAGAACTATTTAAATTTAATGTATACTACTATGATTTTTAGTCTTAGATAGAAAAATACAGAAGTAGCTAGTACAAAATGCTGCCACGTGTAGTTTATAGCATATTTCATAGGAATAACTTTTGGTTCAAATTCCATTTTAAACCCAGACAAATATTTTACCCGCAGCTCACGCTTCGACTTCAAATATTTCATTCTTTAAGCTGCTTTGTTTTGAAGCTTTTAAACAAAACAAATCAAGAAATATCAGTGCTCGGAGATCGAGTGGTAAAAAAGAAAAGAAAGCAAATACGAATATCGTAGAGACTTTCATACTTTGGTATTGTTTTCACCCACAAAAGGACAGACACGGTGCAATATTTCATTACGTAACACTTTTTAGAATATTGTGCACTGAATAATAATGAAAATAGCATCCATACAGCGTTCAAACGTACGTTGATTGCATATATTATATTATTGTGTCTATGAGCCTTAAAATTTTTATTATGAACATTGTGTTTTATTAAAGTGCAACTGATAATATCTGAGTAAAATGTTGTTTATTAAATCCATTACTTAATCATCTTCTTTTTATAAATAAAAGGCGAGATGAGTATGTCCCTTATGGACTCCAAAACGGCTGGCTTGATTTTGACGGGACTTTCACTGGCAGATAGCAGATGATATAAGGAGTAATCTACGCGGGTGAAACTGCAGGTCGCAGTTAGTATTTTTATATAATAAAAGGCGATGTGTGTATGTATGCATATAATATATGTTCCGTATGGACTCTAAACCGGCTGGACTTAATTTTGACGGTACTTTTACTGGCAGATAGCTGATGATATAAGGAGTACTCCACGCGGGTGAAACTGCAGGTCGCAGCTAGTATTTTTATATAATAAAAGGCGATGTGTGTATGTATGCATATAATATATGTTCCGTATTGACTCTAAACCGGCTGGACTTAATTTTGACGGTACTTTTACTGGCAGATAGCTGATGATATAAGGAGTAATCCACGCGGGTGAAACTGCAGGTCGCAGCTAGTATTTTTATATAATAAAAGGCGATGTGTGTATGTATGCATATAATATATGTTCCGTATGGACTCTAAACCGGCTGGACTTAATTTTGACGGTACTTTTACTGGCAGATAGCTGATGATATAAGGAGTAATCCACGCATGTGAAACCACTGGGCGCAATTAGTAGGTACAAAATGCCTGGCCTATATCTACCTGTATGTGTATGTTTGTATAATAATTTTTAATCAAAACGGTTGGACGAATATGAATGCGTTTTTTTATTGGAAAACTGGTTTCATTGCAATAGGTTAAGCTTCTTTTTAGTTCTGATCGAAATCTGCTTCGCAGTTTTGAAGTAACTAGATATATTATAACTTTTTTGTGGGTTTTAAATATATTTTTATTTAGTTTTCTTGTGCATTGTTATCTCACGGTGTTCTACTTTGTACGCTGCGCTTCAACTTTGTACTTGTAATAATGTTCCATAATTAAATGCGAATAGTCTACAGGTATTTTAATTCCGTCCCTAAATGATTCCACGCTTTCTATATTTATTAAACTCAGCCCTTTAATTCGAACGTTTGTACAGCTCACGGTTGTTAACATTACGAGTAACTAACAGTTGCATAACAAAGGCATAACATAATGGTGACAAGTCAATAGTTCGGTTATGACATACCAGGAGTTAGTGTTGATTTGTAGCCGTTTTATTAATCGGAGTTTTTTGTAGGATGTACTTTTTTTTACTTTTTCAGTTAACGGCTTTTTATTGAATATGTGATACTAATAGAAAACATTGTATAAAAAATACATCTTTTCGGTGAGTAAAAATTTGGTGGGAATTATGCGAGTTGGCACCTAAATTAAATGTGAAATAACCCAGATAGAACTACAAATAAATCAATTGAGAATCAAAACATTAAGAATGTATGTGCAAGTATTGTTAAATGTACTATCGCAACATGTAGTAACCTTTATCTAGGCCGCAAATTCCCTAAAACACTTGGAGCGCGAAGCAAGGCCACCGTTGTAAATGTCGCTTTCATTGGAAAGTCGGTGGCCGGAACTACCTCATGAGCTGTATAAGCGTAACTCAGTAATGGCCTTAATGTACTCTTACGAGAGTTGTGCGCCTTTTGATGCACGCGAAGAAATTGTTGGACGGAGTTAGATACCAAGAAATTTGTGCAAGGCATTGCATTAGTCTTGGAGAAAACCAGCATTTTTGTAATTGGTATTTCAAAATAGTAATGTATATTATTTGAATAAAATAAATTATAATTTATGTATTGTAAATAAATTTCACTCCCATAAAAAGGTTCTTTTTTAATGGCAATTACCTTCGTTAATTAAACAAAATACAAGCTTAAACAAAACTACAAAAACAGTTAGACTGCTCATAAACCATTGAAGGTCTAAAGACAATCCAATTGCTAGCCCACTACCAGTTGGCAGAGTACCCAGCATGCTGAATGGCAATGCGTTGAGCCAGAAACACGTCTGCATTTTGATCACGCGTCGCATTAACCAGGCACTCTACAAGATTTTTGAAAATGAGGTGACCTTTCGGTACCCAAAGGGCCTGATAATTTCTTGACCAAAAAGTTCTTACTTTTTATTCGAATATATTTTCAATATGTTCAAAGTGTTTCAATAAATTAAATGTGCCAGTATATTCAGGGATAATCTTATGTCCAGTAGGTGACGACAGTGTGATGATATTAATGTATCAAAACATATCGTGTTCTTAGTATGTTAAATAATAACTGTTTTGATTTAAGGTCATCAATGTAGGAAGATTTTTGAGGTAGAAGTACAGGGTCGTCCTTAATGTATTTGTTAATGAGTTTTTATTTGTTTTTGTCGCTTTGGTTATAACATACTGTAATAATTCATGTTATTGTTTTTCTTTACTAAAATTATAATCTCTGATTTCGTGAAACTCGAAGTGTAATAAAAAAAGTATCTATTATACTTTTTTTTATTACACTAAAGTTTGACTTTTAAATTAAAAAGTTATGGCAGATAAAAATTTGGGAATGCTAATTGTATTTTTTCCATTAAACTAACTCTATGTTGTAAAGCCTATAATCATTGCAAGTGAATGTTTTTTTTTATATTTGCGATTGTATCGGATTAACTCATCAAAATGAGGTAACGATGATCGATTAACAAGATTGCCAGTTTCGATTTAGATTAATCATGCGCTTCTATTTGGACCTAACTACAACTTACTTAATTTGAAGACAAAAACAGAATAATAATGGACAGAGTAGAAGAATAATAACATTTATATAATGAAGTACAGGTATCACATAATACAATATCAGGATTGGTATTTTTTTGACAGCCTTTTTGCCTATGTTTGAGACAAGCGAGCCTTGTCATAATCGTAATAATAATTTGTTAGCAGTGATCCTGGATATTGCTTAGAGTACACACTGTCAGGTGTTTTAAAAATTATACTGCTTTAAGCTCTAGTAGCATCTTGAGCTCCATTGCAAGCATTGCATTTTAAGCACCTTAGTTAAAAAAATACTTAGAAAATAAATCTAAACATATAAAATCTATGTGTGTATGTATCTATGTTTCCTATGGATTCCATAACGGCTGCACTGTTTTTTTTATTATCTTAGTGAAACTGACGGTCTTAATTAACAGAGTTATTATTAGTAAGAGACAAAGGGGCCATTTAAAAGTTTCTAGTTAAACTAAAATGTGTACTTAACAAATTAAGAAATACATTTGATAATATTTAAGACATAATGGTACCTAAATTTTCACAAATATTGTTAAAAAAGTTGTCACTTAACCATTTCCTTATTGATGAAATACTAGAGACAAATATATCCATAACTAGATTATCAGGACTTTCACTGGCAGATAGCTGATGTTATAAAGAGTAATCCAAGCGTATGAAACCGCGGGGTTCAGCTAGTTTAATAGCTACCAGTAATAAGCAGTAACTTGGTCTGACCAGTTGAAGTTTGCCCCGAAGCATCCTATCTCCACATTTTTTCGTTTTGTGAGAGTTACCTGTCTGTGTTTTTCTGGTCTGTGTCTGTTCTGTCTGTATCTGTCTGTATCTGTGTAGACAGCTAAATTATCTACAGTTAGAAAAACAATAAGTTATCGTTACATAAAACTGCGGATATCATAATGTTCAGCAATGCTGTGGTGAGAAAAAAATTATTATCTCTCAGAGAATTGTGTGCAACGGTTATGCTGGGATTGATTTGTTTGTTTCAAACTAAGTAGAAAACTATCTATATACTTAGACATTTTTCACAAATAACTTCTTTATTGGGCAAGTGTCTTTATTAACTAAATAAAATATAAGCAAGAGTAACACTAGAAAAACAATTGGACGGTCTATAGACCGTTGAAAGTCTAAAGACAATCCAAATGCTCAAATTTACTACCAGTTGGCAGTATAACCAGCAAGCTGGTGGCATTACCACGTTGAATAGCAATGCTTATGTGTTGAGCCAGAAACTCGCCAGCATTTTGGTCGTTGCATTAACCAGGTGCTCTGAAAGTTTTTTTAATAATGAGGTGAGTTCCTGGTCGAGACATTAAGCCCTTAAAGGGGTTAATGTCTCGACCCCAAACAGCTCAAATATGTAACCACTACCGAGGTTAGTATAACCACTTTCTTTAATGGCAACTTATGCGGTTTTCACACATTTTGTTTTTATTACAAGGAATCTCTTTTTGAGCAAATGATTTTTGCTTGGCGTTTAATGAGTAAGTTTGTATAGCCTGTAAGCGAAAATTAACTTATTCTTATTGTCACTTAGTATTTCTGTAAGTTACGAAATGAGTTGGCTTCGGCCACTTTCGAAGCCAAGTTTAGTAACTAGTTTCGGAAAACGAAAAATGATTCTGCGTATGAAACTATACTATGAACTCCTTCTTTCAAAAGCGACCATCCAGGAAGTGGACGTGGATGAGCCCCGATGGTTCGACCAAAAATGAGATCGACTTCATCATGACGACCAAGAAGCGAATATTCAATGATGTCTCTGTGATCAGCAAGGTGAAAACCGGTAGCGATCACCGTATTGTCAGAGGCACATTGAATATCAACATTAAGCTAGAGAGGTCACGTCTGGTGAAGTCCACGCTCCGTCCTGGTCATGCCCAAATCCAAAACCCAAATGACTTCCAACTTGAACTGCATAATCGCTTCCAGGGCCTAGCCGAAAGCGGAACTGTGGACGAACTAAACAATGGGCTGGTGGAAACTGTCCAAGCAGTGGGGTCCAAGTTCTTTAAGACCCCACCCCGAAAAAGACCCCAGAAGCTCTCAGACGAAACCATTAAACTAATGAAAGACCGGACTGAGATGAGACTGCAATCTTCAGCTGATATGTCGGAATATGGTCAACTTAATAGACGAATCTCGAAATCGGTGCGACACGATCTGCGCTCCTACAATACAAGATGTATTAGGGAGGCAATTGAGCGGAACCAGGGCTCGAAAGTGTTCGCGAAGAATTCGTCTATTGGGAAAAGCCAAATGACAAAGCTGAAGATCGAGGATGGCAGTATCATTTCGGCAAAGTCGGAGATTCTGAGAGAGCTTGAGAGGTTTTATGGACAGTTGTACACCTCGACACGACAGCCTATTGTCAGTACAGCTCAGGACAAGAGAGCTAAACTGACCCGACACTACACTGAGGACATCCCAGACATCAGCCTGTACGAGATTAGTATGGCTCTGAAACAGCTTAAGAACAACAAGGCACCGGGTGATGACGGAATCACGACAGAACTACTGCGAGCGGGTGGAAAACCGGTACTTTTAGTCCTCCAGAAGTTATTTAATTCCGTCATACTCGATGGTACTACGCCTGAAGCATGGCACAGGAGTGTGGTGGTGCTCTTCTTCAAAAAAGGTGATAACACCTTATTGAAGAATTATAGACCCATCTCACTCCTGAGCCATGTGTACAAGTTGTTCTCCAGAGTCATTACGAACCGTCTCGAAAACAGGTTTGATGACTTTCAGCCTCCCGAACAAGCCGGTTTCCGTAAAGGCTGGAGCACCATAGACCACATACACACGCTCCGCCAGATTATACAGAAGACTGAGGAGTATAATCGGCCATTATGCCTAGCGTTTGTGGACTATGAGAAAGCCTTTGATTCAATCGAGACCTGGGCAGTATTGCAGTCCCTCCAGCGTTGTCATATCGACTATAGGTATATCGAAGTGTTAAAGTGTTTGTATAGAAACGCCACCATGTCGATCCGATTACAGGACGAGAGCACGGAACCAATCCAATTGCAGAAAGGCGTGAGACAGGGAGATGTTATCTCTCCGAAACTGTTCACGAACGCATTGGAGGACGTTTTCAAGCTCTTGGACTGGAACGGATTAGGCATCAACATCAACGGCGAATACATCACTCACCTTCGTTTTGCCGATGATATAGTCATCATGGCAGAGTCGCTGGAGGACCTAAATACCATGCTCAGCGACCTCAGTAGCCTTTCCCAACAGGTGGGTCTTAAAATGAACATGGACAAGACAAAAATCATGTCGAATGTCCATGTTGAACCCGTGCCGATAGTCGTTGGGAACGATACTCTAGAAGTTGTTGACCATTACACCTATCTTGGACAGATTGTTCAGTTAGGTAAGTCCAACTTAAGCAAAGAGGTCGCCCGAAGAATCCAACTCGGATGGGCAGCGTTCGGGAAATTGCGTGACATCTTCTCGTCCAAGATACCACAGTGCCTCAAGACGAGGGTTTTTGACCAGTGTGTGTTGCCAGTGATGACATATGGTACTGAGACGTGGTCCTTAACTGTTGGCCTTTTGGAAAAACTCAGAGTCACTCAGCGGGCAATGGAGAGAGCTATGCTCGGAGTTTCTTTGCGCGATAAAATCCGAAACGTGGATATTCGCAAAAGAACCAGAGTCACCGACATAGCTGTTAAAATTTGCAAGTTGAAGTGGCAATGGGCAGGCCACATCGCTCGAAGAACCGATAACCGATGGGGAAGAAAGGTTCTTGAGTGGAGACCACGAACCGGAAGACGCAGCGTAGGTAGGCCTCCCACTAGATGGACCGACGACATAGTGAGAGTCGCTGGCATCCAGTGGATGCAAAAGGCAGGCTGTCGTTCAGTGTGGAGGTTAAAGGGGGAGGCCTATGTTCAGCAGTGGACGTCTTCTGGCTGATGATGATGATGATGATGATGAAACTAACTGGCAATATAATACAAAATTGCAACCACTACGTGCCATAAGTAATCTAGACTAAGATTAATCCTCAAACTTCGAAGGTATCGACATCGCGTGCATTATTTTCTGCTGGTCCGAACAGCGCAGCCAAGCTATTTTCGTATTACTTAACAAGCTGCTCTGGAGTTTCTAGTTCCGAACTGAGATTGGCTGGTGCTTTTTAATTTAGACGAGTCTTGGATCGAGCCACGTATAAAATTGGAGTTTCACTGGGGTATGATTGGTGTTATTATCTGACTGAGAAAGAAAATTAACGTTCGTAATGTACTTTGTACGAGATAAATATAGTCCTCATAATACATACGAATTTAATCTAAGCGCTATTAAATATCGAAAGCAAATATATAGCATCACGCGAAGACTTTCAAAATCTTCATCTATATTAAAACGGAATAAAATGTATTTCGAACAATGAATGTTTTTGTTGTAAATTATGTTTGTCCACCACCTTGCCTGATGATTGCTTGCTTGAGCGATGATGCAAACTAGAGTGGGCTTAATGATAGTAGATTTGGGTAAAAATAAATTGCAGGACAATAGGTTGCACCAATTGGTTCTTTACCTGTTTAAGATAATCATATTCGATGATATCAGCAATGATGTCCTTTAATATAAATAGGCCGTTGGCCATAGTATCATCATAGCCATATTCAGTTTCCACCTACTTAGTTTAAGTGTCCTCTATGGTGTGCAATCTGTTCTGTTTATTTGCCACCTTTGTCCGCTGATTTCCAGTTGCCTTCAAAATGTCATTCAATCCCCGTTATGTCCGGTTAACTATCTAATAAAAAACTTTTGCTAATTTAGATAAAAATCAAAATCATAAATATCAGGAAATTTTGACCTAGTTACATTGCCTCCAAATTAAAGACTACAAAACAGTAAATACAAAAAAATCAACTGTATAGAGGCGCGCGTCTTAGGTTCTAATGGAGCGTTTCTATGTATGTTTGTATATTTGTGTTTGTAACATGCATATCGTTGAACCATTATTAACAAAGTTTTGTAGGCAAGTAGTTCATTCCAAATCAAATTTAAGTTCAAATATGAGCAAAATCAGTCCAGGAATTGCAGGGATATTTGGGGTCACGAGGCTACAGATAAGGATGAACTACTAATAAATACAAGACTAAAATCTGGATCATTTTTGACAAATCAAATTTATTGCTAACTTTTTACTTGATTCTTCCGAAGAAAGGATGCTTTTATTCTTTTTATCCATGTTTTTATATTAATTTTTGCCTTAAACACTTGAGACATTTTGAAATACTTGCTTCGTCTTTTTTTTTTTGTTTTTCTTTTATTTGTAAAAAAAACGATCAGCGTTTGTATTAATGTTTGTGAGTTTGTTCGTTTGTATTTTTGTTCAACGATAAATAAAATTGCTTACCGTTCATTTGATCTTCATGAAATGTTATAGAAACAAGTGAGCTATTTTGATTGTTGGTTTATTTGTTTGTTGGGTTGTAATGAGGTCACGGGGCGAACACCCAGTATTATATTGTAGAAGATAAGTTATGCCCGTGTTTGTAGCTTATACAATTTAAGTAGGTTGCAAATTTGCTTTGTATTCACAGTTTCCATTTAACCAGTAGCAGCGACAATAGATTGTAAACATGGTCACAACGACAACAAACCATAAAGTGCGTACTCCAATACATAAATAGTTGAACGCAAGTTTTAATAATCGTTTTTCATATAAAATAATGAATATGCATTTTTGTGGGTCAGTGACGCTAGCAAGCAAATAAACAGTACAGTGGGATCAAAACAGTAGGTCAACCAACGCTGCTGTGAAAAATACATTACGTACCCACATGAGTCGAGATTGGTAATGACCATGGAACTTTAGAACTAAACATAATAAAAAATCTAAAACATGTATAGGTTTAACTATTTTAAACTAGCTATGTCTTACGGTTTCGCCTATTCTACAAAGGTCGTAAATTTATTTATTCGGGATCTATATAAATCCTTACACCAAAATTCAATCACTTCCATTCAGACGTTATAGAGGTAGTAGGTAAAAAAAACATTTGTATATTATTATGCAATAAATGTAACTTTTAAACTTTCGTGGTTTGATAAGTCCCGATAGAAAATTATAACGAGTTTGTTGTTAGCTTTGTCAAGACGGTACGCGTATTTTTTAACCGCAACTTTTTGCTTGTGCATGAGTATTGAACGTCCATAAAAGCAGCTATACTGCTGTCAATCCACTATAACATAGTCTGGTGACTAAGAAACTCGTTTGGACTCCTTGATCTTGACATAGATTTTGCTGAGAATAAATCCTTTACTGTAGAACCTGTTGGTCTGTGTTCATTCGCATAGATGTAATGTATGTAACTGATAATTAAACGCATTGATGGTTAAAATGTTGCATAACATAGGTTGATTTCTAAATATAAATAGCTAGATATTTTAGCGATAATCTATACAAATATTATAAAGACGAAAGATTTGATTGTTTGTTTGTTTGTTTGCATTGAATAGGCTCCAAAAACAGTTACTGAAAAAAGTTGCGAGAATGTTTGTCGTATCAGTGATATAAATGTTTCTGTATTATCACATAAAGATGGACAACGGCTTTGTGATAGGACAGAATAATTTATAATCCTCCAAACCTTAATTAATCAGGAAGTACTTATTCATACGAATATGTTCATAATAATTTTATTATACCGATTATGCAGTCGAGAATGCATCTTTGCACGCGATGCAATTAATTTTCACGAATTGTATTCTTTACATTCTTTGACATTTAGGAAAAGTTAAAAATACATGTTTGCCTCGATTCCAGTACAGTTACAGAATTGGTTGCATAAATATGTCTAGTAATTTTCTGAAAGAGGTACTAGAACCTGAGATTGGAATACATTCTACTAAAACACGTGAGTTTGATATAAGTAGTAGCAAATCTATACTAATATTATAAGGAGGAAAGATTTGATTGTTTGTTTGTTTGTTTGCATTAAATAGGCTCCGAAACTACTGAACCGATTTGAAAAATTGTTTCACTGACGGGAAGCTGCACTATCCCCGGGTGACATAGGCTATAATCTATACCCGTGCGAAGCTGGGGCGGACCGCTAGTTTTGAAATAAAACTAGTCACTGCAGTTAACTATGTCACTAGCATAAATCTTAAAGTAAGTAAAATTGTGTGTGTGTCACTAAAACAAAGCAGCAATCTTTATTTCGATCTAAATCACCTCTAACACAAGATGTCGTTTACAAGTCACTTTGTATAAAATTTGCTCCTAGTCATGGAAAACATTTCTGTCATACGTTATAAGCTGAGAACAAAACCTCCATTACTTATTTCTTTGTGATAACTATAAAACATTTTAAAGTGCGGTAAGTATTGCATTTATGCAAAAATATGGTACTATTTCGCTAACATGTGCAATAAAAAACTGGCTAAAATATTCAAAACATTATTAGTAAACGTTGGTTAATTAATCGCAGTTTTAATACTAAACAGCAAAGAACTGATATAAAACGTAGTTTGAGATATTGTTATGACTTACCTACCTCCTTGAAACAGGTATCCAAGGGCCCTTTGTCTGGCACCACGGATGTTAAAGGACGCGTCTGGAATGTAAAAAAAGCTTAAACGTTTTCTATACCTGTCCATAAGTTGAAGGAGGTTTAGAACTTATTAAAGTTTGGGATACTGTAGACTGCCAAACCCCACTGACTCTAGCTGAGTATAACGGAAGAACTATTCGGCAAGATAAGCTTGTGCAACTGGAAAAGAAGCTGGAGCACATAAAATCGCACATTCTTGGGTTGTCTGGGATGTTATATCCCCAAAATTATTTTCCAACGCAATAGACGATGTATTTAAGACGCTGGACTGGGCAGGACGAAGTGGTGAATCGATATCAATGGCGAGTTAATCTCTCACTTACAATTTGCAGATGACATCGTCATATTGGCTGCATCGCTGGAGGCTACAAAGGATGCTTGATGGCCTAGCTAATTCTTCCCAACGCATCGGTATCCGGATGAACTGGTATAAAACCAAAGTCATGTTCAACGAACACGTTGCTCCGGGACTGATTGCCATAAATGGCTTCACTCTTAGACAATATATGTTTAACTACTAGGGAAGTTGCTCGAACTAGGTAATTTTGAGAAGGAGAATAATACAGTTGGGCTGGGCAGCGTTCGGGAAACTACGAAGAGTCTTCTCGTCACTCATCCCGCTAAGTTTTAGGACCAAACTCTTTAACCAGTTCTACCTGTTATAACTTACGGTGCTGAAACGTGGACACGTACAGTTAGAGCGGTCCACAAGTTCAAAGTGGCTCAAAGAGCTATGGAGAGAGCTATAGTCGGTGTTTCTCTAAAGGATCGTATCTGGAACAAAACTATTCACCAGATAACTAAAGTCACCAAAATAGCTCAGCGTATTATCAAGCTGAAGTGGCAGTAGGCTGGTCATATCTGTCGCAGAGCTGATAACTGTTAGGGTAGAAGTGTGTGACTGTGGAGACCAAAAATCAGCAAACATAGCGTAGGACGCCCTGAGACTCGTTGGAGTGACGATATATGTAAGACAGCTGGCAGTAGCTGGCAGAGAAAAGCCAAAGATCGGGTTGAATGACGTCTCTGGGAGAGGCCTATGTCCAGCAGTTGACTAGTATAGGCTGATGATAATTATGAAGCTTGGATAAACTACAATATTTACTAATTTTAAGGCATATTTAAGTTCGTTGCTACTCAGGATGAAAGTCTACGACCAAGATCACAAAAACAATTGCTTTACGTATAACGTATGACGTATAACATTGTCAAATAACTTCTGAGTTATTTGATAAAAACAATAGATAAGCGAATAAAATTGGCAAACTAGGGGTCTCTATTTATGAAAAGATCCCATCTAATGGAAATTCCAACAGAAGTAACATTACTATCGTAAGACGTTTTGCGTCATATCTCAACCTCCTTTATTACTACACTATGACAGAGACAAAGCAAATTCTACGCAAAAAATGTATCCCTATCTTGACCCTAATAAATTGTGTTAGCTAATATTCGGTCCAGGTTCTAGGCAACCTCTACATATTTGTTCTAACGATTAACTGAGGGTGACCTTTTGGCATGGGTAGTATTGTTTACCTAAACAGGCAAGGTGTTTCAGGGAAATTATAATTGTGGCGATTTGAAATCGAAGTTATTTCTGTTGGTTTGTACTGATTTAGTATGAAAGATAAAAAATTTTTTTTTTATAATTTTGAGACAAAATTTGCGAAAATCAAGTCAGTTTCCGTAAGAATGATCCTATGATTTTAGTTCAAGCATTCGGTTAAGGTAGAATAGCTACATGGTACCATTTTGTAATAACGTGATATCTTTTTCAACAAAGTAATGATTCTGCAAATACGGTTTTAATTTAATAGATAAGTACATAAAAACTATTTGTGATTGATGATTATAGAGCGAAAAAAGGTATTGTTTTTGCTGACGACCAAGTTCGACCATAACCAAGTTTTTGTTGTAAATTCAAGTTAAACATAGTTTTTGTAAATAGTATGATGAATTGCCATAATGTTTTCATCAATTATGATGTAAATAAATATACAGAAGCATAATTTATACTCGTGATTGAGTTTCAAGATGAGTGCAAAAATAGTGTTTTTATAGGCTTGCGTTTGACCGCTACCACGCCTGAGGAGCACGCTTGCCTAGACGAAACCGAAGATATGCACTCAGATTGTAACTATCAGGGAACATCCATTCAGGCAGCGCATTCTATAGGCTAGTGACAGTTTAGACTAGTTACTTTAGACAATAGTAGCCTTTTCTATTATACATTATAATTATAAAGATATGAAAATAAGTATAATTTATATTTATTTCACAGAATAACGGTACCTATACAGGGTGTAAGGGAAACACTCTCGAAGCCAAAAGAAGGTAATTGTACTCATCATTATGAACCACTTTTAGTATGGGACCAACCATGAAATCGCGAAAAAAAATATCAGCTGTTCCATACATTTTGTCGAGTGACAATGACCGTTTTCTATAGAACAGCTGATATTTTTTCGCGATTTCAGAGCTGGTCCCATAGTAAAAGTTGTTCATAATGATGAGTACAATTCCCCTTACACCCCGTATATTTGACTAATAGTGTACATAGTAAGAATCATGAAGTAACAATGATGACAATTATAATGAGTAAAAATTATAATACTGACAAATCTCTTTATGAGAATAAATACTCGGTGAACTAATCAGTTCTAATTTTTTTGTCTCTCTTTCATACTTTACATATCTCATCAGCGAGATATTGACTGTTTGTTTTATAGCATAATTTTGTTAGCTTATATACCGTAAGCATAAGAGGAGTTTGGATTTAAACTTATTCCATCTAAAAAAAGTCAGCTATTCCACATTTGAGGACAATCTAAGCTGAACCTGTTTGAGCACAACATTCTAGAGAATTAAGATAAAAGTTCAAGTGTGGGAGTGTATCACAAGATCAAAGTTAACCGTAATCTAACCAGGCCATCCTGACAATGGTTATGACAGAACACAGTTTCATTTTATTGCAGTGCCCGGCTTCTTTACATCAGACTTTATTACCATGTCAACATTGAGTCTAAGACTATGTTTAGTACTGAAAAAAATCATAAAATAGATAACCATAATAGGTAAAATCATAATAGGTAACCAGTGCTTACAGCAGTGTTTGCCAGTATATTCGAGAACTTCAAAAGTTCAAAGTAGATATTACATTTACCAACATGCACCGCAATCCCGCATGGTGGATAGCCTACGCTCTCTCTCTCTTTTTCTCTCTCTCTCTCTCTCTCTCTCTCTGAGAGAAGGCCTATGTCCCAACAGTTGGAACATGACAGGTTGATAACGATGGTGATGATGAAGTATCAGTAAATCTATTAGTTATGTAAATCCACCACACATAACATAATACCTAAGATTACCAGGCTATTTTAACCTTCAACACAAACCTAAGATACCTACATTGAGTATTCCATGCCCAAGGCTAAAAGGCTTAGAGGTGTCAAGTTGTCACAATAATCGTGGTTCATTTGCAAAGCCATAATTTGCTAAGTCTTGTAAATCTTACCGATAACGTAGAAGGAAATTTGATTGTTTGTTATAATGTTTGAATAACAAACAATCAAATTATTGGAGCTGTTCAAAATTCAGTATCATTTTCAAGTTCATTAAATGATTTATGCAGCGCCAGGAGTTCCACACTTGCGGTGGGGACTGAAGAGTTAATTAGTATAGATAATTTGAACTAATAAAGATGCTTTTATTATCAGAGTAGTTTGGACAATGTCGGAATTTACGGGTGAAACCGCAGGATGTCATCATGTTTCTATAAACATGTCTTTGCTACTAGAATCCATTAATAATTAACCTAGTATAGTTGGTAATGTACGCTTTTATGTTAAAGGTCGTGCCATCCCGTTTGCCTTCTTTACTATAAAGAATGAGATTACAATCTACCGACCAGCATAAATAGTTTACTTATAAGTAAGAATTACATTATACTTATAAGTACAGCGTAATTAGATATTATTTAGGTATTGTAGATATTTAGCAAAGTGGAATGTCAAGATCATTGGAGTAATACATCACTACATGACCGACTTTGGAGTTTATTCTTTGGTTACAGTCTCCGTGGAAGATACTAATAATCAATTTGATTCTGATCAACACAGTTTAGCTAAGCATAAGAACGTCCATATCTTTATTTTTGCCTAATCCTGTCGAATCAGTTTGCCCTTGATTTAGGTCAGCGCGGAGTCGCTAGTTTTTTCGCAATCTCATAAGATTGATCTGTAGTTTCCCGAAGGTGCCAATACTTAACTAAATCCGACGCGTTAAAATTATGCTCGATTATTGCAGTTATATTTCCATCTATCGAGTCAGCTGGAACTTTATTATTCGTCTCACTGAAAAATCTCCTTGCAACCATTTGTGATTTACTACCATCCAAAACTTTGTTATTTTAAGTACTTTAAAGCCGACACTTTAAAAAACAAATTTAAAATGTTGGATGATCTATCTGAAATTCACTTAACTGACGTCACTAGTATATATACTGAGATACCGTAATATTAATTAACCATTGAGACGGTGACTTTAGGAAACTCAAGCTTTTTATGGACCTTCTGTACGTTTAGGACAGGTATTAAAGCTCCGTGTATTGAGCTTATTACTGAAGCTATTAATTGCAAATATATTGTATCACAAGAACGTGTGAATTATCTGTATCTAGAGTTCCGATATATATATATCTTTCCTTTGATATAAAATAATATAAATCCTTTTTAGATTTCAGTGATACAAATGAAGACGTGAGAGGTTATTGTGGATTTTTATTAATGATGTTTCGTTATATTGCTGATATTTTTAGGACTATTACAACAAGAGTTATATATTAGAGCGGCACCCCGTTAATATTGAGTCAACTGAGGCCCAAGTACAAAACACTAACAAAAGAGTCATGATGACCCTTCAAAATTCCATGAACTACACAAAGTCTTTGGATCTCTTTGGAATGCTTCGTTCTTACTAAAAGTTAACATTACAAATGCTAAATGTAAGTGCATAACATTTGAAACAAAATCACCAGATTGCTCGTTCCTAATAGAATTTGGCGCACTGCCATCGAATAAAATGAATAGTAAGTTTGGGCCCTCAGCAGCCAAGGGTGGCTATAATTTTCGTAAGAAAGGCTATGAAATATTCATGAAATGAAGTAAGTGTATTAAAACTCATGTCTAAATTGTCAATGCAATCCTAATGTACAGGGTTACTGGTTAACTAACAACATCTTTCAGGCAGCTTTTCTGCGTCATATTCAACAACTTTTGTTCGGTGATTTTTTATAAAACTTAACCAGAAAAGAAGTTTGTATGAATTTATTTACTTGTATTTATTTAGGCTTTGGAGGTTCTTCTCATTTTGAACCCCGTATTTTTTTTGACAATTAGAGAAATAAGTATGAAGAACAATTAATAAGTCATGGAATAACAGAAATAACAACAGAAATTAAAATAATTATGTCCTTTTAAAATTAAGTCAAAGTTGGAATTATTGTAATTTTTATGACTTTCTTTGACTTTATGAGAACATAACTCACTGATCGGTCCTAAATGGCACTTAATTTTGCTTTGGATAGATAAAGAATACATCAGAAACCAAATGTAAATGAAGAAAACCCATCATGTCTACGCTAGTAAACAGTTTTTAAAATTTAGGTAAAATAATAACAAAAAATCTTTAAAAAATGTGGGCACCAGGTTTTTTTCTGTCAAATTGTTTGTTAAAAATGAGTGTACCTTTGCACTCTTTCAGTTTGTCTGACTCTAGACCAAACACCCTGTATATATATATAGATAGAAGATATTGTAGAAGTTATTATTTCAATGCGCATCGTTCTCAAGTTTTCTTAGTTGAGTTGTTTAAACAACAAAACATAATTCCAAATTCTCCGCATCACCCATTTCAGAAATTGCACAATAGAAGTCGCGCGAAAGACGAACTCAATTTCCCAAATGCTTGTGTAGTGAATTCTAAAAGTTCGCCAAAACCTCAACTGTCACATACACATTTACACGATATATAAGTTTTAACATTGTGTACGTGGGTTGAATCTGGAGATGTAGGAGCACTGAACTTGGGCGAGTGCATTGACACGGGCACCTTCGTCGCGATGCGATTATGTCAACTTAAAAGGGTGCTTATCTTTAAAGACGTATTTCTGACGTTCGTGGTCGTTTTTCAAAATGTTGTCACAAGGTTATTTTGTGCTTAAATTTTGCATTAACAACAAAACAATATTATAAACCCATACGAGCGTCATGGTTATCAAATTGATTTAAACGAAATCTTACCAACAGGCGAGTTAGTAGTCAAACGCGGATATGTCCGCGCTAATAAAACTACTAGGAAATTAAATAAATAAATTAATAAATAGGATAAAAAAAACCTTTTAGCTTTAGCAAAGAAAATTTAATCCACCATGTCATGGTAACATTTAGAATGAGTAATCATTTTAGGTGGACTGACAACATAAGAAATACAGTCGGTGATCAGTCGCAAGGAGTGGATGCGAATAGCGAGAGACCGGGGAGAGTGGCATAAACAAAGCGAGGCCTATACCCAGCAGTGGGTCACTCGGGGCTGATGATGATGATGAATCATTATGGAATACATATACAGCATTTCTTGTCTGTGCTGCTAATTATTGAGGAGTTCCCTAGTCAGGACCCAACCCTTAGTGCAGCAACCATGTCATGGTAAAACTTAAAACCAGTTATCATAATAAAATGCGTAGACAAAATTTCGTGTCTGTGTTGTTGACCGTTGAAAAGTTCCTTTATCTGAAGCTAATCCTAGATGTTGAGTCTGGTCATGCTTGCCGTAAAAATGCATTGTCATCGGAATTGAAACGACACATAAAAATTCAACACCCTAGGATAAGAGGAAACGGTTCTAATTCAGCTTGCAAGATTTGACCTAAACAAACAAACATACAAACATTGCAAGTTAAATAAAAGCTTGTAAAAAGCCTTACGCTAACCACTACCTCCTTTTTTAAACAGAAATATAAATATATAAAAAAAAGTTAATAAGTAGTACACAAGAAATTAAATTTTATTCGATACTGCCCCAAGAACAAAACGTTAGAATCGATTTAATAACTTTACAGATGAATATTGAACAGTCGATAAAGTAATTGAACAGAGATAGTTCAAGCGTAACTTTGTGTAATATTTGCATAGAGAATTTATTTCGTGCACTAAATTGTTTCAACTTCATAATAGATAATATTTATTTCATGCAATAACAGCAAACGTTAAAAAAACAAGTTTCTTTTCCTTTTACATACTGATTACTAAGCAACTTTTTTTTGTTTGAGCCAGTCAATTTTGCTGTTTTGAAACAGTTCCATATTATTTCAAAAGAATAAAAAAAATATCGTACAATAAATATACTTCGAAGATTTGTTTATTAATCATCATCTAATACAGGTATATGGGGTCTGTGAATCTGATTAATATTTTATATTTTTTACTAACTATCGTAATTTCAACGGGTATTTTAACGGGTTACTGAAAATGCTTTCGATAAAGTTATTAACCGTAATTTAGTATGGTAAGTAAAGGAAGTTAAAATACCTTGCCTAGTTTTCAAATTTTTACTCATTTGTAAACGCTACTCGTACTAAAAAAGATTTATTATGATTTACCAGCCAAAAATTAAATAACCTCAATCTAAAGTCAACATAAAACATTAAAGTCGACGCCTTTTGAAACACTTAACTTAGTGAATATGATAATTAAGTTAAAATTTGGTACAATCTGTAACAGTTTCGTCAATTTACGCACCGAGTCGCTTAGTATTAATGTATGTTGTTTAATTAACATATATTGCACTTAATGTACCATTATGATTTTCACCATAACATTGGTGAAACAAAATTATGAAATATTTTTACCTTGCTTATATCAATGTTTTGTTCTATTTTTATTGGAGTCAAAATAATGTTTTACATCATATAATTAAAATCCATTGAAGAAGGGTTATAATGATGGGCTAATTAAGGTAATACAACATTTCATGTACCATAGAAAAAACGTTCGCATGGATTGCAACAAAATGTTAAACATTGTAAGACATACTAGTGTATTAAATTTAATGCACTTTATCTTTACAAAATTGTCGTACAATATACTGCTAATACTTACTGCTTAGAATCTTTAGATTAGCTTTTGTTTTGATTTTTTTAACTACGACGGTATAGTGATTGTTATATGTAATCTTTAAGGGTAAAATATACATAAAAACTCTTTATTGAGTACACCAGATATAAGAGTTACATACAATTAAAGAAACTTTACAGCTAGTGCCACAAGTGATGGTTAAAAAGTTCAGTGTGCGTAAATTTGCATGTCTGTTAGATTTTTTTCTCCAATAGGTACATCTGGACCACTATACATGCAATTTTTTAAAGCAGGTTTAATTGCAGTAGTTAGCTTTGTTTTATCAAGTTTTGTCGAGCGGTTTAAAAGTTATAAGATATTTATTTAAATTTAAATTTATTTTATTGTTTTGAGTAATTATAAGTGATGCGCTAAGTACTATTAGTATTACGTCGGGCTTTCGCTTCGATAAGTCGATCAGTTCGATTGGCCTGTTGAAGTATCCACATAATTAGTTGCGTCAGAGACCGCTATGTGGCGTGTGCTATACCGGTCCCATAGTTAAAGATGGTTATAGCGTGTGTGGAATATGTTATGCTTGCTACTTTCACATGCCATTCGTCGCGAATCTCGACGCGCGTGATGATATGGACTTCTTTTTAGATTCGAATGGCTTCGCACGTTTCCGCTGTTACTTCAGAGCTAGCATTATGCTGCTTATTATGTATTTATTTATTTTTGATATAAATGTTATCATGTACTTTATTTTGAACATTCTACAAATAAAATACTATAAGGCGTCAATAAGATTAGAATGGCGATAAAATTATATTGTAAAGTGAGCTATCTAAAATCGATGACCCAGATTACTGATCACACTGTCTAGAGTATTAAACAACAGAAAGAAATAATTGAGATTTTCTTTTTTTGCATAATTATAATATAAAATTTAAAAAAACTAGGTCCGTTTACTTATGAAACCTATTATTTCTAAATAAGCAAAACTATATTTTTTATTATTATATATAGGCTTGCGCATGGCCGCCAACACGCCTGATGTTAAGCGATGATGTGGCCTACGATGGAGCACGCTTGCCTAGAAGAAACCTATTCACACTCGACTTGAAGACACCCAGATTGTAACTATAGGGGAACTACTCAGGCAACGAATTCCACACACTAGCAGTTCGCATAATAAATGTGGAATCAAATCGCTTCGTACGGGTTCTCGGAATATTAACCATAAAGCGGTGACGATTCTTCGTGCCCACTCTGGCAGTCCGAAAGAAAAATGGGCAGGAGGGAATCAAATCATGCAGATCTGTAGCACACTCTCCGAAATGTATCCGATAAAAAACCGATAGACTAGCAACCTTGCGCCGATGATCAAGACTAAGAAGCTTAGCCTGAACCAGGGATTCAATTAATAAATTAATTAGTTTTACTGATTTAATTTTTGTTAAAAGTCTTTTCAAAGTTAGGGATTTCTATAATTATTATATCTTTATTAAAACGTAACCAGGCTAGTATTCTTGACAAAACGACTAAAGCTTAGAAATTAGCTTTTGTTGGTGACAATTATGTAACAAGTAGATAGATAATCTCACTCAAGAAATGTGCTTCTTACAGTTATAACAATGCTTAGAAGATGATTATCAAAGTTTTTGTTAAACTTCCGTACCGTTGAGTCGTACTTAATTTTAGATACATTTATTGTTAAAAATAACTTGACCGCAACTTTTCTGGTCGAAACATAAAACTATTTTTTATAACTTATTTTCTGTTATAATGTTTATCTGGATTTTTTGAAACTAGGAAAGGTATTTTTTGTTTTACAAAATTACTCAAACTAATAATATGAATGACGACTACTTTCAACTCTTTAACTCCATAAAAGGATTTTTAGTTCAAGAATTAATTATTCATAGACTACAACACGATGTGCAATGTTTGCCATTTCGTTAAAAATAAAACACAGTTTTTTTTTATTTTGTTGCTAAATATTTGGAGCGTCAGTTCAAACAAATCACTTTGCGCGTGGACCGTGTTAAGTGGATGATTTATGCACTTGTTAACCAAGTCTTTATTGCCTGTAAAATGTACCGTATCAACCAACAACGCGGTAAGTAGAAATATGTTTTACGCAGTTGCATTCAGATTGTACAACAGGTTAACAATAATCTAATAGGTAATAACTGCTAGCTAAATTAAAAAAAAAAAACCTATTAAAATAAATAGAAATGTAAACTTATCCCTTACATATGTAAGTAATTGCAATTTATTAAAATACTTCAGCATAATAAAAATATCTTCAAAAATATTTCTAAACAATAATATCTATCTGGTCGAAGCATCATAAATGACCAATGACCAATGCTGGCCAAAGGTACTTTGAGCAATGCGGCACTATTATGATCTAACGGGGCAATACGGCCACAATTTTGGGGACAAAATCTGCGGGGAGCGGTCTATTACATTCGTGTAGTTTTATATTATACTAGCGGCCCGCCCCGGCTTCGCACGGGTATTGAGATATATAGCCTTTGTCACCCGGGAGTGTAGCTTCCCAACAGAAAAAGAATTTTTCAAATCGGTTCAGTAGTTCCAGAGCCTATTTCAATGCAAACAAACAAACAATCAAATCTTTCCTCATTATAACTTTATATTATATATATTTAGGAATATTGCTATAATTCTAAATATGTATTACTACTATTACTTTTCTTGTGTAAATTTTAAATATGTATTACTACAATAGCACATTTTATGAGTAGTTTTTTTTAAATTCTATTCGTCGTGTCTCTGTGAATTTCTCGGATACGAGAAGTATCACGCGCGAAAACGACACACAAAACAGTTTTGCTACAGGATTTTGCAAAAAAAAATATACTATTCCTACTAATAAATAATGGGAGTTAAAAATAATTTCTACAAATATTAATTTATGTTAAAGGCATCTATTAATAAAGCTATCTATTAGCTTGAGTGATATCAATAGGTTAAATACTCAACTTTTATATCACTCAAGCATATTTCGAGATTTTTTTCGTGTTGCTTAATTGTGTAACTGCTAACCTAACTACCTTAATAAACAAATTTATCGAAATTTATCGTCACGGAAAACCAATTAAATTTTTATGCAAACGAACCCATCCGCGATTAAGATGATTGGTCGCGGTTGCATAACGCCGTTCCTTGTTTTTGTCTATGAGAGACAGTGAGAGTATTTCTACGTTTTGTGGGTCGCGATGATCTTCGAGCGTGGGATAATGGGGCCAAGTGAAATGTAGGTATGAGATAATGAAGTCTTTCGTTGTACATAAAAAGGAGTTAATTAATTAGTATTAAAAAATATGTCATACCTCATGAATATCATGGATATTCAATTTAAAAAAAGGCAAATTAGAAGCTTACCTGATTATAATGGCGTTTATGAGCTCTCTATAGATTATGATTTTCTAAACATGCAAAATTAAAGCAAAAGGAAACTTCTCTATTTGTTTTTTATTTTGTTAGAGGTAATTGTTCAACAGTGCGAATCTACAAGCTAAATAGAACGTACTTGTTTAATAAAATATATTTTTGGCTAATAGATTGCAGGTAAGAAAACCTAAAAATATACTCAAACCATAATAATATTTCATGGCGAAAAGCCTTTTCCATGCAACCTAATTTCAGGTAGATAGAACGTACTTGCCTACTAAAATATATATTTTCTGGCCAATAGCTTGCAGGTAAGAAAACCCAAAAATACACTCAAAACTTAATAGTATTTAATGGTGAAAAGCCTTTTCCATGCAACCTAATTTCAAAAAGTTTCTTCCTGATATCTATACCTACTCGTGCTAGAGTATCTACAAACCATCGGGATATTTTCGCTAATAGCGGTCGTGTTCTAATGGAAATTCGTAATTTCGCGAACTTGCTAATAGGATTTCGTCCGTTATGGCTCAACGATGTTACACGTTTCGCGCGAACCGTATCGGAGTTACGAAATGAGGGTAGGAAAAAACACCGGCCGCCAAATTGTTGGGCACATGCTAATTTTGACAAAAACTCCGTTTTTACATCTCATTGATGTTTTTTTTCTTTGGTGGTATCTCAGAGAAGTAATTTCAATGTAGGTATTTTTTTCTTCATATTGATTTTGAATAATAATTGGAAATTCTCTTTGAAAAATTTACTTAAAAAGCTTTAAAAAACTGGGTACTTATTGAACCATCTAAAGTTTTCTGTTTACTCGAAAGTGTCTACTGTTTTTAAAATTCAACAAACAATAAAAAGAAACTTTTCAGGAGCACATAAACATGGCAGTAAATCAATGAATACAAGATAATTTACCGCTCAACGTATTTTAACATCACAAAAAAGCAAAAACACAAGAAAAAAAATCTACTTTGCAATAAAAGTAACATAAAATACAAACAGCTACCCATAAACAAATTAAAATTACTTGATGTCTCTGCGTAGATGTTAATTTCTCTAACTTTCTTTTACTTAACACACAACTTGATTTTACAACTTTTTACATCTCTAGAATATTTCGCCAGTTAATTTAAATGCTACAACCGCCAGTTATTTTACTGCACACCTTTTATAGAAATCCATTAATCACTACATCGATTTAAATAGAGTTTTGGCATCATTTTATCAATCGATGATTTAAGAGAGAACGATCTCAAAGCTTGTACTAATATTTTACTTAAAAAATTACTTACAGCGTGAAATAAAAACCAACACTGTCACTACCACCAAAGTTCACAGTTCACAGGTCGCGTAAATGATTACGAATCGGATTGAATCGAGTTTCTAAGTTCGTTCTCTCCAAGTGCCGTGGTCACACTGAGCGGGCCCAAACGGAAGAGCTGCGAGTGCTTGCTTCGGCGAGCGTTCACTTAAAAGTAAAACCGAAACTGCGCTCGCGCCTTCTAACACCCTAAGGCAAAAATTAAGGTTAAGGATAGAAAAAGCAACGGTAGCGCAGCATATGCTTTTTCGTAAATCGATTCGATATATCGTGAGTACTATAGATCAATGCTAATTGTTCACAATTGGAGCGTGAGAGTGTTGTGCTTAAGCCATTTAATTAGTAGATGTGTGCTGAGGTTATGAAAGAAATGCGATTTCTAAATTATGTCATTAACTCACAACTGCATGTGTATTATTTTCTGAAACAAAATAAACAAATGAGCTAATAATCCCTAGTGAACAAAATAATATACGAAAAATAATTCACATATTTTATATGACAATAAAAATGTACTAGTGGCAGTGTAGTTATTTTAAATAATTAAGCACAAATCGTAATAAAAAAAAACACATTTCAGACGATCTCGTTAGTCGATTATTTGACATCATAATTTTTTTTCTTTCTATTTTCCAAATTAGGTTATCGCACCAGACTGGAGACGTCCGAGCGTCTTTGCAGAAACAATGTTATGATAATCAAACAGCAGCTGGTTTTCAATCGAAGCATGTACTTTACTTAGCAGGCATTAGCAATAAGTAGGCCGTATTAAATCTATAACAATATCGCACAATGCTTTTGGAAATATACGTGATAAAGTCCCCTAAATTCTGTCACCACAAAGCACCGATTCTAACCGATTCATGATTCATTGACTTTAACTGATTCTTACGACAGTTCAATCTAAACCATGTGTGATGAAAACTTAAGTAGAACAGTCTGTTTAACATTTTATTCGCAAGTTCAGTTTGCAAAAACTACAATTGTTTCTAAACGTAATCGATTTGTTGCAGAATGGGTCCATTTGAAATCGATTTCTGATCGAAATGAAAGCGAATATAGTTTATTAATATTTTATGCGTTTCGTTAAATAAGTTACGGAACATTCGCTCTCTCGATTTTTTAATGTACTTAAAGCGGAAAAAATACCACTCCTATCCTTATATCTGAACAAAACGTTTTGTGTCGGGCTTAGGAAGATAAAATAGGGAATATAAAATGTATGCCACTCGAATTAGATACGCGGCTTATTTACATATTTTTATTCGACATTCAGTTCAGGCATTTTAGCGGAAACTTCGTGGGATATTCATTTTTTCGCATTGTTATTGAAAATATAAAAATGGCTGATTATGCGTACTCAACAGACTGTTTAAAAAGTACTGCTGAAGCAAATTTTTTGTCAATAGCATTTAGAAAATCACGAAAAATCTTCAATAATTTCCCAATTATAAAAAAAAACTGTTAGTTCTTAATTCGACGCTATTATTTCATCTTTATAAAATACGATATTTTTATCAACACTATTACGAATTATCCGGTTCTTTATTAAATAGTGTTTAGCACATATTAGTGTAAACCTATTCTATTGTATATCCTATGTATACCTATTATGAGAATGCTGTATCTTTCATCGAAGCTACTATTTGCGTGCACATAACTCTTAAAATTTTCCACATTAGATGCACCATTCCCTCCTCCGACGGTCGTTGTACCACACAGACTACGCCATCAAAATGACTTATGTCTCAACTATGTATAAAATATCACTATAAAACTTTTTCTCCAGTTAACCGTTCTTATTCGCGCAGTTTACATTTTTAAATTTTTAGTCTGCATTCAGTACAGACGGATACTGGCAATTAAAATATGGTATTATGCCGGTTAGAAAACGGAAGCTTTTGCCATTTGGACACTTTATTGCATTTAATAGGATGCATGCTCGTTAGGTTTTAAATATTCAGTTTTATTTCGTTTTGTATGCAATTTTTTTAAACTATGCAATTAAGCTGAACCGAGACAGAAAATTAAAACAAACAAAGTTACGGTTGCTATTTCCTTTTGGTTTTTAACCGAATTTGAAAAACCAGGATCTCAATTCGTTTTTTTTGTTATTGTTGTGTGTATATTATTAAAAGTTATTGAATATACATTTTAAATTCCCATTTTATTTTGAAGTAAATATTCCATTTCTAAGGGTGGAAAATTAGGGAATGAAACCCGTTTATTAAAGCTCCCTTGGTGTCATTGTTATTATTTAATTCTATACTTTCACGGGTCTAGCCTGGACCTTTGAGAGGCATGGGGGGGGGGGGGCGAAGCCAACACCAAGAGGCCCTGTTGAATAAAAAATATAATTATGGGGTTTGTATAAAATGGAATATAAAACTATTGTACAATATGGGATAAAAAATCTGGGCTATTGAGGTGAACAACTTGTGGATAGGAAAACAGATCTATAGGATGAGATACGGTACGTGCTTTATCCTGTCTCATCTCATTATTTAATTTATTATTAACCAATGTATATAGTTATAGTAGAACAAGTGTTTAATTAATTTAATTGTTTATTGCACACAATGCGTAGTGAATTGCACAACAAAGCAGTATACCCCCCCACCCTCTACACGTAAATAAACAAAATGGTGCTAGGTACTGAAAATACTTTTTCAAACGAACGGTGAATAATAGAGTCCTCAAAGGTAGACAACGTATTGACAATGCCCCGGGTTACCCGGGTATTGTAGGTGTCTATAGGCAGCGGTGACTACTTAGGGCAATGAGGCAATTATTTAAAAATTTGAATTGAAACAATTACAATTTAAAAACAATTTCTTTAGTAAAATTGGGTCCCAGGTGGCTTATACTCGTTTGCCATTTAAACTATTAAAAAACCCAATCTAATTCACAATAGCTATCATATAATTATACTGGTAGCTACATAAAACGTCAATTTATTTTTCCTGGAATTTTCGCAGCGTATTCGGGACATAGCAACTAGCACAGTATGATTTATCTTCACAAATTGATTTGATGATTTAGAGGACAGCCTGCAATGGCGGGAGTTTCCAAACTTTTATCCTAAGATAATGGATGAGGCAAGTTGTGGCAGTTGTGACGGATTCATGACCACTGTTGTCGTTGGCGCGTCAACTTGTCGCTATTTACTGATAAGTTATTACTGTGGGCGATTATAAATGTAGGTATATGAATTATATTAACAAGTCGGTGCCTCAAAGTTATTAGATTTATGGAACCTTCTTATGGCATAATAATAAAATAATATAAATAACTAAATAAATATTCGGGATATTTTTGCAAACACGGTCATCTGACCCCAAACTAAGCAAAGCTTGTGATATGGCTGCCATAGACTGATATACATGCATGCATACATATATATTATATATTTTTAAATACATACTTTAATTAATAGATTAATAGATATATTATAGAACAAACACAAATGTTTATCAAATGAATGTTTGCCCTAGGTGGGAATCGTACCCACATCCCCAAGCGCAGAAGGCAGGTTCACTACCAACTGGACCAACGGGCTATCTAATAACAATGTTAAAAAATGTTTTTCTATCGTGTTCGGATATTTGTTTATAAATGTCACTATATTTCTGTTAATCTGATCACTATTCTTGAAAAAAAGCAAGGTGCAAGTTTTTTTATTGTGTGCTTTGGTTTTATCTCAGACCAAATTTTTAAAGTCTGTCTATCAGACGTTTATGACACCTACCTATCAGTTTTTAACTATAATTAGTGCAAGATACAATGAAACTAGCTGTTCCCACCTTCACGAATCGTATCAAGACAATGAATATCTTTTGCCACTCAGCGCGAGGTGTAAAGGATCTCCGGAAAATGACCCGCTTCCGCTACTTTCTTGAGAAGAGACCATGAACCGGAAGACGCAACGTAAATACAGCTAGGTGGATCGACGACGTCGTGAGAGTCGCGGGCATCCACATTCCACAGGGATGCAGATGGCAGATACTCGTACGAAGCGCTTTGATTCCACATTTATTATGCGAACTGCTAGTCTGTGGAATACGCTGCCTGAATGGGTGTTCCCCGATGGTTACAATCTGGGTGTCTTCAAATCACAAATGAATCTGTTTCTTCTAGTCATGCGTGCTCCAACGTAGACCGCATCATCGCTTAACATCAGGCGTGATGGTGGTCAAACGCAAGCCTATTATTTATAAAAAACAAAAAAAGAGTTGCCGTTCAGTGTGGCATTCATAGGAACGATGAATGATGCTGTGTGAAAGAGCAACAAAAAGTACTCTTGCATTTATAACATTATTAGGAAATCATCATCAGCCACAGAAGACGTCCACTGCTGAACATAGGTCCCTTTAACTCCACACTGAACGAGAGCCTGCCATCTGCATCCACTAGATGCCCGTGACTCTCACAATATCGTCGGTACATCTAGTGGAGAGAGCTATGCTCGGAGTTTCTTTGCGCGATAGAATCCGGAACGTGGATATTCGCCAAAGAACCAGAGTCACCAACATAGCTGTGAATAGGAAATAGTAAGTACTTATATGGGAAGTAGAAATTAAACATTTGATGAATATAATATATAAAATGCTAGAATTGGAAAGTGAAATGTTGTCTCGTGTGAAGGAGCTTTGAGTATAAATAATTGCAATTCAAAACGTGTTGGTCGTGAAGGATTTATCCCTGAGATTACAATCGACTTATAGATGTTCTTATAGGAGGATTTACCTACGTTTTAACAACAGAGCGTCACATTTACGCTACATTCCCCACAAACATGCATACCACACCTTACCACACATTACCACACACACCACCATACATTTTAGATAGCCCGTTGGTCCAATTGGTAGTGAACCTGCCTTCTGAGCTTGAGGGCGTGGGTTCGATTCCCACCTAGGACAAACATTTATGTGATGAACATTTATTTGTGTTTGTTCTATATCTGGTTGTTAGTATCTATTTAAGTATGTATTTTAAACTAATTTGACTAATTTTTAATTGTAATTTGACTGAGATTTTGAATTTTAAACTATATATTTATGTAAGTATATCAGTCTCTGGCAGCCATATCACAAGCTTTACTTAGTTTGGGGTCAGATGACCGTGTGTGCAATAACGTATGGTATTTTTTTTTCTTTCTAAAGTCTCGAAGTCATTATTATTATCTGGCAAGTGATTTTATTGACTACACAAAATAAGAACTAAGTCATTCTAAAAACCTAAACTTCTTGGTCCTTACATGTACAAACATATTTTTTTATCCAATTGAGAATCTTTCTCCTTTTTTGAAGTCGGTTATTAAAAACCAAAACCTTGATTTTATACCAAGAACGTCTTTCAATTGTCTTCCTTGTATATTTTAGGCGAATCACTGGCGCGAGTAAATATTGGATTATAAGAAAAGATAAAAAAGCCGTTAACATAAGACTTCATCGATTGACTCCCAAGGACGAGAAATATGGACTCACTGCTGTCGAGAATGATGAACAATTCATTATTTAATAAAATATTTTTATGAATTATATTTCAGCGTCTAATTAGTATATAATTAATGTAATTATTTTCTGTAACAAAAAGTTTGTTTTTTTATATAAATAATAGGCTTGCGCTTGGCTTTTGCTTTTTTACTCGGCTGATGTTAAGCGATGATGCGGTCTACGGTGGTGCACGCTTGCCTAGAAGAAACCGATTCACTCGTGATTTGACGACACGATATTTTATAGCAATAAAAATTACAAAAATTATTAATGATCACACCGGGGTATTAAGTGAAGGAAATTTTAGTTTTTTAGCTTTCTGATGCTATTTTATACCTATTATTTGCATCTACTCCATTTTAACATACAAGAAAACGTTCAAAACATTGCAAACTTTTGTGAAAAATAACCGACGAAAACAGGAGGAAGTTCTCTTTCGACCTCCATCCACAACCTTACCACGATAAAAATCCCGTTATTAATCATAATAACTATAGTGAAAAACCGTGACAGTTTAAAACGGCGTTCCGTTTCGAGTTTTAGTTGCTTGTTGTATTTCACACAAAAATAAATTGCGGGACATTTTTGCTTCCTTCAGCTTTTCAGTAAACGTTCTGAAGTTATTTTTCCTAGCGTTTGCTAAATTGTAGTTATTTGTATCTCCAAGGCATCATTAGACGTTTTCCTCCTAACGCCAATTAAAACGATTTTGGTACGATAGACATGGCTAACGCCTCTCCAGATGCTGACGTCACTATTTCATTTCTACCTGCAATATCGGAAATAGTTATTTTATATTTTGATAAGAAGTTCTCTAGTGCAGTTTGTTTTTTGTAGGTATAATACTTCCATTATTTTTTTCTGAGCATCTTATAATCGTTAATTGTTTAGTTAGTATATAATAGTATTCACAATTAAGTTGGTAATATATTTTATTATAAAAAAAGTGGTGCTATTTTGGCTGAATGTACATATTGTACATTTTGCTAATTATCATACCTAGCCTGGAATGGGATCAGCGGCCTTATTATAGAAGTTTGATTGTGATCGAGATTGCACGCCGTCTCGTTCGCATCTACTTACTCACACCACGTGCGTAAGTGAGATGGCACGCGATCACGATCACAATCCGAATCACGATAAGACATCTATAATAAGGCATCTGGCTCCCAAGTGAGGTTGCTGAAACATAGGTGCTTGTCGACAAAACTAAAAAGCCGACGATGTCTTACGCCCATGACGTTGTAGTTTCCTCAGGACGGTTTCTTATACTGGCAGTTCAAACCCATTGTTAGGATTTGAACCAGCATGGATGGCATGGAAATCGACCGTACCAACCACTGAACTGTCATCGCTACGATAGTATTGAATGTAGTTGCTTCGTGTATAATATTATGTTGTGTTTCAAATAACAATCATACATAAATATGTATTCCAATGAAGCGATTATCAAACACATATTTATTCCAATTAGGCGACAATCAAACTCATATATTTATATTCTGATTTGGACGAACGCAAATTTAATTTATACTCTATACAAATTTTTAATTTCGCAGTCACCGTCGCCTATGGATACTTGTAACACCAAAGGCATCATTACTACGTTGCTAAACCTTTAAGAATCTATTAACTCGCTTTTTGAAGAATCCATGGTGTAGCTTCTCGGAAACGCAGCGGAAGGTAGCTCATTCAAAATATTGGAGGAATGAGGCAAGAAAGAACACGTGAATCGCACACTGTGCGATTTCCACTGATCTATGATGTGTGGATGAGCTTGAAAAAAGTTTAAAATAAAACATATTCACTAAAAATTATAGAGTCAAGAGTTTGTTACTTCTTTTCTTCTTCTACTTATAATCGATCCAAGTTCTTTAGCTCTGACAGCTGCAGTAACAGCGGTGGCTTAAATGAAAATATTTTAATTTCACATTTCGGAGAGTGTGCTTCGGCTTCTGCATGATTTTATTCCCTTCTGTCCGTTTTTCTATGTCGGATAGAATAATTAGGCCTTAGTCAGTCCACCTATTAGACAAGGGGGGTTAGAAAAGACCCATTTTCTGTTAACGTTAACACCTGCGGAAAGATGACATTGTATGAAAATGACATTAGCCTGAGAGATATTATCTCAAGCTAATGTCATTTTCATACAATTTCATCTTTCCGCAGGCGTTAACGCTAACTGAAAATTGGTCTTGTCTAACCCCCCAGGGTGGGCACGAAATGGTGACAGCGATTCATGGTTGATATTCACGAAGCGCTTTGATTCCACTTTTATTGTTCGAATCGCTATACAGACTGTGGAATGCGCTTTTTGAATGGATGTTCCCCGATATATAATGATCAGGGTGTCTTCAAATGTCACTAAAAGATTGAATCGGTTTCGCAAGCGTGCTCCATCGCAGTGTTCGAAGTCAAGCCTATCAACTAATAACAAACAACAACATAATATTGAGTTTTGTAATGTATAAATTTTTACAGAACCAGTAAAACGGAACAACGTGATCTTTTGCAAGGATACAATTTAAGGCCCAGATATTGTTAAAAATTAACAGCTCCTGTGGGATCGTCAACGCGAGTGAAACCGCGAGACGCAGCTAGTACACCTATATAAGACACAGAATGTTGCCAAACTCACCAAGTGTTTCTTAGTACGTCTCTGTACGTGACAATATCTCCGCGTGAAATAATTGGTACTCAGGTGGGTCAAAGTTTGAATTCGTGAATCATTTGAACTTTAGTAACCTCTTATTTTCGAGTAATGCAGTTGCAAATGTTTGGCTGTGATGGAAGTTGATGTTTCATGTCATTTGATATTTTGTCACAATTTATAGAGTTTAAAAGTTGCTATTATTTCTTCCAGGTGTTTAATGTATTTGGGGGTCAATGGCTACCTAACAAGCGATGCAAAAATGCAAAAGTATTAGTTAGCAATAAGTAAAGTAAAAGAAGTAAACAATGCAAATATAATAAGCCGTGGTAGCCCATTTGGGAAACCGCTAGACTTGAAAGCGTGAGGTTGCGGGTTCAAACCTCGGGCCCGTACCAATTTTCATACCACTGGCTTTTCGGTGAAGGAAAACATCGTGAAGAAACCTGCATACGTATGGAGAAGGAATTCAATGGCGTATGTGAATCCACCATTTCGCACTGGGCCAGCGTGGCGAAAATGGCTCAATCACCCTTATGGGGGTAGGCTAAAAGTCCAGCAGTGGACTGTTAAAAAGGCTGATAATGATAATGATGAATGCAAATAAGTAAAATTTATGTAAGAAGTAAGCATAGTAAAGTAAGTAAACGATGCAAATAAGCAAATCTTTATGTAAGAAGTATGCGAAGTAAAGTAAGTGAGTGATGCAAAGAACGACAGTTTATGTAAGAAGAAAGCAATTAAAGTAAGCGATGCACAATAGCAAAAGTTTATGTAAGAAATAAGCGAAGTATTATAAGTATATACCGCTACAACAAATAAGTAATTATTTATGAAACACTTTTTTAAACTATCAAATAAAAAAGACTAAGAAAGAGGGTAGATCGTTATGTCTGCACCTAACTTTTTAACTGTTCGACCAACCACCCGCATTCTTCAGTCTTCCCGTGAACATGGTGCATGTAACCGCGCCGAAATATCGGGAGCTCATTCCACAACCTTACCACGGTAAATATCCCGTAAATAATCATATAACTTTAATTATTTTTGAGTTTTAGACGTGAGTCTAAAACTCGTCAGTTTCTATGTAATTTTTTTTTTTTTTTAATACTATTTTTAGTAGGTACAAAACATAGCAGTTTCCGTCCTTTCTTGAGAATTACCTTGTAGGTTTAATGAGTTTGTTCAGCAAACGACCTTTCAGTCTAGAAGATGTTCAATGATTGACTTTTAACAATCACCTTATCGCTCTAATTACTAAATAGTTTAGATAACCGCCAATGTCAATATGAACGTTTTTTTTTAAACATTGCCCTGAAACGTATTTAAACATTCCTCACTGAAAATCCTTTCATAGTTTACGTGGAATTGGAAAAATATGGGTGTTTCAATTTACATTTTATTTTTATGTGCAGTTTTTAGTTCAGGTATGTGTGCATTAAATTTATTTGCCAAGAGAAAAATCGAATGAAGTATGGAATTTTATCTACCTGTACCAGTTTTTTTTATTAACATTGGTGGTGTGAGAAAGACACAATAAACCTAAAATGCTCTTAACTTTAGTAAAAATTCTACTAGTTTTTAGGGCAAACTATTGCTATAACTCAGCCCTCGTCCCTCCGTTGTTTCGTCCGTCCGTTCGTCCGGGTATGTCACTAAAACTAAACTAGCTATGAACTTGAAGTTTCTGTAAATTATATCATATCCTGTATTTTAGCAACAAATCCAGCTAAAATCCGACCAAGACCGGGTCAACTAATCGCTAACAACCCCGAACCGAATGGGCAAAATGAGTTGTGTGGTTGGTGCCCTGGGTGTGCGAGCCCAACTTGCACCTGGCCGTATTGAGACTCATGGGAACACAGACATCCGCAGAAAGTTCCACGTCCTCTATGCGTATAAAATTTGGAATCAAATGCTGTGCATTTGTGGGGAATGTCTTCCATGTAGAGTTCTCAATAGCCAATTTTCAGAGCCAATGACACTGACATAGCAAGTTGAAGTGGCAGAGGGTCTGTTGCAGAACCAATAACTGTTGATATAGACATATGTAGACCACGAATCGACAAACGTAGCGTAGGATGTCCTTAGACTCGATAAAGGGAAGATCTGCAGTGCAAGTACCGTTCTTTATCGATCGTCAAATTCGCAAAAATGCCATAGAATCAATCATAGCGAGTACTGATCAATTGGAATTTTATTGAATTTAATGATCTCAACTGTCAAATTTGATGATCGATAAAGAACGGTACTTGCACTGCAGGAAAGCCTTGGGAGAGGTCTATGTCTAGCAGTAAACCAAGATAATATATATTATGCTTATTTTCAATAATAATTATCGATGACCCCAAACTCATCGAACACTTAGAATAGCCACTCAACATGTGCAGAGACGTTGGGTCTCTCTGTATCTTTTATCGCCTTACAACTTCCGAAGAACTGTTTGATCTTATGCCAGTGTCGCAGATTTGCCATCGCACTAGCCGCCTGAAAGCTCATCCATATTAACATAGATCAGTTGAAATCGTACACTATGCAATTCACGTGATCTTTCTTGCCTCACACCTGCAAAATTTGAAATGTGCTACTTTCGGCGGTTTTTCCTAGAAGCATGGGGTTCTTCAAAAGGCGAGTTAATAGATTCTTTAAAGGTTGGCAAAGTAGTTTTGATGCCTCTGGTGTTACAAGGTATCCATAGGTAACGGTGATTGCTTACCATTAGACAGACCGCTTCCTTGTTGACCACCTATGGCATAAAAAAATATTCTTTTTCACAATAGCCAATTTATTGCTGTTTTCAGGTGTGTGGTCTAAGAAACATGATCACGTAAAGAAAGATTCAGGTGGAAAAATCGTGGGTGGGGACAATACGACGATCTCTTTACACCCTTACCAGGCATACCTACTCTTACAAAAGGGATTGAATTATTACCAATGTGGTGGATCTATTATTAACCGAAGATTCATACTAACAGCGGCACATTGTCTTGTTGGGTGAGTGATAAATAGTATAACTAAATTGTTTAACCGTTTCCCAGACATCACAGGCGACCTGAAAAGGAAACTGTTCGTATGTTTTTAATGAAACTTGGCATAAATTGTCAATAGATTAAAATCGATGTGTGTATGAATATGTTTACTTTATATGGACTCCAAAGCGATTGGATAGATTTTGAAAGGACTTTCACTGGCAGATAGCTGATGTTATAAGGAGTATTCCGCGCGGGTGAAACCACGGATCACAGCTTCTTGTCAATAAAACTTGTTAGTTTGTTTTGACGATTTAATTTATTGAAAAGAAAAAAAAAACTATTAATACGTTATATAATAGTATAGACAATACACAAATTTGACGACCTGCACCATCTGGTTTTACGTCTGATTCGTTCCAACCACTAAGTTGCGGTAGCTTTCTTGTCAGCATCCAAATTCTTGAGCTGTCTTCACGTCCGTCACGCCATCTGTAATTCCTGCTACATTCAAGTAACTACTTAGCTATAAAGAACCCTAAACAGCTTCTAAAGCCGACTCAGATATGACGCTTATTTTTAACCGACTCAAAAAACGAGAGGGGTTCTCCGTTTTATTAAATGTTGTTTGTTATGTTTGTACCGATTTGAAAAAATATAAAAATATTAAATATGAAATACTTGCAGATTGGTTGGTGGTCAGATTGGAATATAATTTATCAAATCCAAGTGGTATTTAAAATTATTATGATGATTTTTGATTTTTGACAATTAAAAAGTAAACTTTAAAGTTGCACCGCACATTTCATACATTAAGTAAATATTTTTTATTAAATAGGCTTTAAGAATTGTATATTATTAAAAGCTTTAATTTGCATGTCAACCATAAAAAATACTTCAAGGGCTTCTTTAAAACTAGTTATTTCAAATAATTCATGATCTTTATTATGTTTGGCCATGGGTATGGCAGATAATTATATTTATACATATACATGCTTAAAAATATTTGCTATTACTTTGCTAGTTTATTGCATGTATCAAATTATTCATTAATTTGTCAGAACATGGTAGGTATTCATACATACAAAGTAGCATACAAGGTCGTACAAATTGAAACGAATTTCATGTCCTTGCCAGGTGCAGCGTACAAGTGTTGTTTTGTATGCGTATTGTTAAAGATAAAATAAATTATGTCTTTGTTAGAATATTGTCAAAATTGTTTATTTTATACCTAAATTAATAGAGAAAAGACCCTCACCTCCCTTTTACCTTTCTTAACAACTCATCAATGCTAAATTACAAGCCACCAACCAGTTTCAGCAGCAGTTATCAAAACTCTTTGGTCTTCTTAAGATCAACTTTGCACGTTCTTAAAATTTACCAGTCCATCATATTCCAGCATACAAAGAGCCTATATAAGAATCGGAAGCACGGATTCTGACAGTGGAGGACAGGAATACCAGTCTTCCATGTTGTTGATACATCCTCAATACAACGCAAGAACAAGTGATTATGACGTTGGACTCATCAGGCTTCTACGGGATATGACCTTGGATGGAAAAACATCAAAGACAATTCCGTTACCAGAAAAAAATTCTGATATACCTGCTGGGTCAAATGTCACTGTGACCGGTTGGGGAACCACAACTGTGAGTAGCACTATCAAGTAAGACTTTTAGAGCGTACTGTTAGTCAATGGGTGACAGGTTTAAGCTTATGGTATTGAGGATTTCCACATGATGTTTTCTTTCTTCTGATGACCGAAAGCTGAAGCTGACTGTTGGAAATCTACGCTTTGCAGTGAAATGTCACACTAGTTACTTAGCTATCATCCTTTTAATTTTTAATAACAATCGCCACTGTGATCACCACTGTGCTAACCAGTTAAAATCATTGTGGTATATCGTAACATGTACAAATGAAATTAATATGAAATAAGCAGAGTTAGTTTTCTAAAAAGAATTAATTTAAATGTGAATTCTGTACAGCGCAAATTTTTATGTTACATAAACCTTTCGAAGACAGAGAGCCTACATACGATACATAACAATGTTAGTGTTCTATGAATTTTCACATACCAACACTTATACAATTATTAAAATGTTTTTTTTTTTCTTTTTTTTTTTTTTACTTTTTTGGTGTGATAGTTCGCTATTCAGGGTTCGTTCGGGACCCACGTTCTTTCTAATTTGAGACCGAGAAAAATATTATTGACATAATAGTTGAAAGTTAAAGTGAATCCAATGAGGTTTTTTTTCAGGAAGGCGGTGAAACCAGCAGCAATTTGATGGCAGTAACAATTCCCGTTATCTCCAGGGAAGATTGCAATAAAATGATGAGTGGCATAACAGACCGGATGTTTTGCGCTGGTATACCCGAAGGAGGCAAAGACTCTTGTCAGGTTAGCTTCTGAAATGTTTTGGAAACCAACTTTTTCCTCCTCTTTCTTAATTAGACAAGCAAATCAATGGAACACCTTGCCTCTGTCTGTGTTTCCGCAGCATTACCATCTTGGAGTGTTCATGTCAAGGGTTATTACTAGGCAAACATGCTCCATCTTACACCGCATTGTCGCTTACCATCAGGCGAGATCGCGGTCAAACGTTAGCCGAGTACGAAGCAAAAAAAAACTTCAACATTAAAATTCAATCTGTTTATCCAATTTGATTCTATTTACATAAACCTTAGGCGTAGGTAGCAGGCATCCAGTGGATGCAGATGGCAGGTTATCCTTCAGTGTGGAGGTTAAAAGGGGAGGCCTATGTTCAGCAGTGGACGTCTTCTGGCTCATGATGATGATGACATAAACCTTCATTAAATGTTGCATCAAACATTATTTACCGCCTTAGACAACAATACTTGAATCATAAAAATTTATTTTAGAGTTTCGTACCCAAAGGGTGTAAACGGGACCCTAGGCTATGCTGTCTGTGTGTCTGCCATCTGTCCTACCTTTTAACATCTGTATATTTCGAACCGTAATAATCAGCCAGTTAAAGTTTTCACAGAATATCTAATGTTACGGCGGATTAACTAAGAAATAATAATAAAGTCAAAAAGTAAAAACTAAAGGGTCCCCGTACCATACAACAAACGTAATTTTTAACGTTTGACAGGATTATAATACGCACACTCTAAAGTGAAACAACAAATAAATACTGGCCAAGTGCGAGTCGGTGACCAATTACTATTCACCACCGGTTCTTGTATGATCACCGAAGTTAAGCAAGGTTGGGCGCGGTCGGTACTTGGACGGGTAATCGCCTGGACATGATGTCTTATTGCAAACTTTTTTGTGTGGTGGCACGGAACTCTCAGTGCGCGAGCCCGACTCCCACTTGGCCGCTTTTGTTTAGATATAGATGGCAAACAAGCTAACGAGGCACCTGATGGTTTATTTACATTTTTACAATGTTTTTGCAGTTGTCATGTACATTATCTCGAACAACCGGCCTGTAAATGAGTTTTTTTATAATACAGTTGCTACATCTTCAAGCTTCACTAAATTAGGGCAACATGGGGTTCTTCAAAAGGCGACCTTAGGGGTTGGCAACGTATTTGTAATGCCATGTTACAAGTATCCATAGGCGACGGTGACTGCTTACCACCAAGCGCGGCCCGTATGCTTGTTTCCCACCAATGGCATAAAAAAGCGATCTCAATTAACTGTATATACTGTAGTATACCAACATATATTTACAAAAACGAATGTCTGAATTTGAATGAGGCGCTGATGTCACAGTGTTTCTTTTTTACATCAATCTGTGACTTTATGACTATATAATGACAATTTTAGTTCCTTTTTTGCCTCAGTCATAATATATTTTACAATCTTCGAGCATTTAACTACGAAGGTTGCAGGTATACTGATGTAAAAATTGAGTTTTTTTATATCCAGGGTGATTCCGGAGGTCCAGCTGTAAGTGATGACGGAAGGCAGGTAGGTATCGTATCTTTTGGAGTTGGATGTGCACAACCAGGATTTCCAGGAGTCTACACCAAAGTAGCTGCAGTTATTCCTTGGATAAAGCTGACAACGGGAGTATAAGCTACCCTTCAGAATATTGTGGTCCATTTAAAATTTTGTTCTTCTATTTCATATCTTGGGTTTGATTGATTCTAAATTGAAATTAATGTGTTGAATTTTGTCACTTTTTATTGGAATATGTTGTTAACTGTGAAAGTGTTAAAGTTTCGTTAGGTAGTAGCTGTCTCCGAGTCAAGTGGCTGGTCTAATTTCACCTAAAATGGAAGAGGCTAGATCCTGCAACACAGGTTATGGCAAGTGCAGGATCTATTTTTAATCTTGTACTTATAATAAAGACTAGGTTACGTGCATTATTTGACTTAATATTCTTGTAACTTTCATGCAATCATTTCTAATAATCTAATTAATATAACATTTAGCCGATATGGCCTGAGTAACATTATATGCCGATAATTCCAGTCTGAGTGTCTTCAAATCAATTGAATCGGTTTTTCTCTAGGAAAGTTTGCTCCTTCAAGCGAGGCGGTAGCCAAGCGCAAGCCTACAATCTAATTTATAAAGTAACACTTGTTCTGTTTGACGTTAGTTGCAACTGTAAATTCCGTTTTTGGTATACTACCTTTCTATTCTCCCCCTCAAATTTTTAGTATTCCTGTATTTTCAAGATTTGAAGTATTCTATCTGATGATGCACACTACTTCTTGGCCATAAGTATTGTTATAACTTTTTACTCCCAATAAGGTAACAAACAGCAGGCAGTCAGAGCAATGACCTTTAACTGGATTATACGGAAAGAGTGTACTAAGCCGAAAGAGGTCTAATATTAACTATCATTATGAACAACTTTTACTATGGGTGCAACTCTGAAATCGGGATAAAAAACCTGTTCCATAGAAAATTTACTTTGTCACTCTATAAAATGTATGGAACAGCTGATATTTTATTCGTGATTACAGGGTTGATCCCATAGTAAAAGTTCTTCATAATGATGACTATATCGGAGTTATTTCAGCTTAGCTTACCCTTTCTGCGTAATCCTGTATGGCAAAAAAAAACAGAACATTAAAAACTAATGTTTTAAATGTTTATCGGGACTTATCACGTATTATTTAATTTAGGTGAAAAATATATACCTTTCGCTCGACGTTTCGGCCATGTGTTCAAATCGCGAAAGTTTAAAAATTACTTTTAAAAACTAACCCTTAAGAACGCTATTAATTCTTTCATTAACATTGAAAGTTTTACAATTTCCAATAATATTTGAAGGCGTTCTAACTGTAAGATAATTCGACTTTGATTTGTTTCAAAATTGCTTTCGGCGGTATAATGTATACTTAAGAACAATTTGTTTGTATAAAATTTTCAATTTGCTGTGTACCACAATATGCTGTTGTTGGCTTAAAATTTGATGTTTCAAATAACTGTTATAATAAAGGCACTGTTTACCAAATAAACTTGTTTCATTGTTTATACTTCAAACTGGTTTTCTTTGCATCAAAGTTTAGGATTGGTTTAGCTAAATATATTATTAAGTTTTAATTAATAAGGCTTGTAAAAGGCTTAATAAGTCAAATAAACAAGTGATTTAAGCTTCAATGTGTTAAAATTGAATACGATTTTCAAGATGAAATTATAATATGCAAATCAGGCATTTTACGGACTACGTCTACACTGAAGTTTACAAGGATGTTGGCTAATGATGGTTAGCAATAATTAAGTTAGAATCCAGCTATTGAAGTAGCCACTGCAAACTTTTGTCCGTTAATGAGTTTATCAGAAAGACGATTTATAAAATGACACAGTTTCTACTGACGAGGGTCAGTCGAGGCAGACGGTTACAGGACAGCAACCAAACTATTCAGGTAGGTATATGGTCTAACGCCATCTTGAATCCTTCATCCTTAAAATGCGTTTAAAATTATTTAAATGACACGTCACATAGTTGATTGAATCAGGCGTTACTTTTTATTTTGAGAATGAATGATACAATATTTAAACTAGAGGTGTAAATCTAAGAAAAACCGAATCATTTTTCCGCGATATAGGCCTAGCCTAGTGCGGGAATTGCAGTTATCTTCTATTCTTACCCAACTCACTCATAAGCATAAGCCTTACTATGTTTCTTTCTACAGTTCGTTTGATGTACATACCTTATTTAAGCCTATGTTTATGTAAGTAGATATATTTTCATATTTTTTTTTTCATTTATTGCGTAATTCCATTCTTAATTTGTATATGACAAATTTCTAGTGTAATTCCGCTTCTACGTCGTTTCGAGTACAATAAGGATTTTGGACACCGTCACGTGTCGAAATCCATTTAGTGTAGGGCGTGCCAAAGAAACCATCATACATACAAACATACTTACACTCTAAAACATAACCCTTCTTCTTGCACACGGGTAAAAAGACGTGTAGTACAGACGTCCCATATAAAGTAGATAGTATACTAAACAATGGTCGCTGCACGTGCGCTTAACAATCTGAAGGTACGCGGCTCTAGAAGGACACACATCATTAAAAAAATAAATTTGATTATTACATACACTTTATTTACCGTTTTTGTTCTGGTGGGCATGCAGATATCCAGAACCTATAAATGTGGCTGTACAGATCGTCAGACAAGCACTGCAGTATGTAGTTATTCGATTTCCGTACCTATCATGTCCATGTTGAACCCGTGCCGGTAGTCGTTGGGAACGATACTCTCGAAGTTGTTGATCATTACACCTATCATGGGCAGATTGTTCAATTAGATAAGTCCAACTTAGGCAAAGAGGTCGCCCGAAGAATCCAACTCGGATAGGCAGCGTTCGGGAAATTGCGTGACATCTTCTCGTCCAAGATACCACAGTGCCTCAAGACGAGAGTTTTTGACCAGTGTGTGTTGCCAATGATGACATATGGTACTGAGACATGGTCCTTAACTGTTGGCCTTTTGGAAAAACTCAGAGTCACACAGCGGATAATGGAGAGAGCTATGTTTGGAGTTTCTTTGCGCGATAGGATCCGGAACGTAGATATTCGCCAAAGAACCAGAGTTACCGACATAGCTATAAAAATTTGCAAGTGGAAGTGTCAATGGGCAGGTCACATCGCTTGAAGAACCGATAGCCGATGGGGAAGAAAGTTTCTGAGTGGAGACCACGAACCGGAAGACGCAACGTAGGTAGGCCTCCCACTAGATGGACCTACGATATTGTGAGAGTCGCGGACATCCAGTGGATGCAAAAGGCAACCTGTTGTTCAGTGTGGAGGTTAAAGGGGGAGGCCTATGTTCAGCAGTGGACGTCTTCTGGCTGATGATGATGATGATGACCTATCCTGTCCAAAATACACGATTCGTGTTCGAATAACTGCAAAAAAATCAGGAACGCATCAAAGAAATTATCGTCATATACCTGCACTCCCTACACTTACTAAGACCACGCCATGTATAAATTTTCTCGTCTTCGGAGATTCTTTTGTTTTTTGTTTTGTTTTAAAAATCAACCTCCAAAATCTATTATTTGGAATTACATTTTCATGTCGTTATTAAGTCGGGTATTTGTCTTGATTAAGGTGTTGTTAAAAATACCCTTGTTATCATAGAAAATATGTCAAGTATGCACCAGCATTGTACCTATTTATGGCTACATGGTTAGTGATAACATTATGAAGTTTTCTTTTATAAGCCTAGCACTATCTTGCGACTGGCGTTTATTAACAACAAGCTTTTGCCTGCGACTTTGTACGAATAGAATTTCATATAAACTTTTAACTCCCTTTTAATTCGTCGTTGTCGTTGAAGCGGTTAGCGGATGTCTACAATATACTACAAGAAATCACATTTTCAAATTTCAACTTTGTGGGTCAAGTTGTTTTAGAAATTTCATAATAGAGTTAATCAGTGAGTGAGTGGTATTTTGATTTTATATATTTATGTAATGAAGCTAGCTGCACCTTGCGGTTTTACCCGCGTATTTCCGGGATAAAAGTAGCCTAACTTAATTCTTATAACATCAGCTATCTGCAAGTGAAAATTCCGTCAAAATTTTTCCGAACTTTTCCATAAGGAACATACACACATTGATATAATAATTTATATAGATAGGTTAAACAAATTGTTTTGTCATGATTACTAACTACATTAACATTACTAATAGAGGTAAAGTTTGTGACTTCGTTTATAGGATTTAATCTCCTGAACTATACTGAACCGATTTTCATAATTCTTGTTAATTGTAAATTTCTATGGAATTCGATGCGTATTTTATGCATCAAATACTCGTACTTCGCTCACAGGCTACTTGCATCATGTGCAAGTAGCCTGTGACAACATAACCATTAGATGAGATTGAGGCAAAAAATACATACCTAAATAAATTAGATAAAAAGAACTATCGTATTAGACAATGACACTCGTAATCTCTATGTTGTAGTCACCATGCAAAGGTAAAGGTACTTATTAAAAGTACCTTTACCTAATTACAGAGATAAAGAAAAGGTCATGATAATGAATAAATCAACTTGGAAAGGTATTTAAAGTACCCTTTCCTCAGCTATCTTCACATTTCACAAAAGGCAATATGGGTTACCTGACTTACTTTGCTTTTTTCGTTTGTGTCGCTTTGAGCTATGGTGAGTTTTTACGCGTATTAAAAATACCCACAATTAAAGTTAAGCGTTTTTATTAGTTTCACTTTTAACTGACGAATTATGTCAACAAATCATGGAAGTGTTTTTTTTTTTATTTGTAATTTTCTTTCGTTTTGAAATCGTGTAAATGCCAGAGCGGGCACTAAAAACAGACACCGCTTTATGGTTGATATTCCGAAAACCCGTACGAAGCGCTTTGATTCCACTTTTATTATGCGTACAGCTAGTCTGTGGAATGCGCTGCCTGAATGGGTGTTCCCCATAGTTACAATCTAGGTGTCTTCAAATCACGAGTGAATCGGTTTCTTCTAGGCAAGCGTGCTCCATCGTAGACTGCATCGTCGCTTTATATCAGGCGAGATGGTGGTCAAACGCAAGCCTATTAATAGACTTAAAAAAAAAACGCAAAACTCCTGAATTGTTTGTAATACCGTGTGGTTGATATAACAGCTAAGTGTCAATTAGTGGAATTTATGGTTGTACTTTTTTATTGTTTCAGATACCATATCAGCTCGTAGACTGCTGAAGAATGAAAATGGGAAGATTGTTGGTGGAACAGAAGTTCCAATCCAACAGTTTCCATACATGGCATATCTCGTGCTGTTTAACGGAACAGACTACTTCGAGTGTGGAGGCTCCATCATCAGCAGGCGCTACGTATTGACGGCAGCGCATTGCGTTGAAGGGTACCTACGCTTTTTACACATTGAATTTTTTTACGTTTTTTACCAGGCTGATTGATTGGTGCTTTTAATAACTTGATTATATTTCAGATCAGACAAACAAGGGAGATATGCCTTAGTACAATTATCGTTCGTGTTCAATGTCTCCGTGTTTCACTCACTTTCTTCATTATACCGCTAAACGACTAAACGCAAAAACTGAAAGTATGGCACACTTAAAAAGCGGTACTTATAGCGGTATGGTGAAAAAAATTACTAAACATATTATTATGGAGACATTTAAACATGAACGATAATTGTACTAAGGCATATCTTCCTTGTTTGCCTGATCTGAAACAACAACTGTCTAGCCATGTCATATGTCTTTGGGTGGCATTAAATCTCTGGTCCCGTACGAAGCGCTTTGATTCCACTTTTATTATGTAAACTGCTTGTCTGTGGAATGCACTGCCTGAATGGGTGTTCCCCGGTAATTACAATCTGGGTCTCTTCAAATCACGAGTGAATCGGTTTCTTCTAGGTAAGCGTGCTCCATCGTAGACCACATTGTCGCTTTACAGCAGGCGAGTTAGCGGTCAAACGCTGCCTGCGTTTGATTATCAGCTATTAGCTGCGCCCCGCGGTTTTACCCGCGTAGTGATGAAAAATCATCATCATCATCAGCCAGAAGACGTCCACTGCTGAACATAGGCCTCCCCCTTTAACCTCCACACTGAACGACAGCCTGCCTTTTGCATCCACTGGATGCCCGCGACTCTCACAATGTCGTCGGTCCATCTAGTGGGAGGCCTCCCTACGCTGCGTCTTCCGGTTCGTGGTCTCCACTCCAGAACCTTTCTTCCCCATCGGTTATCGGTTCTTCGAGCGATGTGGCCTGCCCATTGCCACTTCAACTTGCAAATTTTAACAGCTATGTCGGCATATTGTCGGTAGGCATATTAATAAATATTTAAAAAAAATAGGGCTGGACACGCAATCACACATACTTTTTCATTAGGCCAGCCACTTGCCCATCTTGTCACTCAGTCGTTTATATTACTACTAATTGTATAAAATGCGATACAACGCATAACTTTATTTTTTGCAGCATCACAAGCGTGACTGTACGAATAGGAAGCGCAATAGCAATGAGTGGCGGAAAGACTTACAGATCTAGGGTGTTGATCAGGCACAACATGTTTAATTCGAGAAACTTGGACTATGACGTGGCAGTCATCAGAGTGTCCAGATTAATGGACCTGGACGGTACCAACGCAACTAACGTGCCTTTGGTTCAGGGAGGAGGAATCATTGCGCCGGACACTTTTATGAACATCACTGGATGGGGCGTTACTAGTGTAAGTGATTAATTTCCGGTCTAATTACTGTCGCACTGCTTTGGAAACACAAAAGAGAAAAAAAAAATACTTCTTTTTTCTGTGTATGGAAAGGCCTACCTTTCTTTCTTCATTTTGTACTATGGTGTACCAGCCTCCAGTCAGAAAAAAAAGCCGTGGTAGCCCATTTGTGAGACCGCTTGACTTCAAAGCGTGAGATCGTGGGTTCAAATCCCGGGCCCGTACCTTAGGAGCTCTTTGGAGCGTATGTACGGATTTTCATTCGCTTTTCGGTGAAGGAAAACATCGTGAGGAAACCTGCATACGTACGGAGAAGGAATTTGATGGTGTGTGTGAATCCAACAATCCGCACTGGGCCAGCGTAGTGGATATGGCCCAATCACCCTTTCGCGGGTAGGCTAAAAGTCCAGCAGTGGACTGTTGACTGATTATGATGATGATGATGATGCTGACCAGTCTATTTGAGGGAGTCAATTTCGTCCCGCCATCATTTCCTGGGCCTGCTAGGTGGTCCTAAGATTTGTGAGAATCGGGAATAGTTCTTGCACAGCTTATCCAACATTCGAGTGACATGGCCTATTACATATGGCCTGCCCCATTTCAGCTTGCTGACTTTTTTCCCCTCGACAGCTATTTTTGTCTAAGAGCGTTTTGTTTGATATAATTATGCCCATGAGTTTTTGCTTCAGAGCTATTTGACCGTGGTTTAGACAAGGTAATAATCACTCTCATTGCTAAGCAGTTTCAAATCACTGCTGAGTGTAGGTCTGCTTTTTGGGGCATCTGTTCCGATCCTGTCTTGTTCTCAGCTTTCCTGTCATACTAACAACCTGGTGATCAATTAAATTTTTAATTTTTTATTTGCGGCTACTCCGGTATTGCCGCTATTTAGCCAATGTCTTGTATATGGTCAGAGAGACATTTATTCTGAAGATTATTCGGTTTAAGGGCGATAGAATCTCAATTTACGCAGAAGATCAGTAGTCTTCAGTATCTTGTCCTATGTTTGATCCTCAGTCACAGCGTTGACGTCTTAAAGTAAGACGCAAGCATTTATCACAATGTTGTAATCAATAATCATCATAATCGCATCGCTTAACATCAGACGAGATGGTGGTCAAACGCAAGCCTATTATTTATATGTAAAAATACTTACGCCTTACTTTAAATCGTCAATTAATCTTAAATTTGCTTGGTTTCATTTTTGCGTGTGACAATTTTCTCAGTGAGAAGTTGGAATAGCAATTAAAAAAACATACTAACTTGTTATAATATGCCTGTTTATGTGTCATTTAAATTATCGTGAGAATTAAACTAAAAGTTGATTATATCAAATATACTAACATGTACTACAAACCAAAAATGCGGTAGAGATCTCCCCACTGTATAGAAATACTTTACTTTTGAGAAAAGTATGTACTGGCTCTATTATACCCTGAGGCGAGGACCAGCGGCATTATTATAGAAGTTTGATCGGGATCGAGATTGCATGCCGTCCCGTTCGCATCTATTTACTCGCACCACGTGCGGAAGTGAGATGGCAAACGATCGCGATCACGATCCGAATCATCCATAATAAGGCATCTGCCTAGTCGAAATATCCTTGCAAAACTTTTGTGTCGGACGACCAAGGGACCAGGGTCTCCACAGCTAGCGCAACAAACTCATAATGTGCGCTGAGCTGTGAATACTTCCTGTGTTTGTTTAGTTGGGCCTGTTCAGTCGCAGCCCCATCACTGCACGCAGAACTGCGGCCTTATTATAGAAGTTTGATCGTGATTGAGATTGCATGCCGTCCCGTTCGCATCTATTTACTCGCACCACGTGCGTAAGTGAGATGGCACGCGATCACGATCCGAAGCATCCATAATAAGACATCAGGTGACATGGAAATAGGCTATATTATATTTTTTTTTAAATAGGGATCCTTACTAAAACTCCAATAATGTAACCCAAGATGTAAAAAAATAATATTTACAATTTTGACTTTGCGTGTTTGACAGTTCTTAGACAGGACAACGTCTGTCAGGTCAGCTAGTTTTTAATAACAGAAAAAAGAAGAAAGTTATCCAGTCGACGGCTTCGACCAAAATAAAATTAATGGACAAGCCATAACCATTGAACTTGCTCAGTAAAAACGTGTCAAACCGTCAGACATAAACTTCATCACCTAATTATAATCATGTACAGTACATTTGTCACAAAAAAATTAATAGCGATTTTTTGTTGTGTATTTACACTTCGGGAAAGCACACGAAGGCATAATTTTGTCAGATGTTTCGTTATCATGTAACAATAGTCTCGTGTCGCACTTCCTACGGTTAGAGACCGACTGAAACGAAGTGAGTGCCAGCGCTCATTTTATAATCTTCAAAAATGCGCTTCTTCTGGGCCCTTCCATTAATTTAATAATTTTTTTATTTCCATAATTTTTTCCATTAATTAAAGTCGACGGTTCATTTCTTTATGTATGACAACACTCAAGTTTTTACTGAACAGACCGTTTTTTTGTTATTCAGGAAGGTGGTTCGGGAAATGGGCGCCTGATGGGAACAACAGTTCCAACTTACTCCAACCCCGACTGTCAAGATCTTCTCGGCCAAAACATTGTCACAGAACGAATGCTTTGCGCTGGTCTAGATGAAGGTGGCCGGGATGCATGCCAGGTACAAAACAATACAATTTAAAACACTGTTTTAAACTATCACGGTTGTTCACTAAAGTTATATGATTATTTACGGGATATTTACCGTGATAAGGTTGTGGAATGAGCTCCCGATATTTCGGCGCAGTTACATGCACTATGTTCACGGGAAGACTGAAGAATGCGGGTGGTTGGTCGAACAGTTAAAAAGTTAGGCGCAGACATAACGATATACCCTCTTTCTTAGACTTTTGCTACGGTTATCACTGGAACTCGAACTTAAGTCCCGACAAAACACACTCATTCCACAACCTTACTATAAATAATCATATAACTTTAATACATTTTATTTATATTACACGGGAATTACTCACGTAAGATTAAGCCGGTCACTCCGACTATAGTTTCAACCGCATAAGGCAGTGAATGCATGCGCGCGGCTGCGTCTCGCTTCCCATGTAATATAAATAAAATGAGTGAAAACCACGTTAGTTTCTATAATAAAACTTTAATACAATTTATTCAAAAGATTTTGATAGATTACTTCCAGTCAGACAATAACATTCTCCATTTTATGTACTGTTCGAGTACCTACAGGTTTAAAGGATGGTCAATCGTATTATTGGTTGTCCAGTTGAAAACTTTTTACTGCTGCAGCTGAGTGCTGTTTCGGCTTGCAAAGACTAGTTCACTGGACATTTATACTCGGTCCAAGCATTTATTTGCTCTGACAGCTGCAATAACAATATAAAAAGCGAATGAAAACCACGAATTCAGATCACTAGCAAGTTTTTTGAACGTAAGACTATAGCGGTTACCCGATGTACTTCAGTAAAATTTTAAAAGAAAATGTTCAACTTTTTACAATGTTATTGCAGCTGTCAGAGTAAATAAATGCTGGGAAATTTGATTAAAAACAAAAATGCGTGTTTAATATTAAAAATGCGTGAATTTATTGGTTTGTTGGTTCACGCAATAACAAACAACGTTACAACGTCGGTGAAAAGCCGAAGAGTAAATGTCTACACTGCGATTGTAAGTGCGAGTGAAACCGCGGGGCGCAATATCATACGACTATTTGTGGAACTGGTTGTTACATACATTAATTAATATTTTATTTATATTACAAGGTAATTACTCACGTAAGATTAAGCCGGTCACTACGACTATAGTTTCAACCTCATTAGGCAGTCTTTTTCAAGGTGAATACACGCGCGCGGCTGCGTCTTGCTTGGCTTGCGGTTGAAACTATAGTCGGAGTGACCGGCTTAATCTTACGTGAGTAATTCCCGTGTAAAATAAATAAAATGTGTGAAAACCACGTCAGTTTCTATAATTAATTAATATTATTAATCACAGCTATGATCTTGATTCAGGGTGATTCTGGTGGACCAGCCGTGTCAGAGGGAAAGCAGATAGCAATCGTTTCGAGTGGATTTGGTTGTGCTCGGCCCGAAACACCAGGGCTATACACTAACATCACCAACACAGCCATTAGGAATTGGATCACATTGAATACTGGAGTTTAAATACTGAAGACGACCTAACATCTAAAAAGATTCGTCTTATAAGGCGAAAAGTTCATAAAAAAATCAAAAGGCGTACAAATTACTTTTATCTTTATTTAGTTAAAATAACGTAATAGTTAATTAATAAGGCGTAAAGTCTGTATAATAGTCTATATAAATAATAAATTAAAAATATCAAACTCTGTAAAGATTTTAATTTACAGAATAATTAATAAACATTGTTGTATTCATAATGCTCGTATTTCGTAATATTTCTGAGAACACTCTATTGTAAAGCCCGATGAAAAAGAAAAAATATTAATTTGAACGAGAAAGCCTTCAACAAAATGTATTAATTATAAGATTACCAATAGGAATGGCTTATAAAGGCTATGGTAGTTGGCTTCTCCATGTGGCTTCTCCATTTAACAATTAACTCGTCTTTAATAAGGCGCGGACGCCACAGTGGTAATAGAATTCTGATTTCTCTTTAGTTTCTTTAGAGACCGTCGTGGTCTGACTGATATTTGGTATATAAATGTTAATCACCCAAGCCATTGCTAGGCTTAAAAAAAAAAATGCTCATTGAACTACAAAATAACCCACCACGCAATATCGCTTCTTTAAAATATCCGCATTGCGAAATTCTTGCTTTGGCACTTATAAGAATATTCAAGATGTGTTGTGGCAAATACAGAAAGAACATAGCGAAATTCATGTCGTGGCTTTCACGATATTTGATCAGAACGCGTTGTGACAATGAAGAACCATTACTCGTTTGGAACGTTAGCAACTTAAGAGCTAATGCTGATGTTTTAAAGAAACCGCAACGCAATTTGGGCTGTTTTTTCGGTCTGTGATATTTTTCGTACATTACAGTGAACTCAGAACTCTAGACCGCTCGCTGTGGAGCGATTTTCCTAAACGAGAACAGGTAGAAACCAAATATTATTGAGTAAAATAAACAAGCACAAAACCTATTTATTCGTATTATTACAGCGAGAGATAAGATTAGATGTTGAGGTGGCCAAATCAGAGAAATAAAATTTTACAAGATAATCTAGTTTCGTTGAGAAAATAATGTTGGTGACTCTTTAACTCAATTCCACGGATATGTTGGCTACACTGAAATTCTAGAACAACTGTCTGGTGTATGTTCAAAGCAGTCCATATACTGGATTACTTGGAAAGGGGTTCATAGTACCCATAATTATGAACAACTTTTACTATGGGAGTAACTCTGAAATTGTAAAAAAATATCAGCTGTTTCATAGAAAACTGTATAGACACTCGAAAAAATGTATGGAGCTGAAACTACAGAGGAGAAATAACTTATACCACAGCAACTTTTTTAATATTATTGAAAGACAGGCTTGCGTATGACCGCTATCTTGCTTGATGTTAAGCGAAGGTGTGGTCTTTCGCGACAGATTGTTACTATCGGGAAAATCCAACACTTTCCAAAATACAGGTTCGCACAATAAAATTGGGTTCAAAGCGCTTCGTTCGGGTTTTCGAAATATAAACTATGAAACGGTAGGCATCTATAAAACTATGATATAGCTGTTAAATTGAATTCTAAGTTAATACACTTACTTAAATCCTACTAAACTAATATATTCGTAAGGAATCATTGTGCAAAGTTGTTTAAAGTAATTGTCTAACAAAATTACGCATTTTACTGCCAAAAATAAAATACACAAAGGGCGAATGCTGCGAATGAAAACAGGTAGAAAACAAAAACTTTTTCTCTGAATGACAAAACTCACAATGAATACTAACGCGGAATACCTTAGCATTTAAATGAACGGGTCCAGCAAACTCCTTGTGTAGCTGAAACTTTTTTAATTTCGTCGAAAGCGGCCAGGTGCTGAGCTCACGTCAGTTACAATTTTACTAGAGTTAGGCTGATTTTGATTAAACCGGATTTCTAGTTATTTTAAAATATGCTAAAAAATATTGCTAAAAATCAATGATAATAACAATTAATGTTAAAAGTAATAATACTTTGGTTCCTCTTGCACATGCGCGTTTATTATAACATCAACATTGTAGATAGGCAGTTTTGGCGCCAACGTGAATAAAGTCATGCCGCCTGATTGTATAATTTTCCTTAACTTGTGTATTTTCTTTTGTTAATGTGATGTGTAATAGCTGTGGATTATTATTTATTAAGTGTTTGTGAACTTGTTTGAGTTAGGGCAAGTTATTAAGTGAGGTGAAACTAGTTTTTTTTTAGTCTTCATTTAGACCTTTACTAAATAAAGGCTTTTAGTGGGCGGCTTGAACTTCACTTGACTTGTTCTACTTGACATTTATTTATTAAAAAATATTTAAATAAAGGTAAGTACTTGACAGTGGCAAATGCACAAAATGTGTCACGCCAAACCCTCTCTAGAGAAAAAAATTCAATGCATATTAAAGATCAGGACGTAGAGGTGGCAGAAATTATACTTACTTATTATTATTGACTGAAAAAAAGGTCGCTGGTAATTAGTTTAATACTACTTATGGAGTCAAACGCAACAACAACTATAAATACAAATAGTTTTTAACATCAAATAATGATTTAACATGCGTCAGAAAAAAAAAGTTGAGAATTTTTTGCCTGTAATATTTACATAACCTTGTGACTTATGAGCTTATATATTATTATAACAATGTTTATACTCTTGCGTTACTTATTAAAACAAAAATAGTGCGTGGAGTCCCTCCGCGGGGAAGAAGTAAAACTCTCGCATGTTGCAAATATTAGTGAACTAATAAACTATGAGAAGGATGTACAAGTTTCAAAATTTCCTCATAGATGGCATCTAAAACTCTCGCTTTGTCTCTTTCTATTCCTCCTCCATGGTAGCGTTAAACGTTTAATGCAACCGTGTTGGAAGTCGCATAAGAAGTTTCACTTCAAAAACAAATGGCCGGATCTGGCATTTTAATGTTAAAGCTACCTTATTTCTACTCACGTCAGGTTCAATTCGACAGACGATCCCCACCTTCCTGAATTTCTGAGATAAGGAGCACTCATTTCGCGAAGAAATGTAATCGTTTACTTTTTAATTGAGATTCCGTTGATTAGGTCCATTCGAGTTTATTCAAGCCATCTGCGAAATTAGTTTCTGAATGTTAATTTGAAGTTACGTTCTTCTTTATGCCATATCTGTTTTTTTTTTGTCAAAAACTTTTGAAGCCCCTAATTTTCAATTTTAAAGAATAAATAGACTATTTGCTTGTATGGTTCACTATTTTTTGTCTCAGTACGAACGTATATTATTAGTTGAATTGTTTTTTTACAAGACTTATTTAACTTGCCTTTTTAGTATGTGTAAAAAAAATATACAAATTATAAAGTCACGTAAAGACTTCCCGTGAACATGGTGCATGTAACTGTGCTGAAATATCGGGAGCTCATTCCACTACCTTACCACGGTAAATATCCCGTAAATAATCATATAACTTAGTGAACAACCGTGATAGTTTAAAATTATTAAACCTATATTCGGGACATTTTTGCACATCTGACCCCAAACTAAGCAAAGCTTGTAATTTACACCCAGATGTAGAACAAACACAAATGTTCATCACATGAATGTTTGTCTTAGGTGGGAATCGAACCCACTCCCCAAGAGCAGAAGGCAGATTCACTACCATCTGGACCAACGGGGCTTTCAAATCTTGCGATTACGGGTTTAGTTTGGATAACAATGCATGGTTAGCTAAATGACGTTATTCGAAATCCAATATGGCAGACCAGTTATTTTTTAAGCACCCCCCATGCACGAAAAAAATTATATAAAAAAAACGACTTGCATAATGAGAGTCTTCCTTCTTTTTCGAAGTCGCTAAAAGTTTGTTTAAAACAGTTTTTTAAAATTTAATAAATTATTCGGTAAGCAGACGTTGACTTTTTTTTTAATTTTATTTATCTCCACAACAGCGTCACCTATCTATCGGCTTCAACTAAACCTAAGAACCATCACGGTGACCCTATAAGTACAAAAAAAAACATCAAAATCGGTCAAGCCGTTTATGAGAAGAATTGAGATCACACGCACACCGGAATTAAAAAAAAACTGCTGTTCCATACATTTTGTTGAGTGTCAATGACAGTTTTCTATGGAACAGCATTTTTTTTCGCGATTCAAGATTGGTCTCATTGTAAAAGTTTTTCATAATAATGACCTTCTTTCGGCTTAGTTTAGTCTATATGCGTAACCTTGTATAATGTGTGTGATGAAATTCCACCATACTGGCCATTTGTGCCTTTAATGAATTCTTCTTGTAAATGCCCTTTCTGTGTTGCCAAGAAAGCGTTGTTGTATAATATTGCATCCACCAAATTTAAACTGACCTTCAAGCATCGAGATACAATAAATATAGAGTCACAATCGTGCCAAAAAAATACCGAACCAAAACTCGGCGCACGCTTCGAATTGCGCAGACTTTTGGTTATAGTTACAAGGTAACCGAGATCAGACTACAACGCCGCGCGATGCCAGAGCTACGATCACAAACGGACAACTAACATTGAACACCATACAAGCGACATAACGACTAAATTGGAGTAAATGTGGTACTGTGAACTATACAGGGTGTAAGGGGAACACTCTCGAAGTCAAAAGAAGGTAATTGTATAATTGTGCCATCATTATGAACCACTTTTAGTATGGCACCAACCCTGAAATCGCGAAAAAAATTGCAGCTGTTCCATACATTTTGTCGAATGTCAATGACCGTTTTCTATAGAACGAGCTGATATTTTTTTCGCGATTTTAGGGCTGGTCCCATAGTAAAAGTTGTTCATAATGATGAGTACAATTACCTTCTTTTGGCTTCGAGAGTGTTCCCCTTACACCCCGTATAATTGATACAATGTATGTACAACGACGCTCGGACGTTTTTTGACTGTTTTCACTGAGAGATTTTGGCTCTATGGGAATTGTATCTCGATGCCTTCAATCTTAATTTTTCAGATTCTGACAAGAAATAAAAAAGTAATCTATACATATACATACAATATTATAAAAAGGAAAGATTTGTATGTATGTTTGTAACGAATTGGCTCAAAAAGTACAGAACCGATTTTAAAAATTCTTTCACTATTTGAATGCTACGTTATCACTGATTAATATAGGTTATTTTAATAGGCTATATAACTATACCCATGTGGAGCCAGGGCGGACCGCTAGTAAGAAATATACGTCACCTAACGTTTATTGTAGAGACTAGAACGCTTAATAAAACAACAAATATTCCCCAAGCAAACGTTTTTGATTAAACGTTCCTTTAGAAAACTGTCCTAGTTCCAACACTTTATTATATAGAGAGGAGTGAATAAAGCTGTTATTTAACTATAGGCCGCGTTAAGTCCGCTACTGCGCCAGACTGGACGGATGAAGGGAAAAGATAAATGAAAATGTAATTAAGCACAAGGAAAACTTTTAAGAGAGCGTTAAAAAGTTTCTTAGCTCCGGCAACATTATTTATTTCTCTCTGAGGGGTAATCTTGTTATTTGTTTGTCTGTTTACAAATTATATTTTTTTGTAATTTAATACATATTTATAGATGTAGTAATTTGACTTGAAGTTTTATTAATGGAAAGTTGGGATAAGATTAGGAAAAGTTTGCGTCGTTTTGGCACAAACAAGAAACCAAATTTGATTGTGAAAAATTAACTAAAAAGTCGTCAGTAGACACAAACAACCATTTATTCAAAGTCTGAATGGTAGGAAAATAGTTTCTGACTGAAAAAGTATTTTTTTTTAAAACCACCGATAATACTTACAATACATACATACTTATAATATTACTAGTAACGCACCCTGGCTTCGCACGGGTGTAAATCTTATTTTTTACACCTAGGGTTACATTATTGGAGTTTTATTAAGGATCCCTATAAAAAGTATATATATGTAGCCTATTTCACCCGGGGATAGTGTAGCTTCCCGTCAGTGAAAGAATTTTTCAAATCGGTTCAGTAGTTTCGGAGCCTATTCAATGCAAACAAACAAACAAACAATCAAATCTTTCCTCTTTATAATATTAGTATATATAGTATAGATATATTAGTATAGATAAATGTGAAAAGTTTGTCGGTTTGTTTGTTCCTCTTTCATGCAGCAACAGAGCAACGGATCGACCTGATTTTTGCATGGGTATAGTTCAAGAGCTGGTGAGTACTTTTCATCATCATATTCAACATCACCATTTTTCATCACTACGCGGGTAAAACCGCGGGGCGCATCTAATAGCTGATAATCTTCAAACAACTGACAAAGTTTTGTGAATCATAGCTAACAATACTCCCGATCAAATTACCGTTCAAACAAAATGATACACACGTTAAACTTACAACACCCGTCTTTTTGCACCGGCGGTAAAAATGGCAGGACACGTCTAAAACGCAAGCCACAAAAAACTGAAAAACAAAGCCCGAGAGGTTATATCCCAATATTTCCATCCTATTTCTCGTTTTCCCGACATTTAAATAAAGATATCGGGTTTCTGCATCCATTTGCGAAAGGGAAAGTAATTCAAGCGGAACAAGAAAAAGGTGGGTCTTAATTGCGAAACAAAATTACGACGATACTGGAAAACCGAGCGATAGAGGAAAAATAAGCCACCGGTGTCTGCGCTCACCCTTTTTTATGTACGTTTACCTTGCTAACGTTTAGACGCGATGTGGTGTTTACAGGGTAACATATTATGCGATACTGATATTTAAAAAAAAGTTCATTAAGAGATTGCCACCGCCCAAAGATATCCTTTCTGCACATGTTACCGAAAAACTATTATTATATTTATTTTAATGAAAAAGCTATCTAAACGAAAAGCCAAATGCACGAAGTCTCATGTCACAGATAGCGTATTTTCTCTTTTGCCATTTATAGTTTTCTTTTAATAAAGGTTAAAAAACACTATAAAGATTTACTATTATTTAAATTCTAAGGATGTAAAAAATTTGGAATAAAGCTATTTAATTTTATTTAATACATGAAGTTGAATTACATGGTTAAATCCCTACGTATTATATTTAAAAAAAGCCTTCACTTAACTATCTACGTTATCTATTTAGCCTACCTATTCTCATCTTATCAAATATTATACTTTAAAAAAAAAACATAAAAATCGGTCAAGCTAATTCCGAGGAGTGCGACCACAAACGCCGTGACACGAGATTTTTATATATTAGATTTGAACAGACAACTGCGAGCACTGCACAAATATACAAGTGTTGGTTTTTTTAAATAGAAAAGAAAGATGTTTTTTTTTTGCGCATGCACTAAACTGCGACAAAATAGTTAATGAACAGCAATGATGCTGCGGATTTCTCTGCAGCGCTGATTTTTCAGCACTAAACTAAGATGCAATCTTTATATGAACGGGTGGTGTACGAGCACTTACTTACGAGTACAAATTAAAAAGTAAAAGAGTCATACTTTGAAATGCAAGGCAAAAATTTAATTTCACCTTCAAAAGAAATACCCGCACCTTCTGCAAGAGGCTAATTACGACGTGGTTCAGGTTAGAAAAGAAAATATTCTCGGCAATGGGAGGTTTTCCTAAAGGCAATAAAAAAATGCGATAGATGGAGTTGATGAGACATGGATCTGAAGATTTTGCAAAACCATAGACAAATAAAGTTTTTTTATTGACGAAATGTCTATAAAAAAACTTTGCTTATTCTCATAGACAGTTAATTTCTATCTGTCTCTCCGAAACTGTCTTTCATGCGTATTATTATGTTATTTTATTTCGTAGTATATTACTACAAAATGACAATCATGTCTCGTTAGCGCCATCTATCGATAATTGCAGAAGTGTGTTCCTTCAGCTGTCAGAAAACCTCTCATATTTTTTAATTGCTTTTATTTTTACCACAGAAGAGAGAAAAAAATCGCCTAGAAAAAATTATATTAATACTAGCTGTCAACGGCGACTACTTACGCATAGATTATTATATCAACCTGTGATATCAACCTATGTGTTGTGTTTTGAATATGTTTCGTGTAAATAAAACTACTAATGACTGCATTAAAAAAAAAGCTAACTAATTATATCAACCTTCTATATAAACCTTCAATCCTCCTTTTGCCCGCCCTTAATTTGGCCCTATCGCAAATTAATTTCATCGCGGTCGTCTACACCCCATAAAATTCTACTTGCCAAATTACAGGTTCGTGGTTGCATAACTTTCAATACAACATTCAAAGTCCAATTCTACGCCTAAACTTAATTCGTACTTTTTGTAAAAATCTTAGAACACCTATTAATTTACTTACTTTAAACTATTAACCTTAATACCAAAAATTTACCTCATAACATTAAAACATATTTACGTTTTAAATCTTTATCTGGCCTTTTTTTACTAAATTTTATTTGGGACTTACATAGCGTTTTACATTGTAGTCCCATTGTCCCTGTGTTTGTTTGTTATCTGTGTTTTGTGTATTAAGTATGAGTCTTATAGTTTAGAATATGTGATTAGAAGTGATTAAAAGAGCGCTTTATTCACTGTTATCTATGAATCAGATGCTCTTTTTCGAGTGGCAAGGGTATAAAATACTTTATACGTTGTGTTTTGGTGTACTGCACAATAATAATAATATTCTAGAGCTTTTACTACATCACATTCTCAAATCCTAAAGATATCTAAAGTATTACAATTTTTCCATCGCTACGTAACGAGTCTATCAAAAAACCTATCATGTTAAAAGGTAACCACTTTATCTCGATGATAAGAGATTTAATTTCCTTTCGGGCTAGACAGTTGACGCAGAAAATGACGAGTTTCTGGAGGGATCTGTGCCCGCGTTATTTTATTAAAGAATCCCTGATTTTAAGGTGAAATTAAACTTCTAAACGGTTCACAAACCACCGACAATGTTTGTGGTATTGCAGTACACCAATACCGATTCGGGATTTCGGGAACCTGTCTTTTTTCATGTTGTTAATTATTTCCATATCCTAATTTTCCATCTTTAAGGGTTTTTATTTCAAATTTAAGTATATGGGATGGGATAAGTATATTCAATAAAAAAGATGTTCGCAATCGGTAAAGTGAAATAAAAAAACCTCCTTTTTAAAGTCATTTGAAAAACGTTATATTCAATCAAAGTGTACAAATCTGAAAACAATGATACAAAACATTTCGGAAGCAAAACTTATTGGTTTCATCATCATCATCCAGAAAACGTCCACTGCTGAACATATTATCCACATTTAACTAAATTTGAGAAAGGAAGGAGGACGGGTGTTATTGGTTTAGATTGCATGAATTTCATTCCAATGTTTTTATGTCAAATGTGAGCAAATGGCCTCTTAGTCTGTGTTTCGATGAACTTGATCTAGTCGCTCGTCAACTATTACTCTTCTTGACCAACGTGCCCCTCCTTGGATATAGGTTCTTCAAAAGTCAGTATAATAATTTATCATAGACATTATCATCGCTAATGCTTGTTTCAAGTTTTTTTAGAACTGACAGCTGCAATAACATTGTAAAGGGCTGAATGAAAATATAACATAAAATATTATTTTAAGATTTCACTGTTAGCTCAGACAAATTAGAATGCCAAAATAAAGGTTTACACAAATTTACAGCTTATTATCTCTCATTCCGAGGTTGACCCATATTTATTTAACCGACGAAAGAAGGAGGTTATCAATTCGACTGTATGTTTTTTGTATGTAAGTTACGCGATTACTCCGCCAATTATGAATTGATTTTGATGATTATTTTTTTGTTTATTAAGTTACAATTCAGAAGTAGTACTATATAAATATTATTTTAACAGCACTTTTTGTTTTTTTTGTTTTTTTTTTTTACAAAGATGCCGTTTTGGTTTATGGTTCCCTTCAGCAAATGATTCAGCAGATGAGGACTTTCAATCTCTGTTTTAATAGAAATTTTCAGCTTTATTCAGTTTAAGCTTGTACTTGTAGATAGTATCAAAGCAGTCTTATTTTTCTTTAAAAAAAAATTAAGGTGGAAAGTTTTACCTGTGGCGGAAAATTCAAATTTCAAACAGTTTTTTTGTCCTTGTAGCTAGGCCGGGTAATTATTTTGAAATGACACAGTGTTTGCGACAATAATTGGGTGTTTTTTACATTATCATGTACAGTTTAAGTACAGAACCACCGGAGGATGGGCAGCAGCTTCCTGTTAGTACACGGTGAACGTACTGCGATCTCCAAGCCGCCTGCCAAGCGTGGGGATTATGGCAACACCCCTCTCTAAGAGGGAGGCCTTGTTCAGCAGTGGACATTTAATGGCTGATGATGTGTATGTACAGTTATTTATTAGTAACGCACCATATTACTTATATTTGTCAATAAACCGTTTGAAACAGCAATAATTCGTTTATTGACAAATGTAAGTAATACCTAATGTGCATTAGAGATAAATAACTTTACATGATTTTGTAAAGAATAATAATCAATTGTCGCAAACATCATGATCGTTAACAATAATTATCCGGCCTAGCTACAAGGACAAGAAAACTATTTGAAATTTGAATTACCCGCCATTTGTGAAACGTAGCACCTTAAGTGCCTGGGCTATGTAGTATATCGGCTATCAGATACAATCGTACTTACAAAAACCTATTTGGAGTAAACAATATTAACAGTTTTCATTCGCTTTTTTTAATCTATTCGGGCTGTAATAGCTAAAATTATGTACCAATTATATTAGTAGATGAGCGCTGGCAAATACTTGCTTTTAATAAGCTTAGGAGAAACAGTTCTGATTAAAGTACAATAATAATCAGGAATAGAACCCTCAGTCAAAATAAATACTGTTACTTGACAAACTTTTCATGTATCATATCCAATGAAAAGAAAATCAAGTCGTAATTTCACTCAATATAGATCTGAAACGAGCTGGAAATGAAAGGAGTAGGTATAATAAAAGTACTTTTAGGTTTCATCATAAAAACATCAAAGATGTTCGCAAAAAATAATGTTTTTCGATAACGTTTTTCCAGTCACTATTGAAAACTTGATCGAAGGTAGAAGGAAATTGTTATTGGTTGAAAATTTCGCAACGTAAAAAATACACTTGCGTCGAAAATAATTATAATTTTATTTATATATAATTATAGGTTTATAATTATTTTTGTGTTTATCACCTGCAACTATGCTGTCATTTAACAACGACCTGGGGCCTTACGGACAACAGCTAATTGCGGCACCTAATCCGCTCAGTTGGAAAATCACGCGAACGTGAACCTTATCGCGCCAAGATACGGTTTGCGGTTTGATAATTTTATTAACGAATAATAATAATAAATCTGTATGGAACGTAATTAAAATTTATGAATATGACTTTGACTTTGATAATATTAAGATATCGGATTACCTAATTTCATAAAACACTGTAGATTTGGCACCTCCTCGTTTTAATTTTATTGCTTTTGAAGTCGGTAAAAAAGTATTTGCTCAAATTATACAGGACACTAATTAAATCTCATTTAGAATCGTAAATTACTGATCAGAGTTTGGTTCAATCGTCGTTCAAAACACAATAATCGGTAGACATGGCAGATCCGTAGGAATTCAGCGTTAAATTCTATGAAATATTTTACCAAACAGAGCTTTATCATAAAGAAACGCAATTTGCATTACAATAAAATAATATTGAAAGCATTCATAGCTTTGAGAAAGATTTAAAAGCAGATGCCTATTTTTACACTTAAACAAGTACGCTTGCTTACAGTATGGAAATTAGAATCTTAAGTTAAAAAAAAAAAAACCAAACATAAGAATGAAATTTCTTTCATCGTTAACTAGCTTCTGCCTGCGGCTTTCGCTCATGTTGATCATGATTGGACAGGATTGGAGTTCTCGTAAGCATAACAGCAATAGTATTGAATGCTTTTCTATACACTGTTTAAGTCTCTCATCTCTTTGGTTATTGCCGACCGATATGGCCCAGTGGTAGTGCGACTGCCTTGCGAGCAGGAGGTCCTAGGTTAGATTCTCGGCCAGACAGAAGTTTGACTGACAACTTTAAAACACCGAAACACTGCCGTTTATACGGTTAATTATCAGAAGAATATTACAAATTTCCTTTATTTTTGATGAAAAATTGACCCTGAACTTTCTGTTTTGAATTTATAGAAAAATCCTGAACTATGTATTTGTTTAATGTATCCCAGAAGTATACGTTCCAAATTGCGACTGTCTAGCGTGAAAGGGGTCGACAAAATATATGTTTTTTGTTAACAATAAAATTTGAACCCCTTTTTGCACCCCATTGGGATGCGAATTTTCTAAAATCCTTTCTTTGTGTGTGTTTTCACTCACTCTCTCTATTAACAAATCTTCAAGTCTCTAGATTCAGCGGTGAGATGTACTTACGTTATCTGTCACTGACAGACTGTCAGTGAGTCAATCAGGCAAAGTCTTTATTATAGTATTGATGATAATGTAAATTAGTAATTGTTACCCTCGACTAATAACAATATGGAGTATTTTAGCTCAGGCAGTAACACACAATATCAGTTGGAATTAGATTTGAATAGATTTTGCTATTTCAATCACTTTACAACCTATGTCTATCGGCTCTTTAGTCTATGGTCTGGCAGTTATGAATGACCAACTCGAAGCGTTGCCTAAAAGTCACATTACGAATGAAAAACCGCAGGATTGCCGTAATTGAAAATTCCCCGTATAATATACGACTTGCAATTTCAGTGAGAAGCGTTTGGGCTCAGTCCTGTAGGGCGTTTCCATTTTTCTCCACTCTTAACGATATTATTTAACACCACAAATTTCACAATTTTTCTTATAGTCTACGATGCCGCGCAATTTCATTATGATAATCGCACATTACCTGCGCTGTTTTATACAATAACTGTTCAAGGCTTTTGAATAGAAATTTTCATTAAAAGACTTTGTAGTATTAATAAATTTTAAGGGCGAATAATCTACAGGGAAATTTTGGAGGACAGAAAACATTATAAAATAACTTTCCGGGAATGGTTACGGTAATGGGTTTTTCCCTTAAAGAGTTGTTTTTGGGAGATGCGTACACACAAATTTTGTGCGTTTATATAAAGAAACTTGGGAAGGTTAGTAGGATTTGCATCATCTCTACATAGTATAAATTGAAGTCGCTTTCCGCGTCTGTCTGTCTGTCTGTATGGCCGTTAACTCCACCTAAACCACGCAACGGATTTTGATGCGGTTTTCACCTTCAGTTAGATACATTTTCAAGGAAGGTTTCTATATATATAACTAGCGCCGCCCCGGCTTCGCACGTAAATTACACCCGTGCGAAGCCGGGCGGGCGGGTCGCTAGTGTTTTATAATTTTACTGTAAGGCTGTTTGCGAACATTTTTTATAAAGTTTTTTTTTAATATACAAAAACGAACGATAAGACTATACCTACATGTACAAATTTCAACTAAAAAGTAGAAAAAATGCAGTTAAAACAGAGATTGAAAGTCCTCCTCAAAACTTTTTCTGAAGGGAACCAAAAACCAAAACGAATGAAAAATCTGTGAATAAATCAAATCTAATCTGTGAATGTAATCTGTGAATTTTTTATTTTATTTTTGTTGTTAAAAAAAGAGCGGAATCAATTTTTATAAATTCAATGATTCTCTGAAGTATGATGACCTAACAAACAAAAAAAGAATCATCAAAATCAATTCATTAATTAGCTGAGTAATCGCGTAACAAACATACAGTCGAATTAAGAACCTTTTCGTTTTTAGGGTTCCGTACCCAATGGGTAAAAACGGGACCCTATTACTAAGCCTACGATGTCTGTCGATGTACGTCTGTGTGTGTGATGTACGTCTGTCTGTCCTACCTTTAAACGGTTGTATCTTTCGAACCGTAATAGATAGCCAGTTGTAATTTTCACAGAATATGTAATGTTATAGTGGATTAACTAACAAATAATACAAAAGTTAAAAAGTAAAAACGAAAGGACCATACCATCATCATCATTTCAGCCATATGACGTCCACATATCTGCTGGACATAGGCCTCCCCCATCGATCTCCAAAAGGGCCGGTTGGAAGCGGCCTGCATCCAGCGTTTCCCTGCGGTCTCTTTTAGGTCGTCTGTCCATCTTGGGGGTGGACGTCCTACGCTGCGCTTACCAGTCCGTGGTCTCCATTCCAGAACCTTTCGGACCCATTGGCCATCTGTTCTGCGTGATATGTGCCCTGCCCACTGCCACTTCAACTTGCTAATCCGGTGGGCTATGTCGGTGACTTTCGTTCGTCTACGGATCTCCTCATTTCGGATTCGATCTCGTAGAGAAACCCCGAGCATAGCCCTCTCCATAGCTCGTTGTGCTACTTTGAGCTTGCTTATGAGGCCCATAGTGAGAGACCACGTTTCAGTGCCGTATGTCATCCCTGGTAACACACACTGGTCGAAGACTTTCGTCATAAGGCACTGAGGTATTTTAGATGAGAAGACGTTGCGAAGTTTACCGAATGCTGCCCAGCCGAGTTGGATTCGCCGATTGACCTCTTTCTTGAAGTTGGACCTACCTAGTTCGACTGCATTTATTTGAATTAATTTCGTTATTGAATTTTGTGGTGGTATGGAACCCTCAGTGCGCGAGCCCGACTCGCACTTGGCCGGTTTATTGTGAAGTGGGCTAAAAACAAATTGTTAAAGTGGGTTGAAAACAAACACACAAGGCTATAATTGAAGGCTTGAAATATGTATCGATAAAACAACCCATTGTCAACCCTTTCTACTTTGAAAATTTGTTACAGTAAAAATATAGTCTTTCTCTACTGCTTCAGGTGAATTGTTCAAATTGAATGCGTAGCTTGAAATAAACAACGCCACGCAAAAAAAAAGACTCGAATGGTTCAAACAACTCGTTGCGTTAGCAAGTGGTAAGATTATTAAAAAAAAATGACTTTTGTTTGGGATTTCGATCGAATGTCCAGTCGCACGATTTTGCATGAAATTTCCGTGCAAAATATCATACGAGCAAATCCAAAATAGAGCCCTAGGCCATTTGATGAACCCATTCTACCAAGCACTGGATTGCTGTAGTCGATAGCCAGCTTTGTAATGGATTGTCTCTATTTACACTGCGCTAATAATGGTATGGCTTAGTGTATAATAATGACTCGTCAAGCAGCTTGTTGTAAATAGTCGATAATTTTCCGGTTCAATCTGGTTTAACACCCAATAAACCCGATGCAGCTAACACGGCCAAACTTCTAGGGTATCTAATGAAACTTACGGTTGCTCGTAACAAGCTTGAGTTCACTTCTTGTACTTTTTTAGTTTCTTTTTCATTGCCAACGGCAAGAAAAAATACAGAAAACAGCAGCAATGCTTTTTCACTAATGGTATAAGGATCATAATTTGTAACTGTCCTTTTGTTAAAATAACCAGATGTAGATATCTGTTTTGCAAAATCAATGATATAATATATATCTATACTTAATACTAATATTATACAGAGGAAAGATTTAATTGTTTGATTGCATTGAATAGACTCCGAATCTACTGAACCGATTTGAAAAATTATTTCACTGTTGGGAATCTACACTATCCCCGGGTGACATAGGCTAGCGGGGCGGGCCGCTAGTAAGTTAACCTATCAAAGTAGTATCACTTAAAAAACTTAGGTACATATATACAAATTTGGCTTCCTGTGCGCGTTGGTTTCGCTGTAAGCGCATAAAGCGCTAAAAATAAAATATAAGAAATAAAATCGTAATAATGACAAGTGTAGCGTTCCTAATAGAGCGATATTGGCTAATCGGTAGCATGTGCGCTTCACAATCTGACGGTGACTGTTTCGATCTTTGGCCCTGCACCAATGAATTAAAAACGGCGAAGGAAAACATCGTGAGGAAAACCGGTTTGTCCAAGAGCCTCAAAGTACAAGGGCATATTATGACATTAACCAACACACACTAGGCCATCATGGTTGATTAAAACCCATCCCCACGCTCTGAGAGAAAGTCTGTGCCCCAGCAGTGGGAAAATTAGAGGATAATAAAGATATCAGAAAACAAGAAGAACAAAAAGAAGATATCAGATGGATAATAGAGATAGGCATTATTTGGATGGCTGACCGAGACTGGCTTATACTGATTTGACTTTGACTGCACGCTACCGTTATTCAAATGATACGTATTTTGTAGGTCAGGTTGTTTATCTTATGAAAATAGCCGCCTAGCTACGTCAAAAGTCTTTCGACACCCTAAAAATACTGATGCTAGCAACTGTCCAGCCCGAGGTCTGTGGCGAACTATGTACGAACTTAACTTACCTTTTATGATTTCAATTATTGCCCGTGCTAACTTCCATCGTCTCATACAGTAGTTTCAATCAGTAGCAACTAAGTATTTTATACTATTCCTCCTCTTAAAACCTTATTTTATTCACAGAAAACAGTGAAAAAAATCACAATTTATCACTTTTGCACTTTAATCACTATTTCGGTGTTTGAATTTAGAACACACCAATATGTTCGACCTCCATCTCAACGCTATACAAAATCCTTGCGCAAAAATAATCGATACAAACTCCTTAAATCTTTCTTTCTCTCGTAGTCATGGTAGAGTATAGTATGCAACTCTTATTACACACACAGTTAGTAGGCAATGGAGAGAGCTATGCTCGGAGTTTCTTTGCGCAATAGAATCCGGCACGTAGATACTCGCCAAAGAACCAGAGTCACCGACATAGCTGTTAAAATTTGCAAGTTGAAGTGGCAATGGGCAGGCTACATCGCTCGAAGAACCGATAACCGATGGGGAAGAAAGATTCTGGAGTGGAGACCATGAACCGGAAGACGCAGCGTAGGGAGGCCTCCCACTAGATGGACCGACGACATTGTGAAAGTCGCTGGCATCCAGTGGATGCAAAAGGCAGGCTGTCGTACAGTGTGGAGGTTAAAGGGGGAGGCCTATGTTCAGCAGTGGACGTCTTCTGATGCAACTCTTGAATAAAATGGATTTATATCGATGGCAATGAATCACTCACATTGATCAACAATCACATGGACAGGATTCTAACACTTGAATCACTCCCTACGGTCGTGATTCAGTCGTTAGAATCCTTCACTTGCTCGTGATTAATCTATGGCCCTCGCTTTAAATCCGTCCTTTATTCACTAATTGCATAATATAACTATTTATTCCTCTTGTAAAAAAAACAACAACTAGAAAATAAAAGGAATAATTCGATATTTCATCTCTTTTCTAAATAATTTATTTCCTCTCGGTAATATTTTCAGCGAACTTTATCTTCTTCACCAATTATTGTCGTTTTGCCAAACAAACCAATACGATCAACAACCTTTAAAGTTTATCAAAGCTTTGTAAAGGCACATCTGCCTATTGGGAATAGGATTTCATTACTCACAACCACGCACCACCTTTTCCTTGTATTTTCCGAATCAGTGGGTGTATTAGAAGGTATTCCCTCCTACCCCTTTGAAAACTTCGTAAATACTCAAGTCGGAACTGAGTCACCTTTATTGAAATTCAGTTTTGAGGGCAATCTCACTTGAGTCTCGTTATTACTTTTTTATAGGGAACTGAACAATCTAAACTGGGGTAAGTCGAAGATAAGGAAATGTGACTCTGTCAGGTTTGAATGAAGTTTGTTTGTTCAAGAAAATAATAAAGCCTGCTGGAACTTGCGCTACAAAGTTTTTTTTTTAATTATTAATTTTTAAACTTTATTGTCATAGATGATTATGGTCATATTTACTACTCGTGAAATAGTCAAACTCTTAACTTAAAACATCATTATCATTATCACTTCTGCCTTTCATGGTCCCACTGCTGGGACAAAGGCCTTCTCTCAGAGCGAGAGGATAGGCCGTAATCCACCATGCTGGCCCTGTGCACGTTAGTGAATATCATATGTCTTTGAACGTTCTTGGACATATTGGTTTCCTTAAGATGTTTTCCTTCACCGATTTTGAGCTATGGCATTGAAACTACACAAATAATTTATTTAACTACACATAATTTATTATATTTTTATATGTCCGCAATAATAAGTATAAAAGAGAACGCAGGAAAACGCTGAATGCAGGCCGTTTCCAACCGGCCCTTTTGGAGATCGATGGGGGAGGCATATGTTCAGCAGTGGACGTTCTATGGCTAAAATGATGATGATGATGACTAAATAAGACATTGGTGCAGAGCCGAGGATCGAATCGGTTGCCCTCAAATCGTATAACGCACATGCTACCTCTCGGCCACCATCGCTCTAACTATAAACATGGCAGCCTCAAATTCTCAAAATGCAATCATACTAATATTATAAATGCGAAAGTGTGTTTGTTTGTTTGTTCCTATTTCACGCTGCAACGGAACAACGGATCAACCTTATTTTTTGCATGGGTATAGTTCAAGAGCCAGAGAGTGACATAGGCTATTTTTCATCATCATCATCACCATCACTATCACCATTTTTCATCACTACACGGGTGAAACCGCGAGGCGCAGCTAGTCAAGGATATTTGCAGTATAGTGCTACTACTCAAACGTACTCCTGCGCTACACTTTTACTAAACTAATATTATGTTCACGCGATAAAATTTTATATGCATTAGTAACTGCATTCGCTCAAGATGCACATTGTTTTCAACGAGCAAACGCTAAGGTTTAATCTAGCTATCTAGATATAACTGTACAAAATAAGCCAAGTCTTAGCAAAAAATCACAAATGACACGGTGATCTAAACCACCAATTTCTGTTAGGTTGTTTGATATTCTTAAATCTATTGTTGAATCTGTGGTATTCTCAAATCCAGAAGTACCTTATTATTAAGAAGTGAAATATCAGTTTCCATTGTTAAGATTGTATTGGGTCTCTAATCACCACCTAAATAGAATGGTCAGAATTTTAAGGTAGTAAATCGTGGCTGTCAATTATGAGTAAAACAGTTGGGCTGGTAAACTATTTTGCGATAGTTTGGCGACTGCAATTAACTAAGCCAAATGTTTGCGTGGATAACTGATAACGTTGCCTTGTTCTCTTCGAGATGCCAAATTTTAACTAATTTTTAGGGTTCCGTACTCAAAGGGTGTAAACGGGACCTTATTACGCTGTTTGTATGTCTCTAATTTTTAACGTCTGTATCTTTCGAACCAAAATAGATAGTCCGTTGAATTTAAAAAAAATATGTTCTATTACGGCGGATTAACTAAAAAAATATAGTAAAGTAAAAAGTAAAAACTAAGGGACAACAAACGTATTTTTTTAACACTTTTTTGTAATTGCTCTAAAATAAGAGCGATAATACGTAAATACCACAGAAAAGAGAAGTAAATAGAACGGAAATGAGAAGGAAAATCTGTCGCCAGGTATTATGACAGAGTTTTGCTTGAACATTCTCATGTATGTCAACGCATCGAACTCCGCATCCAAAGAACTTGGACCTTACCTTTTTGGGTTACGTCTCAAAGTTCTTTGTCCGCATCACAGCTGCTAACTGATTTCAAATAACTGACGTTTCGTTAATATGGGTGCAACTGGCTACAAAAAAAATCTTACAAAAATGCATTGACAGCCGTTCTAATTTAAACAATTATTTTTTTCTTTTGTGGTAAATACGTACAAGCGTCATAAACTTCCATACAAAGACAACAGTATTGTTTCTGACCTGTCATATTTATTTAGAGATACCATAGATAGAATAAACTGACTCAAACTTATCGATATTACCTATTTAAGGCCCCAATGAAGTATGTTAACGGCAGTTTAATACCTCGTCTGGCTATCCATTATTATCTTAACCCTCTAAGTTCCGACTATAAATTACGCCAGTTTTTGTTGGTCCCAATGAAACCGTACATAGTTAAGTTTCCTTCCTAATATTTAGTAGGATAGTTCGGTGATTGGTCTAACAAAGTTGACCTATTAATTAAGGTGGGAAAACCGATAGTCCATGTCTTTACTTTGTGAATCATCAAAAATAGAATAATCAGCCTTTTTATAGTCCATTGCTGGACTTAGGCCTACCCGCGAAAGGGCGATTGGGCCATATCCACCACGCTCGCCTATTTCACATAATTATGCCATGGAATTTGTGTTACATACGTAGGTATGCAGGTTTCCTCACGATGTTTTCCTTTACCAAAAAGCCAGAGGTATGAAAATCCACTCATGAACACCGGGATTTGAATACCCGTGAGTGTTAGCCGTATATAAGTTTAAAAAATGAATTGCGCTTACGTTTGGTTCTATAGTAATATAAAAGAAATATTTGTTTTAATGAACGGCCCCATAAAAGTTGTTTATAAAAATGAGTACAAAAAGTTTTTTTTTTCAAGCTTAACGGCCTCTTATACCAAATTTGACGGTTTTTAATCAATTTTATTTAGTAAAATTACAATATTTGGGCTGGAAAAAAATACATGTCACAGATACATCTGTGTTTGAGTTTATGATTTGGTTCAAAACACGATGGAATAAACTTTCATCGACCAAAAAAAAAAACTGAAACAAAGTCGATTTAGTTTATTTTTTTCGTTTTATGCTCTAATGAAAGTTCGTAACAACCTGGAAATTGCAAGCATTAAACGGCAATTTTATTTAAAAAAAAAATTATTTGGATAGAATTTTGATAGTGAATAGTTTAGTTTTTTAGTGAAATTAAAACCGTAAAGAGGTCGCGAGAATTTGCGCACGCCGCGCTCAGTACCGCGCCAGGCGTCATCGAGGTCGGACCTATGTTCGTTTTTGTCGTTGCACTCCCCCCGCGGGCCTCTTGACTCTTGCGTGGCAAAATACATCGTCGCTTTAACTTGGCGGGGGCTGAGGGAGCGTTTTGTTGCCTACGCGACTCGGATAACAGGCCGTTAATTTTATTAACTTGCAATGTTATACTTATGTTAACACCGTTCCTCGTAACCTTGTATGTATAATTTAGTCTGCCGAAATCCTCAATGGAGACACAAATTCATTTACAGACTAATAGAAACCTAGATAATATTGTCGTGGAAACTTCAGCTTAGACTGAACCATTTGTCATATTCAGCCTCGCAAATTGCTTTGTTTTGAAGCGTGAAATGATGTCAGGCTAAGGGCAAATCGTATTAAAATATTGACTCTCAAATCCAACAGCTTTATTTACTGAACGAAATAAATTGAAAAGTGAAACCTACATAATAATTTTAGTTTGTTAATGGAATTATACTTTAGTTAAGTTTTAATGGGTTGTTTTTTTTCCTATATTCTATTTTATAGATATTATCATGGTTTTCGTATTTTTCTCGATATAGATTTTTTTTCTCGTTATTGATATTTATTTGCATGCTCCTGTTGAACAGAATAAAATAAAATATTATACACATTATTAGAACCGTAGTCCGGTCACCATTCTATGGAGGAAATATTTTACCGTGGTCCGGCCAAGTTCACAGCGCGGTGCGAACGCCTCCATTCATTTAGAACACTTGAGTGATTCACACTGTGGTGCGAACCATTTTTTTTTCTTTTTGTAGGTAGGCTTGTGCTTGGCGGCCATCTCGCCTGATGTTAAGCGACGATGCGGTCTACGATGGAGCACGCTTGCCTAGAAGAAACCGATTCACTCTCGACTTGAAGACAACCAGATTGTAACTGACGGTACAAATGCAGTACTAATCGCTGCATTACCCTAACCCTAGCTTCAAGTGGCTTGTCACTGGTTGGTCTATCTTTACATATATAAAAAAAATACCATGTCCAATAAATCGAACTACGCAAACGTACCACGGGCGAGTCACCGAAAAGTTTGATCTTCAATGAACTACCAAGTGCAATAAACTTGTTAAGGTGGATTATAATGAACGGACATACAAACATAGATACAATAACTCAATCATAAGAATGAATAAAATACAACAAGACAGAATAAACGAAATTTAAATGAGTTATAGAGCAGAAAAAACCTGTAATATCAATACTTAAATTTAAGGCAAATCTCATATGAATTTTGTTTTTAGGATTCCGTCTCCAAAGGGTTATTAAAAACGGGACTCTATTACTCAGCCTACGCTGTCTGTCTGTCTGTCTGTCCATATGTCCGTATGTCCGTCCGTCTGTCCTACTTTAAACGGCTGTATCTTTTGAACCTTAATAACCAGTTGAAATAGCAGCTGTCAAATTTCAGTTCGTAAGTAAAGTTATTTCAGATAGTCAGTGAGTGAAATCGAGATACAATACCTATAGAGAGTATTTAGCTTTTATGACATTTAGATTTACCACTAACTGGCTATCATATACCTGTGATGGTGGGTATGCATTGACGTGTATTGATTGATTATACCTTACCTTCAGCTAATGCACATTCTGCGTAATCAATGACAATCGTAGCTAATTCACGGAGAAGGCAAGCTGAGAGGTAATTAAATATCTTTCAATTAAGTAGGTGTTGTAATAAATTGTAAATATTTTTGCTATGTTATGAGAACGTATTGTTGTACTCCCAAAATTAATCATCATTGCTCATACTTTGGAGTAGTGGTTTGTGGGACGAGCTATTCACAAAATTGACAATAAATTAGTATTGATTTATATTTCATTGTCATAAAATATATTTTTCTTATTTTTGAATATTATGATAATTTTGCAATCAAACAAACAAACAATCAATCAAATCTTTCCTCATTATAATATTAGTATAGATAAACAATGGGGCCAATTTTGTAGGTTTAGGTTTACTCACCACTGGAAAACTCAGTCACACAGCAGGCAATGAATAGAGCTATTACTCGGAGTTTCTATGCGCAGAATAATATTGAAGAACCAGAATCACCGACATAGCTATTAAAATATGAAAGTTTAAGTAGCTATGGTTAGGTCACATCGCTCGAAGAACCGATAACCGATAGGAAAAAAAGGTTCTTGAGTGGAGACCACGAACCAAAAGACGCATCAGCTTAGGTAGTCCTCCCACTGGATGGACCGATGATATCTTGAGAGTTGCAGACTTCCAGTGGATGCAGATCGCAGGCTGTCGTTCAGTGTGGAGTTCTAAGCGGGAGGCCGATGTTCAGCAGCGGACGTCTTCTGGATGATGACTACTAACGATACTCATAAAAATATATTAGTGATAATGTAGCTGTTTACTTTGTCTTAAGTTTAAGCTGCAGTTTTTCTGGACTCCAGTTTTAAATTAAAAACAATGAAAGTTAAATATAAGTAACAAGTACTTGTGTTTTTTATAATGTTTCTTGAAAAACTGAGTGAATCAAAGAGCTCTGCTGAAAACATAAATAATACAGCTAATTCCATTCCCAGAATACATGAAAATGTGGTTGTTGAAAATACATTAACTGAGGGAACTAAAAGTAGCCGACTCTACTACTCGGGTGAAGTTCAGGGACTTATTCTTGTGCTATACGATTGAATCGATTTCAATATCAGCACACACCAGGTACAACAATAACATTTGCAGCAATAACATTGTAAAAAGCGAATGAAAACCACTAATTCTAATCACTTTCGCTAGGTTTTTGAACGTAAGACTTTAGCAGGTACTTACCCGATATATTTAAGTGAAAATATTATTGCAGCTTTCAGAGCAAATAAATGCTGGGACTGAGTTGGGCATCTACGAATATAATTTGTTAGTGTTCCTTTTATGGTCAAAATATTAATATTGAAAACCAATTAGATATAACCTGGGCCTTTTCAAGGCCAGAGTGAATAGGTATCTTCTAAGTCTGCGTGCTTCATCTTCGACCAACAGGCGAGTTGGTGGTCAAACGCGGACTTATGAGCGTTAAAAAAATATATACTTCATTTATGTTACGTAACACAGTCGTATCGTAGCTATCGCTTACACAAAAAATTTAAACAAAACTACATAAGAATAAAAAAAAACCTTATTTGTCATCATTAAAATAAAGTTAGGATGTTTTAGGCAATTTTCATGTTGATATTTTTATTTAGGCTATAAAAGGCTTTAGGCTTTTATTTAGGCTTTTTTTGGCTAGGTTTTATTTATTTTTATATTAAAAAAAAAAAAAAATTGTCTCAACCATTCTGTAAAAGTTAAACGTAAAAATAGCTTTAAGGTGGTTCGTTGCACATGAGGCGGGAAATTCAAATTTCAAACAGTTTTCTTATCCTTGTAGCTAGGCCGGGTAATTATTGTAAATAACCATGATGTTTGCGCAGATTGATTATTATTCTTTACAAAATCATGTAAAGCTATTTATCTCTAATGCCCATTATGACTTACATTTGTGAATAAACAATTTTTTGCTGTTTCAAAAGGTTTATTCACAAATGTAAGTAATATGGTGCGTTACTGTTAAATAATTGTACATTATAATGTAAAGAACAGCCAACATTTTGCGCAAATACTGTGTTATTTAAAAATAATTACCTGGCCTGGCTACTAAGACCAAAAAACTGTTTAAAATTTAAATTTCCCGCCATAGGTGAATCGAACCACCTTAACTCGATTCCAATATTATTCTAAAAATAATAAATACCCAAAATTAGTTTAATTTTAATTCTCACAGTGCCACATAACGCGATATGGTTAAAACATCCACATGCGTCATGGACGTTTTCATACGTGCCACGACACGAATTTTGCATTGTGGATATCTTATAAAAACCATAACGTGTTGAGGGTTGTTTTTTCGCTCAATAAGCGTTTTTGTTTTTGACCGACTTCAGGGACTCGGTCCGTGTTTTTTTATTTTTGAGCCTATCTGATCGAATACGATGTACTTTCGTAATATACGAGAATAAGTCCCAGGGCTCAACAATGTAGTTTCATAAAGCAGCGCACACGACAGGTATAATCCCCGCGGCGGGACATAACATATTCAAACAACCACAAAACTTATATTATTTTCGCGGCATCTACTTGAGTGGTTTATCCGAAGTTTTGAGTGCAAATATAACAAGAGTCCCGACATTTTGAATAATGCAAATGTCTCATAGTAAGGCGCTAGAGGTGAAGTTTGTGCACTCTATACAAGCTTAGTTTGTAATTTAATGCATAAAGATTAGGGTTCAAGTATGAAAGTACTTTGAAAATTTCTTGGAAACTTCTGCGTGTGCGGGAGCTTTATTACGCCTACTATTTAAAAATGTATTATTATACCTATTTGTACATTGATTAGTTAAATTTGATTTTGTTATTATTCTCTCGGTAGGGGTATTTTTTATATCTATGAACGATTCTTCCAATGGATTGATTCTGAATAAACAGGCAAACTTAAACTTTCAACTTTTAAACCACGAGAACTTTAATTAGGTCAAAGTATTTGGAAATTTCCTAAGACAAGGTCCTTTCCGCATACCCAATACTTTTTAAACCACGCGTGAAAAAACTAGAATTTTAATTAATAAAATTAATGTGATAATGCGTACATACAGGGTAACACTTAACGGTGATACCTACTATGTCTAAAGAAGGTCATCGTACTTATCATTTATTTTATTTATATTACACGGGAATTACTCACGTAAGATTAAGCCGGTCACACCGACTATAGTTTCAACCGCATTAGGCAGTCTTTTTCAAGGTGAATGCATGTGCGTGGCTGCGTCTCATTTTGTATGTTTGAACCAATCCTGGATACGATGAAACTAAAAACGCAAAAAAATCTGCTGTTGTTTAGAAAAACGTTATATATAAACGTTAATAAACAACCAACGACAATTCGTTGGTTGTAACCTTGTAACCTTGTATATTATTTTGATTGATAAATTAGATAACTTGCCGCATTATCTATTCACACTTTAAACAACATCATTAACGATACATGATAGGCGTTTAATAATACATAAACGGGTTTTTTGGTTGTAATCAAACTCAAATATAATGAAGTGATATAATTGATTCATTTGATTTTAATTAAGCACTTGATAGGTGATAGATTACGTAAGTTTTAAGAAGGTATTTACAACTTCCTTAATTGGTATCTATGGACACGAGATGAATACGTTGAGCATGTTTGTAGAGCGCACGCCAATTCGACTACATAATTAATACTAAACTTTTATCAAATTATCATTATGCCGAAACGTGTGCACGGTAGGATATCAACAAATTAGGATCCAACTTATTGAGATTTTCGTGGGTAAACCGTAGTATGCCAGCGCAAGAGTTTTTTTATGGCTAATATGGGGAATTTCACCTACCTTTCAGGTAGGTAATTAAAAGTTTCAATTTGATACAATAATTAGAAGGTCAAATCGACTTCCGAGATTCGCTTCCATAATTCGTTACAAGTAAAGACAAAATGAAATGTGAATTTGAAACTGTGATGTAAAAACCTACTAGATGGAGAGTCACAGCAAAAAAAAATTACCATAATATTTGGCCAGCATGGTGGATTAGAGCACATTCTCTCTATCTATCTCTCTCTCTCTCTCTCTCTCTCTCTCTCTCTCTCTCTCTCTCTCTCTAGAGAGAAAGCCTGTGTCTCAGCAGTGGGAAGATGTTAGTCGATAAAAATGGTGTTGATCAGTGCAGACGCGTAATATCTAATGTGTTCTTTCAACGTTAAAGATATTAAAAATAGTGTGTAAAGCTCAAATTAAATTGAATTTTCTCCCTTTTTTAATTTATGTCTATCAAATACAAAAACGAAATACCACTGACTAACAAAAATCAGGAAATCTCGAAAAATTCTGGACCTACGAATTTAAAAGGCATGAAACTACTGAACTGATTTAAAAAATATATTCACTGTTGGGAACTTACACTATCCACGGGTGACATAGGCTATATTTTATTTTCAAAAAAATTAGGAATACTCCAATTATAATTTTTAAATTTTGTTTTTTTTAAATACCCGTGCAAAGCCGGGGCGGGCCACTACTATTTTATAAAATTACTAGCAAGTATAGACACCAAATTTATCTAAACTTGCCCAGATTTAGATGGCATATTCTTCATGACCCTTTATCTAGTCCTATATTGATACATCAAAGGCTGTAAGTGAGCTATTCACTATTATCACGATTAAAATTGAAAGCAAGCAAAATTGACGGAATTAAAATATCAATGGAATTAAAATGTTCATCAGTCGTGAATTTAACATTATTAGCTATTTCAATCGGAGCTAAAAATAATAGATTTCTTATTAGTGACAGACTAGGTGTTTAACTGCTCGTCTGAATTTAAGTGTCTCAATGACAGTGTAATCTAGATAGTAAATATACTTAACTCCGATTAGGATGCTCAGTTTTTTTTTTTAAAAGCTGCCCTTCTACAGCCTCGGAAAATACTGAACCAAAATAAGACCTAGCTCGAATACGAACCAGGTTTTAAATAACATCCTGCTGGTCCATGAAAGCGTCGAATGCGAATTGGTTTTTTATGGACATGCATAAAATAGACTGGCGATAAAAAAGAAAAGCATAGTCTAGTAAATTTTGGTTTACGGTACGAATCGAGTGGTCTGATATTGGTGCCATATACATTCGTTGACACCGGTTTATCACACTTTCATTAATTTTGGGAATGTTCTAGAGTATATTTTAAGCTATAATAGTTAAAAAGAATAGGTGGCTGCAGTTTTTTTTTCATTTTATTTTTTATTTAACTTAGTATACGTCAGCGTCAGCTATCCTTAGTCGCCTGCTAGAGAAGACCCCTTGGCCCGCCACCTGATCTTTGATTTTTCGATTAGTATTTGCGAGAAAGTTACCGACATAGCTGTTAAAATTTGCAAGTTGAAGTGGTAATGGGCAGGCCACATCGCTCGAAAAACCGATAACCGATGGGGAAGAAAGGTTCTGGAGTGGAGACCATGAACCGGAAGACGCAGCGTAGGTAGGCCTCCCACTAGATGGACCGACGACATAGTGAGAGTCGCTGGCATCCAGTGGATGCAAAAGGCAGGCTGTCGGTCAGTGTGGAGGTTAAAGGGGGAGGCCTAATGATCAGCAGTGGACGTCTTCTGGCTGATGATGATGATGATTTGCGAGAAAAGATAGATCAACATAGTGATAATCTCAATTGTATTGTCTGAAACCCTGTGTTGTTTTATAATCATCATAGTTTACCGTCTTCTGGGTCATATATCTCTCTCAAGGCTCACCACTTTGCCTGGTTTTCGATTTTTCGCTTCCAGAAACTGCCTAAATTATAAAAATATAATTACACACATCGAGTCTGAGGGCGTCTCACGCTACGCCCGCTGAGTCGTGGTCATTACTTTAGAACATGTCTACCGCTGCGATTATTAGTCCTGTGACAGATATGAACGTCGCACCTCCACTTTAGCTTGCTGATACATTCAGCCATGTCGATGACTTTGGTTCTCTGCCGAATTACTTTCTTCCAAATACGTACCCTGAAAGAAACTCTGATCATAGTGTTTCTGCTCTTTAAGATAAACAATTCAATATTATCAGCCTTTCTTATTCCCATTGCTGGTACACAGCCCTACTCTCAGTGAGAAAGAGAGAGAGAGAGAGAGGATGGGCCCTAATCCACCAAGCTGGTCTAATGCATGTTGGTGAATGTCATGTCTATACTAATATAATAATGAGGAAAGATTTGATTGTTTGCATTGAATAGGACCTGAAACTACTGAACTGATTTGAAAAATTCTTTCACTGACGGGAAGCTACACTATCCCCGGGTGACATAGGCTATAATCTATACCCGTGTGAAGCTGGGGCGGACCGCTAGTCTTTAATAAACTTTTGAGGTTCTTAAATTGGACATACCGGTTTCCTTACGATGTTTTCGTTCACCGTTTTCATGCATCGAATCAAAACTGCACATAATTTATTTAGGTAAATTATATAAGTCATTCAGAGTACCTATTTTATGCTGGTGTATCCTGTATCAGTAGGTCACAAAAGCAAAATGACCTACGTGATAAAAAGTTTGAATTTATACATGTCCAGCTTGTAAATCGTCAGTTTTTTTAAGTGCCGTAAATAAAAAGGTATATTAAAGAAATTGCCTGAAAGAAATATAAAAACTGGTTAGCATCTCTTATTCAGCTATCTATATATGAGACTTAAATATACGATTCGGAACTAAAGCCCGTTTTCACAGACCACTACTGCCCCTAACAAGCTTTGAGGAGCCAATTTACATACATGAGGCATGTCCGTCAGCAAATTTAGGTATACAGTGCACAACTAAGCTGGACTGGTCATCTTTAGCATTTAACTAAAGAATGTCTCAGAAAACAATTTCAGAAAAAGTTCCATGATTGAATACAGGCAGCACTTGGACGAGAAAAAGTAAAGAGCAAAGCAATATAAAATTATAGCTGGTATGGGTAAATAATGACTAACATCAAATGCCTTCTATTTTTTATGCCGTTATGTCACGGACAGAATGACTTTCCGAAAATCAAAATAAGTTTACATTGAAGGATTTTAAAAAAGTGGTAAACAACAGTCCAAGCCTCTTAGACATCTCCAGTGCATTTTGCACCTTGAGAATACATGGCGTGACAATATGCAAGTACTCGTACGTAAGGCAGTTGGGAGGGAGAGAGAAGTGAAAAGCCGAGAACGGGCTGAGTGAAATGCCTTGGGAGAGGCCTATTTCCAGCAGTGGGCTAAGTATGATAATGAAAAAACAGGGAGGTTACAGTAGAAGGGGTTACTACTTCACAGTGGACAAGACAAGAGAGGGTGAAACAACAGAGGGTTTCACTTTCAGGCACCTAAATTGAGATCAATATGTCAACGTGCCATTCTTCTTTTTTCTCTAGCTTCTGCTTATCAGCAACGAATCACTAGTTCAGACCAAGCTTTTTAGTTTTGAGCATCAGCGTAAGGTTGTCTGAATAAAAATCTATTGGTTTTTATCGGATACATTTCGGAGAGTATGCATCGGATCTACATGATCTAATTCCCTACTGCCCATATTTATATCAGAATGCCAGAGTGGCCACAAAAAATCGAAGCTTTATGATTGATATTCCGAAAACCCGTAACAAGCGCGTTGATTCCATTTTATTGTTCGAACGGCTAGTCTGTGGAATGCGCTGCCTAAATGGGTGTTGCCCGATAGTTACAATCTGGGTGTTCAAATCACAAGTGAAACGGCAAGCGTGCTCCAACGTAGACCGGATCATCGCTTAACATAAGGCGAGTAGGTGATCCGACGCAATCCCATAACTAAATGTATTAAAAAGAGATCACCACGATGTTTATCTGTCTTTTCTCGCGAATACATTTGGGACGATAAAATTGAACAAAAAGGTTTTCTATTATACTATTCAATAAGCAATTGAATAGAGAAACTCCCGGTATTGTCATGGGAACAAAACGTATATGTTAAAAGTAGGTAGGTACGAGTAAAGATATCTATTGTCCGTTATTTTTCCCTAGCTATTTAAACAATAGGGCTTCTCATCCAATATAGTTACTATTAAATTGATTACGACTTAGGCTTTAAGAAAGCTTCTAATAATGGTTGTTCTAGAATCTAGAGTTAGCAACTGGAACATAAAACATAACGAGCCAACTTTTTATTTTATTTAATTTTTTAAAGTAAATATAAGGCTTGTGTTTTACCACTATCTGGCCTGATGTTAAGCCATGATGCGGTCTACGTTGGAGCACGCTTACCTAGAAGAAACCGTCTCACCTGTGATTTGAAGACACCCAGATTGTAATCATCGGGGAACACCCATTCAGGCAGCGCATTCTACAGACTAGCAGTTCGCACAATAAATATGGAACCAAAGCGCTTCGTACGGGCTTTCAGAATATGAACCATAAAGTGGTGACGATTTTTCGTGTCCACTCTGGCAGTCCCATATAAAAATGGGCATGTCCGATGCACACTCTCCGAAATGTATCCAATAAAAAACCAATAGACTAGCAACTTTACGTCGATGCTCAAGACTAAAAAGCTTAGTCCGAACTAAGGATTCATTGCATCGTAGCATCGTGCACTGTGGCATCGTGGCTCCCAAACGGCTGAACCCATTTTGATTTGTTTTTTTTTGTTTAGGTGACTTGACCTGGACTGTTCTATGATACCAAAGAATCTGATAACCCGATTGAAGATTATCAGTTTTTTTATTGGGGGTTTGAAAAAACTATTTGTACCAGGTTTTTTAGGCAGCCTGAATGTCTTTGCCATATCATATCATAAATCTGTGGAAATCACACACTGTGCGTTTTACGCGATCTTTTTTGTCTCACACCGACAATTTGTTAAATGAGCCGCAGGGATGCGCCATTTGAATAACTTTAACATGGTGTTCTTCAAAAGGACTGCTAATTTATGTTTTTAAGGTCGAAAACGTATCTGTGCCCCTGGTGTTACAGGTATAAGCGACGGTGATCGCTTACCATCAGGCGGCCAATTAGCTTGATAGCTGTTAGTTTGTATGGCATAAAAAGATTTAGCGTTTAGAAATTGCGAATGCGGTCACCCATACAAAACTGACCGAAATGAAACTTCTCTAACTTTGCATATTTAACCGAGCGAAGGAGAGGTCTCAGATTCTAATAGTAAATGGGACAAGTCGGCATTTCGGTGTGCATGGTTTGTTTAACGATAACTTGCGTACCGTTGATCCGATCTTCATGAAATTTTGTGGGCAAGTAGTTCATTTTAATAAAAAAATTAAGTTCGAATATGGGCAAAATCGTTTGAGCTTTCGAAGATTTATCGAGGTCACAGTAATAATAATAAATAAATTTTATTATCATAAAATATATTTCCTATGTGACACAGCAGTATAATATCATTCAAATAAGTACCTATTCGTTATTATTTCAGTTCAGAAAGTTTTGTTGCATAGTCAGTACTATACCAATGGGCCCCAAACTAGGCGAGGTTTGTAACTTCAATCGGGTTATAAAAAATTACTTACGCGTGACTACCTGAAATTATACATTATTTAAAATACTAAACGATCAACGGTTTGGGGTGAACTACTAGTTATAGATTGGTTTGCAAAGCGCCACTCAACTATTACGAAGTAGCTAAGAAAACTAGCAGTAAACCTATTGGCCAGAAAATATGACGCAATTTCACACAAAAGGCTAAGAAACAATAGACACCTGCGACCTCCAGTAATGATGGATGGCGACAAATGCGAACACGTACGGGGAACATTTCCCCACATGATTGGAGATTTTATATTTAGATAAGAGATATATAAATTATATTCGCGGCAAATGAATTATTATGGCTAGGCGTGGAGGCGGTACAACATAATAAAACCTACGCGTACATTATTATAATGGACTTACACCTACGGGTACAAAAAGTATTTTCTCTTTGATATTTAGACAGAAAATGTCCATGGTAGGAGTTACAATTCTTTTCAAATAAGTTGATATTTTCAAACTGCGCTAAACGGCTTCTGTTATCTCCCCAGGACAGAAGAAAAACTAATAAATAAAAAAACTCTTCCCTCACTCTGTAAAAAATCAACATGGAAATTCGCTAAAATAAACGGACATGATTTTTAAATTCTTGCAGTGGGTATCTGCGTCTCAATTAATTTCATGTGAGAATAATGACTATATTCAGACGTCAGATAAGTTTAGTTTAAATCAAGAGCAAATAAAGAGCGACAACAATGTCTTTAAAGTGTTTTGTAACCAAGCCCAGAGCAAAACTAAAAAGCATTTCCTATTTGTCTGAATTTATTAAAATTATTATAAAGCTCTATAATTCAAAGTTCATCGCAGATAAAAGCAAAATCTCACCACCCAGCGCTGACTATTTCTCTTTGATGTATGCTGCGAATAGTTAAGTAGGTAACAAAGTTGCGGAATTACCAGAATACTCTACAGGTTATCAGCAACTTGGCAAAATATCGCTTGGTGCGGAAGTTCAACGGCTTTTGTTGTACGTTCGGTGGCTAATACACTACACGATGAAAGACAGTAAATCAACTTATATAATGCAGGTTTTGCATAATTTTTTAATGATTTTGGCGATCAAAATATAATTTTGTTTAACGTCAAAGTTGAATCCTTTTGTAGTGATGAAAAATGCCCTCGTCAAGCGAGGTACCTACTAAAAATAATATGAAATAATAGGTGAATTGAAAAGAAGGAAACAAGCCTGTATAAATTTCATAATGATCGGGCCTAATGATTGGGCGGCAGCTTGGTTTTTCACAGATTTGTGACATAATTATTGATGGAATTTTAATAATAGATTACAAAATTAAACTTGATGTATTAGTTTTTTAATATAACAATCAACTTTGGCACAGTCCCTTAGAACTCTTCTCAATTTTTTGTACATTTTCAGTTGAGAAATAGCTCATAAAAACTTAAGGTATCCTACCGTAAGATAAGAAGCCTCAAAATTTGTTATAAATACCTTCAAAAATAAAATAATTTTCAGATATCAAATCTGGGAGATGACTGCACTGTCGAAGACAATGGGGTAGACCTTTGAAATGGAGTGGAAAAGTGGAGATAAAAAAATAATAAAATGTATAACTTTTGTTTAATTTTGTACTTGGATGTTCATAACATAGAATTTAGCGTCGAAATAAATTATTATTATTTATTACTTTGAGTTACTGACTATACTTTTGAATTTTGTGGGTTAACTTGTCGGAACGAAGCGGAATATATCGGAATACAGGTTAGAAAATCCAGCTTAGAGTTTGTTTCCGCATTTATCAAATGATTTTAAAATTGTTGTCATCCTTTTCTCACATATTAAAATGAAATTAAATAATTGTAGTCCTGTCAGATTGGTTTAGTTTAGTGAGTGGTATGCCAGAATCTATATTTATCTATGGTTAGCTGTGATGGTTAGCGTTCTCAAACGTCAAAACGCTGTCAAGCAAGTCAAGTTGTCTTGTGAACTTTGTACGCGGTGCGCGGGTGGATTCAAAGTTTTGTATGAAAATGAATTTTAAAATTCTCGCATGTAATTATTTTTAATTATAGTCAAAAAATCTATATTTATGTTTCTTCCCTGTATAGTTTAGAACAGCTGATGCCTAATGCGTCATTTCGTTTCGTTTTCTACTGGGTTTTCGCGGATTACAAACTTAGAATTCGTTTCGTTAGCGGTTGTCAAAAGTGCGACTTGTCTACTATTTGTATGGGATATAGCTATCAACATTGTAGAATCGATAATGTTCTGTTGATCTATTCTATTTGTTTTGACTAAACGATAACTTGTAAACTTGTCTACGAAATCTTTATTCATTTGGTCTGACCACGTGGCTTAAAGTTTTAAAAATGTCATTTAATTTTCCATAGTTTTATTTTTCTATACATATATATAGCCTTAGTTTTATATAGCGTTAGCGATCATAGATTTGCAACTTGGCTAGGCCTGCTGTAGTATTATTTATTATGTGGCCATTTTATACCACTATGAATATAATCTCTTATGAAAATTAATTTTATAAAATACTCGCGGTCTGCCCCGGCTCCGCACGGATATAGTTATATAGCATAATAAAATAGCCTATATTAATGAGTGATAATGTAGCATTCAGATGGTGCAAGAATTTAAAAATAGTTCCAGTACTTTTTGAGCCAATTCGTTACAAACATACTTACATACAAATCTTTCCTCTTTATAACATTGCCGGTAACATATATATAGATCAGTTAGAAACGCATAACAGATTGTATTGACTCATATCCTTATATTCGTGCATACATGTATGCAAGTTTAGTCTCACATACAAGCATTGTTTACTATGACTCATTAAATAAATTACCCGTAATTTACTTTAAGTTACGTTTAACTTGAAATATGGGCATTACGTAAACGTGTCAGCATGCGGTTACTTTCAAACCACATCCTTAGATACAAAGGCTTGATAGTTTCACCCTTTGAACTTTATCCTAGAGCTTGCGAATTAAGTCCCTTACTCCGAAGGCAATTCTCACATTTTCGCTAAAGTTATATATTTTTTATGAAGAGTGAGTTAGTTATTCCTGCGATGGTAATGTCACACTTACCCATGGCAGTTGCAGTGCCACCGAAAATTTCGAATTTTAACATCCTGCTCATTTTTGTGCTGCGTTTTTTTTCAAAGGCTTGCGTTTATCCGCCGCCTCGCTTAGTATTAAGCTATGATGCGATCTAGGATGAAGCACGCTTACCTAAAATAACCGATGCATTCGCGACTTGAAGGTACCCAGATTGTAACTATCGGGAAACACCAATTATCGCAACCAATTGCACTGTCTAGTGGTTTGAACAATAAAAGACTGCCGCCGATTGTTGCATTAAATTTTTAGGGGGAGGCCTATGTTCAGCAGTGGATGTCTTCTGGTTGATGATGTTGATGATGATGATGTAGTGTGAACAATATAGAGTTAATATATCTAAAAGTGGAATCAAAGCGCTTTGTACGGGTTTTTATACTGTTTTAAATTCACTAGCGTTTTAAAGCGACTAGCTATAAGAATTTTTTGTACTAAAATTACGTACATACATAGCTTAAGAGGTTCACATGAAAGAATAGACGACAAACAGATTTTCGTGACATTAAAATCAAATGTATAGTTAGATGGGACACATTTTATTCCATTCATTGATCGCTCTTGTGACCTTTATCGTATATCAAGGTTATTCTTTACAACTCGGGCTATAGATCTGCAGTAACAGTCAATGTTAAGTCACATATTCATCATACACTATAAAACCATGGTACGGCAAGCGTCGTGACGCACAGACAATCGGTTTTCGAACTTCCTTGCCGTGGGCTGAGTAAATCACTGTCTATGTGAACTATGCTCCTCACATTCAGATAATGCTAGTGTTCAGGTGCAACCTTGATCAGTCGTTGCCAGCGTGGTAATCTATAGCTTCGGGAGAAGCATATCTACAAGACGAAAATTAGCTTACATGCTAACACACAAACTTTTTAATTATGTATAGTGTAATAAACAATTGTTGTAAAATCATTTATGTAAGTATTGGTCATTTTGGCGCGTATTGCAAATTACGCGTGCTACCAAATTTTAGTACATAATTTTTTTACTTCTCATGCTCGTAAACTTTTTGTTTATGTCCAATGTAAGCAAACTAAAACGACTTTTCGTTCTCTAGTGCATAAAAGTTTGGTTAATGCACTGGTGCATGAATGTGTTTACTCTTTGAAATTGTTCACATAGGTTGAATTTAATATGCACTCGTAACTATATTTTTTATTTCTATGAAAGAGTTGCGCACAAGTCTTGGAACTCAACCTCTATAAAGCATTTATTTTAGAGTAAAAATATATTATTTCCATTTAATTTTATATACGTGAATTATGGGTAAGTTATCAACTCTTCAAAGCAAAACTATGGAATAGGGTCAGAAATCTCTTGAGATCAGTTAATCAATTCATTGAGAACTGTAACCCAGGATCAGCCTAAGCTTAATGCCTTACAACGTGGGCACAGTACCTAACTTCACCTTGAAGTCTGAAGGCCTGCCAGTGTAAGGGCTATAATTCATACAAACTTATATCTAACTACCCTCAAAGCTATCAAACTCCGTCCCGTAGACAATCCAATCGTGAAGTTAGTTTAATAGCGACTTTTGCGTGCAAACTTTGTCCACAGATTGTTCGTGCAATGTCAAACTGATCCAGACAATTGGAGCAATTAATCGGTTCTCGTAGTTTAATTTACGCGTTGATTATTATCGGAGTTTAACCATTGGTTCGGCTTATCGCCCGGATGCGTTGTTTAGGTGCAAGCTTCACACGTGCTCTAAAGTGGAATATTACTATGCATTCTCAATTCAAGGTACCAGTGACGGTTGAGGCAATATCAAAAGAGCGTTGGTCGTCGTGTGTCGACCTCAAGTGTTGGAAGCAGTGAGGTGTAATTATAGAGACGTTATAGGCGAACAACATGGCTTTAAAAACTAACTAACGCAGCATATACTATAAAATAGCATAGCATTTATAAATGCATAGGTTGTAGTATATCTTTTATATCATCATCATCATCATGTTTCATAAAACCTTTTTTTTTATTTATTGTAAATCTTTGTTTTTGTTACACACAGGCATCATACTACTACTATTCGATAATTTTTAAATTTGAAAGTCTAGAAACAAAAAAATCCCTTTGGAAATAGGGATAGGTAAGATTCTGTTCCTGAATGACAGTCTTATTCCTCGTAACTGAGTGTGGCAGACGTGTTCCTGGCTTAGACAGGTCTAGGTAAAGAGGAAATATTTGATTATTTGTTTGTGCATTGAATAGGCTCCGAAACTAATGAACCGATTTGAAAAATTCTTTCACTGTTGGGAAGCTACACTATCCCCGGGTGACACAGGCTATAATCTATACCCGTGCGAAGCTGGGGCGGACCGCTAGTGTGAAATAAAGGAAATAATATGAAAGACTTTTTACGCTATATCTGTTGTTAGAAAGAGACAAAAGTATAATTTGTTGTGGAAACTCGGAGTGCGTGACTGAGAGACGGCTGATCGAAGTTGGGAAGCCAGCCTTGCATTCGTCTAGTCAATATGGTGGCGGGCACAACCTATCTACAGGTAAAAATATCTGACGTTGGAAGCAGTAAGATGGGTTGATTGTCAAAATTACGGATCAAACTTATCTACCAGATTAACTGAGGAATGCGTAAATTGGGATCCTGCCTACGACAGCCTTTATGAAGAAGCAGAAAAAGCTCTCAAAACCATTTTTAGACCAATCTCTAGTGTACTTTTGTGTGCATATGTGTAGAAGTTATTCGATAGTTTTTTTTTCTTCATAATTACTATCATATCAGATTAATTATTAATGTTTCATAATACTTTTGATTTAAATAATTTTGAGGTTTCGTATTTCAAAACGCAAAACGTAACACTTATAGGATCGCTTTTTGGTCCGTCTTTCTATTCGTGGGTCAAGACCTTTTTCTCAGGAATACGTACAGATCGTCAACAGTATCAGTACCATCCAGAAGATGTTCACAACAGAAAATAGGTCTCCTCCTTAGAACTCCACACTGAACGACAGCCTGCCATCTGCATCCACTGAATGCCCGCGACTCTCACGTTGTCGTCGGTCCATCTAGTGGAAGGACTACCTACGCTGTGTCTTCCGGTTCGTGCAAACCGGAGCAAACGTGCATAGTGCAGCTAAGTTTTTGTAGTAAATCCTAAAGTTAGTATACTAAAGTAAAACTATTTCCATTTAATTCATGCAGATATCAACAAAACAAAGTAATTTTCCCGTAGATTTAACGCTTAAATAAACTCCTAAGTTTTAGCACTAACGAGGCTAAACGAGAAAATCTTTCCACGTCAATGCTGAGCACAGACAAATCCGCTCAATACGTTGGCAGATCAGCTACTCAGTACATCAGTCTTTCAGTACTCAGCTTAAACCGCATTTACACAGTCATGCGTGCTCATGGTTCGCCTCTCTACTCGACGAAACGTTCGAAATGTTCGTGAACAACTTAGGCTGCTCGTTGACAAGGTGACCCGATAATCCGATACTCTGTGACTAAAGTAGCGTATAGCAACTCGCGTAGTGGGCTTCACGTTACGTTGTCGTGTTGTCACCAACTTTTTGAAGATTCGTGTGTCCGTATGTTCATGCTCCATTTATTGACTCTAACACAAGCAGGATGCTTTATAGAGATAAATGCGTTACAAAGTAACGTAATCTGGGATTTCCTTGTTTCCATCGGCCATGTTTGCATACTTGCTAAGCGAGTACGTTAGCTGTCAATATCCATTAACATTCTTAGTGAAAGACGCCATATTGTGCAATCAACGTACAGTACATCACGTGACCTTGTTTCATCACCATCATCATCATCGTCATCAGCCAGAAGACGTCCACTGCTGAACATAGGCCTCCCCCTTTAACCTCCACACTGAACTACAGCCTGCCTTTTGCATCCACTGGATGCCAGTGACTCTCACTATGTCGTTGGTCCATCTAGTGGGAGGCCTACCTACGCTGCGTCTTCCGGTTCATGGTCTCCACTCAAGAACCTTTCTTCCCCATCGGTTATCGGTTCTTCGAGCGATGTGGCCTGCCCATTGCCACTTCAACTTGCAGATTTTAACAGCTATGTCGGTGACTTTGGTTCTTTGGCATTGACCTTGTTTCACATTCCTATAATATAGAATCTTTCTATGAAACAAGCGCTTAGATTTGTGCCCTTGCACAAATCTAAATGCTTCTGATGCTAGCACAACGAAAAGATGCGGTCTAATGACAGATTTGGCCTTATCGCTCGCTCGCTCGAGTGCGACCGTGTAAATGCTGCAGATGTTTAAGAAAAGCCGCTTAGCTAAGCCCTTCATTCTCCTTTGCGGAACCCGTGCCCACTTTAACTGGCGTCTCGGGAACAAGCAACACTCACTTACGCTACAATATCATTTTACTGCGACTATTACGTTCAGCTATAACTCGCCACACCAGTTAACAGTTGTCACTCAAAAATAACTGTAGGTTAAAACAATAAAGAAAAGATGCGTGGCTGCTTGATGTATTATAGCAGCATTTTGCAAGTGAAGTGGTTTTCATTTACGTCATCACCTGGAGTGTACTGGCAAAATTAATATAAAAAAACCCAGAACCGATACGGCAATATAACTTTTAATAGGCTGAAAACTTGATTACACATAGCTGAGAATTATCGCGTTGAAACCTGCTATAATAAAATACTGCATTCGAATTCATCTAGCCATACAATATACACACATACATACATACGAGTATAAAACCTCTTTCCTTCGGTGTCCGGTCGCTTTCGGAACCACCGGGCAGTCTATCAATCCACTAATCAGACGACATCGCTAGGGCAAGATAGCAGTCGATGAGAACACAGCGCACAAGAACGGAAAAGATGGTGCGCTGAAAAAGAGACCTATACTCAGCAAATGGTTGATGATGATGATTGAACACCCATAAGGTACGTGATGGACATTCTGATACGGAGAGTCTTAAACGAATGTAATAATGAGGGTAAAGATGACGTATCTTTCACCGATTCATCAGAGGCACTAAATATCATAAACCGTATAACAATGTAGTGGTTTACAAAGTGAGACATAATTCTGAACACTGTGCTTTATTTTCCGCCATAAAGTTAAGACGACGGTATGGGATCTGTAAGGCGACATTGTTTGCCATTTTTAGTGACTTTAAGTTTTAGATTTTCATGTAAAAGTGCTTGTACGAGTAAGTGTTTTCAACCCATCTAAACTCGAGAAATTGTGACGGTTTGTAATAAAGTCACTTTTTAAAACTATCACGGTGGTTCACTACTGTTATTATAAGAGTAACGGAACTTTTACCGTGATATGGTTGTAGATAAAGCTCCTGATATTTCGACACAGTTACATGCACTATGTTTACGGGAAGACTGAAAGGTGGTTGGCAGAAAAGATCAAAGTAAGGTGCAGACAAAATTATCTACCCTCTTTCTTAGAATTTTTCTTCGGTTATCACTGGAACTCGAACTCAAACTTAAATTCCGACAAAACACACTCACGGGAAATATCCTATTAATAATAATATGAAATGTCAATTTCAATATAGCAAATCCCACTCTACGTTAAACTTTTGCTCGAATCGTCAAAGTTTCACGTAATCGGAAAATAGGTGTTTTGGTGCATGTTCATCTTAAACACAGGAAATCATAATAGAGAACTATGATTGCGAAAAGTAATAAAAGCCACACAATAACACAAATGTGAATAAAGAAGCCAATTTCAGCCACTACCTGCGAAAAAAACTTTTATCTAACCCAAGCGTGCCAAGTTTAAGGAAGTTACCTAAATACTAGATAAAATAATTTACGATGTTCTTAATTTGTTTTTGTAGAAAATTTCTTGTTTATTGTTACTAAATAACTTGGCAAGTTGACATCCTTAATATACATGCAATAACTAATTGGCTTGTGTGAAAACTTGCCAAGTAAAGTAACCAAATAAAGGGAAATTCGCAAAAAAGGCAGGAATGCAGTAGACGAGACTGGCAACTGACAAAGCGCGCTGAAGAGGAAAACTATACTGAGAAGTCGATGGAAACTGGTTCATAATGATTATGAAGTAACACCCACTTTACCAAAATGCCATTGCAATGTAAAACTTTAATGTCATATTCCTATGCATGGACTTAGATGACTAGATGGAAGTGGCTTGAGGCGAAAAGCCGAAGATCTGGCTGAGTCTCTGGTCTTCCAAGGCTAGACATCTCCGGCTTATTATTATTTCTTGACTTTATTATTATTTCTTAGTAACATTAGGTACATATTATGTGATGTTTCAACTGGCTATCTGTTACGATTCAAGAGATACTGCCGTTAAAAGGTAGGACGGACAGACAGACTGCGTAGGATCAGTAATAGGGTCCCATTTTTACCCTTTAGGTACGGTACCCTAAAAATGGTGATTAGTGAGAAACACCTAGTGGAGCTAAGGCTATGTGCTCGTAACCTCGTACTTTGTCATAATTAATTTCTTGCGTAGTGCTCTACAAATAATTTTTATAATTAATCATGACGAGGTCATACTTTGACTTGGTTATACGATACCAATGTCAAAGATAAAGAGAAAACTCATTATAGTCTTTATTATTCAACATAATGATGTGAATATTTTTACATATTTTCATATGTTCTATCTAAGGTACTCATTACCACTCCAAGTTCAAGTTTACTTCGTTACTTTCTACGGAGTTACCACACTAAAAGTTAACCACACCATTAGCAAATATGAAATTGTACTCGGGTTGTTAAAATCTACATTATTTATTGTCTGAAAAAAGACCCCAGTATCACGACGTATCTCTCTGTAAGTATGTTGCATGAACCTGGTAATAAATATTAATATTTAAATAAAAAATATCTGGGACATTTTTGCACACACGGTCATCTGACCCCAAACTAAGCAAAGCTTGTAATATGGCTGCCAGAAACTGATATACGTAGATACATATATATTTTTAAATACATACTTAAATAGATATTAACGCCCAGACATAGAACAAACACAAATGTTCATTACACAAATGTTTGTCCTAGATGGGAATCGAACCCACGCCCCCAAGCACAGAAGATAGGTTCACTAACAACTGAGCCACCGGGACAGTCATCAATATGGAAACTAAATGAGGGAGTTCTGAATTCGGTTGTTTTTATGTTTTTTATGTTTGTAACCTCCGATAATTGTAAACCGATTTAGAAATTTTATTTCTATGGGATCAATCTGACAGTATATTCTTATCAATAAAAAAAAAAAAAAATCTGTTCATAAAAAACAACCGATTTGAGACCCTTTTTGAAGTCGGTTAAAAAATAACTTAATATTTGGTATCACGGCAAATTTAAAATTACATGTAAAACATCAGAGCGCATCTTCTTTATCTATATCTTTTCTTTTATCTTTATCTACTTTATCGTTATCTTCTTTATCACGTTGGTACGTTCAATCGTTCACGCAGCTACTGGCTGTGGGAAATAACAAAAAACAACATTACCTACCGGTCGGTATATTTAGGTGTATTTACTGCATAGTACATAGAACCTAGTAAAGGTTTCCATAACCCCCAGCGTGATTATACAGTACTAGCAAAGGAAAAACGCTGTGAGAAATTTCTCAAAGGACGGTGGTAAAGCGAATATGAAATGAGAAAAACGGAAAACATAAGACACAATACTGTCTCGTGGACGTGATGAAAGAGGCGACATGATGCTCCAAGAAACGAAAAAGAAGAAAACTCCTTTGAAAAGAGTTAGAAGTGAGAGTATATGACGTTAAAGAATATTGGGCTGTACAAAAACAAATATAATTTTTAATGAAATTTAATGTTCATTGATTTATTTCTTAAGAGAATTTTCGAATAGTCTAAAATTTCAAAAAGTTTTATTTATATTACACGGGAATTCCTAACGTAAGATTAAGCTGGTCATTCCGACTATGGTTTCAACCTCATTAGGCGGTCTTTTTCAAGGTGAATGCGCGCGTGTGGTTTCGTCTCGCTTTGCACCAAAAAAAAAAAACAGTGAGTAAATAACATGTTTATTTACTAAGTTATAAATAAAATGTGTGAAAACCACGTCAGTTTCTAAAGTAAAATTCAATATTTGTTTCAAAGAGGTGACAAAAATAAAGTTCCCTGATTAAACGAAATTTTAACGATTGATATATTGACCAGCACACATCTTGTGCATAAAGGTAGGTACTTAGCGGAGAAAAAGTAAGTACATAGTTATGTATTATGCATACACAACAACCAATCTCACTAACTTGAGTGGTCGAAATCCCTTTATACCCTTTTTGTACAACAAAGAGACCCAAAAACCGACTGTACCGCAGTTAAGGTCATGGGGTCGCCCCTTTTGTTTTTTATTTTTTGACTTTTTTATTATTTCTTAGTAATCCGCCTTAACATTACATATTTTGTGAAAATTTCAACTGGCTAGCTATTACGGTTCGAAAGATACAGCCGTTTAAAGGTAGGACAGACAGACATCGTATAGGCTTATAGTTATAGGGTCCCATTTTTATCCTTTAGGTACGGAACCCTAAAAACTTTCAAATTGTAATAGCTTTGTCGGTGACTATGGTTCTTTAGCAAATATGTATCCACATTCCAGAATCTATCACGCAGAGAAACTTCGAGCATGGCTCTCACCATTACCCACTGTGTCTTTTTTAATTAGTAAAATTTTTAAATAATTACTACATCAGCCTATCCTAGCTTTAGTGTAGTATTTTTTTTTTTTTTATTTATTTATGACATAATATTACATATATTACATGTTTACTAACACCAAAAAACCTCGCAGAGGTTTATCTGGGTGATAGGTTCTCAGCTTAAATAATTAGAATAGACATTAAAAATAATTAAGTAAACAATAGGTATATCGGAAGGAACCGAGCGAACGCCGAGTGCATGCCCGTCGCTGCGGAACATTAAACATAGTAAATAAACCTAGATTCTTTTAAAAGAAATATTTAATTAGATTAGTACTAGTTATCTATTGAAATACTAAACTTGGTTATTAAACTCACGTATCAAGTGCAAACACTTGTTAATTAATTGCTACAAATTTAAACATTCCGTATTTTTGATCAACTAACAGATAAATTGGCAAACACAGCTATGCGAAATATTTAGTGCACATTATTTACCAAAATGCTATTGTATGAAGCCCTCAGAATCAAACAGGTCACACATGGCACTCCAAAATAATTAATTTAAACGTTAGTTGAGAGCAAACGAACTGGTAATTTTTTTGGCAAATTTATTTAATGTTATTAGAACGCGCACTTATTAGATAAATTTATAGCATTGGGCGTGTAAAATTATCAAAGTTTATGAAAAAAACCTTTACGTTTCGGTCTAATATTAAAGTTATACGAATGAATAATGTATTGAGGACTGAGACCTTTAACAGTGTGTGATAATGTGTTTATTCTTGTTGTATTTTGCCCTAAAAATGGGAACTGTGAACGGATACAACTAGGCGCAAAAACTGACATTTGATAACAGTTGGTGCGTTCAATTTTAGATCTATGAGAACATTTATGAAAGCTTAATCGACTGGTTTTTAGTAGCGTTACAATAACTCATTGGTTAGGGTAATAAATAACAATATAAATCAGTAAACAATTTGAAAGTAATAATGGTCGGAAAGAAAAAGAAACCGCAGGGAAACGCTGGATGCAGCTTCCAACCGGCCCTTTTGGACATCGATTGGGCAGGCCTATGTCCATCAGTGGACCTCCTATGGCTGAAATGATAATGATTATGACGAATGGTCGGACGAATAGTACTAGTAAGTACTACTAAACCGCTTTATGGTTGATATTCCGAAAACCCGTACGAATCGCTTTGATTCCACATTTATTATGCGAACTGCTAGTCTGTGGAATGCGCTGCCTGAATGGGTGTTCTCCGATGGTTACAATCTGAGTGTCTTCAAATCACGAGTAAATCGGTTTCTTATAGGCAAGCGTGCTCCAACGTAGACCGCATCTTCGCTTAACATCAGACGTGATGGTGGTCAAACGCAAGCCTATTATTTATTTTAAAAAAAACTATCCATCCAAATATTTATTTGCACTGACAGCTGCTTATAATAGCATTGTAATTTTTTACATAAACACAAATTTAGTTTTAATACCTAGCTGCTGCCCACGACATCGTACACGTAGACTTTCATATAAACTTCCACCCCTTCCCCTTTGATTCTTTTAATTCGGTCCTTTCTAAGCAGAACCTCTACACCATATCTGTGATCATTATAAGGAATCTACTGTTTAAATTTCAGCTTACTTTGAGCAGTTTTCAAGATTTTGTGATGAGTCTGTGAGTGAATGGTATTTCGCTATTATTTACCGAGCGAAGAGAAGTTTCAGATTCAGTGAACAAGTCAGCGTTTCCATATTTGTATTTTGGTTTAACAATAACTTGAGTATCGTTGATCTGAACACCATGAAATGTTGTAGGCAAGTAGTTCATTTCAATATGGTTTTTTAAGTTTGAATATAGATAAAAATCGGTCAAGGCTTTTTAAAATTTTAGGTCTGTGGGGGCCGCACTCAAAAATATTTTCAATCAACACACACACACACAACATACACGATTATACACTGCTGGACATAGGCCTCCCCATCGATCTCCAAAAGAAGCTTCTCCGGTTGGAAGCAGCCTGCATCCAGCGTTTCCCTGCAGTCTCTTTTAGGTCGTCTGTATTACACACTTCTACGTAATAGAAAATAATCGCAATATTCGGACTGTATTATATTTTGTAAGCTAAAGACAATTTTCACCACCACAGTAACATTAACCTTTCAAAATGTTCTACAAACTCAACTATTAGCTAAGCTGGATCCGCGCTAGTTGCAAACTCACTTCGAATAGGGCTCGCACGCAAAAAATGATGACATTAATGAAAAATAAAGAGCTTATAATACTTTAGAACGGATCGCTTTTTTACCGATGAGATCGCATTTTACTTGTATGCCTATTTTAAAAGTACTGTAGACTAACTGAAATGTTTTATGTTGTACTGTTTGGTTCATTTGACATCTTTTATAATTTCTGCTATGGGCATAAACATTTGCTGTTTTCTATGTATATATAAATTAAACACATACTTACCACACTAGATGTATGCTGTGCTTTGTTGCTATTATTTTGACATAATTTAAACGCTTAACGCAGTGGCATAGATTTTAAAACCAGATTTAAATAATTTTGAAATTATTTTTTTATTCTAAAAGCTTAAACACCATAAGCATTTGCCATAGCGAATGACACCATATCGTTGGTGTACAACGCATTGTGTGCACCGGTGTGACATCATAATATTTTGCTGACCGGTATCGCTAGAGTACGGTCACGCTTGTAAGAGAAAATCTCAAAATAGTCAACAGTGTAGTAAAAAAGCGGTTGCGACGTAGGAATGTAGAACTATGACAGACGAAGCATTTTTCTCAAGTATTAGATTTCGAATGGGTGATAAGGCATCTCAAGAGTGAAAGTAAAGAAATAGAGTATAGTATAATTTTATGACACCGTAAGCAAAATATTTTATATTATAAAATGGGAACCCTACCCTAAGGTAATTAGTTCGCTGCAATTCCATGCAAATGCTATAAGGTCCTGATTACCTCAAGCGTTGTGTTGTTTCAGAACAGCTAATGATGTTACGATATCAGAGTCTGCGTGCTATCGGTAGCTAGAGGATATTTCAATGTTTATACGAACACCTGGATACGATTTCCTTTTTCCTTAGGATATATTCTAGTTTAAACGTATTTTTCCGGGATAAATGGATCTCATATTCTGGTATAGATGATGCAAACTATGTCTATGCCAAATTTAATCTAGAGCGGATTAACCGTTTATTTGTTAACAGAGGACCATAGTATATCTACATAATTACGAGATAGCGGAATTTAATGGCAAAACAATTCAAAAGTTATAGAGATGGGTCATTGTTTTTTTTATCAAGTATTAAAACTTTCGATACTTTTTAGTTTTGAACTGTATTTCTCGACAGAAAATATAACACTTTTCTTTTTGGGCAGTGGTATAAAAGTTAAAACCCAATTGAAATAGGCACAAATATGAGAAACCAGTTAAAAGCGTGGCCAATATATTTTAGCACATACCAAAGCGAAAATCAACTGTCTGAAGTACACCCAGCAGTTATTTATTCTAAACGCAATAAAACTGTCCCGCAAAAACAACAAACCAAAACAAACTTTGGTTTCGTTTTGTTCGGTCCACAGTTTAGCAGGAATCAAAACAGTTTGTAAAACACTCAACTGGCCACTACTGAAGTTCATCTACCTATACTCGTTATCACTATCATCAGCCTATATAGTCCAATGCTGGACATAGGCCTCTCCCAAACTACCACTATTGATTTTAGTCATCACCATTATCAGCCAGAAGACGTCCACTGCTGAACATAGGCAACATAGGCTCCCCCTTTAACCTCCACATTGAACGAAAGCCTGACATCTCTGGATGATCATCATCCACTGGATGCCCGCGACTTTCACAATGGAAATGTTCTTGAGTGGAGACTACGAACTAAAAAACGCAGCGGAGGTAGGCCTCCCACTAGCTAGATGGACTGACGACATTGATTTTAGTTAACCGCAATGTAACTCTAAAAGAGGCGAATATATAATAACGAAACCAATAATTTATAAAAAAAAAAAAAAACTTCACGGGAAGCTCAATAAATGAATATATTTCGTATTTAATTATATTGGTAGGTACTTATTTCATTTGTTAACCTCACCTTTTTTTCAGGATAAACTACTTACATTTTACCTAAACCAGTGCAGCCGTAACGAAGTTGAGTGCGGACAAACATACACACTTACACACAAACATTCGTATATATATATGAGTGATATACTAAAGTGTCTTAGTGTAAGGTAATACAATTTTCAGGGCCAGTTTGGACTTTGCGTAAATATTTGATTTTAGTTGTCATGTGAAATGCGGGCGATACTCTATACTCGATACTCCACAGTTGTTAGGTCTCCAAGCCTATCTCAAGTATTAGGTACTAGAAGTCGAGATAGAACAAGTTCTCTATCTGAAATCCGTACCGTGGGGATCACCCACAAGTTTGATTGTTTCTTGTTTGCGAAACCGAACACGAGTGTGGTCGGCAAAGGGCAATGCGGGTTGAAATATCCACAATCCACGGTCCTATACACAACGGTTTTATTCCTAAATTTTTGTTAATAATTGATGTACCACCGTATTGTCCATATTGATAGTGGAGACTGATATACATAATTATATAGTTTTTAAATACATACTCAAATAGATATTGACAACCAGGTATATAAAAAACACAATTGTTCATCACATAAATAAATAATAATAATAAATCGCTGGCTCACTATTACAAGGTTCTATGTTATTTTCTTACACGTTCTGTAATTTCAATTTAAAAAAAATTACTTTCATAAATATTGATTTAGCAGGGTTAATGTTTGAGAGAGATACTTTAACTCAAACATAAGCCCTGTTAAGTCAATATTTATGCAAGTAATTTTTTTTTACTTGAAATTACAGAACGTGTAAGAAAATAACATAGAACCTTGTAATAGTGAGCCAGCGAAATATTCGGGACAATTTTGCACACACGGTCATCCCCAAACTAAGCAAAACTTGTGATATGGCTGCCAGAGACTGATATACATACATATATAGTTTTTAAATACATACTTAATTAGATATTAACAACCAGATATAGAACAAACACACAATACATGTCCATCACATAAATGTTTGTCCTAGGTGGGAATGAAAACGCCCCCAAGCTCAAGTTAGGTTCACTACCAACTAGACCAACGGGTTATCTCACAGAAAAGAAAAAAATAATTGTTTAAATCTTTTCTGTGGGTTATCTTATACCTATAGTTAGGATGATGATTGTATATTTAAGCCAATTTTTTACTCTATCAAATTATTTTCTAAGGCAGGAACACAATTTTAGAGTTAGTCAAATGTTATCTATTTGGTTGAATAAACTACTTCGGGTCACGCCTTGTGGTAAAACAGCTGATAGATTAATGTTGTGGCGAGTGATTTGTTACAAATATTTGTAACCTGTTTTATTCCAGTAGTCGTGAGTAAAGCCAATTTTTAACCAACATTAGCTGGTTTCAAAAGCAGCTGCTTATTACTTTTCTTGTAAAACACATTAATAATATTCGGGACATTTTTGCACACACGGTTATGTGATCCCAAACTAAGCAAAACTTGTGATATGGCTGCCAGAGACTGATATACATACAGTTCAAAATACATACTTAAATAAATATTACACCCAGGTATAGAACAAATACAAATGTTCATCACATAATTGTTTAGCTTAGGTGGAAATCGAACGTACACCTCCAAGCTGAGAAGGTAGGTTCACTACCAACTGAACCAACGGGCTATAAAAATAAATAAACAACATTAACGGCATAACTTAGAAACGTAAGTTAACTTAAACTATACTTGAGTTTTTTTATGCCATAGGTGGCAAACAAGCTACGGGCCACCTGATGGTAATGTATCACCGTCACCTACGAATACTTGTAACACCAGGGACATCACAGATACGTTGCCAATCTTTAAAGGTTCTATTAACAGCTCTTCTGCTCTGATTGATTGCTTTGAGATTGCTCTGTTAATTTGTTACCAATGAAACATATCATGCGCGAAAACGAGAGTGAAAATGATAAGCATAAAATTAACTTAAGGTGGTTCGATTTACCTATGGCGGGAAATTCAAATTTTTAACAGTTTTTTGGTCCTAGTAGCCAGGCCAGGTAATTATTTTTAATTAACACAGTGTTTGCGCAAAATGTTAGCTGGTCTTTACATTATAATGTACAATTATTTAACAGTAACGCACCATATTACTTACATTTGTGAATAAACCGTTTGAAACAGCAAAAATTTGTTTATTCACAAATGTAAGTAATAATGGGCATTAGAGATAAATAGATTTATATGATTTTGTAAAGAATAATAATCAATCTGCGCAAACATCATGGTTGTTTATAATAATTACCCGGCCTAGCTACAAGGACAAGAAAACTGTTTGAAATTTGAATTTTCCGCCATTTGTGCAACGAACCACCTTAATCAAGCTCATTATTTACATTGATATTTCCACTCAAGGATCAGAAACTTGGGTGTCATTAAAACACATAATGGCCTCCTCCTTTTTTTAAAATTTATTTAAAACACATATTACGTTACATTTCGAGTTAGTAAGTTGTCTTAAAACCTAACAAACACCTTACAACCACTATATATTGTTATCGGATGGGCGGGTTTTATTCATCTTCGTAACGATCGTAACTAAGCTCGGTGGTCTTCGGTTTACGCTTCCAGTCACCTGTCGACTATAACATCACTCCATCGGCAACTTGACGCTTGCTAGTTTGAGGTCTCCATTCTATAAACATCTACCACTAGTTATCAGTTCTTTGGCAAATATTATGACCGGCCCATTGCCACTTCAGTTTGCTAATGCGTTGAACGATGTCAGTTACTCTAGTTATCTGGGTGGGATTTAACGTCAGTTTAACTTTATTAGGTCTGGTAATAATATAACAGCCTACTGCCACTTTGTGTCCTAATCCTGGATATGAGTATACCTACTTCTAGGGTTGTCTGTTTATTGGTCATAAGCATTAAAACTGGCACCCTTTATGAAGGTTAACTGCTGAATGGTTATGCCCACTTACTCTAAAGTAGCTACAAAGTTAGATAGGAGACTATTTAGATTGGTGGGAATTATAACTGTTATGTTCCAAAATAATTTGTCCGTGGTCAGATCGGTTAGTTAGATTGATCTATTAGCCAAAAGTTTTTCGGTGAGTAATAATAGAATATTTGATTGATTGACTAACTCTTTATTGTTCACACCATAAAATTTGATACAGTGGACAAAGAAACTCTTATGAACTAGTGTCACAACTAGCGGCCTTATCGCTAAAAGCGATCTCTTCCAGACAACCTTATATATAACCTTATATTATATTTAATTATTATGTTGTATTATTTATTCTGTTAAGAGGCTATTAAAACTTCCATGTGCTGCGTTCTTGGGCTAGACTAGTCCAAGTTGCAACTACCACCTCGACTACGCTTTCACTCCACCTTCTTCTAGACCATCTTAACGACCACGTACTGTTTTTGAGATGCCAGTGGACAATTCAGTCGCTCCACCTACCGTCCGTAGCTCGAGCGACGTATCCTGCGCACTTAGGTACATTTCAGTAGTATCTTCACTAAATTTATAACTTTTTTAATTCGCCTTATCACCTGACTGTGACTGTGACCAACCTTATGTTTCTGACTCTATCGTTATATGTAAAACGTGTTCTACGCACAAGATATAACGCTCTTCTGCTCTCAAAAATGCGACCTTTTATTAGTTTCCTGGTCAGTGTCCAGGTTTGGCAAACATAGCGTAAAAAAAGTGTTGCGGAAAAATGGTGTTGTCCATCAATCATGAACTAAGTACACATAAATTACTGCACTTAAATTACTACGCCATCCTCCCTCTCCCTGCCCCTTGATTAACTTACCCCCGTACAAAAAGACAGTCAAGTTGGGTTACTCCCATATCGATGAGGGTCTAACACCCTCCGTGTTAGGCACTTATCTAAAAGTGAAATGGTCAAATGATAAAAAAAAATATGCCAAAAAAGCATAATGCAAATATTCTTACAAAAATAAGCTATAAATAACATTTCTAAACAATAGACCAGCATACCGTGATAGAGCCAAGTTAAGTAATAGGTTAGCAGAACAGCCCATGCAGCCAAAACTTGTCCGATTAAAGGCTAACTGCTCCAAAAGCTCAAACCTTTGGGTGCGGGCGTCCTGCCACTAACCTCGACGAATACTCCCACAGTTTGCCATTAAGTCAAACAGTTGTTTAGGTTGGGACAAGATATATAGGAGTACCTTATATAGTAGAGTATCTCTTTCTTTTAAAGTTCCATATTTTATAAAAGGTAATATCTGAAGAAAAAAAAGCACTTGCGAACTACACAGGCCATGAGAGGACGATAGTTAGCGTTATGGCTTTAAATTCAAGCGAAAAGATTTGATAAGTTTTCACGCTACAGTTGGTACATCAAGGCGTAGAGCCAGTTTATTTTTAAACCCACGCAAATTTAGGTACTGCCTACAATAAGTATTTGAACCCAGTCGCTATTTCGCAACATTTTCAATACAGCAATTTGGAAAGGCGGCTAATTCGAGCAACTCTAGGATTTCCTATTATCCTATTTGAATATTATCCGGTCAAATAGATCGGAAATGTTCCGAATCGATCGGAAACAGCTCGCCTCCGATATTGACAATTATTTGGTGTAACGAATGTCCTATGTCGAAACTTGACCGTGCGCCACTGTGCTCCGAGCACTTAAATCTTGGGCTTGATTAGGTTAAAGATATCGGTCCTTTAAAGATACAGTACTCTACCGGCTGTAGCACGCATATCTAAAATATTTATATTATCTTTTATTAATCGCTGACACCCGATTGATTTCAAACGGACGGGATAATGAGTTGTTGTCGACCAGGCGAAATTGTTTCGTAAAAACAATCACGGTCCGTTATTGGAGTTAATTGCTATAAAGTATTTTAATAAAGTAATTTAACTGGAACGTTTAAGTGCGCATTTCGAGAATTCCCGCGGGCACCTGCCTCGGCGTTCGCTGACGCTTGCGCAAGAGTTGTCTCGAAGCACGTGCTATTCAAATGAAATCGATTTTAATTTCAAATTCCGATTAGCTCTTTAAATTAATGACAACGATTTACCGCTATATAGTTGTGTTGTATTGCACTAAAACTTTTATTGAGGACGGTCGTCATATTTTTGAAGTATGAAATTTTCCATATTATAATATAGTACTAGGAAATATATATTTTAAGAGATGCTTCTTAGGCGTGGGTAAACGCACTTAAAGAGTACTTTGCTACCACATTTAGAAACAAACCACAAATATATCTTACTAGCTGAATCTCGTGTTACCTCTCGTGTGATTTTCCGTTTTTTGGGCAGAAAAGGTTGTCCATCCTCATGATGCACACTATCTTCCTACCAAATTTCTTTAAGATTGGTTAAGCCATTTAGTCGTGAAAAGCGAACAAACAAACAGAGACAGTTACTTTAGATTTTATAATATTAGTTAAGATTAGGATATTAAATTTTTTTTTTTATTTGTATCTAAATGAGATCTAATTAATATTATTTATCGAACACAACATATACAGTCATATTAATATGATTTGAATAGAAATGCTATAAAACTTAAATAGGCATAGTAGCCAAGCCAATTCTACCACGTTCGTTTAATACCTTCAAATACCCCAAACTTAACCAGGTGTTAATTGTTATACCTTATTTATCACCAAACTTCAACATTCTACTGACACAGATTAAATGATACCTTGTTGGTAGGCCAGTTCAGGGTGAAATTCCTTTAGCGCCTGTATTATTAGACGAAATATTATGACAGTAGACACACAAGCCCTAAATAATATGTACTTTGACTTTAGGCTAGAAAACTGGATCTAGTCATTGCAACACTGCTATTAGGAACAGCCTATACAACCTTGAAGTGCCTGTTACTTAATTATTATGCCAGCCAAATTTAATGCAGACCAAGATACCTATTTTTGTGGTCAAGATAAAGTTTATGTAACGGAACAGAGGGTATTAGCATTCATATTGGATCAAATTATGATTATCCTTTTATGAATTTCAATGCTGTTTTAATTTATACGAAAATGTCAGTAGGTTATTACTAAGTGAGTGGTTTTGTATGCAGGGAACGTAATTTTCCGAGCGACGAATAAGCGTGCGGAACACGTGTGAAAACCGATATGTATCGCTAATTTACCAGTTGTGAGATTTTTGTAGCTGCATGTTTTATTGCAACAATTGACACTTAGCGGCAATAAATACGGCAGGTATTACATAAATTATTTAGAAGTTTTTTTCCCACCCCATCAATCTCGCACGTACATTTTTATCACTAAAAATGATTTTAATTAAAAGTTCTGTTTTTTTGTTGTTGCCAAAAGCGATATAAATAACTATTATACATGGTATTATTTTAAATATTGCAATTTAATTTTAAAGAGTATGCCAAATCAGTTCACATTTCACTCTAAGTAATGTTTTTATATATAAAAAGGTCGAAAATTGTGAAAAAGATAACTCTAGCCGGGGTCAAATTTTAAACGAGTAAGAACAAAAGCTACAGTAATGAGCTGATTTATCATGCAAAAAGTAATTGTTCACCTAAAACTGACCAGCTTTGTTCATATCGAACTTAAAAACTGTATTTAACTACTTAATTCACATTTTGACATTTCATGGAGTTATTGTCAAAAAATACAATCATACAAATGCTGGCGTTTTTTACCACCATACACTGCTATGGCGAAATATCATATCTGCCAGAGAACTGCTGATAACTGCTGACGTGTTCTAGAATGTAGACCGTGAATCGGCAAACAGCGTGTTCATATAAATTGCATATCTAGTAGTATATTTATATCAAAGAATTTTAAGTAATAGTGTGTGTATTAGAATGTATGTTTATAGTATAAGTAAATTTTTTATACTCTATCCTCTATTGCACACCCCGTCTTCTACGTCTTCTATAATTCCTTTCCATCCTAAGGTTGCCTGGAAGAGATCACTTTTAGCGATAAGGCCGCCAGTTGTTACACTAGTTTTTTTAAAGAGTTTTTTGTCCTCTGTATCATATTTAATGGCGTGAACAATAAACAGGTAATCAATCAATCAATAGCGGAGAACACCCTAAGACTCGATGCAGTGACACAATATGTAATGCAATTGAAAATGACGGGTAGCAAAAGCTATAGGTGTTAGATGACGGGTAGTGGGCTGATTATCATAATGACGATGGAAAAATATGTGTTCGTACTAATACACTTTCTACGTACCTAGCAAAAAAGTAAAACAACATTCATCATCATTATCATCCACAGCCTTCCTAATACCACTGCTGGGTACCTCTATGTTGCTATGCCATCAGCTTCAGTCCTGCGCTAATCGAGTCCAGGGGCCTTACGGCTAGCTGTTTAAAGTAATCCAGTTTAGGTGATGAAATATGTTGTGCGACCGCAAACCGTATCTGGATGTGTTAAGGTTCACGTTTGCGTGATTTTGCCGAACTGCGCGGTTTTAACGTTAGTTTAAGACCGCGTAAGGAGTTTTCCGTAAGGCCTCAGATTCGACCCACGATGGTGACAATATTGTCGATCCATCTTGCAGCTGAACGACCAACGCTCCGTTTACCTTGCCCCGGCCACCACTCTGTCAAAATATTACTCCACTTGTCATCACTACGTCTAGCAACATGTCCTGCTCAGTTCAATTTTAGTTTCATTACCTTGATTCCAATGTCTCGAACCGTTGTTCTGTGACGTATTTTGGTAACATTGTTGTAAGTTTAGTATAGTATATACAAGGCCGTAAAGTAGCGGGTCTGTTAATTTTCTACAGGATTCATTTCGGAGAATGTGCAGCGGAGTTGTATGACCTTATCCTACCATCACTTTCTACTAAAGGACAAGTAGGAAGTCAGCCGACTACCACCCATACATTGTGGATTTTCCTTTTGCGGATTTTTATACCAAATGTTTTGATTTTACGTTTCTATTCCATACGGCCAAGGATTGGGACAACCTGCCGACTTCCTTGTTTCCTAAGAGAAATAATCAGAGCCTTTTGAAGGCCAGATTGTATAGGTATCTTCTAAGTCCGCGTGCTTCATCTTCGACCACATTATCTCTTATCAAAAGGCGACTTTGACTTTGACTTCGAGTTGGTGGTCATACGCGGACAAATCGCGATAAAAAAAAGGTAATTATTATAATTCTATTTCGTTTGCTTATTCCAAGACGCAGAGAATAAAATACACAATTACCTAACCTCATTACCTTATCTATTGATAGATAAAGAATTTGTTGCTAACAGTAATAACACAGTTACCGCATAAATTGTGACCTAATTGCAACCTGTCAAATTCATGCAAAAAGCTTTCGTGGCACGTGGCCATTTGATCAATCATTTCAAACTGAGTGGTGCAACTCTATTGGACACTGTGTTTATACAAAAAAAATATGAAACTCTTTATTTTGTATGACATGTGTATCCAAGATTTATGTGTAGGCTGTCAATTATGCTAGGTCCAAGTTTTTTTTAGTTCTGACAGTTGACAGTTCTTCAGCTTTTTAGGGTTCCGTACCCAAAGGGTAATAACGGGACCCTATTACTAAGCCTACGATGTCTGTCTGTCTGTCTGTCTGTCGTCTGTCCGTCTGTCTGTCCTACCTTTAAACGGCTATATCTTTCGAACCATAATAGATAATTTTTAAATTTTCACAGAATAAGTATCGTTACGGCGGATTAACTAAAAAAATAATAATAAAGTCAAAAAGTAAAAACGAAAGGTGTCCCCATACAACAAACGTAATTTTTTAACATATTTTTGTATTAGCTCTAATGTAAAAACGGTAATACATAAAAGCGTCAAACTTGGCATGATTATAGTACATTCTTTAAAATATAACAACAAATGATAAATAATCGCCAAGTGCGAGTTGATGACAAGTTTCTGTTCAATACCAAGTTATAACTGGTAATTTCGTCATTGAATTTTGTGGTTGAACCCTCAGTGCGCGAAGTTAAAGACCACGTCTCAGAACCATAGGACATCACTGGTAACACACGCTATAGTTAACGAGCCTTGTATATTGGACAAAAATACGTCACTTAATTTCTCGAACGCTGCCCATCCGAGTCTCTCTGGAGTGCTGTAGATTTACGTAGAAAATATAATCTTGAAATTCACTCCCGTAAACCATAAGCTCCAGACTTCAGTGTCATTGTAAATTCAGATCTCGCTAGAGTGGAAGTTCCAAAATGTACGGAACCGTTCCTTGTAAATATTTTGGTAACCAAATGGTTCGAAGCGTATTCCTTTGAGGGATCTCGACGAGTCTCGATTTTGGATGCCTTATCCAGCATGGATACATTAGATTCCATTTAGACTAGTCTGTAACTAAATCCGCAGTATACAATCCATTATATAAGGTTACACAGAATGGTCGTATTAAACCGAAAGGAGGTTAAGGTACTCATAATAAATTTTAAAACAACTTCTACTAAACAACCCTGAAACGATGAAAACAATCTGCCATCCTTTCTATAAGCTGTTTTTTAATATTTTTTTTACACTTACATATTTAGAAATTTGATTTTATTGAATATTGTATGAGTAGTAAAAGAATGATATTTTTTTATTTTTATAAATAGGCTTGCGCTTGGTCGTCAACTCCATTTGAGTATATGTGACCGTATTTGCAAAAGCCGGTAAAAACATTGTGGCTTGAAAGGTTCCACTCGATGAGCGATGGTGTCTGAGCCGTAGAATGTGCACTGTAATATCTGACAGCACCCGGTCCGATCTTGGCCCTGCACAAGTGACTTATTTAGTACGTACTTAAACTATGTACAATTTTGATGTTGCCACTCAAAACCGGTGAAGGTAAACATCTCTCTCTCTCTCTCTTTCTCTCTCTTTGAAAGATGGCCCGAATCCCAGCAATGGCATTATAATTGGCTGATGTTGCGTTTCATTTGATAGCTCGGACTAAAGCTAGTCAGTGCAGCTAATTCGAACTTAATTTATTTGGCAAGGCAGTATTAAGCTGAGAAGCTACAACACGGGGTTATTCAAAAGGCGAGTTAATAAAGTTTTAAATGGTCGGCAACGTATTTGCGATGCTGCTGGTGTTACAAGTATCCATAGGTGACGGTGACTGCTTACCACCAGGCAGCCCGTCTGCTTGTTTGTCACCTATGACATTTTAGTATGACAAAAGTATTATTATATTTTAATCGTAGGTACATACATTTCCAAGCTCGCGTTGCACTCGAGCGATATGGTGGTACGCTGACAGCCGTCATTTTACGCCGTACAATGCTTCTCATGAATATTTGAGCGCTCATCAATGTTCAGCTTGAGATATCGGATTTTCCGCTCGAGTAGTGATATTAAGAGCGGTACCTCGTATGTAGTGTAAGCGGAGCGATAGGAATGAGCGAAGCGAGCAAAATGAGCAAAGCGAGTGAAATGAGCGGAGCGTTTGAAATACGCGCGCGTGGGTTGGCAGAACACACAAAACTCATGAAGAGGAGCACGGTCTTGCACTTCGGTTAACACCTCCTTTCATTTTTAGTACGTTGAATTTTAGAAGTAAGATCAAGTTAAGGGTGAAGCTTTCAACAGACCTATTTACATAACATTTCGTTACGACTTTATTAATTTTGCCATTTGTCAAAATAACCATGTATAATAAGATTCCACCCGAACAAACATATATACATTGCAAGTTAAAATAAAATTAAAGCTTGTAAAAATGCGAGGTATGAGGTAAATGCAACATTTTGGCAGATTAGTTTGATTTGTTTTATTTTATTTGTGTTTAACTATAAACTCTTTATTGTGCACATCAAATATAAAAATTGCGTCATTGTCATTATCATTGCATCTCTATCTCTATCTCTACATAGTATAAATTGAAGTCGCTTTCCGCGTCTGTCTGTCTGTCTGTATGGCCGTTAACTCCTCCTAAACCACGCAACGGATTTTGATGCGGTTTTCACCATCAGTTAGATACATTTTCAAGGAAGGTTTATATATATAACTAGCGACCCGACCTCTCTTCGCACGTAAATTACACCCGTACAAAGCCGGGCGGGCTGGTCGCTAGTCAAATATAAGTGGGACCGTCACTTAGGTATTTGTACGCAATTTTTATTGTTTGGTTTGTTTGGTTAGTGGTCAAACGCAAAGCTATTATAAAAAAAAGTCAAAAAGGCCATCTCTACGGCACCGTAAAATGTAATTAAACAAATCAACGTAAACTCTGATTTGACTTATTATTACTGCACATGTCGATCGATCTCCATCGATCTCCAAAAGGGCCGGTTGGGAGCGGCCTGCATCCAGCATTTTCCTGTTTCAGCGATTTTTTAATAGAAAAGAGCGCTAAAATGGCAAGCTGTCCGCTTGATGTTTAGCGGTAATCATGTCTTTTAGGTCGTTTTAGATGGACATACGACCTAAAAGATCTGTCTAATCTGTAGTGCGTTGGTGTGTGCGTGTGTTTTTTTAATGTCCATTGTCTATTGATATTAAAATTATTATGTTCTGAAAGAGAACAACGAAAAGCTACAGGTTAAAATCTAGCATAATCATGTTTTTGTAGCAACAAACTCGAAAGAAAATGGAAAAAAATGTTTTTCCTACAGTTTTTTTCGTTTTTCAACTTAGTTATGAGAACAACTGAAAGTTTTAATGAGTTTCGTGTTTATTACTTCTATTATATTATCATTCTTTTGGTAGACATTCAGCAAAATGTAAAATAAAAACAGATTAAATTAATGTAAAAACTAAACGTAAACTAAAAGTCAGAGAATAAATTATTATGAAAACTGAAGGTACAAAACTTATTTAATATAATAAATTGGATCTGGATACTAGTATGAATTCTTTTATTTCTTTTCTATGCTAGATTGTGGAATGCCATGCCTGATGGTAAATTCCTGGTAAGTAGATACAAATTAGATCTCTTCAAATTGCAAGTGATTTTTTTTTTCTCATGCACTATCTATGCCAGACTGCGGAATGCTCTGCCTGAAGGTTAATTTTGGTAGATACATTCTAGGTGTTTTCAAGTCGCAAGTGAATTGTTTTTTTCTGCACTACACCTGCCGCGGTAAACAGCAGCATCTCCTTAAATCAAGTGGAAGCGGAGGATCACAATTTGACTATCAATTTTTTTGTATGTTTGTTACACGATTACTTCAAATATGAATTGATTATGATGTACTTTTTTTGTTTGGTAGATCATACTTCAGCACCTCTGAAGTTCCATTATAAAATATTATCGAAATTAAGCGCTTTATGAAAAAATTAACAGAACCAAAATATCTATACACAGTTTACGTTTTGGTTTCTGGTACCTTCAGCAAAAGTTCTGATGAAGATTTTCAATCTCTATTTAACTGTAAATTTTCTAACTCCATACGCGGTCTCAAACTAACGTTAAAATCGCGCAGTTCGGAAAATCATGTGAACGCAAACCTTAATGCACCCAGATACGGTTTGCGGTCGCGCAACATTTATTCATCATCTAAACTGGATTGCTTTAAACAGCTAGCCGTAAGGCCCCTAGTCATGAAGTCATTTATAGTTATAGTTATTTTAGTTCGAGCTTCAAATTTAAGAAAGGGTGAGCATGAGGTAAGTTCACTTAATGTTAAGAATTCCCTAGTCAGCGTGTGTACTGGCTCAAAATAACAGGAGAGCAGATGCAAATTAGCAAACATTCTAAAGGTAAAGAGGTAAGTGTAACAGTTTGAAAGTATCCCGCTGGCGTCGCACAGTCTCATGCATAATTTAGAGGGAATATCGACCTCAACGCGGGTGCCATCGCACTAATAAACGAAACTTGTGACGAAATGTGGAGCATGACTTCACTATCTAGGTACTTCCAACTCGATAAGACAATAGGCTATCGGACAGGTGTTTGATTTGTTAATAAACCTGCCAACCCGAGTCGGGCTTAGCACAAAATACAATAATTATGAATTAAAAAAAACCGCGCTATTTAAAAAGATCAAATAACCATCTATTTTTATCTATTCCTATCTATTATTATTTTTATCTTTTCTATCTAGATTTATCTCGATAGCCCGTTGGTCCAGTTAGTAGTGAACCTGCCTTCTGCGCTTGGAGGCGTGGGTTCGATTCCCACCTAGGACAAACATTAAAATGATGAACATTAGTTTGTTCCATATCTGGCTGTTAATATGCATTATATTTTTATTAAATATGTATTAAAAAAGTATGATTATCAGTCTCTGGCAGCCATATATCAAACTTTGCATAGTTTGAGGTCAGATGACCGTGTGTGCAAAAATGTCCCTAATATTTAATTGGCTGCATGAAAATTAATATTTCCGTACTGATATTGACACCGATGATCGTAACGGTGGTAGTCGCATAAACATCACAAAACAATGATTATAAAGCATTTCAACGTGCACTGCACACTGCACAGCTTGTTTAGTTTGGTATGCCAACCGCACTAAATTGCTCTGCATAATGTCAGTACTTAACCAGTAATTTGGTAATCTGTGTTCAGCCGGCAACGGTAATTAAATGCTGGCGGGAGAAATCACTTGCGAACCCAACTTTATCACGTAATTACGAGTTTGCAGGCACATTACGATTTTGCAAGGAATCGTGTCGATCCGAGGTCGGTAATAACGCATGTTTCATTGGGATCATTTGGACTCTCACACTCACGCATAAAGATACGCACACAGACCTATATCCAAGAAGACGCCACAAGTTGACCTACCTTGCATGTCATTTCCAATACAACCACGATGAATTGTCGTAGTTGAGTCCGGATTAAACCAGTCTGCTCAATCGGTGCTGCGACAACACGTTTCAGTTTGAAACTAAAATGGGCAATACAGAGTTGTAAGAATACCACAAATAGAGTTGGCCGACTGAATAAAAATATTTCTTTTCACAGGTAAAGTACTTTTAGGTACATTTTTCGTACAGTTTGGATCGCTTGTGAAGTCACTTAAGTCTGTGGGTACGCAAATAGGGCTTTTCAGTACAATAAAAACAGATACTTTTGTATTCATATGGTTTAACTAGCCATTGCCCGTGACTATGAGTGTGTAGTGATTCAGATTATACACTTTCAACATCCATTTGTGAATTCGTAAAATTATTAGCGGACCTCTACACCCCATAAAGGAATCTATAGTGTTCAAACTCAGCTTCGAAGGTAATTTTTGAGGTTTCATGACGAGTCAGTCAGTTAATAAATGAGTGATATTACGCTTTAATATATTATTTCAAAGCGTAATATGAATACGAATTCAAAAATGGAGGTTGAAAGTTTATATATTCCTCACATAACATCTACTGTTCGTCAACACAGGAGTAGAATTATAATATTCATAACCCACGTAAGGTTCATAATGCGAAATCACCGATACCGTTAGCAAATTAAAAATTACCTTCACTAAAGTTAGCTCGAAATCCACAAGATATACGCTAATAGAGTTTCCTCCAACTAGCAAAATGGCCGCGATAATCAACTGACAATAATTAAGAGCAGTCAAACTTTCCCGGCCATTTTCTTCCGTGTCGGTGGTAAAGTTTAAAATTGCTTTACCTTGGTTAACGCCGGGTTCCGTTAACGTAGAAAAGATTCGAAGTGCGCTTCATTAAAACAGAGTTGGGCCGACAATAGGTAGATCGCAGGCCTCGGAAGCAATTAGTGAGGGAAGAAACCAGACCCGCTAGCGCATTACTCCGGCGTACCTGCTTTTCATACCACAGAACGCAGTCGCACTCTATTCAATGTGATGACCCCGCTCAGTCATTCACGCTGCGTCTGTGAGCTTTTATTTTTATCTTCTCTTTTATTTTTACTTGCAGCAGGCCTAGCATGGGCTGTGGATAAATAGTCTTTCCACCGTTTTTATCCACGCCTAGACGCGACAAAGCTAGAATATGGATACTTTTTTCTTTTTCTCGCGGGATAAAAACGGTGGAAAGACAATTTGTCCACGGCCCGTGCTAGGCCTGCAGTTGGTAGAGGCTGGGAGTGATAAAACTTGAGAGATCGATTGATCTTAGTTTGAGGCACACCGAACAAATACACACGTGTCTTACATAGAATCATAGTTTATAAGAGATTTGTTTTACTAATTAGTTGTTCATTCTTTGTAAGTTTCTTCTTTTGTGTATAAATTTATATTTATATTATCTTTATCTTAGTCGGGTGGAGTGGCGGGTCTTGAAAGAAGCCTATGTCAAACATGACTGACTGATAATGATGGTTTTTACTTTGCCCATTCTCTTCTGTTTCACGGCAATTCGATTCATGCAAATAAAATAACTGGCTGACAATAAAACCGATTGACCCAATGTTACACAAATTTCGCAACTGCTTAGAAATTAGCCTGTCGAATACATTCACAATCTAAATCCGATTCCAATTGGCTCAATAGTAACTTGTTTGTATACAAATATACGAAATTGCCTCGACAAATCCAATTGTTGTGAAAAAACTCGATTTAAAGGAGCGCCGATTTTTACTATCACTCAGCGTCGGTTGGTTGAATCATTTCCGATTTAACTAGTGTTCTGTTGATCCAGATTTGCAGATAACGAGTGTATGATTAATATTGAAGGCACCAACTGCGCGCCGTGATTAACGGCGGCCAATCAACTGTTTGCAATAATACCGATTCGTTTTGTGCAGACTTTTCGTGGATTTTAATTAAACATGCGCAGAGAGCGATGCTATTTTCTACTGATTTAACGGTAAGTACATCCCAACTGCTTTATATTTTACGTGTATTTATGTATTCATAGAGATATTTTTTATTTGGCTTGCAAAAAAGATTATATAGTTTAAGTGGCATGCCTGACATTTTGCTATTTAATTTTGTAATTATAACATTCAACAGTCGCGTACATTTTAATGCAGTGGCGGTCATTCGTCTACTTGCAATAACACCGATTCAATTGGCACAGACTTTTCGCGGATTTTAATTAAACATGATCAGAGAGCGATGCTATTTTCTACTGCTTTAGCGGTAAGTACATCTCAACTGCTTTATTTTTTACGTGTATTTATGTATTAAATTCCTAGAGATATTTGTTATTTGGCTTGCAAAATAGTTTATTCAGTTAAGTGGCATACCGGACTTCTTGTTATTTAATTTTGTGAGTATGACATTCAAAAGACGCATACATTTTAATGTACGCACTATGTACCCATGTACAGTAATGTAAACATGTGTATGATTTTCATAGTTATAAATTATAGGAGATATGGCAAACTTGAACTTAATAAAAATTACGAACTATTTAATAGCATGATAACATAAGTAATAAGTATATAAGATTAACTTTTTTTCTATAGTGAGACCGGGAATGAGCAATATTACTAAACAAAGAAGGCTTGGTAGGCAGTGATAGGATGCAGACTGACTGAAGATAACAACGGTGTCGACAACGTATTATAAAAAATCAACAACCAAAAATTAAAACCAATTTGTGCATAACAATATAAATAAATCAAGCATAATAATCGGCCTCGTCAATCCAAACACATGATCACTTTAAAATAAAGCTCAACCAAATATTCCACTCGGGAATAGCAAAACAAGCGCACAAGCGCGTCCAGTTTGAGCAAATCCAATTTTATTACGCTAATAAAAGGCAATCCAATTAGAGCTGGAGATTTTTTACAGCGCGAGGCTTGCAGGACCCTCGAGTAAAGGGCTGCTACAGGTCCCGAATGTAACTGTTGATATAACGAGCACAGAGGAAATACAAACAGAAGGTGGCATAGGCAAATACAGCGCGACAGGGTTCTACATGAACAAGGACGAGAGCACTGCTATTACATTTGATGTAGTTCAATTTTTGACTACGAAAATCTTTGTCACATTGTGTGCAACGTGATTCTGACGTTATCGTCAATATCGCGACGTTGTTGATGATGTTCATAGAAACATAGAACTACTGTCCATAGAACTTCTTGATTTCCCCCAATGCCTCTGGTAGACGCTACACTACCGTCTTCTGGCTTTGCCTAATAGAAAAGTCTTTTGCAAACAGTTTGGAGCCTTTATTTTGATCAATCATCTATTTAATACTATTTGTATTAAAGGTACGTTTTTCATGCTGCAATGACTTCCAGATTTGTCTGTTGAGCTGCTTATATGTTTCAGTGTCATCGGAAGATTGCAGTTGTAATGTAACGAGTGTCGATAGCCATGAGGTTACGGGTATAAATTAACGCATACAATGTGGCGCCATCTTTTGTTCATTAAACTCAATTATTATAGTGCGTCAACAATTTATCGTAGACATTATGGCCGTTTAAGTATCCTGCCAAAGTTTCACACATTGCTGTGAAGAAATAATTACTAATTTCTATCGAACAAGAAGAATCCAGGCCGACGAAGCTTAGGCACAAATAACGCAAGCCCATCAGTGCATTATTACCACAGTGCATAAATATGAATTTTCTCACAACTGCATAGATTTTCACGGAAATACTACGATATTAAGAAACGAACGAAGCATATTTAGGTAATATTCTTCTGTCATCTCTTCTTTGAATCTGCTCCCAGGTAACGAGCATGCATTGCCTGCCCTTATAAAGTTGGTTGCTTTTGAGAATGCCGGTGAAATGTGGAAAATTACGCAGAGTTAAAGTAGCAATGTTTGTTTTCCCACAATACAGTTTCTAGTGGATCAGTGTTTATTTAAACAAGTTCATTTTAGTTACTTACGAGGGGAATGAGTTTCTTTCTGAACTACATGAACTGCGCTGTGTTACCATTACTACACAAGGTATCAGTAAAAAAAAAATGACATTGGTGGCGTGCTATCTGACGGACTGCTTGATGGTAAGCTATCATCATCGCCTATGGATAACTCATGGGCATCACAGATACGTTGCCAACCTTTAAATACTCTATTAACAGCCTTTTTGAAGGTGTACCTAAGTCGTACTTAAGTCCAATGACTTCTTTTAAGTGCACTCTTTCCGTGTAACCCTTTGCAATTCTAGAGCACTATATTTTAACATCTAATTTTATCAATATTAATTCAGCCATTTTATCGTGAAGATAGACAGGACAATATAATAGAGGGATACAGTAACTTTCATATTTTATGTGTGGATGACATTGATCTTAGGTAGAAGAAAATGAAAATCTTTTGCAGCTAAAAAAAATTATTTTGTAACAAAATTATGGGAAAATAGTTGCGTTAACCTATCGATATATATTCGTAGGTATCTAACATAACAATAAAATATCAATCCGCATTTTACTGAGGAAAAAATTCAGAGGTTCTCTAGTCGAAATGTGTTTTAATGTATAATCACGAATAATTTTCCCCATAATCTTCATCTAAACTTTTTGGTTCAACGATGCTCCTAAAACCTCGAAAAATAAAGACAGGGAAATGAAGCGTGCATATTCTCAGCCACATCGTGAGTCCAACCGCATAACAACTCTATAAACTAATAAATTGCACTCGGCCATTTTTTGTACCATTATGTGAAGTTACATGCCGGAAAAAGGATATTGTAACCTTAGACATGGTGAAGGTACACTTAAGGTCAGTGCTCGAGGTCATTTTGATTGTGTTTATGACATAGTTTTGTGTAAATGTATGATACTGTTTTTTAATATTTAATATGTAACTCCACGGACACCGTGGGTCCGTGACTTTTGTTATAATTAATCACAATTTTGTTAACTTAAACGAATTTACTTTAGCTATACACTATAGCAAGTTAAAGTGGCAGTGGGCAGGACACTTATCAAGCAGAACGGATGGCCGATGGGGCCGAAAGGTTCTCGAATAGAGACCACGGACCGGTAAGCGCAGCGTAGGACGTCTACTAACAAGATGGATAGACGACCTAAAAGAGATCGCAGGGAAACGCTGGATGCAGGCCGCTTCCAACCGGCCCTTTTGGAGATCGATGGGGGAGGCCTATGTCCAGCAGTGGACGTCCTATGGCTGAAATGATGATGATGAATACAAAATACTGGTAGAGGAAAGTTAGGTAAATCTTAATCCAAGCTTAAAATAATTTTAGCCGTGTTATTACTATTTTGTGTGTATACCGCGAGCAGATCAGCGACTAGCAACCAGCACCCGATCACGAGTATGCGACATGTGCCATGGTCCTCCTCAATGAGAGAAGAGAGTGACCTAGGGGGTTAGAAAAGACCCTTTTTCTGTTAGCGTTAACGCCTGCGGAGAGATGGAATTGTATGGAAATTACATTAGCTTGAGATAAAATCTCTCAAGCTAGTGTCATTGTCAATGTCATTACCATACAATTTCATCTTTCCACAAGCGTTAACGCTAACAGAAAATGGGTCTTGTCTAACCCCCTGACACACGACGCTTCCACTAGAAGATGCCTTCAATGGTGAGCATAATTGCTCGAGGAATACACACAATCCCTGGTACTGTATTTTGAAGGTATGGGATAGTATGGGGCTTCTATTTTGTAATAGCAATTTTGTATACAAATATGAACCTTTCTTCTTATGATGGGGGTTTTTATGCTTGACAAGCTATTTGCTCACAGCTTCGCCCGCGTCGTAAACAAAACAATCGTGTTACTCAGGTGTAATGTTTCTTTCTATTATTGAATATATATAATCGGTTCTGTGGTACACATATAGATCTACTCAGCCAGTCTCCCAAAATCTCTAAAAGAACGCACTCTAGCTTACAAATAGGTACTTGCTTCGTCAAATACATCACAATAGAACGTAAACTAAAATGATAAATTAAAAATAAAACATGTTTTTTTGATATTTTTTTTCGTATTCTTCTCAGCAACCCTTTCATTTGACAGACATATGATGAGGGTGCATAAAAGACAACTGGTCTGCCATCTTTGAGAGTCTACCATATTGGATTTAGAATAACGTCAATTAGGTAACCATATATTGGCATCGATTCTGTCATAGCACTCACTAAACTAAACCAATCTGACAGGACTAAAATTATCTGTGTCTCTTTTCATTTCAATGTGAGAGAGAAGGATGACAACAATTTTAGATCTGTCAAATTTAGTTTAGTTTAGATAATGGTACAACAGAATTGAGACCATTCTCGTCCAAACTAAGCGTGTATAAAAAGTTTAAGGTCTACCGGTTGGAGATACTAGGCTAGACTACTAGGCTGTTTTAAACTATCACGGTTCTTCACTAAAGTTATATCATCATCAGCCATTAAATGTCCACTGCTGAACAAGGAAAGTAAGAGAGAGAAAGAAAGAGAGGGAAAGTTATATGATATCCCGTAAATATTCATATAACTAGGCTGTTTTCAAATTCAGTTGTAAGATTTGTCCTACACATACCGCAAACGTACCGTACATACAAGGCAAGCTGAATTAAAGCTTGTAATAAATAATCTTTTTAAAAAACCAACTTCAAAAAACCTCAATACACTAACATCTTTGTTAATATGCCACTACAAAGAACAAAGTTATATTTTTACACGGATTTTGTCGTAAGTAAGTGTAAGTCGTAATCGCTGTACATACATAAAAAAATACGGACCGAATTGAGAACCTTCCTCCTTTTTCGAAGTCAGTTAAAAACAAAACAATTAACAGTTTGTTAGCCGTCACTTGTTACTAAAAAATTACACAAGAGCAGTCACTAACACTAAAAACAAGTGCGCGCATTGTAGCCCATAAAGTATCGGATAAAATCAGTGAACCGACAGGTCATTCCAAAATATACACTACCATGTCCGAATCCAATGTGTCTATTTGGCAAAAAAATATAATTGGGCTGGTCCCAGACGAGATAAATTGGGAATTCGCAACAGCGCCGTGCGTGGCCTTTTATTGCTCTACTAAAATATGGTTTGAATAGAAATTGAAATGTTTAAATGGATTTTGTATTGAATGTTGTTTGTTGAAAGTTTCCAGCTGTTTGTTAACAAGCTGCATTGTATCTATCTATGCTACTAATATTATAAACGCAAAAGTTTTATGTATAGATGTATGGATGTTTGTTCCTCTTTCACGCTGCAACGGAACAACGGATCGACCTGATTTTTTGCATGGGTATAGTTCTAGAGTCAGAGAGTAACATATACTTTTTATCATCATCATCACCATTTTTCATCACTACGCGGGTGAAACCGCGGGGCGCAACTAGTCTTCTATATAATTATGTAAAAGCGAAATTCAGAAACTCACTTCATCACGAAATCTCAAAAACTACTTGACTTACGAAGCTGAAATTTAGCAGGTACATTCCTTATGGGGTATAGAAGTCCGTTAAGAAAGGATTTTGCGAAAAGGCTGAAATAAGGAGGGCAAATGAAGGTTGAAAGTTTGTAAGTCCTTTGTTTTGATGTTAGGGAAATGAAATTTGGTATTCAGGTTATTGGTTTGAAATAAATAAATGCTTTATAATATTTTCCCGAAAAAAGACGGATTAAGGAAATGAGAGGCTTAAATTGTTGTTAACAGTTATGGAATTACGAAGCTGACAAGTAGATTACTTCTAGGGTGTAGAGGTTCGCTCAGAAAGGATTTGCGAAAGGACTGAATTAAGGGGGTTGAAATATTATATGAAATTCTACGCGCACGAATTCGCGGGCAACGACTAGTACAATATATAACTATTTATATTATATTATAAATAATAATACATACTTACGTACCAATTTACTATGTGGTCTATAATTTAATAAATAAACGTGTGTTACAGTTACACAAGCTTTTTTTATGTTTTCACATTGTACAGGAAGAAAAACTTGTGACATATCTAATGTAGTTTTTATTTACGTAAATAATTGAGTTCGGGTGCGGACTACTCTCGGTCGGCTACTCAATTTGTAAGATTTTGTTATGTTTAACACATTGACAAGGTAATTTCTACATTGTTTTATGAAGTCTGTAAGGTAAAAAGCCTTCTAAAAGTGAAATTATATTACCTCCTCTCTCCGTGCCATATTTTTTCTATAATAACATGAATCTTGTCAGCATATTTGCTAAAGTCAACACATCTCGCTTGCAGACTCTAATATCAACACATTTACCCCAAACTGGCTCTAAGCTGTAAGCATTACTTCCCTTATTTTCTACGAATCTCGATATAACGCTGTTGTTTTTCTATAGGAAGTCTCGGGAACATTATCTTTAGCGGAGCTCCCACAAGATTAATGGTAATGGGTTCACAAGCTGAGGTGACGCTCAGCCGTACCGACGTGGAGAAAAATGAAAATATTTATGTTTGCGAACATTGCGGGGAATTTACTTAGGTACTTTACAATATTGTGCTGTGCTTTGACGGTGAGATGGAGGTGCCGAGGTGCCTACTGCCTGTTTGATTGACACAGCTTAAAGGAGTTTTCTCTGTGGCATTAATAAATAACTAGTACTGTTTCAAGATATTTCCACATTTATTGTGCGAACTGCTAGTCTGTGGAATTCGCTGCCTGAATGGGTTTTTACCGTTAGTTACAATCTGGGTGTCTTCAAGTCGAGAGTGAATCGGTTTCTTCTAGGCAAGCATACTCCATCGTAGACCGCATCGTCGCTTAACAACAGGCAAGATGGCGGCCAAGCGCAAGCCTATCTACTATAAAAAAAAAAAAAAAATATCGCATGAGTATAATGCCTGATCGATCCTTTTAATTTATGTTTTAAAGATCCCCCAAAATTGCCCCAGAAGATGCATTGCTAACTTCACGAGGCAGTCGGTTGTACGCCTCTGGCGCAGCCACATGCACCAATGCATCGGACTTAGCGAGTCTGTGCGACACCGTGCGCAGCCGGTACGCGTGCCGTGGCGTCTCGCATGTACGTGCGTCTCCAAGGTGCGAGTACTCCTCGGGGTGATCCCTGGCATACAGCGCTGCCTGGAGGCACAAAGGGCTCGTCACCATCAGTATCCTCATGGATCGGAAATATGGCAACGCTGATGTGTCCCGTGACACTCGCACAATTGCTTTTTTACATTCTGAAGACGCTCTCCCAGTTGACGCCATATTGGAGCAGCGAGTGCACAGAAGCGAAATAGCATTGTAGAACCATGGGGTACGGCAGAATAGCGGTCACGCGCTACAGGGCGAAACAGGCACTGATGCCTATTATGCCACACAGCTTGTCGATGTGACCTTCCCAGGTCAGAGCACTATCTATCTGAAAACCCAGAAAAGTCATCATGGCCGATTTCGACTGTTAGTGGTCTATAGGAGCGGCCGGCTAAGTTAAAATGGACAAATTGAGTCTTACTAGACTCTAGTCTTACTAGAATCTAGACAAACTAAGTCGATAGTTGGAAGTTCATCCATAAACATAAGTATATAGAATCAACAGTAAACAAAACGTCCTTGTTTTAACTAGTTCCAACGCGGAAAATGCAACAAATAGAGAAAGAAAAAGCGTTAAGGTTAACAGGATGCTACGTGAGGACAAGTGATGAACGCCGTGGATTGCGTAAACGGTAACAAACTAACAGGTTTGCTGGTAATTGCATACCTAATCGCTTTATCATATTGTCACGAACGCGAGCGTTTGTGTTTAGATTGCGTCTGAATTAAGAAAGAATCGTGAATTGCGAATTTTTAGGTAGAAATAGAACTAGTAACCGCAACCAGCAGATGTTTAACTGCATTATAAAGAAGAAGAGTGCGCATCGATTCTGCCAGATCTAATTCCCTCCTGCCCATTTTTCTATCGTACGGCCAGAGCGGGCACAAAAGAGCGACACCGTTTCATGGTTGATATTCCGAAAACCCGTACGAAGCACTTTGATTACACTTTTATTGTGCAAACTGCTAGACTGTGGAATGCTCTGCCTAAATGGGTGTTTTCTAATAGTCACAATCTAAGTCTTCAAGTGGCGAGTAAATCGATTTCTTGTAGGGAAGCGTACTCTATCATCATTACCTAACAACAGGTGAAATGGTGGTCAAGCACAAGCCTTCAACCAAAAAAAGCTAATAGATATAGGTACCTTACGTATAGGTACCCTAGGTACGTAGCTACATCAGCAATTATGAGCCTGATGCTAAGCGCTGATGAGGTCTACGATGGAGCACGCTTACCTAGAAGAAACCAATTCAATCGCGATTTGAAGACACCCAGATTGCAATTATCGGAGAACACCCATTCAAGAAGTGCATTCCACAGACAAGCAGTTCGCACAATGAAAGTGGAAACGAAACGTGTGGTATTTCCCTAGACGGACTCTGCAAGAGAGCCCTTCTACTAGAAGTGATGTATGAATGCAGTTAAATAACAACCAAGCTCTATAAATGGATTTAATTGATTGAAATATTTATTCCTAAACCAAGATTGCTCAAACCCAAATGAATACATTTTATTGCAATAGAAAACGGTAGCAGGTGCTATTTGCATTCATGATTAATGTATCAATAGCTAGCTGTTTTACGCGACTTCTTACGCGTAGACTATCATTTGATATAAACTAACAGCCCCCCTTGATTCGGCTCTTCCGCACAATCTTTTATATTCGGATCTCTACACCTCGTAAGAAACATGCCTAACAGTGTCGTAGGTCAGGTTCTTTTCGAGATTTCGTGATGAGTCAGACACAAAGAGAGTCAGTCAATAGTATTTTGCTAAATTAAGATACCTTATCTAATATATTAAGTAGTTTTTTTTCTTGTTTTGCAAACTAACTCAATTTTTTTTCCTTCTTTTGAGAATATTTTGGCATCGCATAACTTGTGTATTTATTCAATACTTGACACTTGCTACATATATGAACAAGACGTGCGGCGTCAAAAACTCAGATTATTTTCAGAAATAGCAAGGGTATATAAATAACGTCCTTGAGAAATAGTATAACGAACGGCGTCAACGTCAAATTAGAAATTGTTTAAGTTCTACAAATAGCGATTGTGGCCGAGCAGTAGCATATGCGCTTTACAATTTGACGTCACCTGGTTCGATCCTCGGCCTAGAACCAATGACTTATTTAGATAAATAAATCAGTAAGACTTAAAAAAAAAATGTGCAGTTTCAATTGCATCGCTCAAAAATGGTGAAGGAAAACATCGTGAGGAAACCGGTATGTCCATGAACCTCAACAGTTCAAAGACATGAGAGGAGGTGAAGAACTAAACCTCACATTTCCAGTTTTTTAAATTTAAGAGAATACATAAAAAATTCTCGACGGTATTTCTCTTTTTCAACGGAAAAGTGTGGTTTTGTTCGAAACTCTCGATTTCAAATGAAAATTTATATAGGAAAAGAGGTGTTTTTGACAAGGTTTTACTTACATGCTTCAATCAATTTATAATTTTTTGCCCAAAGATAAAAAAATATTTTCAAAAGTGGAAAAGTGAGGGTTTGTTCTTCACCTCCTCATGATATTCAACAACATGCACTGGGCCAGCATGATGGATAGGGCGCATCTTCTCGTTCTGAGAAACGGCGTCAATCCTAGCAGTAGGAATATGATAGGCTGAAATGATGATGATGATAAAGTTTGACATAAAAATTGGGTATCTGAGCTATGGAATTTACACAGCGCGTGCTATTACGCTACTTTAACGTTGGTTTATGTAAACTTTGTAACTGTTATCTTTATGACAAAAAGGCTAAAACACTTCCTTAGTAGTTGCTATAAAATTCTTGCAAAAGCATAAAAATGCTTTAGCACTCGCAACTTTGTTGTAATAGCTAGAAATTAGCCGGAATGCATTGTTTTGTAAGCAAAGTTTAACCTGGTTGGACAGTTTAGCTCATTTTACTTTTTATGTTTAATGTTTTTTGTACATAACGTATTATGTTTTATCTATTCAAAACCATGCAAAGTACAATGTTATATTAAATTTTCTCTAGCATACACCGATATTAATGCTGGGGTTTGTGTATAAAAATTTGTTTCTTTCTGGCTTTTACTCTTTTGTTAAATTGCTTAGTTACCAAAAAACATGTTCGACTGCGATTATTTGCTACAAGTAAACCGAAAAGTTTCTGAATCTGATTTTCTTTTAAACAAGGTTGCATGGAACGGTGGTACTAAATTAAAATGAGGTCTTTGTCCTCAATATTATAAACAATTATTACTACGCGACAGACGCAAAAATCACAGAAATATCAGATTTTCCGCCCTTTCCTGGCTTGTCGGCACAGCAGCGGTACGGCATCGGCACGCTCGGTATAACGTGCTTACGCGGTACCGAAAGCTTACCGAGCGCCTAATTTCAATGAGTGATTTCTGATTGGCGCGGCATGCGGTATGCTGCAACAATCCCGTGCAGCTCTCGGCTATGCCGCGCCAATCAGGAAACGCTCATTGAAATATAGGCGCTCGGCAAGATTTCGATACCGCGTAGGTACGTTATACCGAGCTTGCCGATACCGTATCGCTACTGCACCAACAAAGGGCTTTACATTTCGTTGAGTTTATGACATTTTTCTATTGAACAGCCGATTTAGCGGTTTCACAGTCGCGGTCCCGTAGTAAAAGTTGTTACTATTTGTGTGCAATGATCTCCTTTCGGTTTATTACGACCGTTCCATGTAACCTTGTATATTAAATAAATAATTTTTTTACAAAAAATGTATGTGGTTTACCTAACTTAGCGTGGTCATACTACATCCGAAGCCCACAGCGACTGCGATTTGTCTTCATTAATTTTATTTGGGTATGTAGTTCCAACGAAATACGTTCACTAGTTACGATTTAATTTACAATGTTATTCCTTGCAGCTGCAAATATTCGACCGCTGATTTGTTCACGTACAATTAAACAATTTGCTTTTGAATAATATTTTAAATTATTTGCTAACAGATAATATTGTTTCGAATGTCTTGTTTAAAATGTTAATGTTACTTGTATCTTTTCTTCAAACTTTTTTGGTTATGTATAGAGCGGACAAAAATTTAAAGAAAAACTATGATTTTTGTTGAAATATACCTAGAAAGTTTAAAAGTTATTTTAAGAAAATTAAAAAAAATTACATTCTGCTTATTATTGAAAATTAGAAGGAATTGTTTTTATTACATCGGGACTATCCGTTTAACAGTATAATTATCCACAGTTCAGCTGACATAGAATAATAATAATTTCTTTTATTTTTATCCAATAATTGGCTTGAGTTTGACCGCCAAATCACCTGATGTTAAGCGATGATGCGGTCTACGATGGAGCACGCTTGCCTAGAAGAAACCGATTTACTCGTGAAGATACCCAGATTGTAACTATCTGGAAACACCCATTAAGGCAGTGCATTCAACAGTCTAGCAGTTCGTACAATGAAGGTGGAATTAAAAACACTTTGTACGGGTTGTTGGTACGGGAATATCAACCAGCGAAACGGTGTTGCCTTTTCGTGTCCGCCCTGGCCGTCCGATAGAAAAGTATCCGATTTTATTTTGGAAAAGTTTAGGGTCCTTGTAATATAGCGGTGAAAACCGCGAAAAAAATTATAATAATTAAATTGATATATAAATTAAAAAAAATTACGACTGGCATGATTTGAATCTGTGCTTACCTGTGTTTACGTCCCAAGCAATTATGCGAATAATTTCACCAATCAAATCGAATTTTAAGCGAGTAGGTACTTTTATTTCATACATTGCGGAAATTAATCCAGCACTCTTGGTTTTCATCTGACACAAGTAGATAATAAATCGGTCTCACGTTGGTTGCTCGCATGTTCGAATCATCAGTTACAATAAATAAATAAAAAATATTTATCGACACGCCTTGTTAAATTATTGGGTCATCGTAAATGAAAAATTGTTAAATTCCGCTCATAATTTTTAATCGAATCGACTGAAAATATGGACGATTATTTATTGGTTTACTTTGTATGTTAACAGAAAATCAGTATTGGTGTGTTTTACTCGTTATTTTAATCTCAGAAGTCGTAAGGCAATGTTCGGGAAGGTAATATTGGTAACGTCATTTTAATTACTAAATGATATATTTCACGACTTAAAAAAATGATAAATAATTATTATAAAGAGCATGTCCGAGAATTTTTTCAGTTGAGGCAAACCATGCTTAAAGGGGAATGGTAGGTGGATTAGTTTAGGGGTGCGATTGAGCTTATGTAATTTTTCTATGGAACAGCCAGGAACAGCTAATTTTACGGTTTCACAGTTGCGGTCCCGTAGTAAATTTGTTAATAGTTATGTGTGCAATGGCATTCGGCATATTACGACCGTTCCGTGTTACCTTGTGTACCGTGTGTGTCGTGTGGCAGTGGGGTGATGCAGATTAAGAAAGGGCTGGGAATGAGATGGAAAAAGTATCGGAGCAGGACAATTGAACCGCGCAAATAAGATGATAAGGGCGAGAAAACAGCGGGACGAATTTTTAAATACCACGTGTACGAAATCACATCAACACTTAGTATTAAACTAATATAATAACACTAGCTGATACCCGCAACTTCGTACGCGTAGAGCTTAGCCTTTGGCCTCGCTACTTAGACACTCTAATCACATAGCGGTATGAAATATACTTTACGACCTAAAAATATATATATATAAAAAAATCATTAAAATAGGTCGAGTCTTTTCGGAGGAATACGCCACAAACAATGTAACACGAGTTTTTTTTATATTTAATGTACCAGTTTTATTTTACCAATAAGACACAAACTGTGCTACACAGAAAAAAACCTTGACTTTTCTTCTCAGTATTACCTTCCACAAATAATTACATCAAAAATATTACCTTTTCTTTACCTAGTTTAGGAAGAAAAAAAAGGCTTATTTTGGAAGAAATCGGTTTTAAAAGGCAACACTCTGAACGTAAATCAGTTTTTTTCCAGTTCATAACAACACCCACTATGCAATATCTGAGGCCTCCGATTAGCCTTAAACACTTACTACACCACAGGCTGGCCAGCTTACAGCCCAAATGAAATTACTTGCTATACCTACCATCGCACTTGAACATTACTGCTTACCGGTAGAGTATAATATTGCAAACCTAACAGTTTTGAATTAACATACAAATTAACTGATCATTGCAAGCACTAAAGTCGGATTAAAACTAACCGGATTAAAAAAATAACCCGGAACGTGCAAATGTGAGATTCAAAGTGGGATGTACGGTTTACTCAAAAAGCTTTCCTCTACGCTAATGAGGAAGCGAAAGTGAAAACCATTCTTAGAGGAAATAGATAACGCAAGATCATTGTGACGATAACTCCATGAGGTGACGGCCAGTGGCAGTTGCGGTGAATATACATATTTTGTTTGCGTGCTTGGTGCAGCTAGGTCACGACGATATCAAAATAATTCGTAAATGAATAATCACATTTTAACATTCTTTCAAACTTGGTTACTAAATAGAATAAAATACTTCAGATCCGAAAACAATAATTTAGAGTAGCCAAGCTTTAAAAAGTTTTTTTTTTTTTTATTATAGGCGTTTGATCGCCATCTCACCTGGTACACCAAAAAATTATGTACACTACATTTTTAGCCGATTTCAGGAGAGCAGGTGCTCAATTTTATAATTTTATATGTATGTACACCTCATCATCGTCATCTTCATCTGCCAGAAGACGTCCACTGCTAAACAAAGGCCTCCCCCTTTAACCTCCACACTGAACGACAGCCTGTCTTTTGCATCCACTGGATGCCAGCGACTCTCACAATGTCGTCAGTCCATCTGGTAGTAGTCAGTATGTACACCTAATTACACGAAGACGTCTGGACCAATTTACATGGTTCTTTTTTATTATGTAGAAGGAGCTTTTGAGGTAGTCCCACAAAAAAATCGATAACCTAAGCTCAGTTGTTTCTTAAACAGCTCCAATAATACGAATAATTTTGTTCGAGCGCCTGTTGATTTGTGAGTATCAATAAAAAAAAACGAGAGCTTACTAATCTTGAAGTTTTGTTTTTATATTGATAAATATAATAATCATCATAATCAGCCTTTTAACAGTCCACCTTTAGCCTACCCCCGAAAGGGTAATTGGGCCATATCCACCACGCTGGCCCAGTGCGGATTGGTGGATTCACATAGGCCATTGAATTCCTTTTCCGTACGTATGCAGGGCTGCTCACGATGTTTTACTTCACCGAAAAGCTAATGGTATGAAAATCCGTACATAAGCTCCAAAGAGCTCATTGGTACGGGCCCAGGGTTTGAACCCGCGACCACACGCTTTCAAGTCTAGCGATCTCTCAAATGGGCTACCACGGCTATATAATATAATAATACTGCATATTTAATTATATAAATGGGGTGCAGTCATATTATTTTTTTCATTACCATCTTGTAATTATGATGACGTCATCAGCTACCCAATGACTATTCTTGAACTTAGAGATCTCTATCGACATCTAATTTATCAAAATCTGTTGGGTATTTAAATTTACATATATACCACTTATTTTAGCTTTGCGTCGTCGGGTAAAAACGGTGTCCAAGTCATGCAAGTGTTTTATGTTCTTTACAATTAGTCATTAGTTTTATTTAACTGCTTACGTTATCTATTCTGTAAATCTGCGTGAAACATTCTCCCCCTCAAAAAGGAATTTTCAGTCCAACTATCTCGTGCTAAGCGCGCCACATTTTTAAATGTGGTCACACCGATTTTTTAAAGCCGCATTGGGTTCTTTCGTGTAAAGCTCAATTCATATTACATCAGCCAATGTCCAGGCCCTCACAGCTTCTGAAATTGAAATGTTGGACATATACATCGTGTTATGTAATTTAGAATGTACATAATAATTTAAATTTGCAATTTTTTTCAAACATGCCAAGCATAATTTGTTTTGACATTATTATGGTTAACAATTTAATCTCAAAGCCCATCCGGTTTCATCGGTTCTTCCGGGTCCGGTATGTGAATTAAGCTTAAAGGTGCATGTTTAGTATTTTTGTAGAGAAACGGTGGTTTGGCGGGTGTAAAATGTAGCTGCAAATAAACTTTTATTTTCGGTTTAGCGTGCGCAAAATGTTTTAGAATTAACAAAATCTTAAATTGTTTATTTTTTTGAGGTTGTATAATGTATATATGTATTGTGTTGAGCTGTTGTGAGACTATACTGGCTACGAAAAGTCGATTTACCTGCATAGATATTTCTTCAGGAACCGTACACCGTACACCATTGTCCGGGATATAATGCAACCTATGACACTCTCTGTCCACTATGACTACCAAAAACAAAACAAAAAAACTAAAAATTGTAGGTACGTCGATTCGTTACTCTGTTGATGCGTGAAAGAGGAACAAACAAACATACTTTCGCATTTATCATATTAGTATAATGATTTATAAGTAGGTACTACATATACAGGGTTATTAATAAATATGCTAACAATTTCTAAAGAAAAAATTCTGTAGTTATATCTTAAGTTTTGTTCTACGACTTTAAATAAATAAAAAACACCTATATAATAAAACGTGGACTTAAAATAGTGGTAAACAAAAGCTTTTACACGACGCTAAATGACGAGTTGTGATGACAGATTAAAAAAAGTATACTTACTACAAAAACTTAAAAATATAAAAAAAAAAACTTTTTATAACTTAATTGGTTATGAGAAAAGTCGTGGAACAAGTCTGAGACCGAGATAAGTCATTAAGATCTGATTATAAACTATTTACAGCTTTTTTATTTTTATAATAGATAGGCTTGCGCTTGGCCGCGGTCTACGATGGAGCACGCTTGCCTAGAAGAAACCGATTCACGAAGAAGAAAGAGAAGATGACGAACAGTATTCAGGCAACGAACTCCACAGACTAGCAGTTCGCCCAATAAATGTGAAATCAAAGCGCTTCGTACAGGTTTTCAGAATATCAAGCATAAAGCGGTGTTGGATTCTCGGCACCGTCAATATAAAAAAAATATCAAAAAAGAAGTACGTACAATTACTGCAAAAATGTTAGCCAAACTATGAATACCAAAACCTCTAGATAAAATAAAGTGCAAATAAAATTCAGTTACCCGAAGAATATTTAGATGAATAAAGTCTCAACTACAATAGCATGATGATAGCAGATCCGAACTTGAATTTTACAGCCGTGCTAAAGAATATCGTTGAAAGCAACAAAGCTAGTTTAAGACATGTCGTAACCCGTATATGCCTTGATCGCTATATTGCAAGCTTACCAAACTAAACAGCGTAGTCACAAAACAGATTAACAAGAAAAATGGGTCTTATTTTCTAGATATAAAGACTAATGTGTCGTGGACTGGCTGCAAAAGCTATAAACCTTTATCGGCTTCTTAGTAATTTAAGGCTTTATATATCAGGACGAAGAAAGCCTGGGCAGCGTGGTCCTCAGTTGGTTAGGCACGTCAATGTCGTAAAACCGGAGTCGGGGCTTAAATGATAAATTTCCGCCCTAGAGCATCCTAACTACGGAATTACTTAGCGATTACTAAAGCGTAGCTGCTCTTTATTGAGGATACAGGGTTACTGGTAATCAGTTAGCATTTTGTCCGTAATCTCAGGGCGTCCGCCTTATTGAATGTATCATCTCGGACCAAACTGCTTGGGAAGATTAATCCAACGATTCCAAACTCGACGGGCTTACGTCGTTTCGTTTAAGTCGTTTTTACTGCCAGAGCGGGCACGAAAAATTGTCACCGTTTTATGGTTGATATTCCGAAAACCCGTACGAAGCGCTTTGATTCCACATTTATTATGCGAACTGCTAGTCTGTGGAATGCGCTGCCTGAATGGGTGTTCCCCGATGGTTACAATCTGGGTGTCTTCAAATCACAAGTGAATCGGTTCCTTCTAGGCAAGCATGATCCAACGTAGACCGCACATCAGGCGTGATGGTGGTCAAACGCAAACCTATTATTTATTTAAAAAAAGAGTTCCTATAGCCACCTTCTGTCTTCATCATCAGACCAGCTGGATGTAATTGCATTTTCCCCATAACTTACATAAGTATGCCAAATTTCAGCTCAATCGATTCTAGCTAGTCGAGATCGAGTATAGCTAGTCAAAAATTCAGTTGAAAAATTTGTCCCAAACATACGAACGTATATGCGGAAACGTGTTAATGTTTTTTTTCTGGGCAAGTGCCTTTATTAACTAAACAAAATACAAGCTAAAACTAAAACTACAAATACAGTTAGACTGCCCATAGACCGTTGAAGGTCTAAAGACAATCTAAATGCTCAAGCCCACTACCAGTTGGCAGCGTACCCAGCATGCTGGCGGCATTACCACGTTGAATGGCAATGCTTATGCGTTGAGCCAGAAACACGCCAGCATTTTGGTCACGCGTCGCATTAACCAGGCGCTCTGAAAGATTTTTGAAAATGAGGTGAGCTCCCGGTCCCCAAGGGCCCAATGTTTCGACCCCAAACGCCTCAAATATATAACCACTGCCGAGGTTAGCATATTTGCGTCGCTTGTGCTGCTCTGCCGAATTGGCAGCCGCGCCAGCCCTACCCCGTGTCTCAGGAAGATGTGACGGCGCCAAAGTATCGACACAAGTTGCGTCCCATACAAGGGGCCGCCCCAACCTCCAGGGCACAAGTGTCATACCGTCAGGCCTCCTTCCATCGTCGCGCGCAAGACCACTCGGTTCGAGCACAGCTGCGACATTGGCGGTGGAAAGAGCCCTGCGTATGATGTCGTTCAGGCTAGCGTGTCGGCCAATACGACCAGCGCTTCTCGAGCAAGAGAGACCATGGTGACCGAGCTGGTCAACAGCAGTACCACACTGACAGCGATGGGCCTCACAGCACCTTGCACCCAAGCGTAAGCTGACTGCTAGACGAAATGCGGTTGGATCTAAAAGGCTACCCGTGTTAAAAGAGGGCATAGCTTGCAACCAAAGTCCCGATTCCCAAACCGAGACAGCAAGAATACGAGCGCGATCTGCAACACTAGGACACGTATCTAGTAGCGATTTCCGTGCTAGTTCGCAGATCGGCCGATCCCACAGTCTCTGGGAAGACAACTTCCTGGGAAAATCGGTATTTGGACAAGCAAGCCTCCAAGCATTCATTGCCTCTTTCGAATGAGATACAACTACTTCGGAAGGGCCTAAAGAGGGTGCAAGGATTTTTTCTATTAATTTATGAGTACTATGAAATGAGGACAAGAATGCCGGTAACGCAACACTTGAAATTTGGCGGACCCCTAAGCCTCCTAACCTTACAGGTAGTGAGGCTTGTGACCATGTCCTGTCACTCAAATCAACATTCAAAACCGATATTAGAGTTTCCTTTACGACATTGTCTAAGCTCGAAAGGAGCTCACCGTGTTTCCACAGTGGACTACATCGTAAAGTGTACATAAATTTAGGAACAAACAAACAGTATCTGATAATTGTAAACGCCATATGGGCGTTAATTTTTAGTAACCTGTCGGAAGAACCCATAAAATTTTGAATTTTTTCCTCAACAAAAGGTGAAAAGGACTCATCTAATATCGGTGAACCCAGGAGTCGGAGCGAACACCTGTCTAATGATTTTATATTGGGAGCTAAACCATTGAATTTTTCAATAACCACATTTTTATCCGGACATGAATCGCAAACAAAAAGTTCGCATTTCGAAAAATTTAGTTCCAAACCAATATGACGAAATTCGTCTATAAGAATTTTTAAATCACTCAGAACAGTGTCAACGTCGCCTCCTAGGGTTCCGTCATCCAAGTACCAAACATTAAGTTTGGACTGGAGACGTTGAATAATTGGGTGAATAGCCAGGCTGAAAATGGCGGGACCGAAAGGATCACCCTGTTGACAACCGACAGATGATAACAAAACATTGTTTTGGTATGTCAATTTGGTGGGACTGCCATAGCATTGCCAGAGAAAATTGAAAAGATCAGGAATTTTATCTTTTACTTGTGTCAACAGGGCACCGCGATCAACCGAATTAAAAGCGTTTTTGACATCCACCTTTAGCAGCACCTCTCCACAATTTTGATCGAGAAAAGTTCGGACAGAGTGAACAGCAGCCTCACATCCACCTCGCGAACCAAAACCAAGCTGTATTGGTTGAAAAAGGTTACTCAAAAGAGTGACCTTTTTCCTACAGCCTGCCTTGGCCGCAAGGCGACGATATGTGGTGCCAACCGCAATAGGTCTGATACCACCGTCTTTTTTGATAAGTGCGCATAAATTAGCGCCATACAAAATTTCAATGACGTCATCACTGACCCGTCCAGATAACATGAGGTTTACCAAAGCCGTTAGGTCTTTTAAGAGGGACTCGCTAGCCTCACCACAACTAAAAGATAGAAGATCTTTTAGGTGTTGAGGCGTCAGACCATCTAGGCCTCCAGCTGAGCCACTCTGAAAAGATGCAACAGCCGCTGCAACCTCCTGGCATGTGGCTTCAATGACAACGTCATCTGGTTGTGGTGGATCAGGGAGGTGGAGATTTGCCGCTGCAGGTGGATGTTTGTCACGTAGTGACTGAACCGTAACTGGTGTATAGGGGGCGATTGTGTCGCTAGAAAACAAGACACGTGCGGCGCCTTTGATATCGCCATCACTAATTTTGTTCTCTACTATTTTGAAATTAGTCAAAACGTCAGTTGTTTTGGAATTTAAATTATTCCGACTTTTGGGCGGAACAATGTTTGCAAGATCTAAAGGGTTACCCTCCAATACTTTGTACTTTACGCAGTTTTCCTTTACTCTAGTAGTAAGGGACTTTTTGTTGGAGGGGTCAAAATGTACGTAAAGCACACTGTATGGAAAAGTAAGGAGATGTTCCCAGGCGTGCTTAGAATTTATAGAAATAGCATTCCTAATTGCCGATGATAAACAAAGAGCAACCGAAATACGAGCACCACGCGGGATGCGTTTTAAAATCGGAAAAGAATTTTTATATGAGCTTAGAACCTCCCAAAACGGTTTGGAAGGAGTAGCAGCGCTCGTGGAACTGCTACTCTGTACGTACGAGCCCGAAATTGGAGCCGAAAGACTTTTGTGACACCTAGTATTGTGAATATTCAGACCTTTTTGACCTTTGAAGTAACGGGCCTGGGGACACTCCGGGCACCGTATCAGGTTTGTCTGCGACACAAAGTTAATTTCTGATGCCGCACCTCGTCCAGAAGGGGTGGAAAGTGGCATGATAACAAAATAGGGCTTATCTGCAAGCTTAGTATTCCTATTTCCTATCTAGTGACGGCCTCGAGACGTCAGGCGGTGACGTCGCTCGGTGTGCGCCGACTCGCCGGACGGCGTTGACATGGAAACAAACAAACACTAATGAGCGGAAATCTGTCAAAAACTAAGATATTTAAGGAAATACGAAAAACAGATGTAGAGACTTTCCCTAGCTCTACAAACAATACCATTTAAGAATCCAGATATATTCAAGCGACTGGTATGCAGAAAAAGCTTCCACAGTCGCTAAATCTGAAAAAATAAAGCCCTGAAATTTCTTGCCAACCTCGGTTGACAAGACCTTTTTTTTTATCGTGTTTTAGCACTATTAACGTGTTAATAGTGCTAAGTTATCATAATTATTTTTAAATTAGTTATATATCACTGTATGTTTCCTGAATAAAAATTAAAATTAATGTATGTGAACGATACGATACGAACAGGGCAAGTTGAATAAACACTTGTAAAAAAAGCCTCTTTGTTAGTAATGGTAGTAAATAGTTTTTGGTCATATGCCACCATACCACAAAATGTAACTGTCATTGTTGTATGGTCCCCGATTTTCTCACAATTGTATGAGTTTTTTAAGTCTTTAAACTACGTAATACTAAAGAATGATAATACTATAGACCCTAACTGTACTTACAACCTTATATCGTGAAAACAAATTGTAGCACGAACCTTCAGGGTCTGCTAGACAAGCTATTAGTGTATGCTACTTACTCTCAGGTGAACGACTTTTAGATGAGCGGAAAATTCAAGTGGAGATAGGAGGGGATTTTATTTTATGTAGTCTGGCTGCGAGCTGCTGCATGATGCAAGCCGAATTTGCGTTATAAAGCTTTTAATTACTACATACCTTATATATAAGTCAATGTTAAACTATGGGACTCAAAAATTTCGCAAAGAAATAAAGTGGGAATTCCACAAAATGCACACATTATACATGGGTAGGTAAGTAGATATAATTATGCTGCTTTTAGTCAGTTTTTAAAGCGGTGTTGTTCGCCTTTAACGTCTTTATTATTACACCTCGCTAGTCTATTCACTTTCTAGGTCTTGTTTTAGTTCCACTGGCATGTTATAACCTTGACAGTAACGATAAAACACACTCACTGTACACGTTGCTTACGTACTTTTAGTTAAGCTAAAGATGATAGATTTTTACTATATAAGCGATATTTTGTATGCATGATTTTACTGCATAATTTCTCACCCTAAGACATGAAATGACGTATTCATACTATTTAAAAACGTTTAAGCCAGCCACTGACAGCTGCGTAGACAATGTACACCTACAATTTACACGAGAGCGTCGAGTTTCAATGTTATGATGATGTCAGATACTGCTAGTTGCTTTACGTTACGCTACGCCACGCCAACGGGAGATAGTGGGTGGAAGCAGGTGAGTGGAGAAGGTAACGTGGTTTCAGTGTTGTGATGATATCACACGCTGATAGCTGACCTATGCTACGCTACGCTATGGAGAGAGAGCGAAACGGATGAGTGTAAGAGGAATCGTAACTTACGTGGCGCCAAACTTACTCAGCTGGTGCAGCCGTGGCTGGCTTCGAACGCCACATTTCCACGCAGCATAGCGTGCGCGTAGTCCTTTACTAATCCATATAAGGACTTTTAGTTTGTAGTTTGTAGCTGGCTTAAGTGGGCACACGGGCAGCGCTTTGTCCATACAAACGTATTCCCGTGTTTCCTCCCTGGATGATACCGCTAGAACTGTATTTAAAAAAAAAAAAATTATCGCCACCATTGTCATGCTTCTATCATTTATTTTTTCTTATAAGTTAACTACTATAAGAAATATGAGATTTTAAATATCCCAAAAAAATAATTTTTTACCGCCTTGTTCAGACGTCTATCAAACAAATTTGACGAGTTTATAAAAGAAAAATAAATGATAGAAGCATAGTTCAATCTTTTTCACATCTATTAATTAAAAAAATAATGAAATCGGCTTAGTTTTGAATGAGGAAACAGAAAAATACGAGACGATGATTTTGTCTACTTTTCGTAGGTATAATCGATCCGAGCTGCAGTTGTCCCTATTGCGCCCTACTGGGAGAGGCTTGAGGTCAGGGGAAAGCAATAGATTTGCTAAATACCTATTCATCAAATTTCTTGGCCGTGGTATGCCCTCTTAACATTTAAAAACTACATGGCTTACAATTTTTGCCAGCTCATATTTCGAGCCACGGAATTGAGATGCACTTACCAAATTTTGTACTGCAACTGTTACGGGTAGACGTTCCGAACTTTCTCGTCCAGTCATTCAAATTTATACAAACAAGCCAAAGTAAATCTGCCATAATAATCTCTCAGGGTTCTCTATTTAGACAGTTTAATTAGGTTTGCTAGTTAATATTACACGTGACACACAATGTATTCAGCGTAATATCAACATCCAATTTTAGTGCCGCACCTGTCACCGCAGCTTCCGAGCACATTATCAACTAAATCCAATAGAAATTTACGCAAACAGCAGCTTTAGCTTTTACCCTATTATGAATAAGCCCGCAGAAATGCATGATGTCGCTATCAATAGATAAACCCTTTATACGTAAATAGGGTACATAAAGCTAGTGTGTATCAGGTGTCATACGCTTACAGTGTCTGCGCAATGTTATGGCACGAGGTAAAAGGCTAATTTAATTGTTTTCTTCTTCAGGTGACAGTGACGGTTCAGGCGGGATATTGGTGAGTGCAGCATAGTTTGTAAAAAGCCACCCATACACACAATTGCTCACCTTCGCCTTGCACCAGTGAAGCAAAGCGCTATTTTGGTCAAGAATGTTGAAATACTGGTACAAATGATTGCGTATATTAAAATATCATCACATTATTGTTGCTACAACGCTGTTTTCCCGTGATAGTCTGATAATAATGATAATGAGGGTTACCTTTAAACTTTCATATGTGAAAACAGCTGAAACCTATATACATACTGCGACACTGCTGAAGATGACGATGTTGTATTCAAGGCTAATTTTAGCCACGGCGACTGCTCGTAATAAATTAGGTTAGTTGGTGTGTTGACATTGATATGTGGGGACATATCATGGTTGATATTCCGAAAACCCGTACGAAGCACTTTGATTCCACTTTTATTATGCAAACTGCTAGTCTGTGGAATGCGCTGCTTGAATGGGTGTTCCCCGGTAGTTACAATCTGAGTGTCTTCTAATCACGAGTGAATCGGTTTCTTCTAGGCAAGCGTGCTCCATCGTAGACCGCATCGTCGCTTTACATCAGGCGAGTTGGTGGGTGAAAACATGGGTGATATAACTTATTTTAGCAGTAAAAGTTCTGAAACTATGTGAATGTGAGGACGCCATTAACATCTTGTAAGTAATATTAGAAGTATTTTATTTGAGGTATCTTGCAACAAGGTCGCGCTTTTGTTAGTCTTTGAATGAGTATAACGTTTTCTGCACCGATTGCTTCCAGTCAGTACGACTGCTGGCATATTCTTCCCATGTGGAGGGCTCAACCCCGCGCCCCTTTATGTGCCTCTTCAAGACGTTCTTATATCTCGGAAACTAGCCTGCGCTTTCTCGTTTACCTTCTGGAAATTCTGAGTAATAATTTTGTTTGGCTAACATTGCCTAAAATTTACCTACATACTTGCCATGTAGCACACATTTTATGTCACGCACTGTACGGGTACATCTTACCATATCAGCTAGCTCGTGTATGTGCCTGTTAAATGGGCGATAGATCAGACCCTACAGAGTCGGGAGCAGATGGTTTTGGAAACTTGTAACATCATAATAGATCTCAGGTAACATGTGATGGGCGAAGCGAGATAACGAGCCCGTCATTCATATAGTTGGGATGCCAAGTTTCAGACATTTTGCTACAAGATAGCTGCATATCGTATTATGCTCAAGAGGTAATTACTGAAGCTGACAACGCTTTTATAATTTTAGGTATCATTTTAACAATGACTACATAATAAAATTTATCTTTGCGCTATATAAACTTGTATATTAGGAGAAGTAACACGTCACTGGTAAGTAGATGCGTTGCATATTTTCTGCTGATTTGAAATTGAATGAAAAGTATAGTTTCATACTGCGAGAAACTAGCAAAGAAGAATGTTGTGACATGTTTAAAAAAATAAAATAATTTTTCTAATACTTCGGAAATGTATGTTGCTATGACACTTAAAAATACTAATACATTGGGGTCGGACCCGTGCGCCACCTAGGTTCTCCACCTGGGTGAAGCACGGGATACTTAAAAGTCCCTGTGCTCCAACTACCAGTTGACTCTTATTTTGTATAAAAACACTTTATTGTATATACTAGAAATTATATAGGTACATTTATCTCTAGACTACGGATATACTTTATGATATCATATTTTTTTATCGGCAAGTGTCTTTATTAACTAAACAAAATATAAGCTAAAACTAACACTACAAATACAGTTAGACTACCCATAGACCGTTGAAGGTCTAAAAACAAACCAAATGCTCAAGCCCACTACCAGTTGGCAGCGTACCCAGCATGCTGTATACGTAGATACGTATCATTGTACTCACCATTACAAATACATTCCGTTGAGTGACATTTTCTATAGAACAGCAGTTTTTTTACGTTTTCTGGAATGGTACCATAGTAAAAGTTGTTTATAATGATGATTACAATAATATCCTAAAGTATATAATAAATAAATATTCGGGACATTTTTGCACACACGGTCATCTGACCCCAAACTAAGCAAAGCTTGTGATATGGCTGCCAGAGACTGATATACATACATATATAGGTTTAAATATATATTTAAATAGATATTTACACCCAGATATAGAACAAACACAAATGTTCATCACACAAATGTTTGTCCTAGGTGGGAATCGAACCCACGGCCCTAAGCTCAGAAGGCAGGTTCACTACCAACTGGACCAACGGGCTATCTTTATAGGGCCATATCTATATATCCGTAGTCACACGGATACACACACAGAGGTACACCCTTAAATGTGTGTAGTTTTAGTGTAGTTTTTTTAGCCATATTGGAACCGAAGACATATAATTTGATTAGGTGATTACATTGTAGACATCATATTTTATTACATACTTACAATTTCTGACTTTTCATCATCATTTCAGCCTATCTATCATGTTTCCCACTGCTGGGACTCAGGCAGAGAGAGAGGGTGGGCCACCATGCTGGCCCAGTGCATGTTGGTGAATGTCTTATGTCTTTGAACTTTAGAGGTTTTATGACATACCGGCTTCCTCACGATGTTTTCCTTCACCGTTTTTGAGCGATGGCATCAAAACTGCACCAAATTGATTTAGGTACTAAATAAGTCATTGGTGCTAGGTTCAAACTAGGTGTTGTCAGACTGTAAAGCGCACATGCTGCAGCTCGACCACCATTGCTTATTCATTCAATTTCTGACTATGAATTTCAAAATGTTTATCCATGAAAATAAACCTGACACGATAGCAAAATAACAACATTACTGCACAAAACAACATAATCTCGGGATTGCAGGACAGTATTGTTTTCCGATTCTCCTAAGCTGCACGATTATCCTGGGACCAGATGCATTTGCACAGTCCGCTGTAATGAAACACCATCAACAGTGGGAGCGCTGCGCTAAAATGGCACTGTTTACTCCCTTGTGCGGGAATGAAGTTGTTAGTGGAAGTGACAATTTAAGTATAAATGGAACTTTTCTATAAGAACTAACCTAACTTGGACGATATATTTTTAAGTTACGACTTGAGCCTACTCATATTTGAATAGTCTCAAGTCGTAATTAAACTATTACTCAAGTTAAAGTATTACTCTCATGAGAAAGCGCAAAAATAGTGTTAACACTATTATAAAAACTGTATAGGTGGCGTTTACTGGATTGAATGATTAAATGAATGGAAACGCTTTCATGAATAAAATGTGGCTATTTAATATTATGTATATTCACACGGGGCTACGAGGAAAGGCTGTACTAAACTGAAAGGAGCCCGTCATAGTCTTTTTTATGAATAAATTATAATAAAAGATCAACCACGAAATCGCGGAAGAATATCAGCTGCACCGTACATTTTGTGGGAAATTCCGTTTTCTCTGGAACATCAGACTTTTTTTGCGATTTCTGGGTTGTTTAAAATGATGAATATTATTGACTCCTTTCGGCTTTGTACACTCTTGTCGCGTAACCCTTTAATCTGAATGATACTAGATTTTATTATTTTACTATCTTCGCCCCGCGGTCACCCGCTTAGTAATGAAAAATGGTGATAATGATGATGTCACTCTCCAGCCCTTTAAATATACCCATGCAAAAAATCAGGCCGACACGTTGTTCTGTTGCTGCACGAAAGAGGAACAAACAAACCAACAAATCAACAAACTTTTCGCATTTATAATATTAAGTAGTAAATAGTATAGTATGTATGATATGACAGATTACAAAGAAAAGTTGATGGCGCATCTAGAAACATTTAACTCAGCGCAGCGCTGACCACTTACGAACTGCTTTCTCAAGGGGGCCGTGAATACGTAATGTGATAAAACGATGCATAGCTAAAGGAAACTGAGGCAGCCCTGATTACCCGTTGTCGGATGTAACTTTCAGGTTGGACAACTTGCGTATGAATATTATAGATGTAGTACGCCCCGGGCCAAACCTTGGGGTACGGTTGTTTGGATTGGATCCCGATATCTTGACTAGGATGCCATAGATGATGTGAAATAGCTTATAATGACAAGAAATATGCTGGGAAAATTATCGTATGATTGTTTTTTTTTAGGTCATAAGCTATTCCGATTATAATGACGCACAGCAACAACCTAATGACCAAGGCATTGAAGACAAGTATAAATTTAAACACTTACGACCTAGCTTATAAATGTTACTTAATAGTTCATCATCATCATCATTTCAGCCATAGGACGTCCACTGCTGGACATAGGCCTCCCCCATCGATCTCCAAAAGGGCCGGTTGGAAGCGGCCTGCATCCAGCGTTTCCCTGCGGTCTCTTTTAGGTCGTCTGTCCATCTTGTGGGTGGACGTCCTACGCTGCGCTTACCAGTCCGTGGTCTCCATTCTAGAACCTTTCGGCCCCATCGGCCATCTGTTCTGCTTGATATGTGCCCTGCCCACTGCCACTTCAACTTGCTAATCCGGTGGGCTATGTCGGTGACTTTCGTTCGTCTACGGATCTCCTCATTTCGGATTCGATCTCGTAGAGAAACCCCGAGCATTGCCCTCTCCATAGCTCGTTGTGCTACTTTGAGCTTGCGTATGAGGCCCATAGTGAGAGACCACGTTTCAGTACCGTATGTCATCACTGGTAACACACACTGGTCGAAGACTTTCGTCTTAAGGCACTGAGGTATTTTAGACTTAATAGTTAAGCATGCTTAAAATTGATGTCAACTTCTTTTTGACGGAAATTGTCACAGGTGAAAATAAAACAGAGCAGTTTTAAGCATTGCTTAACTTAAGTAACGTTTATAAGTAAGGCCGTAAATCTCCCGATAAAAGAGCTGATTTTCTTGATGATAGCTAAGAACACTTTCGATCGTCAACTACCAAAAAAAGTTTTTCAACCGTTTGGGAGCTACCATGCTACAGATATACATTTATATACAGTTACACACATGAAAATTATAACACCTTTCTTTTTGCGTCAGGGTAAAAGGTACTGATTTATTGTTTTTTGCTTTAAGTCACAGAATTTTTTAGAAAATAATTCCACTTGTAGAGACTTATTAATGCATTTTCATATTTTATTATTCAGTAACAATTCAGCCATTATTTTTTACAGACTGTAATAAAAACAGAAAGAACTTTCACAGTTATAAATCTAGATTTATGCGCTATTGGAATTGAGAGGATTTAGCTCCTAACCAATACCTACTTTAGGACTGTTCGATTCGCCAATAAAAGTACGATTTAAGTTTATAAGCTTTGCATATAAACCGAGACAAAGTATAGGTTTATTTCTGAATAGAGTTGTTTAAATACAATGTAAAGCTATTTAGATTTTCAGATACGGTGAAACTGCTTTTTTTTTAAAGATATTCAATTGGTATAATCTGCAATTATATTTGACAATAGTCCGATAGAGAATAGGATTGTGTCCTAACGTTTCATTTATTACAAATAGCTGGCTAAGCGGTGAATATAACTAAATACATTAAACTCATACAGACAATTTTTATTATTATTTCATAATAGGCTTGCGTTTGACCGCCAACTCGCCTGATGTAAAGCGATGATGAGGTCTACGGTGGAACACGCTTGCCTAGAACTTTATAGTACGGTCTTGTGAAATGACCTGAGCAACTACATGTTAGTTTTGACAGTTAATACAATGAATACAGGCTATAATGAACCGTGCAATTTCGGCTTATAATATAAGTGTGGTCTTGTGGACAGGACGCGCAAGCTTACGTGTGATACTTAAATAATCGCAAATTAGAAGAATGTAGCAAGTTCCCCCCAGAAAATATCTTTTATTTCATACGCAAGATCCTTCAATACAATACCTACCTATCAGAGTCACGTACGATTCGCCGAAACACCTTTCAACGAAACAACCGTACACAGAAAGCACGGTTCGCCGAAAGATGGTAGAACGAAAAAATGATTAGCCGAAACATTTTTTACAGAAATAACGTTTCGCCGATCCAACGAAAAAAAATTAGGCCGATACCACGACTTGCCGATACCACGGTTCATCGAAACACGCCTCAACAAAATCGGGCGTTCTCAGTCTTCGGCTATTTAGTCCTGTACCAGGCTTAGTTCGGTTACTCAATAAAACAGATGGTTCCATCGTTTCATTCTCCTTCTCTGAAAATAAGTTCATTGTAGAATATCAAACAAAAACCAAACTTCCACATTATTCTAATTACACGATAGATAAAGCCACTACACTTTTAAGCATTAACCTTTAGTAAAGAATAAACAACAGTTCCTTTGTAACCTTTAGCAGTGTTATGTAAAAAATTATTTACCTTCCTTCTAAAAATACAAGCTGGACTATCAAGATTACAATCGGTAGCGAGCCAGTGTCAAAACCATAACAGGCGAGTTGATGTTATCAAATATGATGGAGTGTTTTTGTCCAAACTTTAATTATAATGCTGCTCTAATTAATCTATCGATAAAGTGAGTTTACATGTGCGTTAGAAATTATCGTGCCAATCAAGGGTTACAATTTAACATTTTGGCTTCATTAATTGAATACAAAAAAAATATGACCAAAACGAGTTTCAATCCTGATACTAACTTATATTATAAAACCGAAAGTAACCAAAAGTATCTGTAAAGTAAGTAGTAAATAAAGTATCTGTCTGCATGTTTGTTCACATTTCACGACTATAACGGCTAAGTCAATCTTAACGAAATTTGCCAATGTGAAAGAGTGCATCATGAAGACGGTCATACCATACGGTCATTTACTTTTCCCCCAGTAAAAGTAAAAAACTGGCTAATTGCGGGTAAACCGCAGGATTCATCTAGTAGGTAATTACATTAATATACATAAAGTTTAGCCTTCGTTTTGCCGATGATATAGTCATCATGGCAGAGTCGCTGGAGGACCTAAATACCATGCTCAGCGACCTCAGTAGCCTTTCCCAACAGGTGGGTCTTAAAATGAACATGGACAAGACAAAAATCATGTCGAATGTCCATGTTGAACCCGTGCCGATAATCGTTGGGAACGATACTCTAGAAGTTGTTGACCATTACACCTATCTTGGCCAGATTGTTCAGTTAGGTAAGACCAACTTAAGCAAAGAGGTCGCCCGAAGAATCCAACTCGGATGGGCAGCGTTTGGGAAATTGCGTGACATGTTCTCGTCCAAGATACCACAGTGCCTCAACACGAGAGTCTTTGACCAGTGTGTGTTGTCAGTGATGACATATGGTACTGAGACGTGGTCCTTAACTGTTGGCCTTTTGGAAAAACTCAGAGTCACTCAGCGGGCAATGCAGAGAGCTATGCTCGGAGTTTCTTTGCGCGATAAAATCCGAAACGTGGATATTAGCCAATGAATCAAAGTCACCGACATAGCTGTTAAAATTTGCAAGTTGAAGTGGCAATGGGCAGGCCACATCGCTCGAAGAACCGATAACCGATGGGGAAGAAAGGTTCTTGAGTGGAGACCACGAACCTGAAGACGCAGCGTAGGTAGGCCTCCCACTAGATGGACAGACGACATAGTGAGAGTCGCTGGCATCCAGTGGATGCAAATGGCAGGCTGTCGTTCAGTGTGGAGGTTAAAGGGGGAGGCCTATGTTCAGCAGTGGACGTCTTCTGACTGATGATGATGATGATGATGATGACATAAAGTTTCATACTCATAGCTCCCCACTAGAATTCCCTGTGTCAAAACACACACTAAGGACAACTTAAATCAAGACCCATAGCAGATTCATCGTGCAAACATCTGCCAGGCTGGAGACGAACCTTGCCCTGGGAATCGAACCTTCGGCTCGTGAGGTAGATATGCTACCACTGTGCCCAAGCTGTCGCCATAGGACATGAAAGGCTACATTTTAGTACATATTTCGTGTGCTGTAAAAATCTGAAATATGAGAGCTTTTCAGGGCTTTCCTTTCTAAGTAAGTTTTCATCATCATCATCATCATCATCATCATCATCATTCATCCAGTGCTGAATATAGGCCTCCCCCTTTAACCTCCACACTGAACGACAGCCTGCCTTTTGCATCCACTGGATACCTGCGACGCCAGAGTAATTTTGCATACGCGTTTAGTTTGGATAACATAATGAATGGTTGCATAAATGACATCATTCTAAATCCAATTTGGTGGACTCTCAACTATGGCGGACCTGTTATTTTTTATGCACCACATGACATGGGTATCAAATGGGTTTGCTGAGATATATACGAAAATCTTGTTTAAAAAAGTTATTTATAATTAATAATTTTATTTGGTCTCATAACATAAAATTCCAATATCGCAACCAAGATATGTCAACATGTCAACAATTATATTTTAATTTCAAGCTGGCATGGTATTAGAGAGTTGTTAAAATTGGCGCGTGTAAAAGTATTGTTGTACATTAACAACAATTTACAAAATTGACAAAGTTCCATATTTTTTTTGTAAATATTCACTTCTAATAATTCTAAGCAATTAATCGTGTCCACCACGCACGTAAAACGCGGGCGGATGTTTGACCGCGTTTCATACGCTTCAGCGGTCAAACAACGTCGTTGTCACTTTGCGTTGTGTCACAGAATTTGAACAGTTGTTTTGTGGTTGTTGTTTTTATGGAGCTTTTATTACGTTCCGCGTGACAACAGATGTAAGCAATATTAAATACATTGCAGAAATTGTTTTCTACAGCGGTTATACGAGCAAGGAAGTTTTAACTTAATCTATACTAATATTATAAACAGGAAAGATTATTAAGATTATTAAGTTTAAAGGCTCAACGCTTAAGCATTGCCATTCAACGTGGTAATGCCGCCAGCATGCTGGGTACGCTGCCAACTGGTAGTGGGCTTGAGCATTTGGATTGTCTTTAGACCTTCAACGGTCTATGGGCAGTCTAACTGTATCTGTAGTTTTAGTTTTAGCTTGTATTTTTTTTAGTTAATAAAGGCGCTAGCCCAGGAAAAAAAAAAAAAAAAAGGAAAGATTTGACTGTTTGTTATAAGAATATCGTGATTAGGTTGTTTATAGCTCCCTTTAATAATCGTAACTATAATTATAACTGTAGTAAATTTCAATGTTTTCCTATAGCTTCATTTGACAGCCAGTTCTCTCATAGCAAGTTCTTATTCGCCATACAGTCGTTGCCTCTTTTACTTGCCTGTGACGTAATAATTGTGTTTGCAATCAAGTCACAAAATAAAAAATAATAACAATAATATTTTTTTTTATGTATTTTACTGAAAATCGCATGTGCATGCATTGCATTTCTCTTAACATCAAGCGTGATGTTGGTCAAACGCAAGCCTATTTATTATATATAAAAAAAAAGAAAAAAACAGAACATTATTTTGTAGTTTTTTGGTAATATTACAATAAAAATTGGTTACCCCGTCATGAATCATATTTTTAATACAGTCGATTACCCTATTGCACTTTATATTTATAGTGCATTGCTAATTATGCTGATAAAATTAAATTGATTATTCTCTAAGCTAAATGGCATATTGTCTGTTGACGAAACTATTTCAATAAAACAAACTCGGTAATCGTCTATATAACTACTAGTACATCTATACATACAATATTATAAAGAGGAAAGATTTGTATGTATGTTTGTAACGAATTGGCTCAAAAAGTACTGGACCGATTTAAAAAATTCTTTCACCATTTGAATGCTACATTATCACTAATTAATATAAGCTATTTTAATAGGCTATATAACAATACACGTGCGGAGCCGGGGCGGACCGCTAGTAATTGATATTAGTACAAGGATTAATGTACATAATATATAGATGTCACATAAGTTATGTAATTATGACATTAATTGCATTCACACGACATTATCAACCAATAGTTCAATTTGCATATCTCATTATCAGATATAGAGCAAAAAGTATCGATCCAGAGATAGCCGAGTAATATCCTGTGCTAATTATCAATTGTAGGTATTTAGTGTTTGATCAACCGTTTTGCGCAGTTCATTAATGTCAATAGTTGATTGGTGCTATTGTTTTGCTTGAATCAAATGTAGAACCTTTTTTACCTGACTGCATAACTAGCATTTAACTTGACATCCTGTAAAAAATTATGAAATACGGCACTGAAACGTGGTCCTCATAACCAAGCTCTAAGTCACACAACGAGCTATGCTCGGGTTTCTCTACGAGATCAAATCAGAAATGAGGAAATCCGTAGACAAACGAATTTGGTCTGTTTGTTGGTTTATTTGTTTGTTTCTCTTTTACGCAGCAACAAAACAACCGACGTGTTGTTTTGCGTAAAGATAGTAACCATTTTGTTAAAATCTTTTTTTTTCATTGATTAAAGATGATTTATGGTAGACCGTGGCGGGCACGAGCCGTCATCATCCTCAAAATCCTATGTCACTGCAAAGGTTATTTTATCCTTGAAAAATAAATAATAATAAATAAATATCTGGGACATTTTTGCACACACAGTCATCTAACCCCAAACTAAGCAAAGCTTGTAATATGGCTGCCAGAAACTGATATACGTACATATATATTTTTAAATACATACTTAAATAGATATTAACACCCAGACATAGAACAAACACAAATGTTCATCACACAAAATGTTTGTCCTAGATGGGAATCGAACCCACGCCCCCAAGCACAGAAGGTAGGTTCACTACCAACTGAGCCACCGGGGCAGTCAATGAACAAAATGTACGGTTCATATGGAAACATCTACGTAGGTGAAACCACAGGGCACATAATATTGTAATAAATATGCTATTTGTAGAGACAAATAAATCCTACAAATATAAAATGATTGATGCATATTAATAACATGTTCATATCACGATATAGAGCAAAACTTTGTACACGACGATATATAATTACCAAAAAATATTGTAATTGATAAATGGTTTCAAGAAATCAATTCTAAGATCGATGGAGTAATTAGTAGCTTAAACTGTTTCCTGCCCCTGGGTTCCTTTAATATATCTACTGCTGACTTGTCAAGGAAAACGCCCATATACAAAAGAATAATCATTCATAACAGAATAGTAATTGATTAGAGTTGTAGTACGCAAGTACTAACATGAAGCCGTTTCCAAGCACGTTAAAACTGCAATGAATTCTCATGAAAAACTATCAATGGAGCACATAGGGCGACTACGTATTCCAAAAAGATCAATTCAGTACCTATATAGTGTGAGTTTTTAATATTTTGCTTACCTATTCGATCGCATCAGAAATTAGGAGATCCGTAGATGTACGAAAGCTACCGACATAGCCCACTGGATTAGGAAGTTGAAGTGGCAGTGGGCAGGGCACAATAGCGTGCAGAATAGATGGCCGATGGGGCTGAAAGGTTCTCGAATGGAGACCGCGGACCGGTAAGCGCAGCGTAGGATGCCCACAAGATGGACAGACGACCTAAAGAGACCGCAGGGATACGCTGGATGCAAGCCGCTTCATACCGACCCTTCTGGAGTTCGAAGGGGGAGGTTTATGTCCAGCAGTGGACGTCCTATGGCTGAAATGATGATGATGATGAAGGTTAACTACGATTTGTATGAAGTAACTATAGTATTTGCATTCTAATAAAAACGCTCGTATAGACAGCGGCTAGAGTTAAGGAAATTGGACCTTTTGTTGTAGATATCGAAATGTTTATAATTGCTGTTTTAAAAGCAACGTCTAAACTGTTTAATAGCTTCCCATGGGCATAAACTAATGGGTAGTAAATGTGTTAATTGATACTTTTATTCAGTGATGATTGGTTATTAGACTAGATGCAAGGTCACACCTTGAAAGGGAATGATGTTTTGTGAGTAACTTCTTATGTGCTTTGTTACGATCACGAAGTAATTTGACTATTAGGAAAATGTGTATTTTACCCAAAGATAATCGTCATTGATTTTGCCTAACTGCCCAAGAAAGAGAGTGATAGTTTTTTTAAGTAATTTATACAAGCTTGCGTTTGGTTACTATCTCGCCTGATGGTAAGCGACGATGCGATCTACGATGGAGCACGCTTATCTAGAAGAAACCGATTCACTCTCGACTTGAAGACACCCAGATTCGGGTTTATGTAAGTATACATAACTATTCATATAGTATACGTTTGTACGCCGCTATATTACTTCTTGTAGCATAAATGGCCATGGCCATTTGGTTGGTTTTATTTCTGAACTGAGATTTCACTTGAAAAGTACTTAATTCAACACAGTTTCCCCTACAATTCGTACATCATTAAAATCTTCATGCCCTTCATATCGCTAGGGACTGCTAAGTACTCATTCAGTTTCCATATCACCCTTGTTTGCCATTATTCAAGAGTATGTATTGCAGATGCTACGTCCAAAGACATCTCTACAATCACCAAACAAAATAAGACTTTATATTAATGACTTTAGGTTCAAATTATTCGGTTAAGTTGAATGCAGTCAGTGTATTTGACTTGGCAGTCTGAGTTATGTTTGTTGTGCCATTGGCCATGTTTACGATGTGGCGGAGTGTTTTGTCGTATATTATGTTACTGATGTTTGCTACTAGTAGGTTCAAGTCTGAATAATAAGAACCTTGGTCGAAAATTACTTTCATGGCAAGGTACATGTTAAGAGGATAGCTCATTATCATCAGCCAGAAGACGTCGACTGCTGAACATAGGCCTCCCCCTTGAATCTCCTCACTGAACGACAGCCTGCCTTTTGTATCCACTGGATGCCCATGACTCTCACAATGTCGTCGGTCCATCTAGTGGGAGGCCTACCTACGCTGCGACTTCCGGTTCGTGGTCTCACTCATGGACCTTTCTCCTCCAACGGTAGGTAAAATTTTTTTTTTCAAAATTTTACTAAATTATGTATAGTTAAAACAAAAAGGAAAGCGAAATACTCTCAATTTATTTTCCCAGATGTTTATTAAGAATGCAGTTTAACATCGCTATCTAGTTGTTCTTCCGAACTGTGACTTCACGATCCTTAATTATTATTAAGATTTGACCGACGGTTAGCAAGTCATAAAAAAAACAAAACTATATAAGTATAAAAACTCGCAAACATATAAAAGCTCAAACATCATAATTTTCGGTGATCACTTCATTTTATGGTCAACTTTTTTAAATGATACTATGAAAATAGTCCGGTTGCCTATTATAAACAAGACTAAAGAATTCGAAAAAAATAATTCTATTGAAAAAAATATACGCCTATAAATTAAAAAAATTTTTTTTTGTTTAAACCTTAAACACACACTTTTAAAACGATTACCAACTTCCTTGAAAAATAATCACGGGTCAAAACCAAACTGAATATTTTAATTCCCGTTGTTATGACTTATGACATGCCACGATTTCCAAATTACAATCTGTAGACTTTACTAAGCTATAATTATATCAATATTTGTACGCGGAAGCTAATTTGAAAGGAAATGAGCAGGCATAGGCGTCTAATTATTCCTTCCATTGTTTCATTGTTTGTCTAGCTACATTCTACAAGCTTTAACTATACTTACTTATCTGTAGGTATGTTAACATCAGTCATACCGACTCGAGTGTCAATCAAAGCTTTTTTAACGATAGGTGTTTAAAACATTTGAATAGATACTATCAAAATGACATAGTCTGTCGCAGTTATGAAACCACGCACCAATCACAGATGAAAATTGACTGAGCAGTTTATGAAAAGCAATAATAATATATGTATAATGCTATAATAATAATCAATAGAACTGTGAACTGGACCTCTGTATGTCCATAAATACCTAAACCAACTTTGCTCATCTTTAAACTTTAAAAAAATATTGGAATGAACTACTTGTCTACAATGTTGATATTAGTACCTACGCAAGTTTTTGTAGAACAGAGGACAAGTAAACAAATGCCATTACGTTCCCGCGATTCTGGGGCTTTCAGTCATTTGCGCACTTATATTTAAACCTATGCAAATTGGGAAAGTGGTTCTGCTCTTTCCTTTTTCTAAAACTATACTAACTAGTAGTTCGCCTCGAACTGTGACCTCGGGAATTCAGCACCGTCGTGATCCCTCGAGTAATTTTGCCTATATTCACACTTATTTTTAGGGTTCCGTACGTACCCAAAGGGTACAAACGGGACCCTATTACTAAGCCTACGATGTCTGTCTGTCTGTCTGTCCGTCTGTGCTAACTATTAACGGCTGTATATTTCGAATATAATATGTAGTGAAATTAATAATAATGAAATTTTCACAGACAATGTAATGGTCATCATCATCAGCCAGAAGACGTCCACTGCTGAACATAGGCCTCCTCCATTAACCTCCGAACTGAACGACAGCCTTTCTTTTGCATCCACTAGATGCCCGCAACTCTCACAATGTCGTCGATCCATCTAGTGGGACGCCCTACGCTGCGTCTTCTGGTTCGTGGTGGTGGTTGGTGATCGGAACAACAATACGCAAGTTGTCGTTAAACAAACATGCGTAGAAACGCCGACTTGTCCAATTAGAATCGGAGACTTCTCTTTGCTCGGTCAACTAAGTATACTTAAAAAAACTTCACGAAAAGGTAAACTTTAAGAAATTTTGCTTCCTAAATGTTTGTACAACCCAAAATCCATGTGTGTACATATCACATACATCAACACGATAAAACAAATAGCGTAAAATAATTCAATAATTCTCACTTCCTATAACAGTTCAAAGACATCACCAAACTACTCCTATGAATCTAAAACAAATTTCGGTTCAGTTTTCAACTATGCCTATCTATCGTATGAGTTTGCGACGAGCTAAAATTAGTTCATAACGAAGTTCTCTATAGTTTACTACACGGTAGGTTTAAAGCGGTACCTTTCTCGTCTCTATTATTTCTGCATACACTGCAAAGATCCATTGATAAAGGTTTTTGTACCTAGCTGTTAGTTTTCCTAATATAATAAAATAAAATAAAATTAGATGGACCTACGACATTGTGAGAGTCGCGGGCATCCAGTGGATGCAGATGGTAGGCTGTCATTCAGTGTGGAGATTAATGGGGGAGGCCTAAGTTCAGCAGTGAATGTCTTCTGGCTGATGCTGCTGATGATGATGATTGAAATAAAATAAGTAGGTGCTTATATTATTTTTATTGTAGGTGCTTATTAGTATTTTATCAATGGATCTTTGCAGTGTATGCAGAAATAATAGAGACGAGAAAGGTACCGCTTTAAACCTACCGTGTAGTAAACTATAGAGAACTTCGTTATGAACTAATTTTAGCTCGTCGCAAACTCATACGATAGATAGGCATAGTTGAAAACTGAACCGAAATTAGTTTTAGATTCATAGGAGTAGTTTGGTGATGTCTTTGAACTGTTATAGGAAGTGAGAATTATGGAATTATTTTACGCTATTTGTTTTATCGTGTTGATGTATGTGATGTGTACACACATGGATTTTGGGTTGTACAAACATTTAGGAAGCAAAATTTCCTAAAGTTTACCTTTTCGTGAAGTTAAAACATGTTTGATTATACATATAACTTAAGGCTAATTAAAAGTTTTCACATATAGGAACTGTATTTGTCCATGGTAGATGTGTAAGAAACTTATATAAAAAAAAAAAAAAAAAAAAATTAAGGAAAGAAAATAACATAATTATTAGCTAGACTGAAGCGACCCACGAACAACTGCCCCCTCGATCCGCAATAGATAAACCAAACAAACTAGTTATGGAAGGAACTAATGGAAGGCCTATGCTGCGTCTTCCGGTTCATGGTCTCTACTCAAGAACCTTGCTTCCCTATCGGTTATCGGTTCTTTGAGCAATGTGGCCTGCCCATTCCAACTTCAACTTGTAAATTTTAATAGCTATGTCGATGACTCTGGTTTTTTGGCGAATATCCACGTTCCGGATTCTATCACGCAAAAAAAAATCCGAGTATGTTTTTTCATTGCCTGCTGTGTGACTGAGTTTTTCCAAAAGGCTAACAGCTTAAGGATCACATCTCAGTACCATAAATCATCACTGGATACACACAAATAAACATAGATGTGTAATATATTTCACTTTTCTAAACATCATAAATTTTATTGACTCAAATCTCTTTGATCCTAATCAACGAGTCTCCATAGAGTGGACGCACTACAAAGTAACACAATAATATTAACTTTGATCTTTCAGCATATCGGCCATGTTTGCACACCTGGCAAGAGGTAACATTTGCTGTTGAAAACAATAAACATTCCCAGTGAAATACATGATATTTTAAATGTTTTTCAGGACTTATCGCGCATTATTTTATTTAGGTAAAAACAGGTACCTCCTGAATGTACTGAATACACCATAATAGAGAATCCTTGATATTAACCGTGTTTTAATTTTAGTAACATACAATAAGTATCAAAAATAAGGTCACCACGTGGTTTTTTTGGCTGCTGGGGCCTTATGGCTACATTTTTAAACGATTCTATTTAGGCGATTGCGAAAAGTTGCCTGACCGCAAACCATATCTCGACGCGTTATATTTTCCACACTGTGCTGTTTCGAGCCTGCGTTAAGAGGTAGCCTTAAGGTCCCAGACCTCTTCTCTGTTTAGTTACAACAAAGAAATAAAATAGAAGCAACTTTCGGGTATCGATTCTGTTTTGCGTCACTATAATATCACGTTACTACAACGTCTCAATTCGTAATGTTCGTCGTGACTCTATTAATTTAGTTCCTATTGTAATTGAGCTAAATTAACTGCTGTCTTTGTTTTAAATTAAGTTTATTATGGGCGGTTGTTATGGTCACGCATGATTTGCATTCAATTCAAATACCTACCGAAGGTACAAATTAATCTGAATACTTATTTACACTACTGGCTGTACATTTATTATTATGAAGAGTTAAAGTTCGTGATCTTGTATATTTGTGAGAGGTAAACTCTGGAATTGCAAAGTGGGTTCTGAAAAGCATTTCAAAGATAGCTACACTATCCCTGAATGGCATAAGCTTGTTTTAACCGAATTCAAAAAGAAAGGGCTCCCAATTCAGTATATTATCAGATTTATTTAGTTTATTATCTGTTACTCGGAACTCTGTCATTTATAAACCGATAAAAAAAGTTTTTTATATTAATGGATATATATACTTTCAGATTAGTCTTATGAATTTTCCATTTAATCGGACTTTATTTATACAACTTATCGATAAAACTACTATGTACAACTAAAAATATAATATATACAAAAAATAAAAATTAAATCCTAGGCGAACAAATCGCCACTTATTAGTCTTATAGAAATTTTATCAACATAGGGACAGTAGTTAGGTTTTTAAATAAAAATAACTAGAAAAAGTATGACATCCAAGTAACTAAAATTGCGTATAAGTTTAAATGCACAAAGCCATAATTCAATTTCTTGACAAGATTTAATATAGAACAAAATACTTTAATGTACCCTTAGTTCACACTTGGCTTACTCCAGGCCCATTCATCTCATCACGGAACGCTTTGTCACAATAAACCTTGAGGCTTATAGTTATTATGCAGTGTCAAAGGATAATACCAGGTATAATATCCACCTGTAAATTCCTCAGCGTGTCATGGTCACCGGTTCAAGACTGCTCCTAATTACCGTGCCCTCAAGCGTGGGAGTCTATGTTGGGATAAAATTTTGTAAAACATGAGTAGTGATGTCAATTACACTATGTTACATAACTCTACGTGAGTAATGCAATATAAGCTTGCAAAGGTGGTGATTTATATCAGCTAGGTTTATAGGCTAGATTTTTCTTTATCTAGCAGATAATAGTACAATATAAATAATACAGGCTGTAACTTAAGGTTGTTGCGTAAGGGTATTTATCTACCCACCAAAGTGAAGAACTTCTTATACATATTAATAAATATTATCTTTAAAAAAATCCACTTCAAAAACCACATAACAAAAATTTTAAGAAAATATGCTACAACAAAGAAGAAAATCTAACTATGGAGTTTATGGTAGCTTGCTACGTTGGATCAAGTCATATCTTACTAGTCGTAGCCAACTAGTCGCCATTAAGGTCTTTTTATCATCTCCTACTCAAATTACCTCGGGAGTTCCTCAAGGTTCCCATCTCGGGCCACTGCTTTTCATCGCCTTCATCAATGATCTTATTGATAAACTAAGTAGTTTTTGTGTACTATATGTTGACGACTTCAAACTTTTTTCTGAAGCTCTTCTTGTCTTCTTAGAATGTTAATAATAGTTCCCGCCCGACTTCAAAATTTCACCGATGTTTTCTTGTATGTATTTAACATCGAATCATCAAATCTTAAAAACTTACACATGTGTGTCATAATACCAAGTATGTAACTTTAAGCACACCTTTAAGTTAATTTTAACACTTTTAAGTTTACTATGACGACGTGCTAATGATGATGACATTATTTTAACACAGTGATGTTAATGTAGTCACTGGAGATAATGAAATAATAATTATAATCTACCTTTTGTCAAAGTTTTTTTTTAATTGTAGTAACGCACATTTTTTCCTTCTGACAGGATTTTGGCGTAGCACGAATTGTGTATTGTAACGTGTCAAGAATTTATGCAAAATATATCGTCGTACAAGCCATAAACATACAGTTAAAGTCAAGGAAAGTAAATCACGGTCAAGTCCAACTCAAGCCCTAGTAATGTGGTGGAGACTTCACCAAAGAAGTTTCCTGTCATTATAACACTGTCCCACAAACACGCACGTTCATAAATACTAAGTAATAATCCAGCATTATTTGACAGCCAGAGACACAAACATATTTTTTACATTTTAAAGGATAAAAATTCGCTACGTGGGTATAAAAAAACTACGAATGGGCAGGCTTATAAGAATAACACTGCAAACGTTTTAAAGTAATTTTTAGGTGAATAAGTTTTATTTTGGCGGAAGAGATCGTTTTTTTTTCTACATCTATATCGTCCACCATCGTATAAAATCTCAACAGAAAAATTGCATTATACCATTTGTAATTTTGTAATGTTATTTTGGGGGGGGAGGCCTACGTCCAGCAGTGGACGTCCTACGGCTGAAGTGATGCATGTTATTTTGAACATAATGCCCAATAGTTTCTTTAACTCTCTATCAGTGATTTTTATTAGAGATAGTTCTGTGCTCACAGAATCATCTCATCCTTAAAACTCGAAAATACACAAGTTTAGGAAACAAATACAAAGAGGCAACTTGATTTTTTCACTTTATTGGCGCCAAAACTCGTCCACGTACAACGATAAGCAAAAACCAGAGCACGATTTTCACGTCTAAAATTCTAGAAAGCACGAGTTTGTGTGCCGCTTACCATTGAACGAGCATCGTTCGACTCATATAACAGTTTAAAAAAGAAGATAGTGGTAAAACAAAAATCTAATGATGTTGATAATATCTCCTCAGGTACTTTTATTAACAACTAGCGGCCCGCCCCAGCTACGGGTATATAATTATATATATAGCCTATGTCACCCGGGGATGGTGTAGCTTTCCAACAGTGGAAGAATTTTTCAAATCGGTTCGGTAGTTTCGGAGCCTATTCAAAGGAAACAAACAATCAAATAAGGTTAAGGTTAAATAATAATCCTAAGGTTGCCTGGAAGAGATTGCTTTTAGCGATAAGGCCGCTAGTTGTTTAAGAGTATTTTGTCTTCTGTATCAAATTTAATGGTGTGAACTGATCGAAGGTGTGAACAATAAAGAGTTAATCAATCAATCAATCAAATCTTTCCTCTTTATAATATTAGTATAGAAAAAGGTTATTTTAAAACTGACGTAAGTACCACCTTCGCAGCTTCGCCAGCTGATCTCACCGTACCCACTAAGGAAACGGCATTTACCAGAGCATAGCAAATTGTTTTTTTCTCACCTCGCGTCTTCCTGTACATGATGACAAGCGCATTGAGTCGTCTGTCACCACATACACCTTCTATGCTTTGTTAGTTGAATAAGCCCGAGGCGATATTATGCTGTTTTTTTATTTGTTGTAGCTGCTGCATAAGCGAGATCAATCGTTATTAAATTAAGAAAGATAATTTATACAAAAATAACGACATTTTCACTGTCTACCACAGTATCCCATGACAAAGGTTTTTAACTAGTGTGTCCTACACGTTATGACCTACGGTGCCGAGATGTGGACACTCACGGCTATGGCGGTCCGCAAGTTTAAAGTAGAATAGAAAAATAATTGTACTAGAAAAGTGATTTTTAAGTTTGTATTTTTTTTTATCAAAATGAAATTTGTTACCATAATTTCAGCATACTAACATGTTCCCACTGCTGGGACGCAGGCCTTCTCTCCGTGAGAGAGAGAGAGAGAGAGAGAGAGAGAGAGAGAGAGAGAGAGGATGGGCCCTAATCCACCATGCTGGCCCAATGCGTGTTGGTGAATGCCTTTGAACTTTTGAGGTTCTTGGACATACCGGTTTCTTCACGATATCACTTAAGTAAATTTAGAATTTTGAAATTTAGAATCTACAAAAAAAAAGTTGAAATGTGCGAACACGAACTATATAAAGGTTACTTACGAATACAATCGCATATCTCAGTCGTTTATTTTAACAAGTTACTCCTATTCTATTGTCATGTATTCACACCTTCTGCACAAATAAAGCTGTAGGAAGTATCACCTATTGTCATAGAACTGTGAATGGATCCTGTTTGGGCGGGCTTGAAAAATTCATCATTGTTACCTTTGTATTAGTTACGTGATATCTGTATTTTATGACATCAAGCTGCAAACTATTTGGGACCAAAGTTTTGAAATGTATAGATATTTGTTGTTAATGTAACTTATGGTACTGATACGTGGTCCTTATCTGTTGTCCTTTCGGAAATACTCAGAGTAGACGATTTAAAAACAGCATTATCATAAGTTTAGCGATTTAAAATTATAATTGGGTCAAAAAGTTGTATACATTTTGTTTACTAGCGTCTGTGAGAAACCTCGGTGTATCCCAAGACCGATGGGAAATTAATTAACTGTGCACATTCTGTAGCCGTCAATAGAGCTACAAGTACAGTAAGGATTCTCTGCAGATAAGAATGAGCCACAAAAACATTGATTTACAGTTTCAGCCACCAAATTCTTTCAAAACTAAAAATAATTATGTTTTATGTCAAAATTGAGCTATTTGTACACGAAAACTATGTATTTTCTCCATCTAGATGCTACTCATAGTGTCCGTGTTGATTCTCGTAGTCTGAATTAGCTTAATTAACACGCTTAAAACATCGCTAAAATCATTAAAATATCGCACGCCCTACATGCACTACAAAAATACTGGCACGATTGGAATGTTGACTAATTATTTTTGATTACCTTATAAAAGGTTGATCATAAATAGAGCTCATCAACGAAAACAATATTTAAATTTGTTCAAGTATTTTTAATTCATGCTAGACATAGAGCAAACTATATCAAGTTATGATGTCAAAGCCACACGCACACCAGACAACAGTAACTGCTACACTAACACACGCTTTGCGGGATAGGAACAGAGCATCCCCTTTCAATGCCCACCAAAAATGTAAACGGTTATTATCTCAGAAATTTAATTTTTACCGATTTTTTTTCTGGATGTCTAATGTATATAATTGTATCCTTCGCTAAGCCTGTTATTTGTAATAAATAAAACACCAGTCAACTAGCCTGTTGCCTTTTGTTAATACATATAAGCTATGCATTTCTTTATGACACGTCATGTTTGCGCATCGCTAGGTAACGAATAACTGAACGCAAACTGCTGCACTGGCGCATTTTGGCAGAGTTTTTTAGGCCGCGGGCGAGCGGTTGGTGCTATATCCTCTTAAGCTTGCATTTACGGCCAACAATAATTTGATCAAAGTTTGCAGTGCACTTGATTGGAGTCATCCATCCATACTGTACATTATTGTAAGAATAATACTGAGCAATCAGTAAAGTTAGACATCGATACTCCGTGTATACGAAACGAATAACGCCTACTTTGAAAGCTCTCCTTTACGTAATTATTATGGTTGGAAATTAATTCGATAGGAAATTAATGGGCGCCATACTTGTTCTGTTTATTTTGGATGATTTGTTGCGCATTTGCAGAAGGTAAGTTAAACAATCGGCACATTGGCGACCGGGATTGCTCGTGTACCGTGTCTGTTTTCATTGTTGAACACAAGACACAACATTGTCAAACCCAGGATGGGTTTGATTCCCAACCAATATTGGAGTAATGATTTTGTTCAGATATCTTAGTACCTTATATATTTTTTTGCTCTTGGTCATGGTGTTAGTTTTGTCTGTTTGTGCGATTATGCATGAATACATGACTTCTATCTACTCCATGTTATTTAGTGCTAGTTTATATTTTGTTTAGTTACATAATTATGTACTCTATTTATGAGTAACTATGATAAATGTTGCAGTGACTTTTTTTTAAAATAAGGAATAATTAATTATTCAGAATGTACCACACATTTTTTTTATTAGAACGGCTGTCGAGACATTTTTTTTAAGAAATTTGTTGTAGCCAGTTTCACCCATATAAACGAAACGTCAGTCATTCGAAATCAGTTAGCAACTGTGATGCGGACAAAGAACTTTGAGACCTAACCCAAAAAGTTAAGGCCCAAGTTCTTTGGATGCGGAGTTCGAAGCGTTGACATAAATAAGAATGTTCAATCAAGGTTCTGTCATATTACTTGGCGACAGATTTTCCATCTCATTTGCGTTCTATTTACTTCTCTTTTCTGTGGAATAGGTGTTTGGGATCTCGTAGTAAAAACAATAATTCCAAAGAAAAATAAGTATAGTTTTATGATCATACTTACTAGATAGCAATTGAAGCATAATTGTTGGTTTACTCAGCTCAAACTAATCACAAGCGACTGCACAGGATTTGAATAATCCAATTGTATTTAGTACTGACTGTTGTTGGTTGCAGATTATGTTCAATGTTATAAAGTAGCTAGAAGTGGCAATTGAAAAGGCTTTCTTAAAAACTAAATGTAGAAATGACATAACTGTAATATAAACAAAATTTTTTTTTTTCTATCGGTAACTTTTTTATTATCATCATCATCAGTCTGTGATATGCCAAGCAGTGGTTACTGTTTGGCATATGCCTGTTTAGTTATGCCATTTACCTTGGTCCCTTGCCAATAGCCTCCATTGCATCCTTGGTACCTTTCTGTATGTTCGGACCACCTCATTCTCTTACTCATTTATAGTAGAAAATATCTAGTTTAATTCCCATCATACTAACAAACAACAAACAACAAAAAAAATTGTAAAAAAAAAAAAATGTATTCGGAAAAATAAAATGTTAAGTGACCTAATTATGTAATATATATGTCATTTTTTTTTAATGTTTAATTGTAACTAAAGCTAATTAGTGTTCAAATGGAGGACGCTGGTACCTGTAGCACAGTTTAATTACTAGTACGGGTGCCAGCCAGTTCCACACACAAGCAACATTGTAAATTTAAATTTAAATGTTATTATTATGTCCAGTTCGATTGCTTGTAAACAATATTGTTGTCCGTCAAAAAAAAAAAAATAAGCCGTTTGTGAAAAGGCCTACTAATGCGGTTGAAAATATAGTCGGAGTAACCGGCTTAATCTTACGTGAGTAATTCCCGTGTAACATAAATAAAATATTGTTGTCTTTAAATTTTTTGATCAATAAAACTATTACTATTAAACTATGCGAAAGTAGGTATTATTTCTCTCAGCTCCGGTGCGTTCCTCTGGAGATCCTGAGTCCTCTTGTCAAGCAATAAGGCTGGTCACCGGGGGGATTTTAGTGGGTACAATCCCACATAACCTGGCTGCATCCCAATGCAGCCGGGTATCTTTAGAAGATTTTACCGTCGAAAAAAAGGTATCGTCTTTACATGTCGAAAAAAAAAAGTTATTGTCTCTCTAAAAAACTGCATAGAACTGCTAGCAACTAGTTAAACTAACGTTAAATCCAGTAATAGCTAACTCTGTGATCATAACGACTAGGTACCCAGGGTTAAGGATTCCAGCCTTGAGCTTGACTCGTGACTGTCTGTCAGATTGATCCAATCCGACACGACAAATCAAACTGCCACTGCAAATGTTATCGTATGACATAATCGAATAAATTGTACGGCATTTTTGTTGTATCACGTCGACTAGCTACCATAATGTCGTCTATCGAACGTCTATTTATTTATATCTTCATTGCATTGTATTGGGAGGCACTGATTCCCTCCTGCCCATTTTTCTATAAGACTGCCAGAGTGGGTACGAAGAATTGACACCGCTTTATGGTTGATATTCCGAGAACCCGTATGAAGAGTTTTGATTCCACATTTATTGTGCGAACTGCTAGTCTGTGGAATTCGCTGCCTGAGTGGGTGTTCCCCGATAGTTACAATCTTCAAGTCGAGAGTGAATAGGTTTCTTCTAGGCAAGCGTGTTCCATCGTAGGCCGCATCATCGCTTAACATCAGGCGAGTTAGCGGCCAAGCGCAAGCCTATTTATAATAAAAAAAAAAAAAAACTTAAATAACTTAAATAAAATAACTAATAATTTTTCTTTCATTGAAACGAGTATAAATTGAATTTTAAGCCACCGATAAAAGAGCTGATAATATTTCAACGGCTAAGTTAATTTAGGCACCAAAACAACGTACGAGAAACATTTTCTAAGACGTTATCTTAATCTGCAAGCTTTACGTGTCTTTCTTCTAGCTCGTTTATTAAAAAGCCCTGTGGAATGTACTGGAGCACCTTAAGCACCTCACGTTTAGGCGGGAATGTGAGAAATGCCCGTCTGAAGTGCACTCGTCTTAGACTGAGATGCACCGTGCACGTGTTTTCTTGCTAGAACTTTCTGGAATTTTTCGTTGTGTTGGTTGGATAGGGACGGTTGTAAACGAAACATTTAGCTAACATAGTTGTGAGTGTGAAAAAAATTGTTAACTAATATCATACTGCAAGACTGTAGTAGCGATTTATTTACATCAATATAAACATTAATAACAACTTAAAACTAATTTGTGTATAATATATGGTATTGAGCTGTATGTAATATTTAAATATCAAGAAATACTTGTGACTACAAACGTAATTAACTGACTACGCTTCTTCTTTCAAATACTTTTTTTTTTTTTGATATCGTTATAGGCTAACGTTTGACCGCGATCTCGCTTGATAGAAAGCGATGATGCGGTCGAAGATGGAGCACGTTTGCCCAGTAATAAACCTATTAACCCTAGACTTGAACACTCCAAGATTGTAATGCTGCGGAAACACAGACAGGGGCAAAGCGTACCATTGTTTTGCTGTTCTAATTAAAACAGAGGAGTCAAAACGCTTGGTGCGAATAAATGGCATTTTGACCAAGTAAGGGTGACTATTTGCCGTTCGTCTGGACGTCTGGTAATGAATGAAAGGTGTGGGGGAACAAGTTCGTGAAGTTCCGTTGCACACTCTCCGTGGAAAATCCTATAAAATACCGACAAGCTTGCGACTTTACGCCGGTGGTTCAGATTCTGAAGTCATGACTCCGAAATACACTATTTTGTAAAGTTATATAATTATTTACGGGATATTTACCGTGGTAAGGTTGAGGAATGAGCTCCCGATATTTCGGCGCAGTTACATCCATGGGAAGACTGAAGATTGCGGGTGGTTGGTCGAACAATTAAAAAGTTAGGGGCAGACAAAACGATCTACCTTTTTTATTAGTCTGTGCTGAAATATCGGGAGCTCATTCCACAACCTTCCTACTGTAAATATCCCGTAAATAATCATATAACTTCAATTTATAGTTAGTTGAAATTATTCTAAACTTAAATGCTAATAAATCGAGATAAGTTATTGCTCATGTTCTGTGCGTCAATAACTTCGATGGGTTAAGTGCCCTTCAATTGTGCAGTTTGAACTGTTGAATGTGCATTCAACCTTCGGCCATAATAAAATGAATGGACAGGCCCAGAAGAAGCGTATTTTTGAAGATAATAAAATGAGCGCCGGTGCTCACTTCATTTCAGTCGTTCTCTAGCCGTAAATAGTGCGACACGAGACTAATTTTACATGATAACGAAACATCTGACAAAATAATGCCTTTGTGTGCTTTCCCGAAGTGTGAACAACAAAAAATTGCTATCTATTATTCGTAACAAATTTAATGTACTGTACAAGTTTATAATTAAGTGTTGAAGTGTATGTCCGACGGTTTTGACTCGTTTTTACTGAGCAAGTTCAATGGTTATGGCCTGTCCATTCATTTTATTGTGGTCGAAATATTCAACAACAGAGTGGTACTTTTATGACCTTATACGTTGTTATAGTCTAAAAGTGCTCATAAATGACAAGATCGTGTGTCCATTTGATAGTACTCAATGTATGATCTTAGATTGTTGATATGTTGATCAAATGCCGGTAGTCGGCAGTACTTTACATACAATTGAATTTTTGATGAATGTCAATCATATTTTTTTGTTACCTTTGTTGTAGACTGCGCTTTGTGGGAGGTATAAGTTACAAATTACAGCATTTGTAGAGCGGATAGAGCTGTTACATTTTTTAGGTGGTAGGTAAATAACTTATTGTTTTTTTGCCAAGGCTTTTCAAACATGTGTCTTCGAAGAGTTATAAGTTCATCATCATCATCATCATTTCAGCCATAGGACGTCCACTGCTTGACATAGACCTCCCCCATCGATCTCAAAAAGGGCCGGTTGGAAGCGGCCTGCATCCAGCGTTTCCCTGCGGTCTCTTTTAGGTCGTCTGTCCATCTTGTGGGTGGACGTCCTACGCTGCGCTTACCAGTCCGTGGTCTCCATTCCAGAATCTTTCGGCCCCATCGGCCATCTGTTCTGCGTGATATGTGCCCTGCCCACTGCAATTTCAACTTGCTAATCTGGTGGGCTATGTCAAGGCTTATTAGGCTTATGGCAAGTTATAAGTTACGTGACATAAAACCCTGTTTTAAACTATTTTAGTTATTTGGCCGCATAGCCCGTAAGCCCAGTGATAACCTCCAAAAACTGATGATCGTCACCGGGGAAAAAAAAACAGACATTATCTTACTATCTACTAAAGCATTTAAATATACCTCAGATCGAACAAACGAGGGAGATATGGCAAGGTGGCGTGGAGGGTGGGAACGTATCTGGGCATCTAAATCTTGATGCCTTTACTCAAACACACAGCAGACGACCTTATAGCCTTTTTTAGGGTTCCTTACCTCAAAAAGAAAAATGGAATACTTATAGGATCACTCTGTTGTCCGTCTATCCATCTGTCTGTCTGTCTGTCTGTCAAGACCCTTTTCTCAGAAACGCGTAAGTTGCAATTAATATCAAATACTCGGGTCTACGGTCTCTTACAACCGTGAAAAAAAAAACTTGTAAGTAAACGCGATCAAAAGGTTTACCTGTGTGACCGTTTATGTCGCATATTTTGCGATTTCACATGGGAATCAAAACCTGTAATATGGTACCTCAAAATATGGTACTTCCCGGTTACTAGAATCATGAAATTTGGCAAGAGGCAAGGTCTTACAGTACATATAAAGAGAAAAATCAGAAAGTCGTAAATTTGACGTTCATCATATAAAAAAATATGTTTTGCGATTACAAACTTACATTTTGTAGTTGGAATGTATGGAAGAACCTTATTGTCCACTAAAGTTAAGTTTGTCTTTCAATGTTCCAATTTTTTTGTTGTTTTTTTCTTAATTTAGACTCGCGCTTGTCCGGTTTTTTGCATGTGGACTATAAGTTCATTGGTGACGCTACAAGTTTCGTTGTGTGTGTGAAATATAGTAAATGAGCCATACAAACTTAGTTTTTACGTTAAGCGGTTTAGCGGTATAGTGATTTTTTATAAAAAAAAATTGAGACATTTTAAACTTGAGATATACCTATGATTATTTACGGAATATTTACCGTGGTGTAACTGCGCCGAACTAGCGGGAGGTCATTCCACGACCTAATCATGGTAAATATCCCGTAAATAATCATATAACTTTAGTGAACAAACGTGATAGTTTAAAAAAGTGTTTTATTTTAAACTTTAATGATAATTTTATTGTACTACGCATAACTCCCTTGTTTGTCTGATATAAGGTCCTCAGTGTCTACCAAGCTTTAAATAATTATGTTCAACTATTTGGTACATATAATACTAAATGTTCCAAATGTTAAATTTTGTACACCTACGTTAATGCCCAACCCCTTATGTGGTATCCTTAATAACTTACGCATGCTATTAACTCGTAACTAAATAACAAAGTCGTGATCTCTACAAATTAATGCTTATTAGTTTAATTAAAGCGAACCCATTATTGGGTCCATGTCACCGTCTAAAGAACGCCAGCTAATGGCCCTGTCAACTGCAAACGCATTAATCTTTATGTTAACTTATGATGGGGAACTGTTGGAATATTGGTGTTAGAAAGGGACGTCACAAATTAGAGTAGTAAAATAGAGTAAAGAAATATAATGTAATTTTGAGAGAGTTTTTGCTGTCTGTGCTTTTGTACAGAACCTCGCACAACTTACAAAAGTAGACTGTGTATCTATGTCTGGAACTACCTTGGTACGTGTTTTCGATTAGCCTTTTAACATGTGACCTGATTTAAATAAAATTTGGCGTGTAAGCTACACACAACATGCACCATAAATTACATGTAACACATATGAACCTGTTAGGGTATGGTAACAGAAATAACAGAAAGGTATATCTGTACATCGTCGATCATTCTTGAAAAAGTCATCCAGATTGTAGTAACATTTCTTTCTAAGAAGATTCTAAGAAGTTTTTGCGAACATAATATTTAATTAATATATTTTCTTTTTCTAAATCATTTATTTTAGTTTTTTTTTCATCCTTTTTTAAGTAGAAAGAAACATCATTCGCATCATCAGAAATGTTTAGCCATGTCACAGGCCTTCGAATGGCCTAAATCTCTGAGGTTAGGCCTACTCGTCCTGTACGAAATTACTAGCAATGCTAAACGAGACATCTTGGGCGACCCGGACGACCCCATCGCCGTCGTCACAGCGGCGGCGCTGGGGTCGCCCGATCCGACTGCTCCTAGCAATAGGAAATATTCAGTTTTTGGTACAGGCGTCGGTTACCAGAGGCACACACACACACAGCGATCCCGCCGGCGGCATCGTAGACCCTCGGGATCTGTCAGAAGATCGGTTAGATTCTCTCCAAATAATCATTCAGTTCAACAAACCACTAGGGCTCCAGGGCACACCCCTTCTGGGGTGCCTGGGCAAGTCTGATTCCCACCCCCGGCGACGGCCCAAGCCGAGGTTCGTACCTTCGAGGTGCCCTTGTGCTAGTCGCCCAAAAACTTAAACCATCAAGTTATGCCGAACGCACTCTGCGTTCGCTAACTAGTCCGGTCCATCTGTAGAGGCCAAAAGGCCAACATTACAAGTCAATATCAAAAAAAAAAAAAAAAAAAAAGCAATGCTAAACATTTGCAAAATTGTACAAACCACGAGACGTGATATTGAATTCATCGCCATATTGAATTTAGTGTGACTTCTTTTTAATCTCTTAGCAAACCGTTTTATTTGATACCCATAGATTAAAAAAAAAATACTGGTCCGCCATTTTTGGGAGAACGTCATATTGGATTTTGAATGACGTCATTTTAACTTAACTCAACTTAACGTGCATGCAAAATTAAGCTTGTGAAAATGCTACGAATATGTGTTGCAATTCCAAATGCCCACATATTGCCAAAAAGAGTTTCGAAAAAATAAATAAAAAACAATTCCAAACACAAATTGATGAGGGCCAGAAGTATTATGAAAGAGGATAAGCAAAAAAGTTGCGAGACTATAAACAATAACACGCAAATTCTGCTATCGCAATCTCCAAAGGCAGCGTTCCCGTACGTTAATGACGCAGTTATTCATAGTTCGCAACTACGCTCATTATAAGTTGCGATCAAAACTTGAGCGATAACCGTTAAGACGTCTAAAGGTAAACTCAAACATGGCGGAATCTCGACTTAAATTCTGCAAAGAAAGATAATTAAGTACATGTTGCTATGAATAGCTTATCATTTTGTTGACTACAACCAGGATAGAGTTTTGGTGCCATCGTGACAAATATGTAGCCTTGGTGTGTAGCTTATGGTATTATTTTCGTAAAATTGTATATTTTCGAACGTCGTAAGAGATGACATGTCATGATAGCTAATAAACTCACCTAGAATGAAATCGCTTTAGGCGATAAGGCAGCCCATTATACTGCCGTATGTTTTTTTTTTGTTACTTTTAGATTCATTTGTATTTTCGGTGTAATAAAGAAATATTGTATTGTTTTGTCGCAGTAGCAAAGCGGACCCCCGCCCGTGCCAGGATACACGCTAGGCAGAAGAAAAGTGTATTTTCGAACTTTGTCGTCTTTTGTTAATGTGTAGTAATGGTGGTTTATTGGACTAGTAATAGAATGTGATATAAGATGAAACGTGTCTTTTCATGTTGATTCCAAACCTCCATAGAAGCCTCTAATAAAGCTTTCACCACTTTACTGGGCCATGAGTTTCACTTGACCGTGACTTACTTTGCTCGACTCTGCCTGTGACTATACCTTGTGTGACGTTATTATAATACTATGTAACCTTGTTTAATATTACGAATACTGAAGGACTCTGTATCCTAGGTCAAGAAAAAAAAATACTAAGCTTAATTATTACGATTAAAACACTATGATTATTAGTTACAGAGTAATAACCGACTTCATTTGGTAATGCAATGTTCTCAAAACCCAAAATTATAAAACAGAAATTAAGTTTTTTTTAATGTCATCCTTTTTGGTTATAACCAGCTATCCCTCCCTCTAATTTTGTTCTACAGAAGTTAAATTCGTGGCAAACTTAAGATTTTACTAATTAGTGCCGGCTAATTCTCATTACTTCTACTTAATTCCGGATATAAATCGATCAATTTCATTAAAATAGTCATTAGGCATGCGCGTTTATGGCTACCGGCGAGCAGAGGCCGGAAAATTTTACGATGATGGATCGGAAAGCCACACGGGTTCCGTGTCCCAAGTGCATGCATTAATGTGCTTGTAAAAGTCATGCTATGATATAACGCTGTTTTAAAAACCGGTAATAACTGGATGTTAACAATGGGTTGCAGCATTATTAAGTCTACAGTATTTCAGAAAGTAAAAAAATATTCGCACAAAGATTGTGCTTTAAGTTTGAAGTCTGTTCGTGGCATAGTAATTCTTAAACCAGTATACCAAGTATAACCAGGGTAGACCAATTTAAAGGCATCTTGTTTCCTTTGAGGTGGGTACACAAAAAAGAGAAGAAAAAAAAAAAAAAAAATCTTCAGGTGGGTATAAGTTCGATAAAAATTTGTCTAGCCATTTGAAAGTAATAAGAACTTTTCCGAATTGATATATATATATATATTTTATATATATATAATTTATATTTATAGAATTATGTTCTACCGCCACCGCACCAGTTCTTAAGCGATGGTCCTGTCTACGATGGACCACGCTTGCCTATAGAATAAACCGATTCACTCGCGATTTGAAGACCCAGATTGTAACTATCATTAAACACCCATTCTCGCAACGTATTCCACTGTCTAGCGATTTGCACAATAAAAGTGAAATGTATGAAAGTTGTTACAGACTTGTTACATTTTTGTTAGTCCTGACCATTTCAAATTTTGGCGTTATCACGGTCCAGTCCTTTTGCTATGTGTATTGCTAATTATAGTCCTTTTGGTACGTCATCAAAATCATGTCGATTTACGTCAAGATACTTTGAATCAGATTGCTTGTAGAGTTACTTAAAATGACCATATTTTAACACAGTAAAATAAATGGATTTGTATATTATCTGAAGATACACATAAAATAAAAAAGTGTGTGAAGGATTCACAATATGACATGTGTTACACATTGCTTAGAGAGTGTGAACTATTATGGTAACTGGTGGTAAAATTGTGGTCTTAAGGCTGACCAAGGATGAGGTGGAAAAACAACATCAAAAGAGCTGTTGGAAACGGGAGCATGCGACTACCGAGAGACCAGGGAGAGTGGCATATATAATGGGAGGTCTATGCTCAGCAGTGAGTCACTCAGGGCTAATGATGATGATGAGAATCTTAACTTAACTTCACTGCTAGAGTAATCTTCTCTTCTCTATCTCTACTCTCTAAGTACATAGTATAAATTGAAGTCACTTTCCGCGTCTGTCTGTCAGTATGTCTGTATGGCCGCTAACTCCTCCTAAACCAAGCAACGGATTTTGATGTGATTTTCACCATCAGTTAGATACATTTTTAAGGAAGGTTTATATATATAACTAGCGACTCGCCCCGGCTTCCCACCTAAATTACACCAGTGCGAAACCGGGCGGGCGGGTTGCTAATACAAAATAATCCTTATAAATTTTCCATCCCTTTCCAATTCCCATTAAAGAGCTCAAAATAATTAATCACAACAATGTCCCATCCTGTAATCCTAAAGAAAAGCGCCGAATTAACTGATTATTATCCAAACGCCGGCAAAATTAATTTATTATGTGAAGCCACCAAGTAATACCGGATTAAAAATTAATTACAGTTCCAAACTAAGCTTTGGGGACTGTCATGACGAAAAAGTTAATCGCGGATTTTCACTACGGACCCTAACGTTTGAACAGCTTGCGTAATCAGTCCACTAGTTTATATTCTAAAACTCTATTTAGGCAATTAAAACTTAGTTATTGCGAATATGAACCCTTTATAGTGAACGCTGCCTATACCATAATTTTAGCACAGGGAACATAGAACACTGTTTTAAACTATCACGGTTGTTCACTCAAGTTATATGGTAAGGCTCCCGAAATATCGAGAGCTCATTCCTCAACCTTACCACGATAAATATCCCGTAAATAATCATTTAACTTTAGGGAACATAGAGCTTACTATCAAGAGAAGATGATATTCAATGTTCACAATATTTTATATTAAAAAATATGCACTGTCTGTCGAATGTTCAATTTACTATGTCATATGCATATCGTAGCGGGCCTTAGTTTGATTTTAAGAATGACGTGATGCGCAATGACTAAAGAAGTCAGAGACTGACTCAATTCACACTGGTGTGCAGTATACTTGTGGGCACTACTGAATTGGAACCTCATATCAGACAAACAAGAGATATGTCTAAGAAAATTTATCGTTAGTATTCAAATACCACGAACCAGAAGACGCAGCGTAGGTAGGCCTCCCACTAGATGGACCGACTACACCGTGAGAGTCTCCGGCATCCAGTGGATGCAAAAGGCAGGCTGTCGTTCGTCGTTCAGTGTGGAGGTTAAAGGGGGAGGCCTATGTTCAGCAGTGGACGTCTTCTGGCTGATGATGATGATTCAAATACCTATCAACCGGTAAGCGCAACGTAGGACGTCCACTTACAAGATGGACAAACGACATAAAAGAGACCGCACGAAAACGCTGCTACCAACCGGATACCCTTTTGGATATCGATGGGGGAGGCCGGTCCAGCAGTGGACGTCCTATGGCTGAAATTATGATGAGAATAATAAACTATAGCAAACACTTGGCAAAAATTTGTGACGTCGGTGTATGAAGGCCTCGCTTGATACTCGTACTTTCCAATGTAGGCTAGGCGTGCTAATTATCTTTTACCATGTCAGCTGTCAAGTGCCTGCCTGTCAATAAAAAAACAACAACGTACTGCATGACCACACGCTTGTAAAGGTACGGACAGACGTGCTCATTACTAGCACAAAAGCATGCTTTTATTGAGCAAGTGATCATTAGTAGCACGTGTGTAATGTAATGAGCATGCTTATTTAGAGCGTGCTCAAAAATCAAACGACGTTTGATTTTCGAGCATGCTACCTGAGGCGCGGGTAGGGGGGGGCGTGATCCGAGCACGTCTGAACATGTTTGCTCTTGCTTTGAGCATGCCTATTTAGGAGTATGCTTTAAAACAAGCATGCTTATTTCTGGCAAATGTGAACAGTTTGCAGAGCATGCTAATTTTAAGCAAGCTTATTAGCATGGTTTTTTTGAGCACGTCTGTCAGTACCTTTAGAAACAAAGCAAGTAGAAACATTCAGGCCAAATGCTTGGAAAGTCCACGTAATGGAAATTCCCGTCGCGTGTCAGTAAACTTGTATAAGTTATAACCACTTGACAGCTAGCGTAGGCTATTAATTACACCTGTCCCACTTTGTATAAAGCCAGGGATGAATTCAGACCTTATTTTATTGATAGGGAAAGTCCATATGAATACATAATCAACCTTTCTGATGTATTCCTGAGTATATATTTGAATGAATGACTTCTAATACTAGATAGGTATAATATCTATGTGGAAAGTTAAGAAACAAATCCTTAGTGTGCGAGTCCGACTCGCACTTGGCCGGTTTTATTTAAATTGACCTTTATTGTATTTTGTGGTGGTACGGAACCCCCAGTGCACAAATCCGACTTTCACTTGGCTGGTTTATTTCAAGATGGGGCGATTTTGCTTGTTATCTAACTATACTCACAGCAACAAATGTGATAGTATTTGAATTTGCTCTAGGCTTACTACACAAAATTGTTTAGTACATTTTGAAAATGATGCGTGCATCGATGCATTATTTGCATCTCCAATATTCAGAGTGAAAGCGGCCGCAGCAGCACTCTGGTGGATCTGGCTTTTAGCGATGTTTCTTGCTCTAATGGAAAACGAGCGCTTGCAATTCCTTGTTGTGATTTTGGGTCAGATTTCTGACAGTAAAATTGAATAAGCTACATTAATGCGCAACTCAGAAAGGCCGCGCTAAATTAAAGCTATCTCTCTCGCACATATTAAAAGACAAACGTTCGCTACATGTATGAAAAAAACGATAGATCATTATTTATTATAAAAAAAAATTTTTTATTCCCGTTTAGTAATTTTTATTCATAGAATGTGTGCAAGAGAAAGCTCTAGCTGGTGTGCGCGCCTTTAACTTGCAATTCATCTTGACCATTTATCTATGGTCCATAGATGACGCGGACCGATTCAAGTGTAATAAATAGTCTTTGTTTTTGCCCCCATCCCACTCCTGAAAATCCATCTCAACAAAAGTAACAGGTGAAGTAATATTTATTGCTTTAGAACTGAAAAAATCCAAATTTCTACTAGATAGACTCGATGAAAAGGAACTTTGAAAATCAAAAATTATACCAATGCTACTAATATCTGTGTAGAAAAACATTTTAAAATGTCAGGAAAATCGGTTTTTTGTGAGTTCTACACTAAGACATTTTGATACGTCCGCACACTGCCTATAGTCAAGCCGTACGCATTAGTTCGAAGTATGACCACACTTTTGTTCGTGGTCATATTTTTCAGGGCTTTTTTTGACTGGCGTCTATAGTAAATGTATTCCTAAGAATATACAACGTTTTAGAAACAACCACTGACATGAACCATTGCTATGAGCCTAGCAGAAAATAGGTTAACAAATAACTGCTTTCGGACTATCCTCGCCTTTTGTTTAATGCTACGTTTGTTTGTAGTAATTTCTTAGCTTGCGGTTACACCCGTTCGTGACGATTTATATTCAGTGATAAACCGAGTCAGTAAATTTGTATTATTTTTTAGTTGTATTATTTATGTTACCTTTTAGAAACAACCATCGACTGCTGTCAGTATTTTGACAATTAAGTATCTGCTATTGGATTATACTCGCCGTTTGCTAAATGCTTCTTAGTTTTTGCATTAAATGCTTAGCTTGCGATTACATCCATTTGCGACGACTTATATTCAGTGATCATCCATACATAGGTCAGTATAATTGTATTATATCATCATCATCAGCCAGAAGACGTCCACTGCTGAACATAGACCTCCTCCTTTAACCTCCATACTGAACGACAGCCTGCCTTTTGCATCCACTGGATGCCCGCGACTCTCACAATTTCGTCGGTCCATCTAGTGGGAGGCCTACCTACGCTGCGTCTTCCGGTTCGTGGTCTCCTCTCCAGAACCTTTCTTCCCCATCGGTTATCAGTTCTTCGAGCAATGTGGCCTGCCCATTGCCACTTCAACTTGCAAATTTTAACAGCTATGTCAGTGACTCTGGTTCTTTGGCGAATATCTACGTTCCGGATTCTATCGCGCAAAGAAACTCCGAGCATAGCTCTCTCCATTGCCGGCTGTGACACTCTGAGTTTTTTTTTTTTTATTATATATGTAATTGTATTATTCATATAACTTTTTAGAAACCACCATCGACAAGAGCGTAGATATACGACGACATAAGACAGTTTGACAAATAAGTAAGTGCTTTTCAATTATGGTCGCCTTTTGTTGAACACTTCTTAATTTTTGCAGTAAATACTTGACTAAATCACGATACCCGTTTCTTGAAAAATGGGCTGTGCACGTCACCAGTTGATTTATTGGACATTTTTAAAATTACAGCAATTGCATGCACGTGCGTGCTTACATCAATACAAAAAGATTTTTTTTCACTCGAATTTAGTCCCAGATTTTTATTTCACGTACCTTTCCATTAGTCATTAAATACCTGCGTTAAATTAAATTGCAAATGTGTTACCACTCAGAAACAACAATATAAAACAATTATTAATACTTCAACAGAATTAGATATTGCCGATCCTCACGCCAATTTTCGCAAAGACTTCATAGCTAGAGGCGACTTTGGTTTTCTTTCATTAAATGGGGAGAAGCTAAACTATCCGACCTTTTTTATGCTCTTGGTAAGAAAAACTATTTAGTTTGCATTCATAGAGAAAAAAATGTCCTTAACTTTCTGTCTTTTCTTAACACAAATTCATGTCCGTCCTCCAACTTGCTGAATTGCTATTTGACTCTATTTAGTCAGAATTGATTTAGCTTTTTTGTCATTATGGGGTAAAATAGACAGAGGACTAAGCATAGTTAAAGTTACTTCCGCATAGTTTATGGCATACATTTGCTAAAAGTACCACAAAAAATATACGACATAGGTAACTGCATCACCATTTTCAGTTTATGATGTTCCCACTGCTGGGACACCAGGCCTTCTCTCAGAGGGAAATGATAGGCCCTAATGAAACATTGGCTGATTGACTGGCCCAGAGCATGTTGGTGAGTATCATTATGTCATTGAACTTTTGAGATTTTTGGCCATGCCGGTTTCTTGACGATGTTTTTTTTCACCGTTGTTGAGCGATAGCATCGAAGCTGCACGTAATTTACTTACGTTGTTAATAAATCATTGGTGCAGGTTCGAGGTTCACACCAGATGCCGTCAGATTGTAAAGCGCAGATGCTATCGGACACCATGACTCTCGTCTCAGACGGACAATGAAGAAATGCAATCCGGCCAAACCACTCTCTCTCTCTATCCCTAACCTTTGACTTTCTTTCATTAAATGTTCAAGAATTCCCGCCCCGGGACACATCTTCTCTTGAATTAGCTCGCGTTTATTTAATACTTGTGACAATCAGATGGGACGCGTCGGGGGTGAAATAACAATTCGAGATGTCATCTCATTACGCGCCTTCTTACTTTTGAAGGTAGGGACGGATGCACAATGGTGACAATAAGCCTTGCCTGCATTGGTTTTGGAGTGGGAATAGTTTTCCTCCTGGTACTTTCTATTTTATCTGTTGCAACATTAAATGTGATATCTCTTTAAAACTTGCTCATTTTTTATTATACCATTTTTTTACTTACGCTATATTAAATATGTAGAAATAACAGAATGAGCATTATGAAAAGAGCGAAATGTTATGAACAAAACATTTTCAAAGATTTGTCTAAACGTCTGGTCGAAGCATCTCGTGACCAAAATGCTGGTCGGTATCTTGCGCAACGTGTAAGTATTGCAATACAACGCGGCAATGCGGCCAGCATTTTGGGAACGATGCCTACGGGCAGCAGTTTATTAGATTAGTTTAGTTTAATATATTTTTATTTAGTGTATTTAATTTAATTTAGTTTAGTATTAGTTTTTAGTTACATATTTAAGTTTTCATAAATTTCTTGTTTTTATAGTGTTATTATAATTATTAAGATTATATTCCTCAATAAAATTTTGGAAACAGAATGAGCTATAAAAACCATTCGTGTTACCGTAATTAATTTCTAATTAAAAAACGTATGATGTTATTGTTGGCTTAACTTTGAATAGTTACTCGTAACAATTAGTGTTCAACTTATTTTTTAGTAAACTCTTAGACAAATTTAGAATAGCAACCCTGTGTTTTGTCTCTTTTTCGCGTAGACATTTTAGCTCTCTCGAAAAAGGGAAAAAACACATTAACTATGTACATTCCACATTAATTTGTTAAAGAAAGTGAGAGCTCAGACCCTAACTAAACCGTTTATAAAATAATCATTGAAACGTAGTCGAAATGCCTCTTGGCAATTTTCGCAATTGTTACCTTACGCATTAATCTTTTTATTTCAAGGCAGTTATATCGACTAGATTTAAATGGCACAAGATTTTATTAGTTTAGCGGCTCCAGTCATTTATACGTCTGGAGGTGTGAAATAGTCAGAAATTGGCATAAGTTTAGGGATTCATTTAGTATTTTGGGGTTTTTACAAAATTTTACTAAAAACTGTTGGTATATCGCCACCTTATATTAATCTCCAGGAACAATGTGCGAGTTTTCGCGAACTCGAGATTACGTTATCGCATAACGACTGCTTCAGAAAATATATTTCACTCACGGAGCGATGTTTACTCCCACTTTGCTTTTATGCTTTGCCGCGGAAAATATGAAATTACAGATCTCAGGTGTGTTTGTATTGTTGTCATGTGTAGGATTGTCATAGAGATTTCTTAAAAGCCAAGGCACCAGAAAATTATACAAGTACTTAGACATTTATAATTTCACAACTAATTAAGGCAGCCTCAACTTTATAAGACTACAGCTCCAAATGTGTAGATACAATCTATAGTAATTTTTAAACTTTCGTTATTTGAACACATGTTATGAGTGTTTATCAGGACTTATCACGCATTATTTAATTTAGGTAAAAATATGTACCTTTCGCTCGACGTTTTAGCCCGGCATGTTACAATGGCCGTGGTCACGAGCTGACTGAAAAATGAGGGTGAGACCGGCGAGAAGAGCGGGTGTTTTGTTCTCCTACCCTCACTTAATCTTGAAAGGTACATATTTTTATCTAAATTAAATAACACGTGATAAGTCCTGATAAACATTTAAAACATAGATACAATCTGTCTTGTAGTTGAACCCGCGATTGTTCAGTTTTCTCGCATTTTCCGGTATAAAAATTAATTATGTATGTATGTATTTATTCTTACTATTTCAATGCCAAATTTAATCAAGATCGCTCAGCCATTCGCTCATGGAAAGAAGAGATTCCTTTCGTAATAATTATGTTTGGTAGGTTTTTTTTTTGTTTTTTATATTTTAGCTCTAGACATCTTTTCTATTTAGCTAGAAGTATAATTAAGAATTATCAAGTAGTCATAATTTACAATTACAGAAGATTTCTTCAAATAAGTCAGAGTCAAACAAAGTAAGCTACGCTCAAGTCCAAATGCTTTTTATTTTTAGAGAACCGCACACGGATAGTAAAAGTATGTTTTAGGTGTATATTGAAACATAAATCAAAATCGGCACCACGCCGCATTCTAGACTCGTTCCAAAAATGACTATGTGCTCTTACGTCAAGACTTTTATGGTCGGTATAAAATTTTCCAATTCGAATGTTGGCACCACTCACACGACATTACTTTGTGGCGCGAGTCACAAATCATGTTAGTCGACAGTATGGTCGGCCATCTTGGTTTTTCGCGACCGCTTACCCGTGCGGGATTGAATGCTGAGTCGCAGGCACGTCCGTGCATTCATGCATTCGTGGAGACGTGCGCGGCACCGCATTCGTGCATCTATGCACTACCCATGCATCTATGCGCTGTTACGCTTGCATTCATGCAAGATGCAATACAGTTGACCTATTACACGCTTGACTTGACACAGGTTCACTTTCAAATTTTATTTTATTCAACGCTGAAAGTGTGTCGTAGAATTTATATTGCAGGCGTTGCTAAAGTTTTCTTCCGGGAATGCTGTTCCTTCAAATTCATTTTAAACTCTCTAGAATCAATGTAACATTGCATTTAAAAGTTAAAACTGTATGGTGTTTATTTTTAGTGGATACCTAACTGAAACGCTGGATGCAGGCCGCTTCCAACCGGCCCTTTTGAAGATCGATGGGGAGGCCTATCTCTAGAAGTGGACGTCTTATGGCTGAAATAATGCTGATGAAATAACTGAAAAATAATCCCAAACCGTGTTTTGAGAGTTTTATAATTATAAAAATTCCAATAGTGTCATCGCTGTTTTTTTACGACTACCAAAAATTGAATGTTCATTTATTTAGGTATTTTATTTTATTAATTATTAAAAAAACATTGCCATATCATTTGCTGTCTGAATATGTTCCCCGATAGTTACAATCTGGGTGTCTTCAAATCGCGAGTGAATCGGTGTTTTCTAGGCAAGCGTGCTCCATCGTAGACCGCATCATTGATGCTTAACACCAAACAGATTGGCAGTCAAACGCAAGCCTATTACATTTTTGTATTGTTGTTTATTTAACTGCTCATATTAATAAATTTTATATTTTATGTACTAGTATATTATCGTAATTTTAAGTAATATAAATATAAGTATGTATTGTTATTAGAATGTACGGTTTATATTATAACTATCACATTATTCAATATTGCAATATTGAATAATGTGATTGTTATAATACGCTCCGCCTTCTACCTCCTGTATAAATCCTCTCCATCCTAGGGTTGCCTGGAAGAGATCGCTCATAGTGATAAGGCCGCCGATTGTTGCACTATTTTTTAAGCTGTTTTATCGTATGTATGACATTTGTGGTGTGAACAATAAAGAGTTTATCTATCTTTTATTATTGAAACTGACGTGGTTTTCACACATTTTATTTATATTACACGGGAATTACTCACGTAAGATTAAGCCGGTTACTCCGACTATAGTTTCAACCGCATTAGACGCGTCTAATGCGGTTGAAACTATAGTCGGAGTAACCGGCTTCGGAGTAACCGGCTTAATCTTACGTGAGTAATTCCCGTGTAATATAAATAAAAAAGTTTATCTATCTACATATTACTAAATAAAATATAATATAGAACACTTATGTTTAAGTTTATTTTAATTGATTTATATATACCTGAGCTTGTTTTTGCCTGCTATTTCGAAAATAAAAATGAAAATGAAATATTTATTTAATATTAATATATAAATTTATTTAATATAGCAAAATAATTGATTTATATTCGCCATAATATATACCCAGATTACTATATCTAAGTAAGTTTGTTATAGCATTTTATTTTCACAGTTATTCTGCTGTAACTTCATAATAATGATCCGATTTCCAAGACATCCGAGCGGACGCTACGTCACGAGCGCGGTTGAGATGAGATTAGAGTAGACGAGGCATGTCGTCAGCCCGAGTGCATTTCCTTGCTTTGGGACAGCCTGTGGTAGTATTGGAATGTTTACGTGATGGAACGATCACTATATAGTAGATACATACAGCCCTACAGCAGATATAAGTACTAGCAGATAAACAAGAAAATCTCATATTCGGAAACATGTGCAATAGGCATGATGACTGTTTTTTTTATTACCTCATAAAAAAGCTGATCTTAAATAGAGCAACATCGACAAAAACAAAATAATAATTCGTTCAAAAATAAATGAGATAAGTATTTTAATGTCATGCTAGATAGAGAGCGCAATATACTGAGCCGTGACGTCACGCCTCAGGCGCGCCATACAATACTATGTTAGTACCCACGCTTTTCGAGAAAGGGATAGAGCATCCCCTCTCTATCTCCACCTAAAACTTCTGAGATATGAGTGTTTACACTCATATCTCAGAGATTTATCAGCCAATTTAAATTATTTTTTCAGTATGTGTTATGTATTTAGTTATATTATTGAAACTGACGTGGTTTTCACACATTTTATTTATGTTACACGGGAATTACTCACGTAAGATTAAGCCGGTTACTCCGACTATAGTTTCAACCGCATTAGACGGCCTTTTTCAAGGTGAATGCGCGCGCGCGGCTGCGTCTCGCTTTGCACCAAATTTGACTAATGCGGTTGAAACTATAGTCGGAGTAACCGGCTTAATCTTACGTGAGTAATTCCCGTGTAACATAAATAAAATGTATTTAGTTATATTCATCGCTAAGCCAGTTATTTGTAATAAATTAAACATTAGTCATCATGCCTATTCACTTACATGAAAAAACTAGTTCTTATTATAATAGTAGACAACATAAAAACATGGATGGATGCACCAACGTTGGATGCAGGCGGCTTCCAACCAGCCCTTTTGGAGATTTATGGTGGACCAGCAGCGGACGTCCTGTGCCTGAAATGATGATGATGATAATAATAAAAAAAGTAATGTAATAACATGAGAAATAGACACCCACAAGACCCACATTTAAAACAAAACCCTCCTTTAGGGGCAGTCGGGTATAATTTTTTTTTGTCAGCAGTGTTTTTGCTAACTCTACTCTTTTAATCCTTATAATGGACCTGGTTGGAGAATTAAATTTAATACCTACTTAAATTTTGATATTAACTCTGGACCAGGTGGATTTTTTTGGACTCGTTTGGGAATAAGCAATAATATCATACTGGAAAGTTAGTAATTAGTTTATTAAATTCAAACACAGACCTTCCTTTCTCATTTTGAATTATTTGGCATACATACGCTAGTATTATATCTAGGTATTATACTAGACAATGAAAGCGAGAGGCACGTACTAGCGATAAATCAATATGCAGCAGCAGAAGTGGTGTATTGACGGATCTACGAGTACGCTGCCTCCCGTGTTTGACTTACGAGTTTCTACCCTTCTACCTAGGTATGCAATGTTAGGTACAATTGGATACAAAATCTACGCATATGAAATCGCGTCCAACACCTGATAATCAACAAAAAAAAACAAAAAGAAAATTATCAATAGGCTTGCGCTTGGCCGCCAACTCGCCTGATGTTAAGCGATGATGCGGTCTACGCTGGAGCACGTTGCCTAGAAGAAACCAATTCACTCTCGACTCGAAGACACCCAGATTGTAACTATCGGGAAACAACCACTCAGGCAGCGAATTCCACAGACTAGCAATTCGCACAATGAATGTGGAATCAAAGCGCTTCGTACAGGTTCTCATTCCATGTGTTAACTCAAAGAAATTTATTATTCAATCGTTAAAATAGGAGCTCTGAATTACAAATGAAATCACGCATTATAATAACAATAAACATAACACTGATTAACTCTCGCCGCAAGAATAAAATATGCATGCTCCAAGATACATTTCCTCAATTATATCTCGGAATTTTCAACCGAAACGCGGACAAATTTCAAGAAAATTAATTTGCATTTCTCGTGTCTCCGCTCCTTCACAAACAGACATGAGAAATATTTTACTTAAACGGTGACATTTTCTTCCATTAATATTTAATTGAGTGCTCAAAAGAAATTCTGTTTGCTTCGCAGAGAGTTTACGAGCAAATAACTAAAATTGATTTGTGTCGTTATATTCTTGTTAACAAATATTTTTTAAAGTTTATACATAGAACTATTTTATAAGCTTTTATTAATATTCCTTTTTTTCCAATGTTGTTCGTTTGCTTAGGTCAAATCTTGCAATTTTAATTAGAGCCAGTTTTTCCTTACATACCAATTTTGCATAAACCTTTAGTTCTAGGCTACGACCAAAATACAATGAATGGACATAACCATTGAACTTGCTTAGTTAAAAGGAGTCAAAACCGTCGGACATATACTTCAAAACCTAATTATAACCATGTACAGTACGTTTGTTACCAAAACTAAATAGCGGTTTTTTGTTATGTTTTTACACTTTGGGAAAACACACGAAGGTATAATTTTGTCAGATGTTTCATTATGATGTAACGATAGTCTTATGTCGCACTTCCTACGGCTAGAGACCAACTGAAACGAAGTGAGCGCCGGCGGTCATTTAGTAATCTTCAAAAATGTGCTTCTTTTGGGCGTGTCCATTCATTTTATTTTGGTCGAAGGTTCTATGCACAGACTAGGTAAAGCTAATAGTTCTGTTACAATACAACATGCAATACCTAATATTGTAATAGTTGGAAAAAACTGAAAGTAATTTTTTCTATGGGATTGTTGCATGAAATCAGGATCATAACTCATAGAAATTTATTGAAATTTGGTCAAGTCAGCTAGATATGATAATAATTTTGTTTCGCTTCTTTCTAACAACGAACGATGAAAGATCTATATAACAGACTTAGCAAAAAATTGGCAATAGGCAGGCCACATCGCTCGAAGAACCGATAACCGATGGGTAAGAAAGGTTCTTGAGTGGAGACCACGAACTGGAAGACGCAGCGTAGGTAGGCCTCCCACTAGATGGACCGACGACATTGTGAGAGTCGCGGGCATCCAGTGGATGCAAAAGGCAGGCTGTCGTTCAGTGTGGAGGTTAAAGGGCCTATGTTCAGCAGTGGACGTCTTCTGGCTGATGATAACAGCCTTAACCCTGAATTGCATTCACTTTGATCTGAACTACAGTAACTATAGTGTAGTAACTTTCTTGCACAGATAAAATTTTCAAATGGTAACCCAGCAAACACAATCATTTTATGAGAAGCCCTGTTTATTTACAAAGCTGATGGCTTAATCAGACCTGCTTAAAGTGTACCCAGTCTAAATAATGCGCCGTCAAACATTACGCGCTCCAGTTAACTCTGTCGCGAATGTAACTGTATATTATGCACCTTCACCAGGATATATTGAACTACCCTACCTCTCCATACAATACTAATTTCAGAAGTGTCAAGGAGGAGCCTTATATAATGGCAGGGCTCAAGAGATGGTGGCCTGTTGTAGCGGTGTTTAGGTTACTAATACGCTTGGCAAACACATCCCCTGATCCGCTTATATTTTGTGTATAGGCTAATTTGTACTCTTATGCTGTGCGAATAGAAGCTAGTACGCTTATTCGAAAATGTGAGTATGTGTGAGATAAAGTGATCTGAATAATCGCGGTAATTATGTAGATTTTAAATAAGTGCATTGTTCTATTTTATTCTGATAATATCACTTAACAAAGTTATAGATTAAAGACAATTTAAAAAAAAATCGTCTGGCAGGATTCGAACCTGCCACATCCAGGTTTACGTCCCGAAACGTTACGTAGAGCGTTATCCACTACGTTCACTTTCCTGTCGGCTTCCAAATTCTTAAACTCAAATTCAAATTCAAATTGAATTTATTGAGCCCGTTACAAAGTTGGCATATATGTAAGAAAATTAAAGTTCTCCAGGTCCCGCTCTGTCAGCATACAAGCAGTTACGTAAACTAATTACAAGAATATAAATCGTGCTCCATCTTCGACCGCATCATCGCTTTCCATCAGGCGAGATCGCGGTCAAACGTTAGCCCGAGGTAAAAAAATAATAATACATTTATGTTCAGCCGTTTGAAGAAATAATAAGATTTATTACAGTTATTTGAAAAAACCATTTATATTTGTGAACGGCCAAAATGCCGTGAAGCAAGCCAGCGCATTTTGTGAGAGTTTGTCAAGAGAATGTAGTATCCAATCGGAAGACGCGTTTGATTCGTTTGAAGCGTTTGAATTTTATAACGCTGTTACGGGGTGTTATGTATGTGTTATGTGGTGTAATACTGAATTAGGGCGCTTAGAATTAATTACGAAACTAGCTGAATACTTTACAAAGACAAATGAATAGTTCTTTCAACTAATTAGAACAATACACTCGAGAAATGTGGTCATAAAATAAATGTTCCAATTACTTACATTTCCGCGACACTTTTTATTGCCATCAATAGAGTCCAATGTATTAATAAAATGGCAACAAAGCTACGCATAACAGCTAATATTTCCGCTTCATAAACTGACATCTGGGACATTATAACAAGAAAACGAAGATGGCTTGGACATTAAACGAATATTGCTGCAATAAATCTTGAAAGGTGAAAGAGCAAGGAAAAATATAAATAAAACGAAAGCCTGTTTTGACGTTTCGCTGGAGAAGCCTTATTTCTTAGTCGCAGCAGCTGTCCTGTATATTAAAATGTATGATAAACTCTCCTGTCTAATGACCACGGATAGTGTTGCTAGGATAAGGAATGTACCCATTTGGAGATAAAAAGTATTATTGTTTAGGACACTAACGCACTCATTGAGTAAATTTGAAAATAAATAGGTATACAGCTGTTCTGTTTTACAATATATTTATTAAAACGCTTTTTTTGCTTTTTCTGTATTGTCCCACTGCTGGGCATAGGTTTCCTCTATTTTCTTCACTACGCATCGTTGTCATCCGTCAATTACAAACTTTTTGACTTCCAATTTATATTAAAAATTATTTGTAAACTGACGGAGTTATCAATTTTTTTTTTTCAATACTAACAACTTGATTAATTACCGAATAATAAAAACAATAGTATTTTTGTCATATTGAAAGAATCGATTATGCAATATACATACAGAGTGAGTTTTTTTTGTGATAAAATAAAACTTCACAAAACGAGTAACAAATGACCAATCATAGGCCAGGGGGCCTCATTTTCCGTAGGGATTCATTGATACCCGAGGCTCTACGTAGGGTTGCAGTAGAAAATATATTTCTTATACACTCAGCCGATGATTTTCGTGTACCACAAAGCACCATCAAGGGCCTTATTGGGTAATTCTGGACACGAAAGTGATCACGTCCTATCTCGCTTGCGCAAACATATTCTCACCATTTCCGAGAGCGGTACCGCATGTGATTACCGACGCCATCAGACTTCAGATTAGACGTCATGTCTGCTTGTGCCAATCAACAGAACTGGAGATTCCAATCCAGAGCGTGTCTAGAGACGTGTTCTGCGTTCTTGGACAAAATGTAACTAGTGAGAAAAGTACGAATTTTTGCTACCTAAAATACGTATCGAACTCCATACAAATTTAAATTTCAAAATTCAAAATTTGTGTGAAATTCGACGTATTTTACGTAGCAAATATTCGTACTTCATCTACACTGCCATTTGTTACGCCCGATTTGCACGCTGGCTAGATCATCGCAAGTATTTTTTTCCGTACGTTTAGTATCAATGCTAAGATATTTTGGGCAAATTCAATAAATCCAACTGGCAATACTGACCGCAAGATTTAAATCTGAAAGAGACTTTTTGCCGAGGACTTACTTTTTACTTAAAATGGGAAAAGTTTCTTTGGTTTTCTTTTGTTTCGTATTTGGAGTGTTTGTTTATGAATCCAAGTACAAAGTGCTAACGCTGTTGTTTTGCGAAAGTAATTTACACTTTACGTACCTATCTCTAGTCAGGGTATCTGTTTACGTAGGCTATTTTTACTTGATTGAGATTTTCAGTTATTTTTCTTAGAAGAGTTTTAGAAAATTGTTATCTTGAAAATTCTAGGATATCCAATTACTATACCGAATTTTCATTATCATTTTCAGTTGAATTACTTTAGAAAGTACTAGAATTTGAAACCTATTTTCCGTTAAAGGGCTTAACTAAACGCCTAATTTTCACGTAAATTTGACCTGCCTAGACTGAAAATAGATTCAAGATCGCGTGCCATCCCGTTCCATTTACTACGCGTGTGAGTGAGATGGCACGCGATCGCGATCACAATAGGCATAATATGTCCTAATGTTTAATTTATTAAAAATAACAGGCTTAGCGATGATTATAAATACATTACACATACTGAAAAAATAAATTGAATTGGCTGGGATAATTATGAGCGTTTGAAGTTTTAGTATAGCATTTGTATGGCGCGCCTGAGGCGTGACGTCATAGCTAAGTATAGTGCGCTCTCTGTCTAGCATGAAATAAACATACTTATAACTTATTTATTTTTGAACTAATTTTAATTTGGTTTTCGTTGATTTTAATTTTAATTATTAATTTTAAATAATTAATTTTAATTTGGTCTATGTATGATCAGTTTTTTCATGAGCTAATAAAAATATTAGTCATATGCCTATTATTATTCTAATTACGAACTGAGATCCATAATACGCCTAAACCTAAAAGAGACCGCAGGGAAACGCTGGATGCAGGCCGCTTCCAGCCTGCCCTTTAGGAGATCGATGGGGGAGGCCTATGTCCAGCAGTGGACGTCCTATGGCTGAAATGATGATGATGATCCATAATAAGTCCAATGTCAGCTCAACATGTTTTGTTAGATTTTGGGCGCAGGAGACCCGGCTTTACAAGAACATTCATGCAACGTTTATCTCAATTTGATACCAGCTATACTATATCACAGAAGACATAATTGAACTGTAGGTACAGTATTGTAGGTGACTTAATTAACTTGTCTAATTACATGTGACAGGACGGTTGGAACGCCACCGCCGGGACGTTACTAATGTTACACAGGTAACTGGTCCCCGTGGTCAGCTTTAGGGTTAATGTCATGCGAGGGGAATATATGACAAGGAAATACTTTATTTATTAGTTTGGCTTTTGGAAAAAATAAAATGAATTAACCGAATGTAATGCTTTGAAACGTTTATCCAGCAGACTTTTCAGGCTTACGTTTACAATAATGTTTATCTACGATATGTATCATCATCATCATCATCATTTCAGCCCTAGGAGGTCCACTGCCAGACATAGGCCTCCCCCCATAGATCTCCAAAACGGCCGGTTGGAAGCGGCCTGCGTCCACCGTGTCTACGATGTTGTTCATCATTAACACAATTTTTTTTTTTTTTTTGTCAAACCTTTTGATAGGATTCACTACACAATGGCTACCCCGCCGCAAGAAACAAAAATGGAATAACCTGGAGCAGCGTGCGATATATCTCATGTCTCTATTCAATCCCGTACACTGTTCTGGAATATCCGAGGTTATGGTTTACGCAGTTCGAAGCCCTTATTGAACCTTCGAAAGTCGGCGATGACACAAAAGTTTCGCTACGTGTTGGGTGTGCTACAACAGACCGATTTGCAACCAATTAGCGATATATTCCACCGTCGTTGGGAAAGTACAGCGCTCTAAAGTAGCGCCTGCTTTCCGTGTATCAAGAATCGGAATCGAAACAATTGCAGAAACTTCTTAGCGGTCAAGAGTTGGGAGATCAATTATCATTGCACCGACCGTGCGTTCACGAGCTAACGGATGTTTGTAAAGCGAGTGGTCACGCAAAATAAAAAAAAAAAATTATAGGCTCATTATGATGATAATGAATGCAAAAAATATAGCGTAGCCCTAGCTCATAAAGCAGCAATTTTCTTCAAAAGCTTGCCATTTTTAAGTCTGGGTATGGAGTGCAACTCTAATTGCCAGCAACGTCAAAAAGATATTTCCGTCCACTTATTTTCACATTAGCTTTAATTATAAATGAAGGCGGCATTTAGAATTGCATTTTGCATTTAGCTTCAACTGCTGTTGGTTGCAACATATTCAACTAAGTGCTTAGTGTTTATAAATATATCTTATCTTATCTTAGATATGAGAAAAAGTTGGAAATTAAGGCATTGAAAAAAGTTTATTCTCAGTTTCCTTCTTATCAATTATTTATGTCTTTTAATCTTTTAAAGTTCAAGTACCTTTACTTACCTAGAGTCGGAGCAAAAAGATCCAAAAACATCAACAATATGAGATTTTAGCGGTTCTAACTCTAGGCCTGCTATTTTTGTGGGTGTGATATTGTTTTTGTCCCTGCCTCATTTATGCCAATCCAAATGAGAGGGAGGAATGTTGGCGAAATAAATAAAGCTGGTCCTGAAATAAACCACTAAGATTAGCGCCAGTAGCAAATGTCACTCATATCTATCTACCTAGGAGGAAGGTCAACTTGGTGTTTGCTTACACTCGTACGGGACATCCATAAAACATATCCGAAAAAAATAATTATTCATAATGGCCGCCGGAACATTGGATTTTAAACTTCTTCATTTTATGAATGTTATATAGATATATCAGATTGGCGCTGCTTTACCATCTTAGTGTAAATTTACCCTGACATAAAATACCAAAAACTCTTAAAATCTTAATCCTCAATCCACGTAGCCTGCTGGTTTTTTGGAAAAGCTCAGAGTCAGACTGTGGGCAATGGAGAGAGCTATTCTCAGAGTTGCTTTGCGTGATAGAATCCGGAACGTGGATATTCGTCAAAGAACCAGGGTCACCAACATATCTATTAAAATTTTCAAACTGAAGTGGCAATGGGTAGGCCACATCGGCCACTCGAAGAACTGATAGCCGATGGGGAAGAAACGTTCTTGAAAGGAGATCACGAACCGGAAGACGCAGCGTAGGTAGGCCGCCCACTAGATGGACCGACGACATTGTGAGAGTCGTGGGCATCCAGAGGATGCAGATGGCAGGCTGTCGTTCAGTGTGGAGATCTAAAGGCCTATGTTCTGCAGTAGACGTTTCTGGCACAGCGAATGATGGTGAATCCACGTAGATTCTGTAATTGAAGTCTACATGGCACTATTCCAACGATAATTCACAAACACATTCAATTGCAGTGCAGCAACTGAACACGTACAACTCAAAGCTAAATAATAACTGTAGGTTATTCACAAACTCAGACATAACAATTGGACCACGGAGAAAATATAAAGAGGAGGTGGCATAATTTTATTCATAGTTCATTTCTGTGAACTAGAATATTGATGTTATTGGTGTCCTTTTGAACTTAGTATCATTTAACTGATCTGATGACATATCGACACTAAGAGTATGTGCATTTGCTAGGAAAGGAAGGAAAATAACTCAAGTGCTGAGAAAATTAAATTTAGTTTCTAACGGTACCTCAGGATGTCCATATTTTTTGAATCAACGGATTCTGCATGTTGGGCGCATTTTGTAAATTTAATATGTATATTTCGATATTTTCATATAAGTTATATGATTATTTACGAAATATTTACTGTGGTAAGGTTGTGGAATGAACTCGATATTTCGACACACTTACATGCATCATGTTCACAGGAAGATAGATTAAATATAAATTAGATGAATATCAATAAATTTTGACAGATATGGTATGACAAAGCTGTTAGAAGCTGTTATGACGTAATTTGTGAAGATGGATGCCATTGGTATACCTTCTCTTCTTAGTATCTGCTCCGCGGTTGAAACTAAGCTAAACCTAAGATATGCAAATTACTTGAAATGTATAATATGAGACAGCAGCACAATCGAATAACGTTTAGTAAGCGCTGTTTAGAATACACAGTACAATCTCAGTAATCCAGTACTTCGTTTTTCTCTATTACTGGAATACGAAACTTTGTAAGTTGTATACAGGATTAAGGAAAGGGTACAGAATATAAAGGGTACAGAAAGTCGACTCCAGCTGATCTTGATTTAAATAACCTACTCGCCGTAGCACTAGGGTACGCAAAGCAGCTATAATATTGTGTTTATCGGGCAACTTATCGCGCGAAACTATAATTATGTGTAGTACCCTCGCGACTCGCGTCAACGGATTCAATCCGAGATCGCTGTAAGTACGCGTCTTTGTGTGCGTGTGCCTCTTTACGCTAGATGTATGCAACCGACTTTCTGTACTGTTATGGAAAGGGTATGCTTAGCTGAAATATGTTCACATCATTATGAAAAACAACTATGGGACCAACCCTGAAATTGCGAAAAAAATATCAGCTGTTTTATGGAAAACCGTTATTCAGTATTCACACTTGACAAAATGAATGGAACAACTGATTTTTTTTGTCCGATTTCAGGTTTGGTCCTTCAATAAAATTTGTACATAATCAGTATAACGAACCTTTTTGGGCTTAGCATACCATTTCCTTATAACTCTGTATGTAATCCGGAAGACGCGGTAGTTTGGTGCCATCGAACCAATGTGGTTAGTGGAACTCTTCGTAAAGGGTGGTTCCTAATAAACGGTCTCGCTCTCAACCTCTCTAAGACTCATTTCATCCAATTCAGCCTGTCAGGCAGGTCTTTACGACCTTTGACAGTGCTCGTGGATGGAGTGGAGATTGAAGAACAGGAGACAACCACATTCCTAGGGTTCGAGATAGACCGTGGTCTAAAGTGGGACGCCCACATAGACAAGGTCTGTGGAAAGCTCGGGAGCGCGTGCTTTGCACTGAGTCGGGTGGCGAGAGTGGTTCCGGGCGAGGTAGCACGAGCGTGTTACTTTGCAACGGTGCACTCTCAGCTGCAGTACGGAGCTGAGATATGGGCTAGAGCCGCGGACTGGGAGGGAGCGTTCCGCATGCAAAAGCGTGCAGTGCGGTGCGTGGCGCGGGTACCATGGGATACTCCGGCTCGTCCTTATTTCAGGAAGCTGGGAATCCTTACGTTGCCTGCCATATTGATATTTCAAGTGGCAGTGTACGTGAGGATAAACCTAGCGGAGTATGCAGAGCGGGGCTCAGTGCAGAGGTGCCTCACCCGCAACAGACATAAACTGTTGTCCGTGCCGCGCTCTCTCGAGAAGTCCTCCAAGTTAACGCACGTCATGGGTCCGACGGTTTACAACCACTTACCGAATGAAATAACTGCAGCCACGAGTCTGCAGTCGTACAAAAATAGGTTAAAAATATGGCTCATCGAGCAGTCTTTTTACAGATTCGACGAATTTTATAGATTTGACATATGAATGTTTACCATATAGGTAAGAATTGTATGACATGTATTATTATTATTTTTTGTTTTATTATTTCTGTAATGCAATTATATAGTCTAATTTAATCAATTAAGTAATTATTATTGTAATTTTTCTCACTTGAGTGAACATTTGTTATTTGACGTGTAAATTGACATTTTATCAATAAATGACTTATGACTTATGACTTATGACTTAAACTTGTAAACCCTTCAAGTTTGGTAAAAATAGTCAGATGATGGAACCGGGAGGTGTCCGGGACACAGACATCACATGGAGTACCCCAAAGTATCAACTTGAGCCTCTTAATTCATTGCAGCGTAGAACTGTAAGAATTGTCGACGACCCTGAACTCACCGAACACCTAGAGCTGTATCTTCAAGATGCGCGGGTTGTGTCTCGCTGTATCTTTTATCGCATTTACAACGGGGAGTGTTTTTTAGAACTGTTTGATCTGATGCTGGCTTCGCGGGTTTGCCATCGCACTAGATGGCACCGCCTAAAATCTCATCCACATTACCATGAGATCTTTGGAAATCGCACACTGTAAGATTCACGCGATTGTTCTTGCCTCATACCTGTAAAATGTCTAATGAGTTACCTTCCGCGGTGTTTCCGAGATGCTACAACATGGGGTTCTTCAAAAAGCGATTTAATTTATTCTCAAAGGGTCAGAAAAGTAGTTGTGTTGCCTCTGGTGTTACAAGTCTTCATAGAAGACGGCGACTGCTTACCATCAGGCAGCCCGTCTGCTACTTTGCCACCTGGATATCTCGGTGGATAGTTAAAGTGGGCACGAAAAATCGTCACCACTTTATGGTTGACATTCCGAAAACACGTACGAAGAGATTGATTGCACATTTATTGCGCAAACTGCTAGTCTGTGAAATGCGCTGCCTGAATTAGTGTTCCCCGATGATTACAATCTGGGTGTCTTCAAATCACGAGTGAATTGGTTTCTTCTAGGCAAACGTGCTCTATCGTAGACCTTGCGGCGAATTGATGGTCAAACACAAGCCTATTATTAATTTAAAAAAAAGCTTAACGTGTTTTAAACTATAATCATTATTAAAGAAAGAAACTTGCTTCTCGAGTTAATAATTCAAGATTACACCTATCGCTGTTCAGTAATAAATATTATACAGCACCTAGTATGGAATAAGTCGTAGGTAAACCTAACTCACGCGTATCCCGAGAAGATAACAGGTGTATCTTGTAACTTCGAAACGAGAATGCCTCCCGAAGGAGAATAACTCAACCGCGTCGTGGACGTGTAACGTTATACGGTTATTGTCTAAATATTGTCCTCAGAAATTTGTTACGAAAACATCTAGTCTGTTCAAAAAAAGAGTGGATTTGGTCAAAAGGAGAACTAGAAAGAATTTAAATCGCAATCCGCTTCTGCCATCTGAAAATTTTAAACACAGCTATCATGAGCTGTTCAATCATCGTGTTGTTTTGTTGAGTGAATTTGCGTGTAACTAAGGCGTATTATTTATTGAAATACTACCTGACCCACAGATCTACTTGTGACCTGACCCGACAAACGTTGTCATGTCTTAGAACTGTCAAATGCGCGAAGATAATAACCTCACTAAGATTCCTGATTTTTTCAAATTTCCTGAGCCATTTTCTTAATTTTTCTCTCCGGAAGGACCTTCTACAATTTAAAAGAAAACAAAAAAAAAAGATGATTGAAATCGGTAAAGTCATTCTCGAGTTATGGCGTGACCAAGGTAAATAGGAATTATTATTTTTTTATGTATAGATTTGTTTGAAAAGTCAAATCTCTTAAGTTTTCTAATAATTTGTAGAAGGTTCTTACGGAAAGAAAAATTAAAACCGCAACTTTGAACTGATGCGGACAAAACGATCTACTCTCTTTCTTAGTCCTTAAAATATGCTGAGTTTTAAACAGTTACAGGCGGGCAAGCTATTTTCCAGTTCTCGACGCAATCTTCCGGGTAATTTCTTATCTACGGTCAAAGGAAAACTAACTGAGTTGCAAGTAATCCGGGCCTAATCCCATCCGGGAACTTGTGTCGTTCCTTGGATTGGGGGTCAAGGTGGATATAACTTATTGATGTCTCTACCGGGATTGCAAACTTGTGCGGTTACACACTTACGTATTTATGTGTGTTTAAATTTAACAGATTTGTGATTTGAATACAGGGCTACGCAGAAAAGGTGTACTAAGCTGAAAGGAGGTCATTATATAGATACATTATTATGAACAACATCCTGATCCTGTAACGCAAAAAAAAAATCTGCTGTTCCGTAGAAATTGTGTCACACTCAACAAAATGTATGAAACAGCTGTTTTCATTATTTATATTTTACCTTATTTTATTATCAAACTAAGATTTAAATTTTTCACAATTTATTTTGTAGTCTATACTATATAATCTATACTAATCTATACTAATATTATAAAGAGGAAAGATTTGATTGTTTGTTTGTTTGTTTGCATTGAATAGGCTCCGAAACCGATTTGAAAAATTCTTTCACTGACGGGAAGCTACACTATCCCCGGGTGACATAGGCTATAATCTATACCCGTACGAAGCTGGGGCGGACCGCTAGTAATATTATAAAGAGGAAAGAATTGATTAACGTGGATTAACGACGTGGTGAGCTCCGCGTGCTGGAGTATTCCCGACACGCAGGAAGATTCGAGTGAGGAAGAGCTCCAGTGTGCGCCGGCGCAACATATTTCTCTACGCACCCCCACCCCCGCACCCGACAAGCAGCCGGTGTCTTCACGTGCGCGCCGCGCGGCGGCCCGTAGTGCAAAGCGAGGCGCAGCCGCGCGCGCGCATTCACCTTGAAAAAGGCCGTCTAATGCGGTTGAAACTATAGTCGGAGTAACCGGCTTAATCTTACGTGAGTAATTCCCGTGTAACATAAATAAAAAGAATTGATTGTTTGTTTGTTTGTTTGCATTGAATAGGCTCAGAAACTACTAAACCGATTTGAAAAATTCTTCCACTGTTGGGAAGCTACACTATCCCCGGGTGACATAGGCTATATTATATTTTCAAAAATATTAGGGTTCCTTACTTCAATAATACCTGTGCGAAGCTGGGTGGACCGCTAGTAAAAACAAAATATACGGGCCGAATTGAGAACCTTCCTCTTTACTCGAAGTCGGTTAATAAAAACGTTTCAGCAGTTTGAAAGCTATGATGCCACAGACAGATACATACGTTAGACTAATATACCTCTCTTTTTGCATCGAGGGTTAAAAAGGCGGCAAAAGAATCAGTATAGGTAAAATATAAAAAAAAAATGCTACAATGACTATACGGAGTGTAAGGGGAACACTCTCGAAGCCAAAAGAAGGTAATTGTACTCATCATTATGAACAACTTTTACTATTGGACCAACCCTGAAATCGCGAAAAAAATATCAGCTGTTCTATAGAAAACGGTCATTGACACTCGACAAAATGGAACAGCTGATTTTTTTTCTACAATGACTATACGGGGTGTAAGGGGAACACTCTCGAAGCCAAAAGAAGGTAATTGTACTCATCATTATGAACAACTTTTACTATTGGACCAACCCTGAAATCGCGAAAAAAATATCAGCTGTTCTATAGAAAACGGTCATTGACACTCGACAAAATGGAACAGCTGATTTTTTTTCGCGATTTCAAGGTTGATCCCATAGTAAAAATTGTTCATACTGATGAGTACAATTACCTTCTTTTGGCTTCGAGAGTTCCCCTTACACACTGTATAACAAGAGCAGTATCAGTCAAAACATGAAAATTCAAAGCACAAATTAAACTTGTGCTTACCAACATAGCAGTGCCTTTGATTGCGGCTTAACACAATATATCACATATATACCCATCCTTAGTTATTAACGCAGCTAGTAACTATCACGACCATGTGTCCACATATTAACTGAATATTATATCAGTTGGCTCCACTCCCTATATCACGAGAATTGTCCACTGTCACGAGCAAGCCTTGGTTGTGGTAACACTTGGCCGCAACTTCTTGCGTTTGACATTTGTCAAGAACTTGGTAGTTAGCGTCATGAACTTAGAAGCCAGTAAATAACCGTCAAGTGTTTAAGGAACATTGATGGTTAAATGTTTAGCCAACATTTTGTACAGCTAGAATATTTTATGGAAAACGAGCTGCGCCCCACGGTTTCACCTGCGTTATAAACCCCCTTGAAACAACCTCCTTTCATAAAGTATATTCATTGAATGTCCAAGTTGTTTTTAAAGTTTAAGCAAAAACACAAATGAACTTTCTACATATACTCGTAACTTTCTGCATGTTGGTATTTTTAGTCATGCAAGAAAAATAATAAAAAATGAAACTTACCTAGCATACAGTGCATACTAAACAAAAATATCTTAAACTTTAGCTCACAAATGTAAGGAAACTCGGTAAGAAAAAGGAAAATGCTCGTATTACAAGCTGCCAAGAATATTCAACCATACAGTGTGACTAGCTTATCTGTAGAGTTCACTGAGGGAGCCACCTTCAAATTTTCTTTACAACATGATAGCCTCCCGTAGAAAATTTTAGTTGTTCTATCTGGCCACCTGTACAGATAAGCTGGTACCTACAAGCGTAAACGTGTTGCATGTTTAAGTCTCCATTCCCGAGTCTAAGTTAATTAACGTAAGTAATGACGTACTTTACTAACTACTAGCAAAGTAATTAGAAATTTTGCCGACTGCACAATTTTTGTGAAATTTTGAGGCTTTCGATGTCATAATGTCGATGTACAATAAAATTAATTTACCTTGAACACTTTCCGCATCTTTTTTCCGCAGCAAAAAGGAGATTTGGATGGCACTACTGCAATCCAAAAATAAAAGAGCTAAAGTGGGATAGGGCTGGATAATAGATATATCTGCGGAATGCTGGGTGTCAATATTACCACCCAGTCGATTTTAGAAACTATGGTATTTATAACTGATCATGGATGATAAGCATCGTACGACGTAGTAAGTTATTACAGATAGTGGTCAGGGAGGCCAAAATAAAAGTCCAAATTGTCACACTTGATCCTCTCTCTCTGTATATTCATGATAAACTGATGCCGTATATACGTTATTTTCAATCCATCCACCATCTTGATTCCCATACTCTAAAAATACCACATTGGCTTTCAAAACAGTTTCTCGTTAATATATTTTTTGTAGAATCAATTATTTAGACCCGATAAGAATAATTGTAAAATAGCTATATATATTTTTGGAATATAACGCACATCAATCATATTATTAACTAAGTAGTAATTCCGCTAACCTAACTTTACGTAGTTCGTCCCTGGATCCGTGGTGTGGCGCTAGTGGTCGATGACGTTTGTAACAAAGTCTTAGGATGGATGACCGCAAGAGGCATATACATATACAACTGCGTAACACTTGTCGGATAACACGTTAAACTGTAGGTCCCGATTGTTTGTTGTTTAACAGCAAACCTAAGTTATGTTAAAGGCCTCAAGCCAGGCCATTCAAACCAGGAAAATATATTATGGTAAAGTGGCGTGGGTAATGTGTGAGCGTACTATCCACTTTAATACAGTCTGGATGCAAAGGCATCCAGACCACGAACTGAACCCACCCTGAGTCAAACTTACCCTACAAACAAACTGCCGTTCTTTTTTGCATGTGGACTATTAGTTAGTTCGTTGGTGTTGTGTGTGAAAAATTGGTAAAAAAAAAGCCGTTTGCACTTTTATTAGTACGAGTGCAAGTGATTATATTGATTACTAATCAGTTATGGTCCAAAGTTTTTAAGTCAGGTGCTTAGTGAAGCACCTGCATTAATCACTCACAGGCCGTTTGCAAAAGCCTTTAGGGGGTGCGTCCAATTTGATCCAAATTAATTTTACATATTTTCATTTTAATACCGTTCACTGAGTATAATTGTCTTTTGCCATATAGGACAGTTGATCGAATTTTGTTTGATATTCGTTATAGTAGGTATATTATTTATAATCTATACCAGCATTTGATATATCGATCAACTGAAATACTATGTTTTTGTATACTCATCAACATCATCATCATCATCAGCCAGAAGACGTTCACTGTTGCATCCACTGGATGCCCGCGACTCTCACAATGTCGTCGGTCCATCTAGTGGGAGGCCTTCCTACGCTGCGTCTTCCGGTTCGTGGTCTCCACTCCAGAACCTTTCTTCCCCATCGGTTTTGTATACTACTAATGTAATATTATACTGTTCATGTTCCATAATATATTGTATCTTTCTTTTATATATTGATGATCTGATATTTAGTAGTTTTGGTATAATTCCGTTAAATTATTAGTTTTTTGTTTATTATAGTAATATTTCATTAACTAGTTGTAAGCAAAGTCATATATAGGTGCGACGACGAGCGAAGCGAGGTGTGTTAGGTTACTGGTGCACCACAATGCGCTAGCCGAGCGAGCGAAGCGAGCGTGACCGGCGACGCACCAGAAGAAGAATATTAAGGCAATTCTTTTGTCATCATAAATTACAAGTCTAGTAAGTTTCGATCTTAGCAGAATTTCGATGTTTAGTTTCGTATGTTTCTTGATATTCGATCAAAACATAGATATGACAGGTGAATCGTATATTAAATAACTATTATTCCTTTAGGGAGGATATCACATTATTGATAAAGGTTTTGAATGGTTTTATTTTGTAATTATGTTTGTTAAATTTCGATCACACTTTTAGTATGTATTATATGGAAAATGAATGTTATATCAATAGTTTGTAGTTCATTTGTAAATATATATATTTTTATTCGATCATGACATGTATTACTACCCGCCTTTAGGGCCCGTTTGCACTTTGATTAGTTAGTGCAAGTGATTATAGATTAGTAATTTGCTAGCACTAATCATTTATGATCCAAATCTTATTAGTACTGATCACTAAGCACCTACATTAATCACTTCACAGTCACAAGCCGGACTAAACAGTTTTTGCGTTAAGTAGTTTAGCGGTAATAATTATTTATAATGAAATATGGAAACGTTTTAATACGAACTATATTTTACTGAAGCAAATCTCCCTTGTTTGAATGATCTGAGTTAGCTACGCCTTTAGGCGGTCATAAACTTTGAAATAAAATCTTATAGGCCTATAAAACAACTTTTTTTTGGGTTTCTTAATCATCAAATTAACAAGCTTTGAAATACTTTGAATGGTCTCTACATTGATAATACGAAAACATAGCATTTTAATTTTTATTACCACGAGGTTTACAAAAAAACTTATTTATCGAGGGCTAAAACTAATTTGACATTCCTTATCTGGAACAGATAGACGGCACAGTTCTCACACACGAGACGATTTGCACTAAATGGTTAACTAAGTTAGTCATAAAAATCCTGGTCCTTATCAAAGGTGGTAGAACTTTTTCCTTTTGGTATCCAATGCTCTGGGGTACACTTGTGATGACGACGACGTCTATGTCTTCGGTTCTTACAATCGGTCTTTTCTTTTTCATGTTCAGGGGAATCTATGGTTTTTCGCGTAGAATCGTTGGGTGGCCGAGAGCACGAGGCTAGGCAGTTAGTAGACTCTGGCGTACGAAATGTCCTCCTCGCAAAGGTCCGAACAATCTTCATGATATAAACCATTAACAGGCAGATGGTTCCGTAGCATACCAATCTTTGCGCTATCATGTCGTCGATTTCCTTTTTCACAAGCATTTTGACTGATTCCTCGTGGTAATATCTTAATTAAAAAGGTGAAAATTTGTTACATTATTCGATTCGATTATGTCAAGTTATGTCAAGGTGTTGAGTAAATCATACTGTCAAGTTGAAAACGTCTGAAAAGAGGATAAGTTTTAAAACAATTGGTCCAAACAAGATTTTGCCGGAAATAATAATCTAGGTAGTATAGGAATTCTACGTATCGCTTACCAACAGGGGAGTTAGTAGTAAACGCAGACTTATATACGTGATAAAAAAGTAAGATAAAAATTGCACAAAATACATAATTATAAATATACTTTTCCAACAATAATTATCGATATTGCCAAAAATATTTCTGGGTAGTTGGGTAGGTACTCAATAAAATATTTGCATCAGAATACAATTATTGTATCAGTAAGGAAAAGTTTAACGAACTTACTTATTCTAGATGGTCAGTTATACAATCGACATACTTTAGTATACGATTCTGAATTCAAATAATCTAGATCTATCTATATCTTAATATATATAAATCTCGTGTCACAATGTTTGTCCTCAATGGACTCCTAAACCACTTAACCGATTATAATAAAATTCGCACACCATGTGCAGTTCGATCCAACTTGAGATATAGGATAGTTTAAATAATTATATAACTAGCGACCCGCCCCGGCTTCGCACGTAAATTACACCCGTGCGAAGCCGGGCGGGCGGGTCGCTAGTAATTATATAAAAATGAATCCCTATTAACCTTGGTCACGCCATAACTTTAGAACGATTTTACCGATTTTATTCACTTTTTTTTAACGCTTTATAATACTTTGTAGAAGGTGCTTACGGAAAGAATAATTAGGAAAAATGCGCAGAAATTGGAAAATTGCGTAGGAATTGGAAAATTTCATAAAACTCAACGTTTTTAACTACGCGCGTTTGAGAGTTCGCGTCTTTTTTTATGCCATCGTTGGCTATCAAGCAGACGGGCCACCTGATGGTAAGCAGTCACCGTCGCCTATGGATGTATAATTATAGTGTATTATCTATGGCCTATGGATACTTGTAACAACACCAGAAGCATCACAAATACGTTGCCGACCCTTAAAGACTCTATTACTTCGCCTTTTGAAGAACCCCATGTTGTAGCTCCTCGGAAACACCACGGAAGGTACCTCATTCCACATTTTGCAAGTGTGAGGCAAGAAAGATCGTGTGAATTGCACAGTGTGCTATTTCCAATGATTTATGATGTGTGGATGAACATTGATGAATGTGAATTTACCAGACAGTAGTTTTATTTTATTTTTGGACATTCATAGCTAAGAGAGAGTCTGTCGGGTCAGCTAGTATGTAAATAAATATGACTTCAATACTTGACCGCGCATCCGTTACCAACAATTAGCTGACAAGTGGTCAGTTGGGACCTTGCTCACGTTGATCGTTTCGTTTTTTTTTAAACTTCGATGATGTTTATTATTTTGCTCATAATTATGAATTGTGAAGTGTGTAAGTGAGACACAAAAAACAAAAAAATCGTTTCTCTTCTCCGTATAGTGAGCATACTTACTAAATTAATGGCATCTTTCATCACCTGCAGCGCCCTTACTGCATATATCACTCCATACGCCCCCGAAAACCAAACTTCCGTATCAATTAGTGAAGTCGTTCAGAAAAACAATCGTAATGAAACCAAGTCGGAGTTCACGGAACTACCCTTATGTCCGTTCGTGTGTATCTAACTTAACTGATAAGGATAGTGTATTCGTTACCTGATTTATTGCTTTATTTTATCAGGGACGGAAATGGCGAGATTGACTTGCAAACTTTTGTGGATACAGGAGTATTGAATGAAGAAAGTTTGTATTACGTCGTCAAAGATTTTATGAGCGATTTTTATCTTCTGACATTTATCTATATGTAGTAAGTACTATCTTATTGTCTCTTAAATGTATACCTACTTATCGACTTGTATTGTGTCGATAGCAAAAACTAATATCTTGATCTGCCTGTTCAATGCTTGGGCCTTACGGACAATTGCTATTGCGGAACCAAACTAACGTTAAATCTGCTCAGTTGGAAAATCACGTAATCTAGGCGTAATGCCGCAAACCGTATCTAGGCGCGTTAAGGTTCACGTTCGCGTGATTTTCCTACTGAGCGGATTTAATATCAGTTTGGTACCGCAATGGCAGTTGTCCGTAAGGCCCCTGAGCTAGTCTGGACCTCCACTCGGTTACTGCCGTAAATTACATGCAAAAGAGACAGACAAAGATTTTAAACATTATCTGCTTATTTTAAGATGCCATGTATGTTTTTTTACATCTTGCAGTTACAGACTTTCCTATATCTACGATTCTATTATTTATGTGTAAATATATAATTATAGATAGCTTTGCGTTTTACCGTCACCTTTCCTGATGTTAAATGATGATGCGGTCTATGATGAAGCATGTTTTCCTAGAAGAAACTGATTAAATCGCGACTAATTTATATGTACGATAAACCGTTGTCAGATTTTTGTTTTTTTAAGCGTCTGTTTCTGGTGTCTCTTTACTTTTTATAAACAAAACTATGAGCATCATACCTAATGAAAATACCCACTTATATATGATAACCCTCATTTTACCCTCGAAATGGTGGTAGATAAAGTAGACGTTATAGAATAGACAGCGTCTAGGATAATGTTATGCAAAACTCTGTAATCAACTTTAACTTTTATGGCTATGTTCCAAGCGGTACAGAATCTGTTGGCACGAAGTATAGCGGTGTGTTATCTTAGATTTTCTGCTTAAAAATGTAGTTGGGAAAAGTTTGGAATGTGGTTTTGTCAAGTAAATAAAAGTACTTGGACGCACCATTATTTTTCCATCCATTAAGATAAGATCCAATAAATCAGAGTAAAATTTTAATAAACATTTTAAAAAAACGTTACGAAAATTAGTTTAGTTAGTTTAGTGAGTATTTAATAAAAATTAAAGCTAGTCGTAAAATAAAATATGATTTACGTCATTTCTATTTTAGCGCGTTAGGTACTTTAATTAGGTACGTCAAAAGTGAAATGCGGCAAAAAAATACTCGCGGAAAATGTAGGAATTTTATTTTTATTTTCAAGTGGTTTTGTTATCCAAAACTTATTATCATAACGAAATAAGGTATTGTATACTTTTCAAAACAATCTATTATCGGGTGACGAGCGAGATACATAATATAATAAGGTTTCGTAGATATCTTGTTCCTAAAAGGCTCGCAGCCCATTAGACAAAATATAGAGGAGTGTCATCACCACACAATACCTACTTTTTAGGGTTCCGTGCCCAAAAAGTAAAAACGGGATCCTATTACTAAACCTACGATGTCTGTCAGTATCTGCCTGTCCGTCCGTCCGTCTGTTCTACCTATTAACTATTATTATTATTTATTTATTATTTCTCTTTGAAGTTCGAGTTGAAATTTTCACAGAATATGTAATGGTACGGCGAATTAACTAAAAATAAAAAAATTGTGCGTGGAGTCCCTCCGCACGGAAGAAGTGGAACTCTCGCTCTGTCTCTTTCTATTCCCCTTCCATGGTAGCGTTAAACGTTTAACACAATCTTGTTGGAAGTTGCATAAGAAGTTAAATAAAAAAAGTCAAAAAGTTAAAACGAAAGAGAGGTCCCCATACAACAAACGTATTTTTAACGTATTATTGTATAAGCTCTCATGGAAGAACGGTAATACGTACAAACGTAAAATTTGGCACGATTATAGAACGAAGACACACTCTAAACAATGGCCTAAAGCGAGTCGGTGACAAGTTTCTGTTCATTACCAGTTACCTATAACTGGTAATTTCGTTATTTAATTTTGTGGTGGTACGGAACCCTCACTGCGCAAGCCCGACTTGCACTTGGCTGGGTTTTATAGGTAATGTAAATAGATAAACTACCGAGAGAACATTATATTATATTTTAGGGTCAACGAATTCTGAACTGTTAACATCACATACATACGTTGAGCAAAGTATAGACAAATAACAACCAATAAAACAACGTTAAAATAAAACGTTGTATAGGAACAACTTGGTGCACAAGTTTTTACTTCCAATTTATTTGTCTGGTAAACTGCGTAATAATGGACATTAACTACCCTCAAACTGTAGCAATTAAAATGTAGTAATTGACTACACAAGAGATAACACACAAATTGAACACTCATGCATTTAAATTACAAATTGAACGTAGTCCAAAGACTAGATGAAAAATGTAAATGGCTACCCCAACCGTCCGGCTACCATAAGTGGCTGCAAATCGCTTCAGCACCGTCCAGTCCAATTGTTGGAGATTTAATGGTGGATTCTATGCACCAGTCGATAGCGCTTAAGTCTCCGTGTAGTTATATTTACAAAGAGAGAGAAAAAGGTCATATTTATGGCAATTATAGATGGTGGAATGATGTACTGATGGTGACTGAGTAACACGTGCGCTTGCTTATTCTCTCAGCGGTCGGACTTTGGTAAAAATCTCAAATTCATTAATTCTATTATAGACAGCGCATAGACTAAACTGATGGGTATAGGTCTAGACACAAAATTTTGCTAGTGCTCCTTATGTAACGAAAGTGTATGTGGCATAAGGTCAATTTTAGATTTTTTGTAAATTCCGTATCGCGGAGAACGCACGCGTCAACTATTTTTGCTTACAATTCTAAAATGGATCTTATGCCGCATAGTAAAAACTCCGTATTTCATTTACACGATTAATGCGGTGAGGTGGTGCTTTTTTATAATATAAAAAGAGCACCAAACGATCTTGCTGTCTGCTTAATGGTAAGCAGAAACCACCACCTATGGACACCTGCTACACTAGCGGTGTTGACGGACTAGCGTTGCGGACTAGTGTTGGGCTAGTTATAGATACCCTCTTTAAAACGCTTCATGTTGAAGCTCGGCGGGAAGACCTTTGGGGAAAGTACATTCTACACCTTGCAGGTCCGCGGAAGAAAGAAGCGGAAAATTTGAATGGAGTGGAATTTCCAGCTTTGCAATATGTGGACATAACTTACTTTTGGACGTATAACTTTTGGATTGGCTTGGTTTGTGGGCGCTGGTCTGGCGTGGAGTGGATTTATGTGGACAGACCTTAGCATTTTTGGAAAACACTTATAAAGCTTATTTTTTCTTTTCTTAGAAGTGGGCTCCTGCGTAGATGCGATGTGAAATCCAATCTGGCACGCGGCTATAATAAACCATAAATGCATTAGGGTAGGTAAATACAAGGAGCAACCAGCGGCCTTATTATAGAAGTTTGATTGCATGCCGTCCCGTTCGCATCTACTTACTCGCACCACGTGCGTAAGTGAGATGGCACGCAAATCACAATCCGAATCACGATAAGACAGCTATAGTATAGATAATATACTCTTTTTTTAGCACACTGGAAATCAATTTACATACAAAAAGAGAAACTTGCGAGCTCGTGGCACACGATAGTTATATTTCTGTCATCAAAATAATAGATGTTAAATAAAATTTGCATTTCTAACAAAGCTCCAGTACTGAAACCTACTGCGATTAGCTACTGTAGTTAAAACGTAAGCCGTAGGTAAAAATTCCGTGCGGTGCGCGGTGCATTCGGGCGATAGAACTTTTAGACTTTTTCTGTGGCTATTACCCCGGAGTTATTACTGCTGGCTCCGGGTATTCAGATGATTGGACTATCTATTAATTAGCTACGTCGGTGGCGGAAGTTCTAATTGCAACGTTAAGAGCTTAATTCAACGCCTTATTTTCGACTCGGCAAACTCGAAAAGAATCCTTTTTCTGTGTTATTTTGCTAGGCTTTTGTTTTCAGATAATTGAAGAGAGATACTGGCGTAGAAAAAGGTATTATTATTAAGATTTACTACCACGAAAAAGACTGATCCACTATAGCACAGAACAGAGAGGAGTGGAAGAAAATAATCAAGACAATTGCCTTGCAATGAGACGACCAAGGTCTAAATGAATAAAATAATATAAATAAAATACGCGGTGTAAGGGGAACACTCTCGAAGCCAAAAGAAGGTAATTGTAGTCATCATTATGAACAACTTTTACTATGGGACCAACCCTGAAATTGCGATAAAAATATCAGCTGTGTGGCTGTATAATATTAGTAAAATTTTCTAGGGTGCAATTTCATGAGGTGGTAAAAAAATCGCACAATAATTAACTCACCCATGGGTGAAATTCTTGAGAACCCAACCTCCCTTAGACGTGGGAAGGGGGCTCTCGAGAATCTACACTGAGCTCTACGATTTCATTGCAATGGGAGTGAAAGACAGAGAGAGAGAGAGAGTAGCGAGTGCGAATGTAAATTTAGTTAAGTTTGTATCAAGCAAGCAAGCAAGCAAGGAAGTTATTATTATACAGCTGTCATAATACATATTACATACCCACACACCGTTGAATTAGCATCAACATTTTATTCCGTGTCACTGGACTTATTTACCGCAAACCCTCGGCTGTTTGAGTATGCACGCCGCGCATTGGACGGTCCCTGCTTGGTGTTGCCAAACTGCCCAGTTAGGTTTCAGAGTAACTTTGTATAGGGAAATGTTTTTTACGGCTAACTTAACATGGGTTGATACATGGTTGATACTTACTTGAAATGAAAAAAAATCCTCGATGTAGCTGTCATATTATTTCAAATTTAATGTCAGTTGACATTAAATTTGAAATAATATGACTGATAGTAATTTTTAAACTTTCGCGATTTGAACACATGTTTTAAATGTTTATCGGGACTTATCACGTATTATTTAATATAGGTAAAAAATATGTACCTTTCGCTCGACGTTTCGACCATGTTACAATGGCCGTGGTCACGAGCTGACTGAAAACTGCGGGTGAGTCCGGCGAGAAGAGCGGGTGTTTTGTTCTCCTACCCTCACTTGATCTTGAAAAATCGCAGGGTTGTCACTACGACACACAACACTGACTGTATCGGTAAATGTCCTAGTACCTACACCACGGTTTGTACACTTGCTCACTACGGGATTCCACGACGCCGCCAACTTAAATCCATCTTCCCGGTTGAAATTGCGATGTTTTCTAATTTCAACCGCTTCACGAACCATTCTTGAAAAATAATGTCGTTCAGTGGAGAGGACCTTCGGATCGTGGAGCTCGATCCAGTGACCGGATCCCGCCTCAAGCAAATGTTCTGCAATAGCAGACTTCTGTGTCTGGCGATTTTTGGCGTAGTGAGCAAGTGTACAAACCGTGGTGTAGGTACTAGGACATTTACCGATACAGTCAGTGTTGTGTGTCGTAGTGACAACCCTGCGATTTTTCAAGATCAAGTGAGGGTAGGAGAACAAAACACCCGCTCTTCTCGCCGGACTCACCCGCAGTTTTCAGTCAGCTCGTGACCACGGCCATTGTAACATGGTCGAAACGTCGAGCGAAAGGTACATATTTTTTACCTATATTAAATAATACGTGATAAGTCCCGATAAACATTTAAAAAATATGACTGATGGCTGACATTTTCACCAATAGCATTGACATAATTTTAAACTAATTTTTGAAACACTAAATTCCCTTTAATAGTTTTTATTACGTCCATAGCAAACGTACAACCATATGAAAGTTACTCCTTACTCCTTCATTAATTAGTTTGGTGTAGCTTTAAAGTATGTAACTATACTGTAACTAGACTTTATTGTCAGTTGACATTAAATTTGAAATGATATGACTGATGGCTGACATTTTCACCAATTGCATTGATATAATTTTAAACTAATTTTTGAAACACTAAATTCCCTTTAATAGTTTTCATTACGTCCATAGCAAACGTATAACCATATGAAAGTTACTCCTTACTCCTTCATTAATTAGTTTGGTGTAACTTTAAAGTATGTTACTATACTGTAACTGGACTTTATTGTTTTTTAGATGGAGAAACCTCCATCTTTTGAAAACTTATTAGACTTTTTTAAACACCGATTTAAAGAAAAACACGGCGTAACTATCCCAAAGACAACGTGTTTATTAACAAGGCCGCTAGAGTTTAATTAATGATATAGTAAAACTTAATGTTGCCGCTAGTGTTAATATAAGGTGTTCTCATGTAATTTTCATTCTCTGAGGATATTTGATAGAGTTGTTCGTGAAAGTATAATAAGGTATGTGGTCAGGGTAACTTTTAATTAAATCCAGTGAAGTTAAGTTTATATGCTATCTTCCACCAACGTGAATAATGGTGTGATATTCCAAACAGAAAAGCAAATGTTTGAAATGAACTCACGGAAATTATCTCAAATCAGAGAAACAAGGATAATATGGTGAAGTGGCGTGACTGGTGCGAACTCATCAGAACTAAATGAGGCTTGGTGCTTTTAGTCAAACTTGGAGTTGGTTGGAGTCAAAGTTGGAGACGATCTTGCCGCCTTTTTTTTGCACGTGGACTAATAGTTAGTTTATTGGTGTTGCTGCAAGTTTTTTAGTGTTTGTAAAAAAATTGTACCTGTGTCGTACAAAATTTTTTTTTGTTAAAAGGTTTAGCGGTAAGGTGAAAAAAATCGTTGAAACACGGAGACATTTAAACAGGAACGATTACCTATTGTACTGGGGCATATCTCCCTTGTTTGCTGATCTGAGTATATTATTCGCATGTTTATAGTTATAAAGTTATTATTTACTTTTATAATCTTCCCGGCCATAGTTAACATTTACAACATATTTGTAGAATAAAAAAGGATGACTGAAAAAAAAACTCGGAAAAGTAGCTCTAGGTAAGTTGTAAATGTAAAACATAGCGACTTACTGATTTCAAAGTTGATAATTTTTTTTATCCTTTTACATTGTCTTATTAACTTGAAGCTTAATTTATTAACATATTTGCATTAATTATATAAATAAATAAATATATAACATGAATATAGCTTATAAATAATATTTAAGAAAAAAAGAAAATACATTGGACCAGAATACAATTGACAAATTAATGAATACCATCACAGAGGGGAAGATAAAAGAAAAGAAAATAAAGAAAGGGGAAGACCAAGAAGAATATTCTTAGACCAAATAAAAAGAGAAGGCAAATATGTAATGTCATACAGGGAGGTGAAAGCACTGGCAGTTTGTAGTAAGCATTTTTCTCTAAAAAGACGACTTATTTGAATGCAATTTTCGTTGTGATGAATCTACGGGATGAAATATGAAACAATCAGAGTGGTGACTACATTATTTTATTAAGCACTCGAAATGAACAGACATGGCTGGCTAGCTGGTTGGATTATATTACATACACTTCCCCCCTCCAAACTTACTACCATCGTCATGCCTACTGTATACCGACTTCAATATTTATTTTACTGCGACACATTTCAATCCGGGGCAATATTTTGGAACGATTTAACACGGTCACATGTTATTCCTAACACGCACGGTTACCTGAAAAATTTATCACTTGGCAAAAAACGGTGGTCAAGTGAAAAATGACGTAAGTTATAAACTACGATTTTTGTATTATTTTGGATTCTATTCATAATATTTTCGTTCAATTATGTATCTATCATTCGCAACACCAATATTATAGATTCGACAAATTGTTTGTCGAATCTATAATGTCGGCTAGTTAGATTTGGATACAGTTACTGTGGCATACATGCACCGGCATGTAACTGTGCCGAAATATCTAAATATATATATATATATTTTTTAAATAAATAATAGGCTTGCGTTTGACCACCATCACGCTTGATGTTAAGCGATGATGCGGTCTACGTTGGAACACGCTTGCCTAGAAGGAACCGATTCACTCGTGATTTGAAGACACCCAGACCGTTTTACTTTATTAATCCGTATATTACCTACTGCATATCAATGATAAAGTAAATTTATTTATTTATTTCTTAAAACAATACATTTATTTTTTGTTTGATAATTATTGTGTTTGCATAAAAACTTTTTCATATTAAAACTATAATGAATTTGTTATAAATAACACCCAATCTTTATTTTGCCAATAATCTACTGCTTAGTAAAAAAAAAATTGTCTTTAATCTCCAGTAAATAAAAATCTTATTTCATCGTACCACACGACACATTTTCAATCAAATTATGAAAATAACACGCATAAAACCGTATAATAAAATGATACGTCATTCTACGAGACGGCATGACGCAGAAACATAGCATTCCCGACTTACGCCATAAGTCATCGCGTCGTCGAGACTCGTAGGGCTGGACAAATTTGTTGGCATTACTATAACGTATAGGGGTAACGGCGGGGTAACGTATAGGACCCACTATGAGTAGTCACGTAGGGTACGTCATCCCTCGTGATGTTGCGTGTGAAATCATTCATGTCCTGTTTACATACGCGATGGGTTTCAATTGCGAGCGCATAGTTAAGTAGGTGGAATGTACAATGGAGTTTTGTATTTGGTCGCCTTTGTAGGATTAGTGTCAAATGATAAATCCTGCATTTATTATTTGACACTACTAATCCATTACACAATTACACAATTTAATGTTGCAGCATGACCAAATTACGAGTACTATAGTAGCATACATTAATAGTTATAATAGGATTTGAAAAGGATAGGCAACAATGCTATAAAAATATTTTAAAATTGATATTTATTATACGTGAATATTTTGTAAGCATTAAACATTTAAGCATATTTGATTACATTAATTGGCCAGCGTGGTGGAGTCCATTACTGAATAGTCTTGCATGATTTTATTTATATTACACGGGAATTACTCACGTAAGATTAAGCCGGTCACTCCCCGTACCCGTACTTCCCGTGTAATATAAATAAAATGTGTGAAAACCACGTCAGTTTCTATAATAGTCTTGCATGAATTACTTATTGTTGTTGATTATCTTTCGTGTTAGGTCAGATTTAGTCGTATTTAAACCATATTTTATAGGATAAATTACAATTACCAAAAATTATTGCTATCTCATAGCTATACGCTAGCAGGTTCTCGCTACCTTTTTCTCTCTACGTATTGAACAGTGGGTCGCGTGATCGCAGTCGCCGGTCACGGTCGCCAAGATATGAATGCTTCAATAACAATGAATATACACAACCTTAGCATTATGACAAATGGAAGGAACAAACTACCAAGACACGGGCTTCCAACACCCAACTTAGCAGTTTAAGCTAATAACAACATAGATGCACAGAAAAGAGAAGTAAATAGAACGAAAATGAGAAGGAAAATTTGTCGCCAGGTATTATGACAGAACCTTGATTGAACATTCTTATTTATGTCAACGCGTCGAACTCTGCATCCAAAGAACTTGGACCTTACCTTTTTGGGTTAGGTCTCAAAGTTCTTTGTCCACATCACAGTTGCTAACTGATTTCGAATGACTGACGTTTCGTTTATTTGGGTGCAACTGGCTACAACTTTCTTACAAAAATTCCTTGACAGCCGTTCTAATTAACACAAAAAAAAAACTTCTCTGTGCATGGATGTATACATTTCTTGAATAAATAGTTTAAATGATTGCCTTTTTTTAATCTTGTTTTTGATTAAAATTACTGACATCCACCATCGTGAATTTTAGTTCCGTCATTTGACCACCTCAACATAATGATTATAACACTGTACTTCTAAGAGTAGTAGAAGTATTCTTAAAATATACCTCATCATCATCATCATTTCAGCCGTAGGACGTCCACTGCTGGACATAGATCGTTGGAAGCGGCCTGCATACAGCGTTTCCCTGCGGTCTCTTTTAGGTCGTCTGTCCATATTGTGAGTGGACGTCCTACGCTGCGCTTACCAGTCCGTGGTCTCCATTCTAGAACCTTTCGGCCTTATCGGCCATGGTTCTGCGTAATATGTGCCCTGCCCACTGCCATTTCAACTTGCTAATCTGGTAGGCTATGTTGGTGACCTTCGTTCGTCTACAAATCTCCTTAATAGCGTTGCAACTCTTTGACCCCAATCCATGTATCTTCATAACCCTCAGACCGATATTACTTACCTATATTCAATCTTAAATATATTATTAGGCTGAACTACTTGCATACAAAGTTTCATGAAAATTGAATTAACGGTAAGAAAGTTAGTGTTGATCAAAAATATAAACATACATACATACAAACGCTGAACTGTTTCCGTAGGTAAATTTTCGCTTCGCACGGTAAATTATTGTTTAGATTGATTGCGTTTACTAAGACATGGATTTTGGATCTAATACTAAATTCATCAAAGAGTATCAGTTGATCAAATGTGACTTATTTATTAATTGGTTTGATAATATCAAATTTTACAAATACCGACAAACCAATTTTAATCCTATGTCATTAAAACAATATCCAATTTACCTTGTTAGTACGGTTAGGAATTAGTTATTTGAGCACTATCCCGACTGGCATAGTTTTAAATACATTTGAACATTAATGATTGACTCCAATAATTAATGCTCAAAATTAAATGTATTTAAAACTATGCAGATAGTAACTCGACTGTGCAGATAAAAACGTTAATTATCACATCTAATGGTTATCAATCACATAATAATTAAATTTTTCAATAATGTCGCACTAAAAGTCTACTTAAGTCCATTGTAAAGACCCATTAAAGGGTCTATTTACACCTTTATGTCCACTTTAATCCTTTATCCATGATTTTCTGCAACGTGAATGTCCTAATGTGTGTCTGAAAATCCATTGTACAGACTCATTGATGTATCTTTTAACATCTTTATGTCCACTTATTCCTTTATCTATGATTTTCTGCAACGTGAATTTACTAACGTGTCTGAAAATCCATTGTAAAGATCCATTGATGGGTCTTTTTATACCTTTATGTCCACTTATTCCTTTATCCATAAATTTCTGCAAAGTGGATTTAATAATGTGTGTCTGAAAATCCATTGTAAAGATCCATTGATGTATCTTTTTACACCTTTATGTCCACTTATTCCTTTATCTATGATTTTCTGCAACGTGAATTTTCTAACGTGTATCTGAAAATCTATTGTAAAGATCCATTGACGGATCTTTTACACCTTTATGTCCACTTATGCCTTTAGGCATTATATTTTGCAAAGTGGATTTAATAATGTATGTCTGAAAATCCATTGTAAAGATCCATTGATGTATCTTTTTTCACCTTTATGTCCACTTTATTCCTTTATCCATGATTTTCTGACTGATGAATTTTTAGACCCAGCATGTGTTGAAAATCCGTTGAAAAGATCCATTACTAGGTCTCTTTACGTCTCTATGTCCACTTTATTCCTTTATTATTATTTTTTTTTGCAAAGTGGATTTTATAAAGTAACAATGATAGACGTACAAAAAAATTTACATAATATTTTGTAATTTGGATGTTACGTTTGTTTCGACAGGTTTTTTTTTCTTCAATTTTTTGTTTTTTATTTGTCTTACGAAGATTTATAGATGGAATGTAATTTAAGTCACTGAAATAAATTTTACATCAAAAACATCCAAATAAAATTAAAGCTTTCCACTAAATGATCAAAAAGGCGTCAAATTATTCCCGTTCAAATTCAAGCACCTTTCCAAACCATTGAGTCCACTCATTTTCCTGTACAACGCCTCCACTTCACCAATGCTTATTATTATAAATACTGGGCTGATTACTCTCATAAAGCCTGTGCCCTTCTAATACGATGCTATTAAATTAAAATTACCTACACTCGAGATCTTAATTACAGTGAATATTATATACGCGGGTGTTTTGGCTTTATGGGCGGGGTCGGATGATAAGTGGATGCGGAAGCATTTAATTTAATATCTTTGTGTAGTTAGAGCCTATTTATCTTATTAATAATTATATTTAAATGAAGCGACAAGACGATTTGGTATTTTACAATAAACTGTTTCATCTTGGTCCAAGAATTTACTTGATCTGACAACTGCAAAGACATTATAAAAAAGTTGAGTATAAAACACAAATACTAATTACTTTCACTAGATGTTTGAACGAAAGACTGTATCTAATCTAATCTAATCGAAATCGTCTATAACTCTATGTTGGCTGGTATCCGATATAATTTAGTGAAATATAAACTAAAAAGTTTTTATTTATATTTTTACAATGATATTGAGCAAAAAAGGCTTGGACCAAGTTTTTTTCTAGTCAATATTTTCATGACAACGCATAACACCACCTAACCACTAACTTGTCTACCACCTAAGAAAAATTGTGGAATGCTAAAATAAATTAATATGAATAACATGTTATCTAAACCATAATAAATAATGAAATAAAACTGTTCTTAGTTACTTAATAAAAAAGTATTAATTACATTTTGGTACTAGTTATTGAAATTTGAAATTTGGCAAGTAAATTCCCCTCCGGTCAAGTTTGTCCCCTTCCGATCCTTATGTCGCTAAGAAAGGCTTTTGCGAAGGGGTCGAATTAATGGGGGGCAAAAGGGGGTTGAAAAATAAAGTCTACGCGTACAAAGTCGCGGGCAGCAACTAGTATATTTTAAAATATCTATTTCCCTTGAAAATTTAATTAAATCCACTCAAATATGATCTTTTAAACTTATTTCATTGTATAAAATCACAATTTCAGTGATTTTTTTGTTACTGTCATCATAGCTTTTGTCAACTCTATTTAAGAAGGAAAAGTTATATCTCATATCAGTGAGTACGCCACAGCCTCAACAGCCCTATGTCCTTAACCCAAGACGTGACGAGTCGACCTTCCCCGTCGACTCCTGCTATAATTCACATTGTCCGACCTGGGTGCGTCCGCCAACTATGCAGTGACTGTCTTCAATGCATGCTCCAAGGTTACTGTCAATAGTGATTGTTCTTAGGAGCCTACATTAGGATCCGTAAATTATTCTGACGTTTGACGTTTGTTTGTGTCGTTGTAGGCTTTGTTTGGGTGTGGGAATCTGTGCCGAAGGATTCATAAAGTTAAATGAACCTCTAATATTCGGGTGGTATTATACGAACAATTTTGTATTTATTTGTACCACAAAAAGACACTTGTGGCTTTTTAAACGTGGTACTTAATGTGTCTATTAATCGAAGATTACGAAATTTTAAAGATTTGTTAAGATTTTTCTTAACGTATTTTTGGCTAAAAACAGTGTTTAAAACTATCCCGGTTGTTTACTAAAGTTGTATATTATTATGCTCATTTCACAACCTTACCACGGTAAATATCCCGTAAATAATCATATAACTTTAGTATTTTGTCTCTTCTAATCTTTTTTACGAGCGTACAATATTACGATGTGCAAAAGAGGTTTGTTACGTTTTCCCACTAAAAAGAGGTAACGAACAGAAGTGAGGTACTATATTAAAAAAGACAAAAATAATTGGCTTTTGATGGTGTCTTGTGGTTGGCATATAGCACAAGCCATAATATCTATTAAGAAACTTTTTTTTTTCAATATATTATCCCTAGGTTATCTTTTAATAAAATATGAGAATAAGCCCGAAACGTTGACTTAGATGTGAATTTTACGTGGATATCCACGTAATGATTGCGAAAAGTACTAGACAAATCTTGGCATCTGGGCATTTATGACTGACAGAATTATACTAGTCTCCAAAATGTCTCAGTTGCCTGACGCTGAAATGTACCAATTGAATTGAGTGAATTGTTGCAGAAATTGTACCACCCAAAATTACCCACCATCAGTGGAGAACTACAATTCATAATTCAATTATTCACAATTGTAACAATGTACTATTTTTGACTAGTTGAGCTAGCCTCGAAATAAAGGTGGGTTATAGGTACCTAATCTTTCACATGGCCCAGCTTAAGGTCTCTCGGAAAATAGAGCGATGAAGTGAAAATCATACCCTAAACCAGACATGTGAAATGGATAATTGAAAAGGGATCTAGAATATAGATTGGGTCCGATTGATTCAAATGCTAATGAGGTGGGGGAAATTTAAGCGCCTTTTAATTGAATGATTTGGAGTCCGAGAACGTTTTAATTGGAGAGAGGTTTTGGGGATAAAAGATTAGAGATAGCGATAGAAATTAATAATACGCAACGGTTCAAAATAAGCCTTGACTCGACATCATCTTCATTTCAGCCAATGACGATTTATATTATCTTAGATTTCAGCCTATTATTTTCCCACTGCTGGGACACAGGCCTTCTCTCTGAGAGAGAGAGAAAGAGAAAGAGGGTGGATCCTTATCTACCATGCTGGCTCAGTGCTTTTTGGTGAATGCCATTATGTCTATGAACTTTTTGAGGTGTTTTGGACATACCGGTTACATCATGTTTTTTCTTAACCGATGGTAAGATATTGTACGTAGTTTAAAGTTACTAAATAATTCATTGGTAAAGGGCTGAGGATCGAACCGGGTGCCGTCAGATTGTAAAGCGCACATGTTACCGCTCTGCACCATTGCTTATTCCATCGCTTAAGCTTTGACTGTCGCTTCCCTTCCAGACCAACCACCCGCATTCTTTAGTCTTCCCGTGAACATGGTGCATGTAACTGCACCGAAATATCGGGAGCTCATTCCACAACCTAACCACGGTAAATAATCATAATTATATTATTATTATTGGGAATTGAAATACGAGTTTTTTTGTGACGATAAAAGAAATAGTTTAGAGCTGACGAATTGCACTATTCAGTTTGCAATTCGTGAGCTGTAAAATCCACACAGCTCTAAATTGTTTACGCATTTATTTATTCAGTGGGGACCACAACGTGACACAAATGCAGGTAGCGGCGATTAAAAGTAGGTATTGTTAGTCCTGCGGTGGAAATGTAATTATTTTATCCTATTCTAATTGTAAGTTTATTGTTTTTAACCTTATCCAGTTTATAGTTTTTAATTTGTTGTTGTTTTGTTTGTTCGGTTTGTTTTTCGCACATTTTAAACACTTAACAATAATGTTTTTGAAAAAAATAATTGTCCTTTGTATTATTTTCCTTAACTTGTTTGTTCCTATTTCGAGTCTTGAGGCTGCGATGTCAAAGGTCATCTCTTTAAAAAAAATTGAGGATAAAACATCACTGAATGAGATATTTTTTTTGGGTAATTATCTTTAAAATAACAATGCAAATGGCATAAAGTAATTTTCATGCTGATATTTTATAGGATGGCCGCAGTGGAGATAAAAAAAATAACTGTTTTTGTTTTAATCTCTCCCCCAAAATAAGACATCTAAACAAATTATTTGTCATACCAAGTCATGCCATGCCGTGCCGTGCCATGCCGTGTCGTGTCGTGTCGTGTCGTGTCGTGTCGTGTCGTGTCGTGTCGTGTCGTGTCGTGTCGTGTCGTGTCGTGTCGTGTCATGTCATGTCATGTCATGCTATACCATGCCATGCCATACCATACCATGCCATACCATACCATGCCATGCCATACCATGCCATGCCATGCCATGCCATCATGTTATGTGTCAAACCTAGAAAAATATGGACATGAAGTTTTAATAAATTTTAGGTTTTGCTAATGGCACTATAACATCTGCCCGCATAGATATTTCAAAACGGAAACCGCAGCATAAACCACGGCAGGCCTTGTTTTGTTAGCAAAACGCAACTGCATCAAGCTTAGCTTAAAACATCAGCTTAAATATATAAAAGTAGGTGATGTGTACTAAATCTCTCATTTTAGCATAACTGAAAGGCTTAATTTTAGGCATATTTTCAGAAAAATGGCACGTTAAACACAATACCCCTTTATTTTCTTGCGTCGCTGGGTAAAAAATATAGCCAATCGCCAATGTTATTTTTCATTTACTAGCTGCGCCCTGTAGTTTCATTCGCGTGAACATTGCCTCCATTATAGGCAGTTTTCGGTGCCGTCGCTCAACAACGGTGAAGGAAACCGGTATGTCCAAGAACCTCAAAAGGTCAAAAACGTAAATGACATTTACCAACATGCACTGGGCCAGCATGGTGGATTACGGCCCATCCTCTCTCTGAGAGAAGGCCTGTGTTCCAGTAGTGGGAACATGATAGGCTGATAATGATGATGATTGTGGACATTTCCTCAAGAACTGTATTTTTTATGCCTTTGTTTCTCTGATCTGAGATTTTACCTATACCACCTTATCATCATCATCATCACAATCAGCCTTTTAACAGCCCACTGCTGAAGTTTTAGCCTACCCCCGAAAGGACGATTGGGCCATATCCACCACGCTGGCCCAGTTGCGGGTTGGTGGATTCACATACGCCATTGAATTCCTTCTCCGTACGTATTCAGGTTTCTTCACGATGTTTTTCCTTCACCGAAAAGCAAATGGTATGAAAATGCGTACATGAAATCCAAAGAGCTCATTGGTACGGCCCCATGCAGGGTTTGAACCCGCGACCTCACGCTTTTAAGTCTTGCGTTACTTACCTATCTACGTTATTATAATTTGTAAAGTTTTTTTTTTTCAAACGTATTTACTTGTGCCTGTTTAGTTTATCAGCGCTAGATATTTACGCCATGAAACTTTTAGCAAAAAGCTTTAGTTTTTATCTCAAAGCAAGACGGCAAAACTACCATATACATTTACTTGTCTGTATCAAAGTCGGCTTCCATACTCAGTTTCCATATAGCTTTTATGCTTGACACAGACTTTCCGCGGCACTTTACAACGCTTAACACTACTGTTTGGTGGTGATGCTTCAGAGTTTCTTTGTTCTACTACACCCGATTGTGGACTTAGCTCGGGTGTAGTAGGCAGGTACAAGTCAAGTACTGTGCTAGTAATCGATTACTGAGGGTTCCTTTTTGGGCGATCAATGTTCGCAAATAACAGTTATGATCTTATTTTGGCCTCAGTCTCATCTAGATCTTGTTTCGATCTCGTAAGAAAAGCCTCAATAATAGAAGTAGCAAAATGCAAGACTGTGTGTTATGTAAGCGCCATGATTTTGCTCCACTAAGTGAAACTTTAATATAATAATTATGTTTAACCTTATGGTCATCTGTAGTAACAAGCGTTGCTCTAGGGTGGGAAAACTTCGCCTTAAGCATGTATATATCTTAACTTATCTTACATATCATTGATCTTCTCTATCTCTTCTCTATCTCTATCTCTTCTCTATCTCTACATAGTATAAATTGAAGTCGTTTTCCGCGTTTGTCTGTATGTCTGTATGGCCGCTAACTCCTCCTAAACCACACAACAGATTTTGATGCGGTTTTCACCATCAGTTAGATACATTTTTAAGGAAGATTTATATAAATATAAATAACGACCCGCCCCGGCTTCGCACGTAAATTACACCCGTGCGAAGTCGAGCGGGCGGGTTGCTAGTAAGTATATAATAATCTTATAACCATATATTTAAAAACTGTTGAACACTGTCAGCGCTAATCTGGAATTATGTATGCTTTGATCTTTCCGGGTACCCAAGATGCAGGCTTAACCTAGTTTGGGGCTCACTGCAGACTTTTTTGTGTTCTTCTATATCTAAGTCTTTTAGAAATGTTATGTGCTGTTCTTTCGGAAATATAATTATATGACATGATATGATGATAATTATTATAATATGAAAATAACATGTGACACATGTTATTTTCATTTATTATTTATCTGTGAGTAGTAAGGACTAGCTATTATGTGTTCTAACAAAACGAGGTTGAAGGTCGTTGAATCACAATCAACCCACGCAAAATTAATTTATAAGATCCACGGTTAATCTCCACCGTAAGTTATGCTACGCAGTATTATTTACTACTATCTGCAAGCAGATTGCGACTTGGCACTATTTTACGTTCAGAAGGTTTGCCAACATAATACGGGTATATTTTAGAATAATGTTGTTCTTCGTCATTTTTCGTCTCAGCCAAGTTATGAAAACACAGACTAGGTAAAGTTAATACGTAGCAAAGTCTTTGTATGAAAACAATACAGTATTGTTATGGTAAATTCTCAATAACTTTTTTATTAGGTTTGGATTTTATAATCAGTCGCCTGAATTCAAAGAATTTGTGTTCGTGGGGGCTTCAGGAGGTTCTTTTCTAGGGTCCCAATATAATTATGGCTGCTACCGTAAAGTCGGGATGCTTTTTTTAAGTCGTGAAATCGTATAAAAGTCCTCACGAATGCGTGAAATGGATCGTAATTTTGACACTTTTGATTACGCTGTGTCTGTCAAAATACGTGAAACGAAATGCTATGCCTCCTTTTCAATTAGTTGACAGTTTGACACTGATAATGCGTACACCTCGTAATATCCATAGAGATGTGTTATTATTATGTGTCATTCATTGAGAATGTGGCGTCATTCCGTTGGTTCAGCGTAAATATGAATGTGCTCTTTCGTAGTTCTACTATATAGTTCTGCGATTTATTTTGAATTAACCTACTCAAGTTTGGGTTCTCTGTCGTTGAAAAATTATACATGACATCTATAATTTTTCGACAACAGAAAACCCAAACTTGAAATAAATAAACAGATCTGTAACCAATCTGAAACAGAGCACCTCGATGTCACCTGGCCTTCTATTTCTATATTGTATACTATTATGTACTTATACTAATATTATAAAGAGTAAAGATTTTATTGTTTGTTTGTATTGAATAGGCTCCGAAACTATTAAACCGATTTGAAAAATTCTTTCACTGTTGGGAAGCTACACTATTCCTGGGTGACATAGGCTATACTATATTTTCAGAAAAAATAGGGATCCTTCCTAAAACTGCAATAAATAATGTAACCCTTAACCCCTTTTAGTTTTCGTTTGTATTTTTTATTTTTAGTTCATTGATTTGAAGTTCTTTTAATATACATATGTAATATTTTAACTCCTCTGTACCTTATTTTTAACATAATTAACTTTAATTGAATGTACTCTTAATCTACCTACTTTAGTTTTAATTTAAGTATTTTAGTTGTATTTGTAACTCCTAAGCGCGCGCGTTAAGTTAAAATTGGCAAATCTTTTTCGGGTCACCAAGATACCGGCCTAGCCGAGTTTGGGGCCCACTGCTTATTCAATATTACCTAGTTTAGATTATTTGTGGCTATGTATACAATTTAATTATGAAAATGTTAAACCGCTTCAGAAATAAATATTTACTTTACTTTACTTTACTTTACACTTAAGGTGTAAAAAAATAAGACTTAAACCCGTGCGAAGCCGGTGTGAGTTGCTAGTTGTATATAAAAAGTGAGGATTCCAGAAGCTCAAAGGAGGTCAGGGCTGACCGCAAGAGCTTCTGACGGGAGCCCACCCAGAGTGCACACAATATACACGGCAACCAGACTAGAATAGGTTAGGTTCAATATGAGTGACGGATTCGACACTAAGTCTCTAGTAGAAATATATATTTAAAAAAACTACACATTTTGTTTTGGGAAAACATATTAACTTAATATAAGAGTTGCCCATCGTTATTTTAAGGAAACAAGTATAGGCATATAACATATCCCTAATACATACAACTGATCTATTTATCACTGATTAAAAATTTGAACAGCACTGCTTATTCCATAGAAAAAGCAAACACATGGTAACTCAACACAGTGTATCTTACATTCTAGTTTGGCGACATAAATCGGGCAAGTCGCGCGATGCAGCCGATTCATCTGTCACTGGTGAGACAACTAATTTGTCTGCCATGTTTACGGAACTTTACTGTCAGTTTGGGGGCAAGATTTACCCTAAATCTTGGGGATTTTCGTGTTTCGTATTAACCAATATTAGGTGAGATTATTAAGTAAGGTGTATATTTGGACTTTGTATTTCCAGCAGTGGACGTCTTATAGCTGAAATGATGATGATGACGATGATATTTGGGTGCGTACTATGGAATGAAAAATTATGCTCTCATATTGCTTAGATATTGTTAAGCGTATAAATAATAATTATAGTATAGTACCGCGGAATTTTAAAGATACTAACGAGTATATAATATTTAATCATATTCAATACCAAATTATGTGATTGCAGCGTTTTCTACCCAGAACAACAAATTTTGAAGTTAGTCTTTTTTTGAGCTTGAAAATATTAATGTATCATTTATCACTACTTAATGCCACAAAACCTAATAAGTATATATTACGGTCCCTGACGAAGGTTTTTCAAAATCAGTGTACAGTGCCACAAAATGTACGTAATAATTTACTATCTGCAGAGTTGTAGCAGTGCAACTGTGGAATGAGATCCCTTTAATTATTCGACAAGCGCCATCAAAAGCGGTTTTTAAGCGAATTTTACGTGAATATTATTTAAAAGCATCAGTGATTACAGTGACGTAGTATCTAACTACGTTACTGTAATCACTCACTTATATACATATTTATATATTTATTATAATTTTTATTTATATGTCTAATATTAATTGTAATTTGTTAATGTTTTTATCGGTGTTAGCCGGTGTTATAATAATTTATAATTTGTGTAATAATATGTAGTAAAATTATGTACGTATACAATTTTGTATTGATATATAATTTAGGTTAGATTCATATTTATTGTAATTTATTGTTATGTATATTATCTTGTAAAACTTTGGTCTTTCTGTTTATTTCTTTTTGTCTTTTATAAAGTGTTTTGATGCACGCCTACGTACTATTTGTTCCAACCTGGTGGAAGACTGGTAGAAAATGTTTAGCATTAAATCCTCCAATTGTACATGTTCACTTAATTTGTAAGTGTGCAATAAAGTATTAAATAAATAAATAAATCTGCTTCGGTAACTGAACAAGGTTTTTCAAAATTCAGATTATTACAATAAGTCATACATAATGCTTCTCAATGTAGAAACTTTTTCAAACCCATTAAATTATCTGTACATCAAATTTTGGTACCAAATACCGTCACTGGCTTTTCAAATCCATTAAAATATCAGTACACAATGCCACAACATTTACCATATGTACGGTGACTGAAAAATGGTTTCAAACGCGTTAAAATATCATTAATAGTGCCACAACATGTAGGACGTAGGTACTAACTTAGGTACTATTATATATCCTACGGTCACTGAAGATTTTTCAAAACCTTAAAAAAAAAAATGATGCCACTAAACTTACTGGGTTAGTGTTAACAGCATCGTTGAGTCACGTGGGTAATTTAGTAACAATTTTATTCACCTAAACTAAACAGTAACATTTGGTGGCACTGTACTCATCTTCCGCGCCCTCCGCTTTATCTAAAGACATCTGCCCGCTCCAAACAATAGGCGGTTGTCACTCTAGCAGCGTATCACAGCTGCGCGTTTTCACGCTGCCTCAGAAACCTGTCACTCCACTACATTACTTATCACGGGCACTGTCTTTTGAAACGTATCTTTTGAGCAAAGAAATGTTGAAAATTTAGATTTGCTTTATTTTTTTTTTAGATAGGTTTTTTATTTTATATGCAAGCTTCGTGTAGTCCAGTGAAAAGAAAACTATTATTTTGAAGATAAAAAAATGTCGGTGCTTTGACGTTTCAGCATTCAGGCGCAACTACCGTCGGATAGTTTTTAAGGCTTAGATTATGTAGGTAGGCGTCACCTAGTTTTGTTCTGGTGGACTAGTGATGGAGGTGGCGCCATCACTGGTGTAACGCTGCAGTAACTTACTCTGCTGAAATTCTTTCCGGTGTGAAGTAGTGTCGTTGACAACCAATCAGAGTTTAGCAAGTTGGTGTACCGTCGAGCAGAGGCGCTAGTGAGGGCGCGCGGACACGCGTCGGTGACGTGAGGCTCGGTGTAAACAGTGAAAAGTTGACGGTATCAGCTGGTAATAAATAACATATTATTGTGGATATATTATTATGGCTTATAATATTTAATAATCCTAATTCACAAACCAAAGCAAAGTGAGCTCCACCAATCATCCAACAGTCCCAATACAAAACACAAAGTAAAGTGATTGATCACTTTACTTTGTGTTTTGTATTGGGACTGTTGGATGATTGGTGGAGCTCACTTTGCTTTGGTTTGTGAATTAGGATTGTTGGTTGGAGAGTGGTAGCGTTCCTTACGGGGCGGAACGCCTTGTCCCCAAGTAATTTTCTATTGTAAGAATAATCATGTTTCGAAATAAAAACTGTGTTAATGTACGTGCGATGTATCATTTTCCTCGGCCACTATACTCACGCCATAGAACCAAGATATTCTAATGAAGATCGGCCATCGATTGACCGGAGCCCCGCATCCAGGCACGCATATCACGCATCCAGGCTCCGTCACGTATAATTATGTTTTGTATTTACATTTTTTTTTGTAAGGTCTGGTTCGCCAATATCTGGTTGAACTAGACATCAGTGTAAAAAATATGCTGGAATGAAATGCAGGTAAAACCGCGAGCAAAACAAGCCATAATAATATATCCACAATAATATGTTATTTATTACCAGCTGATACCGTCAACGTTTCACTGTTTACAGCACATTTTCCATCAAAACAAACCATCAGAGTACTACCAACAATAATTATAAATAGTGGTGATTAATTTGGTTATAAATTTTGCTTAACACAAACGTGTAATAATTTAGAAATATCCTTTATCGATAAACCAAGTTATTATAGCGCAATTATTTAAATGGGCCAATAAATAGCTGATCAACGATTTCTGGTCCACTAAAACTAGTTCGAAAATATAGGTTTTGATCTGAAAATTTCGTAACTAAGTTAATTTGTAGTATTCAAATGAGGCCCTTTAAGTTTATTTTAGTGTCATATTATTATGATCTCACATTTTGAGCGTAGGAAGAGTAAAAATAACAAGCTCTTGTAATTTACATACGATATGGATAACCTAGTAAAAGTATGTAGTCTACTTATAGTATATTTGTAGCGGTAGGCAATACCATCTCTTCTATGTCTTTTCGTGTTGTTTCCAAAACACCATAGGAGCCTCTTGTAAATCTCCACCACTTTACAGGGGCATGAGTTTGACTTGACTGTGACTTACTTTGCTTGACTCTGACTGTGACTATAACTTGTTTGATGCTTCTAATACTATGTAAACAAGTTTAATATTACGACTAAAGGACATTGAATCCACGGCCATGAAAACTTTACCAAAAAACAAAAATTTACAAAGACAAACATTATTACAACTACTCAGTGGCTACAAAGGCTTGTAGAGTACTTTTCTCAAATATTGCGTAGATATTCACTCAAACATAAGATACATAAATAATTTGGGGTAAATAAAATGAGCTTAGAAAACTAGTTTCGTCATTGAATATTGAATATTCAATATTTTTGCCTGTAAATTGTAATAACACTTTTGCGAGTTCTTTTTGTGCAAAATGTAGGCAAACCTAGTTGCAAAAAGAGATGCTGAACGCATACGCAACTGAAAGATTTAGTGGAAAGCAAAAATTCGTGACCCTAAAAAATTCAAAAAATCTTGTTTAAAGTTTTTAGATTTAAAATTTTTTCGTCACTCTTAAAAATTCACATTATAATCTCAAGAAAATTAAATGATATGCACTGCAATGCGACTGGTTTAATTGTGCACTCACTTTTATTAAGTTTTGATGTACACTCAGGAAGGTACAGCACGAAGTTAATAGAGTAATTATACTGTTTATGTATCTCTAAACAAAATTAAAGCTCGAGCTCCAAATATAAGCATTTGTATGCAATTAACTGTTCCAAACTAATTACAGTTTCGTTCTAATCAGAACGAGCTAGCTATAAACGGAAAGTTGTAAAGGTAGTGGAGCAAAGCGCTTAGTTATGGCTATAAGCTGAAAGTAATATGTGGGGTATTATCTCTAAGATAATAGTAAGGCTCGAGGTTTTTAAGAACTAGAGCTTCTGCTCGAGAATTCCCGAGGCGAGAATTCGTGACGGGAAAAAAATACCGAGAAATCAATTCCGTGCGCTAGGTAACTAAAAAAACACGCATATAATAATTATGTACGTATATCAGTCACTGGCAGCCATATCACAACCTTTGCTTAGTTTGGGGTCAGATGACCGTGTGTGCAAAAAAATGCCCCGAACATTTATTTTTTATTTATTTATTTAATAGTATCCATAATAATAATAAAGCCGTGGTAGCCCATTTGGGAGATCGCTAGACTTGAAAGCGTGAGGCCGCGGGTTCAAACCCCGGGCCCGTACCAATGAGCTGTTTGGAGTTTATGTACGGATTTTCATACCACTGGCTTTTCGGTGAAGGAAAACATCGTGAGGAACCCTGCATACGTACGGAGAAGAAATTAAATGCCGTATGTGAATCCATCAATCCGCACTGGGCCAGCGTGGTGGATATGGCCCAATCACCCTTTCGAGGGTAGGCTAAAAGTCCAGTAGTGGACTGTTAAAAAGGCTGATTATGAAGATGATGATCCATAATAATTATAATTAACATATTCAATACTAATTATGTTATTATAAAATTTTATTATCAGTAAAAGTCTTTCTCACGAAAAAAAATTAATCAGTTGTTCCATAGAAAAATGTCAAACTCAACGAAAAGTGTGGAACAGCATTTTTTTTTTGGTGGTCTCTAAGTAAAAGTTGTTTATAATGATTATACTTGAATATGTTAGAAATATAGTTTTCACAAGCTGTGAAACTTTGCTACTGATTCGTAAATATTTTATTTATTTGTTTCAGCCGTGGTTGTCTTGTTATTATTACTATGTTGTTTTAAATTCGAATTTCAAGTCAAATGTCTTCCTTTTTGGGATTCCGTACCCAAAGGGTAAAAACAGGACCCTATTACAAAGCCTACAATGTCTGTCTGTATGTCTGTCTGTCTGTCCGTCCAACAACAATCATTAAAGAGAAATAATAAATAATGGCCAAGTGCGAGTCGGTGTCAAATTTCTGTTCACCAACCGGTTCTCGTACGATCACCGAAGTGAAGCAACCTCGGGCGCGGCCGGTAATTGGATGGGATGTTGTCTTTTTGCACATTTTTTTGTACTTTAAGTAGCTAACAAGTTATGTGGTCGTACGGAACCCTCAGTGCGCCAGCCCGACTCGCAGTTAGCCGGTTTTTTCATCTATTATCTAATTTTAAGAATTATTATGGTAAATCATTTCAATTCAAAGACCAAAATGGGCGTTTCACGCGTCTATTTTTATTTGGTCTACTGACATTCTGCAGTTCATAAACTTTTTCTCGTTTAGTTTTTTAGACGAACTAGTTAAAATTATGCACGTTCCCATTATAACCCCGCTAGTCGTCGGTTTTGTATTCACATGCAAAGTTAGTTTGACGAGGGGCTCGGATGTGATTAATAATTAAAATCTATAACAAGCTTATACGAGATTGTTAGAGGCTAAATGAAATCGTATTATCGTCGATGTTGTCATGTTTTGGTATTCTGTGCAAGATCGACTCTCGTATCGATCGTGGTCTGTGTTGCCATATTTGTATCCTATTTATGAATAGTTTAGGTTGTTTTAGAGCGCAGAAGTTAATCTATATCTATAGGTACTAATACTATAAAGAGGAAAGATTAGATTGTTTGTTTGTTTGCATTGAATAGGATACGAAACTACTGAACCGATAAAAAAAAATCTTTCACTGTTGGGAAGCTACACTATCCTCGGGTGACATAGGCTATATTATATTTTCAAAATAATATAGGGATTCTTACTAAAACTCCAATAATGTAACCTAAGGTGTAAAAAAATAAGACTTACACCCGTGCGAAGCCGGGATGCGTTGCTAATTTTATATAAATAAACTAGGTATCTACTTTATTTCTGCTGACATATCTATTTATTTTGATGTATTGATTTTTATTTGTGACTTAATTGTGAGTGAAATGTGACCTGAATGTTATAAATTGTCTACTGTTTTGCTGTGTATGGGTTATAAGTACCTGAAATAAATGAATTTATTCATTATTTATATACATATATTTATTTTCATTCATAAATTTAAGTTTTTTTACAATAAAATATAAAAACAAAATATTATACAAAAAAACTAAACCTAGAGTGCCGCCGGCAGCGGGCCAGGGCCCAAGCTACCGGTGGTTATTTATTATTATTATTGTATTTTGTGGTGGTACGGGACCGTCAGTGCGCAAACCCACCGCACTTGGCTGGCTTTATTTTATTATTTAAATCTCTTTTTTCGGTTGTGTGTTGGAATATAATAAACGATGTACAGACAACATCGTTATTAATGTTGTTGTGTATTACTGGCTCCAAACAGTTTAAACTATTAAACAAACGTGTATACTAAAATGCATTATTACTTTCATATATTGCCACTGTGCGCCAGAGTAATAAAATTTGAAAACTAATAGTTTGCGAGGAAAGCTTTCAAACTGTTAGTGCAATATTCAATCCATTAAAAATCGAGCCAAATGGTGCTGTGCACATTTTATTTAAAGTTTAGTTGAAATACTTTATGGAAATTGAATATTTAGGTTGTAAGCGTACGTTGTATACAAGCAAATTTTTGTTTAACAAAGCTGTACCTTTCTATTTTGGAAACTGAGTTTATCACATATTCCTTGAAACATTTTTTCGTAACGACATTTAACGACGTCTGTGCGTATGTGTGTCTGTGCATCTGTGTGCTACTGTGCGTCTGTGTTTCTGTGTGTTTGTGCGTCTGTGTGCGTCTTCATCTGTGTGCTACTGTGCGTCTGTGTTTCTGTGTTTGTGCGTCTGTGTGCGTGTTCATCTGTGTGCTACTGTGCGTCTGTGTTTCTGTGTGTTTGTGCGTCTGTGTGCCTGTGCATCTGTGTGCTACTGTGCGTCTGTGTGTTTGTGCGTCTGTATGTCTGTGAGTTTGTGCATCTGTGTATCTGTCTGTGGCATCGTAACTCCCAAACGGCTGAACCAATTTTGATTTAGTTTGTTTTTGTTTGAAAGGTGACTTGATCGAGAGTATTCTTGGTAATTATTTATAAAAAAGGGTTTAGACAGTTGAAAATTATCCGTTCTTATATCAGCGGTAAAAAACTATAAATATTTCATGCCATAGGTGGCAAACGGGCTGTTTAATCCGTCCAGCAGTCACTTTTGCCTATCTATGGATACCTATAACACCGGACGCATCACAAATAGGTACGTTGCGGACCTTTTAAGGACTCTATTAAAAAGAGATTTAAATATCCCATATAGCTTCACGGAAATACCGCGGGAGGATACTTTTTAACTTCAAATCAGTCATGCGCTCCAATAGAACTCAAATGAAACTAAATAAGTCAGAAAACTGACTACAAAGGACGCAAGTTGCGACTCTGTACCCTGACATCGATACAAAGTGGACTTCCATAGATTTCCATAGCAACGCCGGTCCAACTGGCAAAGAACTTTCCTTAACGCGACTCCATCACAAGATTTACTTGTTTCTCAAAGGCGGAACTGAACAAAGGAATCAGTTTGGCGTAAGTAATGCAGCCTGACTGCATTAATAAACTCCACTAAGTTTTTTGGCAAGAAAATTTGTTTGCTATGGTATGTTAGTGAGTTAAAGCTTTTAGTTCGAACTCACCGCGGTCCATTTAACGCTCTGAAAACAACTGAAATTCAAACTAAATTAATGCTAACGTTTTCAATTCTCAAACTTACGGTACGCTTGCTCTCAATATGCAGCAACTTTTCAAAGGGGAAAGAGTTAGAACTCACAAGCGATATTTCATAAATTGTTCGTAACGGAATAGTCCATTCTCTTTCTTCGGCTATTGTGTACCGTTCTGAACGATAGGACAAACAAATTGCCGGAAATATTTGAATAAGAATGGTACATTTTTGGGGACACTAATGTGCGGGGCGGGAAGCCGGGACGGTGAAGGCACCCTTAATATCTGTTTTATTTTTTCCGGATTTGTATGAGGACAACAAACAGCGCTGCTTCTATTGTCGGGACGCGACACGAAAAAAACACGTTCTTGCCCAATAATATTATTTTTGGTGAGTAATTTTATGGCTTTATTTGGCGACGTTATTTGGCTATTACATTTTGGCAGGATACGAAGGCGCGGATAGGCACATAATAAATTCGCAGCACTTAGAATAAATTAACTTTTGTGCCGAATAGAGGATTGTATTTGTGGTGCTTCGTAGATTTCTATTCAACTGCCACAATAGAAGTTTTTGTAGGTTAGCATCATATTTTTTTAGATAGAATCGATCTACATTTGGCCACCAACTGATGGTAAGCGAAGATGTGGATGAAACACGTTGATCTACAAGGAATCTATTTACTCTCGCCTTGAAGATGTTTAGATTGTAGTTCCCAGGAAACAAGGAGGGCGTCAGAAAAATCCATACTTTTAATCATTATTTGGCTTTAGATTGGTTAAAGCTTTGATTAAATGAATTGCTTTTTAAACTGCGATATAAAGTTAATTCATAGAAGAAAAAAAAACAAGAACCAACTCCAATTTTACCACCTTGTACTGTATGGAAGCAATAAAAATCGAATCTAATCAAGACTATCTACATCTATTGTACAAACTTAAACTAAAAAGTGGAAAATAATATTTAAATGACTTCATACCAATGAGCATTAAAAGACAATCAACGAATTATTGATAGGTACATAATATAATATACCCACTTTCCTACCGATTGAAAATTCATAATAAGTTATTTTTGGAGTCGTATCTTTGGATCTTTAGTAGTAAAGAACAGACCTAACAGACGTTTATTTACTAAGAAACATTTCATTCCACAAGCCCCAATCTACAAATTCAGGCAGCAACATCTCAAGAGCAACCCGCAGACCAAGACCGCACAATAACCAGATCGCTTACCACGTTTCCTTTCAATATTTCCCAATTTGATACGGTATTACCCCTCTCGGCGAGACAATGGAAAGTAATCGACAGTGACAAGGGAGGGGCTAAATTTCGTTAAAATAAAAGCGTACAGAGAGCGTAAGATATGGCGCCTACGTGGTCGCCGTGAGACCCCGGAGCCCCTACAATGGAGAATTGGAAAAAGCTTTTATAATCCGGCACGTGACACACATGCACAAACAGCCATATCTTAAACTCACACATGCTCAGCTCGTTCAGCCCTATCTTAGTACATACGTGGAGTTGGCGACGCTCGTTATTCTTTTCTCAGTGTTTTATATCAGTGCTTGGAGTAAATTGTTGCGCAATTTGGCTACAAGTACGTACACAAAAATATTATGGCGTGTACAGACCTGGCAAACGAGTGTATAAGGATGAAAACGTAGGCAAATGCGTCTCTAGACACCGCACTCTCAATAACCATTGCAATTGTGTCCACATACAGCCGATCGCCTTATCTTGTAGTGCTAACAGACCTGTTGAAATGGTTGAAGGACCACCGTCTAACCAACGGGAGAGAAAGAGTCAAAATAACATTTTCCCTCTCTTTCTCTCCCATTGGTCAGATGGCAGTTGAGGTCAACCCCATCCACAAGTCCGTTAGCTACTTTAGACCTAACAGACACAGTAGATAAATATAAACTAAAGCAGTAGTTCGACTTTAAATAAACGCCCAAATTAGTTGACATAATCAAACGTTAATAAATCCCTTTCCCCCGCCCGCTACGATACTTCACGGTACGCTCAGTGCGATTGTCGCGCGCGCCGCGTCGTCATTGATTCCCGCGTGTGTGTACGTCGTCAGGTAGATAAAGTTATTTTTTTTTTAATTTTCTTAAAACCCGATAGTAGTAGCTTTCGCCCTGTGACCGTTTCGGTAAGAGTAAGTATTTGGTTAAAATTTATCGCGTCGCTTGCACTGTGTTATTGGGTAAAGTGTTTGAGATACGGCATTACGTTTTTTTTTATCTCCTTGTTTATATTTATATCAATAAAATTGTACTCCCAATTAGTCCCAATTCTGAACAAACTATTCAAGTTTTCTTATATCTAATATCTATATTTATGGTAAGTTATTGGTACTTCAACTTTTTAACCGACTTCGAAAAAGGAGGAAGGTTCTCAATTCAGCCCGTTTTTTATTGAAATGAGGCTTGCGCTTGTCTGTCATCTCTCCTGATTCTAAGTGATGATGTGATATACAATGGAGCACGCTTGCTTAGAAACCTGTTGACTTAGATTGTGACTATCGAGGAACACCCACTCAAACAGTGCAATCCATAGTCTAGCGGTTCACACAATACATTAAAAGTGAATAAAAAAAACTTCGTTCGAGTTTTTGGAATATCAACCATTTATTAATTTTTAGCTTATTTATAAAAAAAAATATAAAAGTGTTATGTATTTATTATTTACTAGCAACCCGCACGGGTGTAATTTACCTGCGAAGCCGGGGTGGATCGCTAGTTATATAATTATATAAATCCTCCTTGAAAATTTATCTAACTGATGGTGAAAACCGCATAAAAATCCGTTGCGTGGTTTAGGAGGAGTTAGCGGCCATACAGACAGACAGACAGACAGAAGCGGAAAGCGACTTTAATTTATACTATGTAGAGGTAGAGAAGAGATTTATGTCCATAATGGTACGCTGCCAACTGATAGTGGGCTTGAGCATTTGGATTGTTTTGGACTCTCAACGATCTATGGGCAGTCCAACTGTTTTTGTAATGTTAGTGTTAGCTTGTATTTTGTTTAATCAATAAAGACACTTGCCCAGTTAAAACGGCATTAAACCAAAGTTAGTCATGCTCGTAAAATAAAATAAATTACATGTCACAAATTCTTAAATATCATAATATATGTCCATATTAACATGTGCCACTGCTCATCCTTTACCCTGCCGTAAAATAAAGTTACACATTTTCAGCATATAATCTTTATCGAGCAGGCCAATCCTAGGCGAGAATGACCTTTGAGTCTCCAATCACAAGCTGCCATTTGGAATCCCCCCCCCCCCACGACATACGTGGCTTACATCGTGCACAAGCAAATTATGACTCGAGTGCGATCATGTGGAATCTTCATTGTTTAAAACCATGATACGGTATCAGTTTTTCATGCCCACCCTTTCTATATTGTCCTATAATTCACTTATCATGTTATACCTCCAGACCATGATAACATCCAGGCGAGAACCCGATATCCCATTAGTCCCTTTGAAGAAAAACACGCGGTCTGTAGGTGGATAATGTTACTCAAGTCTCTGGAGAAAACAGGGACACTTTTTGGATAATATCGTTATTTATTATAGTCCGGTCTTATAAGAGAGTTTACAATAATTATAGGTAACATAATTATATTTTATCCTTTTTATACTTTTACAAGATACCACAGTGCCTAAAGACAAGGGTCTTTGAACAGTGTGTGTTGCTAGTGATGACATATGGTACTGAGACGTGGTCCTTAACTGTTGGCCTTTTGGAAAAACTCAGAGTCACACAGCGGGCAATGGAGAGAGCTATGCTCGGAGTTTTTTTGCGCGATAAAATCCCAAACATGGATATTCGCCAAAGAACCAGAGTCACCGACATAGCTGTTAAAATTTGCAAGTTGAAGTGGCAATGGGCAGGCCACATCGCTCGAAGAACCGATAACCGATGGGGAAGAAAGGTTCTTGAGTGGAGACCACGACCCGGAAGACGCAGCGTAGGTAGGCCTCCCACTAGATGGACCGACGACATAGTGAGAGTCGCTGGCATCCAGTGGATGCAAAAGGCAGGCTGTCGTTCAGTGTGGAGGTTAAAGGGGGAGGCCTATGTTCAGCAGTGGACGTCTTCTGGCTGATGATGATACTTTTCCTTTATATACTTTTTCGTATAGAGGTGAATCAATTTCGGAAACTACAGGGCCGTACCTGTTTTATCGCGTGATTTTCCGCAGTTACCAGTAAATTGAATCGCTTAAAACAGGTGACGACGGTTAGGCTTCTGTTCCGATTTTAAGAAAATTTGTATTTTCTAATTTTTTCAGAAACCCAATGAATCAGTTTTTATGATTTAAATATAGGTAACTATTTAGATTAGATTAGAGTTGAAACGAAACACCGTTAAGACCGTGGGGGTAGGGCGATTAAAATATTTTTTAAATAACTATTAACACGTCTGGTCGTACGCGGTCGAAGCATCCCATAACCAAAATACTGTCCACCTATCTTGCGCAACGCGTTAGTATTGCAATTCAATGTAGCAATGCGGCCAACTTTTTGTGAACAATGCTTGCGGGCAGTGGTTTATTATTTGGTTAGTTTCATTTTATATTTTAGTGCTATTTTGTATATATTTAATTTTAAGTAGGTTTAGGCGTTCGTTAGTTTTTCTATGTGCATAATATTACTTTTTCTTGCAAGTAAATATTCCTTAATAATAATTACTAGCGGCCCACCCGGCTTCGCACGGGTATTTAACAAAACATTTAGGTATTTTTTTTACACCTTGGGTTACATTATTGGAGTTTGAGTAAGGATACCAAATTTTTTTCAAAATATAACGTAGCCTATGTCAATCGGAGATAGCGTAGCTTTCCAAAAGTGTAAGAATATTTCAAATCGGTTCTGTAGTTTCGAAACCTATTCAATGCAAACAAACAAAAAATAAACGATAAAATCTTTCCTCTTTATAATATTATTATAATATAAAACAATAATAATATTATACTCATTTATATAAACGAAATTCCATGTCATTATAACAATCATTTATCTTGCAATCAATATAGATAAAATCCTCATAATCCTTTAATAGCCAGTATGATTTTAGTTTACTTTTAGTTTTAGCTTTAAATAACTTTGTTATAGTACTTGTAATATTACTTATTCTGTGGGTATAGGTACTTACTTTAGCTAGTTCAGGATTTGTCGCAACTTAAATGAGCTTCAGTCGCCTGTTGTACACAACACCAATTTTCATATCATTATAGCCCAACTTAACTCCACATGAAATGCAAAAGTTTATTCAAATTACCGGTAATTTGCAAGCGGCAATTCCCCGTTAACTTTGATAGTTCCGAAATAGTTTTTCTTACGATTGCGTGGAGTTAAAAACTTGAAGCTTGCCGAATAACTTAAACAAGCTTCCGTTTCGCTCTTTAAACTTATCGAGTTTGTAAGCAAATACAGAGAGTTCACGGAGATTCAAATTTACTTTTGAGTAGATTTTAAACTGTATGATACTTTGGCAAACAAATCTGCCAGAGAAATCTACCCTAAAGAGCCGATATACTAAGTAACACGCAAGGTGGAATATGATTATGACCCATCCTCCCTTTCTGAAAGAATTAAGCTATGTGTCCCAGCACGCCCAGTAGTGGGAACATGATAGATCGGTTCTTTATCGGATACATTTCGGAGAGTGTGCCACAGATCTGCATGATTTAATTCCCTCCTGCCCATTTTCCTATCGGACTGCCAGGGCGGGCACGAAAAATCAAAATCGTTTTATGGTTGATATTCCGAAAACCCGTACGAAGCGCTTTGATTCCACATTTATTGTGCGAACTGGTAGTCTGTGCAATTCGCTGCCTGAATGGGTGTTCCCCGTCTGTTACAATCTGGGTGTCTTCAAGTCGAGATTGAATCGGTTTCTTCTAGGCAAGCGTGCTCCATCATAGACCGCATCGTCGCTTAACATCAGACGAGATGGCGGCCAAGCGCAAGCCTATCTATTTTTTTTAAATAGGCTGATAATGATGAATGATGAGGCTTAAGTAAGTACTTTTTAACGGGCATGTGCATTTATTGACTGAGCGAAGAGAGGTCTCAGATTCTAATGGGCCATATATGAAGTATGTAGGTTTGTATATTTGTTTAACAATAACTTGCGTATTGTTGATCCGATTTTCATTAAATTTTGCAGGCAAGTCATCATCAATATCAGCCGTAGGACGTCCACTGCTGAACATAAGCATCCCACTGGATAACCGCGGTTCTCACGATGTCGTCGGTTCATCTAGTGCTAAGCCAACCTCCCTGCTCCAACGTTACCTGGCTCGCTACCTTGGCCAGATATAAAGGAGCTGCCGGGGACTGGGGGCCACACAACACTTATACGGTTTGCCTTCGTTAGGCTCGGTCATCCCAAAGCCCCATTTACCCAAAAACCGCTGTGGATTATCAAGCTTACTATCGGCACGCAATGTACCCAGCATGCTGGTGGAAAAAATTGGATTAACTGGAAATGAAACACAATGGTAAAACGGCAGTAATTTTACGACAAACGTGTCTCAAATGTAGGCCAAATTTGTAAAGGCAAATTTATACGTTTTTTATCGTTGAATGATCTAAATTTTACACCGGCTTCCCAATTACTTTCTCGCGATGGAACATTTTACTACCCATGAGTGTGACCCTGACATGAGTCATAAGGGTAAGACCCCACTGCCTGTAGCAGAGCGATGGATGATGGCGACAAGGTGGCGGCGTAGCGGAGCGTTTATACAATTTCACAATTTCAAAAGTTACTTACATGATTTTTTTACGCATGCAGCGTACAAAAAATCATGATAGCATAAGGTGGTGGCGATGCAGTTTGTTACGAACTGAACTATGACCAGCACAGTTGGCCCCACTAACTGAGATTGTAAAAGCGATCTTAAAAATTAACAGAACTCTGTTTCATCTATACCTAGTTTTATTAAAAAAACGTTATTGTTAGTGTCGTGCAATCGTAGCTTCAAGTTTTTGTGTTCTGACGCACCAGTTTTCATCCTAGTGTAGTATGATATCGACCTTTCTATACGAAAGCTAACAATTTGACTTGTTTTACATAATCTGAACAAATTGGATGGATTAACTCACGATTACAGATGCATACGGGGACGTGAGGCGTTTGTGTGAGTGTTTTTTAACCATGCCAATTATCTAAACGGACGTGTTAGGATTCAATTTAACAGAATTCATTTTCATAGGAATTGTTTTTCAAATTAAATTTTCTAGTACTTTGCTTGTGTATATCGTGGTCGTGTGTATGTGGGTATGTGTGTGTGTGTGTGTGTGTGTTATTTAGTTTTTTGATGAGTGATAATTATCACACCGAACATGTTTGACAGCAATACTTTGATCACTATCTTGACCCACAGTTTTCCTTATTTTAGGTTTGGTTAAGTATGGGTAGGTAGTTATATACATATATTAAGTTTCCGCATAGAAATATCTTACTATTATAAGATTATAAAATAGAAAGCAAGATTATCAAGCTGAAGTGGCTGTGGGCATATATAACGCAGAACAGATAGCCGATAGGTTTTGGAATGGAGACCATGGACCGGTAAGCGCAGCGTAGGACGTCCACCCACAAAATGGAGAGACGACCTAAAAGAGACCGCAAGGAAACGCTGGATGGAAGCCGCTTCCAACCGGCCCTTTTGGAGATCAATGGTGGAAGGCCTATGTCCAACAGTGGTCGTCCTATGGCTAAAATGACGACGAAGTTTTTTTTTATAATAGGCTTGATTTTGGCCGCCCCTTGTCTGATGTTATGTACAAATAACCCTAATCGCGAGTGACATGGTTTGGTAAACGGAGGTTGTTTCTCTTTCATGCAGCAACAGAGCAACGGATCGACGTGCATTTTTTCACATAAATAGTTGAAAAGTTAGAGTGACCTGGGATAAGACTCCATATCCCGAGAAAACTTACGTTTCCTGAAGACATATCTACGAGGGTGAAACCGTGGGCTGCAGTCTTGCTTTACGTCTCTCCTTTGTTACATTTCAATGTTCAGGTTAGAGTTAGAGTTCCAGTGATAACTGTAGCAAAAGACTAAGAAAGAGGGTAGATCGTTTTGTCTGTATTCTGCACCTAAGTTTGAAATTTTCTGCCAACCGCATTTCTCAGTCTTCCCATAAAAATTGTGAATGTAACTGCGCCAACTGCGAAAAATCGGAATCTCTATCCACAACCTTACCATGGTAAATAGCCCATTAATAATCATATACTTAACTGCCTTCTTCTGATTCGGTCCTTTGCTACCATGTCATTGGTTGAACCCGCGTTGTTCGAAACCTCGTGTCCTAAAGGGTCGGCAACGTATTTGTGACGCCTCTGGTGCTACATTTATCCAAAGCGACGGTGACTGCTTACCATCAGGCAACCCGTGTGTTTGTTCGCCACCTATGGCATAAAAAAACCTAATTAAAATCATCGACATCATAGTTCATGGCATTTTATTAATATTTAATTGCAGTTACATTTCATAGAGAAAACTATAAATTTGTCATAATATAATAGGTACAGTCATAGTAGCCCAATTATTAAAATAACATAAATAAATAAAACACCATTATCATATTATCCTCATCATCGTCGTCATTATGAACATCCTCATCTAAAGCATTATTTATCCCACTGTTGGGTATAGTCTACCACCACTTTGTCACTGCTTTATTCCACCTGTCGTCACTTCGCTTAGCAATAGCAAAGTATAAGCCAGCTTCATTTCATGTGCATTACTGCAGTCCGAACCTTTGTTTTGTTATTCTTCAGATTTGCTTTTCTAAACAACTGTCAACCTATTTATGGGATTTATATCTCCGACTGATAAACGAAACGTCAGTGTTTTGTCATAGTTTATCTATACTAATATTATAAAGAGGAAAGATTTGATTGTTTGTTTGTTTGCATTGAATAGGCTCCGAAACTACTGAACCGATTTGAAACATTCTTTCACTGTTGGGAAGCTACACTATCCCCGAGTAACGTAGGCAATATATTATATATCCTTACTAAAACTCCAATAATGTAACCCAAGGTGTAAAAAAAAAAGATTTACAATTTTAACTTTGCGTGTTTGACAGTTCTAAGACAGAACAACGTCTGTCAGGTCAGCTAGTGAATTTATATAGTTAGTGCTTAGAAATGTTGAAAAGTTCTATAATTTTTTAAAGTTTTAACTCGGTAATTATTTCAAATCATTTGCACAAAAGAAGAATATCTACTTCATTATACGGGATTATGCTAAACCATTGCAAATTCAAAAAGCAAATGACTACCCACCTCTAACGAGCACACACGTATCGGGCCGCCCGGAACGTTCTCGAATGTTCTAGAAAATTCCGGAACACGTCATAATTTTGAAACAGCCCATATTTCTGGTTCGCTCCGCTAAGCTCTGTATGCCGTTATTGAATTACAGTGCAGACGGTTTTGCAATCAGTCGGGGAGGCAGGAAGCTGGAGGTATCACTTTGACTTGCAGTCATAAAAGGAGAGATTCATTAGATTAGGCATGCAGACATGGAGGCATTATTAATATGCATTTATACAGCGAACCGTTTTGTACCGAGTACCTATTTTACCTTCACTGTTTTTGTCTTTACTGGTTTACACATTGATATGCAATAACAAATTTCTTTTGCAGAATACAAACTGAAGCAACTACTCTTATAAAGTTATATGATTATTTACGGGATATTTACCGTGGTAAGGTTGTGGAATGAGCTCTCTATATTTCGGCGCAGTTACATGCACCATGTTCACGGGAAGACTGAAGAATGCGGGTGGTTGGTCGAACAGTCAAAAAGTTAGGCGCAGACATAACGATTTACCCTCTTTCTTAGTCTTTTGCTACGGTTATCACTAATATCGGGAGCTCGTTCTACAACATTACCACGGTAAATATCCCGTAAATAATAATATAACTTTAGTGAACAACCGTGATAGTTTAAAACAGTGAACTACTCTTATGTTATGATAAGTAATACTATTAAAATATAAAACAAAATATAACCAAATAAACCAGCCAAGTGTGAGTCGGGCTCGCGCACTGAGGGTTCCGTACCACCACAAAATTCAATAATGGAATTACCAGTTATAACTTGGTGATGTACAGAAACTTGTTACCGCCTCGCATTTTGCCATTATTTATAATTATTTTTTGATATATTTTAGTGTGTGTACTATATTCATGCTAAGTATGACGCTTGTAGTTATTACCGTTTTTCCATTAGAGTTATTACAAAAATACGTTTGTTGTATGGGGTCGTCGTACTTTTTGACTTTTTTATATTCTTTATTTATTTCAACTGCCAATTTATTACGGTTTGAAATATACATCCAGTAATAGGTAGGACAGATGGACAGACGGACAAACAGACAGGCAGGCAGACAGGCAGACATACAGACATCCTAGGCTTAGTAATAGAGCTCCGTTTACTTTTTTTGGGTACGGAACCCTAAAAACACTGCATTTCGCGGATATCTTTTATCTGTATCCACAATGTTCTCAAATATTGTTTCTATTTTTTTTTACTCATGGCTCTCTACAAACCATGCATTTTGTTTCAACATGTCTGTTACTGCAGAGCCTTTGACAAAAACGCAACAGAGTTTTATCGTTCGAGAGATTCGTTGTACATTACAACCAATTTATCTATAGAGTTGATCTGGGGAGCTAGCATCGTAATTTCTTAACGAAACTGATAGCCTCCAATGGAAAAATTTAGTTCTTTCACTTAACCACATTGTTAAAATAATTCGGTTGCACTCTACGGGAAATAAACATTGTAACTTTAATAGCTTCCATGTTCATATTATGTCGAGAATAGCACTTCCAATTTTATGCCGAACTTTTATTTAACGCGCTTGTTATGAGTTGTTTCATGTAGTTTTTAATGAATTTTGCTATACAAGTTTATGTCATATTGTTTATACGAGAATCAACTTAAACTATGGCATATTATGCATGAATATTTATAGATTTATTTAAATAATAATAATAAAAGCTGTCACGGAAATTACTGCTGCAAACTAAACTACTGCGACAGCTGGCGTCCTAATAGCAAAAAGTGATATTTTTCTCTAATATTTTTAAGTATTTCTAATATTTGTCATGTACCAACCGAACAAACGTGATCGAGTTGGATTGAACGTATGTATTTATCAGTGAAATCTATCGCACGTAAATGAAGACATTCGATTTTGTTTTGATGTACCATTCTCTAAACTAAACAAAATTTGACAGCCCTAAAATTGTTACCATCCTTTTCTGACATATTGAAATGAAAAGAGACGGTGATAATTTTATTCCTGTCAGATTGGTTTTGGTTTTGAGAATGGTACAACAGAATTGATGCCATTTTTTGCTCACGTTCGCCAGAATATAGCCGAGTATCGCCACGTAAAAAAAATTGCGTGCAAGACGACGATCAGAAAACATAGTATGAACTGCGTTTTTATTACCCTAAAATTTGTTTACTAAACTGGCCGTAACCTCTTAAAATTTGTTATTTACATTCATATTATAAACATGGCAATGCAAGACCTTCTAGAAGCGAACACGTGCTTGAATGAATACAATAGTAATAGCCTTTTATAATTAAAGATTGCAATGAAAGGAATTACAATGCAACGATATAATTGATTCATGATCATCATCATCATTTGAGCCGGACTTCTTCTGCTGGAAATAGGCCTCCCCCATCGATCTCCAAAAGATCCGGTTGAGAGCGGCCTGCATTCAGCGTTTCCCTGCGATCTCTTTTAGGTCAGGCCATCTTGTGGGTGCACGACCTACGATGCGCTTACCGGTCCGTGGTCTCCATTCCAGAACCTTACGGCCCCATCGGCCATCTGTTCTGCGTGATATGTACGTACTTCTACTTCCTAATCCGGTTTAATATATAATTAATTACTCAGTAACTATTCGCTGGTGTTTGCTCGCTTTCGTTGCTACTCATTTTCGTCGTATAGGAACATTACAGTGATGGCAAATAAACGTGTGGGTCCATCGGCAAAATTGCTTGTAATCGTTCTTTTGTTTAGTATGTACCTGGCTTTACTAACCGCTTTTTTGCCATACTCCTAACAATCTTGATGGATTAATTAATTAATTATGCATACACAATAACATTTGATATCATTAGGTATTCATCAAGAGTTTGATTCAATAACGATTATATTGATAGCATCAGTATCACATAACTAATATTCTAATTGAGTGCCATTCTAGATCACTTTTTGCATCGAAAATACTGGCATGTTCATATCCTTATTGATCTATATCAATTCCCATCAAAATTAACTATATCATCGTACTGAATCTGTTATATTATTTGGCCTGTCAAGCAATTTTGATTGATGGAGGAGTAGTGATAATATTGCCATGGAAATACAACGCTATAACAATCACAGAAGAGAAAATATACTTCTCTTTTCTGTCATAACAATGCACTCCGTCCGCTGTGACCTCTGATTGATTTCTCATTCATTTCCTTTTACTAGTGAAGTTTTTTTCTTTGTGTAGGTAAGTGACCAAGTTCTATTTCATGCTTGTTTTTAAGATACCTAGCTTGTTCTGAATATCTTTCTGAAATGTGAATTTTAACTTGACTACCTTTTCTCAATGAGATGAGATAGTGTAGTAAAAGTTGATACACATGCCTATCCTGAAATGGAAACTAGCCCATAAGGGACATTCTCTATGTCTTTACAAACTTTTATATAACTTGCAAGGTATATTTGTATATTTGTTTGTTTACGTCAAATCTTGTAAGCTGAATTAGAACCAGTTCCTCCTAACCGATTCTGCTGGTTTTTGCTTACACTTTTATTTAACAATACAATATATTCAATAACCAATATTGTTATATTTTCAAAATGGCCGCCGCCTCAAGATGGTGGATGGTGTATATTTTTGTCAAACTTGTTAATATGGATATGAAATTAAAGAGCTTGAAGAGTAGGAAACGATAAAGTGACATCACCTCACACTAAATTCAGTATGGCCGCCGCTCCAAGATGGCGTTGACATATTCATTGTTAACGCATAAAGTTTGATTAAAAAAGTTTTTTACTATTAACTTATTTACTTTGATTTTCAATAACATGTTTCAAGAATTTTGGTCACGTCAAATTGAATTTTTATGACTAAATAAAAAGGAGTTAATTAAAAACTTAAAACATTTATGGTTGCATAAATATTCATCATCATCATCATCATTTCAGCCATAGGACGTCCACTGCTGGACATAAGCCTCCCCCATGGATCCCGTTTCCCTGCGGTCTCTTTTAGGTCGTCTGTCCATCTTGTGGGTGGACGTCCTACGCTGCGCTTACTAGTCCGTGGTCTCCATTCGAGAACTTTTCGGCACCATCGGCCGGCACTGCCACTTCAACTTGCTAATCCGGCGGGCTATGTTGGTGACTTTCGTTCGTCTACGGATCTCCTCATTTCGGATTCGATCTCGTAGAGAAACCCCGAGCATAGCCCTCTCCATAGCTCGTTGTGCTACTTTGAGCTTGCTTATGAGGCCCATAGTTAGAGACCACGTTTCAGTGCCGTATGTCATCACTGGTAACACACACTGGTCGAAGACTTTCGTCTTAAGGCACTGAGGTATTTTAGATGAGAAGACGTTGCGAAGTTTACCGAACGCTGCCCAGCCGAGTTGGATTCGCCGATTGACCTCTTTCTTGAAGTTGGACCTACCTAGTTCGACTGTTTGACCTAGGTAGACGTACGCGTCAACAGCTTCAAGAACTGAGTTCCCAACTGATACTGGGGTGGGCACAACATGGATATTTGACATGACCTTTGTCTTGTCCATGTTCATTTTAAGGCCCACCTGTTGGGAGACTCGGTTGAGGCCTTCGAGCATTATGCTGAGATCTTCCATCGATTCTGCCATGACCACAATATCGTCGGCAAACCAAAGGTGAGTGATGTACTCGCCGTTGATGTTGATGCCTAGTCCTTGCCACTCCAGGAGCTTGAAGGCATCTTCCATTGTGGCAGTGAACAGTTTCGGAGAGATAACGTCTCCCTGTCTCACGCCTCTTCGCAATGGAATTGCCTTCGAACTCTGCTCCTGTACTCGGACCGACATGGTGGCGTTATTGTACAAACACTTCAACACTTCGACATACCGATAGTCAATACGGCATCGCTGGAGAGACTCGAGCACCGCCCATGTCTCGATCGAATCAAAGGCTTTCTCATAGTCCACAAACGCTAAACATAGTGGCAAGTTATATTCTTCGGTCTTCTGTATAACTTGGCGTAGCGTGTGGATGTGGTCTATGGTACTATAGCCTTTTCGGAAACCGCATAAATATTACAATGAAATAAAGCTTTTATTAAGAAAACCTGTGATTACACCATGTGATTAAAACTATACATTCAATAAAGTTATATTAACGGGATATTTACCGTGGTAAGGTTGTGGAATGAGCTCCCGATATTTCGGCGCAGTTACATGCACCATGTTCACGGGAAGACTTTAACAACCGTGATAGTTTAAAACAGTGTTATACATTCAATAGTAAGATAGTAAGTAATTAATATCGAAAACAAAGCAGTTTTATAACTTACACTATAAATCTGCTAGAAGTTCTAAACAACTATAAACTGTGGGCGATCAAAAGCATTTTCCAATAACATAGTGAGCATTAAAAGCATTTACGGCATACGAGTACGTGTTAGTCTGAAAAGTTTTGGATGAATGTATGTTCTTTCGTCCTATTTAATAGTTACCATCTGAGAGCATATGCTAGATATTTAATCTTATTTGGATTAGATACTTATGGAGCCTCAATTATTTATGGGTAATCCAACTGTTTTTAATGTAATAGCTAAGTAGTTTAGGTATCTATTTAGTGATAGTTTGCTTGTATTTTATGTCACCATTATCATGTTCTCGCTACTGGGACCACAGATAAGTAAATAAAACGGAAATGAGAAGGAAAATCTGTTACCAGGCATTATGAGTGAACCTTGATTGAACATTCTTATTTAGATCAAAGCGTCGAACTCCGCATCACAGTTGCTAACTGATTTCGAATGACGTTTCGTTGATATTGGTGCAACTGGCTACAACAAATTTCTTACATAAATGCCTTGTAATAATACAAATTCAAACAAAAAAAAACGTTAATGTGGCTGGGACACAGGCCTTTACTCAGAGAAAAAACATGGGCCCTAACCCACCATCTGGCTCTGTGCATGTTGGTGAATGTCATTATGTTTTTTTTGAGTTTCATGGACATTCGTATTACCGTTTTCCTCACGATGTTTTCCACCGTTGTTGAGCCGATGGCATCGAAACTGCACATTATTTATCTATACTATATCTATACTTACTAATATTTATAAAGAGGAAAGATTTGATTGTTTGTTTGTTTGTTTGCATTGAATAGGCTCCGAAACTACTGAACCGATTTGAAAAATTCTTTCACTGACGGGAAGCTCCACTATCCCCGGATGACATAGGCTATAATCTATACCCGTGCGAAACTGGGCGGACCACTAGTAATATTATATAGAGGAAAGATTTGATTGTTTGTTTGTTTGCATTGAATAGGCTCCGAAACTACTGAACCGATATGAAAAATTCTTTCACTGTTGGGAAGCTACACTATCCCCGGGTGACATAGAGTATACGGGGTGTAAGGGGGACACTCTCGAAGCCAAAAGAAGGTAATCTTGACAAAATGTATGGAACAGCTGATTTTTTTTTCTTGATTTCAGGGTTGGTTCCATAGTAAAAGTTGTTCATAATGATGAGTACAATTACCTTCTTTTGGCTTCGAGAGTGTCCCCCTTACACCCTGTAAATCTATACCCGTGCGAAGCCGGGGCAGGCCGCTAGTTTTAGTAATAAAATTAGAGCAGGGCCGAGGATCGACCGGGTTCAGTAAGATTGTAAAGCGCACATGCTACGGCGGTGAGGTGCGGTGCTATGCGATCATTATCACAGTATTTTAATTATGTAGTTAAATTAAAACAATTCTTGACACGGAAAAGACGGTTTCGCAATCAATAAAAAAACTAATAGAATACTAAACTAAATCATGGTTATAACATTGTTTTTCACAGCATGAAATTTATTCTGATGTCTTTACATAAATATTGATGGGGTGATTAACAGAAAAAAGTTGTTTTTAGATATACCTAAATTCAGTGTGGTTTTTGAACAGTTTTAATATTTTATTTATATCCTCAATTTTTTCGCTTTTCTATTGCAAGATCAAACAATATCGCCAAAGTATAAATAGTGCCTACCTACACCTTACCTACTGTCAAAATACGCAACATGCAAGAGAGACGACGATTAAATGATAAAACGAAACGTTAAGTTTTATTTAATTGAACAATAGGTAAAAATTTAGTAAACCCATTGAGGAGAACGCATCAACCTGCGTCTATAATGTGAACGACGCAAATGCATAAACGACAAGTCAAGCGAATTAAAAAAAATAGTAATAAATCTTAATGTAAAGCCTTTTTGCGCCACTTTGTACAGGTCCAATAATGATAGTAATTTCTTCAAATATATTACATGCCTAGCATACAATTACCATGTATCGAGCGATATTTCATTTCCGCAAGCAATTCATAAATAATACAATGATATATTACTTAATGAACACTTAAGCAATACTTGACGTGCGTGTGCGCACGGTCAATGCATAATTTCAATCACTTAAACTATTTTGATTGTATGCCAATGAATAATTCGTCACGGTCAAAATGTATATTAATGATGCTATATCGATTTGATATCGATAAATCGAATCGATTTAATTGTATGTATATTTTGATGTCAGTGGCAAGCATTTGAAATATTAGACTAGAGTTGCACTAGATGGTTGCAAAATCAAATTTCATACATCAATGTTTGTGGGACCGTGTTTTTTTTAATAAGCTACGCTCCTTAATCGCACATTGGCAATGTTTTTAAGGAAATTTATTTTGCTACTTAGTAGCGTGATATTTGGCTAGAAACGAGCGTGTCTGTCAGTACCTTAAAATTTAAGCTACATTATTACTAAATCATTCAAATTTATTTAGCCTTTTGGGCAGTGGAGTATCACATTTACTTACTCACTAACTTTTGCATTTAGAATATTAGTGTGGCCATTTGTTTAAAAATCTATAAATATCTCTACTATAGCAGTTACATAGGTACTTACATAATTATACCTACTTAATTTGCTAAAGCGATAACCGATTGGGAAGAAAGGTTCTTGAGTGGAAACCACGAACCGGAAGACGCAGCGTGTAAGTAGGCCGCCCACTAGATGGACCGACGACATTGTGAGAGTTACGGGCATCCAGTGGAGGTGGTGTGGAGGTTAAAGGGGGAGGCCTATGGTCAGCAGTGGACGTCTTCTGGCGGGTGATGACGATGATTAATTTGCAAAAAATATATATTCTGATATGCATTTTTATTAGAACTGACGATTTCGATCAATCACGGTAAACCTTCAAGTCTGCAGTGCAAGTACCATTCTTTATCGATCATCAAATTTGACAGTTGAATCGACAAATTCGGTAAAATTCCATTTAATCAGTACCTGATATGATCGATTCTGTGGAATTTTATCGAATTTGACGTTCGATAAAGAACGGTACTTGCACTGCTGAATTTACTAAACTGGATCTCCAAAATAATCTAAATATTCCACAGCAGCATAAACGACGTACGATAAATGTGTATAATTATTTCATTCCGAGATAATAGCGTTGCATACAACAAAATGCTAAAATTGTTCAAATATCACGCGTTCCTTGCTTGCGGTGTGAGATGATAAGCACCAAAGGTCCATTCGTTGCAACATTTTAAGTAGGGCCTCTAAATAACCAACATTGCGGGACAAAAGTGAATAATTAAGGCTGCGGTCACCGGCCAGAGCTATCTCTTTAGCACACTTCATGTTTGTAAATAAAAATTCACTAAGTGAGAATTTTGAAAAACTGATTGGGTAAGTATTATCTTTGGATTTTTGGAATAATATTTGAAAATAGTATAAAGTAATACTCGAATTGATATTTTATAATTTGGTGGAATAGATAAAAATACAGAAAAGATAGTTATTTTATTCAATCGTTTTCTTAAAATTCTCACTCACATCATCAGCTGGTAAATATACATTGCTAAACAAAGGCCTTTCTCTCAGAGTTGCTATAATCTCCACGCTTGGCAGGTGGCTAGGGGATCGCAGTATGTTCATCATGTATACTAATAAGACGCTGCTGGCAATCCTCCGGTGGTTCTAGCCGCAGTTTTAGGACAATCCCGGTGAAAATTCTCACTCAGGGAAAATTCTCTTTTTAGCTTCCAAAATTTTGAATTCGTTAATGAGATAGCGTAGTGCTTTTAGCTACCACTTAACAATTACCAAAAATATATTTAAATAAATATTGTTTATACGTAGCACAAATAGTACCTAACAGTAAGCAAGAGTATCATAAAAAAAATAACAAGCCAAGTTCTCAATGATGCTCTACGTGGGATATCTTATCTGTTTAAAAAACTGCAATTTGAGAGATAATCGGTGCCAAAGTTAGAATACCAGCTGTCCACTTTTTTAAACTTTTTGTGACCGAAAACGTATTTTTTTCATAAAATTTTTATACTCAATTTTACTTCTTCTTCAAGTGAATCTCTGTTAACTCAGCAAACTTCTCTCGTATCATGTGCCTCGTTTCAACGCTTACTACGCCGTTACCGGATGTTGCGCAAGATTTTGGTTAGATCTAATTTTCTATTTGATTTTGAATTATCTATTATTATCTATTATGTGGGTTTGATTCCCATCTAGGACAAACATTTATGTGATTAACATTCGTGTTTGTTCTATATCTGGTTGTTAATATCTATATAAGTATATATTTAAAACTATATATGTATGTATATCAGTCTCTGGCAGCCATATCACAAGCTTTGCTTAGTTTGGGGTCAGATGACAGTATGTGCAAAAATGTCCCCAAATATTTATTTATTTATTATTTATTATCATATTGATGTTCATTAATTAACATAAAATAAAAATAGATTTCAAACTAATGAAAGTCAATGTAATGCAACTGTACTATATTCGACTCACACTGTCTCTTATCCGTATAAAAGAAAAAAAAAATGAAATCTCGTGTTTAATAGCCATACAGCTACTTCGTTCCACGCTCACGAATCCCTGCACTTGATGTTGCAAAACCTACGCCATTGTCGTGCATCCCGTTCACGGAGAACGTTAAATAATTATTTTGTGTTCAAGTTCATTTACCTCACAAATGGCTGTATTATTCAAATTCTGGGATTTTCTTGAGCAATAAGTAAAGATGTTTGTAAAGACATTTGTTAGTTTATAAGGACATCCGATGTTTTCGTTAACAAATCCGATGAACAATAAAATTAACCAATAGACGCATTAACTATTGAGAAATTGATTATGAAAACCAAAATGACCATATAGAAGAACTGTCCTATCCGTTCTTCTACATAGTGCAGGTTTTTAGTTTTGACAGCTGAAATAACATCCTTACTCTATTATGGAAAATTACGTGGTTTTTCACTCATTTTATTTGTATTACACGGGAATAACTCGCATAATATTAATCTGGTAATGGTTACTATAGTTTCAACCGCATTTGGCGGTCTTTTTCAATGCAAATGCGGTTGAAACTATAGTTTGAGTAACCTGAGTAATACAAATAAAACCCTTACAATTTGAAAACATTTTATTTTGATTTTTCACTGTAGTGTTTCAGCTACCAGCTACAATCATCATCATCATCATCAGCCAGTAGACGTCCACTGCTGAACATAGGCCTCCCCCTAAGGGGGTGTTTGCCATAATCCCCACGCTTGGCAGGCGGCTTGGGGATCGCAGGAGGTTCCACCATTCAAGTAGGAGGATGCTGCTGCCCATCCTCTAGTGGTTCCAGCTACAATAGCACGATTAAAATCGTGACAAAAGTAGAATTTACGGTTTTCGTTCAGTTTTTTGGACTGATGCTGGTATTCGAAATCGCACACAGGTCAAGATGGAACTTTGCCCGCGTGCGGCTAAAACTACACTCATTTCAAAAAAGTGTATTTTGTAAAGCTCCTATAAATTATAAAAAATTCTTAAAAATATCAGAGGCAGTTCAGGGAAGTATTGGGATACTTGATTTGATTTCCATGCTTCTAAGCTAAATGTTATCAGTTTATAAATGTGTGTAAGTATGTCATTTCCCATTTAACTCCGTTATGGATTAATGTTTTTTTTAAATTATATTTTTTTTTAATACTAGATAGGCTTGCGCTTGGCCGCCATCTCGCCTGATGTTATGCGACATGCGGTTTTCGATGGAGCACGCTTGCCTAGAAGAAACCGATTCTATATTTGAATACAATTTAACGTAGAGGTAACTAAAGGTAGCATTACGATCTTGGCGACCACGACTACCGCGACCAGCGGCAGCGGCAACGTCGCACGCCCCACTGGTCAGTATGAATATTTATTTAGAGTGCTTAACAATACAAGCGAAACAAACGTCGCGCGATGCGGGCACCTAGTTTGTTTAGCACTCCAATAAACTCATACTGAGCAGTGGTTCGCGCATTCCAGGCCCATTCTTCGCATTATCGTCTAATTAATTCTATGTCTAATTCAAAGTGGGGATGATAAGACCTGCACTGACATCCCGCTTGGGGTGTATTGTAAATTTGCCCCCGCCAGCCTACACAAACCAGCCGAGCTCCTTAAAATAACGAAGCACGGGGTTTGGGTAATATCACTAGTGTGAGACTCATTATCATCGTCATCAGCTAGAAGACGTCCACTGCTGAACACAGGCCTCCCCCTTTAACCTCCACACTGAACGACAGCCTGTCTTTTGCATCCACTGGATGCCCACGACTCTCACAATGACCAAGTGGGAGGCCTCCCTACGCTGCGTCTCAGTCGATCTCATTGTTGGTCGAACCATCTGGGCTCATCCACGTCCACTTTCTGGATGGTCGCTTCTAAAAGAAGGAGTTCATCAAATAGAGTTCCTCCTTCTCCTACTGTGAGACTACATTTAAATAATCCAAAGTTGCTCGATGTACCCAGATTTTCTTATAATTTACCCACCACGTTTAACAACTTTCTTTCTTCTGTCGCTTATATTGTCCCTATTCCAACTTCGCTCCCATTGTTTCAGTTTTAAAGTTCCAGCTAGTTCGGAGTTAGTAGACTGGCAAAGCATTGGAGCAAGTTACTAATTAGCAACACCTAAAGGAATCTTCGTGGTATTTTATAATTACAAGAATTAGCGGAGAAATAATTTGAAAGTCACTTACCTAAAAGCTGAATCAAGTATAATAAAGTAAAATTGCAAGCATGATGGCCGTATAGAAGAATAAAATAATTCCTAACGGCAAGTGCAAAACTAACAAAATCTGCATGATTGTATTCCTCTGCTGCCCATTTTTCTATCGCATTGCCAGAGTGGGCTCGAAAAATCGACACCACTTTATGGTTGATATTCCGAAAGCCCATACGAAGCGCTTTGATTCCACTTTTATTGTGTGAACTGCTAGTCTGTGGACTGCGCTGCCTGAATGGGTGTGCCCCGATAGTTTTAATCTGGGTGTCTCCAATCCCGAAGGAGTCGGTTTCTTCTAGGCAAGCGTGCTCCCAACGATCTATATTTACGTAAGAAAAATCTTTACGTTCTCCATTGTAGATCGCATCATCACTTAACATTAGGTGAGTTAGCGGTCAACGGCAAACCTTTTATTGAATAAAATACATAAATAAGTACAAGCTAAATAGCACCACTACTCAGCTTATTAGAAGAACATAGCACGCATAAAATATAAAAAATCTAAAGACAATCCACATGTTCAAGCCCTCTACCAGTTCAAAGTGTACCCGGTATGCTGCAGTGCTTATAAACATATAAACCCCAGCACTTTAGTCACGCATCGCATTTATCAGGCAGTCTGATTTTGGAAATAAGATGAGATTCGGAGGTCCCCAAAGTTCCAATGTCGCAACCCCAAATGGTACAAATATGTGACCACTGCCATAGTTAGTTTATTTACGCCATTTATGTTGCTCTGCTAAATTTGCCGCTGCATCAGTCCTACTCTAACTGTATTTTGTAATGAAATTTCAATTTTAAATTGTTGAGTAACAACAGATACCGACAATTGTTTTATTATTCAATTGCCTTCTGAAAAAAGACAACGGTTTAAAAGGGGGTATAATAAGACAACAAAAGAAAATTGCTATTTCTTAGCTCGTTTGCGATTCCTACAAACCTTTTTACCGTCGAATGCTGACTAGCAGTGTTGTGTGATTGGATGCTCCAAACGATTCCTCTTTAGTCAGACGGGGCTAACACAAAGGGATGTAAAGGGATAATTCAAAAAAGGACATCCTTGAAATGCCCAATTCTTCGCTTCATTTCCCGGACCCTTCTATCTACCTTAAAAGGAGTGATTTGCTTCGTCTAGTCAATTTGTTCTTTGTGCAAAGGATCCATCTTCACCACGATTTAAATATCAAATCCCTTGTTTTTAAAGAGAAAAAACGCGTAAAACTGTGGACAATTTATTGTAATTTTCTTTAAAAAAAGAGTTTAATTGAGCCGCTCATAGACGAAGGTAGCCCAAGTATTGGATACTCGGTGACTCGAATAGCGTCGAAATTATCACATTGTGCTTGGATGGAGCTTCGTACACGAATACAATAAATAATAACGTCAGCATTTGCCATACAAGACCGGACAAAAGTTGCAATATCACCCAGTTACCGACCTGCATTGCCTCGTATACCAGCGGAATGAATGAAAAATATGTATTTACCTTTTTTGATATTTTTCTTCTTAGTCAGGCAGTCTCGGAAGAATGGTTATGGTTAGTAATAAGGTATGTGGTGGGATTTCAACGTTATCAGTCTTCACCAGTGGCGGCAATCACTGATCTTGAAATGCTACGGTTCGTCGTAATAAGAAAACATTCAATTATGGAAGACTTCGTTTAGCGTGAGATTTGCCTCTCGTTCCTGCTTCCTGATATTGGCCTACTACATAATGGCATCGATTCTGATGTACTCTAAACTAAACTAAATTTGACAACTCTATAATTGTTGCCATCCTTCGCTCACATATTAAAATGTAAACAGAGGCAGATAATTTTAGTCCTGTCAGATTGGTTTAGTTTAGTGAGGTATGACTTCGGGTATGACAGAATCGATGTCATTAAGCAATCAAAATATCTACATAATTATGTGCTTCTTCTATTATATAAGCAGGTTAGGTACCTAATCAATCGAACCAGTTTTAGCTGGCAAGTTGTAAAAATACATGGTGTTTTGCCCTCACATATTCACAAAATCCCCAATTAGACTATAAGAGCAAAGGTGAAATCGAACGTATTGGTATCGAATTGCAACAACTGTTTGCAAAGCCTTTGTTGTCGCTGACCGTTTGTGTGCAGTATGGACCGTTGAACAAAGAAGATTATTTTTATTGGACACTAAAAGGTGCAACAGACCGAACATGTGTGGAATTGAGAGTAAAATCGATATTGGAGGCTGCAGTGCGGTGGCCTTACAGTATGGGTTTTTGAAACATCCCTTAAGAAAAAAGTAGCTGGTCGCAAAATTGGTGGTGACGATTTATCGTCGTATAATCGGATGTGTGTGGTAGTATGGAATTCAAATTAATCTAGTGATTTTCTTTATGCATTTCTTCAACAGAGACAACGTCTCTTGGCAAAGGTGTAGCCAGGATTTTCTTGAGGTAGGGGCAAATGCGTTATTTATTTAAACGTTATTTAAAATTATTTACTCTTAGGTTGAGAAGCTCTTTACTTTTTTAAACAAACGCTTATTCTACCTGTACCTGGCGATGCCCTTGTCTCTACCAATACACACGTAATTCATGTTAAGTTAAAGCGTTCTAATAAACGTCTTCAAAAACAAAATCATCAATATTTTCCATTTTTCACGTCAGAATAGCAGGTGTAGTAAGTTTTTTATAATATTAATCTAATACGCGGACTGGATGGTACTCGCTTATATACCTAGGAAGGACTTGTTTGCTCCCGATTTGAAGACACTCGTACTGTACTATAAGCGAAACAGATTATGGCAGAAAGTTCCACACCATGACAATCCGTAAAAAATACACATCAGCTATAATCATGTGTAAGAACTCACCTTAGTTTCGTTTATCATATCAACATTTTTAGGTACATAAGTAAGCATACGCTAAATCATGCTCAAAGTCAAATGGCCCAACTGGCAGAGTGATGTATCCCAGCTTGAATTTTCACATGGTCGCGGATAGCGGATCCGCGGGAAATAGATTGCATCGTCCGGCCAGGGATGCTCGTATATTGACAACAATTCAATTTTAGGAGCTATGGTAACGATAAGTCACGGTTAGGGTTGAGCTGAAGCTGGAGCAAATATAATTTATACGCTACAACTCAGAATAACGGTTATAACCGTTATTTACTTGCGTAACTAAACGGCTATTATTTTCTGGGAATATGTATGTGACTGTAATTTTAGGTAGGTATTCAAGAGCACTTTAATTTTAATTTTAACGTGTGTACTTTAAAGTATAACTACGTATAAGTTTAGAGTATAATCATGTCAAGTTTGACGCTTGTACGTATTTTTACATTAGAGCTAATACAAAAATACGTAAATAATACGTTTTTTGTATGGGGACCCCACTTTCATTTTTCCTTTTTACTTTTTTATTATTTCTCAGTTAATCCGCCGTAACATTACATTTTATGTGAAAATTTCAACTGGCTATCTATTAAGGTTCGAAAGATACAGCTGTTTAAAGGTAGGACAGACGGACAGACGGACAGATGGACAGACAAACAGACATCGTAGGCTTAGTAATATGGTCCCGTTTTTACCCTTTGGGTACGGAATCCTAATAAAAAGAACAAAGCAATTACTGCTTCTGCCGTTTTGTTTTGTTGTAAAAAATAAATCTATACATACAATTATTAAAATATTATAAAGAGGAAAGATTTGGATGTATGTTTGTTTCTTACAAATTGGCTCAAACAGTACTGGACCGATTAAAAAAAATCCTTCACCATTTGAATGCTACATTATCACTGATTATTATAGGCTATTTTAATAGGCTATATAACTATACCCGTGCAGAGCCGGGGCGGACTGCTAGTATAATATGTTTTTTTAACTAACATAACAGTTTCAAGCTATAACGCCTGCCTGCCGCTATTCACGATTCAAGTGCCATTCACGTCAAAACTATTTTAACAGGGTCTCATTCATTTCCAACGTGCGTATGCCGACAGCGAGCTATTAAAATTAATTTATGTGTGCGGACAAATATTAATTCGCGATGTTAACACCCTTGTCAAAGTAATTCAGAACCCTCGGGTCTTTCCGCCTTGCGGTGGACAAAGCCGCTATTCGTAAGGATACCGCTTAGACGGGGAGCCAATGTGAGAAAAATCTTCACTACTTCTACAAAAAAACTTTATGATTTATTATTATTGTTTCACTTACTATATTATGTTAGAGTACTATGAAATTAAAATAAATTAAACTTTTGTCATGACGTGGATCGTAAAAATTTTAGAAAGAAGAATTAGTTATCTGACCAATTTGTTTTTTTACGGACAAATAGTAAAGTCGTATTAAAATGTATGGACAAATGAATAATAATTGTCATTTTCAGATAGACAAAGATTGGTGATTGGTTGATTGGTTATGTCAAAATAGACACAAAGTTTGAGAAAAGTACTGTGCAAGTCTGACATGCGTAAATTGAGCATTTATGTGCTCATGTATGTTGGCCTTGACTACGCCTTGTTCCACATTTTTGCATTTGTTTAATAACGCGTTTCCTAATACCTCTGCAGTTACTATAATCTAAACTAAGTACCACGTGACCACGACCACGTGGATCCCGTGTCCTATTATCCACTTTATACTACACTAGCGGTCCGCCCCGGCTCCACACGGGTATTAGTTATAAAGCCTATTAAAATAGCCTATATTAATCAGCGACAATGTAGCATTCAAATGGTGTAAGAATTTTTAAAATCGGTTCAGTACTTTTTGAGCCAATTCGTTACAAACAAATTTTCGGTCTTCATTAAATCTTCATCATACAAATATTTCCTCTTTATAATATTGTATAGATGACAAGTAGGAAATCGACCCACTGCCACCTATATAATATTTTGGATTTTCCTCGGATACGTACAAAAAAAGAAACGTTTTGATTCTACGTTTTTAATCTGCACGGCAAAGTATTGGAACAACCTTGCAGCTTTCTTGTTTCCTAAGAGATATAATCTAGGAATATTCAAGGCCAAAGTGAATAGGTATCTTGTAAGTCTGCGTGCTTCATCTTTGACCATACATATATACATACATTATCAGCCATTAAATGTCCACTGCTGAACAAGGCCTCCCTCTTAGAGAGGGGGGGGGGGGGGGGGGGGATCTTTGACCATATCGTCGCTTAACTACAGGCGAGTTGGTGGTCAAACACGAAATTATTCGTGATAAAATAAAACATAACGTCTCTAGCTCCCCAACTATCAGTATTCCCGGGAATTTCTCTAAATCCTCACGTCACAAGTGCACTATTATTCATACAGTGGATAACCTACTCACATGGCGTTTATCTTCGCAATGATAAATCGAATATTTTCTACACTGGTGACTGTTTTATTCGTAAGTATTAGGGCTTTGCTACTCTAATAATAACGTTATAGAGTTACCGCGACGTATAAGAATTAAAATAATAATAATTGTCTTTAATGAATTATCTTTTAAAAACCAACTTCAAAAAACCACAAAACACAAATATTCTAAGTTAATATGCCACTACTAAGAACAAAATAATATTTTTACACGGATTTTGAAGTCGGGCGGGAACTATAATTATCATATTACTATTATCAAACTTAGGGTTAAAATTTTCAGAATTTATTTTGTAGTTTTTATATAGTCGAGTGACCGGCTTATTCTTACGTGAGTAATTCTCGGGTACTACAAATAAAATATTTTGTAGTTGTCCCACCCGACTTCAAATCCCGTATAAAAATATTATTATGTTTTTTGTAGTGGCATTAACTTAGAATGTTTGTATTTTGTGGTTTTTTAAAGTCTGTTCTTAAATGATAATTTATTTTAGAATTTTTAGTGATAACCAATGATAGTTCAACTCTATTTGGGGCGAACTACTAGTTTATTTATACATACGATTACACATCCATGCATGAACACCTCCTTGTTTTGACTCTCGTCGAACAAAACGCCTGAACAAAAGACAAAGCAAAAGTATTGTAGTGTTTTGTTGTCGTGAAATTCGTAGGCTCTAGCAAAAATATCCATATTATTTGAGCTGGTTTTAAAACTACTCAGCCCTAATTAATGAATTTTTTGTTGGACATGATAAAAAAGACGCAAACTGGTTTACAGATGCCGGCATAATCTCTGTACATAAATAAAAAATTCTACTAATATTATAAACGCGAAAGTTTGTATCTATGGATGTTTGTTCCTCTTTCGCGCTGCAACGGAACAACGGATCGACCTGATTTTGTGCATGGGTATAATCCAAGATCCAGAGAATGACATAAGCTACTTTTCATCATCAACATCACCATTTTTCATCACTACGCGGACGCGGGTGAAACCGCGGGGCGCAGCTAGTTATAATATATATTGAAAAAACGAGCCAAATTAAAAACCTTCTTCCTTTTTCGAAGTCGGTTAAAAATCATTTGGGTCACTGGCCTAGCTAGACTTCTAATTCTTGCGCAGTTTTAATAAATGTATGGTACAGATGAAGACAAAAAGTATACCGACTCGCTTACCATCACTTGGTGGCCCTAGATCTGTTCTAAAAAAACATAATGTACCTACATTTTCTCACATAAATTCCGTAAGTCTTGATTTTCACCGGTATAAATGAGCGCTTTTTATTATTTCAAAGGGTTATAACACTAACGTTTTCTTGTATAAAATGAACGACAAACTTAGGTACTCTATTGATGTTAAGAGGCGACGCGCTTAAGGCTTAAGGCGAGTTTTTTTCACTTTTAAGCAACGCTTATTACTACAGATGACCATAATCCTTGGTTCATTGTATTAAAGTAGCATTTACCGGAGCAAAATCATAGTCGTGCGTTTCGCAACTTCTATTTTTGGGGTTTTTCTCATATTTTTCGAAAAGTATAGCTGTAATGTAAAATGTACCTCACCGGTTCCCTGTATAATAATGAAATCTATATATCCAGATATCGCGGACATAATTTAATAAATAGGTTATTGAATGAATCCAAAAAAACAGGGATATAAGCTCAAATCAGTGCTACTTTGATATTTTTTTTCTATCGAGCGAAATGTGCTTTTCGGTCTCATGGGTTTCTTAGATAAAACATAAAATTTTCTTATGACACCATTTTTATAATTTTAAGCTAACCATGGAGGTATGCACACTTAAACTAGGATGACCATAATTGCTAAAAGTCAGAAAAGAGTGTCTTAAATAAAACAGTTGAGTTGCCAATATTTGTCCACGCTGGGCCAACAACAAAAGAACAAGGAAGTATATTTCGGGTCAAAAATAATTTTCTGTCAGAAATTACAATTTCAATTATGTGAAAAATAAATCTAGGTAGTAAATATTTTGCATCGATAAACCTAAGTAAGTAATTAAATCACTAATTACGGAAGACGTATATTTAAGATACATACGTACACAGTAAATAAATAAGCTACATAATATAGTACAATATATCTATTTTCTATGCTAAAACATCCATAAAAAATTGGGACTGCCTTTTATATTGCAAATTTATATACGTACGTTAAGTTTCACAAAAATAGAATAAAAAGTTTCCGAAAAAAATACTGGTACGTTTTCGTATGAAAGAGTTAAAACAACCCGACCTTCAGTAATTATACCCACTTAATTTGAGGATCGCCATTATCATTTCGACATAAACATAAATACAACAGATACCTATTACGGATTTATTTTATTTAGCTTCACTCGTAATTATGGCGAACGTAAAATGATACCACAGAAAAGCTTCTAATCTGAAAATAAATTTATCAACAATGCCCGTCGCTCTCCTTTTGTTACACCCACAGGTTTCATTGTTAGAAAAATAATTGAACTCTAGCATTAGGTATATCTAGTTACCAAATAAACTTGCATTTAGTACTTACCTGAATTCAATCGACAGAAAAAAATCTTACCAAAAGAGATCTTTATCTTTTTTTCGGTAATTACTGACGTAAGATTAAGCCGGTTACTCGGACTAGAATTTCAATCGCAAATAATGAGTAATTCCCGTGTAATATAAATCAAATGTGTGAAAACCACGTCAGTTTCTATAATAATTTCTACGATGTTCAGCAGTGGACGTCTTCTGGCTGATGATAATGAGTTTTTGGGCTCATTTTGATAAGCACACCGTTCAGATCACTAATTTCATAAAAGCTTGAATGTAAAAAGATATTTTTCAATATAAAACTAGTTTTGAACGTCAGCGGAGCAGCAGCGACGACAACAACGGGATGGCAGCGGAAGTGAGGTAGTGATCCAATATCCGTGCATTTGAACGGAACCGTTGGCGACGTCATCGGGGCAAAGGTATCTTCACAATGAAACTACCGCTGTTCTCGGCTTGCTCTCCAATGTGGTAAACAAGTAGGTACCAAAAAAAAAAAAAAGGTAGGTAGGTATAAATTGCTTTTTTAAACCTCCGATAAAAGAACTGGAACCCAAATTTTACCAAACAAATTGTTTTTATTTGGTAATTATTTAAATTTTATTTATTAAATTACTTGTCTCAAAATTGTCTGTTTTTTTAAATACTTTTAAAGTGTCAATTTTGCGGCAATTGCCCCAATAAAACACTTAAAGTATAAAAAAAAAAAAAAAACTGGCAACTTCGAGGCAATTCATTATAAAAGTAAAATCAAAACATTGGTTAAGTAGAATCAGGGCCCTGGTGATATTGAAACGGCTAAACAGATTTTCAAGAATTATAGCTTATTCTCCCAATAAAGTCAACATTCAAACAAAAAAACGAATCAAAATCGGTTTAACTTGGGAGCTCCGATGCCACAGCCAGACACACAAATACACACGCTAAACTTATAGCACCCTTTCTTGCGCCCGGGTTTAAAAATACAGCCTTATGGTGCTCAGTCTAAGAAATCACAAATCAGTAGGTAGATTATTAACGTAACAAAATAATGCGAAAGTTTGTGTATATGTGTGTGGGTTTATCCGCATATAACTCCGCAACAGTTGCATAGATTTGAATTAAATTAGGTACGGGGGTAGCTTATACCCTGAATTAACACATAGGATACGCTTTTTATACCAGAACAGTACAAGGTTCCTGGAGGGTACCGGGTGAAACTGCGGAGCGCTGCAAGTGAAGTCATCATACTTGCCTCATACTAATATAAAAATGCGAAAGTGTGTTTGTTGATTTGATTGTGCCTCTTACACGCAGCAATAGAGCAACGGTTTGAGATGATTTTATGCAAAGAGGTAGTAGAAAGAGCCAAGAGTGATATAGGTTTTTTATTCAGGAAAATATGCGGTTTTTTAGTGAATATTCACGCGGTGAAATCACGAGGCATAAGCATAATCAGCCTTTTAATAGTAAGGACTTAGGCCTACCTCCGAAAGGGTGATTGAATCATATCCACCACATCTCTTAAAAAAAATACGTTTTTTGTGAGTTTTTTTTTCCACCGAAAAGCCAGGGGTGTTAAACTCCGTACATACACCAAAGAGCTCATTGGTACGGGACCGGGATTCAAGCCAACGACCTCACGCTGTCAAGCGCGTCCATAGTCTCCCAAATAGGCTATTATGGCTATTCGAACGATACCACAAAGAGAAGCTAGTAATTTTATGAAGAAAAGCTTCCCTTCGGAGACTTCTAACAGAAAGGACTGTAATCGTCAAGTCCTATTAGTAAATGGGCAGGCTTGTTAAAGCACAATATCCATCGGCAGCCCTGCACTAGTGAGCCATGAAAGCGAACAGCGATAACCTTTCATTGTCGCACAAAGGGACCAGTCAGCCGCGAACGGACAAAATTGATTTTTGCTCATATTGTACAAGGCCAAGTGGAACCAACCAGCATGTGTCATTTCAGTTTCAAACGGGCCATTTCCACTAGCTTGTCAATGTTTTGGTGTCAGTTTCACGTCATTGCCTTTTAAGTTTTTTTTCTTATTTTTTTATCTAATAATGGGCTTGCGTTTGACCGCCAACTTGCCTGATGTAATGCTTCAAGCTTTCATCAGGCACATAAGAAATACTAGTACTTCTCACAGACTTATTATAATAAAAGTTTAGTATTTTGGGAAAATTATCTAATCAAAAGAGAGTAACACAAAACTGAATTTTTCACCTATTTCAGTTTTTCGTTTACTTTAGGGAATTACGAAAATAATATTTGGATGGATTTCCATTGACCTTAAGTATTTTACTAATGCACTATACTTACAATTTCACAGTTTTGTTTGCTAACATATTTTCCTGATGTAGTTTTTTCTATTTAGGTATATTATATAGGCACTAAGATTTTTAGGCGACAAAAAAAGAATGAGGTTCATATTTTTTTGTACCTTGAAAGTTATGTATTAATCGAATCTTTGTTTAATTTTTCGCTAGAATCAAAGTACCAAGCAACTATACTAAATAATACTTTAAAAAGCTAATTGAAGATCGTTTATACTATCTATAAGCAACGTTATATAGATATAAATAGTTATATAGATAGTACAAATGATCTCTAATTTCAGGCAGAGTGCCCAAAATGCTGGCCGCGTTGCCTCGCTGGATTGCGAGGCTAACTTTCTGACCAAAATACAGGCCATCATTAATTAATTAAATAGCTTTGAGTGTTGAATTAAACGATTTCGTGCATACTTATTTAATATTGAATACTATAATGACGTTCAAACCCTGGGCCCGTACCAATGAGCTCTTTGGAGCTTATGTACGGATTTTCATACCACTGGCTGTTCGGTGAAGGAAAACATCGTGAGGAAACCTGCATACGTACGTAGAAGGAATTCAATGACGTATGTGAATCCAACAATCCGCACTGGGCCAGCGTGGTGGATATGGCTCAATCACCTTTTCGGGGGTAGGCTAAAAGTCCAGCAGTGGACTGTTAAAAGGCTGATTATGATGACTATAAAGACGTTATCAGAAAAAGAACTCACAAATTACCATACCCATTGGTGAACACTAGTTTTGCTCGTCGTTATGGTCAATTCGTCAGAGCACATGTGTACAATGTTGTTAGCTCTCGTTGCAACTTAAAAGAAAAGTCTGTCTTTGAAGCAAAAAAGTCGCTACACAAATTTCTGTCTTCTTTGAGCTACAGGGAGACCGAAGATTGAATTATAAATATTTTTTCCGTTGACTATCATAACTAATATTGATATTAATATAAGTACTTACATAACACTCAAATCAAGATTTATATTTATACTTGTTACAAATTATTGTAAAAGTTTTTGAATATAAGGTATGTGTTATTATTATTATTTATTTGTATTTATTAGTTACACTAGAGGTGTTAATGCTAGTATGGAAATCGTGGCGGGTTTCCGAGATATAGGCCTAGCCTAGTTAGAAATAATTTTCCATAAGCATAATTTAAGCTCTTAGTTTATAAGTTTGTTTGTTGTAATTTGCCTTATGTTTATGTTATATATTTATTTTTTTTCTAAAGATAAAAGATCTTAAACCTTCTCGTTCGTATTCATAAAGAAATTTCTGTATTAATATGTTCTTTATAATTTAAACAGAACAGTAAATTAAACGTGCAATGAACGTATACACACAGATGAACGCGCAATCAGGCGTGAGAAGCAATTTCGTCGCAATACAATTCTGATTCATGTTCCTGCGCTTCGTGTTCCGACTAGAGTATATCATCCGTTCGATACATACATAAATTGGAGAGAAAACGCAGATTTTTGTCCCATATTTTGTTTTCCGATCGCAATTGGAATATTCATTGCCTTTGCTTTTGCGATGTGAAATTGGGCATGTAATGTGTTGTCGTGAATTGATAATGGCATTGTAACGAATTCAATTATTATCTAAATAGTTTGCGTTAAGTTTTTTGTTACTATCAGCCATTCATGCTAGGACACAGGTTTTTTCTCAGAGAGAGAGAGAGAAAATTGACCCTTCTCCCAGATCAGACAACTAAGGGATATATGCCTTAGTACAAATATCGTTCGTATTCAAATGTCTCCATTTTTCATACCTTTTTTAACTATACCGTTTAGCGGTATAATACGCTTTAAATAATATACTGGCCAAGTGCGAGTCAGGCTCCCGCGCTGAGGGTTCCGTAAAACAAACCCCAGCCACCACACAATACAATAAGGTTGTCCCAGTAACCAAAAAATACCAGTTATTATAACTCCTTGCTAAATTGTCGAAGCAACAGCCATTGTTAATTATTCTACAGACGCTCGAGTATAATATAACTTGGTAACGAACATAAATTTGTCACCGAGTTGCACTTGGTCATTATTTATTATTTGTTGTTATACTTTAGAGTGTGTACTATAATCATGCCAAGTTTGACGCTTGTACGTATTATTGTTTTTACATTAGAACTAATACAAAAATACGTAATTTTTCATTTTATTTCATATGGTCACATTCTTTCTTCCAATTCAGTATTTTGCATTATTGTCGCAAATTTCTTCAATATTGAAGAACTCCCACGCTTCACGTTGCGTAGACTGTCTCAAAACTTATAGTTATTATCCTTTACGAGTTTTGACCCTTTTCCATTTCAATTTACAAATGTGTTTTCGATGTCCCGCGGGAATATGCGACTGCCCCTCTGCCTCTGAAAAGTAAGAAAAGACCCTTCGGAGTTTGACATTTTTGGCGGAAAGTTTAAAAAAATTTTGTTCCAATATTTAAGCAATATTTACGATACGTTTGTTACAAACAATAATATAAAAAAGTTATATCTAAAGTTATATATTTTTTGATCTTTCTCATTGAAAATGTAATCAAAGAAAACTGCCCTACTCTTAAACCTTATTGAAGTAATAGACTTAAAATTTGCAAAAAATGCAAAGGAAGCAACCCTTTCCAAAAAGGTCCCGCACAAATATTTTTTTATTGCCACCATTAAAGTTAGCAACAGCGCGATTCAGATATCTATTCAATTTCTTATCAAAAGTAAAATTTGAATAACGGCATTTGGAAGGAGTTTCGAGAGGGGACTATTGTTAAACTTGATGAAACTTCTCTAATATTCGAAGTGGAAATTTATTCTTTAGCTGCCATCGGGAAATAAACCGGGCTCTCAGTGAGATTGAACGAAATTTATTGGGAAATCGAAATAAGGTATCGGGCCAGTAACAGAAAGGGGATCGTCAACCGAACATTGATGAATAGGACCTCAGTAATAAGTCGCCGAATTTTCGAACACAATAAAGTGTCTTGTTCGATTCATTGATGTCCCAAATCAATCCTAATGGACGACATTTCCGACGCTATTTCAACTTTAAATTAACATTCGATTTACTGAATAACGATATAATTTATTTTATTTGACAACTTCACTTTATTTGACCATGGACCGGATGACGCAGCGTTGTTAAGCCTACTAGATGGACCGACAACATTGTGAGACTCGTGGGCATCCAGTTCAGTGTGGCGTTTTAAGAGGGAAGTCTATTATTCAGCATCGGACGTCCTATGGCTGATGATGATGTTTTTTTTATTTTATTTCCGTTATCATACCAATACAAAGAAAACAGAAAAATATAAAAGATTGTTTAGTTACCAAACCGGCTAAAATGCTTGCACTATAACAAAGAAAAATCCTTCGACAAACACTCTTTCACTATTTTAACTTCAACAAGCTTTAATTAAATTGTAAATTTTGTGCATATGCAAAGGTGTTTTGTTAAGCAAATTTTATATAAGACGACGCCCATGCTTGGTAAGTTTGCACGATGTTGCAAAACTCCATTTTGTATTAAACTACTAAATTAAGTTTTGAAACTTTAAGCGGCACTATTTTTGTAAAACAGCAACGAGCACACGTTTTAAGCGGATAATAGCTGAAAATGTACCCAGGCCATTAACATTTTCACTTCTGCTCGAGTTTCTAAGTACTTTCTTTAGAGCTATAAACTAGAGCACTGGCTAGAGCTTATTTAAAATTGACGCTAACAAACGCTCCCCAAAGGTTACTTGCGAGCAGTGCAAAAGTAACCTAACCAACGGCAAGCTGTTTAATTTAATAAAGCAAATTATTGTTGGCTCCTTCCATTTCTCCGTTTTGTTAGGGGACTTAAAAATATGATGATCCATTTTACGATCGTAAAGCTTAAGTACTCAAATCAAAGCAGACAAGTTTGCAGAGAGGGAGACCAAATTGGGAACTAAAATTTTGCTAAGTCAGCACCATAACATCCAACCATTTTAAGTAATGCCCAAGGTAACTTTAATAAAATCCACGTAATATTTAATACCTGCAGGGTTTACAGTCAAAATTTTATCTACTTCATGAGATATTTTCAGGGACTGAACGTCTTTGAATGTACAATTCGATTTAAAAATATCTCGGAGTAGAGCTGAATAAAAGTCACATTTCGACCGTTCTCATGTGGCAACTCAAACTCTCTGGGCTATATTTGTATCGAGATTTTAAGCAAATGGCGCATTTTCCTCGAAATAACGGGCTTGTGAGTAGACTGAATCGGCTGATTTCAATGGTAATATGACAGTTGCGGAAGTATACGTATTTTGCAAATAAGATGTTGTTCAGTGGCAGGCTTATTTGCTAATGATGTATTAGCATGGATTTGATTCGTAGTTATCAATATCGTTATTGACAGATTTCCTTTATAAATTTATTTGATTTAGGTTAACTTTTTTTTAATGGGCAAATTCCTTTATTAACCAAATAAAATACAAAAAAATACTAACACTACAAATACAGTTAGACTGCCCATATATATGACCATTGAAGGTCTAAAGACAATCTGAATGCTCAAACCCACTACAAGTTGGCAGCATACCCAGCATGCTGGCGGCATTACCACGCTGAATGGCAATGCTATTGCGTTGAGCCAGAAACACGCCAGCATTTTGGTCACGCGTCGCATTAACCAGGCGCTCTGAAAGATTTTTGAAATTGAGATGAGCTTCCGATCCCAAGGGCCCAATGTCTCGATCCCAAACGCTTCAAATATGTAACCACTGCCGAGGTTAGCATATTTGCGTCGCTTGTGCTGCTCTGCCGAATCGGCAGCCGTACCAGCCTTACCTTGTGTCTCAGGAAGATGTGACAGCGCCAAAGAATCGACACAAGTTGCGTCCCGTACTAGGGGCCGCCCCAATCTCCATGGCACAAGTCATACCGTCAGGCCTCTTTCCATCGTCACGCGCAAGACCACTCGATTCGAGCACAGCTGCGACATTGGCGGTGGAAATTAAACGTAACCAAAACGAAACGTAATATTAAGAATAAGAATAGAATAAGAATATTTATTTACCAAACCAAAATAAGTACAGAGGTGCTTAACTAATAAATTAAATACTAGTCGTTAGTGGTTCCGTACTACGTCTAAAATAGGTTGGCAGTGAACCCCAAACTAGGCACAAGGTCTGTTTCTTGGGGCTCGAGTGCGCGGTTACCGGAAAAAGTACAGTGTAAATTGTTTAAAATAAGAAAAGGTTTGCTATCAGATCTATATGGGCTACTTACTCTGATACAGTACAAACAGTAAGGAAACTAAACCAAACAAGTTATATATATATAAAAATTCTACATGATACAAAGTAAAGAGAGCAAAGAGTTTATCAATATTTTGTAAAGTTATGATTATGAGGTATACATTCAGTTCTTCAACACTTACGTAATACGTTTTATTAAAACGTATAAAACGTATTTTTTCTTTGGTGAATGCTATTTTCAAAATCATCGCGTCTGACACGCCTTGTCCATCGAATGTTAAACTCTAGTAAATGAGGTAGATACAATTTTGAACCTAGCCTAAAAGAGTTTACTTTTCCACGGCCACTTGTACGACATGACGCCGCCTTTACTCTCCAGTGGGTGTAGGGCCTTAGTTTAATTTATTTTTCTGTCTTGCGATTCAGTTTATGTTTATCGGTTTTTTTACATTTCAATATGTAAAAAAAGATAGCAACAATTTTAGAGCTGTCAAATTTAGTTTAGTTTAGAAACTGGTATGACAGAATCGATACCAGTGTACCATAACCGAATTTTTTAGATTAATCATTTTATTTTTATTATTTGCTTGGCAATAGTGCACGTTTTTAGCATAACCAACAATAATTTGAATCGAAAAAAGTGCCTGATTTATGGCCGGGTTTCATTCGTTTTGATTTACGGTGCCAAGCGCGCGAATATTAAAGATTCGTATTGATATATTATTCCTTTATCCTCATTCTCCCTTCGTGCTATTTACGAGAGTTTCCCCTACCCTCATATTTTCCATCATCCTTTTTACGGTGAGACTTGTAAAAACAGCCGCGGCTTTTCATATAAAATACTTTTTTCCACTGGTTATTGGTAAAACCTATTTTTATGGGGTGCTAAGCTAATGTTACTTACAGAAATTTATGTTGCTCTCGACTTGACTCTCGAATGGTCGTGATATTTCAAAGGCTTTGCGTGACAAAAGATTTTTCAAACGATTGTGATCAGTTCCTACGTTTTTTCAACACTGTGAAATTAACTTGAGTTTTTTTTAACTCTGCTTCACAAGCAGATGTAGATACTTTGATGATTAGTACCAAAACTAAACTCTTTTAAAGTCTTTGAAACATAAAACCAAAACACATATCTTTAAGTTGAATACAGAAGCTCCCCTTAAGGCGAAGATTTATCACTTTAAAGCAACGCTTGTTACTACAGATACGGCTTAAGATATTGTATTAAAGTCGCATTTAGTGGAGCAAAACCATGGTTTCACTACTCCTACTTTTGAGGTTTTTCTCATATTTTTTAAAGTACCTATAGCTGTAAGAAGGTACCTGTATGTTTCATCGTAGATATCATTTAGTAAATAGATATGTTCTTGTATGAATAAAAAAAACAGGAAGAAAAGTGCATATCAGTGTAACTTTCATATTTTTTTAACGTCCTTAGTAACGTTTCGGTCTTTATGGTTTCCTATAATATATACAACATTAAATTTTGATAAGACACAACTTTTTTAATTCTAAGCTAACCATGTAAGTAGACAAACTAAAACTAGAATGACCAAAATTGCTAAAAGTGTAAAATAGGAACTTAAGTTAGAGGCAATTAAAACGCACAGTTATCTCACAAGCACACCTAAAGTTAAGCCACTTCAAAGTTTTGAAGATAAAATATCTCCAAAATAAATAAAGCCATCCTATAAAACAGACATTTAAAACCTCAAACTATTACTACCAAACATTAAAATTAAAATTAAAACAACAAATTAAAACCTAACTATCACTCTATTAAACCGCTACCAGTGGGAACTGTTCCGAAAATGCTGGCCCCATTATCACGTTAAAATATCAACACGATAATTTGATTTACACCATTAGCAATTTTATTGTGAAGATAGTGCCCAATCTGTTTTTTAAATCTCACATAGTGGTTTATTTTCTTCCAATATGCTGAAAATGTGCGAAAACGCTATGGCCGTTGAGCGTGCCCTTAAATAATACCTAGACACCAAATGTAAAAATATGAAACAGTTGCGTAAACCAAACATAACAGCAATGTTAATAAGGGTTCGCAAAGTGAATAAACAGCAGATCCTAACAGATCTTATCGTGTGAAAGTAATTGAAAGTCACCAGTATGTAATAATTTGTTCACAAATACCCCCGCCACCAAGCCGCGGGAAAGCAATCAAAAAACGCAATATTCTCGAGAATAACCGAATGCTCAGTCATCAGTCGCCGTAATAGAGACCGATTGTGATCTTTTCATTTGCAGTCAGTCATGAGTAATTCCTAATTCCCCCTCAATGAAGTTATAATGAACACGAAAATTGTATTATATTTCTGATTACTCTATTGTTTTGGGATTTTGATTAAACGGGGTTTCGCTTGAATTTGTTATTTAATCTCGGACAAATCCGAGAGGAATTAGAGACTTGTATAATGTCCATTAAAAAGTTTAATTTGAATTTCATTGTCATTAAACTAAATTTGATTCATTATTCCAAAACAAATAATAATAAATCATCAATCATTTCTCAAATGACTAAAATATTGGCCTGTATGCCCGACAGAAAGTTGGTCTTATTGGGAAACGCGGCCAGTATTTTGGGCACGTTGCCTAATATTATTCGAAATCTGTTTTTGTAGTAAAATGTTTGTTTTCTATTAAATATATGCATTTTTTCGCTATGCTCGTGCTAATCATGAACGGGTGAGCTGCGCGAGAGCGCGTATGTGCGAAAGATTACAAATATTTCTGAAAAAGACAAATTTGCAATGTTTATTTCTAGACTATAAACGAAATCTAGTTTGATTATAATTCAGTTCGATTTAGTTGTTTAAATAGTTTTTAGCTTTAGTGTTTCAATAATAATTGAACTTTCTCAACAACAACAAAACTGTTCTAGAAAATGTAATACATTTTTTGTTTGTATTCTTCCTATAAGTAACTAGTTTTTTATCTTTATCTAAGTAGGATGGTGGGACGCAAAATTTTACCAACACAAACGGTCCAATAAAAAAATAGTGCGTGTAGTCCCTCCACGCGGAAGAAGTTATACTTCAGGCTGCAGGCTCGTTGTGTAATTCGGAACATACTGTCTGTGGAGAAAATCAATGCAGCTGTCATTGTCAAAGTGACATATTTCTTAAATAATCAGTTTCTCATTTCAATTCATTTCATTCGTGCTTCGAGTCGAGTGACAGTCCCTCCGCGCGGAAAAAATGAACTCTCGCTCTGTCTCTTTCTATTCCCCCTCCACGGTAGCGTTAAACGTTTAACGCAACCTTGTTTGCAAGTCGCATAAGAAGTATAACTTCAAAAATTATTAAACGTCATCAAACAATAAACCACTATAAACATCATAGTCATAGTCATAGTCTGTCTCATCCTACTGTCATCAAAGAGTAGGTATACCTACCTACTTTTACTGGGTACTTTACTCCCCACTTCCTAACTACTGACCTCGTCAAGCAAATTATTTAGAAATTTCACATAGAAGGTCCTTTGTCTTCGCAATTACTTTGACGAGCTTGCAATAAAACATTTTACTACTAAATATTTTCACTATTGTTAGTTCTAAGCACATGTCCATGAAATGCGATATACCGCTCTTACGACACTCGTAACATGCACGATAAAGTACAACGCACATTTTATACGGGAAAAAGCGATTCTTTTTATCCATAAATTCTTTGTATCTGCTAACATTAAAGCTGTTTGTGAAATAAATACGTTGAGTTTGAAAAGCTACAACTCGATTATAAAGTAATAGATGGTGCCATCAACGAAGCTTAAATAGCAATATTAATCGTAAAACATCGCTGGCTGATTAGGATTAAAATAATTAGGTGAATTCAGTGAGGTGTATTAACAGAGACGTTATAGGCGAACAACACGGCTTTAAAAACTGATTAAAAGCAGCATATACCATAACATAGCATAGCTTAGCTACGCATGTATATGTGCATTTTGTGAAATAAGAGAAAAAATATTATACTTTTTACGATATATCTGTTAGTAATTTTTAAACTTTCGCGATTTGAACACATGTTTTACAAACACATGTTTATCGGGACTTATCACGTATTATTTAATTTAGGTAAAAATATATACCTTTCGCTCGACGTTTCAACCATGTTACAATGGTAATAATACGTGATAAGTCCCGATAAACATAAAACATGATATATCTGTTGTTAAAAAGAGACAACAATACAATTTGTTGTGGGCACTCAAAGTGCGTGACTGAGAGACGGCTGATCGAAGTTGGGCAGCCAGCCTTGCATTCGTCTAGTCAATATGGTGGCGGGCACAACCTATCTACAGGTAAAAAAAAATTAGGGTGCATTTAGCTAATACTATTAATATAGGCTAAGAAACCATTTCAAAAAGGTTAACGCGTGAACTCGCATAAAATGCATTGAGTTAAAGTTAAGTATTAATTAAGTAAGTTAGTTTTTTTACACGTCATGATCATCATCAGCCATAAGACGTACACTGCTGAACATAGGCATCCCTCTTAGAAGGTGATACTGAACGACATCCTGCCATCTGCAAGCCCGTGACTCTCACTATATCTTCGGTCCATCTAGTGGGAAGACTACCTACACTGCGTATTCTGGTTTGCGGTATCGACTCAAGAACCTTTCTTCCCCATCGGTTATTTGTTCTTCAAGTGATGTGGCCTGCCCACACATTTCAACTTACAAATCTTTATTACTCCTAAAATTTTATGTTAAAATTTCCCTGCATTAATAATAATAAAAATTCACATATCACTTGCGCTTTTACTTTTCTTCCAGAATATACCGGAAGATAGCTTGCAATAACTAATATCAAGTAATAAAATCTCCACCTGACACTCTAAAATCAGAAACTCCTTAACTTGCTAACTGTTCACCCACAAACAGTTCAAGAAATAGCCAGTGGAAGAATTATTTAGTGCTTCAAACTACTTCTGGTTCCACAGTTGACTTCCCGATATCTTATCCGCAAACTTCGTAAATCCTCTTTATAAAGTCATTGCACGTTTCATTTTCGTGTCATTCGGAAATGGTAAGGCGTGGAAAATAACAAAAAGCTTAGGTTGTGATCTAAGAAATTATAATACCCTGTATTAAGGATGTATCCGTAAAGTCAAAGTCAAAGTAATTTATTGATAAACATAATTATGTTTATAGGTCAGGCAATTGTAATATTATTATTTAAGAAATGTATATAGATAATATACAACATTTAAAACATAATAAAATAGAAATAAAATTACATAAAGGTAATTAATAACCATATTTTATTTGTAAAAAAAATTAAATCGTATGTTCTAGGATATAAAAGCAGAAAATCAGAAGAGCAATAACTTCGGTCTGAGTGATGGTCCTTGGGAGAGGGTCTTGCTTGGAACTTGTAAAATGCTTGGACCGAGCTTAAATACTTAATACTATAAATGCGAAAGCTTGTTTGTGTGTTGGTTTGCTTGTCCCTCATTCATGCAGCAACAGAGCAACGGATATACATGATTCTTGCATAAAGATAGAGAGTATAGAGAGTTACATAAGGTGCTTAGTACATTGCCAACTGACTGGGCTTGAGTATTTGGATTGCCTTTAGACCTTCAACGGTCTAAGGACAGTCAAACTGTATTTATATAATAGACTATAAGTAAGTTACTTAAGTATTATGTGTTAGCTTGTATTTTGTCCGACCGTTGTGTGATGTTAATTAAGGTTCCTGTAGGTTCTTTTTCAAAATCTAAAATTTGATCGTTAGCTAGTGCAACATATTAAAAACATTTGCATGCCCTATAAATATTTATTACAAAACCACGCCCCGTGGCGTGGTCTACGAGGTCATTATCTTCGAAACCGTAAAAAAATCCGGATAAAATGGTAAAAAGGTATCTAAGCCATCTCCGCACCACACTTTATCACCGTTTAGTCGTTACAGCATCTCTAAAGTGTATGAAAACTAACACAATATTTGTGATATATACATCACAAACTTTCGCTTTTATAATATTAGTTTTTCTAAGTATAAAGAAAAAAAGGCTTCAGCTCTACTTGTATAAACAATCTTGTATAATTAACCCTGAATTAATACTTTGAGATATTATACAATGGGAGTTAAAATGTTAACCAACCTTAAATAAAAAATTTCGAAAATTTTAAATCAAAATAGCAGTAGCATGGACGCAACCTTAACGCGCTACATCCAAATACCCCGCGGTGTCTTGTTTTCCCCATTTCCCGAGCGGCAGGAAATAAAATCGCCATCACGGCTGGCGCTGGTAATTTAAAAATAATGCTGCAAAAATCCGAGGGAATGCGAATTTGGACACAAATTGCGGTCCAGGAGGCACGGGCGCCGGCTGTCCACTTCGAAGGCTATTTCGCCGTAACTGGAACCATATTGATCCTTTACGGCTGTAACGGGATGCTGTATTTTTATTTAGTGTCATTGACTGCGTTTTATATTAAAGGTCTGAATTAATGGCGATACAAGAAGTCCGGTATGAATTTTTCAAGTAGTCTTTTTTGTGTAGGGTATCCATAGTTACGAGGAATGTCTTACGGATACATACTCATATCAAAGCATAATGGTGTAACTCTAACATAAGTTTTAAGACAACTTACTCACATGAACATAAAAAAAATGATGATGATGATGAATTACCGTTTTCTATTGATCAGCAAATATTTTATCGCGATTTCAGAGTAGCTCCCATAGTAAAAAAAAAACACAATTATAGGTAACCTTTTTTTTAATATAAATAATAGGCTTGCGGTTGACCACCATCACGCCTGATGTTAAGCGATGATAACCTTTTCAGCTTAGTACACCCTTTACGCGTAACCCAGTATAGGTACTTAGAGGTCGTTATTTTCAACAAACCTTTAAAATTTCCGTTTTTTTTCTTATGTATCTTATTATTTGACAAAAACCTCTCTAAGTAGATAATGTTAAATAGATCCTCTAAGGGTGTAAAAGGGATGGAATGTTTTGCATTTTGGACATTGTTTTGGTGTCATATCCAACCGTTCATGGGAAAAAGGGGATTGACCAGATAATTGAGTTTTGAAAAGGGTTACTTGCAAAACAACCTCTGCTGGCGATTAATCTTTGAACGGCCATAATGTCTATACTCAGTTCATGATTTTTAGGTTTGTCAGCTGCAGTAGATTTTATAAAGCGAAATGAAGACCGTGAAATATGATCACTTTTTCTAGGTCCTTGATTGCTACGATTGTAATTGGTTTCCAGTAAACTACATTGTAATATTAAAAATGTAACTCAGTTTTTTTACAGCGTTAATGTAGCTGACAGAGCTAATAAAACTCAGACCGAATATAAAGACAGATATTTTGTTCAACATCAGAAACTAAGAACATGATATCTAGTAGCATCCGTGGTTTTGGACGCTATCCTTCAGAAATAGTTTAGTTTCTGGGAGAGAGTGTTAATCCGGGGTATAATCTACCTCCACAGCAAATTTCATCCAAATCTTTTATCCCTTACAAAGATAATTGGAAACATTGGTCGACAAAATTGTTAGTTACTAGAAGATCATACTATACTATCATACTAATATTATAAATGTGAAAAGTTTGTTGGTTTGTTTGTTCCCCTTTTCACGCAGCAACAGAGCAACGGATCGACCTTATTTTTTGCATGCTTATAGCTCAAGGGCTGGAGAGTAACATAGGCTACTTATCATCATCATCATCAGCATCTTTCATCACTAGGCGGGTGATAGCGCGGGGCACAGAAAGTAATCTTAATATATATAAATCTCGTGTCACAATGTTTGTCCTCAATGGACTCCTAAACCACTTAACCGATTATAATAAAATTCGCACACCATGTGCAGTTCGATCCAACTTGAGATATAGGATAGTTTAAATAATTATATAACTAGCGACCCGCCCCGGCTTCGCACGTAAATTACACCCGTGCGAAGCCGGGCGGGCGGGTCGCTAGTATTATAAATGCGAAAAGTTTGTTGATTTGTTTGTTCCACTTTCAGGTAGCAACAGAGCAACGGACCGACCTGATTTTTTGCATGGGTATAGTTCTAGGGCTGCAGAGTGACATAGGCTTATACTTTTCATCATCATCATCATCGCCATTTTTCATCACTACGCTGGTAAAACCGCGGGGTGCAGCTAGTAACTAATAAATTATGTTCATCGATAAATCGACATACATGTTTTCATGTAAGAGATTTATTTACTAAAATATATCCTAAAAAAGTCATCCTAGGTAGAGAAAAATAACGCTGCACAGCAAACTATCTATTTTCCCCAACGTCCTCGCTTGTCGTAACATACACCTCACAAATCATTGGACAGCAAGGCCAAACAAAGTCTTTGTGTAGACGGAGACATTTTCTCCACGTACCTACATATTTCTAATGGAATCACGAGAAACAAATCTAATCCAGAGGGACGATTACTTAGCGTTATTAGAAATATGAAAAACAACTGCTTTGACTTACTGCTAAATTATTATTCAGAAATGCGAAAAGTTAGAATATGTTTGGAATAGAAAGGGTTGTGAATTCACAATAATAATTACGGATTGACGCATTTAATATACGTTAAAATTAATAATTGACGCATTTTATATACGTAGTATAATATGACATCTTTGCGTGGCAGCTAGATTGTGCAAAAAAAAAGCATTTTTGTTTTCTCAGCAGCTGTTCAATTTCATCAGACATTTTATCGATGCCAAATCGGCAATACCATAAAACTTACTAAACCTTTCAAATAATAAAAGTAAAGTAGATGAAAACGTAAGGCCGAACGGTGACGCTGACGGGGTAGGCTTTCACGGTAACGCTACCAGTGATTTACTATTATTAAAAATCCCACGATATCCAAAAGATGGCGCGACTGCTGACGTAGCCAGTCGTAAACTCCTCCCGGATTTAATAAAATTTATTCAGCACCATTCTATAGGGACCGACAAATCATAATTTTCCTTGAATACGTACTTATTTAGTTGGGACGGAAGTTTTAGAGCCAGTAAAGTTTATTTGCGACGATGCTTGAGAAAATGCGCCGACCAACGGATGGGGTGATATTTGCCAGTTTACGCTCCAGGGCTGGGTTCAGCAATAATGTCATTTATTTTGTTGGCTGGAATGAATTTTGTGCGGGAATTAAAACTGCTGCCCTTTTGAATGAAGTAAGATGTTTATTTATAAGAGGGAGAATTTGCAAGTGTGGGTTTTGACGTACGCATTTCTTTTTATACAGATATTTTAAGTGTTGTTCCACACTTTTTTTTTTTTTTACCCACGACAGAATTAGAAGTTGTATGTATTTAGGGTAAGAGTTTGTTTGCTTCTGTGTGCAAAAAAAAGAATGTTTCCATTTATGTATTTAGATACATTTATTAGATTTAGCCCGTTGATCTAATTAATCTAGTAAGTCTAATTGGTAGTGATCCTGCCTTCTGCGCTTGGGGGCGTAGTTTCGATTCCCATTTAGGGTAAACATTCATGAGATGAAAATTTGTGTTTGTTCTATATCTGGGTGTTAATATCTATTTAACTATGTATTTAAAAATATATATGTATGTATATCAGATTCTGGCAGCCATATTACAAGCTTTGTTAAGTTTGGGGTCAGATGACCGTGTGTGCCAATTATGTCCAAAACGGCTGGACCGATTTTAATTTAGTTGTTTTAATGTGACTTGATTAAAAGTGCTACGACTCCTGAAAAATATAATCGTCATACTTTTTTGAGTGTCCTTATGATATATTTTTTTAGAACACAACAGAGATATCGGAGTTGATCCCAAAGTAAAAGTTGTTTATAACGATAAATAGGTACGTACGTAAGTAGGTGTAATGATATGCTTGAACATGTCCTTGGTCTAGAGACGTTCGTTTTACGACCCGTAAAACATAGACATACATTATAATAACACATACCAATACTTAGATGATAATTAAAATATGTGTATTATATATTCTATACCATTCCTCTCTAAAAGCTTATTTTTAATCACTATTTTGATGTTTGAATCAATTCACACACAAAAAAACACACACCAATATATTCGACAAATTCGATAAATTTTAGAACACGCCAATAAATTCGACTTCCATCCTCCTTGCGCAAAAAATACTCGATACAAACTCCTTAAATCTTTCTTTTTCTCCATCATCATATCACAGTCATGGTATAAAGTATGGTATGCAACTCTTGAATAAAACTGATTTATATCGAGGGCCAGGAATCACTCGCGTTGTTCAGGATTCTAACACTTCTAAAACTTCACACTGAATCTGAATCAGTCGTTAGAATCCTTCACTTGCTCGTGATTCATATAATATAGCCCTCGCTTTAAATCCGTTCTTTATTCACTAATTGCATAATATACTGATATACATACATAAATCATTCTTGTATACATACTTATATGCATAGACGGAGAGCATAGCGATATAGTAGCCAGAGAGAGAGAGAGAGATACGAGTGATGCAGTTTGATGTGGCACTTAAAAACTTACAGCATGCTTAATTTTGGTCGGTAGCCCTTTCCACACTAACATAAATATTTATTACAGGCACTAGGTACATCTCTTCCTACATAGATGTCTTTATTTGCAACAGTGAGCCCAATTAGCCTCCAGAACCCGCTTATAACTAATGATTCAATAAATCAGCCTTATGGCCTTTATTACACGTCTAACATCTACGTAATTAAGGCGTAGACGAAGCCGACCGCTGATAAATTTTCGGCAGATTTTGATACCTAGTTGTTTGCTTTGTGTTTGGATAGCTCCTTGAAGTAATACTATGACTCGGATTTTATGATTTTTCGTTCATTTTTATTAGATGTTAAGATAAATATTTTTACAATAGAAATCATTGCTACAGATAACCTTTTGCTATGCGCGTAGGCGTTTGTTGGATGTCGTTTGTTCCAGAAGTGCCTTGTACGCATGTACGTGCTATTGTTCCTCCTACATCATTATTCATTCTACTTTTTTTGGGTGTTTCTAATATTGTTTGAAGTTTACCAAGGAGTTATACACATTATATTATACCTTATTTATCGATACTCCTCTTTTTACTAAGCTAATAAGTTCACCAAATTGTTTCTTGTTACAGCATTATACGATGTTCAGTAGTGATAATGCAAGTAGTTTGTATTACAGTCATCTATTGTTAATTAATTATATTTTTTTATTAAATAAATAATGATATTTTCATTCTCATTTTATTCTTTCATCTTGCTCATCTTTTTTTTTGTTTTTTTTTTTTGTAATATTTTTGTGAACATTATTGGAAATTGACCTGGCCAGTGTCACAAAAAAAATAATCCAGTGTAGCGAAATTTTGTAAGGTCAATGCATGATTCTATGATTTTATGAATTTTATGTATCTATCTATATGAAACAAAATAAAATGCTGTTCGTTGGTGAGCGAATCAATTGGAAAGATCAAAAGAATTTGAAAAAAAAAACATTAGGCGAACCATTAGTAAAATAATTTTTTTTTCAATGTTTGTCAATAGCCTGTTCTTATAGAATTTAAAAAAAAATTGTTGCCCGAAAATTAGGGGAATTATTTATTTATATGAGATTTTTGTATGAAATAATAATATATCATAACTCTGCTAAAACCTAACGAGACCTAAAAGAGACCGCAGGGAAACGCTGGATGCAGGCCGCTTCCAACCGGCCCTTTTGGAGATCGAAGGGGAGGCCTATGTCCAGCAGTGGACGTCCTATGCCTGAAATGATGATAACTCTACTGCCCAAATTTGGACAGGACAACGTCTGTCAGGTCAGGTAGTATAATAATATTATATATTTCACTATCTGAACAAGAGCTTGATCTTGGTGTGTCGAGTTGACGAAATAATGACTTATTTTGAGTGTCACTAACTGGTCACACGTGTGTTCAGCTCTGCGTGTCCAGTTGCTGATGAACCCCAAATTAATTTCCCAGGTTCTCTGAATAATAGTTTGTCTGAATAATAGTCAAACTTGAATTCCTACTAAACTAATTCAACCAATTCTAATACAAACAACAATTAGTTCGTAAACAACGTCTGGTATTGAATTTCAACACAATTACTGTACAGCGTTCAAAGCTCTTCTAAGCACTTGAGTACAGAACTAATAAAATACTAATATACAACAGTAATAATGTTGCTTGGTTTTGGGTGGTAGCATTTAAAATACCTTGATATACGTGAACATATTTTAGTTACCAATTACTTACTGGATAAGAAACGAAGGTTGAATAGAGTCCTCAAAGGTAAACAACGCACTCACAATGCCCCGGATATTGTAGGTGTCTATAGGCAGCGGTGACCACTTACCATCAGGTGGCCGGTAGCTTGTTTGCCACTTATTCTAAAAAAAAAAATAAGAATCAACACGAAAGCTAGGTAAAATAAATTAATAGTAAAAAATATTTTTTTTACACCATCTTTTGTAATGCATGTACAACATTTCGTGTCTGTGCTTTTAAACGTTGATAAGTTCTCTCGCTGAGTCAACCTTGACTGCAGTAGCCATGTCATGGTGACCCTTAAATATTCGGGACATTTTTGCACACACGGGTCTCTGAAACCGAACTAAGCAAAGCTTGTACTATGGCTGTCAGAGACTGCTATACATACATATTATAAACTAGCTGACCTGATAGACGTTGTCCTGTCTTAGAACTGTCAAACACGCAAAGTTAAAATTGTAAATCTTATTTTGTTACACCTTGGGTTACATTATTGGAGTTTTAGTAAGGATCCCTATTTAAAAAAAATATATAATATAGCCTATGTTACCCGGGGATAGTGTAGCTTCCCAACAGTGAAAGAATTTTTTAAATCTGTTCAGTACTTTCGGAGCCTATTCAATGCAAACAAACAAACAATATTTTTTTTCCTCTTTAATATTAGTATAGATAAATACATATATATTAACACCCAGATGCACGTTGGACACTTTTTTTTTTATAGCCCGTTGGTCCAGTTGGTAATGAACCTGCCTTCTGAGCTTAGGGGCGTGGGTTCGATTCCCACCTAGGACAAACATTTGTGTGATGAACATTTGTGTTTGTTCTATATCTGGGTGTTAATATCTATTTAAATATGTATTTAAATCTATATATGTATGTATATCAGTCTCTGGCAGCTATATCACAAGCTTTGCTTAGTTTGGGGTCAGATGACCGTGTGTGCAAAAATGTCCCGAATATTTATTATTTTATTTATTTATTTAAATATACAACAAACACAAATGGTCATCACATGAATGTTTGGAATCGAACCGACGCCCTCAAGTGCAGAAGGCAGGTTCACTACCAACTGGACCAAAGAGGCTACAAACTTAAAATGGGTTATCGTAATTGAATGCGTATACATTTCATGTCTGTGCTGCTAACCAGTAAGTTCTATGTCAGGTAGTAACCCTGAGCGCAGCAACCATGTCAGGGTAAAACCTAAAACAGGATAGGTATCATAACTAAAATTCGTAAACAAAATGTCATGTCTGTGTTGTTGACCGTTGAAGGGTTCCTTTATCTGGAACTAATCCTGGATGTCGATTCAGGTCATGCTTACCATAAAAATGCATTGTCACCGGAACTGAAACATCAAGTAAAAATTAAATTCCGTAGAATAAAAGGAAGTGGTTCTTATTCAACTCTGCAAGATTTGATTTAAACAAACAAACTAACATACATACAATGCAAGTTAAATAAAAACTTGTAACTGAAAATGAATTTAAAATTCGTCTATATATGTTTTCCAGTATTAGCGGGACAAATGTGTGTAACTTAGGTTGGTTCTAAATCAGAATTTAATAATTATTTTGAGGCACAAATCAGATTTTTTTAAATAGAAAATATTAACTGAATAATATAATTATGATAGCTACAATATTTTAATAACAAACAACACAACAATACAATACAACACAATTAAAATACATTATAATATATTATTTTTTGATTTATTATTTGCTATTTTTATCGTGTGTATGAAATTAGTGGTGTGAACAATAAAGAGTTTATCTATCTATTTTACGATAATCTAAAATTCCAAGAGACGAAATTTTACATTTAGTGCCTCCACCTGCCAATTCCCAGTAACGAAAACAACCCCGTAAAACAATTCTCATTTTATCAAACTTTTATTATTGATTTATGTAAATTTTAAAGATAATATTCCAGATTCAGCTTCCACGAAGGTACTATTAACATCAATGAATTCCATCCCTCGAAGATCAGTTTACATTCAAAGCAAACTCGTCTAAAGAACGTTTCCAAGCGTTTTTAGAAGCAACAGCCAGAAAGGTCTATTTTGGATTCTCTGTAAGCGAAAGTTTTACCACTTACCTGTTACAAATTTGTATAGGAAAGTTACATGCCCCGTGATCGGAAAACTTTCCAACACGCCGTGTGCGATTTAATCTAGGAAGTCTCACTATGGCAATTCATGCAGTACGGAAATTCTTGTACATAGATGTATCAAATTCAGTGTTTTGAAATAAAATTATTAAAATTGTATTTGTACTCTACATTAATATTTAAAATAAACTTTATAATAAACCGGCCAAGTGCGAGTTGGGTTTGCGCACTGAAGGTTCCGTACCACCACAAAGTACAACTATTATCAATTAAAAAAACGACTTCAAAATTAGTAAAAATATATTATGGTATTTCGATTCGGTGAAAGAAATGAGAAGGTCATCCAAATAACACAATTACCAGTTAAAACTTGGTAATGATCATGATCATAAGTGGCCGTGGTAGCCCATTTGGGAGACCGCTAGTCTTGAAAGCGTGAGGTCGCGAGTTCAAACCCCGGGCCCGTACCAATGAGCTCTTTGGAGCTTATGTACGGATTTTCATACCACTGGCTTTTCGGTGAAGGAAAACATCGTGAGGAAACCTACATACTTACGGAGAAGTAATTTAATGGCGTATGTGAATCCACCAATCCGCCCGGGCCAGCGTGGTGGATATGGCCAAATCACCCTATCGGGGGTAGGCTAAAAGTCAAACAGTGGACTGTTAAAAGGCTGATTATGAATGATCATAAATTTGAAATTAAATGAAATTTTGCATACACGTTTAGTTTGGATGTCTAAGTATGGTTAGCTAAATGACGTCATTCAAAATCCAATATGGCGGAATTCCAAAGATGGCGGTCCAGTTATTTTGTATGCACCACCTCCATGATATTGGTATTAAGTAAAAGGTTTTGCTGTGAAGAATACAAAAAACTTGTTTTTAGGGTTCCGTACCCAAAATGGTAAAAACAGGAGCCTAATACCTACTAAGCCTACGATGTCTGCCTGTCTGTCCGTCCGTCTGTCCTAACTATTAACGACTATATCTTTCGAACCGTAATATATAGACAGTTGAAATTTTCACAGAATATGTAACGTTACGGTGGATTAAATAACAAACAATAAAAAAAAGTCTAAAGTAAAAACGAAAGGTATTTTTAAACTTAATTTTGTATTAGCACTAATGTAAAAACGATAATACGTACAAGCGTCAAACTTGGCACAATTGTAGTACACACTCTAAAGTATAAATAAAAATAATAAATAATGACCAAGTGCGAGTCGGTGATAAATGTATGTTCATTACCGAGTTATTATACTCGAGCGCCTGTAGCAAACTGCGTAGCAAATTACTCTGACAATTTTGGAATGCGTTATAATAACTGGTAATCCGGTTACTTGGACAACCTTATTGTATTTTGTGGTGGTACGGAACCCTCAGTGCGTGAGCCCGACTCGCACTTGGTCGGATTTTTTTAAAGTTCTTATTTTATTTATCTCTTTTCTTTTTACACGCGTGTTATATTTTCAGAAAACCAGGGATAAGAACATTTCTTTGTTTTTTTTTTGTGAATTTAATATTCTAAAAGTGACATCTATCTAATAAATGTCACTTATAGAATATTATATTTACAGAGTATGTTAAACAGTCTAATACAATATACCCGCTCAACCCTCTCACAAGTCTATCTGCCTTAGATTAAGTGTGTGTAGGTAAATGTCTTACTCTGTTAACTTCGATAGTTTGATACTCCCTGACGCAAAGGGCGATAAACCCTTTAGAATCAAGTCACGTTGATGTTTCGTAATATTTCCTTGATGTCTTTAAATGGAAGCTCGTATCAATCGAAGTTTCAAGGTGTTACGTTAGAACATTCATGTCTCATTTCCCAGCAGGCTTAGCACGGGCCGTGGACAAATTGTCTTTCCACCGTTTTTATCCCGCGAGAAAAAGACAAACGTATTCATATTCTAGCTTTGTCTAGGCGTGGATAAAAACGGTGGAAAGACAATTTACCCAATTTAAGCTAGGCCTGCTGGAAGTGAAATTGAGTACTCAGCTGAAGATATTCTCAGATTGGAAAAAGGAAGTTTAGTAATATTTTTTTAAATAGTTTTTAGTTATGACTGACTTTATAATTTTATATACTTCTCATAGTGTAGTGGTACCAATCTTGCAATAGTACATTTTTCACACACACACACACACACACACACAAAAGTATAACATAAATGCTGCATTTTTTTTGTAATAATTGTTTGATAGCAAAAAAATTACGATCGCACACTATAATGCTGAAGTCGGTTTTTTGTATGGATAAAAATATTACTTGAAATTGATCTCTATTTTCGACACTACGTTGTTTGACTGATTCGGTCACGCGGAACAGCGGTTCTCAACTCAACTCGAGTTGCGGCCGCAGCCACCGCTACAGGAATAAGCACTCACAACTTTGTTGCTGATAGCCGTTACTCGCTTAGAGCTTAATTTGTTTGACTGCAAAAAGGTTTTTAGATACCACGTGGGATGTAGTAAATTTTTCTCACGGGAGCGCTCGAATGTTATGCGAAACACGAAAGAATTTTCGTGATTTTATTGTAATAACGGTTAGTGAAAGTTATCTGAGTGTTGTTTTCTGTCATGATAATTTATTTGCGATGTGAAAAGTATATTTTGAACTATATTTTTTTTATTCTATCTTTTTATGATTTCAACTGACGGTAAAAAGGAAAAGTAAATTCAATAAAAAGTTTTTATTCTTATTTAAATAGTCTTGCCTTAGACCGCCAACTCGCCTAATGTTAAGCAATGACATTTCAGGGTTGTGTATTTTTTTTTCAATATCTCTCTATTTTCTATTTACTGGTAACAGTTGATTACAGGCCATCACAATTATAGGCCATAGGACGTATACTGCTGGACATAGGCCTTTCCCATCGATCTCTGAAAAGACCGGTTGGAAACGGTTTGCATCCAGCGTTTTTCTGCGGTCTCTTTTATATCATCTCGCCATCTTGTGGGTAATTTTCATAAATACATGTCTAAAAGTAGTATATAAACAGAAATTACTGATGTTATTCAGGTCTTATCATAACATCATTCTGCTATCAGTAACGAAGCGTTTCACTAATCCTAATTTGATTCAATGGTATAGATCCAGAATGGTAGTTATTCTTAGTAAGACTCGTAGATTAAAGTAGCGCAATTTTGTTGTGTAAAAATAACTTTTTTAACTGTTAAGAAAAAAGCTTATAAGTACTGTACTTAGATAAGCACAAATAATTCAAATGCTTGCATCAGCTTTTCTCCTCCACTGACTAAAATGTTAACGAGCCCTAAAACACAAGAGATTAATTTCATGACCCACTCTCAAAATGACGCGAAGAGAATACCAAAAAGATAAATAAGACAGTTAACTGGGATACATTAAATTACGTGTTTCGCGTTTATTTATAGGATAACACATCAGTTACAACAAAGCGGGTGTATTTACACGTGAAATTGAGCAACATCAATCACAATTTTCTCTTGAACAAAATCCTTAAACCTCATTTCGCTTGGGAAGGGGAGAATGCGGAGTGTCTGTAAAATTCAGCATCTAAGGCCCGTTGTTTCATTTACAGTCTCCGATAACGATTTGACAACGAGCTCTACGCGATCGTGACAGGAGTACGTCACGACTTGTCATTGGCATTGACAAATAAGCAGCATTTTTAACCGACTTCCAAAAGGAGGAGGTTATCAATTCGACTGTATGTTTTTTTTTTTTTATGTATGTTACGCGATTACTTCGCCAATTTAGAATTGTTTTTTATGATTCTTTTTTTGGTTGGTAGGTCATCATAGGTGGTCCCAAATTTTTTTATCGACATTGATTCAGCGCTTTTCGAAAAATCTACAAAAACATGACGATAAGCAACGAATTCAATGTACATTGTACAGTGCCACCAACTTAGCTGTTAAGGTGGGCAAAATTGGAACTACAGTTATTACTTGGTGAATTTAATACTTTGTTCCCCACTAGCGACGCTGTCAACTGAACAGCAAACATAGAGGAACTGTTCCTAGAACAGAATTTCAAAAAAACAAAGAAGTGCCTCCATGGCGACCGGGCCCTGTTGTTTTTGGTAAAAAAATTCATGACCATGGATACAAAATATTTCAGTCGTAATATTAAACAATATTTTCTACTTTTCAGTTTGTAAATGTAGGTAATAGTTATGAAATCGGTTCTATTTTTTCTAAAAAATATTATTATAGAATACTGTTTTAAATATCTCCGACTCGTCTTCACAATAGTACCCACGAATTGATTTGCATCCCAGCCAGAACTTTCTTTTAGCACATTTTGGGAATAAGAATTACTAAGTAAGGAACTAAAAGAAATCCGATATGGCATTGTCTTCGTGGAATTTTAATTTTAATGTTGTTATATTTTATTTTAGCAAAGAAAATACAAACATAGTTGTTTGATTGTGTTTATCAGCCTCAAACGATAGCGAAAGTGAATATTTAAGTCGAGAATAAAATATATTTTTATATACAAGAGCTTCTTACGAGATTCTAATGACGTTGTCGAACAGTAAGGTAAATCGTCATCTTTGTCGCCAGTTGTAAATAGGACAGCGGGTCGCTTCTCACCGACATATTAGCGGCTATAATTTAAAGATAATGTTCGCGTAATTTCGCTCGAGCGACCCACACAATCTATGGCCTTTAATAAACGCAAACGAACTCTATGTAACAATTATTTAACGAAATTACTGTTTTACATGTTCCCTTTAATTAAATTGCAAACAATGCATCGAGTACGCCGATTTAATTTTATTTGACGGTATAATTAAATGTACGTTGCATTGTGAGGTCGTCCAAGAGATAATTGCCGTGTTCCCATGTGGGAATACTGTTTGTGAAACCCATTAAACAACAATTATAAATTGTTGAACTAGAATGTACATTTTAATTTAAACTTTTTTTGAAAATTAGTAAATAGAGGTGAAATTTGTTTGCGTGGTTGCACTCGTTAGCGTCACGATTACGATTCAACAGTCAGATTTTTGATCTTCGACTGCACTGCACATACCCTTCTGTTACCTTGAGATATTATAATTATGTTTTTTTTTTATAATAGATATGGCGCTTGGCTGCCATCTCGCCTGATGTTAAGCGAAGATGCGGTCTACGATGAAGCACGCCTAGAAGAAACCGATTCATCCTCGACTTGAAGACACCCAGATTGTAACTGACGGGGAAAACCCATTCAGGCAGCTAATTCCACAGACTAGCAGTTCGCACAATAAATGTGGAATCAAAGCGCTTTGATCCCACATCTACACATTTAATCCTTTGATACCTTTGTTATCTGTATTCCCTTTAATTTACCTAGAAACTTTGCCTGTAATAGTGTTAAAGACCCGGACCCGGGCATGTCCTAAAACTGCGACCAGAACCATCACAGGATGGAGGATGGCCAGCAGTATCCTCCTACTGTACGGTGTACGGTGAACACTCTACGATCTCCAAGCCACCAAGCGTGGAGATTACGACATGGTGGAGTTCTAAGCAGGAGACATATGCACAGCAGTGGATGTCTTCTGGCTGATGATGACGATGTACTGTGAAGGACACTACTGCTTAACAGTTGAATAACTGTCAAATATGTGGTTCTTTCCCAGGTGGACTACAAAATAATTCTATAACTACAATGATGTACATTCATTTATTGCCTACAAGTACCATTTTAGAAACAATTTTTTTTTCCGGAATAATACATCCAAGGTATCTTCACGTCAAATTTAATTCAAATCCGAAAAAATATTTTTTTGAAATAAATAATAGGTTTGCATTTGACCGCCAACTCGCCTGATGTTAAGCGATGATGTAGTCTTCGGTGGAGCACGTTGGCCTAAAAGAAACCGATTCACTCGTGATTTGAAGACACCCAGATTGTAACTATCGGGAAACACCCATTCAGGCAGCGCAAGTGGAATCAAAGCATCAGATACAAACCTTCTTCACCTTTATTAATTGGATAACAAATACATTAAAAGGGTCGTTGCTATGATCCTTAAAGAAATAACGAACACCAATAATGCTTAGGAACGTAAATGTATTTATAAATATTCATCTAATGTACCTACCTACATTATTATAATAGAATATTATTACAATGTGTGCAGAAATCCCGAACGTAACAAATTGTCGAAGGATCGAGTTCCCAATTATCCGAAGATCAGAAAGTAAACCAACACTACCATTAACATCAAACCGATCCCTTTTCAGCATCAAATTATAAGTCTTACTAATTTGATTCTAAGCAAGGGGTAAGTTTTAATTGTGAATATTTTGTCACGATGCAAACATTGAAGTGCTTGTATTGTTTTCCGATCACCGCAGAGCTATTTTAGTAAGAGTTGACACAAATTAACAGTTAGTGATTATATTGCTAATAATCTGGCAGCACATTTAGGTTTCTGTAGATGTGAATAGATTCAAATGCCTTTTAGTATAGGAAAGAAAGAAATAAAGAAAAAAAATCCTTCCTTCCTTTCTTTGAAGGTTCTTTCTTTCTTTTTAGAATAGTAAAAACATAGTAAAAATTAAATAGCTACAAACTTCGTTGTAGCTTTGGGCTATGGACGGTAGACTTGCACTGTAAGCGATTAGAAAAAAGGGATTTATCAACTTCTATAGATTAATCAAGTTAAATTTAAGATTTTGTGTTATTTTACCACCGCCTTTATAAACTAAACAAAATACAAACAGACTAACACAAAATATTTACAATTGATACTATGATTAATTAAGTTCATATAAGCAGACCAGCCGTAGTGTCCAGCCCTATATAATGTCAGAGTTTTATTAAACCTGTATTGTCCCATTGTTGGGCAAATCATCATCATCATCATCAGCCAGAAGACGTCCACTGCTGAACATAGGCCTCCCCCTTAGTTGGGCAAAGGTCTCTCCTAATTCCTTCCACTGGTCTTTGTCCTGGGCCAGCACCAACCAATATTTTTTAAACTGCCTGAGTTCATCATTCCATAGGGTCCTGGGGGCGACCTGGGGCTCAACTGTTCGGTAGCTCCTCCTCCGTGGAGACCTTCGTCCAAATGATTAAATACAATTGGATTACCCAAAAAACGACAAAAGTCTAAAGATAATCCAAATGTTCAAGCAACTATAACTAACGTACCCAGACCCACCCAGTATGCTGAAGAAATTACCACGCTGAATGGCAATGATTAGTTGTTGAGCCAGATAAAGTAAAATCATCACCATTGGTCTTCTAAATACTCAGCAGGGCTTAAATTTTCCATAAAATATTTTGTAACTCTCCTCGATGAAAAAAGTTAGGTAGAATCGGTACAAAATCTTGTTGTATATTCGGAGAACTTTAAGCTATAAGAATGACTAATAAAATGAAAATCTTTGGCATATGATTCTCCAAGCGCTGGGTCTGAACGTCAGGGAAATCCTCTTATTTCATTTGTCAGCCGCGACGGGGCGATGTCCGACAGCGCTGACAATGCGAGCCATGTCCGCCTCCGACCATCGCTAGAGCAAGACTGATGACTGAATCTCTTCCCTTGCTCATTTAACTGACTTTATTTGTTTTGTTCTGAGATGTACTTATGCCACGTGCGTTTACTTTCTCTATCGCGAATTTCATAATTTCTAAAGATATAAAATTACTGAATGTACAATAAATCTAAGAAACATAAAACCTGAAGGATGTAGTAAAATGGAATAAAAAAACAAACAAGTTTTAGTACAAAAATATTACTGAGACATTTTTAGGGTTCCGTACCCAAAGGGTAAAAACGGGACCCTATTACTGAGCTTACGCTGTCATTCTGTCCTACCTTTCAATGGCTGTATCGTTCGAACCGTAATAGATAGCCAGTTGAAATTTTCACAGAATAAATGTTATGTTACGGCGGATTCACGAGGAAATAATAACAAAGTCAATAAGTAAAAAGTAAAGGAAAGAGTATTTTTGTATTTGTGCTAATGTAAAAACGGTAATATGTACAAGCATCAAACTTGGCATAATTAAGTATATAGTGCACACTCTAAACTAAAACGACAAAATAATTAATCAAGGCCAAGTGCAAGTTGGTGACAAATTTATGTTCACCACCAAGTTAAGCGACGTCGGGCGCGGTTGGTACTTTAAAGCGTAACCGCCTGAGTATGATGTTGTCTTTTTGCACTACTTTTTGCATTTTGTGGTGGTACGGAACCCTCAGTGCGCGAGTCCGACTCACACTTGGCTAGTTTATTATGAATGAAAACATGTTTGGATATTATTATTTTTTACATTTGTAATGTTATTGTCTCGCGGTCTTATATTTCTTAGGTTTTTCGTAAGTACATTCAGTCATTTTATTTTTATTTAGCGCAAGCAAGATATCTGCGGCACGATGGTAGTAAAAAGCTTACTGGCTGGCTGGCTGGTGGTAGCTTAAAGAGTGTACGTGTAACTTACGACTTCCGGTGGACAAAATTTACAAGAAAATAACCTAATATCTAGTGACGTTATTCAATAATAAATTATTGAAACGGATTTTGCTATCATTTGGTATTCTGGGACGTCGGAACTGCGGTAATTAATCTGTCAATTTGAGCTAGACAGAACACATGTCAGGCGAAGTGATGACAGGTGGAGTAAGCCAAGGGCTTAGACAATCTAGGTAAGGGAAGCTGAGCGTTGGTCGTCTGGCAGCGATATGGTTTGACGATATTGTTAAAATCACGAGTCGAAACCTTAGATCAGATTACCACAAGACTAACGCAAATGGTACAGTGAGAGCAGACCTGCGGTGGCCAGATTGACTAAAGCAATTCAATCACATCTGCCTGCTAAGTTTGGCCTCATCGTGTAGCGGACGTTTCTTCAATAACAAAGCTTTTAGCTATCCTAATCCTATTTTGCAAGTAGACGAGTTCATTATTAAATACTAGTAAATGAAGCCGTCATGATCCATTCGAGCTGGCAGCAGCAGCGCAGTAAATTATTCACGCGCGCCGTCAGGTGTCCGTTAATTGCAGCCAAGCGACTATTATTGTTAGCTAACTGGATTCATAGCACAATACAACCTATACCTACTAATCAACTGAATATGAGCTAGGTTAGATCCGCTGGTTTCATCTGAACGTAGGCCTCCCCCTTTAACCTCCAGACTGAACGAGAGTCTGTCTTTTGCATCCGTGACTCTCACAACGTCGTTGGTCCATATAGTGTGAGGCCTCCCTACGCTGCGTACCCGCAGCTATTTGTGCGCCGCTGGTTTACCCACTATCAAAATAAAAACTAACCAATGTTTTACTGTAACAAAACATAACATAGGCAGTTGTGTTATGTTATTGTTTTTTTTAAGTTACCTGTGTATCATCCCAGTTTTATACCCTGGGTTATTTTCCTCCATTAAATTAATTAAATACTATTGAGGTGTATTTGACTAACATACAGCGCGTTATTTTGTACAGGTAGCCCGTTGGTCCAGTTGGTAGTGAACCTACCACCTGAGCTTGGGGGCGAGGGTTCGATTCCCACCTATGACAAACATTTATGTTTGTTCTATATCTGGTTGTTAATATCTATTTAAGTATGTATTTAAAACTATATTATCAGTCTCTGGCAGCCATTTCACAAGCTTTGGTTAGTTTGGGGTCAAATGACCGTGTGTGCAAAAAATTACCCGATTTTTTTTACATTACGTAGTACTTGCGAAGTTGTCTGTTATGGGTAGATTTTGTTAAATGTAAGAATTTGGGTTAAAGTTTTACTTGCGAAAACAAAAAGTGTTTGAAGTTGCTCTATCTGGTCTCGCGTAAATATATTTGTATGTCAAGTTGACGTCAAATGTAGGTTTGTTTAATTGTTTTTCTTATTTATGCAATGTTGCTGAGTTTCACTAACTAGACACGCATTTGTTCATATTTGCGTCGGTGACGCAAACTGGGTAAAGCTGAAGTTTTTTATTGGTGAAAAACACTACCTTTCTTTCAAATCCCTCTAACCGTTACATAGTTGAAACCAAACATACAAACTCACTTAATAACTTTCAGATTTATGATATTAGTGTGATAGGATCGGATCTATAGTAGTATATGATTGGTTGTTAGGACAGGACGTATAGAGACAAATTAGGATATATCGGGTGTGGTGCGGACAGCTACGTGGCATCAGCATGGATGCGCGGTTCAAATACTTAGAAGTGAGATGGTTATCTATACTAATATTATAAAGAGGAAAGATTTGATTGTTTGTTTGTTTGCATTGAATAGGCTCCGAAACTACTGAACCGATTTGAAAAATTCTTTCACTGTTGGGATGCTGCACTATCCCCGGTTGACATAGGCTATATATCCCGGCTTCGCCCGTGCGAAGCAGGGGCGGCCTACTAGTATTGTATAAGTGGATTTCACGCATAAAATTTATTTAAACCACGCGAAATGGCAACTACGCAAAATATCAACTACACAATTCAAATATGCAAAGCCTGATTTAATAAAAAAAACTTAGTAATTTTTTTTTATTTACTTTTATGTGTGATGTAAATCTGTCACATTGCTATATGTATCTATTTTACTTTTTGACATTTATGTTCAATTAACATGTATATTTTTTATCTATTTTGATAAATTCTATCGAGAATCTTCTACCCGGATAGTCACAAACTGACTGTGCAAAAGAAAGGGGCTGGCTTTACCACAGAAAAGATTTAAACTATTATTTAACTATTATTAACTATTACTAATATATTATTTTTCTTTTCTGTGGGCTTTACTGGGAGCAGCGCCCTCCACGCTACACCTCATCTGCTTATAAATAATAGTCAAAAGATTCATCTATACTAATATTATAATAGGAAAGATTTGATTGTTTGTTTGTTTGCATTGAATAGGCTCCGAAACTTCTGAACCGATTTGAAAAATTATTTTATTGTTGGGAAGCTCACACTATCCCCGGGTAACATAGGCTATATATCTACACCCGTGCAAAGCCGGGGCGTGCCGCTAGACGCTTGATAAGAATACAAAAAAAAAATTGTGCGTGGAGTCCCTCCTCGCGGAAGAAGTTATACTTCAACAAGGAACCCTAAAATTATAACTAGGGCAAAAATATCAACAATTTAAAAACATGCTTTTCTCGAGATTCGAACCTAGCTAGGCTTCTCAATCCATTAGCGACACCATTCCACTACCGAGTCTGCTAGTCGCAGCGCGAAAAAAGGATACGCATTTCGCAACCATACTAGAGAGAAAAATTCCCCCTCCATGGTAGCGTTGCAACCATGTTGAAAATCGCATAAGAAGTATAACTTCGAAAACTATCGGGAATATGCACTTGTATACATATACAATTTCACGTACCTACATAATATATGTCTCATTTCATATAGTGAAAATGTCATCGAATGTTCAACTGACAGTTTGAAATATTGGGAACGAGGTCTAGAAGAATTACGTACTGCCTCAGAGCAAATAAAAATGGCTCGCTCTGAGCGTACTGCAACGTAACTTCGTATGTCGATGTTACCTTCCAATTCCTGTACCCACTTCCCGTAAGAATATGTTCACGTTCAATGTATTTATGTTTCACGTACGTCTTATTATGCGTAAATATATAGTTTTGGATAAAATCCGTTTCCGGTTTTTTACCATAGGTGGCAAACAAGCAGACGGGCTGCCTGATGGTAAGCAGTCAACGTCGCTTATGGATACTTGTAACACCAGAGGCATCACAAATACGTAGCCGACCCTTTAAGACTCTAATAACTCGCTTTTTGAAGAATCCCATTTGTATGTGATACTTTTTGTTGGGGTAAAAGCATGCTGACTTAGACAGACTTGAGTGGAGAAGAAATGATTTGACGTGGTTGGAGTGGAGATATCGTGAAACATACATAAAAATTCAACCTAATTTTATTGATAACCCTTACTACATGATACTTAGCTATGTGAATCGCCTAAAGTGACCATCGACCCTCTGTTTATTTGTTGTCTGTGTTTGTTTTGTTTGTTAATATATTAAGTCCCCTAGATTAGAACATATTGACGGCCATGTAAATTATTATACAGGGCTACTGATAATCAGTTAGCATCCTCTTAAGGGCGGGCTCAGTGCATCAAAACAAACGTCAACAAACAAACGTAAGTACCAAAAAATATATATTAAAAAAAAACCCGTATTTTTTGAGCCGTCTGAAAACCAACTTACAAACATAACTTCTTACCTTATGCTTTTTTTCTAATTTTGTACCACAAATTTAATTTAATTCTTGTGTCAGTGAAAATATTATTATGTTATGTTTATCTATACTAATATTATAAAGAGGAAAGATTTGATTGTTTGTTTGTTTGTTTGCATTGAATAGGCTCCGAAACTACTGAACCGATTTGAAAAATTATTTCACTGTTGGGAAGCTACATTATCCCCGGGTGACATAGGCTATATATCAATACCTACCCGTGGAAAGCCGGGGCGGACCGCTAGTAATAAAATAAAGTACTTATATCTAAGTGTGAGATAAGAATCTCTTCCAATACCAATCAAGTTGCAGCACGGTTGTCAGAGAGAGTTCAATAAGAGCTAGGGAACATAAGGTGCTGACGTGTTAGACAGCTCACTGTTGTTATACGTCACAAGGAGTGGACGGGTACAGGGTCCATTGCTTAGAATTAATTGCTATCTGCTGACGTAATTTGTCTATGTCTGTCTTTCATGGTGGTAGTGCATTAAAGCGGTGTTAATGCTCGTCTATTCAGGGTAACCTGGATCCGTGGTAATAAAGGGAAAGGAAGCCATTTTGTTCATAGTTATGTTCTGCTTTTGCTATAAGACCGATTCAAAATCACGGGAAATAAATGTGCTGTTCTATAGTTTTTTTCTTCTTCGTTTTCTTCAAAATTCAAAACTCTTTTTTTGTCTGATTTCATAATTTACTGGTTTGGCCTCACCTAATATAAGTGTTGACAACCTATGTTAAGAGCAATGACGTTATGTACTCTAAAGAGGTATATAACATAACGTCCTCGGTTAGGAGAAACCGCAATTGTCAGATTGATTTTATTCACAATTTTTTGCTCAACTAAATATATGACACAGTTAGGTATTTATTTATTTTGGGGTTGGTCTTTTAGCTAAAGTTGTTTTAATGAGTAGAATAACCTCCTTTCGGGAAAGTACCACCGTTTTGTGTAACCTTGTACACTGTTGCACTGTTGTTGTAGTCACCACCTTTAGATCGATAGGTGAAATAATTTTTGTTACGTAAGTAACTGCCTACAAATCTCTCGCCTTGCCTTATAAAGTTGTTAGCTATCGTATTATGTACTCGTATAGTAGTATACAGGGTTACGCAAAAATGATGTAGTAAGCCGAAAGGAGGTCATTGCACTCAAACTATGACAAACATTCTACTATAGGGCTTAAAAAGATATCGCAAAAAATCTGTCGTTCCGTAGAAAAATTTTAGTCACCAAAATGTATGGAACTACTGATTATTTTCGCGATTTTAGGATAGGCCCGTTGGTAAAATTTGTTCATAATGATGAGTATAAAGACCTCCTCTCAGTTTAGCACACTCATTCTACGTAACCTTTTATATGTAAGTACATTATAACTGTCTTAAAATGGTCAAATTTCGACGTGATTTTCTTTACCATCTAGCCCTATGTTACAGCAAAGAAGGCGATTAAAATCTACGCGACTCTTTCTATGAAAGTTTAGCTACAGTTTGTTGATGCTTGTATTTATCTAAAGTTTTAAATGCTAACACGAATTGTTATTCAAATAAATCCCATTTAGAACAAACAACAATCAAACGCCGAATCAGAGGTGAATCAGACAGCATCCATAAATAGCCAAGTACAAAAGAAAACAATTTTTTCAATCGCCGAACTTTTACGACACAAAGAGTAAGTACGGATTTACAACGTAAGCCCTGCCTTTCCAACTTAGAAAATTTCACTTAAGAAACAAAAGTACTCTAATAAAAGAAGAACAATCATAAAAAGAGAGACGTAAGAACGTTTTCTTAAAAAATGGCTGATGGTACAGCGTATTGGATTCGAAGATGCCTTTGCTGTCTCTAGGTTATCTAAACACGTTTTCGGTTCAACTTTCGTACACGTACTTTGTTTTATTACCAGAAGTCGCAAAGCCAAACGAAGGTATTTATTGCGACTTAGGTAAATATGTGTAAGTATGTTTCCACATCTACTCTTACCTATATAAACGCCTCAACCTAATTTAAACAACCCTTACATTAACCAATGTAAAACGCATGTGTATAAAGCAAGTCTATAATTAATAGGAAAAACTTTTCAGAAATTGTATTTAAATTAAATTCACAATTAATAATTCGTCTTACTCGTTCAAATGTAGAATCCAAAGTAATATTAGTCAACGGCTTATCACCATCCCCTCTAAGCCATACGTTGTAAGTACACGGTCTTTGATTGGTCGATGGTGCTACGCCAGCGCCAACGTGCTAAAGTCAAATCAATACAAAATAAACAAATCAACAATTATTTTATATGTGGCGCTAATATAGTTTCAACTTCAATATTTCTTGTTGTATTGTCGCCTTCTTGCTTTACCCATATAAGGTAAAACTAAAAGGTGACAATAAAAATTTGATCAAATTCTAATGATGTCTCTGAGTTAGGTTAAGTTAGCCATGCCACACAGCCGTGCGCAGTCGTGAAAAAGTCAACTTTTTTCGTTTACGCTAGTTTCCAAATTGCCCCCTATTTATTAGAGTTTAGAACAGTCCAGGGCCCTAATTCTGTATGAAAGCATAGAACAAGTCAATAACACGCCGTAACCGTATGATGAAACGATAAAATGGTATCAAAATTAAATAAATCAAACGCGTCTTCCGATTGAATATTACTACTCTATTCTATATTATTACTACTACTATATTCTACTTACTACTTCTATATTATTACTCTACTCTATATTATTACTACTATTATATACTCTCTTGACAAACGCGCACGTAATGCGATATTGCTCTACGTATTTTAACAGTTTAATACAAGCGCGTAAAGCACCTCATCGCGTTAGCAAATTAGAAATTGCCAATTTCACGCAAACAAAACAACGCCAATAAAACCTCAAACACTCTAACTGATTTTTATGTAGTCATATCAGCTTTCGTTAAGTACCTATTGTAAAAGCTATTTGTGGTTTTTGATATCCAAAGATAATGTGTTGAACGCTGCTGTCTCATTTTTACCCATTACTCCATTTAAATTGTCTTAAAATGAAAATGTATAATATTGTTAGCGCGGCCACCAAGCTATATGGCGGAGCACGCCGACACGTGAGGGTGCGGGAGAAAGGGGACGATAGTGAGAACGACGACTGACCTGAGTATTTCCGGGTTGACGAGCAAGGCTGCGTAACACCGTTCCTGATGTCCTGGAATCTTCTTTCTGCGTCTTTGGATCAGCGCGTTCTCAAGCGCTAGTGGACTGTATATGATGGTGCGGTTTTACACACTCGCGGCGCGAGCGCGGGGATGCTATTTGCCACAGCTTCCTACGGGAACCGTATCCCGGGCGGTGGGATCGCACGATCTCTCGAGAGGACGAGTAACCGACGATCAGCGGTAAGATTTGCGGTGGTGTAAGCAAGGAGTGCTCGCACAATGCGGTATGAATCCGTCGCCGACGAGGGTCAAGCGCAGACTGCCCGCAGGTGCAAGCAGCGAGTCTCATCTAACCATGGAACGTAACAGAAATGGTCGTCGTTCATGGAAGATGAGGGTAGGAAAATGTAGGTAGGAGATAAATAAAGGAAGCGTCACTGAGTGGCGCTAACAAATATTTATTCAAAATGTACCTAGTCGCTTACGCTGTGCTATTGGGATCAAACATTTAGACACTGGCAGCAAAATTAAATAATAAAAAAAAAAACTTACATTTAAAAATAGTTATCTATTTTCATTTATCGATTGTACTGGGAGATTCTGAACAAACTATTTTCAGGTATTGCGGTCGGGTTCGAGATAATGTGGTCATAAAGGCTACAGCGCGATACCAAAGCACGTCGGGACAACTAATTAAATAACCTAAGATAAACCAGAAAGAGGTGATTTTTCGACAGCCACTTTTACGCTGTAACGCCTCCACTCCAGACACTTAAGGTATTGCATCGAGATACAATACCTATAGGTCCAATAGAGTCACAATCTCTAAGTGAAAAGTTCGCAATATCATAATAATATTTACCCCAATTTAGACGTCACTTAGATAGTGTTCAAAGTCGTTTGTCCACTATGTCATCGTAACACTGGCATCGCGCGACGTTGTAGTCGGATCGCGGCTGCCTTAGAACTAACCAATAAGTTTTGGTTTGGACATTATTTTGCACGTTTGTGACTCTATAAGTATTGTATCTTGATGGGGCATATGGCATAAAACTGCAATTAGTCGATCCAGTTTGCAGTTACGTGTTAGACGAAGAAAAATTGGGAAGTGGTGATGCTGTCAGTACTAATTCAGAGATTAATTGTATTTAATCTATGACATTGATTTTTCTTATCGTTGCAAACGTTATTTTGTTACTTTGATCACTATTTGGTATATTCTCTTACACATCCAAGAAAATTAATTGGAAAATTCGCAGCGGGTATCTCAGTTTTATTAAAAAATTCAATTTGGCTGCGAAGGATAGACGCTCCGGTAAGGTAATTTCATCGCGTTTAATCCCGGAATCACTTCTTACCTCCGCTGATTACAGCATGGAACGTAAAAGTATCTCATCGTGTTAGAGGTGGAATGTTTTTGCTGTCTTCGAGTAATTGGAAAACTAACCTGATTTGCAAATTAGCCTATGTTATTGAGTACCTCTAGATAGTTTTAGAAAGAAAAAAACAATAACTTTATTTGTGACCAAATTAGGTTTTAAAAAAATAGCTTATAGACACAAGTTATAATATAAGGTCACAAATCAGCCCCAACTCAGCATAATGCCGGCTGTTAACCAGCGCTGGTCTTCCATTGGAGCCGTTTGGTGGTGTGTTTTAAGACTCCGTCATATATGTACAATAATCACTTTATTGATACCACGAAAAGGTATCAGAAGAATATCGAAAAAAAAAGATGAAAAATTGGTGAGGAGTTGTACTTGCGCGAGTTCCAAATCGCCGACTGCAGGCCTAGCATGGGCTGTGGATAAATTGTCTTTCCACCGTTTTTATCCTCGCCTAGACGTGACAAAGCTAGAATATGGATACATTTGTCTTTTTCTCGCAGGATAAAAACAGTGGAAAGACAATTAGTCCACGGCCCGTGCTAGGCCTGCTGGTGAGAGATAGCGCAACACAGGGACCAATAGCGTTCTCTTGTGTCGGAGGCCAAAACCCAATTTTGTGTGTGTTGTGTGTGTGTGAGTGTGTGTGTGTATCTATGTGTATGTGTGTGCGTGTGCGTATGTCTAGGATTAGGTCAAGCAGACTTTTGTGCACAAAAGTCCCAAGTTGGTGTTGCAACGGGGCATTTGTACACAATTTTAGTTTGTATTTGTGAAAACTTATTTTTGGCTTTTGTATAACTATTATCTCATATCTACTTTGTTGGTAAGCAGCTGTTTGTTTTCCATGTAAAATAAAATAAAGGCATAACAATTTAATCCACTTACATTAGTAATTTTTTGTCCTGTGTATCAAATTTAATGGTATGAACAATAAGGATTTAATCAATCAATCATAATAAGAACTTTACGAACATGAGAATAAAAAAAAATGTTTTACTTGTTTTCTCCACCATTTAATACAATTATTATTGACTAGCAACGCAGCCCAGCTTCGCGCGGGTGTAAGTCTTATTTTTTTACACCTTGGGTTACATTATTTGAGTTTTAGTAAGGATCTCCATTTTTTTGAAAATATAATATAGGCTATGACACCCGGGAATAGTGTAGCTTCTGATCAGTGAAAGAATTTTTCAAATCGGTTCAGTAGTTTCGGAGCCTATTCAATGAAACCAACAATCAAATCTTTACTCTTTATAATATTAGTAAGTAAATTTATAGATAAAATTAATTAAAAGAAATATTCTAAAACACAAACTTTACTTTTCTGTATTCTAAACCCAGTTTTTTGTGATATTTTAAAAGATGCTGTAATATAACTTCATAAATTTTTTTCACGCGAATTTCTGCATAATTTATGTAAGTACAACTGATAGAAAATTAAAAAGACAATCTCTTCCAAACGCTCTCAAACCCGTCGAACTCCAACCACGCACCGGTACAACTAATGAGGGTACTCCCAAATATCTTGGTCCTTTACAATCTAGTGCGAACATAAATTGTGATAGAGGGGAGGCCCGGGGCTTGTTTAATTTCACGACTGGATAAATCCAAATGTTATACCGCTGAGACCGCCTGTACTGACGGCTCCATCGGCCTCGTCCATAAAATTCAACTACCCAGCAATCGGCAGACACCCTTTATAGAGGTTTTTAATTTGATTGCCAGGATTAAAATGTTTTCTACCCAGATTACTGTTGAAGTACGATCTTGCGTATTCCGTAAATAGAAAAATATTTTTTAGAAAAAAAAGAACCGACTTCATGACTATACTACATTTACAAACTGAAACTAAAAAGTAGAAAATACTGTTTAATTTTACGATGAAATACTTTGTATCCATGAGGTGAAAATCACGCGACCACAAACTGTATCTGGGCGCGATAAGGTTCACGTTCGAGTGATTTTCCAACTGAGCGGATTAGGTGCCGCAATTAGCTGTTGTCCGTAAGGCCCCTGAGCTCTCTTTGTCTTTTAGATTTAAATATTTTATGCGTATCAATTCTATCGAACCTAGTTTAAGTCTTCCATTTAAATATTTCTACAATTCTTGACTACTTGTCTACTTCTTCTACGATTAATTCTTATATTATTATTCTTGTACAAAATAAATGATCATGATGGGAAGGCTACCCACCAAAATATAGGTGTTGCCACACCTAGTTTGGTGGCTATGGCTGCAATCTTAATGTGTTGTACTTTAATGTAATAAAATTATTTTTAATTTAATTTTAATTATTTGTAAGTTTGCCATAATTTAATGAAAATAATTAGGTATTGTGACGTCATAGTAATGGTACCAAAAATGCTCCAATGCCCGTCTTAGATTCCATTTATCCATTTAGCTAGGAAGTACGGTACAGTCTCGTACCTCACAGTTTCAATATGGCCAAAACAATATCCCTATATTGGAGAGCGAGCAAACTATATCGACTCCAATACAATACACTGGTCCTCTTATTGAATATTTACTTTGCGGGGAACCACCTCGGGGCCTGTATCGTATATCGGGTTTAAGCTTTTATATTTATTCTACAAATGAACATTTTAATGTGCACAATTATTGTGAACCGGTTGTGCAGTAATAATTAAAGAGACACTTGGGCGAACAATCAGCGTTTTATTTTAATTGTGTTGTATTCATTTATTATGGATTGAGGGTGTGTTGAGGGTGGTGGGTGTTCAGAGTTTCAGGCTGGAATGACTGATCAATGAGACCACGTCATCATCACCATCATCATCATCTACAGCCTTCTTTAACCCACTGCTGGTTATACACTCTTACTAATGAGACCACATGAAAAAAATTTTATAAATTTATAAAAGCACACTTTTTTAATGGTTTTTATATTAACACCTAAGCGTCCAATTTTCACACAGTTTTGACCAGCCAAAATATAAATTAATAAATAATGTATATTTATTTTGCTATTACTATTTTGATATTACTATTTACTAGTTTGATATAATCACGACAAGGCCACGCGCCTATAATAAATATACTATGATGATGATGATTCTGTGTAAATATCAAGAAAACAACCCTAACGTTACACGTGCCGCGTCAGGAGAGATAGAGCTACGTGATAGAAAGAGGGCGGTCTTCTAGGTGAATATAGTAAGTGGTATCCAACGCTGTACGAGTTGAATTGCTACTTTATTGCCTCGTAGATAGAGTCCTTATTTATTTAAGTTTCTTCGCGGAGTGAACCTTCTGTGTCTATTATGTCTTCTTTGCTGTTACCTAAACTTCGAATAGGCGGCTTTATCGCTCAAAGCAATATCTTCCAGGCAACCATGATGATGATGATAAAAACCCATATTCGCTAGAATGGAACTTAAAAATGCATATTTTAAACAAACTACAACAAAGGCACAGTACAATAAAACCTCCTCGCTCAAATCGGGACCTGCAACTAGCACATTGTTGCGTAAGTTTTATTAACGCCTGCAATATTCTAGCACCACATGCACTTTATATGCCCAGCTTGCTAATTATGAAAAGCTATGGGCTGGCGTGCTTGCTGGTCGCAATTATGCTAATCTTATTAGTCAATCCACTTCGCAAGCACCGTTTCCTTTAAAATAAGTAAAGAAGTCGAATAAAAACTGTATTGTTGGAAATTATAGGGGACGGGAGCTATAAATTGAGTATGGTGCGCTTTTTATATTTTTATGCGTGTTTATTGTGCATTCTGTGCAAGCCAATGTTGGGTTATTACTAGTACATTGAAGTTGAAATAAAATAAGAACCTTGTGCTTCCCAGGATGTTTTTTTCTATAATTCAAAATTGTCTGCTTCTTTCCAGAAGCAATTAATCATGGTAATTGTAAGGCATACATCTAAAAAGCTCAGATACGGGGTTTATAGTTCTTTCAAACATATAACTGGGGATTATCGGAACAATAACACTTTAAACAGTTCATGCATATAAAAGATTACATCAGCTTTAGAATATGCAGTGGCCTCACACTAGGTTCTAGGCCCGTGTCGTGGAAACCTCATTAATTAACAGCCCTAGTCGTGAAAACCTCATTGATATAACATTATTACGTAAAGTTTATTTTGAAGTAATATAATTCAGGAAACAAAACAAAAGTGTGTGGAAAAAAATTAAACAATATAAAACCAGGTAAGTAAGAATTTGCAAGAATTAGGTATTAAACTGACTTTGACTTACAGTTACATCTTAAAATATTTACAATTAATATGTCCAGTTCATATAAATCGGTGTAAATTAAAATTTAAATAAACGCTATTTTGTTCGTAGCCAATCGTACTGTATCGTTTGTGAATACTATAGACCGTTTAAATATTAACCCACCTTTTTTCTAGTCGCGTAAAAACTACATAAAGTGGAATGCCTCTTCTTTTTTTTTCGCTATTTCCCATTGCCCATTCTATGATGGGAATTGAATAGTCTACCATTTAACGAATAAAATTACAAATAACCATGTAGAATTTTTTACAAATATAAATATATAAGAACCTGTAGAATTAATTATACTTTTTAGATCTGCTTCTAATTGTACCTATATTATGGTTTCATCACAACTCATCTATACCCTTATGCTCTATCTGACATGAAATTTCTTGCCATAAACGCGTGACGTCATAACATAAAGATGCAATTTGAAAAATGAACTCCGTGCTCTTGGTCTCTATATGACCACATGAACTCGTAACACGGTCGGGCAATGTTAAAATTGTTAACGCGATGAAATGCGTAACGCGCTCGTACAGAACGGTTGAAATTACTTGGAGCACGCTAGCGCGTTAGAACGTGCCCATTTGTCAAGAGAATGTAGTATCCAATCGGAAGACGCGTTTGATTAGTTACCGTGTCATAACATTTAACGGCGTCTTATTGCGTGGTTTCATACAGAATTAGGACCCTGATTTTATGTGACAATCTGATCGAAGATGGTAAAGAGAAACACATGTAACCTGAAATGGAAAGTAGCTCTCAAACGAGGCAGTCGGACGATATTGAACTAAGGCATAACTCCCGTTTCTGTCCGATCTGAGCATACTAAAATGCTATGGTTTCTTCAAGGTGTTTTCTTTCAGTTAAAATTATTGTATTTGAATCATGGATTTGAATCCACGCCTGCGTTGTGGAAAGCAAACGCGCCAACCACTAAAACTATCATGGCAACAAAATGTTGAACTTTTTGGTATAAATGAATTTCAATCGCAATCATTTATCTTGCTACCTCTAAAATGTAAATGAACTATGGGTACCTCGATTTCAGCAGTAAAAGAGCAACATTGCAGATGCAGTGCAGTTAGTTCCCGGCAACAAACTACCAGTCTCCCCGACATTACGACATTTATAGAGGCGATTGTGTATTTATGCCCTTTTAATGGCGTCTCACATTACCTCGGTACATTAGCGCGGGACATGACAACTGAGTTTATGTATCGAGTCTGTTTATGAAAGTGAAGATTTATTGCAGTACCTTTTTTGTAAAAAAACCTCTCAGGTATAAAACTGCCAATTCTTGCACTAGTTTTTAAAGTTGTTTGATTGTGTGGATGTAATTAATGGCGTGAAAGAGTATACCTATCTAGAATCTATCTATCACCATCACCTTCACATTTTTTTCTAAAATAAAACAAGTAAAACTACGTAACCCTAACTGTACACCAAATTCCTTATTGTACTTGAAGCGACGTAGAAGCGGAATTACCACTAGAGATACACAAAAAACAATTTTGAAGTAAACTACCTACCTTTTTTCTATCTGACCGCCAGGGCGGGCACAAAAAATCGACATCGTTTTATGGTTGATATTCCGAGAACCCGTACGAAGCGCTATGATTCCACATTTATTGTGCGAAATGCTAGTCAGTGGAATTCGCTGCCTGAATGGGTTTTCCCCGTTAGTTACAATCTGGGTGTCTTCAAGTCGAGAGTGAATTGGTTTCTTCTAGGCAAGCGTGCTCCATCGTAGACCGCATCGTCGCTTAACATCAGGCGAGATGGCACCCAAGCGCAAGCCTATTATTAAAAAAAAAAAAAAAAAAAAAATGCTTATCTTTAAGCTAGCAGTGCCTTGTAGTTTTACTCGCTATCCTGAAGGAAACGTATATTTTACCGAAATAAAAAACTCATGTGTTACTGTTTAAAAAGTAAAGATTTATTACGGTACCTTTTTTGTAAAAAAAAAATATTAAATGCGTATAATGTAAATACATGTTCAAAGCTTATCTTGAAGCTAGCAGCGCCTCCACGGTTTCACTCGCCATCCTACAAGAAATTTATATTTTCTCTGAATAAAAATTAGCTCATGTGGCAAACATTCACCAATTTCAGTGGAAAAAAATATACACACTTTAACTTTCACTTTTACAACTTTCAGATTTATACATCTTCCACATCTTCCACAACAACTTTTATACAACTTTCGCATTCATAATATTAGTGTGATATATTTAAACTAGCTGTTTATAGAAGTTTTACCTAAACTCCACTTAATTTCCTAATATGTCTAAATAGTGTAAGTTTTGTTACTATCAATCTACACGACACATGGGGTGGCAAAGTTCTGGTCTAGAAACTTGATTTGAAAATAGAATTGTATTTTGCGGAACATCGACTCGAAAGAAGAAGATCACATTCAAAACAACTAAAATACGTACGTCATAAAAAAACAAAATAACATCTCATATACTGTTTTAGAAACAACTTCATTTTCTAAGAAAGCCTGTGCCAAGTAACGAAATAAAGAATTGCATTCGTCAGACGGCATTCTTGTAATAATTCTCGTAGCAAGCAACGTAGCCGAGTCTACAATTTATCGTAGCGCGTCTACGGCGTAGCGCTCATGTTTATGACCTCTACTGGTTCGAAAACTGAATTTCGAAAACAACATTGTATTTTCAGTTTATTTCTAAAACATTTATTATGTGAAATAATAAAGAACTGAATGTTGAAGAATAATGCCAGCAGCTCTTGGGTAGGAGGAAGTCAGTTGTTTTTTTATAAAACGCTTATAAAGATTTTCTTGAATTTTTTCGTTAATAAACAAATTTCATTTTTTGTTTTTTATTGGGTTGGTCTATGTTTGGCCACCAAGGAAATACATACAGTAGTGAATATAATTTTCTAGTAAGGTACAACTAGATTTTTTAAGAAGTTAGAGCTACCAATCCTTAACCGCTGACGCCGATTTTTTTTTATAAATAATAGGCTTGATAGCTATAGATTTGATTTATTTTACTATACATACGTTTTATTTTAATATATATTTGTGTAAAGTTATATGATTATATACAGGTTTTTAATAATCATATAACTTTAGTGAACAATCGTGATAGCTTAAAACATATTTGTGTAGTGTATTTTTTTTAGCTAAAATTAAAAATAAAAAAATAAAAATATCTGGGACATTTTTGCACACACGACATTTGCATTTTTTTTTTAGCTATAAAGTTGTTAATTCTATTCACGATTTACACCTCAAACACATAACGTCTTTTAAATATTCTGAACTTAATCTAAAACGAATCACTCCCTAAATTAATACTTTCAAGAACGTTTCTCACGACTTCAGAGAAAAAAAAACCTGTGCCAAGTAACAAATAACAAATGTTTATAAACGAAAAAATTCAAGAAAATCTTTGTAAGCGTTTCATAAAAAAAACAACTGACGTCCTCCTACCCAAGAGCTGCTGGAATTATTCTTCAACATTCAGTTCTTTATTATTTCACATAATAAATGTTTTAGAAATAAACTGAAAATACAATGTTGTTTTCGAAATTCAGTTTTCGAACCAGTAGAGGTCATAAACAGTAACAAATTCTTTATTTTGTTACTGTTTATGACCTCTACTGGGTAGGAGGAAGTCAGTTGTTTTTTTATGATACGCTTACAAAGATTTTCTTAAATTTTTCGTTAATCAACATTTGTTATTTGTTACTTGGCACAGGTTTTATTTTCATTCGTCAGACGGCATTTTTATAAAACTAGATAAGTTTTCCACCATTGTTATATTGTTATATAGTACATCCCAGAACGCCCTTTATGATTTTACCAACCAAAAATGAACCTTTTTTAATGAAACATGGGTATTTCTTAGATAAGCATGCTACGTCTTCGACCACATCATCGCTTCCCACCAAGCAAGATTATAATCAAAAGCATAACTAGTCATGTGATTTTTTTTGTTAATGCCCTTTTCACCACAATTACTTTAGCTACGACTTTTTGTGACTCAAAATTTTACTAAATCCAAACAAACCACTGCTTAAATAAATACTTCCAAGAAGACTCTTTATGACTTCACCAATCAAACTCAACCTTTTTGATGAAACCTAAATATATAATGAGATAGGGGGTTTCTTACTTAGTCATTAAACAGTCGTATTAACAAACCAAATTAACGCAGCTAAGGCGTAAAATTAATGAGATTACAATAATCTGGCTCCAGGCATCAAGATCCTTTAAGGACTGGTCCCAAGATAACAGGGTCTTGTACTGCGAGTAATCCAAGGATTTCAAGTAATGTGCGGCGCCGAGTTCAACTAATTTCAGTTTATTTGTAGGCCAAGTTTATACTTGTGATTCGCTGTGATTCATGACTCAAGCGGATGACGGAGCCTTTATAAAATAGGTCCTTGTAGCTTAGGGTTTAAATTAATTGTTGGTATGGATATTTGTGACTAGTCTCGTTGATTTACGAACACTGTCTGTCTGTCCTATATTTTAACGGCTGTATCTTTAAAATTGTAATAAATAGCCAGTGAAAAATTTCACAAGATATGTAGGTACCTAATGTTCATTGGAACAGATTAAATTCTTTTCACAACTTCAGGGTTGGGGTTAAAAGTTTATAATATTGAGTACAATGGCCTCTTTTCGGCTTAGTACTGCCGTTGCGTTTTACCTTGTATATATTACTACTACTATAATATAATATAATATAATATATTATTACTATATTTTTAATGAAAGTATTTGAGCTGAAATAACGTATAAGATAATAGGGTTAGAGATTAGTTTTTTTAATGATTGACAATTTTTAATTATTTACATAACAGAAAAAGGTAAATACAATCTTTATCTAGTTTAGTTCGAAAATGGATTACAAAAGTAGTGTGAGCATATTTGAAAAAACTGTTTTTTAATACGTTTTTGTCAAACTTTTTGATTTTAAATGTAAAAATTATCATCACAAGCTGAGTACTGAGTATGAGTATATACTCTGTAATAAGTTATGCTTTTTCTTGAAGATGTGGTGTGGTTTGTGGTGGAACTGACAGGCTCCAGGCTGTCGTTCGGAAAAAGGTATCGTCATTAGTGAGTAGATTTCAGGGCAGTAACAACATCATCTAAAAAACTGTAGCAGAGAACCCCTTTACGCCTATATTTAGGTATTTTGTGCAGACAAGGGTCAACAAAGAGACGACGAAGGGAGCTTGAAGTTGTCTGCACAAAATGTTTTGTAAATAAACTTATTACTACTACAATTATAAAAATGTGCTTTTCTACGTTTATAGTTCAAGTGTTGTAGTTATAAGTTAAGGATCATTTTGTCCTGAATAAAAACTCTTTATCTATACTAATATTATAAAGAGGAACGATTTGATTGTTTGTTTGTTTGCATTGAATAGGCTCCGAAACTACTGAACCGATTTGAAAAATTCTTTCACTGTTGGGATGCTGCACTTTCCTGGTTGAAATAGGCTATATATCCCGGCTTCGCCCGTGCGAAGCAGGGGCGGCCTACTAGTAATATTATAAAGAGGAAAGATTTGATTGATTGTTTCTTTGTTTGTTTGTTTGCATTGAATAGGCTCCGAAACTACTGAACCGATTTGAAAAATTCCTCCACTGTTGGGAAGCTGCATTATCCCCGGGTGACAGGCTATATTATATTTTCAAAAAAATAGGGATCCTTACTTAAACTCCAATAATACCCGTGCGAAGCCGGGGTGGACCGCTAGTGTTTAAATATCATAAATAAAGAAAAATATATGCGTCGACTGAGACACTCCTCTTTTTTGTCATCAGTTAAAAATAATTTCATAGTAGTTTTTTACTGATGATCATAAAATGCAAATGCCCAACGACCATTCCAGCTTACCCTTTACATTGAGCGTGCAATTTTTCACTTAGACGTTTAACTAAAAGGCACTGAACCAAACAAAGGGTCATTCTATCGCGTGCGCCCGCCGTTATCAAGATCCGGAATAATGTACCCAAATCCTTCTAATTAAAACCTGGCTGGAACGGAAGTTGCTCTAGCTATGTAAGTATGAGCCACGGTTGAAATGTCCTCGCGTTTTCGTTTAATTTTGATGATAAATTGAAGTAGTCGTAAAGAACTTCGCGAATGTTTGTTTTATTTGTACGACAACTTGACAAGTTTTCAGCGAAAGAATAATTACTTGTTCAAACTTTTTTTGAAACGTTGACTTTGTTGAGAGTTGACATGATTAGTGCGGTGTTTGATTTAGTTTAGTTAATTTAGTACAAAATTATTGAAAATTTTACTAAACTAAGTCTACTCAGACATGCTTACTTAATTACTAATTTTACTTTACTTGAAAGTATATATTTTTACAAGCTTTTATTTAACTTGCCTTGTATGTGACAAATCTTGCAACTAAATCTTAAAACAGTTTTCCCCAGCCGAACGAGCTGAAATTTTAAACACACGTTTAATTTGGATGAAAATACATGGTTAGTTAAGAGACTTCAGTCTAAATCTCAATAGTGGATTCCTAAAGATGGCGGACCAGTTATTTTATACCCATATCATTAAGGATATCAAATGATAGGAAGAAAACGAAAAATAAAATGACTTCAAATTAAGTTAAAAATAGTAAATGGCAAAAAAAAGTTTGTACTGAAACACTCCAAGCCACTCGGCCTAAACAACAAGTATGCAGTAGCATTGCAAACTGATCCGCACAACCAGGTGACAGTCTGTCGTAAAAAAAATCCCTCATTGATCAACATTGTGTACCCATGAAAGGCACGTATGCGTAATTGGGTATATCCATCCATACTGTAAATCATTCGCGGAGTAAATGCTCAAAATAACAGTAATTACTGCCAAATAATGAGGGCAATAAGGTTAATAACCACATTTAAACGTAAAAGCAATCGCGTGTCAGACACTAACTGCGCCGACTCGACGTTCGTTATCAGAGACCTCACCCACACCCAAGTCCATTACTAAGCAGACAACATTAATGCAAACTGACGCGTTTCTTAATACAAAAACAATGCCAAAACCCTAACCCTCGCAGTCAACGCGATTACTAGATTCGTAAGAAGAGAAAATGATCCGATAAGGGTTGCCTTCGATGGCCCATTCTGCCGTTAAAGAATGCTAAAGATTTTAAGAATCCAAATAGAATTTTTAAATGAGCCAAATAAAAGCCCCGCTTTAATAAGGAGGAGAAAGCAGTCTTAGGGCCGAGTTTGATGAAAATTTAAATGTGACGTCAAAGAGTAGGTGTTGAATAATGGCGCTTTATCGCAGTAGCTACGGGGCCGTGATTAAAGAGCTCGAATCATGTAAGCCGGGAAGCCGCACCTTGGAACGCGCCCGCGTAAAATTAATAAGCGGAATTACTCTTCTTTACCGACTCATAAATTACATTGATGGTAACCGGCAGCAGTTACAGAAGCCGTAAAGACGAGCTTTATTAGAATCAAACAACAGGTGAAATTTATGTATTGAAACTCGTTCCCGAAGCATCGGCTGCGGCATGATTAAAAATTCTTTCTGTACCAAATTGAGTCAGCTTCCGAGCGAGGAGTTTCGCTTTGAATATTGTTCTTGTGAATTCGAAATTAAAGGAGGTGAGTAACAATGGATGTCGGAAGTTTTTGATATCTTCATTTCCATTCGATGGTATTGTCTTTTACGTTTTTATTGTCAATGTTTTCTAAGCTATCGGGCCATTGGTAGAGATGTAGGCGGCGCTATTGTGTACTTAAATCAACGAGGGTACGGCACGGCACGGTTAACAGAAACAAAGGCTGCCTCTAAAATCAACCCGACGCTTTTAAAAGCGTCACTCCACTGAATTTCTTTTTTGTGTTTCTTGCGTTAAAAATTCGTGACAGAGTTTAAAACAAAAGCCTTGAGTATCTCCTAGCAGTATATTGGGATCCGTGTAATGTAGATCCATTTTTACTGGTCTTTTATCATAATTATATGCTTGTAGATCTTGGAAGTAAATTTATACTTATTCACCCTAAACGTTTATGTACCTAAATTGGACGACAATACAATAATTTTGTAGCCTCAAAATGATGATGATGGAGCAAAGAGGTTCAAAATAAAAAATATCCATCTATATACTTACTTGTGAAAGGGTACGGTTTAGGATATATAGAAATGAATTAGAAAATAAAAAGTATTTATTAATTAAGCCTCCAATACGTTATTTATCGACGGTTAATAATGGAATTCATATTTTAGGAACATAATGATAATTATAGATGTCTTTTTTAAAGCCTTAGCTCACTCTAGCAGGAAGCATCATAATTCATCATCATCAAACGAATTCAACGAATTTAAAGATGTTACGGCCAGTTTAGTGAACCAATAAAAAAAACTTACTTAATCATCATCATTATTATCAGCCAGTAGACGACCAATACTGAACAAAGGCCAACTTAAAAGTCCACACTGAACGACAGCGTGCCATCTGCATCTACTGGATGCCCGCGACTCGCACTATATCATAGATCCATCTAAGGCTTACCCACACCACACTTCACTGCAATGTGAAATATCACTATTTATACCAGCTTTTAAAATAATTATGTTAAATGGATATTAAAATTTTATAAATTAAATATATATTTTTACTATTAACTTATTAATTAATTAGCAACCAGATAATGCAGGCGCGGCAGTTCGGCTTAATATTGACTTCCACCGCGTATTTATTTTAGTATTTTTTATCAATGTAACATGAAACACGGTTAGTTGATAATAATTACTAAAATAATACTAAAATATCATAATTACATGCCTAATGTAGTAAGCTTACATTACAACTTTAAGCTTTACACTAAAACTAAGCTTGACACTTTGTACATACTTACTTGGCTTTTCCACCATGACTGATTTCTTAGGAGTGTCAATGATAAGTAAACAAAGTTCTTAAAACATTAAATTTATATGATTATTTACGGGATATTTACCGTGGTAAGGTTGTGGAACAGTCTTCCCGTGAAAATGGTGCATGTTACTGCGCCTAAATATCGGGAGCTCATTCCACAACCTTACCACGGTAAATATCCCGTAAATAATCATATAACTTTAGTGAACAACCGTGATAGTTTAAAACAGTGTTTTTTTAAACATTAAATCAAGTAAGTTTAGGTAAAGTTTGACGTTAAATATAAACAAAGATCGTGCCACTCGAGTAAACGCAACGACAAATAGTAGCAATTTGTTACAAGTCCCGTTATTTTTCACCTGCCAAAAAGTCGTGACGAACCCTAATTCTGATAACCTCAATAGTGTTGCGACTAATAAACGCGTTAGCCAATTATGACACTGAGTTACGGGACTGCCATTTTGCGTGATGAAGGTACTTTCATAAAAACAGTGTTGTAATTCAAATGGATTATAATTATAAATAACGCCCAAATAAGAAAAATGTGTTAATATTACCGAAATAGTTTAGGAAACCTTGGAATGTTTGTGTTAGATTTTTTTATTCATGTTAGGTTGGCGTTTTTTCTCATGCCTGAAGCTAAGACGCGTCCTAGAATAGATCACGCTTACCCAGAAGGAAGCTATTTACTTTTGATTTGAAGACATCCACGTTGTACTTTTCGTAGAACACATACACCGGTAGAGAGTTCCACGCCCTCGTTGCGCGTATATAAATGTATAATTGAATTACTATTGAAAAGTCATTGTACCTTTAGTATTTTTTTTTAATTTGTAGAGTTACGCTATAACTTTTAATTTTAATAGTAAAATATTTCAAAATTTCTTCAGAGAATATTTATACGACCGCTACAATACTCGTTATTATTATGTGAATAAGTTTTTTTTAATTAACGTTGTGTGAGTAATGTATTCGGTGAATTATTATGTTTGTGGTGTTGTGTTTGTGTATGAGTATGTATGACCTATATGTCTTTGTGTCTCGTGGTGTTGTGTTGTGTTTTCCTGCTCGTTTTCGGTCAGCTTGGTGAGATAAAATCCGTTTTTGTGCTTGTTTTATCTCTGTAGGTAATATAAATATAATCACTAGCTCGGATATTTGAATTTCTGTAAATAAACGTTACATGCCATTTGTTTTGTCGCTACACGCAAATCGTTCAACACGAAAGGACTGAAAACTGTAATGTTGATAAAGGATTTTTATTCCGAGTTATTAGAGACGTGTGGAAACTCAAATGAAATTCGGCCACTTGTCCCACAGTCATAGTGGAATCAATAACAGTAGCTCACGTTGTGCTCATTTTACGTAAAAATAGGTTAAACAACAGCCCGAGATTATGATCCTTGGCTCAGAAATTATCCCGGTCACTGTCTTTCTCATTAGAAATGCCATAAGAAGGAGAATGTCACAATAGTGAATCTTTGAAAACACATCAACTATCGTCACTGTGTTTATAATCTTTCGCCTCATTCAACCCTCGTAAAAAACTAATTCGATTAAAGAAATGTTTTTATTTTTTTCCTATATTTTTTTCGGTGTTTTTTTACCGTCTGGTAAAAACAACTGAGTATGTGCCAGAAGAAGATAACTAGCCAAGAGAGTGTAGACAAATTGGTGGTTAATTATGCAATAAATTTAAGGAAGCTCGGTGGACCAAATTTCAGAAATGTATCATTCCGACGTAGCATACCTATTCTTTTATGGTTTAGTTACAGAGAAAAATTCTTAGGAAAATTTCTTTGTTAAGAGATCACTTGAACGGTTATGCTGTTAGCTCAAAATAAATAGTAAATGCAAAAAAAAATACTTTTTCCCTATTTTTATTTTTTATTTGCTCTTAAATAAGTTAAACTATATTGTGGAATAACATAATAATAAAAATGTCAAATAAGTAAAGTTAAGTAAATTGGCCGTCATGGGACGCCCGGCATGATGGCATAAAAGAGCGTTATAATGTTTGCCGTCAGGGCATACGAGTCGGTTTTACTGCCGAAGCAAGCTAAACATATCACATTTAAAAAAAAGTTATGATGCTGAGGATATTTATTAGTACACTATAGTCCCAGGCTTAAGTTACGAAAATAGTATTTGTGATTCAAAACTGAATATTACGCCAAAAACATAATAAACATAGCAGAGTTTCTCTACCTTTCATCAACATTTTCTACTGCTGTATTTCGGTGATGGTAGCTCCGTTGCATGCCAACCCGCGAGGTTGACAAATGAGAACGGCTTTCACTACACTTTTGTATTATTTTACTGGCTTTTCTGCGTTTTAATGAGGACGCGTTGAATGCCTTATCTACTGCGATTTACAAACCACGATAATACTGTCTCATGCAATTTTGCAGGCGCTTAATGTAGACGAAAAATATAGTGTCTATCTTAATAAGGACAGGACAGAAATGAAACCATTTATAAATAAATAATATTCGGCACATATCTTGCACACACTCATCTTACCCCAAACTAAGCATAGCTTGTAATATGGCTGCCAGATACTGATATATATATATATATATAATTATTATATTTAATACATACCTACTTAAACAGATTTATGTCCGCAGCGCTCTTGACGTACTTTTGACTCAAGTTCTCTCAACAGTTCAATGATGCTACACAACTGATTATCAGAAGGTTTTTCATGGATGCCCGATAATAAAGCGATTACAACAAAGCGATACTGTGTTTTGGATGGCACGTCAAACAGAAGAGGCTAGTTCTTTCCCCTAGGACAGTAAATGTCAAGATATCGGATGCCTTTGGGAGGCCTTAGATTATTCGGACGCTAGAAAAGCATAGGTAAACAAACTTATGCCCGAGCCCGAAGAGTACACGTGTAATGTGGAATTTTTTCCCCTAATTAAAGTATACAGCCCTTGTTTTGTTACCACATGAGCAGGCGATGCTGCAAAAACTCCGCTCACGAAGCACTTCTTACTTCTCTTTGTATCGTACATTTTGTACCGAATTGTTTCTACGGTGTTACTTAAATTATAGTTCCTGAATTATCGTGCTATGAACCTGTTTTATTAACAGATAAACAGATAACAGATAAACAATTTTATTGATAACAGTGTGAATAATTATAAGTCAGTCAAGAATTTCATTTTAAAAATAATCATAATAATCAATAATTTACAAATAATTAATTAATTCATAAATTAGATATATAAAGATTTAAGAAAGATTTAATTAAATTACATTGCGTCCGTAGTTATTTAAATAACATTTCTTTTCACTTTTAAAAAAGTCGTCAACCGTGTAAAAAGTTCTTTCAACGAGCCAGTTTTTTAATTTAGTTTTAAATATATTGTCACTGGCGGCACTCGTGATATCTTTAGGCAAACAGTTATAAATTTCCGGCCCTATCACGTGAGTCAATTTCCCGGAGCGTGCGAGCCGTATTTGTACTGTCGCGAGACTGTTCACGTTACGGAGGTTACAACGAAACGAGTGGCGGTCTCCTCGCCTCTCAAACGAGTCCAGGTTGTGCCTCACATACAGAGCTGCCTGCATTATCACGATCGAGGGTAGCGTCGGTATACCGAGCAACTTAAAGAATGGTTTCGCTGATGTTCGACGCGACACCTGAACAATCGCCCTTATGGCCCGTTTCTGCATTCTGAAGGCACGCAGTCTGTCGGCCGCGTGCCCCCACAGTTCGGCCCCGTACTGCAGGACTGAATGCACGGTCGCAAAATAGCAAGTGCGCACCACATCAGCGGAAACTACTCGAGACAGCCGGCTCAAGGCATAGCAAGCACTACCCAGTCTCGCACAGAGCTTGTCTATATGTGAGGACCACGTCAGACCACGGTCAAGTTGGAAGCCGAGGAATGTAACCGAGTCAACTTGGCTTATCGGTTCTCCATGTATCACCACTCGCAGTCTGTCTAATCGGCGCCCTGAAACTGAAAACGGTATGAAGTGGGTCTTTTTATGATTTAAGACGAGGCCGTTTAGTTTAAACCACTGCGCTAGTTCATTCGCTGCATCGTTCAGCCGCTTCTCTAGCTCATCGGACGTTTTCGCGGTCACGATCGCGGCTACATCATCCGCGTACATAAAAATTTCGCCGGATGCGACAAAGCTGGGCAAGTCATTTAGCAGCAACGAGAAGAGAATGTTGGACACCGATGATCCTTGGGCTACTCCCAAAGTAGTTCCTAAGGGGTCTGACCTCGTGACACCACCATCACCGACAACCACCTGGGATCTGTTCTGCAGTAGGTCAGTCAACAGTGCGTGGGCGGGTCCGCTAACGCCATAGTGGATGAGCTTGGCAGCGAGGACGCCGTGGTCTGCGACATCGAAAGCTTTCGATAAATCACAGCATAATACGGCGACTCGCTGCCTCTTCTCGCTGGCTTCCATCACGCGCTTAACCACCTCACGCGTTAGCACTGTGGTAGATCTGCCCGTCCGGTATGCATACTGCCTCTCCGAGAGTGCCCCGGTGGAGGTCAGGTAGTTCGTGAGCCGTGAACACAGGCCGTTCTCGAATATTTTAGATATCGCTGGGATGATAGATACGGGTCTGTACGCATCCAAATCTTCACGCTTTCCCTTTCCTTTGAAGAGTGGCGATACTTTACTCAGCTTCATCGCAACCGGATAAATTCCTTCGCTTATACAGCGATTGTATAGCTCAGCTAGACATGGCGCCAAAACTGTCTGGATAAAACCGATGAGTTCCATCGATATGTCGTAAATGTCTTTGGTCGGTTTTCGTGGTATTTGCGAGATGATTTTATACACTTCATCAGCCGTGAACCTGATAAGTCTCAAGCTAGTGTCGGCCGGCGGGCGCGCAGCGGCGAGCATGTCGGCGACTCGCGACACGTCCGCGCGCGGCGCCCCGCACGCCGTCGCCGCGCCCACAAACCTGGAGTTCATGGCATCAGCTACACCTTTTTTGGATCCGTATCGTTTTCCCACTTCATCTTTAGCGACGTCTGTAAAACTGACAGGTGATTTTTTACTAATACCTCTCTCCGCATTGACTACTTTCCAGATGGCTTTTTGCCTATTAGAGCTATGTAAGATCATCCCAGAGTAGAAGCCAGTTTTGTGAGCTGTTAATGCTTTGTCATATTGAGAGTTCAACTCCTCTGAGATAGATAATAGTTGGTGGTTATCTGGGAATTTTTTCGTTAGTTGCGCGGTCTCATACAATATAGTCTTAAGCCTGACCACCTCCTCATTGACCCATGTAGACTTTCTGACATTTTTACGTTTAAGGGGGAAACATATTTGATATTTATTTGTAATAATGTTAATTACAGAAGAAGCTAAATTTTCTATAGAGTTCAGGTGTTTTTTGAAAATAAATTCCCAGTCTACACTCACTACAGCCAAGTGAAAGTTTGAGCGACTAACCTCAGAACAATCCCTGATAAGGTGGGTGCGCGATGGTGGTTGCCGCGGCTGGCATGCGACCGCGGTACGCACCGCCCTGTGATCGCTAAGAGGGTCATCTGGGGTGTAGAACGAGGTATCTACGGCAGTTGCAACCACCGTCCCGTGCCGCCTGTTGCTGTACACATGGTCCAGACAGGTCGACGAGTTACCGTACACTCGCGTCGGGAATTCGACTACGTTGGCAAAATTATGTGACGAAAGCATATCACCAAGATGTTTCCGAACACCGCAGTTATTGTGCAACCAGTTAATATTTGTATCGCCTATAATTATAAATTCTTTATTGCTTTCACTGGCTCGCTCAAGAACGGGTTCAAAATGAACAAGAAAACTATTGGCACTAACCAGGTTAGTCCTATATACACATAACACGATAATATTATAATCTAAGAGCTCAATAGCGGACACTTCACAATATAGCTCGGTTGATAGTTGTACAAAATCTACACATTCGATAGCTTTCACACCGTCCTTTACGAATAGACAAGAACCACCGCGCGCGTTATGTTTTCTACAGTAACTAGATATCAGTGTGTAGCCATTTATATTTACGCATTTAAGGTTATCACCGCTACACCAGTGTTCTGTAATTCCGAGTACTTCGCTTTACGATTACACCCCTGAGAACATTTTATCCCCCAAACTAAAATATTTGTTTATGGATGTGCATTGCATACAGTTAAGTTAACCATGGGGCCGTGGGGATCGGGAGCCAAAAAAAACAAAAGTTTTTTCTTCACGTTTGGTCGATATAACTCGTGACCAAAATGCCGGCCTCTACTTTGCTCAATCAAATGAGCATCGCCATACAACGTGGTAATGGGGCCAGCATTTTGGGAACTATTCCCACTAGTAACGGTTTAATAGATTAATAGTTAGGTTTTAATTTGTTGTTTTTAATTTTAATGTTAAGGTTACGAAGTTAAAGATGCCATGTTATTTAAGTTACTTATAAAATAAATAATAATTACCCTGATATGTTAATTTAATGCACCTTATATGTTATATTTAATTCGACATCAATAACCGTTCGAATTTGTTCAGAAACTCTCCGCGTCTTACCACTTCTGACACCTGTGAATAGGGGCTCAGGAGGCATCAGTTTAGATGCACGATCACAAACGCCACCTGTCCTAAGTCCTGCCACCTGGCAAACATGATTTACAGCAAAACGTAGAACCCGATCCCAATAAAACATCGAGAGCTCAAGTTTGAAAACACGGCAAATTGCGCGACCGCTAGTTTGCTAGAAAGTTTCACGTGAGCAACACGAATTTTTACTTTATTTGCCTCACCGTAAGATTTTTATTATTATACTTACCCTTTTTGTTGTTACGGGCCGCGTTCGTCGTAACGACGCGAGCGTGAAATACGCACACATTTTGGTACCCTAGAAATGGTATGCACCTGCCTCCTTACATTTTATGAGAAGTTTCCTCACCTTCTCACAGCTCGGTAAGGGCTGCCAATATCGCCTGCTTCACTTTGTGACCCCTCATAATAGCAGTAATACTTCTTGAGAGGGTATTGACGCGGGCCGCCGTCTTCGCGACCGTCCCTTACTTTACGAGCGGTCCCTAGTAGGCACCAGTTTGTTTTCCTTCGATGTTATAAGAATGTTTGATATTAACATTTTTATGATCGACAAACTGTGTGTCGGGTGCTACAAGGTTTTGCGGTTGACGTTTATTAGTATCATAATAACTGTTCTTTTGCTTTCTCCAGGATGAAGACTGCCGTCAAACATAAAAAAATAACTTTTATGATTCCAGCTATAGCTTAATACGTTTGTTTGTTATATCTTTCATCTTTGACAATGAGCTGTATGTGAAAATATTATAATAAACTAAGTGATGAAAATACTTTTTCTTTCAAAAGAAATAATAAATCAATATATATAAATATTCAGTGCTCACAAAAACTAGGATTAGAGAACAAAATGTTCAAACAAAACTAAAAGAAACATGGACAGATTAATATATTACTTTGTCACACTAACTTTCTTTGCCTCTATTGTATTGTAAATATTTTGGTGAGACAGAAAAACTCGGCGCAAAGCGCTCATTTGTAATTTAGTGTACAAATTGCTTTTAGTACAAAAAAAAAAAACAGGTCGTAGTTGCTTAGTATTTTCTTAGCAGTTAAGACTCTACGTTTTCAATACAGTTTTATAAGGAAAGTGTATGCTAAGCCGAAAGGAATTCGTTATACTCTAATTATGAATAACTTTTACTAAGGGACCAAACCTGAAATCGCGGAAAAATTTACAATGACCGTTTTTTTATGGAACAGCAGATATTTTCGCAATTTATGGGTTGGTCCCGTAGTAAAAGTTGCACATAATTATGAGTACAATAACCTTTCGGCTTAGCATACCCTTTCCTTATAACCCTGATATAGCCGATTATCACGTAATCATCTCACACCAAACATTGATTGGGGTAGATGTTTTCTGTAGTGGAGACCTCGGATTAGCAAACGTAGTGTAGGACGTCATGAGACTCGATGTAGTCGAACGTAGTTGGCAGTCAGTTGGGAGCAAAAAGCTCAAGATCGGGCCGAGTGGCGTGCCCTGGAAGAGGCCTATGTCCAGAAAAGGACAAAGATTAGGTGATTATAATGATTAAGATGACCTATCACCACTACGCACTCAGCTACGTATATCTGAAGCAAAGCTAATCAAAACTATAATCTTCATAATTTCCGCTCAATTCTGGCGTTTAGATGAAATTCTCTCGGCTACATCATAAGCTTCTTCTCATTAACAACATTATTTCCCAACTTTATTACCTCCGTCATTACTGACCACATTACTGAGCAATTAACTAAGATCAAAGGCCGCTTCCTCAAAGTTCCAGTTTCATTGCGACCAAAGCCAAAGTAACAAGCGTAAGTGCCAATAAAAATCCTTTGGCACGCCATTAACGTAAGTTGAAGACTGCAGAAGCGGTAGTACATCATTAGACCCACTGTAATTGCTCGCACGCTGTAAGGGAAAGAATTTTCCCAAATTTCGGCAAGGGCACCGTAAATTGTGATTATCTTTAAGTATAGCGCTACCAACAGAACCACTCGTTGTATTTTATGAGTAAAGCCATCTGGGTCTCCGTCTACTACAATAAATTCAAGGCACTGTTATGTCTTTTTCATGGACAGGATGGACGGAATTTTATCCCCTTCAAATTTCTGTTCTGCCTCCGTAAAGTTTTTTAACGCTTTGTTGCGGGATAAATGCTATTTGCATTTGAAATGAAACATTGCTAACAGTAGCAAAGTAATTTTGTTCTTTTTCCTTAACTTGTAAAGCAAATTTGAAAGTCATCACTACTGCCCCCAATCAAACATGAATTAACTGGATAACTTTACTGTACCTGGGACAAATAAAATTAGTCGCAAATCTACCAACAACACTGTACCAGCTAATGATACAACTGGTACTGTGACGTACTGATAAATCATTAATTGGCCAAGTATTAAAGATTCAAAGTATGGCATAAAATTTGTGTCGAAATCTTTGACGAAAACAAACAGAGAAGACAAAAGACGTATTAAGATTTCAATCAGAAAACTTGCGCTTAATTGGTTGACAGTTAGCTCGGGGAAAAAATCAATTGATAAGACACATAATGGACAAGGATATATTGGCCATCGGCCGGAACAGAACCATTCTTACAAAGAGAAAATTAAATCGTGTTTTTATTAAAAAAAATTGGAAAAAATAATGTACCTATAAACAACGCTTTAAGGTAATTTGATGCGTTTTGAGTTACACGGAGGGCTCCATCGTTCACGACTATTCAAGGCAACGTTGCAAGCAAAGACTACGTAGTAGCTTTACCTAATCTGTGGCTGCAAGGGAAACTATATGCCAGACCAGCTTTCATAGAAAATTACAAAGTCTCCTTCTGTTTGTTTTCGTCAAAAGTCGTGATCAGACATTCCAAAATTATTAATTTTAGTGTCCTATCAGATTTCGTGATCAGAAAAGCGTGATTCAACAAAGCAGACCTCTATTTAGCTGATCTATATTTTTCGACAGTGTGCAAATGTGCCCCAGAAGTTTCAGGAGCAAATGATAATCATTCAAGCGTTTGTCAAACGTCCCACCACTTGGCAAATACAAAAAGAATTACGTTTCTTTTTCGTCTCAACCGCAGCATGTTGCCTTATGATAAATCACTTTCCTACCGGAGCAAGTGCGCAAAAACGCTTGAAATGGTCTAGTCAGTGGAAAACAGTGAACGTATTAAGAACTATGCTGATCATAAGCGATATAAATTCTGATAAAAAGTTGTTACAAACAAAGTAGACATTGTTTTTGAAGCTAAATTACTCTTTCAATGTAGCTACATTGAATTCCAACAAAATCTATATATATATATAAATTTATCCTTATTCACTTTGGTCACGCCATAACTTGAGCAGGACTTTACCGATTTCATTCATCTTTTTTAAAAGTTTTCTAAGACTGTAAAAGGTGCTTACGGAAAGAAAAATTAAGAAAATTGTGCAGAAAATTGTAAAATTTCAGAAAACTTAACGACGATTTTAACTTTGCGCGTATGACAGTTCTAAGACAGGAGAACTTCTGTCGGGTCAGCTAGTCTATACTATAATATTATAAAGAGGAAAGATTTGATTTTTGTTTGTTTGTTTGTTTGCATTGAATAGGCTCCGAAACTACTGAACCGATTTGAAAAATTCTTTCACTGTTGGGAAGCTACACTATCCCCGGGTAAATTAATGACTTACTAAAACTCCAATAATGCAACCCAATGTGTAATTTTTTTTTAACTTTGCGTGTTTGACAGATCTAAGTCAGGACAACGTCTGTCAGGTCAGCTATTTCTAAAAAAACAACGTAGTTGATTTTGAAATTGACTGGACTTAGGCTCGTGTCGATCTAAATAACTTAAGACTTTACTTTACGCTTTTATTTTCACAAAAAAAAACGAAACTATTGACTATCAAAAATCTATCCAATGATTTTTTTTTTGAATAGGATTTCCTTTCAGTACATGTAATTCCAGCTTTCATTAGAGCATAAAACTAAATCGACTTTGTTTTAGATTTTTTTTTGATCAAGGAAATTTTATTCTATAAAATTTTGTTTAAACTCAAACACAAATGTATCTATGACATGTATTTTTTTCCAGCTCAAATATTGTAATTTAACTGAATAAAATTGATTTAAATCACACAAATTTGGTATAACAAGCCGTTAACTTTAAAACTTTCACGTAGCTTGACTACTGCTTTCTCATTACAGCTAGCCTAGTTCGTAGTAAAAAGGTGTGCGGTTGTGAAACCAATGTTCACTTTATCAAAGCTAACAAAGGGCACGCTAGGTGTGTCCAGCCTTTATGTCGCTTCCTGTGTTTAGCCGTACGTGCCGCTTAAATTACTTTCCAGTATAAGTTTGTTTTTATACGAGTAGCGAGCTTACAGCTAGGGGTGGCCGTTGTGCTAATTACTGTTTTTGTTAGAGAACTGAGACTCTTTTATGTGCAAGCCATGTTTGATTGCATAGGTTTTATATTCTGATTACTGTGCCCTTTTTCTGAAGATTAACAAAAATGTATTCTTCAGAAAATTGTTAAAGTTATATGACTATTTACGGGATATTTACCGTGGTAAGGTTGTGGAATGAGCTCCCGATATTTCGGCCCAGTTAAATGCACCATGTTCACGGGAAGACTGAAGAATGCGGGTGGTTGGTCGAACAGTTAAAAAGTTAGGTGTAGACATAACGATCTACCCTCTTTCTTGGTCTTATGCTACGGTTATCACTGGAACTCGAACTCGAACCTAAGTCCCGAAAAAACACACTCACTGTATCACAAAATTAAAATATTTTATATTTTTATTTTTTTGTGTAGAAAATTATTAAACAATCCGTCATCCGTGACCGTGAGTGGCATTTACAACTGGCTGCCGTGGGTCGCATGGTGTTTTAAATGGTAGACCCGACTATCCAATTGTAGTGGCAATTCGGAATTTGCGAATTCAATTCGGAATTTGACGATTCGTTTTTTTTTTTGGGATTTGCGAGTTGCAGGCTTGTTGCAGTGGATGCAAAAGGCAGGCTCTCGTTTAGTGTGAAGGTCAAAGGAGGAGGCTTATTTTCAGCAGTGGACGTCTTCTGGCTGATGATGATATGAGACGATTCGGGCTATGCTTACCACTAGGCCAGACTTCCTTGGCCGGAGTCACGCCTGCTACCAGGAAAGTAACTGCGTGCGTTTGACTAGCAGATAAACACAGAAACTATCACAGATACACTATAACCACTAAGGTCGCTAGCACTCTGAGAACTTAAAGATTTTACAGCGCAAGGTAATAGTTGGGTCTGAATTTAAAAAAACAAACGAGTTTTTAGTATAACAGGAACGATACGTTTAGGAACGCAGCTGTTCCACCAGCGGTCAACACGAATAATCGAGGCTTCGTGTCTCCAAGGGATGTCAATACGGCATCATTTTATAAGTAAGACGGTGACTGTTTACCATCAGGCAGCCCGCCTGCTTGTTTGCCACCTATGGCATGAAAAAGTTGTGGAGAAGGGCCACTTTTTTATTAATCATGTAGCAGCAAGGCTTCAGGCAGGGTTTCAGTAGTTGATCAGATTTTCTCACTTTATTATCAGTCAGTGTTGTTTTTGTTTTTATTATCGGTTGTTGTTTTTCTTTGTGCTAGTTGTCTTTATTGTCCTTTCCCGTCTCGCACCACTTATTTACATAATTTACTTACTTGATCACTCACTCACTTTCACTACAGCTATCATCATCATCATCAGCCATAGGACGTCCACTGCTGGACATAGGCCTCCCTCATCGACCTCCGAAAGGGTCGGTCGGAACCAGCTTGCATCCAGCGCTTCCCTGCGGTCTCTTTTAGATCGTCTGTCCATCTTGTGGGTGGACGTCCTACGCTGCGCTTATCGGTCAAAGGGCTCCATTCCAGAACCTTTCGGCCCCATCGGCCATCGGTTCTGCGTGATATGTGCCCTGTCCACTGCAACTTCAACTTGCTAATGTGGTGGGCTATGTCAGTGACTTTCGTTCGTCTCCGAATCTCCTCATTTCTGATTCGTTCACTATAGCTATCATAATAATTAATCAATTATGCCTACCTTAATTTTCAATAATAATTTTAGGATTATATTCACCATATTATATTTATAATGCTTTCAACATTTGCATTACAATAGTATTGATAAAGCTTGAAACTTGTAGTCTCAATTTCTTCTCCACTTTCAGTATTATTAGCTGTACAAGCAATCTTCATTTGAGCGCAAAACAATATGCGGTAAACAATATTCCTTGCATCGCCTTTGTTTTACCTAGAACGCACATATAGAATGCATTCATAGGGGTAAGGTTGAATACAAACTCATCGGTGAGCTCACCGCGTTATTGCTTTTATGTGGACTCGATACGATAAGTTGATAACCTGTGATCACAAAACTTCGATTGCAATCACCACTGAATGCGATTAAACATGAATTCTATATTGGTTTGCAAACGAATGGATAATCATACGCTTACAATAGTATCAATTCTAAGTATTATTTGAACAGTGAACACCTATAACAATTTAACAGTTCTGATGAAAATTTTATTTCTGCAATTCTGTACTACCGATGTTGTATCAATGTTTTTTTCCATCTTTATCGGCTTCACATGAAAAGTTTAAAACCAACCTGTCTTGTTTTTGGGTACGACAATTTCCGTCTGCGAAAAGTTGATTCTGATGATTCTGAGCATAGATATTAACTTAACCAACGTTAATAAGTTAGGGCGATTTTGTCACATATAGCATAATATATCATGGTGTAATTAGATTCTTACATTCGTAGTAATAAATATTCATACCCAATACTTACACGAGCTGTTAATCATATTCCATCACAACAAGAAAGAAAAATAGCTCGACTCTCGTGAAAAATAGCACCAAAGAGACAAATGGGAAGACCATTAAAATCGTCGTCGCTGATAGTAATAAATCATTCGCTGTTCACATTTTGTTTTCAATGATTTATCCCAGCTTCCAGAATCCATGTGATATCAGAATATTGTATGTTCTGCACTGAAGAAACTTATGAGTCAATTAAATTTTTGTCACGCACGTAATTGCGGGGGTTATTCATCGACATATTTGGAACGCGCTGAGGACGTTCCAGTTCGTTGCTCCAGATAGTTATGTCGAAAACCGTACACGAAACAGAGTATCGTATATCAGAGGTCGTTTCGCTACATTCGTGTCAATTATCCGGGAGTTTTCCCGGCGACGATTGCGGCCAATGGCCATCATTTAGCCGGTCGGGCGCCGTTCCTTAAATGTACGCTCTACCCACCATCACTTATGTATGTCGGTTATTAAAGGAGATCCATTCGGCCGATCCCACGGTTAATGTCTCAATTAGAAAACAGATGTTGCGCCTCCCCTAATGGAGGATTGATGCGTTTTTATTTGCGTCCCTCTCGAGCACCACTAATTACTTTGTGAAATATTTGAACGCGAGCATTTTTGACTCTAAGCCCGAGGGTGTATTAAGTTTTATCGATGCTCGTATATAAAGTAGTAGGGTTACCCCACGGTCACTTTTTCAAGCATCCGATTGGGAGAAAACTGTACGTGGTAGCAATTTATGAGAGCGATAATATCTGGGTATAAATTCAAAGGATAACAATAAGACCCTTTATTGCTCCCGTTGTTTTCACAAAAACGATTCAGCGAGCGATGTGGAGGTTTTTTTGCGAACATAAAATTGCGTAACGTCACGTTCCTTGATATACAGATCTTTATGTTTGAGCTTTATTGTTTTTCTGTGTGACTTTAATCTCTAATCTTTTGAGTGCGTTGTAAGTACGAGGCACGAATTACTTTTGGATATTATTCTGAATACGTAATTTGTATAGGTATATAGATCATTTTAATAATAAGGCGCCTCCTTCTCCCTTTCGAAGTAAATTTCTGTCAAAGGTATCCGTGCGATACCTTCGCTGAAAGCACACACAAATATAATGAATACGCTTACGAAGCGTTGCCGTCCTCAGATCATTGAATATAGATGAGGGATCAAAGAAAATTACGAGTCCTCGATAAAATTTGTGCTGCGCAAAGATATTCTACTCGGCTTCCTGCGAGCCTTCGTTTGCATACCTTAGACTAGAGCTTAGAAACTGTGCCTAAGTTACCGTCCTCTTTTTACCGGAACGGTGTTTTAGTATTTGGATCACAATAAAATACGGTTTCGCTGAATAAATAAAATCTTGGTATCACTGTTCGAGTCTAGAATAAATAGCTATTTACTAAATAAACTGACTGCACCTTGTACCGCAATGTCGTTGCGTCGGACTTGAGATCTTGCTTGAAGCATTAAGATTCGGTTTAAAAATTTAGCTTGTTATTCCCAAACACCTCGCAGAGTAGATATAAATTGCATCATTCTCCAGAAACAGGGAGTTTCACCCCGAAGATCCCACGCAAATTTAATCCAAGAACCCGCAGCTGCAAAACAAAACAAAATCAATTACAGTCCACTTCAAAAAGATGAAATCATATTTCTTTGAAAACAAGTCGGATTAACCGGTAACACTGGAGCGCGTGGCGCAGAAGATTCAAATTTGTTGAAATTAACATATAAATCGAAAAGATTTACCCTAAACAAGATCAAAGGAATTTGTCCGACGTGGAATGGTTGGATACTGATGACTGTTTATGGCCCACGCCCTTACCACGGGCTCGCCGATTGACGATTACTTCGGCTCGTGATATGATTTCGCAATGAGTTTTTGGTTAAAAATTGTGGCACACGAGCATATTTTCAACCGACTTCAAAAAGGAGGTTCTCAATTCGACTGTTTTTAAAAAAATGTATGTTATGCGATTTCAGGTATCCAGCTTATCTGGCCTAAATTTATTATTATTCCTTATACCAGATAATAATCGTATATTAGGAACGAATACTGGATTTAAATAACAATACAAAAAATAAAATTTTGGTAGGTACTTTACTCAATCCACATAACAAATATTCATTTTCACCACCATATTTTAATTTTACAACAAAATATCTTTACAATAACCTCAAACTACAATAGCACATCTTTAATAATATTATAAAATTGAAAGTAACTAGGTATATCTCTCTGTCTGGATGTTTTTTCGCTTTTCACGACTATGGACGGACATAGGGTACTTATTCTCCCAGAAAATGCGGGAAAATAGGAAAATCGCGGGTAGCACCGCGGGATTTAGCTAATTTACTATATAAAAACCAAATTCAGACTATTTTTAATGCCATAGATCTCAAAGAAACAGACGGGCTGCCTGACGGTAAGCAGTCACCGTCGTCTATAGACCCTTTAACTCGGCTATTAAGAATATTTTAAAATAAAAGATTACCAAATCGGTCCAGCCGTTCTCAAGCGATGCGCTTACCAACGAACAGCATTTAATTTTTATTTAAAAAGTATGTCATTCTCTGACTCTTGAACTATATCCCTTGCGAAAAATCATGTTGATCCGTTGTTCCGTTGCAGCGTGAAAGAGGAACAAACAAACCAATAAACCAACAAACAAACACACTTTCGCTTATATAATATTAGTATGATAATTAATAATAATAGATAAACTGTACCAATACGATCAATGATAGAGTTACGGAGTTTACGGAAATGCAGTTTATCATCAAAAAACATTTAACTTTTTAGGTTCAAATCTTTGTCAATAGGTATTGCAATGTTTTACAAACAGCAAAACTGCATTTTGAACATAACAATATTTGAAACAAAGAGTACCTAACCCCAAAGGGTGCAAGTAAAATGTGCTGGAGATCCGATACACCGCACCCCATTTACATTTTGTACCTCTTCGATCGGAAAATCTGATCTCAACAAATTCCCGGCCAATAGGGGTTGTGACATTTTCTTCAGAAGAAGACTGGAATGTAGATTTAAATCAATGTGTTTGCAGAATCAAAGATTCTACGCTTATTTCTTCTATACTACACTTTATTACACTCTTTCTATTACAAGGTTACACTAAGATAAATAGTACTTATTGCGTTCATAATAAATTATTAACTACTTTTCTATTTTTATTTTATTTACTAATAGGCTTGCGTTTGACCGCCAACTCACCTGATGTTAGTTTTATATGTAGCCTACGATGGAGCACGCTTCCCTAAGAGAAACCAATATGGTGGCCAACACAAGAAATTTGAGAAAACCCGCTGTTTCATACATAATTATTGTTAACTGGCACTTTTCTATGAAATATCTGTTTTTGCAGTTTCAGCGTTAGCAAATTTTTTCACAAACATTTATGAAAGGTTTTTTTTCAATCTTAACGCAGAAAAGACTCATTGGAGTGACGATATACGCACGATGACTGGCAGTAGCTGAAACAAAAAGAAGTTGAAGATCGGCCTATATGGCGAGGCCTATATCCAGCAGTAAACTAGTATTATGCTGATTAAGATGTTTTTTTCAATGTGAATGAGTTTTTTTCCAATTAGTTCACTTTCCATGTAATCCTGCTTTACTGGTAAAGTGTACCACTTATAAATACATCCTTGATTCTTGATCGCTTCAAAATGTTTGTAAAGCTTGTTTTACGTAGAATTTTATGAAACTTTTTAAAATTCCTTGAATTCTACCAAATGCACTGTGCGTGTTATTTAAACATATGTTACACAAGTGGAATGGATTAAAAAACCTCTCAGCTTCATAATATGCATGGAATATAAAAGCTTATTCACTTTTGCACGACATTTTACCGTAAACTTAACTTTACATTGCTATTTTAAATCACTTGCTGTAATCTCAAAAATTACTTAAAGAAACTACTTACAACTACTTACTACTTACTTTTGTAAAGGAAAGCTCCTGCTTTTTAAAACAAAAGAAAGTAAAAAAGTTTGCGTTCAATTGTAAATCAACCACAGTATTCTTATAATTTAAACGGACACAAAAGGCTTCATCGAATCCAGCGAGTAGCTTCCAAAAAAAACCACTAGTGTTTACCTACCAGCAAATGTTTTGAGCAACAAGTATCAATTGTTTTTTTTAAATCCCGATAAAAGAACTGATTGAAGATTTCAAACGGTTTAACACATTTTTTGCAACACAGTTAAGAACATTCTCGATAAAGTCACCCTTCAAACAACAAAAAAAACTACAATTCCACAAAAAGACATACACACGTTACATTTATAACACCCCCTTTTTTGGATCGGACACTAAAAAGTAGCATAGTGGAAAGTGGTAAGTTGGCGCATCATTATACACGTGCAAATGCTCGGTTAAGTTACTCGAAAAGCTCGCCTCGCTTTGATCTGAGGCCTAAAATCGACTATCACACATTCTCAAGATATTTGCTGGTATTTGGTACCTACATTCTGAAAAGTAGCAGGTATAAGGAAAGCAGATTGCAGAAAAAAGGCATGTTTGCGTAACATTCCTGAATGATCTGTGATTACGAGTGCCACCGAACTCTTTTGTCTTGCTAAGGTCAAAACCAAATATGCCGAGCTGACTTCCTAACTTCACGTATTGGAGAGGCACTCTAAAATAAAGAAAGGAAAGGTAACCGCTGAAAGTATGCGTCTGACAGTAGCCATAACATTGTATAAACGAAACGAAAACAGCAAACTCTGATCCCTTTCTCTAGCTTTATGAACGTAAAATAACTGTAGCTGGTAGCCAATATACTACAGTAAGATATGGCACGTGGATACTCGCAGAAGAACCAGAGTCACCGACATAGCTATTAAAATTTGAAAGTTAAAGTAGCAATGGGTAGGACACATCATATCGAAGAACCGATAACCGATGGGGAAGTAAAGTTTTTAAGTGGAGACCACGAATCGGAAAGCGCAGCGTAGGTAGGCGTCCCACTAGATAAACTAACATCATCAGACGTCATCAGACGTCGCGGGCATTCAGTGGATCCAGATGCCAGGCTGTCTTTTAGTGTAGAGGTTTAAAAGCCAAAGTCTATGTTCAGCAGTGGACGTCTTCTGGCTGATGATGATGAAGATATAAAAGAAAATGTGTTCATTAGATTTTTACAATATAATAATTGTCAGACGCATTTTTTTTGCGATCAGACTGTACATGAACATGGTCAAGTAGTACTCGGTGCCAACTAAATATCTTCACGGAGGCATACATCTGCTGATATCAGAGAATAAGAATAAGCTGATTAGCTGGTATTTACAGCAACTATACTAGGGAAAATAGAAGAAAAACATGTCTGATATTCGATAACGTTGAGGTCTAAGGTTGGCACGTTACAATAACAAACAATCAATGAAAGCAATCCAATTAACTTCACCAAGTTTCGCTTTCTTGCCTGAACGGTCGCCATAATCATTACCGTTAAGTACTACGTCTTGTAGGGCTGACGCCCACGCGTTTTTCTAGAACGTTCTAAGGAAAGTAATTACGAGGGTAATAACATTCGAAGACCAAAAAGATCTTGGCCAAAATGTTTTGCCACTAGATCAAAGGGTATTTTTTAGATTTTTTTCCCTTTTTAGGGTTCCGTACAGAAATGGTGTAAACGGGACCATATAACTGTCACCTGTCTGTCTGTCTGTCCGTCCTACATTTTAATGGAGTATCTTTCGAACCTTAATAGATGGCCAGTTGAAATTTTCACAGAATAGGTAATGTTAAAGCGGATTTACAAAAAAAAATATAACTAAACGGGAGTCCCCATACAAAAACAATTTTTTAAAACTTATTTTTGAATTTTCTCTAGTGTAAAAACGGTAATACGTACAAGCGTCAAACTTGGCATGAATATAGTACACATTAAAGTAAAATAATAAATATTGGTCATTCAATCTTGTTAGGGAAAATTAAATCAATAATATTCAGTAAAAATAAAACTTTGATTCAAACAGGTTTTAAAGCATAATTAAATAATTATTTAAATAAAAACTTATTTAAAACAAACATATATTTTTTGTTTGAATGAAATGAAATTAAAATGTTACTAAACATTTGATATTAGGTATTATCTTTATTAAAGTTTTTAAATGCACGAGCAAGATAAAGCATAGACTCATTAAACTACTTCCTTCTTATGTCTTTTATTTCATATTATAATGAACTAGCTGAATCCCGCGGTTTTACCTGTGATTTTCCAGTTTTTCCGCATTTTCTGGAGGAAAAAGTACCCTATGTCCGTCCTTATGATGTACACTATAAATTTATAATAAATCAATTTCGTTAAGATCGGCTTAGTCGTTTAGTCTTGAGAAGCGAACAAACATCCAATCCCGCGGTCTTACCTGTGATTTTCCAGTTTTTCCGCATTTTCTGGGGGAAAAAGTACCCTATGTCCGTCCTTATGATGTACACTATAAATATATAATAAATCAATTTCGTTAAGATCGGCTTAGTCGTTTAGTCTTGAGAAGCGAACAAACATCCAGACAGAGAGACAGAGTTACATTCGCTTTCATAATATTAGTAAGGATAAAGATTTCACCAAGAAGGATGTTTCCAGAATGAAATGATATATTTAAACTTTTAGTTGAAATAGAGAAATCATATTAACTGAACTGCTGTTGAAAAATTATAAATACAAGACACGTTTATGTTGTAACAGTAAATTCTATATCTATTATATTTAAGATACCTAAGTCACAACAATATTAATTTCTGCGCCCTAACGGAGTCTTTGTACCAGGCGAAGTTCATGTAATATGTACACTGACAAATAATAAAAAAAATACATTGTTTATGTATGTTAGTATTGTCTTATGACAACCCTACCCCAGAGTAGGTACTCTCATTGCCTACGTGGAATTCATTTAGTACAATAGCATCGGCGCTGAAATGGAAAACAAATCTAATGTGCTTGCAATATCGATAAGATCTTATTATTATGCCGGGAAATAAGTGGAATGCTAGAAAAATATTCAATTCATCATTACACACTTTGTCCTAAACAGTAACCTGCAATTTACCTTCTTTATCATCCACAGACTTTCCCCACTGCAATATGTGGGATGCACTTTGTCCTGTGGCATTTCCAAGTAACTATAGCATTAGGTCCTTCAAAAGAGCTGTTAAGGTGGTTCGTTTCACAAATGGCTGGAAATTCAAATTTCAAACAGTTTTCTTGTCCTTGTAGCTAGGCCGGGTATTATTGTAAACCATCATGATGTTTGCGCAAATTGATTATTATTCTTTACAAAATCATGTAAAGCTATTTATCTTTAATTCACATTATTACTTACATTTGTGAATAAACTAATTTTTGCTGTTTCAAACGGTATATATTATTGACAAATTAAAGTAATATGGTGCGTTACTGTTAAATAGTTGTACGTTATAATGTAAAGAACAGCCAACATTTTGCGCAAACACTGTGTTATTTAAAAATAATTACCTGGCCTGGCTACTAGGACCAAAGAACTGTTTAAAATTTGAATTTCCCGCCATAGGTGAATCGTACCACCTTAATAGACTTTTAAAGCTCGGCAACGTAATTGTGATGCCCTTGTTGTTACAGATATAATTATAGGCGACGATAATTGCTCACCATCAGGCGGCCCCTTAGCTTATTTACCACCGATAACATAAAAACTGAAAGAAAAAGTGTAAGTGGCGGTGAAGAAATCTTCAGTTAAAGTAGTTCACGATATAACGTGAACGTGTGACGTTTATATCTTCACAACCTCTGTACAGTTTTTTTTCACATCATCATCATCATCATTTCAGCCATAGGACGTCCACTGCTGGACATAGGCCTCTCCCATCGATCTCCAAAAGGGCCGGTTGGAAGCGGCCTGCATCCAGCGTTTCCCTGCAGTCTCTTTTAGGTCGTCTGTCCATCTTGTGGGTGGACGTCCTACGCTGCGCTTACCAGTCCGTGATCTCCATTCCAGAACCTTTCGGCCCCATCGGCCATCTGTTCTGCGTGATAATTATGTGCCCTGCCCACTGCCACTTCAACTTGCTAATCCGGTGGGCTATGTCGGTGACTTTCGTTCGTCTACGGATCTCCTCATTTCGGATTCGATCTCGTAGAGAAACCCCGAGCATTTTTTTCACGCTTTCTTTAAAAAGATCTTCTTGCCTACACAATTTCATGAACATTGGATAAATATTATGCAAGTTATCTTCTAACAAATGTAAAAATACAAAAGATACATACAAACGCTTATCTGTTCCCGTAGAGAACTTCGCTTCTAATATATACTTATCGCTATTTTCCCTACCTAACAAACAGACCAAATATTCACCTCCATATTCTAGGCATAAAAGGCTTGAGCACATCAACAGACCTATCTCGGAAAAAATAAAGCCACTGCATGAATACTTGTATAAATAAGCCATCCTTTACGTCCCGGGAAGTAGCACCATAAAACTGTGGAAATAAAAAGAATAGGAAGCTCCACCACTTTATCCAGCGTCTATGATTTACGATCAAGGTGGATAGACGTTTGCTGCTATATGCCTGATTTATAGGCATATATTTATGATTGAATTTGTTTATTAGAATAAGTTGATTTCGCAGTGAACAAACAAAACAATTTTCGTTATTTTCTCAGGAAAATATAGACGACAGTTATCGTGTCGAGACAGAAAGTTTCATAATAATATTTTGGCTGGTTTCCATACGCAGTATTTCAAATTGCTAATTTGATTGTCCTTATTTATAAAACTATTTACTGGGTAAGTCATTTAATTTGTCGTAGATTTCGATCGTAATATATTATTTGTGGAAACATACAATTAATTATTCATGTATCAGTTTATGCTTGGATTTGTCTTCATGGAGATGTACAAACCCGGGGATAACCACACTTAAGTACAGATTTTGATTTTATTGTGAAAAAATTACTCTGCCCTTGTTAAATTGAACACTCGACGTTTCAACCAATGACTATTGAAAAACCTCTATTTGTACTTATAGAAAGCCATAGGATTCAACTGCAGCCGACGGTATTTTTAAGGCGAAATATCTGAATAAAACAAAATGGCAAAACCTCAAGCACTGCGGTAAAGTAGCTTGTCTGTCTATTTTCTACCGAATACATTTCAGCGAGTGTGCGCAAGAGCTCTCCTATTTTACTACAGGACAAAGTAGAAGGACCACACATTGCTCGTCGAAATTCCAAAGATTCGTACACAATTAAACATAATTTATGATACATATTGCCCAAGAAAGGAACTCCCTACAGTCCTCTTTGTTTCTTATTCTTTCCTGAGAACTACAATAGAGGAATCTTCAAGACTAGAGTGAATAGATAGCCAACCGTAAATAATATATTCTATATAAAAAAACCGGACAAGTTTGAGTAGGACTCGTGCTCTGAGGGTTCCATTGGACGTAATCCTCAGAGCGCGAGTCCAAAAAAAACTACTAACTGAAGTAGAAATATTAAAAGACAAACTTAACTTTGTAGTTGACAATAACGATCTTCGATACATAACAACTACAAAATGTAAGTTTGTAATGGTAAATCAATATTTTCTAGATGATATAACTTCAAATTAACAACTTTCAGTTTTATTCCTATATATGTGCTGAAATACCTTGCCTCTCTTCAAAATTGATGATTCTAGGTCAACGGGATGTACCCTATAGGGTTTGATTCCCCTGTTAAATCGCAAAATATGTTACATAAACGTTCATATCTTTTGATTGCGTTGACTTGAAACTTCTATTTTTTTACAACCAAAAGAAACCGTAGACCCAAGTATTTAGTATACATTTCAACTTGAACAGTTTCTATGACATCTCAACATCGTAATGTTGCGATGGCATAGAAACTGCACATAATTTATGAAAGTACTAAATAACTAATTAGTGCACGGCCGAGAATTGAACTGGATGCCGTCAGACTGAAAAACGCACAATATGCTACCGCTCAACTACCATCGCTCACCACCACCTTTGTTCATATTATGTTAAAAACAAAATGTGAAAAAACTACGTAACTTTTGTAAGAAAATAAATTTATTTCTCAGAATTCACAAATCAACATAATAAAATTGTGCTTTATTGTGGAAATTTCTTAACACTAGCTTTGTCGATAAATGTAATATTTATTTAGCACCTCTGAAAAAAGAAAATTCACCAAATGTACTTAGCAAATTTTCTACGTTAAATAAACTACATCAAAGCCTATTCATAGCATCCAATTTTAGCTCAAAATTACCTCGAGAAGGCTCAAGACTCTAGCCGCAATATTGGCAAAGCTCTATTTAAATAGGATATGAAAGTCATTCATCAAGTATACCGGGATAACCTCTAGATAAATAATTCGAAGGTGCCTTCACGTCATAGAATAAAGATGAGACCTCATTGGGTATCAATCTAAAATGTAGGTAGCAGTGACTAAGGTTTGTGTGTGTTTGGTTGTGGTGCAAGCAGACGGAGAAACAGACGGAATGCCTGATGGTAAGCAGTCACCGTCGCCTATGGATATTTGTAACACCAGAGGCATTTTTACTAGCTTTTAAAATTAAGAATGTAGCTGGTAGCCAACATGATACAGTAAAATATTTACAGAAATATTTTCACAAAATTTTTCATATTATTGCAATTGTTAGACGCATTCTCTCAGCGGCTCCGCTGAATCTACAGTCTACAGTCCGCTGTAGTCTTTGGTATTCTAATTCAGTGACAGGTTCATAGTTTGTACAACTCTTCCATTGTAATTAAGCCTTGCTTGGTTGTTGGTTCAAGCTAAAACTAGGTCTACTTTTGTTAGACACTGTTTTAAACTATCACGGACGTTCACTACAGTTATATGATTATTAACGGAATATTTACCGTGGTAAGGGTGTGGAATAAGCTACCTATATTTCAGCGCAGTTACATGCACCATGTTCACGGGAAGATTGAAGAAAGCGGGTGATTGGTTGAACACTTGAACAGCCACCCGCATTCTTCAGTCTTCCCGTGAACATGGTGCATGTAACTGCGCCGAAATATCTAGAGCTCATTCCACCCACAACCTTACCACGGTAAATATCCTGAACTTTTGTTAGATTTTTTAGTTTAGCCTTACTAACCAATTCTCCAAGTATTGTAAAGCGTAGTATAGTCGAGTATCGACCGCTTCCGCGCCTCATTCCCTTTATATAGGACGGCTTATCCTATATTGGATCTATTGTCTTTGTAATCCTCTATGAATAGTGCTAGAAAAACTGTAGCTTATCTTAATTTGTTTAGTCAACTGGGGATAAACCTTCCTGATTCGTGTTTTCTATCTTTCTGACTAATTCGAGTGTGGTTTTACAGATTGTCTCTCTCCTACTCTTTTTCGCCTTATTAACCCCGACGCAAAATGAGGGGATTTAAGTTTAACGTGTGTTTCTGTCTGTCTGTGGCATCGTAGCTCCCAACCAGCTGACCCAATTTTGATTTAGTTTTTTTTTTACGTTCAGTCGTTTGAAGAGTATATAAGCTTTTTAATCGGGGGTTTAATCAGGGGGTTTACAATACAAGTCAATATAAAAAAAAGGTTTAAAGAAATCAATGTATACTTGTTACAGTCTTTTTTTATTCAATTGAGTAACAACATAGTATAATATAATAGGAAGGCAGTCACCTAATGGTGAGTGTTACGTTTGCCCATAATAGTTCAGTGTTCGTTCTCAATTTTATTCGCGCGTTTCAACATTTTTGAAGATATAAAATGATTGAATGTAGAATGTTGTACACTATTAATAGAGGAAATAAAATAAAAATAAAACTACCTGTACATATCACACTCTACCCCTATATGTATAGCCAACCACAGCCCTGCGATTTTTCAAGATCGAGTTTTTTGTATCGCGATAAATTCCGCGTTTTTAACCACGAACTCGCCTGTTGGTAAGTGACGATGTGCTCGAAGATGAAGCACGCCAACTTAGAAGAACTCTGTCCTTGAAAAGGCCCAGATTATAACTCTTAGAAAACAAGGAAGCCGGCAGGTTGCTCCAATTCTTCACCGTACGGATTAGAAACGTAGAATCGAAGGGTGTGGTACATATCTGAGGAAAATCCACAATGTATGGGTGGTAGTGGGCTGATTTCCTACTTCTCCTGTAGTAGAATGGAGATGGTAGGATAAGATCATGTATCTCCGATGCACATTCTTCAAATGAATCTTTTCGATAACTGACAGACTCGAATTATTATTTTTCGATTTTTCTTTGCACTATTGCATAACAGTTCAGTGCCATATAGAATTTAGAACGTCAACAGTTTAAAATCCTGAGATATTAGATGCTAAATCTTTTGAAGCTCATTAATTTGAATTTAATTTAATTCTTCGTGTAAATAAATCGATTACATATTTAAATGAAATTAATGTTAATGTAATAAAGTTCATCATTATCATCAGCCAGAAGCCGTCCATTACTGAACATAGCCCTCCCCCTTAGATTTCCACACTGATTGACAGCCTGCCATCTGCATCCATTGGATGCCCGTAACTCTCAGGATGTCGTCTGTTCACCTACGCTGCATCTTCCGGTTCGTGGTCTCCACTCGAGAACTTTTCTACCCTATCCGTTTTCAGTTCTTCAAGCGATGTGGCCTGCCCAATGCCCATAGCCACTTCAACTTACAAATTTGAGCCGCTATTTCGGTGACTGCGGTTTTTCGGCGAATATCCACGTACCGCATTTTATCGCGATAAAAACTCCGAGCACAGCTTTCTCCACTTCCCGCTGTGCGACTCACAATTTTTCAATAAAGTTCATCTATATAAAAATATAGAATACTATTGTGCTTAAGTTCCATAATATTTGACATTATTTTTGTCAATTTTCTAAAGCGTTCATAATAACTGGTGTTCGCGTGACTATTTTCAATTAAAGTTTGGTCTACCGCCGCACCCCTCTTCACGTGGAGCAAAAACGTGTTGTAGGTAAATGGCGTGAGCACTTTGAATTAACTCTATGTTCAACTAAAATTATGTCTTCAGTGCGTGAAGTCATTTGCTTCTAACAATAAAATAAAAAACAAGTCATCATCGTCAGCCAAAAGATGTCCATTGCTGAACATAGGCCTCCCTTTTAGGACTCCACACTGAAGGACAGCCTGCCATCTGAATCTACTGGATGCCCAAGACTCTCACGATGTCGGTTCATCTAAATCTAGTGGGAGGCCTACCTACGCAGCGTCTTCCGATTCGTGGTCTCCACTCAATTAGCTTTATTTCCCATCGGTTATCGGCTTTACCTCTATTTCAAAAGAAGTCACATCCCAAATTCACGTGTTTCAGAGCCACCCCTAAAATATAATATTTTATTTTTTATACACATTTTTTTTTTAAATACATACCAAAACTGTAATTCAGCAAAATTCAAACTGTAATTCAGCAAAATTCATCCACCTACCTTAATTAATAACTATATATTTATTAAGAATCCTCTTGCTTATGTAGGCAAGAGGATTCTAAAGGATTCAGACAGACGGACTGACAGACGGACGGACAGAAGGACGGACGAACGTACAGAACTAACTTATAAGGGTTCCTTGTAGTACTACGGAACCCTAAAAAAGACTTCAAAATTAATAAGTGCTCATGAAAAATTATTCGTATGGTTGGTTAAAAACTACTCAACCAAATAAGTCAATGAAAATTTTGTAGAACCTCTAAGAAAGCTTCTTCTACTTGAAAAAATCACACTAATCGGTTCACAAATAGCAAAGTATTTTTTTTTTTTGTATTTGGCTTGCGTTTACCGCCAATTCGCCTGCTGTTAAGTGATTATGCAGTCTACGATGAAGCACGCTTACATGGAAGAAACTAATTTACTCGTTATTCGGTTAATAATCGGTGTACAAACATTAATATAAATGAAAAAACTAAAATGGTCCGAATTGAAAACCTCCTAATGTCGGTAAAAAATCTAATACGAAGTGAAATAGTCTTGTAAAACTTGTACAGTTGATTTATGCGTGTGCTTTTCATACAAAATTTTACTTTTCAAAATAATAAACATGTTTCTATCTATGACCCTATTAAATAAAACTATATTGAGGCTGGTACAAGAAATTATTCAAGTGTTTAAGGTTAAAAATATTTCAAGTATATGTACTTCGATCACACCCTTTTCAATGAGAAAGGGTATAAAACGTTCGAAAACAATATATATATATATGTCTTACGTTTTCTAATGACATTTAAGTGAGACCCTCCCACTCAATCGGCGAAAACCAATTCGTGTTTCAACATGCTCGTTAAAGATGACGTAGTTACTGCTCCCAGTTTAGACACCTTGAAGCGACGTACTGGATCGATTTAAACACTCCTTTCCTATTCAGTTTAATCACTTTTAATGTAGTTGTACAAGTCAGACTGCTCAGCTAAAAAGGACCTTTTAATGTGATTTAGGTATAAGAGTACCTTTGTTTTTAAGTGAAGACAGAACAACAGCTTAATTGTTTATCGGGACTTATCACGTATTATTTAATATAGGTAAAAATAAGTACCTTTCGCTCGACGTTTCGACCATGTTACAATGGCCGTGGTCACGAGCTGACTGACACTACTGGGTACTAGGACATTTACCGATACAGTCAGTGTTGTGTGTCGTAGTGACAACCCTGCCACTTTCAAGATCAAGTGAGGGTAGGAGAACATAACACCCGCTCTTCTCGCCGGACTCACCCGCAGTTTTCAGTCAGCTCGTGACCACGGCCATTGTAACATGGTTGAAACGTCGAGCGAAAGGTACATATTTTTACCTATATTAAATAATACGTGATAAGTCCCGATAAACATTTAAAACATGTGTTCAAATCGCGAAAGTTTAAAAATTAACAGCTTAATTATCTGGAAAAAAACTTTTTAGTTCCGTAAAACTCCGCAAGAAATAGACTCTGTCATACCAAGTAGGTTCCAAATAGGTTACGGGTAGGGTTTACCAGCTTCATTCATTTATTTTCATTACTAGCCTATCATTTTCCCACTGCTAGGTCACAGGCCTTCTCTCAGAGAAGAGAGGATGGGCCCTAAATGCCCTAATCAACCATGCTGGCCCAATGCATGTTGGTGAATGGTGAATGCCATAATATTATTATGTCTTTGAACTTTTGAGGTTCTTTGACATATCGGTTTCCTCGCGATGTTTTCCTTCACCGTTTGAGTGACGTCATTGAAACTGCACATAATTTATCTAGGTACTAAATAATAAATTGGTACAGGGCCGGGGATTGAACCGGGTGCCATCTGATTGTAAAGCGCGCATACTACCACTCAGCCACCATCGCATCTTTCATCGCAATGGCATCATTTACTAGCTGGCGAAGAACAACATTAAAATTTATCTAACAACTTGATCAAGTGACTGGATTGTTTGCAATGTTTCGACACCCTTAACTGACGATTTCCAATTGAATGCCCCCGGAAAGGAAATTTCGAACACGAAACGTGTTGTTACAAATGTTTCTGCATGTTTATTGAGAAAGCTTTCGGCGCTGTATCCGTGTTTATTAAGCTATCTCTCAAACGTTTTATCGGAAAGTTAATTTTAACAAGCGTTCTAGATATTCACTTCAGTAGCTATAGTCACAATTTACTTTTCCTAAACTTTATTAAATTACTAACGATGTGAATCAGTTTGGAACGATTTCCAAAATAACTCAACTTTTATACCGCCTTAGTTGATTTAGGTATTGATGAAATCTGAAAAAAATATGTATAGTTCTGAGATATTTTTAACCTAAAACACTGTTTTAAACTATCACGGTTGTCCACTAAAGTTATATGATTATTTAGTGGATATTTACCGTGGTAAGTTTAGTCTTCCCGTGAACTTGGTGCATGTAACTGCGCCGAAATATCGGGAGCTCATATTTAACCTAGCCATATAGAACACCATAATCTGATAGTTATAGAGATTATAGACCCAAGGTGTTGAATACCATAGATTAGGTGTTTGCATTCACTTGTAAGGGGTAGCCATTGCCTCATCCGACAAGCTTAGAATAACTACATATTATTCAAAGCCGACAAGTTTAAAACAATGTATAAATAACAGATGGAATGTAAAATCGACAATAAATAAAGACAGAATATCGCATTAGCCACCACTGCCTGAAAGCTCAACACATATCAGAGTGATCAGTGAAAATCGCACACTGTGCAATTCACACGATCTTTCTTGCCTCACACCTGCAAAATATGGAATGAGTTACCTTTCGCGTGGCTATCCAAAAAGCGATTTAATAGTCTTAAAGGGTCACAGGCGACGGTGACTGCTTACCATCAAGCGTCAGTCTGCTTGTTTTCCACCTATGGCATAAATGTTATAATTACTTAAGTACTAAATAGACAATGATCGAACTGGGAGCTGTCAGATTGTGAAGCGCACACGCTGCCACTCGGCCACCACCTCTCATCCTCTTCGGGTTTTAGTTATCCAAATAATAATAATATAATAACAATAAATTTATTTCGGAGAATATCCATAGTACACGTTAAAAATAAAAGTATGTCAAAATAATAATTACCTAAATATATAACATTGAATCTTAATAAAAATTAAATTACATAACAATTATCTTATTAAAATGTTAATTACAATATATCATAATACTAGATGCGCCCCGCGGTTTCACCCGCGTAGTTATAAAAAATGGTGATTATGCTGATGAAAAGTAGCCTATGTCCGTCTCCTGGTTCTAAGCTACCTCCCCACCAATTTTCAGCCAAATTGGTTTAGCCATTCTTGAGTTATAAATAGTGTAACGAACAACTAGATATCTTCTCGCCCATTAAGGCCATTAATACAAATCCATTTGATTTGGATGGGACAGTCCATTCGTCTTCCAAAAGTCATACTGTATTTTTGTACTGTCTTTAACCACCTTTAAATAACCAGCACTCAATATCGGTATTAAAGTGGTGCGATGAATAACTTCATAAACTTTACAGCTTGCTATCAATGGGGCACGTTCTTGGTGTATAAATATTTTATGTTACTTTTTATCGGTATTACAACTTGACTTATGTTGTAGAATTGACATAAGTCGTAAAGATAGTGATACATTTCAGACTTGAATATTGCACTTGATAAGTTTTATGTTTTATGCCCTTTTTATAGTTGTACTACTTAGTTTAAGGGGGTAATTTATAACAAAACTTTGAGCAATCAAAACTTGAAAAATATATGTTTCTGTTTTATTTATTTTGTTAAAATAGTTACAATAAATTAGTTTCACATGTCACAATCAAGGACACGACGCCAACTAAAAATATAATTATAGAAATGGGTGGTTTTTTCACCGCAATATTGATTTTAATTTATTTCCAGTAGGTATGAAAACAAGCAGTATCCTAACTAATCCTTACTAATATTGAAACAGCGCAAGTAACTGTGTCTCTTTGTCTGTATGTTTATTCTCTTTTTACGACTAAACGACTAAACAGATGTTAACGAAATTAGGCAGGATAATAGTGTACATCATAAGGACGGACATAGATTACTTTTTTCCCAGATAATGCGGAAAAACTGGAAATTATGGGTAACACCACGGAATTCAGCTAGTAACAAAATAAAACACAAAAAGGATAAGTATTATACTTTCAAAATTTTACTGATCAAAGTTTACACAAAACTGCTACAAAAATACGAAATCAGATAAATATTTTATAGTAGGTCATACCAACTATGCCAAAACACCAATTAAAATGAAAATCTCTCAATCTTCCTGAAGGTCTATTACCGGAAAACTTACCGGAAGCGATACCACACGTTGGTCCAGGGGCGTATTCAAAACAAAGAAGGTCATATCAGTCCTATACGCGGAAAAAAGTTCTGTCGTTACTCGTATGGAGCTTGAACTAGCTTATTTTATTACGGGTATAAAACGATAAAACTCGAGTATTATAAGCATAACAAGCAATTAATTTAAGTTAATCTACCAAGGTTTTAGCGTAGGTGGTCTACTTACTACCTACTCCCACTTGATGGACCGACGACATTGTAAGAGTCGCGGGCACCAAGACGATGCAGATGGCAGGCTGTCGTTCAGTGTGGAGTTCTAAGGAGGAGGCCTATGTTCAGCAGTGGACGTGTTCTGACTGATCATGACGATGAATCTACTAAAATGTCTATTTACAAGAGTGTCATTTTATTTGAAACTTTGCATTATTAAAAACATGCTACAGTTTATGTGACAGTTTTTTAATGTTATTTTTTATCGTGTCTAGGAATTTGACCATAGCTCATCTGATGTTAAGTGACGGTGCGATCATAAATGGTAAACACGCCTAGCCTGAAATACGAATAGGCTCTCAAGCAATCCTAGTGGAACACACATTTAGGTTTTACCTATCTATCGTGACTGATCGCGAATTATTATTCGCTAAAGTTAAAATAATTCGCACTCCTCGCTCGATGTTTTGACCATGTTAAAACATGTGGGTTTTTTTTCTTCTTTGAATAGGTCTTTACTTTTTTTACCAAATGTATATCTTGTGAAATAATTATGGTCCGCCAAAATGGCAAAAAGTTGGTCCCTCCCGCATTCCCGCAAACTATGAAACATAGAACTTGCCTTGCTGATAGGTCATATTAAAAACCTCCATCGAAAATTAATTTTGAATATTTTTTGATTATAACTTTTGAGTTATAGCGATAAAACTGTTATAAATTCAAGACGTTCTCAGAGGTACTTTCCGTAAAATTGTCTTAACAAAAAACGTTTCTCAAATAGTTTTCTTTTTGACCATAAAGAGTATATCTTGTAGGTTGTTATGATGCACATCTGAAATTTGGTTAAGTATACAGAGCTTCGTTCTTTAGATTTTTTCTGTAACCACCAATTTCTGAACTTACTATGACTGTGACTACATTTATGTGACTTTAGCTACGGAAAACGGAACCCTACCATATGCGTGTCTCGACACACCCTTGGCCAGTTATTTATTTTACTTCACCCATATTGACCACGTTTGATTGGTAAGATATTCCTTTTTCATTTTACTCTTATTATTGGCCGTGCTACGATGCTCCAAAGAAAATAAATAAATTATTATTTTGTAGTAGATCACTGCAACGGTAGCGTAGCCAATATTGTGGTTAAACATGTTATTTTTACCTTTGCCCCAATGATTGTAACCTGATTGCATCTCTGGCTACAGTATCGAGTGAGATCGAACAACATAAATCCCTATGGGCAATGTTATCGCAAACCCACGTGATATATTATTAGTCGGTGACTTCTAACTTTCGCACTACCTACCCTGAACAGGATACAAGGAAACAGAAGTATAATTACAAAGGAGTGACAGAAAACAGAGCAAAGTAAATAATTATGTTAAAATTATTGATATTGGACCAGAATTCAAAAATATCTGAATCAAACGTAGACTAAATATTAGCTACATTAAAAAACAAAAAATCTGGGCAAGTGCCCCAACTTAAAATTAATTAAAATTAAATTAAAATCAACTAAACAAAATACAAGTAAAAACTAAAACTACAAACCGTTGAAAGTCTAAAGACAATCCAAATGCTCAAACCCACTACCAGTTGGCAGCCTACCCAGCATGCTGGCGGCATTACCACGTTGAATGGCAATGCTTATGCGTTGAGCCAGAAACACGCCAGCATTTTCAAAAATTAAATAAATAGGTACTTACAGGCTCATCACAAAAACTGCACGCACGCGTTCATCTCGTTTTGCATACAGTTTGTTCCCCGTTAAAATCTGGGTGCCTTCAAGCTGCGAATGAATCTGTTACTTCTAGGCAAACGTACTCCGTCATAGACCGTATCTACGTTAAACACCAGACCGCATCGTCGCTTGACATCAGGCGAGATGGCGGCCAAGCGCAAGCCTATCTACTATAAACAAAACAAAAAAAAAGACAATATGGCGGTTAAACGCATGCCTATTATTTAATTTAAAAAAATGCATAAAAACCACCTCAGTTTCTAAAGTAAAATTTTAAGAAGAAATTAAATTAGGAAGTGTGTTTGTCGCACCAGCTGCCCTTTCCTATTCTGTGTCACGTATTTATCATACAGCTATAACAAGCCTAATTTATAGCTCTGTATAACGATACAGTATTTTTTGCACGAGTTTAATTTATGACATAGATATTCGTGTTACGACTTCTTTCGGCTGATTTCCATAATATAATGCGGTTAGCAGTCAAAACGTATAACAGTATCTATAGGCATAATCACCATTATTGCTCAATATCCATTTAAGAGATTATTAAGGTATATAGCGTCAAAATAACTTCAGAAACATTATCATCAGCCAGAAGACGTCCACTGCTGAACATAGGCCTCACCCTTAGAACTCCACACTGCATCCACTGGATGCCAGTGACCACAGAAAAGAGAAGTAAATAGAACGGATTTCCGTTTTATTTACTTCTCTTCTCATTTAAGAGGGAAAATCTGTTATCAGGCATTATGAGTGAACCTTGATTGAACATTCTTATTTAGTAAAGTTATATTTAGTGAAGTGATATGTTTTACGGTATATTTACCGTGGTAAGTGAACAACCGTGATAGTTTAAAACAGTATTCCTATTTAGATCATCGCGTCGAACTCCGCATCACAGTTGCTAACTGATTTCGAATGACTAACGTTTATTTTATATAGGTGCAACTGGCTACAACAACTTATAAAAATGCATTGACAGCCGATCTAATTTAAAAAAAAAATCTTTTCTGTGCCCTTGATTGTATCATTAAATTAAATTTATACAAGTTGATCTAGAAGAAATATATTTAATCTAGCCTTGAAGACGTCTTATGGTAAGCGACTATGTGGCCGAGATGAAACACGTTGACCTAGAAGAAATCTATACCCCCATCGACTTGAAGATGCCTCGATTGTAATTCTCAGAAAACAAGAAGGACGGCAGGGAGTTCCGTTGTTGGAAAGTATATAATATCATAAATATCGACCCAAATTATTGTGAATGAAACTTTAGAATTTTCACGAGGAAGAGGTGGTATTGTGCAGTTCTTCTACTTGTCCTGTAATAAAAGAGGAGGGTGGAATAAGGTCATGAAGCTCTTGCGCACTCAGGCATTAGCCAATACACTTTTTTAATCGTCATACGCTTATTGGTTGGTTTCAACCATTTTTATGGTAGAGGCCATAAGCATGGACCCAATCAAATAAACCAGAGTACAGAAGCGCAATCACCAAAATTATACAACCTCTTTCGAATTCGAATATAAATCCCACCTACTTCATGCATTAAACATAAATGCCTCTTAAATAATAAGAGAACTTCCTCAGAGGTATTGTTTATTCTATTCTTTTTAGAGGCTCAGATTGGAAAGGCTTTTTACACCATCCCATTTGCCGGGTCTAGAGAATACATTCCCCGTATTGGACGGAGAAAAAATAAGAAAAGCGCTTTATCTTGAAACGCCTGTTATTTTCTTGAAAGGTACTATAAAAAATGTACGTAAAACATTTACGCGCCATAAATTTAAGCATTGAAAGTTATTTGTGGCCATTAATGAGATTACCTACTGCAGTAAAATTGTTCGTTTCTAAACGGGCACGTGTCTGAAAAGGAAAATATGCAGCAGTGTAGTTATGACTTCTGGGTTACTTATATTTTCTGGAAAAAAAAAACTTAATAATTGTTGACTAAATGCTTATTTTAAGTGCGTATAGTCCTAAGTGTAAAATGTGAAAACTAAAAATCTAGAATGGCAGATGATTCCCAATAATAAATAATTCTGAAAGATTAGAGCGAATTTCTATGCTGGAGCTACATTTATGAAATAACAACTTAATGGCATTGATCTCGTTAAAAGTTGACAAATAATTTAGGCAATTGCAAAGTAAGTGCTGTACCCAAAGCAAACATCTAAAAAAACGCCTACAATAACTTTTTAAATTAGTAAGAAAATATTTTTCTCTTGTATTTTTAGTCACAAGTTTTTCATTTTTGTACATGTTAGCTTCGAAGTTCAACACATTTATCAGTGATCACTATCACAACATCACCATGAACTCTATCGTCGCACTACAAAAGAAGACAGTAATACAACTTACATACCCGCATTATTTTTTTAATATTAATAGTTAAAAAAGCAAATATAAAAAATATGCAGCAGATGGCCCCGGTTTCATCTTACTATTTTAACTAAGACTAGTTAACTTAGTGCACTAGTTACAAGGGTAAGTCACAGCTAAGGGATAGGTAGGAATTCCAGGTTAGAAGTAAGACAAGTAAGACATTGTTTTGTTGTCGAATTTCTTGTGCATTTCCACTTTAAGGTCATATCAAGTACAATATGGAATCGCACATAAAATACTACACTAAATACACGCGGAAATACAAAAGAGAGTCGTCAATGAAACAGATTTGAAGAAGATCTTTCGCAAAGTAACGCCTGATTCAATCAACTAAGAAACACACTTTTCACGTAATATGTAATTTTAATTTCACTATGATCTATTTATAACACTGGAAAAAAATAAAGCAGCACGTATTAACCCTGGAGGAAAGTAGGGGTAGGTAGCTGAGGCTACTAGCGGCTAACATGCCGAGTCGAGCAAGGAGGAGAATGACGGATAGCAGGGCAGCTGCAGTGGTTTAGCGGCCAATAGTGCCGATTCGAAGTTAGGAAGAGTAGGCATGGAGCAGTAGGGTTACTGCAGTGGTTTTCTTGACCAGTTTTCTTTTAAAATTGCTTCATTTCAGCACTTAAGTACTCACCTTTGACAAGATGATAGTTTCGCTGTCCTTGTTTGTCCAAAACTGCATTTTCATTTTGTTAAAATTTCTAATTAAATTTTTTGAACTGGCCTGTATTACTTGTCTTGTTGTGTAACGCACAAGATGGATGTGATTTACTGCTTTTATTATACTGTAATTGTAGAGAGCAAGCTCAGAGATAAACAGTAATTGAAATGTCAGAAGCATTCTTTGTATAACAGAATTAAGTAATATTTGTGTTGCAATATATTCGAGGTTACAAACGATGTTTCAAGATTCCCAGCCACATACTGAAGGAGGGAATTGAGTTTTAGGAGTGCGGTCACTTGGAATCCTTAGCAAGATAGACATTTTGGCTTTATATCAGTTCTCACACTTAAATTAATCTACATACTTGTCATATGAGTGAATTTTCAACCGACTACGGCAAAGAGAGGATTATGAGTTTAACCGTCTATTATCATTTATCGTCTATTTATGTATGTTTGGAACGGATTTACTTAGAAAACTTCCCAAAACCAATATATTATCAACGTCTTTCTGTTAGCGTAAATATGTATCTAATTCTAATTTCATAACTAAAAAAATTAACCTTAAAAATTCAAAATTTGTTTGTAGTTCCAATAATTATTTTACGCACGTGAATATTCATACTTTGGCAACTGATCCAGATACAATTTGTGGTCTTACCCAGCATACCAAACTTATAGTCTCTATATAAGCACAAAAAGACATCTTCCACTAAACTGCCATTGAATTTTAACACAAATTTACTAGAAACATAGCGTCAACATAAACAACAGTTTGCAATTTCCTGTTTATCTAGACTGAAACGAAATTTGATCTACCGTAGCCTGGTCGGTGCCAAGCGTATCTATTTGTCTTGTTAGTGGAAATCTATTGGAAAAACGACAAACATGACGTCCTCTTGACGGTAGGTAAACAACGACCGATAAGATTTATTTGTCATTATTGTTTGTGAACCGGACGGCAAATATGAAGTGACTAGGGAGAGGAAAACGCGAGAAGCAGCCGACGCAAACTAGTCATACTATATAACACAGGGATATACGGAACAGTAGTAATGAGCCGAAAGGATGTCATTGCATTTATCATTTATAAACTATTTGTGAAACTATGGCACCAACTGACAAAACGCGAAAAAAACTCTGCTGGTCTATAACTAGCATTCACACTCAAATTTGTGACTTACACCCGGTTTCTGAAAGGCTGATCAACACAAAAATTAAATAACACGTTGTTAAATCTCATGTCAACTGACGTGATTGGTTGAACAAAAAACAACAGCCAATCAAATCACTTAACATTATTATGTTAGTTTTGACAACAGATTAAAATCAAAAGGCTTTCAGAAACGGGCTGTTACAGTTAGGTACAGTTTTTTTGTTAAGTGGTTTAGCGGTATTGTGAAAAAAGTAGGTGAAACATGAAAGAATTTGAACATTAACCATTATAGGTGATTGAACCGAGCTTATGAACTTTATTATCACATTTTTTGACGAAAAAAGCAACGAAAACTGGATTTTTGGCGTTCTGATTCTACCAAATAGAAAGATCTATAAAAAATTAAATTTCTGTAACAAATTAATCTCTTTTTTATTGAAAATGACTTAAAATTTTGGAAAAACTTTGTAAAGTTTTTCCAGTTTTTTTGCCATTTTACAAAAGTAGTTTTTCGTAAAACTCTCATAGGGAAAATTTGAGAATGGATTTCGTTAAATTACTGATATACCACGACCACCTGGATAACACGAACCGGAAAACGCAGTGTAGGTAGGCCTGCCACTAGATGGATCGACGACATTGTGAGAGTCGCGGGCATCCAGTGGATGCAGATGGCAGGCTGTCGTTCAGTGTGGAGTTCTAAGGGGGAGGTCTATGTTCAGCAGGCCTTCTGGCTGATGATAAAGACAATGAATGACATAAAATTAACAATTTAATGTCATAGTTTACTTGTTTTATATCGTCTTGACAATTAAGGCTATATATTTTTTCGTTTTGTGCCCGTAAATTCAGATACCTAAAATTTATTATTTCGTCTTGTAATACAGCTCTTTTAGTTGTGTAGTGATTATAGATAGTCTTGTAGATGTACGTAAGGCTGTAACGAGGTACAATTTGATTTACATTCTCGTAACCACGCCGTGTACGCAATAAGATTAGTGGTACAGATTACCTCAGAAATGGTAAGGGTATTACGATTCCATCTCAGGAAATGTATGCGGTATATAGGTGCCTTAAGTTCCGTAATGCGATTTGTTAAAGGAAGCTAGTATATAAATTAACTAGCTGAGCCCTGCGGTATCACGCGCTAACGCACAGGAACAGTTAAATATCTGCGTTTAGAAAAAAAAATGGCTTGCGTTTGTCCACCATCTCGCCTGATGTTAAGCGATTATGCGGTCTACATTGGAGCACGTTTGCTTAGAAGAAACCGATTTACTCGTGATTTGAAGACACCTAGATAATATAGTACCTACCTATATTAATCCAGAGTATGTATATAAGCTTAAATCAGGCAAACATGGGAGATAAAGAGAAAAAAGATGGAAAGAAAACCTAAAAATTGGCGGCAACGTCGTAACAAGTTGTCTGTAGGGTGAGTTCAACCAAAGACATCAAGCTTGATTTAAGCCAGATGCATTCGCATTCGCTATCCGCTACGCCAACTTAAGGCGCTCATATCTGACTTTTAGAAATTTTGGGAATTCTAGTTTATGTGTGTCTACTTCCACGGTTTGCTTAAAATTATAGAAATGGTGTCATATTAAAATTTCATATTATATCTAGGAACCCCCAAAGACCGAAACACGATTAAGGAAATTTCACTCTATAGAATAAATAAATAAAGTAACACTAATTTGCTCTTATTTCTATGTTTTTTGGATTCATTCAAATATCTATTTGTTAAATGATTTATACGACATCTAAATAAACAGATTTCATAATTATGGAAGAAACCGTAAAGGTACATTTTACATAACAGGTATACTTTTCGGAAATATGAGAAAAACCTCAAAAATAGAAGTAGCGAAACGCACTACTGGATGTAAGCACCATGGTTTTGATCCACTAAATGCGACTTAAATACAATATATTAAGCCTTATGGTCCTCTGTAGTAAGAAGCGTTGCTTAAAAGTGGGTAAACCTCGCCTTAACAAAATATCTCCATTTATAATATTCTGACCTGAGACTTATGCAATATAAAATGTTTTTTTTTATACTAAGCAAAATACATGTAAGTGCGCAATACGGTTTAAGTATCAAATACGATTCCGTATTCACAGCTTAATATATTCCCATAATAAATCAAGCTCAAAGCGTTACGACCTCAATAGTATTCCTATTGATAATTAATAAGGTTCGTTATTTAACGAAACTCTCTGAATAAGAAACCGTTTCATTGAAATCAAGCAGGGATTGATGAGTCGGCGATACTTCACAGTACAAATAATGCAGTAGGCAAAATAGCTACAGGTTTAAGAGAACTGGCTTATTTTTCGCAAAAATAATTTTACTGGACGATCAACGTGGGAATGCAGCCAGTTTTAGGTGCTTTGTCAACCAACCACCATCAACACCCCCATCCAACACCTCCAGGGTGTAAATAGGACCCATTACTAAGCCTACGCTCTGTCTATATATCCTACCTTTTAACAGCTGTATCTTTGGAATCGTCATAGATAGCCACTTGAAATTTTCACAGAATATGTAATGTTACGGGTGATTAATAAAAAACCTCAAAAAGTAAAAACTAAATATACAACTTACAACAAATTTTAAATTGTTTGCGTCTCTAGTGTAAATAAAATGACTAAGTGCGAACCGGGCTCACGCACTGAGGGTTCCGTACAACCACAAAATTCAATAACGAAATTATTAGTTAAAACTTGGCAATTAACAGTATCTTGGCATGACTTGACTGACTTGGCTTGACACGCACTTGGCCATTATTTATTATTTTTCTTTATAATATAAAATATTTACTATAATCATACCAAGTTCGACGCTTTTACGTATTACCGTTTTTACATTAGAGCTAATACAAAAATACGTTAAAAACACGTTTGTTGCATTGGGACCTCCCTTTTGTTTTTATTTTTTTACTTTTTTATTATTTCTAAATTAATCCGCCGTAATATTACATATTCTGTGAAAATTTTAACAAATATTACGGAAAGATACAGTCATTTAAAGGTAGGACCACAGATCTATATAGGTCTGTGCACAGGACCGACATACAGACTGATAGACAATGTAAGCTTAGTAATAGGGTCCCGTTTTTACCCTTTGGGTACGGAACACTAAAAAATATATAAAACACAGACATTTGAACACAATTGATAATTGTACTTAGGCATTTTTTCTCTTGTTTGTCTGATCTAAGAGCTACACTATCATTTAATATCGAGTGACCTGTAGTCAAAAGTGTACCCCGTTAATCGCAAAAATTAAAATTTGCAAAAAGTGCCATCAAAAAGCTTAAACTCTTTTGTATGAAGTTGATTAACTTTACAACTTACAAACCACTTCAGTACTCACGGCCATCCACAGCTTTATTGTATAAATGAAAAGGGTATAAAATTTACTAACTTTGTTTCAATTAGATTTTAAAGCCTGTGGAGTCGTTTTTCTTTTACTGTATTTCAAGCTATAGAGCCTATATTGAAAAAGTAATTTTAGTTGAAGAATAACAGTGAAATTCTATTTTATTATGTATTTTATCATTTATAAGCAATTTTTTTATATTTTCTATAAATAACAGGGGCCTTACGGACAACTGCCATTGCGGCACCTAATCAGCTCAGTTGGAAAAGCACGCGAACGTGAACATTATCGCGCCCAGATACGGTTTGCGGTCGCGTGATTTTCCAACTGAGCGGATTAGGTGCCGCAATAGCAGTTGTCCGTAAGGCCCCATGCTTGCGTTTGACCACCAAAATTTACTCCGATAGTCGGTCGAAAAAGTAATGGAGTATTTTTGGAGTACTATTTCTAGTAACATAACGAAGTGTATAAAAAGCAGATTAGCTAAAAACGGCCGTTTTGGTGGTAATTAGTTTTATAATTTATTATCTACTTATACCCTGTCACTAAAAATAATAGGTAAAAAATACTTCATTACCTTCTCGAGTGACTAAATGGTATATATAACTAAAACAGAAATTATAAAAAATACTTAGAAAAATTTATATTATAAGTTATCCACCATATAAAAAAAACCCTGAATGAATGAAGAAAATACTACAATAACTTTAAAAGTAAGTATGGCTTTGCAAGTGTTTGCGGATCAAAATCGTGTGAAAATAGAATCTAAGGTGCTTAATCAAGCTTTTTACTACACCAAATTCCAAGCTTACATATTCGTTTATTTCAATTACTCGACTTGCTACTCCTAAAGAAAATTCAGTTTTATTTTTATCGCAAGCAAAAAAAAACAAACATGATAATAGAACCAATTTTTTTTCTGGCAAAAAATTCAATAAAGGCGTCCCATAACACTAGTTCCTAATTTACTATCACATCTTATAACAAGCCACTATAAAAGCAAGACACCCTTACCCCAATATTATCAGAGGCGTAAAAACGTGTAGGTGTCAACATCTCAGCGCGTAAAGCACTGAATTTATTCCCTATAAACGTCTGGAGGAAAACAACAATGTTAGGGGAGTACTATCGACGGCATCTTTAGTGGCATCTGAACTCTTGTTTGTAAGGGAAAGTTTAGTTAAGTAGTTGATCTGCTAATATTTAGCTCTAGACGAATTGGACGTAATTATTTTTACGCAGAAAATAGCCCTGTCGCTTTCTGTTGTTCTGCATTTATGAGTAAATTATCCAAATAAAGCACATTTTTGTAACTGACGAGTTACAAAAATGGTTTATATCTGGACTATTTACCTACTCTCGAATGGCAATTTTATTTGTTAAAAATATAATAGGTAAAGTTTGAGATACATCTACAAGTTACCTTGAGAGCCAGTTCCTATTCTGGCTAGGTTGTTTACCATCTTCGATCACACTGTTTATTAACATCAAGTGCAAAATATACAATGAGCACCTTCCGCAGTGTTTCCGATTAGCTACAATATTGGGTTCTTCAAAAGGCAAGTTAATAGATTCTTAAAGCCTAGGGTCGGTAACGTAGTTGTGATGCTTCTGATGTTACAAGTATCTATAGGCGACGGTGACTGCTAACCATCAGACAGTCCGTCTGCTTGTTTGCCACCTATGCCACCATCACTCTTTCATGTTCCAAGTGCTGGGACAGCACTGGAAAGATGAAAGAGTGATAATGGTGATGATGAGGAATTCAATTGATTGATTGAAATAGGTCGAGTTTAAACTGACCAGTGGACGTACTTGCCCTCAGTGCGGTGCTGACCACAAACAATGCAGCAAGTGCAATAATCAGTTTAGGAACAAAGCACGTCACGAACGGGCACTGTGACGATGGGCTTAGCATTGGCATTCGGCGCAAATACCGACTGGACCAAACGACTGTAGCAGTATGGAAAGTTTTTAAGTTTCGGGATCGCCAAATTAACAATCATCATAAACACACGTGAAAAAGGGAATTTAGAAAAAATATGACGTGGCGCTATGGAGGATTGTGAGGAAAAGATATGCTAAGTCGAAAGGGGTTCGTTATACACATCATTTAATATGATATTTCAGAGCAACTGACTAATGATCGGATCGACATGGTGGCGTTTCTCTCATCACTTCGATATACCTATAGTCGATATGACAACGCTGGAGAGACAGGGCAGTCTTGCACTACTGCCCAGGCCTCGATTGAATCAAAGGCTTTCTCATAGTCCACAAACGCTAGGCATAATGGCCGATTATACTCCTCAGTCTTCTGTATAATCTGGCGGAGCGTGTGTATGTGGTCTATAGTGCTCCAGCCTTTACGGAAACCGGCTTGTTCGGGGGTCTGAAAATCATCAAACCTGCTTTATTCGGTTCGTAATGACTCTGGAGAACACCTTGTACACATGGCTCAGGAGTGAGATGGGTCTATAATTCTTCAATAAGGTGCTATCACCTTTTTTGAAGAAGAGCACCACCACACTCCTTTGCCATGCTTCAGGCGTAGTACCTTCGAGAATGACGGAATTTAATATGAAATGATCATATTATGAACCTTAACATGCACTACAGGGCTATAAAAAAAAGAGTTTGTTAAAACAAAAGGGGATCGTTATACTCATGATTATAAATAACGTTTATTAGGAATAATACCAACACTGACATTGCGAAAAAAATATAAGCTGTTCCACACATTTTGTCCCAATATACTGATGAGTATAAAGAACCATTTTAACATAATCATAATTTTTTTTTTTTTTTTTTTTTTTATCTTAGCATAATCTTTTCTTATAACCCTGTAGTACTTGTTAAGGTTTAAATCATGAGCCAGACACTCGAATATTTAAGCAAACTGTTGCCCGCGACTTCATGCGCATAGGCTTTTATAAAAACTTTTAACCCCCATTTGGCCCCATTAATTCGGTTCTTTCGCAAAATAAAATCCTCTCCCAGTGGACCTCTATACCTCACTAAAAATTTACCTGGCAAATTTGAACTTCGTAGGTCAAATAGTTTTGAGATTTCGTGATGAATCAATGAATAAGTGAAAGAGTGTATTTTGATTTTATAAATTTGATTAGTAAAGAAAGTGTCTCTACTAATACAGACAGGGCTATACCCTGGAGTGAAATATTAAAAACGCGGATGATACTATATAATGAGAGAAAGAACCTGTAGAACACGCGCATTTCGTAGGTACATTGTATTTTGTTATTAAAAAACAAACTGAACGTATTAAATGCATAGTTCTAACGATAACTGATCCCAAGCCACGAAATTTTAAAAAAAAATCGTATAGTTATAAATCTAATAAGTAGTTTATTTTTCTTAGATTTTTTATTTTTTTAATGCCATATGTGGCAAACAAGCAGACGGGCTGCCTGATGGAAAGCAGTCACCGTCGCCTATGGATACTTGTAACACCCGAGGCATCACAAATACGTTGCCGACCCTTTAGAACTCGATTAACTCGCCTTTTGAAGAACCCCATGTTGTAGCTTCTCGGAAACACCGTAGAAGGTAGCTCATTCCACGTTTTGCAGGTATGGGTAAGAATAATGTTTTGTTCTCGTCCTTACTGAGAATTGTACAAACCCACGGCTTCGCAGACACCAGTATCGGGTTTTAGTTTCTAGTCAGCGGCTTCGCCAACAATAGTCCGACTTCAATCCATTTTCGAACACAAATCTCCCGTGGAAGTTGACTTTGCTCGAATATCAGTCTAAATCTCCGGATCGTGTTTTCGGAATTACTTCTGCTGTGGATTCCTCTGTTGATGGATATACTGCCTTTTCAATTTCGCGTATTGTGTTATTTTTCACGATACACATTGGAAAAATGATACGGTTTTCTAATTTTGGCGAATGCCAAAGTAAAGTCAACTTAGGGTTGTGTATGTGTAGTGCGTCGTAACTTGAGTACACTCGTAAGGATCCTTATCAAAATGGTAAAAAGGAATCCTTATGGTGAGACTCTGATATCAGTATGTCTGTCAGGGGAGGCTTATGTTCAGCGGTGGACGTCTTCTGGCTAATGATGATCCGTCTGTAAGGCACAAAACTAACTTGAAGTTTGACATAGATCTTGATAACGTTTGCTCACACATTTATTGTAAAAAAAGGCCTGAAATAGGGCCTAAATATTTTAGAAACCCACAATGTGATCAAGTCTTAATCTAAGGACTTAGTTTAACTCAAAAAATATATTTCATCACAATAAAGTAGATTGATGTGTCAAAAAAACTGTTTCGAGAGGAATCGCACGAGCGAGATAGAAGTCGCTCGAAGCATAGACTCTTAAATCGTAATAAAGAACAAAATATATAAGATCAGAGTAGATATAAGATATTCGGACTACTTTAGAAAAGCCTCGCTTTTCTGTAATTATCTTTCCAAATTGAATTGGACCAAGACACAAGACCGATGTCACATCTAGCCTTTTGTAATTATTGCTTTGATCTGTATTATCTCAAAAGGTAATTACTTAAGCCAATTAAGCAAAGCCAAGCAGGGTCTACAGAAACGATGGAAAACAAACATGGCAGGGAATATGCCATTGTCTGGGCAAAGCCAAAGGGAAAGGAAGGAGGTGTGTGAAACAGAGCATGAACTTACACAAGTAACAACACGATAAAGTACTTATTTATTCAATCAGTGCTGTATCCTGTTTCTGAAGATCATTTAACAAAGTTTATCTCCAAAAATATGTAAGTAAATAATTTGAATAAGACAAGTACTTGTTAGTAAAGAGTAGGACAACTTTTGAAAATTATCAATATAAAAAACCAACTTCCAATATTAGTAAGCGGTCAAACAAAATTATTCATATTATTAGAGCTGGTACAAAACCAGTTAGCAAAAGTCTGTAAAAAAATGGGAGCACCTTGAAAGCTTCGGAACTAGGTAATAAAATACATAAATAAATATAGATAAATGTACTAAATTAAGAACCTTCCTCCTAAAGTAGGAAAGAGAAGTAAATAGAACGGAAATTAGAAGGAAAATCTGTCGCCAACCTTGATTGAACATTCTTATTTATGTCAACGCGTCGAACTCCGCATCCAAAGAACTTGGACCTTACCTTTTAAGGTTATGTCTCAGAGCTCTTTGTCCGCATCACAGTTGCTAACTGATTTCGAATGACTGATGTTTCGTTTATATGGGTGCAACTGGCTACAACAACTTACAAAAATACCTTGACAGCCGTTCTAATTTCAACATTTTTTTTTTCTGTCACCACAAAAACATTTAGTACTGTCTTCTCTATAAGTACAATGATGTTAGTGTAATGATATTGGATTGGACAAGGGACGGACGGCCTGATAGATAAGATCGCGGGCTACTTTTAGTAGACTTAGACGAGGACAATTAGACTAATGAAAGCTGGGTATACGAGTGCAGGGATCTGATTCCGATAGAACATGTCCATCTGATAAAACGTCCATCGTGCGTGTGTGGAATCAAAACAATGTAGTTTGCTGAACTCCGCAGATGGGATGAGATTTATTTGCTTTATGTCTTTTCTTTTGACATCTCTTGGTTCTACTAGTTTAATGGGATCTTTTTCATCGTAAAATTTATTAACTGTTTTTTAAGGTTCCGTATCCAAAGGCTGTCAACGAGACCCTATAAGTACCTACTTATAGTAGATATCATGCTTACGCCTGATAAGAATATCTGTCATCTGTATGTATGCATGTCCTTGTCATGTACTTTTTAATGGATGTATATATCTTTTAAGTAATAGACAGCCAGTCAAAATTTTCATACAATGTGTTTTTTTTTTTTTTTTTGCTGGATGCAGGCCGCTTCCAACCGGCCCTTTTGGAGATCGATGGGGGAGGCCTTGTCCAGCAGTGGACGTCCTATGGCTGAAATGATGATGATGATGGAATTTTACGGCTGATTAACAAAGAAATAATAGTAAAATTAAGAGGGAAAATATATATAAATATCCTCGTACAACAAACGTATTTTTATCCTTGCTCTAGTCTAAAAACGATTATAACAAGCGTCCAATTTGGCATGATTATAATACAGATACACTCTTAAGTAAAATAATAAACAATAAACACTGACCAAGTGCGAGTCGGGTGTGCGCTAATGATCCAGAACAATAAGAAAGAAAACGAATATTACGGGTGACACAAAATTGGCCACAGTTTGCTTCTAAAGGTTGAGACATAAATAGTTAAAATTTCGTAGAAGTGTGTTTTTCTAAATATGGAAGTATAAATTGATTTGTGTTCGATTAATCATGGACACGATTTGAAGAACACACTTCACCGTCATACCATGTTTTAGTGCTTATAATCCACCGCTATCCAATTATCCATAAATATATTTTGGATTAGTGTAGTACCAATTTCGTAGCTATCACGGGTATCTGAGTCAATAACTAAAACTCGTTGTAATTTTCTCGATAGTTTAGTTTAGTTAAGTTTTAATGACACTCCATCCGAGCGTACAATTTAATTTCATACAAACATAAAGGTAGCTAGGAAACGAGTCATTACTGCCTAGGTGTATTGCATCCCAAGCTTTTACTCACAGGGCACGATCCGGATACGATTATCAGTTATTTTTTTGCTTGTGAATTTAATTTGATAGCTTATAATTTTGTAGCTTTTGTCGGCTTACCATCATGTTCATTGATACCGGTCCGTTCTCGCCACCGCCGAGGCACTCTTGTCACCACCGTCCTGCTCTTGCCACCACCGTCCCACTCTCAACACTACCGACTCGTTCTCACCATCACCAATCCACTCTTGCCACCACCAACCCGGTCTCATCACCACCGAACCGCTCTTGTCACCACCAACCCGCTCTCGCCACCACCAATTCACTCTTGCTACCACCGACCCGCTTTTACTACCACCAACCTGCTTTCGACACCACTGACAACCTCTTGCTACCACCAACCCACTCTTGCCACCACCGATCCACTCTTGCTACCACCAACCTGCTTGTGCTACCACCGACCCGCTCTCGTCACTACCGACCCACTCTCCCCACCACTTCCTCGCTCTCGCCAGCGCTTCACTCTCGCCATCGCCTCGCTGCCTCTCTTGCCCACAGAGGACATAAACACCGCCGTTTACCTTAAAATCGAAGCATGTAAGTACTCATCAGTTAGTAGGTATAGTCAAAAACAGTTTCCTCAACGGCGACGAGGGAGCAGGCGCCCTCTCAGATTCAATTACACTCGCGCCAGATGAAATTGAGTTGTGTCTGTTTATAGCTTGCCTGAAATCACCCTATTACCTGGTTGCAGAACTTACTACGAGCATTGCGTGCTCGGAGACGTACTTTTAATAAATCGTAATCGTGTTTCTAACGCTTTTGTATTTTAAACGACGACATTGAATCGATTTGAGGTGTAATTAATGAAAAGTTGGTTTTACTACAAAAATGCTGAATGATTCAGCATTTTTGTCATCATCATTTCAGCCTATCATGTTCCCACTGCTGGGACCAGGGAGAGAGGATGGGCCAAAGGGATGAGAATGTAATTTCAGAAACATGATTAGTGAAACTTTTCTCATTAGAATAATTCGGCGAAAACAGGCCTTCTAAAATACGTTTGAGTTTTTCTCTGGCTCTAGCAATTCTTGACAATTAGTTTTTTTGTTAATCTAATGGCCATTTATGGTATATAATTTCATGTAAATTAATTTTATTTTAAAATAGTTCTTGAGTAATCTGGAGTTTTATCATTTATCGCTTACGTTATTTAGTTTTGAGGCGGGCTCCGATTCGTGCGAATCTATTCCTGCAAGCGTATATCGCATAGATTAATCACTGTTTTGCGCAGGGGTAAAGCTTAGATTTGAGCTGACGATGTGGTAATAACGTCAAAATATTTATTAAATATTTTTTTTAATTTTGAAGACTTGTTTATTTTCTATTTTATTGAGCTAAAAAACTATTCGTCGATAGAACACGTCTGCCTATTATACAACCGTTAGTATTTTCATCCAAATGTTTTTACTGAGCAAGCAAACGAGATACAAATTACAGAGCAGCTCCAGTGCCAACAAAGGCTTCTAAGGATATAAATTATTCAAGTTTCAGTCACGAAAAAGTGTTTGCTATTGTGTAAAAAATCTGTTGTTGCTCTATCGCGTGCTAAAGTTAGACTATAGCCGAGTATTTGGGACTTTGAAAAATTTTAGGATTTTATTCAAGATCTACCATAAATTTTGTTGAGTTTTTGAGTACCATATGAATTTTGTAATGTCTGATTGTCTCTTGAATGATTATCTTTAAAATGAACAGAATGAATTGTAACCAGCTCACTGGATTCATTCATTTTGCTTTGTTAGCCCGACATACTTTTATACTGTGCAGTGATTGGTTAAGTTATATCAACGTTCTATTATTCACGATCCTGTTCACCACAAAATAGTCGGTAATTTTCGGCATCCGTAACCAAAACCGGAAAAATTGCCAAAATTAGGGGTAATTCCGGACGTGCCACTGACAGAGAGCCTTTAAATAATAAAACGACCAGCGAAATAAAGCACTATAAACTATTCAAAACCATTTCAAGCTCTTACGTGTCTGTTACGGTTTGGCGGTCCACGGATAGGCCATTTCAGAGGATAAACAGCTTTATACGTATGTATTTTAGGGTTAAGGTCCCGCGGGGACGCTTTGCATTCCGCAATCAGGTAAGCGACGAGGGTTGAAGATTTGCTCTTCAGCAATTCTGAGTTTGCTACTGACTGATTTAGGATAAAGCAACGCAAGCATTTTCTTTAGAACAATAGGGATTATTTGCAAAATTTCCTTTTTATATAACTCATCACGCTATAATAGAAAATAATTACTCTCAATGTACGAAAGGATTATTTCTAACGATTATTTTAGGAATTTATTTTACTATCTAGCAAAAAGTTATCTCGAGTTTTTTTTAAAATAAATAATTAGGCTTGCGTTTGATCACCTCACCTGATTTTAAGCAAAGATGCTGTTTACGTTGACGCTTGCCTTGAAGAAACCGATTCACTCGTGATTTAAAGACACCCAGATTGTGACAGAGTTTGTTGTAAATATTATTCATTTGCGTATTAATTTGCCATCGGTAATATATTTTTTTTAGCTTGAAACTCTAGGTGGAGGAACTGGTTTAATATTGCGTGAGCATTTCCCGTATACTATTAACAAAATGTGTGAATATCACTTCAGTTTCAGTTGTAAAACTTTTAAATTATCTAATGATTATGTCTGAAGTGCTAGGACAATCTCCTATATGCCACACGCTTACTCTTTCTTTATATTCGACTAGTAAGCCGCCCTTGCTTCGCACGGGCGAAGCCGGGATATATAGCCTATGTCAACCGGGGATAGTGCAGCATCCCAACAGTGAAAGAATTTTTCAAATCGGTTCAGTAGTTTCGGAGCCTATTCAATGCAAACAAACAAACAAACAAACAATCAAATCTTTCCTCTTTATAATATTAGTATAGATAAAAAATATCATCGTTACCATTCAGAATATTTGAAAAAACAATTCACTTGCACGTTTTAATTTGTATGATTATCGGGACTTCATCATCATCATTTCAGCCATAGGACATAGGCCTCCCCCATCGATCTACAAAGAGGCCAATTGAAGGCGGCCGTTTTCCTGAGGCAAGTTGAAGTGGCAGTGGGCAGGGCACATAGCACGCAGAATTGATGGCCGATGGGGTTGAAAGTCCTTCGAATAGAGACCACGGACCAGTAAACGCATCGTAGGACGTCCACTCACTAGATGGATAGATGACATAAAATGATCGGGTGTTATCGTGCATTATTTTATTTACTAGACATTTTGACCGTGTGTGCAAATATGTCCCGAATATTTACATATTTATTTATGATACAATGGCCCTTGTTTTAAGTTCTTCTACCCTCACTTGATCTTGAAAAATCACAGAATTGTCACTACGACACACTATACTGTCTGTATCGGTAAATATCCTAGTACCTACACCACGGTTTGTACACTTGCTTACTATGGGATTTCAACATAAAAATGTGTTCTAAACCCGAAAGTTTAAAAGTAATTAATTCAATTGCAATAAAAAAAAATGTAGACAAAAATTCTTATTTGACCTCATTTCATTTAAAGGGCACATTTCCATTTAATCTGCGAAGATGGTTCACAAAAGGTATTTGCAGACTAGTTTTTAAATGGGGAACCCCGACTCAATTAATTTTGAAAGGTTTCATAATCTGAAGATGAGACTAACTCAAATTGGATATCCATTTTACCTCTAGGTCAGAACTCTCTATTCAGTCTAAAAGCTAAAGTTTTGAAATCGCCTCGAGAGACTTAATTAAAAAAATAGTGAGGTATTTTAAACGATTCACTAGTAATAAGGACTTGACCTTAGACGTTGTGCATTAAGTGAAAATACAGTCACCAAAATTCACAAGCTGATTAATTTAAGTTGGCGACCGTTTTATGCGGTTTGCACACTACAGACAGACGCTGGTTGTTACATTCTACTGAGTTTATTTTATTCTTGCTTTTAATTCAGTTGCCCTTGAGATCTCATTTGTGCAGTCATTTAAATGCTTGTCATTCTCAACCATTGCCTATTTTGACAGTACTGTGAATGTTTTAGCAGTTTTGTGTTTGCTTTTGCGAAAGCTTTATTGATATTAAAATAAAGTCAAGCAAGAAATAAGCTCAAAGTGTTTTACCCGTTGGACACGTGTAAGTGCTGTAAACGACGTGTGATGTAAACGATTAATTAAGAGACAACTAATGTTTTACGAGTAGTTCAATAGTGGAGTTTTACGAGTGTATAGTTGGTGTTCTTCTCTATGCTGAGGTTGCCTAGAAGATATTGCTTATAGCAGCGATTACGACTGCCAAATGTTAAGTTACGTTAGTTTCAAGTCTTTTTTGTCCTATGTATGTATGTCATTTTTGGTGTGAACAATAAAGAATTGTCCATGACATGTAATAGTTTTTATTTGAAAAAACCGTGTAAAAGGACAAAACCTGGCAAAAAATAATTTCAGCTCACAGTCAACTGAAAAATAGTCAATGGGCTTTAGTAAAATTGTAGTTTTAATATTAACAGGATTGCGTTTGATTGCCACCTCACCTGATGTTTAGTGATGATGCGGTCTACGATGAAGCATGCTTGTCTAGAAGAAACTAATTCACTAGTGCCTTGAAAACACCCAGATTTTAACTATCAGGGTACTTCATTCAGGCAGCGCATTCCACAGTCTAGCGATTTGCACAATAAAAGTGTAATCAAAGCGCTTTGTACGGGTTTTCGGAATATCAACCATGAAACGTTACTTGTAGTAATAAAAGTACCTGTAGCGAAAGTATGTCGTAACTTCGCTACAGGTATTTAAAATTGCAATTAAGGAAAAGTCCTGCAGGCCTAGCATGGGCTGTGGATAAATTGTCTTTCCGCCGTTTTTATCCACGCCTATACGCGACAAAGCTAGAATATGGATACGTTTGTCTTTTTCTCGCGGGATAAAAAAGGTGGAAAGACAATATGTCCACGGCCCGTGCTAGGCCTGGAGAACATAACCTCGTCTATAACTTTTTCCCTTTATTTTGGTATATTACGACTTTATTACACCATGCATTTTTTTTGTGACTTATTTTGTTGGCCTTTTGGCCTCTACAGCTTGACCGGACTAGTTAGCGGACACATCATGCTAGACAGCCCTACTTATAGAATTTTATTTTGTTTTTTAGAGTAGCACATAGATAATACTTAATGCGACAACGTATAGAATAGTATTATTGTGCGTAGGGTTGCCATCACAATTATTTTTGTAATGCTACATTTAGTGTCTTTAACCTTAGTTTTCTAAATTTATATTTTTTTGGTTTCCGTACCTCAAAAGGAAAAAATGGTACCTTTATATGATTACGTTGTTGTCTGTCTGTCTGTCTGTCTGTCCGTGTGTCAATTTTTCGAGGTATTTTTTTTTCAGAAATGCTTACAAGTACCCTTGAAAATTACATCAAATACTAAAGTTTACGGTCACTTGATGGCGGAAAAAATTCAAGGTTCTAAATCAAAGCAATCAAAAGATACTGCCATTTTTGTCACATATTTTGATCGCGGACTCACAAATCAAAACGAAACCCGTACGACTCTATAGGGTACTTCCCGTTATCCTAGATTAATGAAATTTGGCAAGCAGCACAACATGAAAAGGAAGGAAGGCATGTAATTCAAACAATTAAAACGACGATAACGTTTTAACTTTTGTGTTGTCTTATCTCTTCTCTATCTCTTCTCTTCTCTATCTCTACATAGTATAAATTGAAGTCGCTTTCCGCGTCTGTCTGTATGGCCGCTAACTTCTCCTAAACCAAGCAACGGATTTTGATGCGGTTTTCACCATCAGTTAGATACATTTTCAAGGAAGGTTTATATATATAACTAGCGACCCGCCCCGGCTTCGCACGTGAATTACACCCGTGCGAAGCCGGGCGGGCGGGTCGCTAGTAATATTTAAATAGTTAATCCTAAAGTGTTGAACAACAATTCAAATTAGAAAAAAAATTACACTTTGTAGTTGGAAAACCAACACAGTGATATAAACCGATGTTGATAACATTTTTTCCACTGCAAAGTTAATTTTGTCTTTCAATATTTCAACCCATTTCTCTACTGCTGGAAGGTAATGTTTTTAGTTATTTTGTACGGAATTCTCAGTTCACGAGTCCTACTCAAACTTGGCCGTTTTTTTACTTATGGCCTTCATAGTTATTGCATTTTTTTAAAGCCATTATCAAATCAGCTTAAATTTTTATTTAATACACATCCGTGACCAGATCCGGGGGGATCCCAGATAATTAAATGTGACCCTATACTTACTACGTATCATAATCGTCCGTGAGGAACAAATGAAAACCCGACGCATTCAGAGTTTGTTATTGGAAATTCTGCTGATAAATAGGGCTCATTTCAAATGTCTGGAATCGCCTGTGCCAGAACAGGCCCTTAGTAATGCAGAATCAAGCAATGCAAATCATTTGTGTCGAGCAAAGACTAGGTAAAGCTACTACGTAGCCCAGACTTGTAGTTACGATTATTTTCAATGGAAACAATTTCAGTCAAATATCTGAGGAGCGGGGTTGGCAACTTTTGCCGCAAAATTTTTTGCTACAACAAGACGCGGTTTTAAATAATTTTATTAGACATTTATAAGACGACCGCAGAACTGTTGACGGATCGCAGGCTTGGTCGGTCCTGACGTGACACTCAGTACCTTCAGTGGGCGTGTCTTTGCATAAAACGTTTTCATCAGATGTAGTGACTAGTGATAGAATGTCTTTGGTGTCGAGCTTGAATGAAAATATCCACCTGCCACTGGCACCATGAACAAAAAGTGCAATATTTGTTTTAAGAAATTATTATTTCAGTATCAACCCTATTCTCCAGTTTCTCTAGTACGTTCTGAGAATGTTTTCTCGTGTCGCATCCGCCGATGGGTGTATTGATAAACGAGCGTTCTTGCCGCGACACGCATACAAATATTGTCGCGAATTTATCATGTTTAACGCCTATGTGGAACGGCTTGATGTGTGCTAAGATGACACTTAGATTTCAGATAACAGCGTAGTGTGCTTGAGTCTTTTTATTTATGTTTAGTTGCGCTTGTGTTTGTGTAAAAACTAAGGGGACATTCTGAATCACACCAAAAAAGTAACTTGCACTGTTAACGTCGCTGTTGGTGTGATCAATGTGAAAATCAACACGGCACAATGAAATTATCTCCGTGCTGTGTTGGTTCTCCTTAGCGCTGCTGGTATTGTTGGCCCTATTGGCATGGATTCGGAACATGGCGGAACAATGACGGAACATCATATGTGCGAGGTTCACGTTTCAAAAAATTGTGATTCTCTACTTTTAGTCGAATGCCATTTGTACGAGCTATATTTGAGCTTGCAATTATTGCAAGCTGAAACATGTTTCCCAGTCGTGTCGTTTTGTTGAATGGTTGTGTTGTCAAATTGTAAGCATGGTTGAAGAGGGTCATAATGTCAACAGCTTGATTGTTATAACAATAAGACTGTCCAAATTTTTCAATCTCAATTATTACAATAAAAATGTTTTAGCTCGCATTACGCTATAAATGAATATAGTAATCGAGCTGAAAATTATTATCTAAAAAAACCTTATATTTTCTTCGTTTTAATGTTATATTCTACTGCACCTTAACAATGCTTACCAACGCGAATAAAACTCGCACGACATGGATTCCGTTCCAAAATAGATTATAGTTTTATTTATTAAATTCATGGGAAAAAATACGTCATTTTATTTTGTAAGCTTTGCCTGACCTTCTGCTTGGTTGAATTAATTGAGATTTTCTGCCAAAAACTTTAGAAATAAATAGGCGATCTCTTTCTACTTATTTGGAAATAATAACAAGGCTCGCAAAAAAGAAGACCTTAGTAACTTAGAAGTGCTTAAATTGGCATTTTTCAAATTATACCTCTCAGTCGTAGCTTTAAAGTATGCCTGTAAAGTATAATAAAGGTGAAATTGGCTGTGACAGGGATAGAGACAAACAGACTGACAGACAGACACCGCAGTCTCACCAAAAGGGTTCCCTTTTACCCGTTCCCTTTTTGGTATGGAACTCCTATAAGCACAGATATACACAACAGTAGATCTGTGCCTATAAGAAAAGGAAAAACACCAGTATCCATTGAAAATGAAAAATGAAAATATATTTATTACTGTATAAACATTTACAGATATTGAGTGGGAATATGTCAATGACTGTTTACATCAATGGTTGTTACGCAATATCTGTCGTAACATCAATAAGAAATATATATTTCTAAACAATAAAAGTAAATTAAATTAATTTAGAACGTATTACATACGTTATTTTTTTACACGATTGCCCAGAAAAAGGAGTTTTTTTATCATTTTCGTATACCATTACCTAAAATAATTTCAAAGACACCCCAAAAATCTTTGTTGCCGTTCTTGAAAGAGATTCAAAGGAAGTTATAAAACAGTTCCAACTTCAGAGCACCTAATTTTAAATATCTGACAAAGGAATGTTCAGGCTGTCGCATAACCTTATCCTGTAAAGTATTTTACAACGTTCTAAAGCGGAACGTTATCGGGAAACCAAACTCTCATGAGGGTTGACGAGCTCTCTCTATAAAATTTTGCATGAATTCCAGTCGTTTCAGATAAGTCTGGCGATGCCGTCAATCTGTCTGCTATTCGCTTTCAATACGACGATAGTATTCTGAAGTATCAGATATTTTCGACTATTGCACAGCTATTTTGAAATGTCATTGCATGTATGGTAAGAAAAAGAAAGCTGGAAATATGATATGCTGAATTTCATGATTTGTTCGTAACGCAAAGGTTTTTTACCTTGAGTCGTGAGAAAACTTTTTTAGTTTTCTCACGACTTTGAAGAGTTATAAATTAAATTCTGAGTGACAATAATTATTGTAGTACAATGTCAGTGTAACTTTAAACTCTTAGTATATTGAGCCAAGAAATTTGATTTTTCAACCCAAAATCCATTTTCTTTGGTATTAAGCATTTATGAATAAGAATGAACTATTTGCCGTTTGCTATGGGATCATCACAGGTGCAGAAAATTTTAAAAATCCAAATGAAATGTCATGTTTTTTTTTTGTATGTTGACTGCAAACATCGAGATCAATACACATAGAGTCACAATCGTGCCAAAAAAATACTGAAGCAAAATTCGGCGAACGCTATGAATTGCGCAGACTTTTTGGCTGTTACAAGGTAACCGCAATTTGACTACAACGCGCGATATTAGAGCTACAATAACATAGAGGACAACTAACGTTAAACACTATGCAAAAAACAATGTCTAAATTGGAGTAAATGTGGCATTGTGAACTATATTATAATTGATACCATGTATGTACAGTAACGCTCATACATTTTTGTATGATTTCACTGAGAGATTGGGACTCTATAGGAATTGTATCTCGATGAGTGCAAATAATTACAGTAGGTACGATAAAAGTAACAAATCGAAGGAAACCAGTAAATCCATTCGGATAAAAAAATACTGAGCTGCGATAGCGATCTGCGAGAGCGATAATTTAACAGCAAATTGACTATAGTCCATCTGGCGTGAAATTAAAGCGTATATTCTTTTTTAAATGTTATTACATAAAAATCATTGGTTAAAGGCTCAGAACAGAAAATCAAGGGAGATATGGTAAGGTGACGTGGCGTATGCGAACGCATGCGCATGATAACTTTAGTCTAATTCAACCAGATGCCTTATTATAGATATCTTATCGTAATTCGGATTGTGATCGCGATCGCGTGCCATCTCACTTACACACGTGGTGCGAGTAAGTAGATGCAAACGGGAGGGCATGCAATCTAGATCACGATCAAACTTCTATAATAAGGCCGCAGCACACGACCTTGCCGTTCTTTTTTTGCTTGTGGACTATAAGTTAGTTCATTGTTGTCGTTGCAAGTTTAGAGTGCATTAAAAACAAGTAACTGAGCCGTAGTACTTATCGTTTTTGCGTTATGCGTTTAGCGGTAGTGAAAAAGTAGGTGAAACCAGTGAGGTGTAATATTAGAGACGTTATAGGCGAACAACACGCAGCATATACCTACCATAACATAGCATAGCTTACCTACGCATGTATATGTGCATTTTGTGAAATAAGGGAAAGAATATGAAAGACTTATTACGCTATATCTGTTGGTAGAAAGAGACAAAAATTAAATTTGTTGTGGACACTCGGAGTGCGTGACTAAGAGACGGCTGAACGAAGTCGCGTAGCCAGTCTTGCATTTTGTCTAGTCAATATGGTGACGGGCACAACCTATCTACAGGTTAAAATATCTTAGGATGAAAAACGGAGACATTTGAGCACGAACGATATTTTACGTGTACGAATAAGAGTTGTTTACGGTACTGAGACGTGGTCCTTAACTGTTGGATTTTAGGAAAAACTCAGAGTCACACAGCGGGCAATGGAGAGAGCTATGCTCGGAGTTTTTTTGCGCGATAGAATTTGAAACGTGGATATTCGCCAAAGAACCAGAGTTACCGACATAGCTGTTAAAATATGCAAGTTGAAGTGGCAGACCACATCGCTCGAAGAACCGATAACCGATGGGGAAGAAAGGTTCTTGAGTGAAGACCACGAACCGGAAGACGCAGCATAGGTAGGCCTCCCACTAGATGGACCGACGACATAGTGAGAGTCGCTGGCATCCAGTGGATGCAAAAGGCAGGCTGTCGTCGAGAGGCCTATGTTCAGCAGTGGACGTCGTCTGGCTGATGATGATGATATTTTTACTAAGGCGTATGTCCCTTATTTGTATGATCTGAGTTTCATACGCATGCCTATATAATACCACATCAAAATATTATTGCAGCAGAAAATTAAACATTCACTATAATTTTATGGTTGTCAAGTTCAGTCCCCGGTGAGGGATACATTTTGTTTATCTTGGCTAGCTGTGCTCGCTATCCCCAATGGATATTATTTTTCCATGTTCTGTCAGCTAGCGTATTAGCAAAATGTTTTTTCATTTATTTCTATTTCAGGCTTGGTTTATTCCAAAAAAATCTATACTGACACAAATAGAGACCAAGGATACAGAGTCCATATTTAGAGTTCCGTACCCAAGGGGTGAAAACGGGAACCTATTAATAAGCCTACGCTCTGTCTGTCTGCCTGTCACTTGGTCCGTCTGTCTGTCAGTCCTACTTCTTAACGGCTGTACCTTTCGTACCGTAATAGATAGCCAGTTGAAATTTCCACAAAATAAGTAATGTTACGTCGGCTTTTTGACTTTGTTAGTCAAAAAGTTAAAACTAAAGGGGGGTACAACAAACGTATTTAAGTATTATTGTATTTGCTCTAATGTAAAAACGGTAATACGTACAATCGTCAAACTTGGCAATACTACACACACATATAGTGCACACTCTAAAGTAAAGTAACAAATAATAAATAATGATCAAATGCGAGACAGTGACAAATTTCTGTTCACCACCAAGTCAAGCAACATCGGGCGCGGTTGGTACTTGAATGTTGCTTGAATGGGTGACCACCTGGGCGTGATGTTGTCTTTTTGCACTACCTTTTGTGTTTTGTGATGGTACGGAACCCTCAGAGCGCAAGCCTAACTCGCACTTGGCTGGTTTATTTTAATTCAAGTTTGAGAGACGAATTTTTGATGAATTAACTGCAGATGTACTGGAACCATTCAACCGATAATTTATGCTTACATATTCATATGCAACAGCAAAAGGTACCAATGGAGTTTGAATGCCATAAACATTTATGATTCATGTATATTCAGGCGCCGCCCGCGGTGTCGCTTTTCAGTCGTAAACCGATGTATGCTTATTAACTTTATGATCATTGTAGATGATACGTTACAGCGTTTAAACATTTAGACTTCGAAATGGGATATTGGTAATACATTTCGTCTGTAAATATTGTTTGAGCCTTGCTTGTCACGAAGCGATTTGTCAAAATATTAGCAGAGTCCGTATTATTTGTTTTTAACCGACTTCAAAAAAGGAAGGGTTCCCTTTTTGACATTATTATTATTTTTAGGGAATTACCTTACATATTCTGTGAAAATTGCAACTGTCTATCTATTTAGATTTTTAGATGCAGCTGTTAAAACGTAGGACGGACGGACAGACAGACGGCATAGGCTTAGTAATAGGGTCCCGCCAATACCCTTTGGGTACGAAAACCTAAAAAGCTAACTTTTAACATAAACTATACCAAACATCAACATGGACCCGGGTATGTCCTAAAACTGCGACCAGAACCACCGGAGGATGGGCAGCAGCGTCTTGTTAGTACACAGTGAACGTACTGCGATCTCCAAGCCGCCTGCCAAGCTTGGTGATTATGGCAACACCCCTCTCTAAGAGGGAGGCCTTGTTCAGCAGTGGACATTTAATGGCTGATGATGTGATACCAAACATTCTGATAATGTGAAATTGTGGTATAAATGCGGCGATGTAATATTAGATAGGCACCTAACTAAAGAAATTTAATAAATTAACAAAAAATATAAAAATTAATATTAAAATCGGGTATTAAAGTTCTGAGATATACGCGTTTAAATTTAGTGGTTGGAATTAGGAAGGGATGCTCTGCCCTTTTCCCGTAAAGTGAGTGTTAGTATGGAGTTTGTATAGCTTACTTACCAGTGACGTCATATGAAAGTATATCCTTAATTTTATACACATTTTAATTCGTTTTCGTCGGCCCTCTTAATGGCCAGCTTTTTATAAGGCAATAAAAACAGTTCTCTGGCCTATTATGAAAATTTTAAGCAATTCGACAAAATGTATTCGTTTGTTTTCCCAAAACTCAGTGAAACGTATACCAATATTATATAAGCCATTGAAAGACCGTGATTACCGAGCAAACTAAGTATAGACACCACAGATCATTATCAAGTTAGAAGCCGCAAACACGTCAAATTGTAGGAAAACCCAGCGTGCCGCATTTTCGTACGTCGTTGTCGCAAGAGTAATTTAGTGATAGGTTAACTTCAAAATCCAAGTCCAAATGCTTTCTAATGGTTTATACAGTTTCTAATGGTGCAATTGGACATGTTACCGTCATCCGAAGGCTCACTAACTCGGTTGGATGTGGCGTAATTTATCCTTTTCATGCCATCATGCCACATTTTTGTACGTCGGAAGAGTAATTTAGTGGTATTTTAAATTTTCTATGGCGCAATTTGAAATGTTTGTATTGGCGTCTGGCATGTTACTGGCAAACGATGGAGATGAAACTGAATTAAGTTGGAGCATTGATCTAACTTAAGATGGAAAACGGACTCGCAACGTAGATGAACTAGCAGCGTCTAACCTGATACAAATCTGTGATAGGCACCAACTGTTTGTCTTGTTTCATTACCGTCATCTGTAGACTCACTAACTCGGTTAGACGCGGCGCAATTTACCCTTTTCATCGCTAATAAACCGGTTTGTCGTCAAAACAAGCGGTACATTAATCATATCAGTTAACTTTGATAATGTAAGCAATCATGAGTTCCAGTGTCTCCAAAATCCGTGCTGTGGTTCGCTAAGAGATCGATGCCTCAACGCGCGTGATCCGAATCCTTGAATCCACGATAACGCTTCTCAAATCAGATTTGAATATGAATGGAATATTAATGAAAAGTTTGCTGTTTACTATCACGACGACGCGCTGGTGATTTGTTTTGGTGTTGTGAAACGCACAAGATAAGATCCGGGGAGAGAATAGAATCGGAAAGCGGGAGCGGAAATGCGCGAACAACCAACAGTGAGACAAGAATATGATTATTTGAATCTAAGGGAACTCTGTCATTATGTATGTTTTCTTCATATTCAAATAAAGCTGTTTCTCAAATTTCATTTCTTGAATAAAATACAGTAATTAACTATTGCAAAAGTAAAGTTTTAGGGAGAAAATACATTTTCAAAAGTCGACTAGACGACATTGAGCAATTGGCATACTTAATGCTAAGCTCCGTTTTTAATTACTACTGAGCACTTTTAAGTTCTCTGCTGTAACTTAGAAAGAGTACGGGATTTCTCATACTTTTAAAACGTTTGCTCTATTTTTGTGCTCGTTTGGATCAAAACACTTGTGCTAGAAGAAAAAAACTTGTGTGCTTTTTAAACATCAAGAATAATTTAGTGCTACATTTTCACTGTGCTAAAAAGCACAATATGAAAAAAAAAATATAGTTATATGGCAACTTACAAAATATTTTGTACCTGCGCTATTTTTATTATAAAGAAGATGTTGTGGTATTCAATGCCTGAAGAGGAAGAAGGAGTATCTACCTCAAAAGGAATGGTAAACGTTTTTGCAAAGCAGACAGTAGATATAATTTGTATGTTTCTTTACAGAACAGCAAAATTTTATCAGGAAAATAGGAACATGTAACAAATGAAACACGAAACAACCGACACATGAACAACCGAAAGAGAATTCCTCCCATACGAAGACAGCACCCACACGAAGGAAGATTTGTTTCGTTTGCTGATGTAAAATGTATAAGGTTCGATCCGAGCGTCACTTATAAGGCCAGTTCATACTAGAACAGACGACACGCCGCTGCAATGATAACTTTTGTTCCATCTTGGCAAGCGCGACCGACAACCGTGACCCATGGCTGCAGCCGAGTTGCACAACCCAGTGCGTAGTCTGAGTATATAGAGTAGTGCTAAACAATGCAAGCAACCGCATCGCGTGACGTGTGGATCTCTTGAATTTTTGTTTAGCACTCCATATAAATGTAAACTGAGCAGTGGGTCGTGCGACGCGACCTTTAGCTTTCGACCCTTAACGGCCTATTATCCGAGTCGCGTTGGCAACAAAACGCTCCCTCAGCCCCCGCCAAGTTATAGCGACGATGTATTTTGCCACGCAAGAGTCAGGACGCCCGCGGAGGGAGTGCAACGACAAAAACGAACATAGGTCCAACCTCGATGACGCCTGGCGCGGTACTGAACGCGGCGCACGCAAATTCTCGCGACCTTTTTACGCTTTTAATTTCACTAAAAAACGAAACTATCAAAAATCTATCCAAATCAAATTTTTTTGAATAGGATTGCCTTTCAGTACATGCAATTTCCAGGTTGTTACGAGCTTTCATTAGAGCATAAAACGAAAAAAATAAACTAAATCGACTAAGTTTCAGTTTTTTATTTTTTGGTCGAGGAAAGTTTATTTTATCGTGTTTTAAACCAAATCATAAACTCAAACACAGATGTATCTGTGACATGTATTTTTTTCCAGCTCAAATGTTGTAATTTAACGTAATAAAACTGATTTAAATACGTCATATTTGGTATATGAGGCCGTTAAAAACGCCTGTGGCCATGGCTCCACATTGTTAATGTAGCACAATGCGATTGCGATGCAACTTTTTCATTAAAAAAAAGTTGCACTGTTTTTAAGCTGCATTGCTTAGCAACCAAAAATTTACTCATGGAAAATATACTAAAATATAATAGAGGAATCAGATATCTTAACCTTTTGCGGCCCGTCCCAGTGTGTGCTGGCCTTTATTATACAGGGTACCTAGTAGAGACACTGCCAATTTAATACAACACCTTTTGGGTTATCCATTCCTTACCGTTTCCTGGTCTGCGGTTATCCTGATTTCGAATAAAATGAAGCTCGGTGTTCATTAATTATTTATCTTTCTACCTGCTACATTCGCATTTTGAAAGTAAAGAGAAATAAACCGGCAAAACGCGAGTCAAACTTGCGCACTGAGGGTTCCTTTTTCAATTATGGCCATAAGCTACTTAAATTATTAACTACTGAAGTAAAAAAAGTAGTGCACAAAACACAACATCACGCCCAGGCGGTCACCCATCCAACTACCTACCGCGCCTGAACCGGTGGTGAACAAATATTTGTCACCGAGTCGCACTTGGCCATTATTTGATATTTTACTTTAGCGTGTGTACTATAATCATGCCAAGTTAATCAATAAAAAAATACGTTTGTTGTGTAACAACAAATAATAAATAATGGCCAAGTGTGAGTCGGTGACAAATTTCTGTTCATTACTTTATTTATTTATTTCAAAGGAAGACAAACAGCTTTAAAAAAATATAACAATCTTAATAGATCCAGAAGCTAATTATAGATCCTTGCGGATAAAAAATTACCATGAGGTATATAACTAGTAATTCGGTTACTTGGATGACCTTATCATTTCTTTCACCTAATCGAAATGCCACAATATTTTACTAATTTTGAAGGCAGTTTTTTAAATTGATAATTATGATTCTCATTATTAATTATTATTCCTATCTCTCACTTGGCCGGTTTATTAAATATTCTCGCATTCAACAAACGCTAAAGTAAATATCTACGAAATAATACAATTCGTCCACCTTACCCACACTAATGCAAAAGACGTGTAGGAGATTAGAGAAATTGTTGCGTTAATAGAATCTGGCTGTGCAATGGCATATGAGGGGGTGGAATACGTTTACTGTTCCGTGGTTAGCCACGCGTGAAGTGGTGGTGCGATTCTTAGGAGGCAGCGAGAGCATAGAATAAATAATTGTGGCGAGACTGGAAATGTATATTTACTAAACTTGGTCCAAGCAAATATATTTTTATAGAAAATGAGCGGAAAACAAGCTTGCAGTCCGTCTGATGGTAAGCAAAAACCGCCGCCTATGGACACCTGAAAAACTAGCGGTGTTTAGTGCCATTTGCTCTGACAGCTGTAATAACGTTGCAAAAATTATGAATGAAAACCACGAATTCTGATCACTTTCGCTAGGTTTTGAACGTAAGACTGTAGCAGGTACCCGATATACTTCAATTAAATATAAAAAAAATATGTTTTTATCCAGCTTTTTGCAATTATATTGCAGCTCTCAGTGCAAATAAATGTTTGGGCCGAGTTTAGTTTGTCCAACTTGGTGGTCTGCTAGCTAGTGTCAATAGCCATGCAGCTAGTGTCAATAGTCAGCCTAGCCAGGTATAGTGTCTTCGGGGTGTAACAGAAAGGTGTAGTTATACTTATGGATGTTGATCTGCCCATCAAACTGAACAACTTGTAGAACACAAGTTTGCTAAATTAGATACAAAAAAAAATATCACGTTATCGGAATTTTTGTATGAGGAAATATATTCTCGAATTTCGAGATCTCAGTGCCTTAAGACGAAAGTCTTCGACCAGTGTGAGGTACCAGTGATGACATGCGGCACTGAAACGTGGTCTCTCACTCAATATCTCTAACAAAATACTAGAATATGCAGTTTAATGTAGCATCCGAAATAATAAGAATCATAAAAAAATAAAATAAAAAAATAAAATATAATAGATTAACCACAATCATCTTCTCACATTTCTCGATTAATATTTATTATCTAAAAATATATCTTTGATTCCATTAAATCTAAATATGTATAACCTAATCCAAGCGATATCTATTCGAGTAAGTGCTTAAACAAAAAGCTCTTAAAAATATCGCTTTTAAGCCAACCGCAAACGGTTCTCCAAATATTTAGTTAGAACCGACCCGTTATTACATTTCGTCCGAGGCGGCCGGCGAAATTTAATTGTACTCTTCACCTGAGCAACAATTTCTACGAACCATCACCGTTCCAACAATATTCTACCATTTTTAGGGTTCCGTACCCAAAGGATGTCAACTGAGCCCTATTCTAACAAGGCTATAGTGTCTGTCCTACCTATAATAAGCTTATGTCTTTGAAACTGTAATATGTTTTAGAATAACGATTTGCCAATTTAAAAAGAAAAAAAACACGTTTGTAGTGTTCCGTATGCACTAGAAGGCACCTTTTATAAGTTTGTTCTCTCCGCGCATCTGTTCGTCCGGCCTAATTCTTTAGAATCTTTTAACTTCTATAGTTATAAGCAAATAAGTTAAGGTAAGTGCATGAAACTATGCACCATTTTTTATGGTTTATAGCAGTTTTATTTGTAAACTCAATTTGAGAAATATTAAAAAATGTCGGGTAGCTTTGGTAGATGTAAAAGTAAAATATATTATTTTTTTCACTCGTGTGAGTTATCGTCAAAAAGATCTTGAAATAAAGGTACAACTTTTTTCAAGAGTATCCTTTGCAAAATAGGGCCCGCCAAAGTTTCTAAAATATGCCCTTGCATTTCTAAAGTATTAAACTTATAACTTGCCATGCTGATAATACATACGAAAAGATTTGTGATGACAACTTTTGAACTATAGCGTTATAACTGTAATAAATTTAAGACGTTCTGGCTCAAAGGCCATTGAACCTTTATGTACAATAATCTTAACATTAAAATGTTTCTCATATAGGTAGTTCTGCTCTTTGCTTAAATCATTAAAAAAAATATGTTGTCTGGATGACACATGTCTGAAATTTGAAAGTCCGTCGAGTTGCGCTCTTTCAAATACATATTTCTACAACCACCAATTTCTGAACTTGTAGACATGAACACAATTATATAGCTTTACCTACGGAGCCTTATCATATACGTGGCTTGACTCGCTCTTGTCCAGCTATTATTATTTTGTTTTTTTATTTTAGCTCTGTCGTAAAAACGGTAATGCATATTTTAGTGCTAGATCTACAGTGAAACAACAAATAATAACTCGGCCGTGTGAGACGAGACTTATTATTGTGTGGTGGTACGGAACTCTCAGTGCGCGAGTCTGCCTCACACTTATCCGGTTATTTTCTTTTGTGATTTTTTACCTTTTTTTCTTTGTTTTTTACCGTTTTTTCCAAGAGATGAAATAATACCGTTCTGTGCAGTTTTTAATATCCATTATTACATTTGTAACTGTGATTATATTATACGCTGCAACGTGAACCGTTGCATTGTAAATTAAACCCATTTGTTTGTTCTTGTTGTTCGAATAATGCAATCTCGTAATCAATGTTAAAGTTTACCGCATTACCATAACAAAGGAATATTTAATTTCTTAAGGATGTGGTATTAAAGGAGGGCTAACATTTGCCATCCGTCTAAGTCTAAGTCTAAGCAAAGATAAAGTAAATCGTAAAATTGCCTTCTTGTCATTATTACAATAAATATATTATGTATTTTCAACTAAAAAAGGTTAAGCAATTGTGCAGTTTTAACTTGGAAAAAATGAATAATATTGTTACAAAGTTATACGTTATTGAATTTTGAGGGGATTGAAGTGTCAATTTGATCTACCATACTTTAGCTGGAATATGTTGTGTTTAGTTAATTATTTGTTTATCATAATTACAAGAATAAATGTTTTGTGGTATAGTCATTTTTGAAATGAGCTTTATTAATTTAAAAATAAACTTTACACAAGCGTTTTCCTATTATTCTCAGCAAATTCTTTCATTTGATACACATTGCCCATATAATGATGTATACATTTTTTTCGCCATCTTGGGCGTCCGCCATATTGATTTTATAATTACATAAATTATTATAACACCGGCTTGCACTCACGATTACAAACATTCATACATTGGGAGTTAAATAAAAGCTTGTAAAAATACACAGTTTTTGGCCACTGCTCCTTCCAGAGTTTTATTTTATTTTTATTAGATTAGTGTTATAGTTTTTTTATTAAGTATAATAGCTATGACATTAATAATTTATATTCTTCCTCATTCATAAAATCTATAAATGTCTGCCTTAAATAAACACGTGTGCTACAGTCCAAAAATAAATTGTGTAATTTTTTTGTACTGAAATGTGTGGGAAAAGTAATTCACAGTTTTTCTCTAACCTTAGTTAATCCTATTGAATACTTTTGATCCCTTTGAAGAACAACATCAAACAGCAACAAAGAATTGTAAATATCACCATTTTCTCGCAAACACAATTTTCTCCAAAATTCATACTATTTTTATGTAACTAACCGTTAAAGAAGATGAGACAGCATTTGCTGTCTCTGTTAAAATTTTCACCCTGTACCTATAGATAACATAATAATAATATTGCGGTAAATCTAGTAATCCTACGTGAAAATATTTACAAGCTTCTATTTAACTTCCAATGTTTGTTAGTTTGTTTAGGTCATTCTTGCTGAATTAGAACCAGTTCCTCCGAACTAATTTTGCATAAACTTTTATTTTGGTGACAATACAATATCCAATACTCAATGTTGTAGTATTTTTGAAATGGCGGCCAAAAACCATAATTTAAATAATTCATATTTCGTGACGTTTCGAAAGTGTATCCTAGGGTACTATTGGAAACAAACATATATGAACATGCAAAAATATTTTTGAACCTCACTTTTGCTATCGAACCTTTTCAATTCAATCCATGATATACCTACTTGTTAGTGAACACCTTGTTATCACATTTTGCCTTTTAATTTTAAACTAGTGCATTGTGAGTTCACTAACTTATGTGCCTAAGTACAATGGAAAGTGTTTTACCAAACAAAAATTCATATACCAATTAGCTAGGTACAACAAACATAAATATCTTCCGTGAATGTAGGTATGTTTTCATTAAATGTTTTTATCAAATTTCTGTTTACCTACATAACTAGTGTTTATAAGTTATCTACGAGTTTACCAACATGATTGTGATAGGTTAAGATTATTCAATAAACTATTGATTGATTGATTGATGCACAAGTCCTATACGTCATTCTCGTATACATCCGATAAAACGTCAGAAGCTATCGTAACACCGTTTTAATAATGACACAGCTTGTTTGATCTTTCTCGGCGCACCATATTAATAGAATCCTCGTATCTATGCAATATCGACGCCTATTTCCGCTCTTGGATTGAACTGACTTCGCGCCAACTTACCTGGATTTCACATTAGCTGTCTGCACACTTGGTGCAATATGCAGGGATCAGCTATTTCAATCTATTTTGTAGGTACTTTGAAGTTGGCGAAAAGATGTCAATTACTGTTTATAAGTCACCAGGTGGTCACCAGCTATTGTCGTATACGTAGAGTTTCATATTGTTATAAAATTTTAACCCCTTTTCGTCCATGCCGTTGAAACTTTTTTCGTGGATGTCTATATCACCTAGTGAATTTACTGCCACATTTTTGCTTCGTACGTCAAGTTCCATCATACGGAGTTAGATCGCTATTTGGTTTTTTCTATTTGCTTTCTTGGCATTACCTAAGACACTGAAATCCAAACTGAAACCATAGATTTAAACTACGTGAAAATCCAGTCCTGGGGCCCAGACCCAAAAGTATAAAGTGTGCGAAAGCCAAAGCTACATCCCTCGAAGACGAAACGGGAAATCAATTTGCCTCGACGAGCATTATACGGGCGACTCCAATTGAGAGTTTAAGGCGAGGATTTTTAATATTTTTGTCGTCGATGTCGAGACGTCTCGCTGCGAAGACGGCACGGTAATCAGGAAAATTATTTACTCATGTCTACGGGGCTCGTTGAAAATACAAACAGGGTTGCCGAATTGTTTTTTTTTAAATATAAATAATAGGCTTACGCTTGACCGCCAACTCGCCGGATGTTAAGCAATGATGCGGTCTACGGTGGAGCACGCTTGCGTAGAAGAAACCGATTCACTCGTGATTTGAAGACACCCAGATTGTAACTATCAGGGAATACCCATTCAGGCAGCGCATTCCACAGACTATAGCAGTTCGCACAATAAAAGTGGAATCAAAGCTAGTTTCTATTACAAACTATAGGAAGAAAGTACCTACATGAATTTTACTAGGCTACAGAGTGTGATAAGCGTAATTGTTACTTACTGGGTTGTTATGATATCGTGGCTTTTATATCCTTAGAATTTTTTTGCTTACCAATAAAATATTGAACAAAACCCTTTAATATTTTAAAAGAAGTAAATCTGCCCCCAATCCCCTAGCAGTATTCCAGCAGCCTTACTTCAGAAAATTCTCAATCGCCGCCTAGGACCACAAAATGGACGGACGACCTAAAAGTGACCGCAGGAAACGCTGGATGCAGGCCGCATCCAACTGGCCCTTTTGGAGATTGGGGGAGGCCTATATCCAGCAGTAGACGTCCTATGGCTGAAATTATTAGTACGAAAAAAAGGTCTCAAAAAATTTAAACACGCTTTTATTAGCTTTACTCGTAATAATTAACTAGGGAACTATGTAAACAAATCTTGGAAGACTATTTTAACTTACTTAAAATTGTCGCATCGATTTGAAACTTTGCAAAAATAATTATACTATACGGATGACAACACAATAATTTGGTACCATCGAATTAATCTGATGATGAAGCCAAGAAGTGGATAGTGGAACTGTTTTTTAATATAATTCCTTTCCGTGCACGGTTGCCTGAAAGAGATCGCTTTAAGCGATACGGCCGTCTGTTAAAAGCCTAGATAATATTTTTATTGTAATGTTTATGTTATCCTTGTTTTGTGGTATATTTTAATAAAGAGTCTTTGTGATGTATAGTATTATTCAATAGCAACTAGTAAGCCCCAGTAGTTTTTGGGCTCAAATGGTTTGCTTTAAAAAGTCCCATTCATTACTTGGTGACGAGCATCTGATAATGAAGCCAGAAGTGTAACTCTACTACCAGTTTGGGTTGGGTACCTCTCGAGTTTGGGTACCTTTGGGTTGTTTCAACGAATCAAAAGCGTATTTTTTGTTTTAAAGCTGTATACTTTATTATTATTTAAAAACGGTGCATCCCTAAAACATGTCGCAAGCAGAATGAAGAGCTAGGGGAAATACGCTCCGAGCGTGCTTTGTAAATAGTCACCGTGGTGGCTTCTTGCAGATTAATTTCAAGTGAGAGTGCAGTACGTATTGAAACCGTACCCGCTGCGAAACTTCTGCCATTGTGAACTGTAAGACTACATTATTGTGAACCGCCCTACTTCCTGGGAAGTTTGCGTATACAGGGTGTAAGGGGAACACTCTCGAAGCCAAAAGAAGGTAATTGTACTCATCATTATGAACAACTTTTACTATGGGACCAGCCCTGAAATCGCGAAAAAAATATCAGCTGTTCTATAGAAAACTGTCATTGACACTCGACAAAATGTATGGGACAGCAGATTTTTTTTCGCGATTTCAGGTTTGATCCCATACTAAAAGTGGTTCATAATGATGGGTACAATTACCTTCTTTTGGCTTCGAGAGTGTTCCCCTCACATCCTGTATATTAGGAAAATCGCCTTAAAAATGTAACAATCTTAATTATTTTTTTATAATAGATAGGCTTGCGCTTGGCAGCTATCTTGCCTGAGGTTAAGCGACGATGCGTTCTACGATGGAGCACGCTTGCCTATGAGAAACCGATTCACTCTCGACTTGAAGACATAGATTGTAACTGACGGGGAAAACCCATTCAGGCAACGAATTCCACAGACTAGCAGTTCGCAAAATAAATGTGGAATCAAAGTGCTTCTTACGGGTTTTCAGAATATTAACCATAAAACGATGTCGATTTTTCGTGCCCGCCCTGGCAGTCCGATAGAAAAATGGGCAGGAGGAAATTAAATCATGCAGAAACATAAGCCAATTATAGGTGCTGTGGATAGAAATTTAAGTTACGCAGCTACACAATACTTCGAGAGCTTCTATTAAATAATAAAAAAAACATGTAAATTGTCGGAATAGTTGGTGTACATACATAAAATAATGGAATTCGAAAGTTACCGACACAGCCAACCGGGTTAGCAAGATGAAGTGGCAGTGGGCCTGGGCATGGCACATAGCACACAGAACAGATGGCCGATGGGGCCGAAAGTTTCTCGAATGGAGACCACGGACCGACAAGTGCAGCAGCAGTAGGATGTCCAACAAGTTGTACGGACCATATTTAGGCTGTTTTCTACGCAGGAAAAGTTCCTGAAGTTGGGTAAAAACAAAACAATACAGTTCTCCGTGATTCTTTATTGAGCTGTGTTCCGAAACATGCGGATAATTTTTTGTTCTTATTTACTATTCGAATAAAACACAATTCCCTGCATTTCTACTTAAATGTTATACTATTGCAAGTCGAAGATTTATGTTTTTACGTTTCGTGCGTGGTGGATTTTCTAAAACGCCGTACATCTTCCTTATTTATGTTTACAGCTTTATACTGGCCGCATCCATTCCTTGTACAAGGGTTAAAAGGACGGGTACGCTAAATCGAAAGCTTGGAGTTAAAAGTTTTAACATAGGACTGACCCTTAAATTCTGAATAAATCAATTGTCTCTGAGAAAATGGTTGGGGATCAACAAATTTTTATGTTTCTTAAAATTAAAATATTTAGGACAATTAAAATCCAAATTTTTTGTATTTATGTGCACACGAAACTTAACAAATACCTAGATACAAATACAAATACAATATCATTTATTCGGGGATTATTCGGGGTTGCCCTATCTACTCTTTTCGCGTTATCTCTGTCTATCGAGCGGCAGCGGGTCCGACAAGTCAGCTACTTGTAGGTTCATACTTAAAGTGCGGAGTATGCCAGGCCTGCTGGACATGAAGACGAATCTAACAACAAGTCACATAGCAAAATCAGTCAAGACGTTTAGGCTATACGAGGCAAAATAGAAAAAAAAACACAATATGTACACCCGAAAAACATTACATTCTTCATTCAACATTACAAATGCTAACATTATGCAGTGGAGTTGCTTTCGAATATTGCAACATTCGAGATGCTGATCAAGCATCTCGAATGTTGCAATATTCGAAATGCACGTAATGCCTCAACTCCTTTCAGCTTAGTATGTACCATCTTTCCGTGTGACCCTGTAGTTTGAATCCGTTTATCGGATTTCGAACACGTCGCAGTCGGATTCTATACTATTGGACTTGATATATAAGCGTGGTCGAATACCCTTATAAAATTACTGCCAGGATAAAGAATTGCAATGATACCAAATCGAATGAGAGTAAAAAAGAATATTCAAATTTCCGAGATTGCTGCATGAATATAGAAACGCTGGTTTATTTATTTCGGAAATTGTATTTCATTCATATTTATTACTGGGCAACATAATATTAAGGATCGGGGTAGATTAAATGTAAGGGGTAAGAATTTGTTGACCACAATGACTACACAAGCATTGTAAGTGAATAAAAGTTTTTGTAATTGTCTTCATAATTTAAATTACGAACTTCGTAAAACACATAATTTTGTTACTGTTTACGCAGTGTAAAGTGTTTTTTTTTTAGATTTTAAATTTTAATATTTTTGATTATACGCAATTATGTTAATGCAGTTGAAATTAGTATGTATAATTAGCTTTGAAATTAGAGTTTTTAAAAGGTTTCCATAATATATAAAAACGAAACAAAAGACACACATGGCACACATTCCTGACAATGGCATACAAAACCGGGTGTGGCAATTCATAGCCATAATCTTTTCGTACGTTTTATCATAGCAAACAAAGATAACCGGGCCGATGTGTAATGCTTTATCTCTGATAACAAAGCAGTTACTATTCGATCGAGGCCGTGAAAGGACCGCGATTTTATTTTAGAAAAATTAAATATTGTGAAGTGTTTGAAGTGAAATGGCGGGCGCTGGAACGGGAGAGGGCCTCGGCCCAGCCGTTGGCAAACTCGAGTCCAACATCTATTGTATCAAGTACACTTTGTTTTGCTTCAACGTCGTATTGTGGGTGAGTATTGTGCAAATTGAAATCATTGTTGGACTCTTAACGTTTCATTTTGTTGGCTTTGCCGACGAGTATTGGTAGAGGAGCAATGCGTCTAGTTGGAAGAACGTGCTCCCATTTGCGGAGATTGCTCTTTGGAGAATAGACTTAGCTGGTCTGTATGTAGATCTAACTAAAATTACTGTAACGTTCTGTAACTTTACATATTATAGAGTACCTAAGTCATATTGTGCGGTGTGTTCCAGATTATCTGCTAAATCTAATCGTAAATTCTAAAGAAAGATTTTTCGGGGCAATTTATTTTTCGGGACGATTCGATGATTCGATTTATTTTTACCCTATGATGCAGGTTCAAACCGTCTATAATATTTAAATTGTCAGAGGATTCTGCTTTTCCTTCAAGTGAGTTGTGATCAAACGTAGCCTATCAACCATGATAAAGGGCAAGTTTGTAACATTTTTGAGATATTTTTATGAAAACAATAGTTTTCTTCCATATAATGGCAATAACCAATACAAGTACAAACATGCGCATGGATAATAAAGCAATGAACATCGTCTTCTGTTCTTGTTACTCTCACGTCCTTCTTAATGAGAGTGACAGTAACAGAAATAGTATATTTTACCGTATATAGAATAAGTTCGATGCATTCCAACATTCTATATTTTCATGAAACTTTTCTTTGTTCCTTATGATTATATTAACAGCCATTTTCTTTCCGTCAAAGGTGTTTTAGACCACATTTGGGTTATTTTTATCGCGCGTTTTATCGATTAAAACATTTTCATATCATACATAACCTAGAATATAAGGGCCAGGCATAAAGAATCCGTTATCTATATCTGATAAGCCACTTGTCCTGTTTTCCAAGTATAGAGCATTCATGCGTGGAAATAACAAAGCGTCATCTTTGTATGGAATTAGGTAGAAATAGGCTACTTCCGGAAAATAATCAAGATATTGGAAGTTGTCTTTCGTGTCGTTGTATCATAAACGTGTAAAACGTGTAGGTGTATAAACATCAAAAGATTTCGAGGCTGACAATAAGGGTGGAAAATTAGGGAATGAATCTCGTTTATTGAACTTCCCGTTGGTTTTTAACTTTTCCAATAAAAATAACTTATTCTGTTCCCACTGCTGGGACACATGCCTCCTCTCAAATAAAGAAGATGGGCCCTAATCCACCATGTTGGTGACTGTCATAAATATATTTGAACTTTGAGGTTCTTTGGACATACCGGTTTCTCACGATGTTTTCCTTCGCCGTTTTTAGGGTTCCGTACCCAAAGGGTAAAATCGGGACCATATTACTAAGCCTACGAAGTCTGTCTGTCGGTTTGTCTGTAGGTCCCGTTTTTACCCTTTGGGTACGGAACCCTAATAAGTAAAGTTCATTATTTAATAGCCAACATACATGGCAGTTATAAAAACCACCGTATGCTACACAAATATTATTTACAGTAATTAACTCAGCTCAATAACGCTACTTGCGGGCACAAACTTGCGAGTGCGATTTACTGCAGACGCCGCGTGTCGCTAATGTCTATAACTTACCACTAACTTTGTTCGTGATTTATATAGCATCGGAGACCATGTCGGTGTGACGTCACTTCGTCGCCTGTCGTTTGTCATAAGGAATTGTTCTTCTACTACCATATCGAAAGAAAACCAAAGTAGGTATGCATATTGCCTAAGTGTGTAGTGTAATCCTACAAACTCCGCAAAAAATAGGTAAGATCATAGGAGATAGATCATATTGGATTATTCTGCTTTGAAACGCATTTTTAACTTCCGACGCAAAAAATGGGTCGTAGTCCACTTAGCGGCTCAGCACCAGACCAGTTACTTACCTAGAAAACGTAACTAGAAAAATACCACCACCAAATACCATATTATAACTTAGTATAAAAAAACTGACAATTTTGAGGCAATTTATTAAATAATTAAAATGAAAACGATTGTTTTAGTAGAATCGGGGCCAGCGCCGCCGTCTCAACTCACAATAGTGTGAATGAAAAACAAAGTTATACTATGTGGCATAGAGTCCATTTTACATTCGTACGCAAAAATAGTGAACCGCGCGAGGTCACCGTACTGTCCACTCGACGTTGGCTTTTCTAATCGACACCAACTGCAAGCCCGCGTTCCTACCCCTCATACAATGATAATTTATATAATCTTTGCCCTCGTGCAATGCGCGTAGCAGGGAACGGCCGCCTTATTTACAGATCGCAGGCCACTCCTGGAATGCGCGGGCGCCTCTGCGTTCGCTCACCTACCCCTGCACCTCTCGCTATGCGTACCGTACATGGCACGAATGTCGTATGACAGCGACACCACAAGGGCACAAAATAAATAAGTACAGAAGGCCAACTGCATACAACGAGCGCGCACACAAAGGCGCTCACGTAAAGCGATCTTGGACATAGACAAATCTCGGATCAAGTCGGTCGAACGCCAGTCGCGAGTGCCCGTGCTTTAGCAATATACGTAATTATGGTTTCGTGTACAATTGTCATAAAATAATTATTTCTCCATTGTCATTTATAGCAAAAAAAAATATAAGGTTAATTATACTTTGAAATATAAAAATCTTGCCTTTTGTATGTGCCGTAATCGATATCGATAGCTGCAATGAAATCCGTTATCCTGAATTCCCAGCAATCAATTTTCTCTTTAAATCTAAAACTTTTGATTAAGAGTTGTAGCCCACAAACAATGCTCCTTCAACCAGCTCAGAACAAACCCGCACTCTAACTTTAAATCACCCAAGTCGTTCTGTAAATTGGAGCGCTGACTGCGCGCCAAAAACTGCGCGAACCGACGTCAAGTGTCATTCAGACCGCACCTGAATACTCGTTAAGGTGTTCCAGCACAAATGAGAAATAATTGCCGAAGTCGTTCCCCCGACTCGATAATTGACTTTGGATTGAAGCCAAGGAGTTAGAACCATTTGCTTATGCTGCAACTAGGGTTACCATCCGTCCGGATTTGTCTGGACATGTCCATGTTGTAGACCTTTGTCCGGCTGTTTTAGTTTGGGTTACCACTGAAACGACGTGCGCAGTGTTTGAATTTTGTGACAAAAAATTACGCACTTTTAATGAAACATCCGGCTTTGGGTCAAGACTTTTTAAATTATGATATGGTGACCCTAGCTGCCACGTTACTTTTGTGGATAAGTTTTGTAATCGTTTAATCACGGACAAATCCTTTCCCGTCATATGTTTGAAAAGGTACGAACACTGACCTATATCTAGGTCCGTGGCTACCTACGACTATAATAATAGAAAGAAAATAAACAATAGAAACGCTTCTCGCTATAACTAAATGATAGTCTATGACCAAAGGAATTTATGCAGATGCATTAAAATATGGTGGTCACTCGTAAACTAGTTCTGCTTTTTTTATTTCGTCTAGCGAAGAGATGACTGCAGACTGGCAAAAAGCTTATCTACTGAGAACTGTCGAAAGGCAAGCGCAGTTCGGGTCGGCAGGATCTTCGTTACAAGTACGTATTTAAAAGATATTTGGCTGTGTGTAGTTAGCCCCCCGAAAAGTGAGAGGAGACTGCCTTGTCCACACGAGATCAGTTTGGAATTTGGCATTTGAAAGCCAAAAAAGGCGTCACGAATTTCGGAAGCGCTCGCCTTTCTGAATCATAGACCTCAAAACGCCAAACTCGTAAAACCCTACCAAAACTCGCCTACAAGTATACATACAACAGCTCGGGTAGCTTTACTGCATGCGCAACTTCAAGGCAAAGTTTGGACTTGTACTTGCTCCATTAAGCAGTCGTAGGTGCGAAAGCATCAGGCCTAAATCAGGCTTGATGCCTTTAAACGTCTCCTGCAAACGTCCTTGTCGCCCTTTTTTGCTTGTGGACTATTCGTCAGTTCATTGATGGCGCTACAAGTTTCATAGTGAAAAGTACCAGTTTTTGCTTTAAAAAGCTTAGCGTCATAGTGCAAAAAGTCCATGGTTATAACACGGAGACATTTAAACATAAACGATAATTGTACTAAAGCATATCTCTTTGTTTGTCTGATCTGAGGGTACACCAGAGGAAGTGAACTGCATCAATTAGGAATATACCGCGAAAGGCGCGCAATTTAATTGAGCTTACCGTATGCTTCATTTGAATAATGTTTGCACAAGATCAGTTCTGTTCGTAATTGTGGCAGATTCTGCAGAGATGAATTAGTTTATTGAACCATGTTTGTCTGTTTGGGGAATTTAACCATGGCAGAATAACTGTCTACATTTCTACAAATCATAAGGACCATATTTTTATAATCTTCTCTTATTTTATGCCATTGGTGGCAAACATGCAGTATTTTGCCTCGTGATCAGCAGTCATACGTTGCCAACCTTTCTCATTTACAATTTTAGGCGGTGAATAGAGGTGCATGAAATATGCTATTTTTATAAAAAATATATTAATACAAACCTAAAAACTAGCATGGTCCTTGTTATGATGAAGATAATTAGGTTTTGCTTATTTAATCTGAAAACGAATTTAATTAGAGACATTAATTAGCTTCCTCTTAGTTTCTATCTGCCAATGAGATGAAGTAATTAAAGGAATTTTTTATTACACTACAGCTATACAGCTCACTAGCAACGCATCCCGGCTTCGCACGGGTGTAAGTCTTATTTTTTTACACCTTGGGTTACATTATTGGAGTTTTAGTAAGGATTCTTATTTTTTTTAAATATGTTAATAGCCTATGTCACCCGGGGATAGTGTAGCTTCCCAACAGTGAAAGAATTTTTCCAATCGGTTCAGTGGTTTCGGAGCCTATTCAATGCAAACATACAAACCAACACACAAACAAACAATCAAATCTTTTATCTTTATTTATATTAGTATAGATAGTATAGATGACCTAAATAAAATAAATAAGTATAATGAAAATTTTGCAATAACGTTAATAAATACTAATAACCTTCCGTGGTTTTTTGGTGCTACATTTTTGTAAATCGTATATGAACAAAGTATTGACTAAACAAATAAAATATATTTAAAACCAAAGGCAGTCCATAATATTAGGGCTGATTGTACTTTTCACAAACGTGGCATCATTAATATTTCAGCCTATCAGCTCAACTGCTGAACTCAGTCCTTCTCTCAGATAGAGAGGGTGGGCCATGTTATCCACCATGCTGGCCCAATGCGTATTAGTGAATGTCCTATACAACATTCTGTCTTTTACAATTTGTACTATATAACTTTTGAGATTCTTGGACAAATGGACATACCGGTTTCCTAGCGGTACAAGCACTGATTTTGGTAGAAAAAGTTTTTCAGTAAATTGTTATTATAGGGACCGAAGAGTGGGCCTACATTAAAAAGACATACAAATCTGCCGTCTGATCACTAAAAGACCGTTAAGTGACATTGTGGCAATGAATTAGACAGGCAGCTTAGGCTTAGTAATAACCCGTTTAAGCCCTTAAGTACGGAACCCTAAAAAAGTAAGTCCCGTAAATACAAAATGTGATTAAATCATGACTTCTGATTTATGTACGTCTGAATCATTTTAGCAGCTCATCAAGAACCTCATGATCAATCAGATGGTTTTTGAACATTCAAAGGCGCTGGTAAAAAAATTGAGGATGACATCAAAAGAAGAAAGTCTCCAGTGTAATGAAACAACGCTGAGCTTTCAAATGCTTGCCACGGAGTAGGGCTGCCTAACAGTTTTAGTGTGCCAATAGTATTTCTATAGAAGCTAAAATGGTGGATAGATTTGTGCAGGGGCCTTGTGGCAACTACTATTGCATCACCAAACTAACGTTAAATCCACTCAGTTGGAAAATCACGCGACTGCAAACCGTATCTGAGCGCGTTAAGGTTCACGTTCGCGTGATTTTCCAACTGAGCGGATTTAACGTTAGTTTGGTTCCGCAATGGCAGTTGTCCGTAAGGCCCCTGGTGTACAAAAAGTAAATAAAACAGAAATGCTTACGTATGTAAACATACGTACGGACGTATAATTGGGTGTGGCCAGTCCGGTGATTTTTTTAGTTTAGTTTATTCTTATTGTACCATACACCAATACAAACTGCTATGCTTAGCTAAATTAGGTAATTTCCTTTGAATATTTCACATTCACCATAGAAGGCAATTTCGCATCGGGGCGAAGCATCGAAAACTGGCTTTTAAGTAAATTTTTCTTACAACTAATAAGATTTGTAAAAAATTCAGTTGCTGTATTAAATACATCCGTGTTTTTTATTGAATGTAGCTCCTTCAGATTTTGGTAAAACTTAACATATCCATTTGTTACCTCCAATTTACAAAAGTAGTTTTTCGTAAAACTTTAGGAGGGAAAGTTTGAGAATGGATTTCGTTAAATTACTGACAAAAAATAAACATTTTTATGTTATGGTTTACTTATTTTAAATTTATCTTGAAAATTGCGGCTTTATTTATTTACATGCAGGTAGCAAGAATTATAGATTAGATGGCGTCAGGGCAATAGAATACGGCACCGGTACCCCCCTGCCTAAGAGGTTACACTAAAAGGGTACCTCCGGGCTCGGGATGGTCAAAGTTGGGGCTCTGACCATCCACTTAAGCGTGCCCAGGGAGAGAACGACAACGTTGTGTGACCAACGTTGCCATGGGCGGAGCGGCTGAGACAACACGGTTGTCTTAGAAGGAGCTGTAGTGCAGTGCTGAGGGCTCCGGTGTGTTCCCCTGGAGATCCCGGAGCCCTCTTGTTAAGCACTTAGGCTAGTCACCGGAGGAGTTTTAATGGGTATAATCCCACTTGACCTGGCTACACTTCAATGCAGCCGGGTATCTATGAAAGATTTCCCCCCTAAAAAGAAAAAAAGATGGCGTAACCAACGCTTAGATGCAAATACAGCTCAAAAATTTGAATGCCGACTGGAAAGCGATCGTGCTTGGCGGATAGAGTACTCAAGGCATAAATCCGGATGGCGCAGGTTTGAATCATGCCTATCGTATTTTTTTTTACTGCCTATCACATATAATCCTAAAAGTGGGGAAAAACACTTCAAATATAAAAAACATAACCCTTTCTTTTGACTTTGCCGTAGTCGGGTAAAATATACTTCCGAATGTTGAAAAGTGCCAGAAGTATTTTCTGCCAACCTTAGGAAGCCGTCTCATTCCATTTGCAAAATTTATTTTTCCACAATCTTCCCTGTAAACGTCGCGACTAAGTCTCGGGGCGTAACAGTAAAGGAGTCACTTTGCTCGCATGAATTCTATTTATTCGATACCCAGAAACACTCAACGACTTTTTGCTCTTGATTAAACTTTCAGGGAAAAGAGAATGAACATTTTATGTGGTAAATATAGACGAAGTTAGTGCCTAACTTAGCGACCTAACTTTGTAGAGAATAGAGTCGACTAGAAAATTAAAACTAAAATGTTGAAGTATGTCTTTTTATAAACAACATTGTGATATATTTTTTTTTTACTTTGTGTACTTCTTTGTGCATACCCAACTTAACAAGAAAAACCATTGGCAAAAGCTATCAGTTAAAATATAAATTCTTATGTAGCGACCTTTGAGCGGTTAACCACGGAAGACGCCAACGCGATAATCTGCTAACGTTTTTGTCTATCACTTTTTGCGGGGACGGGGAACACGCATAGCACACATTTATAGGTAATACTTATAGCAAACTTGCAATACCGACTTAAAATACATACAGTTGTAAAATAAAGTCTAGCTACACAATACTGGAAAAAAACATATTTTTTGGGGTAGGCCTTAGCTAGGTTCCTCCCGTAGTGATCGAAGGTAGCGAAAGGGCTTTGTGCAAAAATTAACTGATTCACAAAGCTAAGCTTTACTAATTTAATATTTGGTGTACTCAGATATATATACACGGAATAAAATAGCTATCTAGAGTGAATAAACACTTAACTGACAATACAATCGCGTTTGCAAAATAACGTCTATTTGTACAGGCTAAAATTTCGTTCTCCCGGGGAAGTCAAACACTTCTAGTTTACCCGGTAATTCTGAAACAAAACGACTGAAACGTCGATAAATGCTTTAAATCTATCTTAACTTAACACGTCAAAATGTTAGGGGAATTGCTTTGGAAAAGCGAGAAGACGGATTCTTCGCGGTATAGATAAAGCGTACCACGTAAGATATTCAAATCCCTTAAGTGCACGTAGCGGTTGAGTTGCGGGAAAAAGTCCCATTTTGAAACGTTGTAAAACTCTTTATTATTCTAGGTTTGCAGGTGTCTCTGAGGAGATACAATGGGTCGCGGAGAGTGACGCTTGCCGGAAAACCGGGACAAGCGGCGAAATAATAGTTTTACGCTCCTAAATAGGTTATACAATCCAAATAAAATGGTGGGCCAACTGGCACGGTCGCTGTTTCTCTACAGCGTTTGCTTGGAATAAAATTGACAGAATAATTGTAGTCCTACTAATATTATAAACGCGAAAGTTTGTATGTATAGATGTATGGATGTTTATTCCTCTTTCACACTGCAACGGAACAACGGATCGATCTGATTTTTTGCATGGGCATAGTTCAAGAGCCAGAAAATGACATAAGCTACTTTTCATCATTATCATCACCATTTTTCATCACTACGCGGGTGAAACCGTGGGGCGCAGCTAGTAAGTATATAAACGGTCCTGAGCAATCTAACTGTTTTTGTATTTATTTATGCTGAGTAGTTGAGTTTTTAGTGTTATTGTATCGTCAGTGGTAAAGAGCAAAGTTTGACGTCGCATTGGCACCGCTTAGCACCCTTTTGTTTTATGCGGCATTCGCTGCGGAAGATGCCTATGGCAAGCGCTTTGCCGTATCTGCGTTGCTAAGAGACGGCAATAATTTTTGCTTGTTGTTCGCGTATGTTAAACACTGCGAGATGTGCTTTGAATATTTTCATCATCAACCATTCTCCACCCACTGCTGGGTATAGGTCTCCTCTTCAGCGCGCCATCTTTTCCGGTCCTGTTCCGTTTGAATATTTTATTACGTTATAATTAGACAAAACAACTAGTTTTATACGAATAACTCTGCATTGCAATCGCTATGCGCAAGGCTTCATCGAATGCGGTTGATGCAATAAATGTTCTAAATCTTAATAAATAAGGTACAATTTCTTATCTAGCATAAACGAAAAAAAGTAGAATTTCCCACAGCCGTCTTTACACAGCGATACCATGTCGACTCCACAGGGCTTTGGGCCTAACTCATTTTAATTTAAAAATGCTAAAGTATTTCTGTCCCTCTGACTGACTCAATTGACGTAGCTCAGGAAGAAATCAATTCTTTGTTTGTTATCTTTTCATAACTAAACAGCTTAACCGATAATGATAAAATAAAAATAAAAGAATTTGACGTCATTATATCAGATAGCATCAGATGCAGAGCTGCAACCCCGCGGTTTTACTCGCGTGGATTACTCCTAATAATATCAGCTATCTGCCAGTGGAAGTCCCGTAAAAATCAGTCCAGCTATTTCGCTGTCCTAAGGGAACATACACACATACATAATTACATACATACACATATACATAAATACACACATCGATTTTTATATGTATAGGTATGCCATTTCGGAAAAAGTCAGGAAATCTCGAAAATTGCGGACGAAACCGTAAGGCGCAACGCGCAGTTGATAAATTAATATAAGTATAAAAATATATAACCAGAAAACATCTCGATTGTTCTCAGAATACGCTTTCATATCATTATTCCGGGCATTACGTCACAGTTACATTGTACCTCATATTCGTAGAGTCGGCAAACGAGCGCGGTGACTTTTTACGAGGCCATAAATTTTTAACGTCTCAAAAAAGCACCTCTTTGGCTCCCGAAAAAGAGCAGAACGCAGTTACGCACCGTTACTATGATGTGAATACAAAATGGCTTCGGTAATAACTTTGTTTCTCATTTTAATTGTGGGGATATCAAGCGAGCGCCCGAGGGGAGACATTCGAATTGAAAATTGAGATGAAAAATAATCCTCCATATCGATGGAATTTAGAGAGATATACCTACGTGATTCGTGTGATTATTCGTTTCTAAATGTCATCTGATTGAAGAACGAAATAAAACCTGATCTAAATTGAAAAAACGTCGCTATATTTATAGGAGTTACGATTGAAATGGAAATTAATTATATTTTACTGGGTGACTGGTTAGACAGTGGAAATATTCGGGGATATTGTTGTACTCATTATTATTAACAACTTTTACTTTGGGCCGAGGTTGGAACCGGGTGCCGTCAGATTGTAAAGTGCCTAGGCTACCGCTCGTCCACCCTCGCTCTAAAGTACCACACATTTGCCAGTTATTCAATCGCCAAACACTATTTAATACGTATGCAAACATTACTGTGTTTTGGAAACATTCATTATCATCATCATCAGCCAGAAGACGCCCACTGCTGAACTTAGCCCCCCCTTAGACCTCAACATTGAACTACAGCCTGCCATCTGCATCCACTGGATGCAGATAAAATCAATACAAAATTGCATTTAAAATAATATAACAAATATTATAAGACATAGCTACGCAACTAAAATCATATTTGTTCTTCGATTTCGTTTAGTGAACTTTATCAAATGGGACTTTTATCGTAAACTCTACGAGATGAGGGTTTCCCCCATAGATTTTCGATATTATAATATAAAATTTTACGTCCAAACGCCGCTTTTCATCCCCATAACAATAACATTCCATCGCATCCCTTATCCAAAGAGCTAGTCATAACATAAAAATACCTTAGATATTATTAAAACTTATTTGTAATAGCTCCTCTGCATGTAAACAGATCAGCCAAACAAAGGAGATATGCTAAAATTGCGTGGTAAAATTGGTGGCGAACGCACCTAGCCTAAGCAGGCTTGATGCTTTTAGTTAAACTCAGTCAGCAGACGATCTTGTCGCCCTTATTTGCATGAGGACTTCTCGTTCATTGCTGTCGCTATACATTTTTATAGTGAGTGCGTAAAAAATGAGTAATGCCCACACGATGCCCAGTACTCGCGCAAGTGGCAGAACCATGCAACGCTTTTTGCTTAGTGCGAAAAGTGCTGCAGCTCACTCCAGGCATCACGCAGCACTTGCGCGAGAACCACTAGCGCCAGTTTACTGCGCATTGTCTACAATGGGCTTAAGTGACCTGTACATAGTTTTTGTGGTAAACGGTTTAACGGCACAGTGAATTTTTTCAATGAAAATTTTAAACATTTGGACACGAAGTATAATCCCCCGTTCTCTAGTAATATCTCCCTTGTTTGTCAGATCTGAGATTTGTATAATCATGAGTTGTTTAGTAATTTTGATTATATTTTTACGGAGGAGTAAATTTAAATAATTATTATCGTTTAAAAACTAAAATACGCGCTTATATGGTTTCTTAAATATTTTTTTTAATTCCATTTGGTGATGGTAATAATGGAGCTGGGTGATGGATAATTGAACTCTTGGTATGGGACTCATTAAAACAAACCATAGAAATCCAAACTCGAGAAGTTTACCGGTAGCTTCAAACTCGAGGGGTCAACACACTTGGTGATGAGAGTCTGATGATGAAGCTAGGAGGTGGTTAGTGGAACGCTTAGTATAGGACTCGTTAAACATACCAAAGAAATCCAAACTCGAGGAATTTACCTGTAACTCCAAACTCGAGAGGTCAATACACTTGGTGATGAGGGTCTAATGATGAAGCTCTACGCCATATTTCGTTGTAGCGAGAATGAGAGGGAACACAATTTACACAATATTAGGTTATACGCAAGGACGTAATAAAACTTAGGCGTCACAATAATTAGGCATAGATTACAGTAGTGGCGCAAACATAGACGACCTTTATCTGTACTTCTAATCGATTTCAAATAGAAGCACAAAAGTCGATTAACAAATATCGGAGTAATCGGAGTACATACATTAAAAGAAACAGATCAAATTGTGAACCTGAATCCTAAAGCCTGTAAAAAATATCTCCTGTATGCGATAAAGAAAAATAAATTACCCTCAGCACATAAAGACTTTTGAAAATCCTCAAAATCCTTGACATTATTTTTCAATCTGATAAGACCTTCCCCGACCCTCCCGTATCTTGAATTTAGATCTTTGTCAGGTCATTTAATTTGAGTAATGCTATCTAGATATTTTCAAGTAATCAAATTAGATACCCAATACCCAAATTACAGCATTCATAATATGGCTAGACTAAGCTTTTGACAACAACCCAGGCAGAATGCGGTAAATTGTAATTTTCGAAAATTGGAACTACACTTTTTCTATTAGCTTTTTTGCCATAAAAGTTGCAATAACAATGTAAAAAAATTAACAAAAACTATTTCACTGAATTATCTCGGGTACCTGCTACAGTTTTACGTTCAAAAACCAAGTAAAAGCTCTTTTCAAAAAAAGATCCCCTTTTTTGCTTTTATTTCACCTATGTTGTCACTTCCCGAAAATTAAGACTCTTAAAAGCACTTACTAGCTCTTAAATAATGTAAAACCTACTGAAATTCGTACAGAACGCCCGTTTTTTAAATAGCATTTAAAATCTCTCAAATTATATTAATATATTATTTAGAACAAGCGTATCGCTGCACACTTTGCTCATACAAATTAGTCGAAAAATTTATCCAAACCCAAATGTTATCTGATATTGATGATATTTTTGTATGTGATCGATGATATGAAAAGCTTGGCTCCTAATATATATTGTACTAGCGGTCCGCCCCAGCTTCGCACGGGTATAAATTATAGCCTATGTCACCCGGGGATAGTGTAGCTTCCCGTCAGTGAAATAATTTTTCAAATCGGTTCAGTAGTTTCGTAGCCTATCCAATGCAAACAAACAAACAAATAAACAATCAAATCTTTCCTCTTTATAATATTGGTATTGATGTGAGCTGACTTTTGAGTAAAAAGTGTATTTTATAGTCTAAAACTGCACTGCACTGAAATATATTAATATTTAATCGTTTCGGGATTTCGTTAAAAAACTGAACTGATTGACTTGTTATTATGGGTCAAATTTTGCAACTGAATTTTATACAGTTACCTCCAACCGATTGGGCTGAATTTGCATACACGTTTAGTTTGGATGACAATGGCATCGATTCTGATGTACTCTAAACTAAACCAATCTGACAGGACTAAAATTATCTGCCACTCGGTTAATTTTAATATGTGAAAGAAGTTTGGCAACAAGTTTAGAGCTGTCAAATTTAGTTTAATTATTATATTGTTAGATGATGGTACAACAGAACTGACACCATTGCATGGTTAGCTAAATAACGTTATTCTAAATCCAATATGGCAGACTGCTAAAAATGGCAGACAGTTAATTTTATGCATCCCCATGATATGGGTAGAAAATTAAAGAGATTGCTGAGAAGGACATGAAAAATAAAATGACGTCACACTAAAACAAATATGGCAGACGCCCCAAGATGGCGAACGAAATTTTATTATCTACCATCATGATAATTATGGGTATCAAATGAAAGGGTTTGCTGAAAAGAATACGAGAAAGCTTGTTTTTTAAAGCAGTTACCAAAATTTCTCGATTTAGTTCAACTAAAATGTATTTAACTATGGCTCATTATCTTATTAAGTATGAGAAACTCCAAAAATTATTAATTATTGCGTTAGGCACCCTGTTGATTTGGCAATATCAAAATTTTTGCTAGATTTATTTTGTGCTAGTATTTTTTATTATTGCATAATTATTAAGTGTTAGTTACAGCCTTACAGGCCGCAGATATCATAATCTTAATTAACTGTGTCATCTTTACATGCTAATTATATTTCCAATCTACAATCAAGGAATGTTAATTCTAGTGCAAATAGGGAAAACGCATTGTTCCTAACATTACCTAGCTATAGTCAACTTTCCGCGTCATTTGGCAAGCCTTAATGGATTGCGAGCGGGCCGTTTGTTGTCTCTCGGATAGCTGGAATGCAGTGATGCAGCTTGCTTAAGAAGAATGATGTTCGTTTTGGATGAGAAACACCTCACGTAAGGTGTTATCATTGCATGCCAATGCGGTAAGTTATGCGATGCGATGTGCTGTCGGATACTCGGCGTGCGTGACTGACGGCTGAACGAAATCGGGTAACGTACCTTGCGTTCATCTAGTCCAGCGTTTTTCAACCTTTTCAAAAACGTGACCACATTACAAATAAAAAAAAACTGGTGACCCCCCAGAGCCATATTAAAACTACATAAAACATAACAGGTTTCAATTAGAAAATGATTTTGTTATTTGAGTCTCTAAAATAAAACCACGTTTAGACAAATTATTAAAAATAAACAGGCACATCCTTTATGGAAACTGACGTGGTTTTCACACATTTTTTTATGTAATGTAATGTAATTCCCGTGTAATGTAAATAAAAAGGCACATCATTCTTCCCGTAATTGTAGTTTAAGACCTACAAAAACTTGCCTTTTTTACCCGCGACTCCCCGTGTAAGGCTTGCGACCTCCTTGGGGCTCGCGACCCACAGGTTGAAAAACACTGATCTAGTCATTATGGTGGCCGACATAGCCTATCAACAGGTAAAAATATCTTAGGTTAAAAACGAGTTATACTTACACGATTGTTTTCTGATGTGCCCTATTGACCTTTAGCTTATGTTCAGTCAATAGTGTACAGCATTAAAAATATACTAACATTTAAAAAAAAGTGGACGCTCAGTTTTTGCAAGCAATCAACAGTACAAAATCTTAATTAAACAATCAAACTCAAATCAAAATCAAATCAAACTTATCTAAAAGCTACTTCATTTAGGTTATCAAAAACCTCGAGAGCTCTACTACTGAGTTTTCGGCCTCCCGTTGTCTGTACAACGCTTTTTGCAGACAAAGTATAATGATGATATGGCCCAGTTCTTTAGTTTCGCTCTTCCGTCCCAGATTGAGGTACATTTACCTATTTCTTGTATTTGCGCTGTCAAATTGTTTTTCTTACTTCCCTAATGGTGGGTATCTTTGGTGAAAGGAAGGCATTAGTTTGCGTCTTAATCGTCATTATTGCTGTCGTTAGAAGAAATGGCCTGAGTGAATCTGATAGGGCATTGGAGGTAATCCAGTAACAGAAACTTTTCATAGGTTTCTGTTATTTGTGCTTATTTGTTAGATGTACGCAATGTTATTGTGTGTTGTTTGTATCATTACTTTCAATGTGGCCTTAATCGTCCGCCAGATTTTTGGTTGAGCATTAATTGTTTTATAGTACACCACTCACTACACATCTCTCACCATCTTGCAAAGTTAGAAATCACACACCATCCAGTTCTGCCGCTCCTTCTTTTCCCCGAAGGTCTTTCCGCATTTCTCTGGACTGGAAAAGCATTGACAACGTCGCTAGCGTTGTGGATGTCCATAGGCGGCAATGACAATATAACTGCTCACCCTTTACCCCGCTTTTGCAATCACAAGCGTCGAGTCGCGTCGAGTCTCCAATCACAAGCTACCCCCCGCGACCGATGTGGCATCATTTTGGTAAAGGGAATTTTGACTACATGCGTGATCAAGTAGTTTTATTCTCTTTGATAGGCGGCGATTACCGCTTACCATTAGGCGGAACGCTGGTCTTTTTGTCGCTTTTTTCTATTAAAATATATCTGCCATATTTTTTTATTAGTTACACAGTCAAACATGTTTCTTAGACGAATCTCTAGTGTATTTCCGTTTCAACGTTGTATCAAGTGCAATAAGAAATTAGGGATCTATCATTTAAGTTTTAGTTTACAGAACTTTGTAATGTAACTAAGTGAATTAGCTATGAAAAGTGGCAGTGGTATGTGAAGGGGTTGAAGTGGCAGTAGGCAGGGCACATAACACGCAGAACGATGGCCGATATGGCCGAAGGGTTCTCGAATGGAGACCACGAACCGGTAAGCGCAGCGTAGGACGTCCGACAACAAGAAGGACAGATGACCTAAAACCACCGCAAAGAAACGCTGGATGCAGGCCGCTTCCAACCGGCCCTTTTGGAGATCGATGGGGAGGCCTTTGTCCATCAGTGGACGTCCTATTGCTGAAATGATGATGATGATGTAAGAAATATGATGCTAAATAGAGGTTTAACTTCTTAAACAAAAGTATTTTCCATATTCCGTCGATAATCTATAGAGATAATAATAATGCTCAAGCCCACTTCCAGTCGGCATTCTACCCAGCTGTTTTTATGAAAAATATAATGTAGATACCGAATGTTTACAAGTCAATATACATATTTAGGTTCCTACTACATAATTCACCAGCATACCTCAGAAGTTCACAATTTCTATATACGTCCTCCAATAACTGCCAGAGGGCAGAAGCGCGATGTTATTTGTGGTAAATTGGCGAACTAATAGGGTTCGACCAAGATAAAAGATATGCCTAAACTTCGCGGACTTTCTGTAAATCAATACTGATGAAAATAGCCTGAACGGAGAAGATTTACTGCTGTTACCCTTTTGCCTCATAGGATTAAGTTGGGAATGTCGATTTGTCGATGTCTAGTATATCAGAGAGATATTTCTGGTTGTCTGTTATAAATAAAGAAAAGGAATAAATTCAACCAGATAGTGGGGAAACTTTTATACCAATCGAATTTTGCAGAGTCCGAAGTAGAATCTCTTCTTCTCTACATAGTATAAATTAAAGTCGCTTTACGCGTCTGTATGTCTGTGTCTGTATAACCGCTAGCTCCTCCTAAACCACGCAACGGATTTTGATGCTGTTTGCTGCTCGGGATTCAATATGCCCCGTGACTAAAGACACTGATTTATTCCCTTGGTGAATAATCAACTTTTAAAACACTGTTTTAAACTATCACGGTTGTTCACTAAAGTTATATGATTATTTACGGGATATCTACCGTGGTAAGGTTGTGGAATGAGCTCCCGATATTTCGACGCAGTTACATGCACCATGTTCACGGGAAGACTGAAAAATGCGGGTGATTGGTCGAACAGTTAAAAAGTTAGGTGCAGACATAACGATCTACCCTCTTTCTTAGTCTTAGTCCGAAATGTCGGGAGCTCATTCCACAACCTTACCACGGTGGATATCCCGTAAATAATCATATAACTTTAATCAACTTTTATGTCATTTCAAGCAATACCAATTGGTACTGCTGTCAAGCAGTACCAACGCTACCAAGGAGGTTGCATCAAGTCAAGGAAGTACTTAACGGGTATATTACGCAAGTGAAACCACGGGGTGCAGCTAGTTTAACAATATATCACGTTTGACACTTCGTCAAAATTCAACGACGATACCTTGTAACGATATTATTTCTTTTTTCAAATATAGACTGCAAAATTGCTTCACCTTTTTCAGTTAAAAACTTCGACCAAAATAAAATTTATTTCGGTCGAAGTTTAAAAATACATAATGACAAAAGAAGGCAATTTACAATTTAGGTACTTTGACTTTACTTTGCTAAGACTGATAGATGTCAAATGAGATCACATTTGGCCCTACTTTAATAACTTTTATTTAACCTTGGCAATATTTAACACATAAACACATAAAAACTGTCTAATAACACCCTCGTATAAATAAATAGTATATAATTTGCTAAATAGAATCCCGTAAAATATCATCCAGACAATGGTTATTGCTTATCTCAAAATATCTTAGACAAAAACAAGACTATTATGCAGAGCTAGCTTTTATTCCAAGCTTTGCTTACTGCGTCACTTCGAGTTCTAGTTACAATCAGTAAAAAAATGATATGTAGTCTACTTGGTTAGCGATGCATCAATTGGCGCGGTTATGGCAAACATTAGGTATACCACATTCATATTTTGGTTGTAAATAGTTTAAAATGTAAATGAGTTTTAGAAACATGGTTGGTGAAACTTTTCTCAATAGCTTTTTTAATATTGGCCCTAATAATCATATTAATATTGTAAATGCGAAGTTTGTTGGTTTATTTGTTCCTCTTTCAGGCAGCAACAGAGCAACGGATCGTCCTGATTTTTTGCATGGGTATAGTTCAAGGGCTGAAGAGTGACATTTCAGCATCATTATCATCATCATCATCATTACCATTTTTCATCACTACGCGGGTGAAACCGCGGAGCGCAGCTAGTTATTAATAATAATTTTAAAAAATAGGATTCCGTACTACAAGGGTAAAAACAGGACCCTATTACTAAGCCTACATTGTCTGTCCATCTGTCTCTCTGTCTGTCTGTCTGTCCGTCCTACATTTAAACGGCTGTATCTTTCGAAACGTAATACATAGCCAGATGAAATTTTCACAAAATATGTAATGTACTGCGGATTTACTAACAAATGATAAAAAAGGCTAAAAATTAAAACTAAAGTGTCCCTATACAACAAACGTATTTTATACGTATTTTTGTAATAGCTCTAATGCAATAACGATAATACGTACAAGCGTCAAACTTGGCATGATTATAGTATGCACTCTAAAGTATAACAACAAATACTGAATAATGGCGCATGGCATAAAGTGCGAGTCGGTGACAAATTTATGTTCATTATAAAGTTAGAAATGGTTAATTCCTTACCTGGATGACCTCCTTATCATTTCACTGAATGGAAATGCCATACTTTACTAATTTTGAAGTCGGTTTTTTAAATTGATCATTATTGTAATTTGTGGTGATACGGAACCCTCAGCGCGCAAGCCCGACTCGCATGTGGCTGGTTTATTTGTTCATGTGCGTTATGTAGTTAGTGTTTCCACGCCATATACGGGGTGTAAGGGGAACACTCTCGAAGCCAAAAGAAGGTAATTGTACTCATCATTGTGAACAACTTTGACTAAGGGACCAGTCCTGAAATCGCGAAAAAAAATTCAGCTGTTTTAAAGAAAACGGTCATTGACACTCGACAAAATGTATAGAACAGCTGATTTTTTTTTCGCTATTTCAGATTTGGTCCCATACTAAAAGTGGTTCATAATGATGAGTACAATTACCTTCCTTTGGCTTCGAGAGTGTTCCCCTTATACCCTGTATATAAGTGCTACAGCACTTTTAAAAGCTATATCACAACGAGTTTTTGCTGTCAACAAACTAACATCCAGTTTTATTAGTAAAGCTCCTGTGATCGTTGTCTCGTACCGAATAAAACTTGACAGCACACTCTCGGCATTAATGAGATTGTAAAACTTTTACCGACTGGAGGCAATAGGTCGCGTTTTCATCTCACGGCTAGTTTTATCGGTTTTGGCGATCCGTAAACATGTTTTTGTTTTCTTTGTTTATTACTGGCTTGCTGGCTGCAGGTAGGAAAGAGGTTAATAAATAAAATAAATTAGCTGCCGAGCAATGTTATTGTTGTCTATCTATCTATACTAATATTATAAAGAGGAAAGATTTGATTGATTGTTTGTTTGTTTGTTTGCATTGAATAGGCTCCGAAACTACTGAACCGAGCTGAAAAATTCTTTCACCGACGGGAAGCTACACTATCCCCGGGTGACATAGGCTATAATCTATACCCGTGCGAAGCTGGGGCGGACCGCTAGTAAATATATAAATGAATCCCTATTTTCCTTGGTCACGCCATAACTTGAGAACGACTTACCGATTTCATTCATCTTCTTTTTAAGTTTTCTAATTTTTTTAGAAGGTTCTTACGGAAAGAAAGATTAAGAAAATTGAGTGGAAAATTGGTCTGAGATTTATCAATTTTCGATTTTTTGGACATTCATAGCTAAGACAGGACAACGTCTGTCTGGTCAACTAGTAGGTTATATAAATTAATCAGAATATCTTACCACAGAAAAGAGAAATATTTTTTTTTCTCTTTTCTGTGCTTCTAACTAGTTCTAAAAAAACAAAATGGTTTTTTTTAACCCCCTTTAAAAGAGCTGACAATCTTCTAATGGCTGGACCGGTCATGAAATTTGGTATGAAAGTAGCTCATACTGTATAAACTTTTTATCCAAAAAAATTTTTTTCCTTTTGAATAACAGGTGTAACAGCATGGTCAGTTTTTAATAAGTAGAAACGTTATTAACAGATTTCAAAAAAAGAAGGTTCTCAATTCAGGCCGTATTTTTTATATGTTTCATCAATTATGCTTTATTTTTCTTCAGAGAAGTAAAGAAAGGAAATTCTCTACTACTGCTAGTGTTCTATAATATCACGATTACGACTCTTAAGAGTAGTTTGGCAATATAAAGATCATTTCAAGTTTGAACGAATCTCGTAAACTTAATGTACGTACCTAGTTTGAAAATACAGTCTTAAGGCGCGGTCTGATCACGATTTCAAATTCGTTTTTCACCCGCTCACGCCATGATCTATTTGCTATCTAAAACGGCTTTGTTTAAAGTCGTAAATCGTATATCATCATATTTGATGATGATGATGACTTTGTGCTTGTGTTTATATTATTTTGAGGGTTTTTATTTAATTGATCAAACTATATAAATGAATTTCAACAATTAACTGGTCAAAGTTTTAAAAGACTAGTCTGGCTATACAATTCGTACTAAAAATATGTTGTTGTCGCTGAAAATTCAGAGTTCTTCAATTCAGAAGCTATTTTTATTGTGCAATTTGTAATATGTTTTTTTAAGAGTCTAGACAATTTTTAAAAAATTTATTTGGTTAAGATTATTACCAAGGGGTTTTTTCTACTTGTAGTATTTTTTTTATCTGATCAGCTAATTTTGTCACGTCACACAAAGCGTTTAAAAACACTTCTTTTGTTAAGTTTTGCGATTGTACCGCGTCTTAAGTGCGTATCCATTTACTTTTAATGTTCAATTCAAGTTATTTATTTATAGTTTGTTTAAAAACTATTTAGCCCGAAATTGCAATGGCACAACTGCACATTGAGAATCCAAAATTTAAGTCAACGTAACATAGCTAAAGGCTTAGATTAAGATATAACTAACTTTCCTCTCCCTGTGTTGTGAACTAGTAGGCCGCCCCTGCTTCGCACGGGCGAAGCCGGGATATATAGCCTATGTCGACCGGGGATAGTGCAGCATCCCAACAGTGAAAGAATTTTTCAAATCGGTTCAGTAGTTTCGGAGCCTATTCAATGCAAACAAACAAACAAACAAACAATCAAATCTTTCCTCTTTATAATATTAGTATAGATAACAAAAGTAAAATCACTTAAGTTATTGTAGCCAAGTATAATAAAAGTCACGGACCCTGGAGTCAGTGGTGGTGGAGTCAAAAAAAAACCTAAAGGCTACTAAAAATTTCTCCAGTAATTTTCGTAACATTAGGTACCTACTTAGTTGATTTTGGTGTAACGGTTTTTCTTTTCTCTTCCAGTTGTTCGGGGTGTCCATATTCGCTCTTTGTCTATGGATTTGCATCGAGCCCGGCTTCAACGAGTGGATGAGGATCCTAGAGCTTCAGAAGTACTTCATAGGAATTTACATTATCCTCATAGCGTCCCTTGGAATCATGGTCGTCGCCTTCCTCGGTTGCGGTTCTGCACTCATGGAAAATGTTCTGCTATTGTATGCTGTAAGTACATAAATGAAACATAAGTAAGTACGTAAGTACTAAAGCTTTTACTTTTATTTATTTAACACTGTAAAAAACTAAGAAAAAGACACAAAAAACAAAAAAAGTAGCAAAAGACTAAGAAAGAGGGTAGATCGTTATGTCTGCACCTAACTTTTTAACTGTTCGACCAACCACCCGCATTCTTCAGTCTTCCCGTGAACATGGTGCATGTAACTGCGCCGAAATATCGGGAGCTCATTCCACAACCTTACCACGGTAAATATCCCGTTAATAATCATTTAACTTTTCATTTATTTATCATTAAAAAAAAGTATATAAATAGGATATAACAGCACTTAAAAACCACTAAGGTTTATTAGTAACGCCATAATTATGGAGTTTTAGTCTACGCCGATTTACTATATAATAATGTTATAATATCTAAGTAAGTACACAACTGGCAGCGAGCGAGGCAATTACATCAGATTTTTAAAAAGTTGCATTTTAATTTTGTTTTAATATACACCATCCTCATAGCGTAATTTTGTTTTGAGTAAAATACGTAAATAAAAAATCCACGGAATACCTCGGAAAGCAACTCATAACTTTTATTCGTGTCTAACCGTGATTTAAATCAAACATAGCTAAGAGCCTCACCAAAAAACCTGCTTTAAATAAAAAATATAAATTATTGTTTAAAGGCCGTTGTGAAGAAAAATAAAAATAGTTTAAAACATTACCTTATAAATCTCTAACGCATGTATTTCACCGTTTCGTCATGCGTAAAAAGTTTTTTTCTGTTAAAACGACTTAAAAAAAGAAAGCTAAATACGGATCAAATTGAGAACAAGGAGAGTTCTGAATTCGATCAATAGCTGGCATGGTGTGCAATGTGAATAATATAGGTAGTGCTGGTTGAACTGACCGGCATTTTATGTTGACCATAATCATGTAACAATCTTAAAATTAAATTTATCCCACTCTTTCTACTGTAGAGAAAGCGAGAGAAGAAATTGAGTCAAGTCTCTCACTTATATCATTATTTATAGTGTCAGGAATGATTCTTTAAAAGTAAAGCTATTGCTAATTACTAACTGCAGTCCTGAGGACTAACAATATCTTCCTCCAGAAAAGATAGATTTTCTCAGAAAACACAAACTAAGATTATTTGGTTATGACTGATATAAAATGTGTGACATGAAATAGACTAACGAACCTTTATTGTTTTTTTTTTTTTGCAGTACATAGCCTCCCAAATCGCAATATTCGTATTCGGGCTGGTCGGCGCATGCGTGGTCCTTGACTTCTCGACGTACGATTCCAACATCCAGCCGCTGATCAGGGACGTCATCGTAAGACTCATGAACAACCCTCAGCACGAGGGCAGCAGGGAAATCTTGAGGATGGTGCAAGAAGGTGTAAGTAGATAGCCACTCGCATGCAGTGAGAACTGCTTTATCCATGAAACTGACCATTATTGTTATTAAAATCAACTTAGGTGTTTGTTCTCATAAAACATAGAAGTGCGATGTTTTAAATGTTTATCGGGACTTATCACGTATTGTTTAATTTAGGTAAAAAATATGAGCCTTTCGTTCAACGTTTCCATCATGTGGCCGTGGTCACGAGCTGACTGAAAACTGCAGGTGAGTCCGGTGAGAAGAGCGGGTGTTTTGTTCTCCTACCCTCACTTGATCTTGAAAAATCGCAGGTTGTCACTACGACACACAACACTGACTGTATCGGTAAATGTCCTAGTACCTAAACCGCGGTTTGTACACTTACTTACTATGGGATTCCACGACGCCGCTAACAAAAACGTGTGTTCAAATCGCGAAACTTTAAAAATTACTAGAAGTGTGATATCTATACTTCTATACTAATATTATAAAGAGGAAAGATTTGATTGTTTGTTTGTTTGTTTGCATTGAATAGACTCCGAAACTAATGAACCGATTTGAAAAATTCTTTCATTGGCGGGAAGCTACACTATCCCGGGTGACATAGGCTATAATCTATACCCGTGCGAAGCTGGGGCGGACCGCTAGTTAATATACTCTAGCCACTAGTAAATTAAAGCCTAGTAAAGCCACTTTTTGAATTTATCTTAAGAAATTCTGAAAAATGGTCCATTCCAAAATTGCGAACCGAGTGCATGTTTTTTCCATTTCCTATCGTGGTCGTAGTAACAAGGGGAAAAGGAAAATGATTCCCGTCAAACTGCGACTACAAAAACGGGAAACAAAACATTGGGACAGCGTAACGAAGCAAACTGCAAACGCATTTGTTGAATGGTCCGTGGATGCAAAGACCGGCGAGTTCAATTCTCATGTTTCTGTAAAATTTTAGTTTTTAGGTTTCCGTACCCAAAGGGCAAAAACGGGATCCTTTTACTGAGCCTACGATGTGTGTCTTTCCGTCTGTCCGTCCGTACATCCGTCCATCTTTCCTACCTATTAACGGCTGTATCTTTCGAACTGTAATAGATAGCCAGTTAAAATGTTCACAGAATATATAATGTTACTACGGATTAACTAAGAAATAAAAAAAGACAAGAAGTGAAAACGTCTTACGTTACAACAAACATATTTTTTCCGTATTTTATTATAATGTAAAAACGGTAATACGTATACAAGCGTCAAACTTAGCATATTTAAGTCGACACTCTAAACTTTAGACAACTTTTATTTCGGAATCATCCCTGAAATCGCGAAAAAAATACCAGCTATTATTCCATACCAACCACACTGAAACCAATCCGCACTGAGCCAGCGTGGTGGATATGGCCCAATCACCCTTTCGGGGGTAGGCTAAAAGTCCAGCAGTGGACTGTTAAAAGGCTGATTATGATGATGATTATTCCATACAACTCATTGAATATGATCTCTATAAAATATCTGGTAAACAGCGAAGTGCTACTAGTCACTCTACAGGGTTACATGGAACGGTAGTACTAAGCCGAAAGGAGGTTGTACTCATCATTATGAACAACATTTATTTCGAAACCAACCCTGAAATCACGAAAATAAACCGGCCAAGTGCGAGTCGGGCTCGCGCACTGAGGGTTCCATACCACCACAAAATACAATAAACTTGTCCAATTAACGAATTACCAGTTATTATTAATTTTTCCAACCCGGGTATGTCCTAAAACTGCGACCAGAACCACCGGAGGATGGGCAGCAGCGTCCTGTTAGTACACGGTGAACGTACAGCGATCTCCAAGCCGCCTGCCAAGCGTGGGGATTATGTCAACACCCCTCTCTAAGAGGGAGGCCTTGTTCAGCAGTGAACATTTAATGGCTGATGATGTGATGTGATTAATTTTTCCAATCGTCGGCGTCGGAGTAATTTGTTACGCAGTTTGCTACAGGCGTTCGATTATATTAATTTGGTAATGAACAGAAATTTGTCACCGACTCTCACTTGGCCATTATTTATTATTTGTTGTTATACTTTAGAGTGTGCATTACAATCGTGCCATGTTTGACGTTTGTACGTGTTATCGTTTTTAGATTAGAGCTAATACAAAAATACGTTAAAAAAATGCGTTTGCTGTATAGGGAAACCCCCCCCCCCCCCCCCATTGGTTTTTCCTTATTGCGTTTTTTATTATTTGTTAGTCAATCCGCCGTAACGTTACATATTCTGTGAAAATTTCAACTGTCTATCTATTATGGTTCGAAAGATATAGCCGTTAATAGGTAGGACAGACAGACATCGTATATAGGCTTAGTAATAGGGTCCCGTTTTTACTCTTTGGGTATGGAACCCTAAAAAGCAGCTATTCCATACAATTTGTTAAATAAAAATACTAGAACAATTTTTCGGAGGTGACAGTTCCATATAACCCTGTTGGTGCAGGTGCTATCAGACGCTACCAATAATCGCTAATCAAATGGACTTGTGCGTCGCGTTTCGCGCTCTATTGAGCACGCCTCCCATCATTCTCTGTGAATGGACGCTGAATGCCGGACTATCGGGTAAAGATAGGCGGTATTGAAATGTTATTAGTCATGTTTCATGGAAGTCAAAAGAAAACATACACACTTAAGTTAATATCTGCCCCAGACAGAGAGTGATGTTACTATGTTAGGTAAGTTATCGACAGTCGTCTTTGACTCGTCGGTCGTCGGTAGGGACCGTCAGCAAAAATAATTCGCCAGTGAACCAGTGTCACTGGCATAGCTCAGCGTATTAGCAAGCTGAAGTAGCAGAGGATCGGTCATATCTGTCGCAGAATCGATAACAGTTGGATAAGATGTGTTCCCCCGATAAATGAGGTAACTTAATCTTCAAACGTCTGAACAGATTTTATTAATTTTATTTATGTTACACGGGAATTACTCACGTAAGATTAAGCCGGTGCCTGCGATTGCGGTAAATGTTACGTCGGCGAAACAAAGAGGAACGTGTCCACGAGGCTCACGGAGCATGTACGTTCCATGAAAAAGCTCGACACCAACGGTTCCGCGGTGGCAGAACATTCTCTGGGCTCCGGCGCACAGCATTATATCAGGTTCGACAGAGCGAAAGTGCTGGCACGGGAGAAATTCTTTGTGCCCCGGAAAGTCAGAGAAGCCATCGAGATCAGTCGACGTCCAACCTTCAATAGGGATGGAGGATGGAACCTGCCACCGACTTGGAAGCCGTGCCTTCATGGAGTTCGTGTGAGTGACCGTGAGATTGGTGGCGACGTGGTGAGCTCCGCGTGCTGGAGTATTCCCGACACACAGGAAGATTCGAGTGAGGAAGAGCTCCAGTGTGCGCCGGCGCAACATATTTCTCTACGCACCCCCACCCCCGCACCCGACAAGCAGCCGGTGTCATCACGTGCGCGCCGCGCGGCGGCCCGTAGTGCAAAGCGAGACGCAGCCGCGCGCGCGCATTCACCTTGAAAAAGGCCGTCTAATGCGGTTGAAACTATAGTCGGAGTAACCGGCTTAATCTTACGTGAGTAATTCCCGTGTAACATAAATAAAATGTGTGAAAACCACGTCAGTTTCAAAAATAAGATTTTATTAAGTTTTTTTTTTTTTGCCATGAACACTCACTATCAAGTCACCTTTCAAACAATGCCACAGACAGACATACAGATAAACGTAACACACAAATACACACGTTAAACTTATAACACCCCTTTTTTATGTAAGGCCTGGCAGTGCAAGGAAAAGAAAAAATAGGGCTTACAGACCTTTAGAGACGACTAAGTCCAGTAGATTAAGGTAGGCTGATTATTGTAATGATGCATTTTTGCATAGTATTCTGCGACGAGCGATGGTGGCCGAGCGGTAGCCTGTGCGCTTTACAATCTGACGGCACCTGGTACGAAACTTGTTCCGGCACCCATGACTCAATAAATTATGTGCAGTTTTTATACGAAAAACGGTGAAGGAAAACATCGTGAGGTCCAATGTAATGTCCAAGAACCTCAACAGTTCAAAGACATATATCACATTCATTAACATGCATTTTGGGCCAGCATGGTGGATTAGAGCCCATCCCCTCTCTCTCTCTCTCTCTTTGAGAGAAGGTCTGTGTCCCAGCAGTGGGAACAGATATTCTGATAATGACAAGATCTTGCTAAATTACTGGCACATGCCCAGTACTTTTCCTGAGTAGTCAAACACTATAAAATGTCACTGCTCGGCTTTCCCAGATTGGTTGCTGCGGTGCAGACGGTCCCATGGACTTCATCAACATGAACAAACCTCTCCCAGCTGAATGCCGTGACTCCGTCACTGGCAATGCTTACTTCCATGGTTGTGTGGATGAGCTCACTTGGTACTTGGAGGGCAAAACCGGCTGGCTGGCGGGCATCGTGCTGGCTTCTTGCATGATTTCGGTAAGATTTACACAGAATCAAGTAGTTTGCTAAGCCTTGTGTAGTGTTGCGTGGCTGTTTAAGGCTTAACGAGGACTATAGAGTCAAAGCGGCATCACGGTACGGCGGCGAAACTAGCAGCTGTCAACTCTCATCGGCTTACGTTTGGTTTAAATTGTTTCTAATTTAGGCACTAGAGTTTAGAACAGTCCATACACAACGCGTAGAGTTCGGTGAATATACGGTACACCGGAAAGGTATGACTTTAGCGCGACCACTTTTTCGCGGAGACGCTGTCTTGACTCTAAGTGGATATTAGGCCTAACATTACATGTTTTACCATATTCTCATATAGCATAATTATTTAATTCCTTAAAGTCATTCAACTTTCATCTCTCTGTACTGTAGTGAAAGCGAGAATCTGCCACTAAGATTAAATTTTTTTTTTATTGTGTCTACATAACACTAATAAGCAAACAGAGCAAGATACTACTGTGCAGCATGGTACATTGAGAACTAAAATCTTGAATAACTGATGTAGGTACCTTCGTGTTTGTCTCGTCATTTATACTTTTTTAATTTAACCTGTTAAAACGTCTCCTTTAGCTCCTACCACTTGTCTCTGTACTGGGGCAGCACCGTCCAATTTTTATTGAACCTCCTGACCTCGTCTCGCCATCAGGTCCAAGGTGGCCTGGGGGACACCTGTTTGCTATTTGATCCGAATGCATACTGCATGTCTCCTGTTTGAGCCTAGCAAATTAAATTTCTACGCACGACTTACAATTCTAGACGTTGCATTTTGTTACAAACTTTGATTTAACTTGCCTTGTTAGTATGGGTTGTTCTTGCAACTGAGTTTTAAAACAGTTATCCCCAACCGACTGAGCTGATATTTTGCATATATGTTTACTTTAAGTGACGTCATTTATACCCAACATGATGACTTCCAAAAAATGGCGGATCAGTTTTTTTTACACGAAGATCCCATGATATGAGTGTCAAATGAAAGGGTTTGCGGAGAGAAAACGAAAAATAAAATGACCTCACAATAAATTCAAAATGGCGGATGCCTAAAAGTATTTTTTTGGTAATTAATTTTCTCATTTGCAGGTCGTAAACGCCGTCATGTCTTTGATCCTTATTCAAGCTGTCAAGAAAGAAGAAGAAGAGGCAACGATATACAAAAACTAATCAAGTTTTTATATTGTTTTAAGATTATTTTAAAATATTAATACGATAATATTTAGGTAAGTAAGAGCTATACAACCATGTTTTGCTGAATGATTACCAATCTTAAAATATAGCAGTTATTATCGAAACCACCGTATCTTTAAGTTTTACTTATACTTAATTAATTTTTGTGTTCTATACTGTAAAACTTATTTTTATTAAAAGTTTTAAATAAGTCTAGTTGGGTTTACTTGAACAATACATAATTTTAATACTTTATTGGCATCATAAAAATTACAAACAAACAGTCATCATCATCATCAATAAAATCATCAGCCCGAAGACGTCACTGCTGAACATAGGCCTCCCCCTTTGACCTCTACCCTGAACGACAGCCTGCTTTCTGCATGCACTGGATGCCAGTGACTGTCACGATGTCGTCGGTCCATTTAGTGGGAGGACGAACGACGATGCGTCTTCCTGTTTGTGGTCTCCACTCAAGAAACTTTTTTTCCTCATCAGTTATCAGACACCAAATTAACAAATAAAACAGTAGAATAGTAGATCGGTTAGAAAAAAAACGGTACTAACTGTCATTCTTATAGTATCATGCAAACATTGCAAATTTGCGCAAACTCGAGTGGTCAAAATCGCCTCCTTTGATCAGCCAAAGAGACCTAAAAATCGCCTATTGCGTAGTCAAAGCTGTTTGAAATCCCTTGAATGGTACCTGTTTTTTTTCTGTTGACACTGACAAATGGCAGAGCCCTCCACGGGCAAGCAGGGAACTGACGGTCTATTCCACCTTGATCACCTGGGTGCTATAAATCGACTCTTTAGTCGACTTTTATCACCTGGGAATATAATCACATGGGTGACCATAGGCGACTCAATTCAAATTATTATTTGAGTATCCTTTGATCACCTGCACCTAGGTGACAATAGGCGACTCGATTAAAATTATTATTGTGGTATCTTTGATCGCCCATGAATATTCCCTACTAAATCGAGCGCAAACGCGCATAACCGCATGAGCCAGCTTGGTGCCTCAAGGGTTAACGACGAAAAATAGAAGATTATAGCCGAGGTGACCTTTTATGCATAACCATCACACTAGGTAAAGCTACTTTTGATAACCACGCATAACTATTTCACATTAATTTCTGGTATTTGTACCAATGATAATAATTATATGAGACACCCCATAGTTGATCTACATCACATCACATGAAAGTGAGTTTGTTTCCGCTCAACTTAAGGGCGAATCAATTCAGCTCATGACCACGGTCATTATAACATGGTCAAAATGTACCTATCATCGAAATGTACCTATTTTTACCTAAAATAATACGTGATAAATCCCGCTAAACATTTAAAGAATAAACAGTATCTGTCTGATAGTGGGTGACACCATGGGGCAATGCTAGTTAAAAGTAAATCTAAATCAAGGCGTTGTGAATTGCTCAGTAGGCGTATATTTACAGAGAGAATTACTTTACAATAAAATAGGTATGCCAAGCTGGCATAATCAGAACTTCCAAATCTTGTAAGAGAAAATTCTCACGATCTGAATTCTCAGAGATACCTACTAATTAATTAATTTGATTAAAAGATAAAGTACTCTATTCGCAAAGATGTTGTCTGTATAGTTAAAGGAATATTCCAACTTTCAAGTACCTCATATAGTTTAGAGGAATAAAGAGCTTGACTATGAAAAGCTTGGATTTACCTATAAATTATTTTTCTTGTGCTTTTGTGAAAAGAATATAGTATTAATATATACTTAATATAGACCTATAAATGATAGGATAAAAATTGTTAACACTTCTATTAGCAAATATATTTGTCTCGAATTTTATTATTAATTTTAATCCTAAGTTTACACGAAAGATATTCAAAACAATTACAATAAATTAGGTACCTACTTATATGCGAATTAAAATAAATTAAAATCATAAAAAAATACTAATATAAAAAGCCCCTCGGTGGAGGGAAAAGTGGCCAGAATGCTGGCAGCATGCCACGCTGGATGGCAATGCAAATTTTTTGGCCAAAGTAGGCGCCAGCATTCCGGTCACGTGTCGCCTCCGCCAAGCGATTGGCCAAGTCCCTGTAAAGATTATGGGCGGCCGGCCCCCACGGCATAAACATTATACACCTTGTCTAAAATCTATATTTGTGCTTTTTGAGATTTTTTGTTTTTGAAGTTTGGATTGGTCCACGATTATGGATGCCAAAATTTATGAATCGTATGTGTAAAGGAGAGAAGATGATGACGCCAAACTCCTAAGAAACATTTAGGAGGAGGAATTTACGACTCTCAGACACGAGGAGCACAATTATGTATGGGAGAAGATAATATGGTTTGACATGATTTAGTCCTAAAGATATGATGTATGTAATAGGGTCTCGTTTACAACCTTTACGTACGGAACCCTAAAAATTATCAAACTTCCATATAAACTTGCATCCTATTTAACCCCCTTAAGGAATGAGTTTCCAAATAAAAGCGGCCAAGTGCGAGTCGCGTACGCGCACTGAGGGTTCCGTACCACCACGAAATACAAAAAGTAGTACAGACATCACGCTCAGGCGGTCACCCATCTAAATACAAACCGCGCCCAACGTTGTTTGACTCTCAGTGCGCGATCCCGACACACACTTGGCTGGTTTATTATTGAGTACCTAGATGTTTCTGGTTACAAAATTCTGTTCCCAGCCAAAGACACAAACAATCCTAAATGCCCCTATTGATATCAAAAACAAAAACAACAAATATTTTATCACTCCGGGAAACAAACACATTTGTCGTTGATTGTTCCGGCCGAGTAAATAGTGCGATCACATCGTGCAGACAGACGTACATTAACTTCGGGCTTCCTCGTGGTGTTGCGGAGGAAAAAAAACAATTCATATGCCCAAATATTGCTAATGCAATTCTGACATTAATTACTTTCGGTCAGACCATTGGCTAGTGTTTGACCAGGATAAGAACTTAAAATATTGAGTGACAGTGGATTTTCCAGCATAATATAACTATGAATAACAATAAGCTATCGCACAGGTGCTGGTTTTTAGGGTTCCGTACCCAAAGGGTAAAAACGGGACTCTATCACTAAGCCTACGCCGTCTGTCTGTCCGTCTGTCAGTCTGTCTGTCTGTCCGTCTGTCCTACCTATTAACGGCTATATCTTTCGAACTGTAATAGATATCCAGTTGAAATTGTCACAGAATGTGTAATGTTACGGCGGAATTAATAAAAAAATATAATTAAGTCTAAAAGTAAAAACGAATGGGGGTCCTCATACAACAAACGTATTTTTTTACGTATTTTTGGATTAGGCATAATGTTAAAACGGTAATACGTGAAACTTGGCATGATTATAGTACATACTGTAAAGTATAACAACAAATAATTAATAATGGCCAAGTGCGAGTCGATCTGTCTGATTCTCATGGGAAAACCAAATCAATTAGTTCAGCCATTTCGGAGTTACAATGCCACTGACAGACAAACTGAAACATACAACATTGTAATTATATTGCGTCGGGGGTTAAAAAAAGTAGACAATTTTTATTGCAGTTCGCCCACTGTGATTGAAAATGTTTGGTGATGGTGATGTTGAAATCTGCAACTAGGATTCTGCTATAAAATTGATGGTAGTAGAAAAAACACCACCAAAGTACTGTAGACTATCCTGAAACTGCAGTTTACGATACGCATCCCTCTGTCTAAGACATCATTAAGCCGTGGTAGCCCATTTGGGAGACCGATAGACTTGAAAGCGTGAGGTCACTGGTTCAAACCCCGGGCCCGTACCAATGAGCTCTTTGGAGCTTATGTACGGATTTTCATACCACTGGCTTTTCGGTGAAGGAAAACATCGTGAGGAAACCTGCATACGTACGGAGAAGGAATTCAATGACGTATGTGAATCCACCAATCCGCACTGGGCCAGCGTGGTGGATATGACTCAATCACCCTTTCGGGGGTAGGCTAAAAGTCCAGCAGTGGACTGTTAAAAGGCTGATTATGATGATCCCTCTGTCTTACCACATCGATCTTTCCATCCGTCTTTTTCCGTCATGAATCGCTATCAGATAAACAACAATATAAATTAATCTGTCGTTATTCTCCGCACAGACAAGTTATTTGCTCTTTTCCGGTCTACTCCCAGCGCTATTTCCTTGGCACAACAACGCTTGTCGCGTAACGGAAGACACACCGTCTTACATGAATTTTCCTACAAACTCACCGACCATTATATCTGAACCTCCTTGCATCTATTGCTAGCATTAATTATCAAGACCATGAGAGTTCTATTCGGCTTTTCAGAGGTCTCCGTTGAATGGCTGACTTATAAACTAACACGTAAGTCTGAGCGGTTGTCGGTTCATTTATCGAAGTAATAAGTTGCAATATTTCGACGTTTGATAGGTTAGTTATTAGAGGAAATTTCAATGTATTGTTATAGCTTTAATAAGGACAAGTTGTTATTGTCGGGACTTAACTTCCATTGCTTACTTTGAGGACACAAAGAAGTAGCGTAAGAAATTATATTCGTTGATGAAGATTAGACATAATTATATCTAACCAAACCACATTTAATAATCTATCCAACTACCGATACTGTGGATTTTATTTCATTAAAGTAGGTAACATTTGATTTTCATACCACTGGCTTTTCGTTGAAGGAAAACATCGTGAGGAAACCTGCATACGTACGTAGAAGAAATTCAATGGCGTATGTGAACCCACCGCCACCCGCACTGGGCCAGCGTGGTGGATATGGCCCAATCACCCTTTTGGGGGTAGGCTAAAAGTCCAGCAGTGGACTGTTAAAAGGCTGATTATAAAGATAAAAGATAAAAGGTACCATTTATAGCTGAGAAAAATAATACCAGAAAAGTTATTAAGAGAGGAACTACCATGGTAATAATTATAATCACTACGTTAAGCCACAAGGGTTAAAAATAAATTATTAATTAAATTAAAACTTAAAAAACAAGATTTTACGCGTCCGTCAAATTGAATTTAGTGTGTCGTTATTTTATTTTTCGCATTTTCAGCAAACACTTTTATTTGATACCCATGTCACCGGGTGCATAAAATATCTGGTCCGCCAGCAATGGAAGTCCGCCATATTGGATTTAGAATGACGTCACTTAGCTAACCATACATTGTCATCCAAACTAAACGTGTGTGCAAAATTTCAACTCAATCAGTTGGAGATAACTGTTTTAAAATCCAATTACAAGAGTTGACCCAAACTAACAAGGCAAGTTAAAGCTTGTACCTAATATGCCGAAAATAAAATATAAGATAGGTACGAACTTTCATGAATCGAACTTTTTACGTAAAGCGAATCGCAAGTGTCGGCGGTCATTTGTAACAAGTCGCACAGCAAACAATTAGTAGAAGTTAGGCCCTCTGTTTGCACCGATCTGTGTTTGTTGACTAACGCGCCCGGATATTAGGCCTTGTCCGGATGTAGAAGAATGTGAGAGGTTCTTTTGTTTGTTGGTCTGACTCGGAGTCAATATGGGTGAAAGTTACTTGTTTGTTGGGTTGAGTCTGTGTACTAAAGTTAGGTAATGTTAACTGATGTTGATGCTAAAGGTCGATGCGGTTTTGAACTAAACAGTATCAGTTTTGCGTGATGTAAGTTTTGTATATACTCGGAGGCTATATAATATTTAGTAGGTAAATGAGGTTTAAAATTAAGCAATATTGGTACCTACTGATACAGCTATAAGACATTGCTATTTTCTAAGCTAAATTTTAGAAAATTTGGTATGTATAAACCTGGTATCAAAAGTTTTTGTGGTAAGTTCAGGGCGGGCGGGATCAGTTGACATAATGCTTTTCTTGAATCGGTCTACCTACTGCTCCTGTTGACAAAATTAATTTTGGAGTCTTCATGAAAATAAACTAAGACATCTAATGGCATTACCATTCAACGTAGAAATGCTGCCAGCGTATTGGTCACTTTTCTTTCCACAAAGGAGCTTTTAGATTCGTTTTTAGATTTTATAGTTTAGTTTTTGATATAATTATTTATATTTAATTAGTTTTAGTTTATTTGAAATTGTATAGTATTGAGTAATTTCCTAACAAATTTTAGACATCTAATTGTTTTAGAGACTTTTGATTCGTTTTTTTTTTTGTTATAATGGTTTTTGATAAAATTGCTTAAACAAATCTGTCAAACAAACAAGATGAAACGAAAAATTAAACACGGAACACGCGTGTATGTTTCTACCAAAGATGTTGTATACCCTAAAGAGGGTATAAAACGTCCTTGGTTTCTACAGAGTTACGCATATATATGCGTAACCCTGTATAACGAAAAATGTGAGAGGTTAACAAAGTAAAACCTGTTTTTTTTTTTATTGCATCTTATAATATCACTTTTTAATATTCCTCATCAAATTTACCAATACCTCTTGATTGAATTCAATCATTAGACCAATACAAAGTTCTGTTTGCCAAACTCATTTGAACGAGCGAGTGCGAGCCAATCAACCAGTAGTATTTGCATAGCCACTTGGTGAGCTTACATCATTGGTTACCGGATATTGCAGCCGAGAGAGCGTTCAGAGCTTCATGTAAATTGGTTGGAGCAATGGGAATTTTACTGCCTAGTCTCAGTAGTACATGACCTATGTATGCATTGACTACGTGACCTGGTTAAAATCTAGAAAATAGCGGCGCTCACTTTAAGGCGTGGTTTTCCTACTTTTAATAATATGTATTAAGCAACGCTTGTTACCATACAGAAGACCAATATAATTATAAAACACTGTTTTAAACTATCACAGTTGTTTACTAAAGCTATATGATTATTTACGGGATATTTACCGTGGTAAGGTTCTGTTCGACCAACCACCCGCATTCTTCAGTCTTCCCGTGAACATGGTGCATGTAACTGCGCCGAAATATCGGGAGCTAATTCCACAATATCCCGTAAATAATCATTTAACTTCAATATAATTATAATGTTGATGCTAAAGTCGCATTTAGTGGAGCAAAACCATGGCGCTACTTCTTTTTTGGGGTTTTTATCATATTTTTCGAAAAGTATAGCTGCAATATAAAATGTACCTTTGCGGTCGCCTACATAATTATCAAAAATGTATACGTAGACATCATTCAGTAAATAGGTATCTGAATGAATCCAAAATACAGATGGAAAAGCACAAATCGGTGTTACTTTTTATTTCTTTTCTATCGAGCGTAATGTCCTTAGTTGTGTTAAAGGTATCAACATTAAATTTTGATATCACACTATTTTATAATTTTAAGTTAACCATGGAAGTAGACAAACTAAAACTACAATGACCAAAATTCCTAAAAATATGAATAAAGGGCCTATAAATATTACTTTTGTCATCTGCCACTTTCTGACCCGTAACGCAAACAGGTTATAAGTTTAACGTGTTTATCTGTGTCTGTCTGTAGCATTGTAGCTCCCAAAGGCTAAAGCAATTTAGATTTAGTTTGTTTTTGTTTGAAATGTGACTTGATATAATATGTTCTTGGCTATGACTCAAGAAAATCTGCTCAGCCATTTGAATATTATCTATATTATTATAGATAGAATACTTTGATATATTTTTATCATTAATCCAGTCCTTATGGAATTGCAAATAAATAGTTCATTTCAATACAATTGTTAAGTTCGAATGTGAGCAAAATCGATCGAAGGGTTGCGAAAATATAGGGGTCGCGAGTTCAGGGGGAACAACTAGTAAATAAGGTATTATTCTATAAAGGCTATATACATTCACTTTCTTTTGATTAATTTTATTATAGTAGCTATTACTTTCGCAGTTTGAAGAAAATCATAATAGTAAGCAAATCTGCGTTTCTTTACAGATTTGTTTGTACATGTTCCAGTTCAAACTCCTTCCAGCGCCTCACAATCAAAACAAATGGTGAATTTAAATTCACAAGCAAACAGAAGAAACGAACCCTGATCCTAATGCTTTATTGAAGCGAGCCACGATTGAGATTTATAACGTTCGCCTTCCACTAACGAAGTTCTATTGGATCTATCGCACTTCTCCGGCTTTAATAGACGCTATAAACAACAATTTCACTAAACAACTAGTCGATATTGTTTTTTATTGTTGTTTTCGAAGAACCTTGTTTTTTGGAATCAACGAAACGAACTGGATAACTTATAACTTGATTCTACTGCAATTTAAATTGATTTCGTTCCTGTCAATGCCATCCGCAAGTATAAATAAAATTTAAACCCCTATAAAAGAGCTCATAATCTTCAAATGGCTAAACAGATTTTCTTGAGTCATGGCATGAACTTTCTCTATCAACTCGCCTTTTAAACAAAAACAAACTAAATTAAAATTGGTTTGGTCGTTTGGGAGCTACGATGCCACTGACAGACAGATTGGCATGGCAGACGTTAAACTTATAACACCCCTCTGTATGCGTCAAGGGTTAAAAACCACTTCTGAGTTCCAAAGTTCCTAGTATTCCATGGCATTAGCAGCCATTGTAGTCCTGCATTTACAATGCTGCAGCTATTAACTTGTTGAGAGCTCTATGTCAATGTTGAGGAAGATGCTTTTGTTACGGGATCAAATATGAAACACTCAGAGTGGCAATCACTTAGTTAATTTAGCAATCGTAATGTGACATGGCTGGCTGGCTTACACTTAATTATATAGAGGCTTCGAGGCAAGCCTCGCAGTGGCATGGCATAAATGTCATAACGACTGGCTAGCATTTGTGGAAATGCGGGCAGATGACACTTCTGTTTTACTTAGTCTTTTACACTTTGTAACTTTTAAACTCGCGATTTGAACTCATATTTTAATCAATAACTAATAAACAGGTTCTGGACTGGAACCCTTAAGGCAAGAGAAATCAGGGACGACCAAAGCAAACCTGGCGGTGCTCTATAATGGCGAAGGTCAAGAAAGTTGGCAAGACGTGGCCCGAAGTGAAGCACGAAGCTCAAGAAGTAGCGTGACGGAAACTCACTGTGGACGCCTTCTAAGTCCCCAGGGCCCCTAGGAAAATAATCGTCATCAATCTACAATATTAACGCATTAATACTGAACACACAATCATCATAACAAAAATCTATTACGACGCCTAACCTAGTTCACTTCTATACTCTGGGTACTGAAAGCAATTACAGAAAACAGAGGAAATTGTTCAATATCCTGTGTAATGCTGGTATTTACATAGCTACATAAGTAATCTCTGTGGAACTATGTCGCTTTAAGGAATTGTATGCCTAGTTCTCGTAAGTAGAACGCAATGGAATAGAAGGAAATGTGACATAATTGTACCGTACAGTGGTTGGATCTGAACATACTGTATTTGTACTGAGACTGCGACAAGCGCAAGTGATGGTAAGGACCATTTTATTCCTGGATTTAGATAGCCCGATGGTCCAGTTGGAGATGGAACCTACCTTCTGAGCTTGGGGGCGTGGGTTCGATTCCCATCTAGGACAAACATTTATGTGATGAACAAATGTTCAGATATAGAACAAACACATTTGTGTTTGTTCTATATCTGGTTGTTAATATATATTTATTTAAAACTATATAATATGTATGTCGGTTCTTCGAGCGATGTGGCCTGCCCATTGCCACTTCAACTTGCAAATTTTAACAGCTACGTCGGTGACTCTGGTTCTTTGGCGAATATCCACGTTTCGGATTTTATCGCGCAAAGAAACTCCGAGCATAGCTCTCTCCATTGCCCGCTGTGTGACTCTGAGTTTTTCCAAAAGGCCAACAGTTAAGGACCACGTCTCAGTACCATATGTCATCACTGGCAACACACACTGGTCAAAGACCTTCGTCTTGAGGCACTGTGGTATCTTCTGTGGTGGAAAGGTTCTGGAGTTCCCACTAGATGGACCGACGACATTGTGAGAGTCGCGGGCATCCGGTGGATGCAAAAGGCAGGCTGTCGTTCAGTGTGGAGGTTAAATGGGGAGGCCTATGTTCAGCAGTGGACGTCTTCTGGCTGATGATGATGATGATGAATATGTATGTATATCACTCCCTGGCAGCCATATCACAAGCTTTGCTTATTTTGGGGTCAGATGACCGTGTGTGCCAAAAATTTCCCGAATATTTATTTATTTATAATATTCCATTGAAAAAACCTAGGAAAGTTATAGTTTTTTATTTAGCTTATTACAATGTACTGCTGTCAGAGAAGTTAGACCGAGCGTAGTTGTTACGTTAGTTATCGAATGCACGCAAGGGACCAATGACAGAGACAGATTCTATGGAAGGTTCTCGCTTAGCGTTGGATTATTCAAGTCTGATGATAATAGTTACTTCGAGCCAAAATGTTTCTACAAATTCAAACCCAAAATTCGACAATCTCATATCGAACGATCGAAAGTACATCGAGTAATGGCTCCTAATTCGGGTTCCGTAGATTGAGAGCGAATGCAATTATTCCGCCCGCCTCGGGCGTCCTTAAATATTTGGAATCAAGGGGCGGTTATCTAAAACTACTCTAACCGATCAATATATCGACTGGGGAATTAATTCGGTTTGCTTTTGGATTGTCAAGTTTGTTTATAAGAAACAAACTATTCGGGGCCGGCGATTTTACCCGACATTAGCTGGGGATATGAATTTTTTGCGGGATAATAAAATCCCACTAAAATTTTAGCCTTACAAATATCCAAGTACATAAATATAATAAAAAATAGCGACTTTTCAAAACCATCTCATATAAGACTCCTACAAGATTTAATTTTTTTATTTTCTCTGACAGCTGCAATAACATTGTAAAAAACCGGACAAGTACGAGTAGGACTCGTGCTCTGAGGGTTCCGTTGGACAGAACCCTCAGAGCGCGAGGCCAAAAAAAACCTAAAGTTGAATTATTGAAAGACAAACTTAACTTTGTAGTTTACTATAAGGTTCTTCTATACATTCCAACTACAAAATGTAAGTTTGTAATAGCAAAATAATTATTTTTAAATGATATAACTTCAAATTTGTAACTTTCAGATTTATTCCTATATATGTGCTATGAGACCTTGCCTTTTGCCAAATTTCATGATTCTAGATCAACGGGAAGTACCCTATAGCTTTTGATTTCCCTGTGAAATCGCAAAATATGCGACATAAACGTTCATATCTTTTGATTGCGTTGACTTACAATTTTTATTTTTTTACAGCCGAAAGAAACCGTAGACCCAAGTAATTAGTATAAATTTCAACTTGATACCTTTACGCGTTCTTGAAAAAAAGGGTCTTGACAGACGGACAGACGGACAGACAGACGGACAGACAGACGGACAGACAGGCGGACAACGAAGTGATCCTATAAGGGTTCCGTTTTTTCCTTTTGAGGTTGAGGGAACCCTAAAAAAATTATAAAAATATTATCGTTTAATATTTCACGGAAGTATATCGGGTACCAGCTACAGTCATACGTTCAAAAACCTAGCGAAAGCGATAAGAATTCCTGGTTTTCATTCCCCTTATAAATTTTATTACAGCTGCCACAGCAAAAAAACAAATTGAAATAATCTAGCTATATTCGCTGTGCAAAAACATCGAGCTAATTCGAAAACATATACAAGGTTACGCATATAGACTCTACTAAGCTGAAAGGAGGTCATTGTACTTATCATTATGAAAAACTTTTATTATGTATCAAAATACTAGTCCAATGAAATGTAACTTTTTGTGTAATGTTTAAAGGAATAAATGATTTGATTTGAACTTTTACTATGGGCGCAACCATGTAATTACGAAAAATTCAGCTTTTCCATACATTTTGTCGAGTGTCAAACCATAGTAATGATGAGTACAAGACCTCCTTTCGGCTTAGTACAGTCTATATGCGTAGCCCTGTATAACATATAAACGGCCGCCTACTGCGCCAGCAAGCTGGTATAAAAAGATATGGATAGGTTGTAGCACTGTTATTTATTCTCTGTGGTAGTAGAACAAACAAATTGGCCGTCAATCCTATTCCCCTCAACATGCACCTCTCTAATTTTGGATAATTTGGTTTGTCACTGCGTAGAAGCTATGTTCAACTAGCTTGTGACATTACCTATCAACTGACGCCAGACCCAGGTTAATAGATTCTGCCTGTTAGAGCCAGATTATCAGTGTGTTATCGTAATTAATCTGCTTTGTAGACTGACTTGTCATTAGGGACGATTATAGCCATAATTACGCTAAACAGACAGGTCGCAGCTTCAGCCACATAACGTATAGCCGTATATGACGTTAGCTTCAGCTACTCAACTAGTTGAAGAAAGAACCTTTTGGGAAAAGTTGTTTGAGCTTGCGACCATTGGATGAAATGTAAAGCACATTTTAAATAAGTACTTTTTTTTTAACCTCCCCAATATGGGTGTCTTCAAATCCTGAGTAAATCAGTTTCTTTTAGGCAAGCGTGCTCCATCGCAGACAACAACATTGTTTAGCGTCAGGCGAGTTGGCGGTCAAACGCAAGCATATTATTAAGTAAATAAATTAATAAATAAATTAATTCATTATTATGTTACCAAATTTGCTAGAACAGTGTTAGTTTATTACAATAGAACCTCGGATAACAAATAATTAGTTTATTCACAAAAAAAAAACAATAACCAATCATAAGAGAAAAACAAAGTAATATTATCTAAATAGTATATGTACACTAAAGTAATGAATACCTAAATCTACTTAAAATCAATATCAATAAGTAAAACACGTGAGATAAAGTCAGCATAATATCTCAATAGGTAAATACTGAAAAAAATACACTGCAAGATGTGAGTAGGTAAACACAGCAAGATTAAAATATTAACGAAAGAAACAAGATCAAAGATTCCAAAATCATCACATTACCTGGTTTCACCCACATCAGCAGATGTGAAACCCATTTCTGCTTCCACAAACAAAGATAAAAGAATACCCAAATTAAGCCTTGCCTGTCCCAAGATTTCCAAAGGGTCTTTACTATAACTTCAAACTTTCTAGGTCGAAGGGTTTCCATAAAGGCTCCCAGGATCCCGTTTTAATTATGTAGATTGAGACAACCCGATCCAAACCTGTCGATTTGAGGTTTGGATTTTAAGGTACGAAATTCATGTAAATAAATATTTTTGAGTGGATAGAAACATTTCTTTTGAAAAGAGCTTACAAATCCACGACCAAAACTTTTGAAAATTGTGTATTTAGATAACAGTAAAATCTTATTTCAAATATTTTTTGTGAGAGGCCTGTAATCATTTAGCTTCCATCCTTTTTATACAGGATACATTAAAGAAAATATATTTAATAATAGACTTAGTAGTTACGTAGTCAGTTAAATCAATACAAGCTTTTTTTGGTAATGTTCTGACAACTAATTCATATTTGAAACTTTCTTTAACTTATACCTTCTCGTATGTCACATAATTCCATTAATTACAGTAACATCTTACCAAGGTTATTAATATTGCATAAGATAATCAACCAGAGTCACCGACATAGCTGTTAAAATTTGCAAGTTGAAGTGGCAATGGGCAGGCCACATCGCTCGAAGGACCGATAACTGATGGGGAAGAAAGGTTCTGGAGTGGAGACCACGAACCGGAAGACGCAGCGTAGGGAGGCCTCCCACTAGATGGACCGACGACATTGTGAAAGTCGCGGACATCCAGTGGATACAAAAGGCAGGCTATCGTTCAGCAGTGGACGTCTTCTGGCTGATGATAATGATGATGATGAAGATAATCAATGAATTAGATTATGAATAATCATATAAATTTATACGTATTGCAATCCAACGCGGCAATGCGGCTAGCATTTTAAGGACGATGCCTACGGGCAGCGGTTTATTAGTTTATATGTAGTTTAATATATTTATTTTAACTAAGTTAAGTTTGTGTCTTCTAAATAATCATATTTTTTTTATCTTGAATAGAATAAATCTAATTAAATATTAAATGAATTAGATGTTTTTGATTTATGCTTTCTACTTTGATTACGAATATATTATACATGTTGCATTCTATTAGAAGAATAAATCATCTTTAAAAAAACTGACTTCCAAAACCACAAAACACAAACATTCGAAGTTAATATGTCACTACAATGAACAAAATAATATTTTTAAACTGATTTACAAACATACTATCGCTGAACTATTTATATAGCTTAAAATAGCCCATATTTTCTATGAGGAGAGTTTACCTTAAGACGCTCTTTTCCGACTTTTAGCAATTATGGTCATTCTAGTTTAAGTGTCCATGGTTAGCTTAAAATTATAAAAATGGTGTCAAAACAAAATTGAATGTTTTATCTAGGAAACCCATGAGACCGAAACACAATTAAGCACATTTCGCTCCATAGAAAAAATATATCAAAGTAGCACTGATTTGCGCTTTTATCCCTGTTATTTTGGATTCATTCAGTTACCTATTTAGCGAAACGCACGACTGTGTGTAAGCGCCATGAATTTGCTCCGCTAAATGCGACTTTAATACAATGAAGATTTGATTATGGTCATTTGTTCATAAGCGTTGCCTTAAAGTGGGAAAACCTTGCCTTAAATAACCCCCTTAAAGTAATGAGCCCATTAATAAGAGTTTATAGAGTGTAGTGGGTTGCCACTAAATCAAGTAGATTCTTATAAAAATAGATATAGAATAGTGAACTATAAAATTGTTTAGGTTACATTTTACAGGTAGGAATAGATCTACAAATTGTAACGCAGTCCAATTTGAAATTGATAAGGTTTTAAATTGTGCTTCCCCTTGAAATTAGATTGCATTTTAAATTAATTAAGCCCATAAATACATGGAATATACCCATTTCTAATAAAATCGGGTCCTGCAAAAGGATACAATTCCAGAGAGCGCTAATCTTGAATTTTCGAAAAATTTCTGGAAATAATAACACGTAATAAAACTCGTCGGGTGCGTTACCTACGGTATACAGTATACAATTGACAGTCAGTGAACTCCAACTCTCTTATTCAGAACTCTTATTACCTAAAAAGATTTGAAAGATATCTTAAAATAAATCAGTAGAACCAGGATCAAACAATAATAAAATTTTGTAAAGAACAAATAGTTTGTTTTAAACCGCTCATAAAAGAGCTGATAATCTTCAATCTGCTGAACAAATTCTTGAATGATAGTTATGAACACTCCCGATCAAGTCACCCTTGAAATAAAATAAACCGGCCAAGTGCGAGTCGGGCTCGCGCACTGAGGGTTCCGTACCACCACAAAATACAATAAGGTCGTCCAAGTAACCGAATTACCAGTTATTGTTCAGGCTTAACGCCTTCCAAAATAGTCGAAGTAATTGCTAATTAATAAAATATGGCATTTCGATTCGGTGAAATTAACAAAGACGACGACGGTCGACGGTCGACGTTACAATAAGGTCGTCTAAATAACGAAATTACCAGTTATAACTTGGTAATGAACAGAAATTTGTCATCAACTCGCACTTGCCCATTATTTATTATTTGTTGTTATACTTTAGAGTGTGTACTATATCATGCCAAGTTTGCCACTATTTTTAGGGTTCCGTACCCAAAGGGTAAAAATGGGACCCTATTACTACGCCTACGATGTCTGTCTGTCTGTCTGTCAGTCTGTCCTACCTATTAACGGCTATACCTTTCGAAACTTAATAGATAGTCAGTTGAATTTTTTACAGAATATGTAATGTTATGGCGGATAACCTAAAAAAATATAAAAAGCCAAAAAATAAAAACGAAACGGGTCCCCATACAACAAATGTATTTTTTTACGTATTTTTGTAATTACAACTTTTAAGCTAACCACCCGCATTCTTCCGTCTGCCCGTGAACATGGTGCATGTAACTGCGCCGAAATATTGGGAGGTCTATTTACAACCTTATCACGTTAAATATCCGGTTAATAATCACATAACTACTAATAGTTTTAGTTATACTAGTAATAGTTTGAGTTGTATTTTGACTTTTTTTAAAGTTTCGTTTGTATTTTTTGTGTGTCATCATCATCATCAGCCTATTTGATATTCGTCCACTGCTGGACGTAGGCCTCTCCTAAAGAACGCCACAAGGCACGATCTTCTGCTTTTCGCATCCACTTGCCACCAGCCGCCTTTCGCAGGTCGTCACTCCACCTCGCTGCAGGGCGTCCTACTCTACGTTTCTACGTTTTTGTGTGTAATAAATATGTATTGTATTGTATAACTGTACATCGGTAACTACCTTGAGACTTTACAGAAACTTCATATACTCATATCTCTTTACTATGTCAGAGGGCCGAAACAAAAGGACGGCGGGTTAATTAAATACGGAGCCCGAACATTTTCACCGGCCATTTTAATGTTATTAAATTGTTCGACGGCAGTCTACATCCTACTTTACGATGTACTTCTAAACCAATGAGATTTAATTTACTTAACTGAGTAATCAGATGTGTTTTGTTAATCTCAAGGCTCTTGTCTAGATAGGATTGGTGCGCATTGATAATTATTGTAGGCTTTGAGTGTAATACTGGAATAATAATAAACTGTAGGATCTAGAATGTTCCTTTTGTGAGCTGGAAAATGGGTTTAATCTAATTTTATTTATATTACACGGGAATTACTCACGTAAAATTAACCCGGTTACTCCGACTATAGTTTCAACCACATTAGGCGGTCTTTTTCATGATGCACGCACGCGCGCGGCTGCGTCTTTGCCTATGCCCGTGAGATTGGTGGCGACGTGGTGAGCTCCGCGTGCTGGAGTATTCCCGACACACAGGAAGATTCGAGTGGGGAAGAGCTCCAGTGTGCGCCAGGGCAACATATTTCTCTCTTCATTTCTACTCGTCAAAAAAATTATCAAAATATGAACATGAAAACTGCTTTCAACTACATATTTGCAATGTTATAATAAAAATTATGGGCTATTATAGGTTTTTTTAAATAATTATTCTCGCGCAGTTTTTTTATCTTTAAATAATATGTTAAAACGCAACAAACGAAACGATCGAAAATGTGTCGGGAGAATGGCTTGTAAGTTAACCTTGCATGTGGATAGCTTACCAATTTTTCCATATACAAATTAACCTACGGGTGAGGTACTCATATATTTTACTAGCTGTTGCCCGCGACTTTCATAAAATATTTCAATCCCCTTTTCCCCTCCTTAGTCCGTCTTTTCAGGAAAAACAATTAAACAGTATTTATTTATTCTAAACCAATAATCTGAATACTAAATTTCATGTCCCTAACATTAAAAAAAGGACTTTCATACAAACTTTCAACCTCCATTTGCCCCTCTTAATTCGGCCCTTTCACTAAATCTTTTTTAGCGGACCTCTACACCCCATAAGAAATCTACCTGCCAAATTTCAGCTTCATAGGTCAAGTAGTTTTCGAGATTTCGTGATTAATGAGTGAATGAGTGTGTATGTAGATGAATTTCGCTTTTATATACATAGATTGTTTCCTATAATTATACTGACCATCGCTGCTACTGTTGGGAAGTGAAGAAATAAACTGTATTTACCCATACGTAGCATCGGAGTATGCTACGATGCAAGCTACGCGAGTGGACAGTGTCGTGACTACAATGCAACAAAATGTATGGAACAGCTGATATTTTTTTCTCGATTTCATGGCTGGTCCCATAGTAAAAGTTGTTCATATTGATGAGTACAATTACCTTCTTTTGGCTTCGAGAGTATTCCCCTTACACTCCGTATAGTATGAAAAGTTAGTTAGTTAGTTAGTTGTGGTAGTAAAGAAAAGTTAATAAACTATAATCCATTTGTTAATCAAAAGCAAACATAAATAATAATTATAATAATTAAAATGTTTCTTAAAGTCCAAGAGCAGCAAATATTTCATGGTCACATTATATATAACCTTGGAACGAAGGAAACATCAGACAAATTAACCCTTCAAAGTACTGGAATTTAAGCAATTAGTATATCATTTATATAACCCAAATAAGCTCTTGTTAGACGTAAAACCCTATATTCGTTTATCAATCATAATTACTTCGGCCGGTTGAAACATTTTCGATGTTTTCCGAAGCTCGACAAATATTTGTAGTGTAGTTTGTTTTTAAAGGCGAAATTGACAGACACAAAATATATTTAAGCTGGGAACTAACATGTGGGTAAATTTTAGAAAAACAACTATAATAATTTCGGGTAAAAGGTGGTAGGTGGATATAAGTAGGTAGGTAGCTTAGGTAGGCCTAAATAGAAACCTCAGCCATACGTGTACGCTTTTAACAGTTTGTAACAAAAATTATCTGTACGTAGTCTAGTATACTCATAATTACTAGATAGCCCGTTGGTCCAGTTGATTGATAGCCTCTGGTCCAGTTGGTAGTGAACCTGCCTTCTGAGCTTGGGGGCGTGGGTTCGATTCCCACCTAGGACAAACATTTTATGTGATAAACATTTGTGATTGTTCTATATCTGGTTGTTAATATCTATTTAAGTATGTATTTAAAACTATTTATGTACATCAGTCTCTGGTAGCCACATCACAAGCTTTGCTTAGTTTGGGGTCAGATGACCGTGTGTGCAAAAATTCCGATATTTTTTATTATATTTATTGGGGTGTTTGGGGTAAATGGGGTAATTGGTATTGTAACAAGCTCATAAGCGTGGTCGTCGTTGCATTAGTATTGTCTTTTTATATATAAAGAGCGGCAAATAAGCATGTGGTCCGCCTGATAGTAAGCAGAAACTGTCAGAAAAACTGAGTGTCTGTGGTCCGAAAAAAACAGCCTCTGAAAAACCTTATTTTTTGTATTGAATAATATATAAGGAAAATTATGACCCGGGTGCCACAGTTTTTCTAAACGACCTTACATATTACAACAAAAAACACGTCTTTACTTTAACTGGATAAACGGGGATCTAAAATAGCCTGTAAAAACTAATAAAAGTAATGTGAAAAATGTATCATCTTCTATACTAATATTATAAAGAGGAAAGATTTGATTGTTTGTTTGTTTATTTGTTTGCAATGAATAGGCTCCGAAACTACTGAGCCGATTTGAAAAATTCTTTCACTGACGGGAAGCTACACTATCCCCGGGTGACATAGGCTATAATCTATACCCGTGCGAAGCTGGGGCGGACCGCTAGTCCTTAATAAAATTATAAATACGCATCCATTAGGTAACAAATGAAAGAGCTATAATAATCTTCAAACGGCTGAACAGATTTTCTTGAACCAGCTAAAAAGATACTCGAGTCACATTAAAAACACTTAATCAAAATCAATTCAGCCGTTTGGGAGCTACGTATGTAAGTTAAACGTATTAAAACGCCCCTCTTTATGCGTCGGGGATTAAAAATTAAACATTTATTCTGCCAAAATGCTCCAATGAAGCTAGTTACTTCTAGTTTTCTAAGAAATAACCCCAGAGACGTATCAACTAAACCGTCAAGGTAGAAACCAAGTCAGTAACTCCCGTACTTTACGAGCTTCCCGCTGTGTCTATGTGAATAGTAATAAAGTGCATGGAAACGCCACAGAGGCAGTAATATCGAGTAAAATAGTACACTATCATATTCAGGCGAGGATCGACGGTACATTTTGCGGTTATATTAGTAGGAGAATAAGGAGATATTTTGTCAATGTTATGAGGGGACGTCTTCTGGCTGATGATGATGATGATCATGAGGGGACGTCAGGGTGATACATTTAATTTAGGCATCGAAATACATATAATTATAATTGTATAATTTTTTATTTAGAAATTACTACTCAATTTGTTTTGTATTTTTGTTTATTCTTTTTTTTTCTCAAAATTTTATACTAATTAAATTTAATTTTATATCTTTATTTAAGCCATAATATTTAATTTTTAAATACTGGGGGAAGGCACTGGCTTCCGAAACACAGTTTTTTACTAGTTCGGAGCTAGTGGATTCAATTGTTTTGTTGTAATCTTTCATTGTGCCAAATAAAGATTATGATTACATTACTAATAGAGTAACAAACGTGCAAAAAATGTCCGAACCAAAACTCACGCTACGCATGACGCCGACTTTTTTGGTTAGTTGTAAGGGAACCGCGATCCAACGACAGTGCCACGCGATGCCAGTGCTACGGTGGCATAGCGAACAAGCAACGTTGAACACGATGCAAGCGACCTATCGTCTAAATTGGAGTAAATGTGGCATTGCGAACTATTATATTTTGTCCGTGACATTGGATTGAAATTGCAATGAATGTGTGCATGAACAATGAACATAGGAAATGAAAAATTTAGATGCTGAATTAACGCTTATCGCCATTAAATAGAATATAGCTGCTAACGTTAAAAAGGTGAGACAGTTAGATGGAGATAAAATAAAGAAAAATATTTATGAAACGGGCGACGCCTATAATAAAGGAGACAAGAAGCTAGACAAGCTTATATGTAAGGGTAGTTTAGAAAACGTAGAAGTTTGATTTCGCACCCGTTTCATATAATCGACAATTTGTATTGAAGTAGCGCTGCCATTTTAAGCTCGTCGGATTTTTTATTTTATTTTGCTCTGTGCTAACGTACCTACATAATCTAGTCACTTAGTACTTTTCAAATTTTCATAATCCCTTGTTTTCTATTCCAAAAAGAAACAATCCAAAGTCATTATCGCATATAACAATTCCTTTGTTGCCCTCCATCGACTGAAAGCACGTTTTTATGCTCTCAACACAACAATTTTCAATTTGTGCACTTATCCACGTTTTTTATCACGTAGACAAAAATACAGTACAGTAACTAGTGACGATTCGTAGTGAAAGTCAATTGTGAGATTTATATGTGCAAGACTTGCATCGTGTAATTTTAGTAGTTACTTGTGACTTAAGAAATTAATAAACAAATAACTAATCAGAATGCGCTGCCTACTTTGGCCAAAAGCTCAGCTTTGCTATTCAGCATGGCAATGCTGCCACCATCCTGGCCACTTTTTCTTCCACTAAGGGGCTAATAGATTAGTTTTTATTGTTTAGTTTTTAATCATCATTAGCCAGAAGACTTCCACTGCTGAACATAGGCCTCCCCCTTTAACGTTCACACTGAGCGACAGCCTGGGCTGGATCAAACCAGGTGCACTCAGATTTTAAAGCGCATCAAATGTTATCGTTCGCCAACATCGCTATACTTTACATTTTCAGAACTTTAACATCTGGTCGCTCAAATACATTGTATTATTTTTAACCGGCACGTGCGTAGGGGTGTTTTTCAAAAAGATTTAATAATTTGACAGAAAGAAGTTACCCCAAAGAGGAGGTTGAATGACGTGACCCGACTGCGGTGAGGTTTCCATTATTTATTAACGAGTACCGGCTTAAGTGTTGTTCACTTGTTGGAGCCATGTACGGAACAGTCTTTTAGGTGAAAATTCAAAAATATCAAGCTTTTTCTTTATATTAGTAAGTCACTTCAAGTACACATCATCCTTCAAATGCCTTCATACTTACCAAGATGACGTCACCAACGCTTAGCTTGGTTGAAGAGACCGAGAAAGTTTGTAGGCCAACGACTTCTATAGCTTAAGAGGATAAAGCGCTCAAGGCGTACACCCCATGGCACAGGTTCGAATCCTGCCTGCCGAATTTTTTTAATAGTCTATAACTTACACTTAACTTTACTTTTAGGTCACACTTTTGTTTACATTGCGATAATAGAAAAGAGTATAAATGTAATTGGGAAATACTAAAGCCCAAAGACTCCGCTGGATAGACCAACTGCTGATAATGGGAGAGGAAAAGAAAGCGTATCTTGGAGTTCCCAATAGTCGCCGACGCGTAGGCCGGTCTAGATATCATTGAAAAGATGCAATTAAGTTGAATCTGCGCAATTTCTTTGTCGCCGATTTGGAAGCCAATTGTATCGGGTACGTACTCAAACGCATGATTTTTATAAAGTGCGTTCCACATACTTACTCTTGTATTAGAATCTCTACGCATTTACTGCAAAACTTTTCGCAACACGTTCAGTTATCTATACTTCTATACTAATATTATAAAGAGGAAAGATTTGATTGTTTGTTTATATGCATTGAATAGGCTCCGAAACTACTGAACTGATTTGAAAAATTCTTTCACTGTTGGGAAGCTATACTATCCCCGGGTAACATAGGCTATATTATATTTTCAAAAAAATAGAGATCCTTATTAGAACTCCAATAATGTAACCCAAAGTGTAAAAAAATAAGATTTACAATTTTAAATTTGCGTGTTTGACAGTTTTAATACAGGACAACGTCTGTCAGGTCAGCTAGTTCTTCATATAGAACACAATTATTTTAGACCTTAACCATGTGCAATGCTATCTAAAACGCAATGTAGATTAGTTGATTACCAAAACCTGTTTGAGTATATTATTCACTGGTCTCGTAGTTTTTAAGACAATGAGATGAGCAAACCGCTCGTCTGATGGTAAGTACTTTATGTATTTCGCAACTGACGAACTACGACAAAAACGTACAAAATTGCTACCTCAATTACCAAAGCTTTAGTTGTTTAAAGAAACCTTTGTAAGTTGCCTACAAACAAGTCAATAGGACCTCGTTAAAACTTGCCCCTTGCAAAAATGTCGCTGAAACTTTTCCAACGAATCAAAGAAACGGGGACAGTTTTTTAATAAAACTAACACCCTCCAAGTGATCCACCCGAAAGCTCTCGTCTTTCGCGAACTTTAGGTTCTGCGAGTTCGTAAGTGACAAGTTCCCTTTGTCACTCGTTTGTACTTGTGCAAAAGTTAGAAAAGAAAATTGCTATCATTTGAAGTTGAGGAGTAGTGTAATAGTACGAATGATTAAAGAATAACAAAAAACTGTCCTTGGTCTGATGTAAATACACTATAGTCAAATAAAAGTAGCGTGCCACCTATCGAGATACAATTCCTATAAAGTCACCATCTCTTAGTGAAAACAGTCAAAAAAAGTCCGAGCGTCATTGGTCATTGTACATACATTGTATCAATTATATTCTATGCTCTAGTGCACAAAAGTAAAACTTTTATGCTCTAGAGCATAAAAATCTGTTTTAGTTCGCTTACACCGGGCATAAACAAGAACTTTACGAGTATGAAAAGTGAAAACAATTTTTAATTATAGCATAGATTCACTATGCTAATTTACTTTAGCCTAACGTAGAGTACTTTTACTTGCCTATTCATAACCCCAGCAACCCAACAGATTAAGGCTTCATGATCGATCCGAAATTGAAATCAATCGCCGAAACACGAACCCTTACTTATTCCCATTCCAGAATTAGATAGCGTAGCAATCTACCCAGAAGCCATCCTTCCATGAAAAGGTAGCAAAATATTTCGAAATGATTTTTTTAGTTTCAGCGAACCATGACATTGTGTAACCATAATCATGTAAGGAAAATTGTCAACGGTTGTAAAAACGTGGCCTTATTCCACGAATTCATCTTAATTTTTCCTGGCATTGGCACTGAAGCGATACAATGAGTTCCTAATCAAATTTTACCTAAATAATCTATAATCTATCTATATAATTATATAAAAACGAAATTCACTCATTAAACACTAAATCTCGAAAACTACTTGACTTACGAAGCTGAAATATGGCAGGTAGATTCCTTATGGAGTGTAGAGGTCCGCTAAGAAAGGATTTTACGAAAGGGCCGAATTAAGGATGACAAAAAGGGGTTGAAAGTTTATATGAAAGTCTACGCGTACGAAGTCGCAGGCAACAGCTAGTTATCTATATATCCCTATACATCATCGAAATACCACTTATTTACACGTCATGAAATCTAAAAAGTATCTGTTTACAAGCTTTTATTTAACTTGCCTTGTTAGTTTGGGTCAAATCCTTCAACTGAATTTTAAAACAGCTATCTCCCAACTGATTGAGCAAAAGTTGTGCATTGTTTGTCCATATTGTTTAGATTACAATGCATGGTTAGCTAAATGACGTCATTCTAAATCCAATATGGCGGATTGGTAGACACCTAAAGATAGAGGACAAGTTATTTTAATGCAACCCCATGACATGGATATCAAATAAAAGCGCTTGCTGAGAATACGAACTATAAAATGACGCCTCGCTAAATTCAATATGACGGACGCCTAAAAGCTTGTTTTGAAAAACTTTTTTTTTTATTAGTGGTTATTATTTCCTACAACTATGTCTTTTAAAATAAATGTGAGTGGTACATCATTTTGGATGTTTAGGTGTAGGTTACCATTTCTGTAATATCATCATCTTTTTCAGCCTATCATTTCCATTGCTAGGATACAGGCTTTTTCTCAGAGAGAGAGGATGGGCCCTATTCCACCACGCTAGCTCAGTGCGTTGGTGAATGTCATTAGGTTTAACACTGTTTTAAACTATCACGGTTGTTCACTAAAGTTATATGATTATTTACGGGATATTTACCGTGGTAAGGTTGTGAATACCATGTTCACGGGAAGACTCTGAGTCTTCCCGTGAACATGGTGCATGTAACTGCGCCGAAATATCGGTAGCTCATTCCACAACCTTACCACAGTAAATATCCCGTAAATAATCATATAACTTTAGTCATTAGGTTTGTCTTTGTTTTTTAGATTCTGAGACAAACCAGTATCCTAATGATGTTATCTTTCGCCATTTTTGAGCGATGGCATCGAAACTGCACATAATTTATTTATGTACTAAATTAGCCAGTGGTTCAGATGGCCAACGATCAAACCAGGTGCTGTCAAATTGTAAAGCGTACATGCTACCCCTCGGCCACCAGCTCGTTCCCAAATGATATACCTAATGATCAACAAAAAATATTTGAGAAATTGTATTTTTATATTTTACTAGCGACCCGCCCGCCCGGCTTTGCACGGGTGTAATTTACGTGCGAAGCCGGGGCGGGTCGCTAGTTATATATATATAAACCTTCCTCTTGAATTACTCTACTTATTTAAAAACCGCTTTAAAACCCGTTCCGTAATTTTAAAGATCACATACATAGGGACATACATAGGCATACATAGGGACGGACAGACAGCGACGGTGACTTTGTTTTATACTATGTAGTGATTTATATTACACGGGAATTACTCACTCCGACTATAGTTAATATCTACTATTGGCTATTCAGTACATAACATTACTCCTCGAAAACAAAACGTAAACAGAAACAGCGAAGATCGCAGAAGTCCATCTTCGAATTCGGAAAGTTTTCAAGCGAACCTATTCCATTTGGGTGGAACTTTTGATTCATTAGCCTCGATCCCCCGACGTCGCTCGTCGGCGTCACCGCAGCGCCTAATGGCCCGACGTCACTTTCAAGTTTCTCCATTCCGTTATTGTTACACATTTTTCAAGCTGATCCCATTTGTTCTTGTTCTTTGTGAGCTTCGGTGGAAACAAAAGTTTGTAATAGACCGAGAGAGCAACACGAAACTATTACGCGAGTTGTGACTTACATTTTGTCTTTTGCTGCTGAAAAATTAATGGCGTAAACTTGAGAGTGCTCGTATTGTTTTACAGAGCTTACTTTGTTTCTTGAGTTAATATTTTATTCAAGTCATATGTGTATAGCAATAAACATAAACTCTATTGTACACGCTATACTCCGTTCACAAATCTTAGATATTATATGTAAACAAAGAAAAGTCACTGTCAAAGTGACATGCCAGTTGCTCAAAACATTTTTCACTTATGAAAAATATTTTGAGCTTCGGTACAATGATATTCTGATAGTTCAAAAAATGTATAAAAAACATTATTAAAAGATTGTAATAGATGGCGTTATTATAGAGGCGTTGACTATAATGATAGAAAAAATAGAAGGCAAATCAAACGTTGGCCAGAAATGTTAAGAACCCCTACTGTCCTACCAGTATGATAAAATATTTTCTACCAATTTTTTTTTTATCATAACATTGAATAGGACAGATATTACGTTAAAATAAATAGTACAAAACTATTTTTATTTTATAATTGTTCTTATTAAGACTAGAAAAACATAATAAAATACTTTTTTGGTCAAATATTGTAAACTACCACTATGAAAGATATTTTTTGCACTGGTAACCTCTTTGTTTACATAAAATATCTAAGATTAATAAACGGAGTATAGAAACTGACTACATAAAAAACTATACTGGCCACGTGTGAGTCAGACTCGCGCACCGAGTCCACACCCAAAAATGTGTTTTCCCTAGTTCTAGATTTTTAGTGCGCACCCTACTCATACTTGGCCAGTATTTATTAACAGTTGTTTTACTTTATAATGTGTCTGTGTACCATAATTATGCCTTATTTGACGCTTGTACGTATTACTATTTTACACTTTAGTAAAAACAAAAACCCGTAAAATATCGTATACACTTGTTGCACGGGGTTGGAGACCATCCTTTATTATTTATTATTGTTTATTTAATCTGCCGTAACATAACCTAGTATGTGAAAATATCAACATGCTATCTATTATAGTGTAATAGATATAGCCGTTAAACATAGGACAGATAGGCAGCGTAGGCTAAATAATAAGGTCCAGTTGACACGTTCTGGGAACCCTAAAATACTTAAACCACTTATTGCCGCACTTAAAAAAAACGAAACTAGTGCACCTTTATTAATTTTGATTATTGACATTTCATCTCTTCCTAGATAATTTGTTTCGAACAAACTACTAAATACTTAAAATTAGAAACCTCCTTAGAACGTTACCTTTATCTTTTCGGTATTCAAAAGTTAAATACCTTAATATGATCTTCCAGTCCCAATTTGAAATTATCATCTTCATAATAACTGTCTTGGAAAGAAAACCAGATTTTACAAAATAATGAAATCAGCTTTTAATTTTGGCAGCCGCTCGTAAACCATCCTTTATAATGATTAGATTTTTTAGTAGACTAATATTAAAATAATAGCATGTTCTAAAACGAGTCAGTCATAAAGGAACGTTATAATAAAGATTTCGGAAAAATCTTGCTCAGTATGCTAGTAACAGTATGGTGGGGTATTTATTTTAGCCGGCGTACTACTTTTGTGGAAAATTCAACTATTTCCGGTGTATTAGCCATAAAAACGGGAAGGTAAACGCAAGGTAACTGCACTGTACCACATCTGCGGGGAAATTTTCTTACCTAAAATGGTAATTCCAAAACCACCTTGCCAGCGACCCGGGAATTCAAAAATGCTGAACCTTTATTCCCTCGTGAGACCACCGCTGAGCGCTCCAAATCGTCCGTTCAGCTCAACCAAGTTTAGAATATTCATTCGATGGAGTAACATTAGATTTTATGTCGCCAAGCGTTGCCAGCAATAACTTGAAACGGTCCCGTAATGCTTTACCGAAGAGCAGTATGAATGCTAGAATACGAGCATTGTTCGACCAGTTTTATTCTATTACTCGACTAAAACTTTAAAGAGGGCTTCCGACTGGGACAGCTATAAGCACTAAATCAAAACTTTCCCGTTAGGGGTTCGGTGCTCGACTAGTTCAAGTGAATACCTACGTCGGGAGTCGGGTGGCCGCCCCGATATTGTCCGTTTTCCATACAAACTCTATGAAGAACAAGGGATGGGAAATCACCCTGTGGAACTTTGATACGGTAATATTTTACCAAGATATTACCAGATTAAGATGAAATATTGCGGCGCACCGCAAACGAGAGCAAACAAAGGAAATATATTATTTGATCTCTCGTTCGATGGATCCATATTTTTCTATTAACTTTTCTATGCCCCCTACTTTCCTAGTTATTTTACATCCTGTTATCTTATAGACCCACACTTTTAATATCATCATCATCATCACCTGTGAGTGACCTACTGCTGGGTATAGGCCTCCCTTTGTTTATGCCACTCTGCTCGGTCTCTCGCTATTCGCATCCACTCGTTCCTGACTATATTTTTGATGTCCAGTATTATGATACAGTATTGTGATGATAAGGTAGTATTGTGATATGATGATATTGTGATGATACAGTAGTATGATACAGTATTTTTAATATTGCACTTTCAATAATGTCAATTTAATTTTTTATGATTTTTATGCTTACAATTTTTTTTATTCAGTTGCGGCTTTGTGGCTAACCGTTCGGTGAGTTGCAACATCGCGTACCCCAATTACATAGAGCTAAATGAGACCCTGAGCCCTGGCCAGCCGTGTGTGGGTGAAAACTGCAAGAACTAAGAACCTCAGCTCCCGGGTGGGAGAGTGTGAAAGGCATAAAGCCTTGTTTAGCGTTTATTGAAAGTGCAGCATAATTCTCGACACCCTAGTGGGTGGCAAATCATCATCCGCTACAATACTGAGGCGAGATGAGGCTTAATTGGCGGTTGCCGTACCATACCATATGTCCTAAAACTGCGACCAGAACCACCGAAGGATGGGCAGCAGCATCCATTAGTACACGGTGATCGTACTACGATCCCCAAGCCGCTTGCCAAGCGTGGGGATCATGGCCCCTCTCTAACAGGCAGGCCTTTGTTCAGCAGTGGACGTGCAATGTGTATCTTACCATAGACCAACTCAACACCATCAAGAACTCACCACAATAGCCCAGAATTTTCAATTCTATGTGCATAGTTGTATTGACTAAACCATTTGACCTACTATTTGTTATAAATAATTTTGGAAGAACCCAAAAATTAGGTCACGCATATCACACGTCATCGAAGTTTGATATTTACCTGGCATTTACGGACAAGGTGTAATTGGAAATAGACGACGTAGCCATGCCTCATTAGACGCGATGTACCTAATTTATCATTCAGGCATAACCCATATCCAACAAAGTCGTTTATACAGATACTATTTGAATGGGTAAGGTTATTTTCATATTGCAATTTTTCCTCAATAAACAATCCTTAGGTGCCCTTTATGGTTTTTCTTCGTTATTTATTTAGAGTTAGCTTATTTTCATATTGCAATTTTTACTCAATAAATAATCCTAAGGTGCCCTTTATGGTTGTTCTTCGTTATTGATCCACCAATCCGCACTGGGCCAGCGTGGTGGATAATGGCCCAATCACCCTTTCGGGGGTAGGCTAAAAGTCCAGCAGTGGACTGTTAAAAGGCTGACTATGATGATTGATTTAGTGTGGACTATTATATTTAAGATTTTATAGCATATTTACTTGGACACAATTTGTCTCATAAAATGATTTCCCTGTAATATTATTACATTAGCAAAAAAGGAAATGGGAAAGAAATAGAGAAGGTCGTGGCAGTTCCATTCATAGATATACAACAAGGCAGAATGTATTTCTAACAATTACTATTTGTCAGGTTTTATATTATTATTTTACAATACCTACCCTTAACCGCCATCTTGTCAGTTTGTCTATTTTCTCTATGACTTGCAATGACTGAACTGTCTGTACAGTACATAGCGAGTTTAGCTGTTTCAGCTTTCTGTATTTTCACGGGAAAAGCAGTTTGTTGTTTTTTTTTAATGTTTTATGCATCTTTTACTCTAGTTCATCACTATGCAAAGTTGCGTGCAAAGACCGTAGGCATTTCGCGACTGTGATTATATTTTATATAATGCTTTATTAGGTGCAAGCTATTTATATACAAAAAAAAGTATATAATATTATGTCAATTTCAAATGCCGATATGGTTTTATAAAGAGTTATCATCCAGAAGACGTCCACTGCTGCACATAGGCATCCCCCTTTGACCTCCACACTGAACAACTGGATCGCGGGCATCCACTGGATGCCCCCGACTCTCACGATGTCGTCGATCCATCTTAATGATAGGCCTTCCTACGCTGCGACTTCCGTATCATGGTCTCCATACAAGTGTTACTTAGAGAAAATATTTTAGTCAATGTATTAGAATGTTCATGTATTATGGCAATAATAGTTTCACACGTGAGTCGAATTAATTAAATGAAACCAAAAGGAAATCGTGGCAACTAACCTGGATGTCAGCAAACGCCCACTTAAAAACTTCAACTTTGGGAGTGGTTTATGTCCTATTTTGAACACGATGTAACGACGGCCCTTCTACTTTATACCACAGATATATAACTCTATGGATACCGCATCACATGTTGCTCCCGATCTGTCACCACAGTCCCGACAGTCTGCCCGTGATTGATGCACGGTATATTAAATAAACCACCCACAATATTACGTTTCAAAGATATTATTTATATAGTTATCTATTACCGGAAGATTGATCGGTGCGTTTATAGATACTATAGCTTCGCACTGTTGTTTTACTCGCTTCCTACAGAAACTGTGCATTTCCCAGGACGAAGAAAAACTTATCGAAAATAATCTAGAACATACAAATTTTCATCCAATTCCAATTATTTGTTCATCATCATCATCATTATCAGCCTATCATGTTCCCACTACTGCTATAGTCCTTTTTTCAGTGAGAGAGGATGGGCTAATCCAGGATGCTGACCTTTTGAGGTTCTTGGACATACCGGTTTCCTAACGATGTTTACCTTCGCCGTTTTTTTGTTTATGAAAAATGGTATCTTTAGTGCACATTATTTATTTAGGTGCTAAACAAGTCATTGATGCAGGGCCAAGGATCGAACTGGGTTCCGGCAGATTGTTAAACGCACATGTCCGCTCGGTCACCATTGCTCTATTAGCATATAATTAAATTAGAGCGAACATGGAACAAATACTTGCACAACTTCACATTTGCAAATGAGCTTTCGAAAGACACACACACATAAACATACATTGGAAAGAATTCATTGAGATTAAGCACTTAACGTTTTTTTCCCGTCACGGACACTGCAAAGTGTTCGAAACGTCAAGAATTAAAACGATGTAAAATGATACACGCGATAAAATCCGTTACAAGTATTTAATTTTAATGTCTAATAATAGCTAAAACCTAAAAAAATATAGTTGTTTTGGTGTAGTATTTGTCATTCCTTAATTTATTTTAATAACTTGAATTTTTGGTAATGTGTATTAATGGTGGATTATTATTTATAAAGTGCTTGCGAACTTGTCCGAGTGTGGTCAAGTGATATAACGAGGTGAAACGTGTATTTTCGTGCTGTTTCCAAAACTCAATAAAAAAGCATCTTGTAAAAAAAACCTTCACCGCTTTACTGTGCTATGAGTTTGGCTTGATCGTGACTTGCTTTACCTCTGACTGTGACTATGACTTGTTTGAAGCGTTTTAATACTATGAAAACATTTTCATTATTACGACTGAAATCGTAATAATAAACAAGTTAATAATGTAAGTTTTGTAGGAACAAGGGGGTTAGACAAGACCCACTTTCTGTTAGTGTAAAGTTAACGCCAGCGGGAAGATAAAATCATATGAAAATAACATGACAATGACAGTAGCTTGAGAGATGTTATCTCAAGCTAATGTAATTTTCATGCAATTTCATCTTTTCGCAGGCGTTAACGCTAATATAAAGTGGGTCTTGTCTAACCCCCCAGGACTTGCTGCAATTCGAACTTTTCACAAATTCTTGCCTTATTTTTCTAAATCTTCGTAGAACTTAACTCTAAGTACCTTATAAAGAGTCGCACAGATCAAACGAACACCATAAATCTACGTCTTATAATATCCTGACATTCATCAAGCTGGCAAGCGCTAACTTGAAAATTCAATAAATGGGTAAAGGAAATTAAGTTCAGTTGACAATTTATTTAACAAGAAACGTACCTACTTAAGAATTAAAATACCTAATGTGAACAAATTTGTAAAACAGAATTGAGTAAGTTAATTTCCGACTAAAATCTAAGAAAATTATAAAGCAAACGTCGCGTACACTTAGTAAGGAGTCCACTTGTCCGCATTGTACGCATCACACATATCGGATCTTGCGGAATGTATACTAACTACTGAATCTGTGGAAGTTATAACAGCGATGATTTTTACTTAAGGTGGTACGTTTCACGTATGGCGGGAAATTCAAATTTAAAACAGTTTTCTTGTCCTTGTAGCTAGGCCGGGTATTTATTGTAAACAATCATGATGTTTGCGCAAATGTATTATTATTCTTTACAAAACCATGTAAAGCTATTTATATCTAATGCACATTATTTTTTACAATTGTCAGTAAACCAATTTTTGCTGTTTCAAACGATTTATTAAAAAAATTAAGTAATAATTATTGTGCGTTACTTATAAATATCTTTACAAGATAATGTAAAGAACAACCAACGATTTGCACAAACACATGTAATTTAAATTACCCAGCCTAGTTACAAGGACAAAAAAAACTGTTTCAAATTAGTATTTACCGCAATAGGTGAAACGTACCACCTTAAGGTTGACTTCAATGCATCGCAGCCCACCGCACCGCGCGCGGCTGATGCGACAAATCTTCGCACGATGAACATGTATGGCGCAGCTTCCGCGGTCTGAGTCAGACGCGGTCGACGACTGATGTTGCCATACATTTTCAAATCGCATCAGTCGCGATATGTAGGTACTAATATGTAGGTATTCTGTGCTTTAGGGAGAAATAATATAGCTCCATCGTAGACCGCATCGTCGCTTAACATCAGGCGAGATGGCGGCCAAGCGCAAGCCTATCTACTATAAAAAAATAATGGAATTCAATCTTTACGATGCGGACAAGTGGACGCCAACCTTTAGATTGAGTATTATAAATCTCTACATAGTATAAATTGAAGTCGCTTTCCGCGTCTGTCTGTTTGTCTGTATGTCTGTATGGCCGCTAACTCCTCCTAAACCACGCAACGGATTTTGATGCGGTTTTCACCATCAGTTAGTTACATTTTCAAGGAAGGTTTATATATATAACTAGCGACCCGCCCCGGCTTCGCACTTAAATTACACCCGTGATAAGCCGGGCGGGCGGGTCGCTAGTGATGTATAAAAGCCATAGTAACAAAATTTTGCCACCCGATGCTGGCCTCTAATTATTGTTGTTCTAGAGCAAACCACTGTATCAATGAAAAGTATCTGAACCACCACAGCCAGTAAACGTCCACTGCTGAACAAAGGCCTCCCTCGTAGACAGGGGGTCGCCATAATCCCTACGGTTGGCAGGATCGCAGTACGTTCACCGTGTAATAAAAGGACACCGCTGCCCATCCTCAGGTGGTTCTGGTAGCAGTTTTAGGACATACCCGGTACCCGGGTCCGGACTGTATCAATCGTGGCCAAATTCAAACTAACCGGCCTCAGTGAACGACGATTTTAAAGTACACCCAACGATCGACATTACATAATGCTTTCATTAAACGATATTCTAAAATTATACCATTAGTGATAATTATTACAAGAAAGGATGGGATACATCTTACATCTGTAGCCAAAAAAGACAAGAACCGATTTGACTAATTTCTTGAACTATTCATTACTCTTCTATACAGTATCTGTAGGATTTACCCACAAATTAGAGTAGTAAAACCACTCCGTACCTACACTACGTTAATAAATCCTCATCTATCACAATTAGGGAATTGTTCAGCCAACATTCAATTTGATTAAAAGCTTTCGAGACCAATTCCGGCTTCTTCCGTGGTGTGTCGCAGCCATGGATCATCAAAATTAGATGGAAAAGACAAGTTACTCAGACATAAGAAGCATCGACTGAATTTTTTATACAAATGCATCACTTGTATATCTCCTATGACATCATTGACATTTAGATCTCATTGTTATGGCTAGTTACAGAGCTATTCGGGAGACCCGTAGGTAGGCAAGTCCCGTACGGAATAATCCGCGTCGCTGTGAAACGATGTTCTAGCGCCTCAAAAATGTCTCCACTCCTGGACCCGCACGGGTTTCCCATACAGCTGTGAAACCATTAATGTAATGTAATGCGTTTCACACGATCCTTCTTGCCTCATACCTGCAAAATGTGGAATGAGCTATCTTCTTCGGCGTTTCCGAGAAGCTACAACATGGGGTTCTTCAAAAGGCGAGTTAATCGAGTTCTAAAGGGTCGGCAACGTATTTGTGATGCCTCGGGTGTTACAAGTATCCATACGACGGTGACTGCTTTCCATCAGGCAGCCCGTCTGCTTGTTTGCCACCTATGGCATAAAAAATAATTTAAAAAAAACCAGCCTTAGTAGGTAAGCATAATTTTTTACAGCAGAGACTATGTAAAATAGTTCCTGATAAACAATTAAAATAAAACTTTACCGTGTTTACTGTTAGGTACTACACAACTTTTTTTTCGATAAAGGTAATAATTATATAAAGGCCCTTCCAATATTTCTATGCTAGAAAACAGTTCATTGTCTCCTTTACTAAATGTTGCCCATCGTTAATCTTGAAATGCTCACGGTGACACTTCTTCTAAACTTTACCGTGTTTACTGTTAGGTCCTACACAACTTTACTTCTTTTATTTCGACCATATTAAAGGATCTTCCAATATTTCTATGCTAGAAAACAGTTCATTGTCTCCTGTACTAAATATTGCCCATCGTTAATCTTGAAATGCTCACGGTGACACTTCTTCTAGCCACGTGGTCCTTCCATTTTACTCTAATATTCCATGTTCGCGATAAATCAAAACTCCCCCATTGCAATCGCGACACACGGGATCAACTGCCCCGGGTGAAACCAGCGAACTTTATCACCAACCGACCAACTTTATTGTCTTGGAAGTTTTACGGCATCAATCCTAGTCAACCCTTGCGACCAAGTTTGGCCAACGCACGACCAACTTTGGCCATGTTTGATGAATCTATTGTAAAGTTTGCTTGAGTAAGTACTTAATACGTAGAGGTTATACGTCCGTATGCTAAGTGGTCAGCCTGTCAGAGTTTTTGGGCTTTACGTTAAAGTTACTGCCAGAAAACTTTGTAGATACATTTATGTTTGTAAGTATAGAATAATTATACTGAGTGATCAACCTTATTCGTCGTTCACATTCAAAGAAATGGTTATAATATCGTCATTTTTGACATTACAAATACAAATGCATCAACCTACTAATAACTAAGTTTATCTAAGTCTCGTTATTATTCCAATCGCCATTAAGATCTCATTTTGTTTGATTGTCTAACCGTTTGTATGTCTTGCAAGTTGCGTATTTTGACAGTACTGGGGCCTTACGTTAACTGGTATTGCGGCACCAAACTAACGCTAAATCCGCTCAATTGGAAAATCGCGCGAACGTGAACCTTAAGGCGAGTATTGATTCGAGTAGAAATAAAATACTTTAGGCCGTGCTAAGTGTTTAGTAAATCTTTTACAACTGCATTAATCCCAACCACTTGTAAGCGTTTAGAACCAAGTGTCTGAAATTGCTTTAAGTTTGATGTATTTGCCTTCTCTCCTCTAGAGATAAATTTGTTCGGAAACTTGGTGAATGTGAAAAGTTCCAAGCTCACTTCGATCCATTACACGAGTGAAATATTTCTTTGTTTTCTGACTTCACTCGGAGACTTTACAAATCTGGTGTTTAGCATATTCCGTTGTCTTGTCTCCGTAACTTTACTTGGCTAAGTCGCAGGCTGTGAAACTTGGTAGAGCTTTGCCAATTTTAGCAGTGCAAGTCGGGCGGCTATCACTTTTTATACAGGGTTACGCATATAGACTGTACTAAGCCGAAAGGAGGCCATAGTACTCATCATTATGTACAACTTTTATAGTGGGACTAACCAGGAAATTGTGAAAAAAATATCAGCAGTTAAATACATTTTGTCGAGTGTCAATGACCGTTTTCAATGGAACAGCTGTTTTTCGCGATTTTATGTTTGGACCCATAGTAAAAGTTCTTCATAATATCATTAATATATAGATATTAAACTCTTTATAAATTGTTCACACCACTAATTACATGCATACGATTAAACAGCCCAAATACTAGTGCAACAATCGGCGGCCTTATCGCTAAGAGCGATCTCTTCCAGGCAACCATAATTATGAGTACAGTGACCTCCTTTCGGTTTAGTACAGTCTATATGCGTTTTGCATAATCCTTTATAGTCAGCTATCAAGTTTTGAAGTATTCAGTAGGTAGGTGTGCTAGCAAAATATTTTTTTAAACAAAACTTAATTAAACGTTTGAGAGAATACAACCGTCCTCAATCTGAGTTAGGCTAAATTTATGTGAAAACTAAAACTTCATGCATTTTTCATCATACTTTACCCGATCAAATTTTACTTACGCGCACCCTGTGAGACCGTCCCTCAGCACTTACAGGTTAAGTGAATCAAATATTTTTACATCATCAGCTTTACCTGACGCCCTTTATTGGGAACAACCACAGATCAAACAAATAGCGGAGATACGGTAAGATAGCGTAGCGGGTGTGATTGGATCAGGCCTAAATCCGGCTTGATGCTTTTAGTCGAACTCACCTTGTAGGTTCTGAATTCTCTAAGCCCAGTAGAGTCTACAGACGGAGCAGTATTAGTTAGTTTATTGATGTCACTAAAAGTTTCTTGGGTCGTGTTCGGACGCAGAATGGCACTTTCACTAAATGTCATCGTGATTTTTTTTGTCACTTTCGATCAATTAACTTTCGCAAAACGTTTTTTTTTTAATGAATGGTGCCTCACAGTTTTCGCGTTAAACGGTTTAGCGGAATGGTGACATTTAAACATAAACGATAATTGTACTAAAGCATATCTCCCTTGTTTGTCTGATCTGAGGTAGCAACCATTTTTCCCTTTCTGCGATCACAAATTTTATTCAGATCACAAAGCGTGGCAAAACGAGCATACCCCGTAATCTCATTACACAAGCACTGTATTAGACAAGCGGGTGTGGATTTAAAACAAAAAAATCTGAGAGCACCTGAGGGCCATTGTGGGAGACGTGAGGGTCTGTTTATTCGAGGCCGGTTCTCCATCAATCACTGCGAGGTCTGCGGTACTTTTTTTCAGGGCTATTGCTCCCGTTAGACGCGCGCTGCAAGCGACAACCCTTGATGGGCAGTTGGGCAGTTGGGCTTTGGACAGCCCTGAAAAAGTCGCACATGGTTCCCGTCCCATGGGTGTGGATTAGCCTGGTTTTTGCTGTGGTTAATTTATATATTTTTTGTTTTCGGTCAAATTGATGATCCCTGTGTAATTTTTGCAAAGCTCCGGTTTTAGTGCGACATGGTGTTTAGCTTACAAGATAAATTATAGCTACTTATCTACACATAACCAGATGATTTGACAATATTGAAAACATGCGGACGGAGCTGGTTACTACAGGCTCGAGGCTTTTTATAAAGATGGAAATCATTTATTGGCCATAGTTACCCATTACCTGACAGTGAGATAAATAAGGCTTTGCTCTGAGAGCCATTCGTGGGTCTTATATCTCGCTCATGCCTTTCGATACTTTTGAAGACAATACATAAAAAATTATTGATGCACCCTACTTATGTAAAATCTAAGCTGAGCGATATGAAAAAAATGCGATTAAAGAAAATTACATCACAAATTACAGACGCCAGACACAGAAGTCGGCTATTGCAGAACATTTGCTTGAAGGTCACTGGATCGAGCTCCATGATCCAAAGGTCCTCTCCACTGAACGATATTGTTTCAAGCATGGTTCGTGAAGCACTTGAAATTAGAAAACATCGCAATTTCAACCGGGAAGATGGATTTACGTTAGCGGCGTCGTGGAATCCCATAGTAAGCAAGTGTACAAACCACGGTGTAGGTACTAGGACATTTACCAATACAGTCAGTGTTGTGTCTCGTAGTGACAACCCTGAGATTTTTCTAGATAAAGTGAGGGTAGGAAAACAAAACACCCGCTCTTCTCGCCGGACTCACCCGCAGTTTTCAGTCAGCTCGTGACCACGGCCATTGTAACATGGTCGAAACGTCGAGCGAAAGGTACATATTTTTACCTAAATTAAATAAAACGTGATAAGTCCCGATAAACATTTAAAATATCACAAAAAATAATATTGTTGAAATCTTTATTATTATGTATTTTTGTGTTCAATTTCATAGATCGTCAATACACACATTCTATTAAAATTATGCGTATATCTTGACAAAGACAACTGTAAAAGTAAATTAAGAGAGTTCTCTCAAGAACACAACGTCTCTCAACCAAATTAAAGAGTTTGGTTACTTACATTTACGTAATACGCTCCGAAAACTTGCACCTCCAAAACCGCCGCTCGCGTTTGCCGGAAGCGAAGGGGATTAACAAAACATTACCCTTTTTAGTACCTACGAGGAAAGTTCATCTCTTTATAAAGGACAAAAATTAATTACGCCTGTTTAAATACACCTTTCGGATTTAGGACTTTATTTTGATTCTCCGCAGATAATTTTGTTAATGACCCATTTTTTATGAAAGTTGGTAATGAAGATGTGTGTCCAAAGATTAATGGAGAGTTTTGGCGCCAAAATGAAAAAACATGTCGCCTTATTGTATTATTTTCCTAAACGTGTATTATTTCGAGTGTAAATTGTATTATTTCAAAGAACCAGAGTCACTAACATAGCTGTTAAAATTTGCAGGTGACAATGAATTTGATGGTGAAGTGACAATGGGCCGGCCACATCGCTCGAAGAACCGATAACCGATGGAGAAGAAAAGTTCTTGAGTGGAGACCACGAATAGAAAGACGCAGCGTAAGTAGGCCTCCCACTTGATGGACCGACGACATTGTGAGAGTCGCTGGCATCCAGTGGATGCAAAAGGCAGGCTGTCGTTCAGTGTAGAGGTTAAAGGGGGAGGCCTATGTTAAGCACTGGACGTCTTCTGGCTAATGATGAAATTGTATTATTAGTGGATTATTGTAGGCAAGTGATATAACGAGGTGATGTATGTATTTTCGTGATGTTTCTAAAACTCCATAGAAGCCTCTGGTAAAATCTCCACCACTTTATTTGGATATGGCTTCAACCGTGACTTACTTTGCTCGACTCTAATTGTGACTATGACTTGTTTGACGATATTTACTTGCAAAAAACACTGATGAGAATAGAGAAAAACGGCTTTGAAAACCCCCAGACAAAAATCATACCACACATAGGCTCAATAATATAAGTATTGTCATTCAATTAATATAATTTATTATGAAAAGTTACCTTGATAGAACTGCTAGGACAAATTTCTCTAAGTCCATTGATAGCAACTTGGTGGTCCAATGATGGTGATGATGGTCCAAAGAAAGCAACAGGTCAAAATTTAGTTTCATATATATCAAAAAGTATAAACCCAAATTGTTTGTGCGTTTGATTCCTATGAATAGTTTCTGGGTCCAATCATTTATTTTCTCTGATAGCTGCAATAACATTGTAAAAAACTTAATGAAAATCACGAATTCTGATAATTTTCGCAAGTTTTATGAACTTAATACCGTCTTACGTTCAAAAACCTTGCGAAAATTATCAGAATTCATGGTTTTCATTAAAAAAAAAATACAATGTTATTGCAGTAACACCCAGTCAAGGGTACCCAAGATACAGGCTTAGCCTAGTTTGGGGCCCACCGAAAATGTTTTATTTAGGTTTCTCATATTGTGTATATCCATTGTAAATTTTTATGTGCTCTTTTTTGGAAATAAATTATTATCTTATCTTATCAGTTATCAGAGAAAATAAATGATTGGACCCAGAAACAAGTTTTTTGCGATATAAATAAATAATTAATATGTCGAAAGAAACTACCAAACGATGTCAACATAATAAGATCCCTCGCACACTCTGATTAGGTAAGCGATGCGTGAACGGAATTGGACCTTTGCAACAAAATATTTTGCCGCCACTGACCGGTCGGAAGTGAGCTCTACACGCATGCGCCATCTCGAAACGACCCGCAGTAAAACGAGTGGTCACGTGACTCGACGCGGCATTCCCTCGTCGAACTTCGGTAGTCATCGGCGATCCGCCCCGACAAGCGGGCGTGTCCGCGCGCGTATAACGCAAATTGCAACATAAATGTCAAATAGAATTATTTCGAAAAAAAATAGTGACATGTGATCGCAAATAACCTCACCGGTGTCAACAACATTGCGCTTTTAACATTCGCTCGTATAGTTCTACGCATTAGCCAGTTTTACGATCTCTTGAGTTTGTGTAGCGAAATTTATGGTCCCGGTTCTCTTCGTGATTGTGTTTTCGCTACTTCAACATTCCTGGTGGTCCGGGACTCTAAATCGATGACAGTCAGCGGGGCTTAGAAACAGTTTCGTATAGTGTATCGTGTTTTTAGTTATTGTATTAGTGAATAACAATGGACCGCGTGAGTGGAGTATGCAGATTTGGTGGGATGGTGTCTGCTGTAAGAACTAGGACTGGTAGGAGTAGAAGACGTCTGACAGGACAGAACCAGGTGCCAGAAGACTTGCCTGAAGCACCACGAAGAGGCCTCGGTGCCATTCTGGTCTTAGCCTGCATCATAGTCTACCACAACTGCCTCTACTGCAGTTTCGTCTTCGACGATATTAGTGCCATAAAAGAAAACAGAGACTTGAGACCACAGACGCCGATTTCAAATATTTTCCTGAACGACTTCTGGGGAACTCCGATTCATAAGGTGAGGGCATCGCCCCTAGAATAATCGCACGAATTCGATACCAAGACTAATTTCTCGGAGCAGTTCGACTATTTTCGTGAATGATATTGCTTCATTTGCATACTTATTTTCTGTGCACGAGACATTAAAATATGAAGAGCAGTAAATCTTTTCATGTTAAGAATTGAGTTTTATAACATTCATGCAAAAATACATGATTAGTTACATGATGACATCTTAAATCAAATTGGAATTATACGTGGCTAGCTGTTGCCCACGACTTCGTACTCGTATACTTTTATTTATCTTTCAACCCCTTTTGGCTCCCTCTAATTCGGTCTGCCGCAAAATACTTTCTAAGCAGATCTGTACATGTTATAAAAAATTACCTGCCAAATTTCAGCTTCAGTCAAACAACAAAACAGTAAAAGTTTTCGAGATTTCGTGATAAGTCCGTCAATTAGTGAGTGAATGTTATTCCGCTTATAATAATATATGGCATAGGAAAATGATTTCCTCCATTAATAGTGTTTTAACATTAAAAACATTTATGTTTCCTCCAATGGCGAATTCCAAGCAAGTACCATGTACCTACTTACCTTTCATCTGCAAGATATTTCTTCCAATCCAATATCAAATAATATCGAAGAAAGCATCGATCTATATGGAAAGGAACAAAAGAAGAGATCGAAAGGAAAGATCTTGTGATGAGGGATGATTACAATAAATCCTTTCTCGTGGTCTTGCTCGCTATCATTTCTTATAGCTTCATTTATCTACCTTTGCAATATACCTTCAGAGAATACAGACGGGAGACAGTTGTCGGAAAAGGGATTAGATCCTCTTAAACCGCTGAGATATAAATTATGTAACCATCTAGGTTGGCAGTCCCAATTCACGCTAAAGCTCGAAAATTTATAATTTAGTTCAGCGCGTTCTAAATTTTATTACAGCGAATGAATCGCGAATAATTTTAAATATAGATTATTTGGGGTCGTGATAATGAAATATGTAGGTGTTTTGATAAGAAATCTCAATAAGAAGATATCAACTATGAAATGTCATCCATCACATGAAATAACACAAAAAGGGAAAATTATTACAAAAGCATCAATCTTGAGATTGATTTAATGTTTTCAGATTACGGAAGATCAAAACTATAAATACTGAACTAAAGAAGTCTCTGACATCGAGCCAGCTAAGTGTTAATAGCACTTAAAATATACCTACATACATGTACATATTATGATAAGTGTTATTAAGTTTATAAGGTATACCAAATTTTTTTGATATGAAGAGTTGTTCCACACAAGAAGATTTACTATTTAAATATTATAGACAATTCAAAAATTTGACGACCGGCAGGATCAGGATCTGGATCGATCGATAAAAAACGGTACTTGCACTGCTGGGCTATCATAAATTATCATTAAGTAGGTAGGTATATCAACCCGCACTGGGCCAGCGTGGTAGATATGGCCCAATCATCCTCTCGGGGGTAAGCTAAAAGTCCAGCAGTGGACTCTTAAAAAAAGCTGATTATGATGATGATGAGGTAGGTATATCGATTTCGTACCGTTGAGTAATATGAAATGCCAATGCATCAGCTTAAGCTCGGAGCTGTTGCTTGAGCAGGATAGAAAAATAAAGTGCCATTTAGAAACTGAGGTCAAGAAACATTTTTGATTAACTATACCAAATAAGTTAATTTAGCTAGGTTTAGTACAAGGGTAATAGTTACCGAGCTAGTAGGTCATAAAACAACTTTACTACACTCTTTCTCGTATTTTAGGGTGAAAAAATAAATAACTCATGAAAGTTGGTACATAAAGAATTTGATGACGTTGTTATAGCTATAGCTACATTTATGCAAAGGTAAATATATTATATTACTCATTTTATTTGTTATACGTGGTACCAAAATACTTGGTAGCTCCCGTATACTGAACATGTAAAATTAAAAAAATTAAAACCTCTTACTTTAATAAGTATTGAGCTAGTTTTTGCGAACTAATGGTAGAGAATAAAATATTGACTCGTATATGAGTGTAGGTATGTAAATATATTATATTTATTAATTTTATTTGTTATAAGTGGTACCATGTACGTTACGTACCAACCAAAAAAAAATGGTAGTCCCCTATACTTAATATATAAAATGAAAAGTAGAAAAACCTCTGAGCTGGGTTTTGCGTGATAATGGTAGAGAATAAAATATTGTCTCGCATATGGCAAAGCAATAAAAACGATCAAAATTAATATTGAAGCAACGAACTATACAGCATATTGTCCATGAAGCTGCAAATCGGAAAATTACACTTTAGATTTATGGATTTAATCATAGTGGATGTTCGATTCATGTGCATCGGCCCGTCATTGGTCGACGGTAAATTACTCCGGCCGTAACACACGTGACAGTAATGGATTAAAACATTTATGAGTTAATAGGCAACATTCATCCATGTTTTATTATAGAAACTGACATGGTTTTCACACATTTTATTTATATTACACGGGAATTACTCAAAACTATAGTCGGATTGACCGGCTTAATCTTACATGAGTCCCCCGTTTAATATAAATAAAATTCATTAAAGTGTTAATGATGATATAATTTAATTGGCAAATATTAAACAAAATATTTATACATATGACTAATACATTAAATATCGTTATTAATTAACAAATTCATGATCTATTTTTTCAGCTTATTTTTATTTTTATTTAATTATGTCAATAACTAAGTATTGCATTTATAACTTCGCATCATGCTACTAATATTGTAAAATAAAACATACAAAACGGCTGAACTCACTTTGATATGGACACCAAAAATAGTGTGCGTCATCAAAAAAATAATCAATATACCTATTTTTTTCTTATACGAACAAGCATTATAACAATCATTTGATATTATGCTGTGGAACATTTGAAAATTGAATTAATCAAAAAAATATTGAGTCGTACCAACCTTTATCATGCGACACAAGTGAGATATGGGTAAAAAGGGGTTTTTTGTTTGCAATTCCATCATCCATATCAATCAATCCTTTCAGATTACTTCTCCCTACGTTCATTAGCAACTGAATGGGGACCGTCCGTGATGTCTGTATTAGGGTAAGGGATTGGGGATCACTATTTATTACCTCCATACGGCTCTCAACAAGTTTTTGTTGGTAGTATTAACGGACTCCTCTCTGATGTTTTGCCTCTATAGGTTCAAGTCGTGACTCCTTGCGAGTTAATAGGTTATGTAGTTTTTGCAGGGAAATGTTGTTTTCTACAAAGTTCTCTAAAAAGTATATGGAACAACTTTCTGTTTTTGCGATTTTTTCCAAGCAAGCGTGCTCTATCATAGACTGCATCGTGATAAATCTGAAGAAAAGCAAAGGAATGAGCATTTAAATTTTGAGTGAATACGCAAAAAAAATACTAATTAGTAAAATATTATAGTTTGGATAGTTAGTTTTAATTAAGAAAATAAATATAGGAAAAAATAATACAATTACTTACATTATTGAATGTAAATAAATATTTAATGAACCGATTATAATGAACAGAAATAACGATTTACTAAATAGGCCTGTGTTTTTTTATATTAACTCATAAAAAGGCTTACCATAAATATGCCCCATCAACAAAAACAAAATATAATTATTTTTTCAAAGATCAATGAATTATTATTACATATATAATTTTATGCTAGGCAGAAAGCGCACCATAGCACGTTATAAAGTCAAGACGTGTGTGCACCATATAAATGCTATGATAACACACGCTTTGCTCTGTCCCTACCAAAATCGTAATATAAACCGACAATTTTATTTATTTTTTATCAGCATACGTAGTTTATTTAATTATACCCTTCGCTAAGTTTGCCATTTATAATAAATGAAACATTAGGACGCATGCCTATTGTATAGTAAACAAAATCGAGCCTCCCTTATATTTTACATTTTTATTCAGTAAGTGTGCCACAGAGGGCTCTTAAAAAGCAAGAAGTTATAATGACTCCACCGAGTGCAGCGCCGCGTAAAAAGCATTCTGTGAAAATAAACGACAAAGAGATTGTAAAATAATGAGCCGCTGCATTAAGAACTTAATGTTATCGAAGAATGAATATTATTATGTATAATATGATGGTTTTGATGTGGTTTTATATGAGACGGCTTTTTGTCTTTTTTTTAAAGTAACTTCATAATTATAATCAGCAACTTGGGAAATAAGAGATAAAAAATTGAGCAATATGGTTAGAACAAATAATACTACATAATCATTATAGCATTTAAATATAGTACATAAGTCAGAATTTTTCACATATGCCTTATAAAACAATTAAACTAAATCATTATGTAAGAATTGAGATGTATTATATATTGCCAGATGTGTTACATCCTGCAGTAAACAGGCGACGGTAATAAGGTCCAATTGAATAGCTTGTCGCGGGGAGATTTTATTACTATACCATTGCAAACGCAGTGAAAAAACAACGTTTTAGCACAGTGCTAATATTATAATATAAACTAAGTACTTGTTTCAAACTATTATCGTCATGAGCTATTTCCACTAACTGAATAAAGATTTCATCAAAAAGTCATCGCCTGAAATTTTTCTTACACTAAAATAAAGCTTTCTGATCAAGCAAAAAGCTTGCGAACATTTAAAATCGCTTAAAATGCAAGTTCGTATCTGTTAAACTTTATTCGTTTCTTCGTCGTACAATTTTCTCCAGAAAACAAAAGTTGTCTGAACTGTCCAGATCTGAAATCAACGACAACAACAGACGAAATCGTGCCTCTGCTTGCTAAACAGACAATTTCAACGCAAACGATTGGCGAGGGAGTTCGGACGATTGTTTCCGAAATCTGAGCCGCTTCACTTTGACAACTCCCGTCAGATTTGGAGCCCCAACCGTGCTTAAGTGGAAAGTTTGGATCAATCTCTATTTTGGAAGTTTATCGCACTTTGTGAAGGATAAAATTACGAATTTAGAAGATGTTTACGATGAAGTTGGTGAAATTAGAAGTGATTTAATATTTATGCATCTTAACTTCTGTAAATAAAACAATTATTTTAAAGTTTAAATATTGAATGTAAATTGTTTTACCTACATGAAAACGTTAGTTAAGTAATATGACTGTCAACTCGTTGAAACAAATAGTCACGCACAAAATTATGACAGTGAAGTCGAAAATATTTTCTCTAAAACTAAATTAGTGATAGACAAAAATACGTAGGTAAGTACTTGGTTCCAATTCTATATACCATATTCTATATACTATATATAATGCTGTATGCATGAGAAGCGTATATAATGCTCATTTCATTTGCAAAAAAAAACAACAATAAATTGCCGGTGAATGTGAAAGAATGCATGTGGGTGAAGTACAAACATTAGATACAAAAAATACGTATCGAATTCCATACAAATATTGAATTACGAAATTGATATGTGCATGGAATTTGATACGTATTATATTTGTACTTCGCCCACCGTTCAAAACATGTAGATGAATATCATGAATGTGAATATTTGTAAAACTCCAACCAAAGTAAAAAATTGTAAACAGTGTAACACCATGATAAATTACACCGAGCCATGTGACAGAGTACACAGAATATATGGGGTCGCCGCGATTACTGAGTATTTAGATATGGGATTAACGCCACTTCTCGTGTCAGCTTCACGGAATCCAGACTAACGTTGTTTCCACCGCGCAAATAAGCTAACGGGTACAAACACGCCGCTGAACCGCTGAAATATCAACGGATCTGGCAAACCCCATGTTTTACTTTACTTACAGTATACATCTCAAATAAATAAGATAAAGCTACGGCTACGTACTAAAAATAGACACTAATATATAATAAACAGTTTCCCCTATTTTGTACTACGAAAACTCCTAGGTTCATTTCATCGTATACATAAATTATAAATTGTTATGCTAACAAAACCGGCAAAATGATTATCTTAGATAATATTACTTTACTGGTTAATACAAAATAAGTACTTGTAATATATTTTGTAAAACTAATCTGTTTATTTTGCTCAAAAAGATAATTAACAATTTCGTCAAAAGAATTCAAGCTGTCGTTTACGGATGTTTCATAAATTTCATCAAATACTTTGCATTCCAGAATGCTACCGACGACGTACCAAAACTCGTTTTCCAAGTGATAAAATACAGAGCTTTCATTTCAATTATAACAACGCACCTAAACAGTTTCGGAATTACAAATAGGTATACGTGCCTACCAACTTTTTGGGTTTACCTTTTAGCAAAACGGCCGGCGTTAGCGCTTTGCCGCTCGCATCCATCAATGTCAGAGGAACAAGTTTTTCGTCGGGTTCCGTCGAAGCTACCGCCTTCTCTGTTTTTGTTTGCAAACTTTCAACCAGTGTCACTTTAAATATTAGCTTTCTTAAGCTTTGATTAATACCGCGACCCGTGGAGAATTCTCGAGGACAATCCTCAGAATAAGTTTCTGTTTTCTCTTGTAAATTATTTTACTTTTACAGTTAAGATTCAATTATGATAATAGAGCTACTTTGGTCAACGTGAATTTAGCGTTAACAAAATAAGGAATAGAGTATTGGCACTTTATCCACATTTAAATAGCCAACTTATAATTAATTTTGGATTTGATAGAAATAATAAAATAATTCGAAGCCAAAGCACCTAAAGCAACAAATCCGAACGCTGACATAAGCCTCTTTATACACCCACGCATAGAGTCATAATAAGTAGGTATACGTATAAAAGCGTGATATAAAAACCAAAATTATATTTCTCTACCGTTTTGGATCAGCCGGCATAAAATGAAAATTAATGACGCAGAAAGAACCCTGAATATTAATTAAGGATTTGGTAGCACGAGTAAGTTAATTGAATACAAAGGTTTTTACTTCTCGCAATGTGAAACGAATCCTGAATATGTGATAGACCGCCGGAAAGGGGACCCAATCAGAATTGGAACATGAACCACACTGGTTCGTAATCGGTTGATCGAACACCTGGTGAACAAAGTTCGGTTACGAATACGGGGGTGACAATCGAGAATAAATTATTCACCGAAACGGAATACATTTTATATCGGTTATTCATGAAAATATCAGGGATCGGCGCGGTTCATCTGACGCAGGTACCTCTCGTTCGATTATTCACTCGGCGCGATTTATGACGAATCGCCGTCGGATGATCGCTTTGTTTTTGACGCTTCCACTCGATTCTCATTTCCGTGTCAGTCGTTTGTTAATTTGTTCGTCTGCTCACTGGCACTTTGGTAATGCGAGCTTTACCACGCAATCGGACAGATAAACATAACTTATCGGCGAATCATAAATTAACATTAACCAATAACAAATATGGTCGTGGTCAGTAAAGGTAGTACGATGAAATATGAGCAATTTCGTTCGTTTTCCATTGGGCGTTCTGTGCTATATTTTCTTTTCATTTCAATGCTTAAAAACAGTGGGGTATTATTAAAATGTGGCAGAGTTTCGTCGGCATCGTAACCGACGCGATTAAATAATGTAATAGGTAAATATGTACAAGGGTTTGGGGTTGCGTGACCGGACATTCATGTGAACTTCTAATTTCTACGACCTTTTCAAGAAATTCATTTGTAGTTAGGCTGGTACTAGTTTTATTTATGAGATCGCGTGGCGGCGTGTGGTTCCTAATATCCCCCCTATTAACGTTGTAATAATAATAGTGTTCAAATAAAACGCTCGGTTTGATATTTTATATATATTGTTTCTTAGAACTATTTTCCAAATTTTAAGCGATGTACCTGCTGTAGTTATTCAAAATAATTTATGTAGTATCTGGAATTTCGGGCATAAAACGAATAGTCAAGACAAGTGTAAAACAAGTAACCATCACATTAAAATTGTTTATTTTATGTCAGTAATATAACAAAATCCACTCTCAAACTTTCCCGCCGGGAGTTTTACGAGAAACCACTTTTGTAAATTGGAGGTCATGAGTATGGTACTAAGTCAAAATCAGGTCATTTTACTCATCATTATGAACAACTTTTACAATAGGAATAACCCAGAAATCGCTATTTCATTGTTTTTTTTTTTAGTATTTATATTATAAATAAATAAATAAAAAGTTTATTAGTTCAATATAACTTAGTGACTAAATACATACGCCGGATTAACAGAGAGGATGCTGAAGTAGGTAACAGAATTAATCCTTACTACTAACAGTGTTTCATCGGTGTGCACTGAAACCCACACTAGGGTGACCTGCGTTGAGGGCTTCAGGCTCTTCCTTTGGCAAGGTACATAAAAAAAGCATATTCATCGTAATGTGTGGAAAGCTTTTTGCAATTTAAGGTTGATCCAATAGAAAAAGTTGTTCGTAATTCTGACGTCCACAATGACCGTATTTCGGCGTACAACTGTTACGTAAGTATAACCTCGCACGTATATGCCAAATACTGCCATGATCATCATCAGCCAGAAGACGTCCACTGCTGAACATCGGCCTCACCCTTAGAACTCCACACTGATCGACATCATCATCCATGCATCCTCTGGATGCCCGCGACTCTCACGATGTCGTTGGTCCAACTAGTGGGAGACCTACCGGCTGCGTCTTCCGGTTCTTGGTCTCCACTCAAGAACTTTTCTTCCGCATCGGGCGATGTGACCTGCCCATTACCACACGCAAATTTTAATAGCTAATTATTGTAACCAATGCCAGTGATGCCGGCGTTGTTGGTTTGTCGCGTTTCCAGCCAAGTGTCGGCAACAGCGCAACCTAAGTTTGGGTTCATCATCATCATCATCAGCGTTTTAACAGTCTACTGCTGGACTTTTAGCCTACCCCCGAAAGGGTGAATGGGCCATATCCACCACGCTGGCCCAGTGCGGATTGGTGAAGTTTGGGTTAGTTATAGTTATTACTTTTTTGACCTTTCTATAATTTCTTAGTAAATCCGCCGTCACATTTCATACTTATTCTATGAAATTTTAACTGGCTATCTATTACGGTTCGAAAGATACAGACGTAAAAAAGTAGGACGGACCGACAGACAGACAATAACAGGATCCCGCTTACACCCTTTGGGTATGGCACCCTAAAAATAAGGCATGTGTTTATAAATTACTAGCTGCGCTACGCGGTTTCACCTGCGTAGTGATGAAAAATGGTGATGATGATGATAATGCCTATGTCATTCTCTGGCTCTTGCCCATGCAAAAAATCAGGTCGATCCGTTGTTCCGTTGCAGCTTGAAAGAGGAACAAACATCCATACATCTATACATACAAACTTTCGCGTTTATAATATTAGTAGAATTAGTAGGACGTTTTGTTGTATATAGATAGCTACGCTGTCAGCAACCACCAAAGATGGAAGAATCACCAAAGATGCAAGACCATATTATTGATCAAGAGCACGATTCAGTACGATAAAACAGCTAATCATAGAACCTCAAAAGGCGTCGGTCCACACCATGTTATAGCCATAAGACATAACCATAACATCAAGCACTCAGACCAACTCCCCAGACATTGCATCGCTATACCCATGTATGCGTAAACAGCAATTTCGTCCAGTAATTTGTAGTATGCATTAGAGACGCCTTATCTTAACCGGGATTCCGGGATGAACCGGAACTGCCGGTTGCCGGCTGTCCCCGGACAAACAAACAGAGAGATAAATCAACGTCAGCGTAGAGTTTATCGCGCCTTCAAGCTTTCTTGCCGCCGAAGCTTGGACGCGCCCTTTTTAATGTATTTGTTCTGCAGTGTGAAAAGATGGATCAAGTTCTATGCAGATAGTGAAAACTAAGTTCATTATTCATTAAAAGCTTTAGAGAGCTGTTGAGGCAACTGAGCATTTCTAATTCTGGGTCCAATGCTTCAGAACCCCGATTCAAATAAACCAATTGTTTTTAAATTGTTTTTTTTCGTTGTTATATCATTTCTCTCATATTGACCCTTGTTACACTTTTTTATGCTTTATATTTGACACTTGGCACATCGTCAAATTTTAAGGCAATTCATTAACAATTTATAAAAAAAAACAACAAATCAAAGATCATGAAAATCGATCCAGCCGGTCTTGAGTTATAAATTGGTGTAACTAACCTGGCTTTGTTTTATATTTATATTTATGTATAAATTGTTGAATTTATTGACAGCTACGTATGCATTTACTTCATCAAAACTCGCTTGAGCATTTTCGACCGATAAACATAACATAAACGTAAACCGTTTTGTCATAGTTTACTTATGCTTTGTCCTGAGATTAGCACTAATGCACCAAATAATGGCAGCTACCGGCCAACAATTCGCAGCCCGCTCCGTAAACTTTGATAGACAAATTGTTCCGCCTTAAATAACCAAATGAATTTAAATTACTGACTATTTACATCGAGCAAGAAACAAAGAGGAAAATAGAAACATTACCGTCAACAGGGCGGTAATTGGCTTTAAATAAAATATAATTTGGAGCTCAATAAAATTTGGGGGAAGTGCCTAGCGTAAACAAATTGAGATTGCTAATTAGGAAAGCCTAATTAGTTTCGCTACCTAGGGGGACTTGGTAATTACTCTTAGTGTATGTGTGCTAGCTTAATATTTGCGAATGAAATTATCAGCGTATTACGAATATTATTTATAATATTAAAACATAAAAATTGTTCCAAATATTTTGAAATAATCGCAATATGGCTGAAAAGCAGATTGTTCAAAAGTAGACAGTAATATATTTAAAAAAAAAAAAACATAAAATTTGCGAATGAGATAGTGGCGCGCCATATTCTGGGTCTTATGCTCATAGAATTAGGCAATGACAATAATCAACATCTTAACATGTCTTTCAAACAAACTCGAATTGAGGCTAAACCAGAACACTAATAATTTCTGAATGCTGAAGTATTAACACGTGACGAAACGTGTGACCTACACGTATGTGTGTGTAGTTCTCAAAGTTAACACAGAGCAGATGCAGGTGTGCGTCGGGTGAGGTACAAAGCGTGAGGTATTGAGGTCCCGTTGAGGTGTGTGAGTTAGGACGTTCTGTTGCCAGTCTCAGAGGACCCGTGCGATATTATATGTGGCTAGGTTACTAACACTTCTAGTTTGTACAGATATTGTGTTAGAACTTCTGATTTATGGGGTCAGAACTACGTACTAATTCGCAGTATTGAACGGTATCCAAAGTGTTGGGTTTGAGAAAGGATCACTGTGCTTGCTACGGTGTTTGTGATTGTAATTTGAGATCATTAAAAAGCGATAATGTATCTTAGTTTGACATTAACTTTTGTAAAGTAATTAATATTATTTATTCTGAACAAAATACAAGCTAAAACTAAAACTACAAATACAGTAAGACTGCCCATAGACCGTTAAAGGTTTAAAGACAATCCAAATGCTCGAGCCCACTACCAGTTGGCAGCGTACCCAGCATTCTGGCGGCATTACCACGTTGAATGGCAATGCTTATGCGTTGAGCCAGAAACACGCCAGCATTTTGGTCACGCGTCGCATTAACCAGGCGCTCTGAAAGATTTTTGAAAATGAGGTGTGCTCCCGGTCCCCTAGGGCCCAATGTCTCGACCCCAAACGCCTCAAATATGTAACCACTGCCGAGGTTAGCATATTTGCGCCGCTTGTGCTGCTCTGCTGAATTGGCAGCCGAACCAGCCCTACCCTGTGTCTCAGGAAGATGTGACGGCGCCAAAGTATCGACACAAGTTGCGTCATAAGTGTCATACCGTAAGGCCTCCTTCCATCGTCGCGCGCAAGACCACTTGGTTCGAACACAGCTGCGACATTGGCGGTGAAAAGAGCCCTGCGTATGATGTCGTTCAGGCTAGCGTGTCTGCCAATACGACCAGCGCTTCTCGAGCAAGAGAGACCATGGTGATCGAGGTGGCCAACAGCAGTACCACACTGACATCGATGGGCCTCACAGCACCTTGCACGCAAGCGTAAGCTGACAGCTAAACGAAATGCGGTTGGATCTAAAAGGCTACCCGTGTTAAAAGAGGGCATGGCTTGTAGGGCTTGCATTCGAATATTCGAATATTCGAATAATTCGAATAATAACTTAGATCGAATATTCAATCAACAAAAATCACTATATTCGAATATTCGATCAACAGCAAACTAAGAACTTTGATATGCACCACAAAATACATTGACACTTCAAGTCGTCGTTTGGACGCACTGCGAGTACAATAATATGCATGTGTCCTAAGGTTTAATTTATTACAAATTGCATATAACTAAATACATTACACACACTAAAAAAAAAAATTGTTGATAAATCTCTGAGATATGAGCGTTTAAAGTTTTAGGTGGCGATAGAGAGGAGATACTTTGTTCATTTCTCGCAAAGCGTGTGTTGGTATAGCATTTGTATGACGCGCCTGAATCGATTTGTATAATGCGCTCTCTTTCTATCATAAACTTAAAACACTTGTAACTTTGTTATTTTTGAACTAATTCAAATTTTGTTAACGTTGATAGGCTCAATTTATGATCAGCTTTCTTATGAGGTAATAAAAAAATGTAAGTTATCATGCCTATTATACTCACAACACGTTCAAACAAGGCTACGTCGTTCGGGCCGGATGCGCGGGCGACACGCACACCAAAACCAATGTAATTATGTTTTTTAAAATATTATTTATAGGCATTTCATATTTTATTGTATTTGCTTAAAGAAGCAAATAGTAAAAAAAAAAAATACTCAGCTAGAACCTTTACAGGTTCCAAACCCAAACCTGACTGAGAGATGGCGCCTTTACTTACTTATTTTCAATTGCCTTTAACATTTAAATAGTAAATCATTATCAGCCTTTCATATATCTATTCCCACTGCTGAGACACAGACAGGCCTCTTCTCACAGAGATAGAGGTTGGACCCTAATTTACCAAGCTGGCCCAGTGAATGTTGTAAATGTCATGTCTTTGAAATTTAGAGGTTGTTAGACATACCAGTTTCCTCTCGATGTTTTCCTTCACCACTTTTGAGCGATGGAATCGAAACTGCATGTCATTTATTTAAGTACTAAATAAGTCATTGGTGCAGGGCCGAGACCGAACCGGTTGCCGTTAGGTTTTTAAGCGCACATGCTACCGCTCGGCCACCATGGATCCATAAAGATAGTATTTATGGATTGAATACTATTATTGTATTAGCTGTCCTTGAAATGAAAAGAAAGCGATTTTACAACATTTCTAAATTTCACTAAAAAGATCGTTATTGGCGATAATGATGAGAAGCCGGCACTTGTTTTACTAAATTTTAAACGGGTTCTGAATTAATTAACAGAAAATCTAATATTATGGCTATCGAACATCACACAACAATAGGGCACTATTGTTTCAAAAAGGTGCCTATTGAAATGTATATTAAGCAAATTAACGATATAACACATATAGTTGCATAGAGTAGAGATAGTGGAAGGGGTGGAAAATGAGATATAATTACTTATCCTCGAAAAAAAGTCTGTTCCTGAGGGAATATCCACTCGGGTGAAACTAGCGCTGCTAGTAAGGCATAAAAGCAAGACTCGGTCTTAGTCTCCTTTCGCATGTTGAGTCATAAAATAATCGTAACTTAGATTCCAACTTCGGAGAATCCAGTTTGAAACTAGACTGGATCCTAGAGCTCAGTTTTATTGACATACCTAACTATACCGGAGGATGGGCAGCAGCATTCTGTTAGTACACGGTGAACGTACTGCGATCTCCAAGCCGCCTGCCAAGCGTGGGGATTATGGCAACACCCCTCTCTAAGAGGGAGGCCTTGTTCAGCAGTGGACATTTAATGGCTGATGATGTGTGTGATGTGTTGATTTTAAAGCCGAAGTACTAAATCGATTTCGATGTCTGAAATTTCTATGGGACCAATATGAAAGTAAGTAATATACTATCAATAAAAATAAACTAATCGATTCATATATGATGGATTTCTAAAGTAACAAACAAATAAAAAAATATAGCAATCGAACTGATTTAAGTTTTTAGAAGAAAGTAGAAACTTAAACACATCACAACAATGCTTTTAACCTTTTTTTTCTCTGAATAATTCTTCACCAGTCGCCGTTAACAAAGTTGCGTGAAAAGTGCCTTTTGTTTGCGAGAGATGTTACAGAAGAATTATTTCACCACGTCCATTCCAGATATTTATTCCCACATCCTTCCAATAAGTAAATAATTCCCCGCCATTTATTTAGAGTACGCCCATTGCCTTTCTACTTCAGAAGCGACCGCTAAAATGATTGTGTATTTATCAAAATCATATTTCGGCCATTACCCACCGAAAACATTACAGACCACAACATTCGTTGCTATTAATAAACGTGGCGCGCCATTACAGATGGGGTAAATCTCCTGGCTGTTGGCGCCAGATTACAATAAAACAGGCTGCTCTGCAGGCGCCTTGCCAAGCAAGTTTACCCAACCGCTACACCGCACGCCACACTTGCGCACGCGGCTTCTCTCTCGAACTATCGACATCCGACAGAGACAAAAACCTTCACAGTTCACACTTGCTCTTGTTTATCCAAAGATTTTAAACTCAAGTTAAAGACGTTGCATCATTAACTACTAAAAGCTCGGGACCGACAAGTCGTTGTCAGTGTTTATATTGCTTCCCCTAAGTTGTTGAGACCGCATTAATGAGACCCAGACCCGTGCTAATGCGTTGAAATTATTCACATTAAGTTTTACTAGAGATTCACGTTTTGGAGAGGATTATAATGTAAACTATTCATATTGTTTTACATATTTTGTGTGTACCTTTTGAAGTTTGAAACATTTACAAATGTTATGTAGATTACAATTTGAAGTAAAAAATCACAAAATGTATATTTATGTTCTTTACGTTACTGAGATCTACGCTCTAGCGACTCTAAAAGGTTGAAAGAGTAATTTTTTAAATTGCAATACGTCTCATGAATGTGATTACTTTCATCTACTTTCCAGTTATACAAAAAGTGTTGCAATAAAAATCTAATCCTAATTTTCTAACCCACGTTGTCTTTGTTCCAGGTACGTGTCATCGACAGGGTAAACAACGCACAAAAACAATACAGAAACTGTAAACACGACAGTCACGCATCCTTCGTCAAATTAATGACACGCTTCGAAGACAGTTTCAAAACGGGACAAGACGTTACTCCAAACTGCGAAGTTGATATCAAATACAATCGACGATGCTGAGCCGAAACCATCCGAAACTACTGAAAGTGGGTCGCGCGCATTGTGCCACTGTCTCGAAATTGAGTTAGGTACAATGTCGGAGAAGGGTAAACTTGCGTCCTTTTCAATGGCACGTTCGAAAATTGCACGCTCGCCGCAAAAACTTGGTCGACCTCCTACTTTCAATTTTCGATTCTAATTTAATTCGAATAAATAGGAAAAAGAAGCACCTAAGTAATAAATATACTAGCTGTATTCATCAAAATTACATAATTATAGTATGAATCAGAATAACTTATTTTGTGAATCAGAATTCAAATCAAAATTACCTATACTCGTACTTACCCATTTCTGATCGAAGTACTTACCCAAAGAAAAATATTTTGTTCCTCATTTAATTTTCAATAACCCAAGTTGCAAGTGGCAAGTGGATGCGAAAAGCAGAAGATCGTGCCTTGTGGCGTTCTTTATGAGAGGCCTACGTCCAGTAGCGGACAAACATCAAATAGGCTGATGATGAACCCAACTTGCATAAATGTTTCAATTGTAAATTTTGAGTCAGAAACCAAAGTAGCTTATTGGTTTTTGACTGGTTTTATAATATAGAACTAAGTCAAATCGTAAATCGTGAATCTCTAGTATCTCTCTCCAAACATTGATACAGCATCAGTCATTGCCAACAAAGTCTATTTCTCGACAAGAAGCACAAATGTGTTTGCTGTGGTCACGGAATTTGCAGCGTTGTCGCCTCGGAGTCGACGAGACTTGGAAACACGGGCAAATAACATTCTAGAACCAATACAAAAGCAGGTAATACGAGCACCTGCATCTGTGGGTAAAGTCACCTCGTATAGAAAAGAAAAATATATACTCATATTATTTGACAGTGTAAAAAGTGGAATTAAAACCACGAACTCAGAATAACTGTTGGAGGTTTTTAAACTTAAGACTGGCAGTTATGCTATTTACTTCAGTGAAATATTAAAAAAAACACTCAGCTTTTTACAATGGTAAGGCAACTGTCAGAGCAAATAAATGCTTGGATTGAGTTTAAGTCCGGCAACATTGCTAGAATATTCGGGTCATACTCGTACATACCATATTTGAAGCAAGCGTGCTCCATCGTAGGCCGCATCATCGCTTAACATCAGGCGAGTTGGCGGCCAAGCGCAAGCCTATTTATATATTTTTTTAAAACTGTGCCTTAGTTAAGTTATATCATTTATCAGGCAATATCACGATTTTTTACCAGTTGTGGCATGTTACTCTGTTTTATTTACATACATACCATAATGAGGCTTAGGAAAAGCTTGCATAATACACGATTAGCATAGCGTTAAACTCCGAGAGCATCAAAAACTAACCTCTTTTATAGCTTTGACATATTTCAATCAATTTCATGAGAGCAATCTTACAAAGCTTCTGGTTTTACTTGCCACAGTTCCTTACCGGCTTCACTTTACCGCATCGAATATTTCAAATTACAATACGGCAATGAGCCACAACGACGTGCAATCTGAGGCATGATAAAGCGGAGACTTTCCCGACTTCATTTACCGGGGATGATCCCGGAGTGCGATCAAAGCTGGCTTATTGATTGCGTCCACCACGGCTTCCCGGGATCCCTTATCCCCCTTGTCGCCCTGGCTCTGCGCCCCCCTGGATCCCCGACTCCGGCTCCGGCCGTAACCACATAATCCAGGGATTAGTTGGGGACCGAGTACAAAACGTCAGATCCTAGAGCAAAAAGTTACATTAGCTTTTAAAACTCACAACGAAGTCGTCTGATCAAGTAGCTATCATCTCTTTTCAAAACATGAGTGTAATTTACCAATCTCTACTTTGATTCATTTCGTTTTAGGTTCTTGGTTTTTTTTTTTAATATATTTTTTATTTTACTGACATTCTAATTTAATTAATGTTATTTTTTTTCTGGGCTTTATTAACTAAACAAAATACAAGCTAAAACTAAAACTACAAATACAGTTAGACTGCCCACAGACCGTTGAAGGTCTAAAGACAATCCAAATGCTCAAGCCCACTACCAGTTGGCAGCGTACCCAGCATGCTGGCGGCATTACCACGTTTAATTAATGTTATTGATATAACCGTGTTAATTAAATTAAAACAAAATATCAATTATCAAATTAGTTTTATATGTACTTATAAAAACATCTACATCAATTGAAATACCTATAATTGATACATTATTATCATAATTTCTAAGCAAATGAGTATAGAGACACGTAATAAGGTGAGAATATGATTTATTAATATGCCAGTTTATCATAAAAAAAACATGAAATTGGGTTACTGTGCCTAAAGGTAATAGATATACTTCAAAGCTCTACGCTTGGTGCTATTTCTCAATTGACAAGTACTTTGATAGATAACTACTTCGGTTTCAAAGAGAAATTGATGTGCGTATCGCTAATGGAATAGCACTGTTTGCGGATAAGTGAAACTGATCTGAAATAATCTTCATATTACACAATGACAAACGTGTTGTAGTGTTTTACGTATTCTACATTTCCTTAACCAAAGAACAGCTGAACATTGGGTATACAAAATCAGTTTTTTGGGAGACCGCTAGACTTAAAAATGTTAGGTCGCGAATTTAAATCCCGGGCCCATGCCAATGAGCTCTTTGGAGTTTTAGGTATGGATTTTTATACCACTGGCTTTTTGGTGAAGGAAAAGATAGTGAGGAAACCTGCAATATGTATAGTGAAGAAAGAAAAAATCAATGTCGTATGTGAATCCACCAACCCGCAACTTGCTTAGAGTGGTGGGTATGGCCCGATTGCTCTTTCGGCGGTAGGTCTAAGTCCAACAGTGGACTATTAAAAGGCTGATATTATAAGTACTTGTGGTTAACTTGATTTAACCAGGCAGATGGAATAGTTCTGTAAAACCAAGATTAACACGCTGACTAAACAGCGATTACGTTAAGATCTAAATCTAAATTCAGGAGCCGCAAGAATTCGTGTCGCGTAAGCCGAAAGATGGAGCGTTGGCAGAGGCTGCTCTCCCTGTAGGCTTTATTGATAGCTGGAAAGACAGGACGGATCTAGAGACATAATTATTCATGCTTACAGAGGATTTGTTTACGTCTAGGCGATAAAATTTACTCCTAAACTCATTTGTTACTTTAGTGCCATATTACCTGAACAAAATTAAAGACTAACTCTACCTATACCACCCATCCTTACCTGACTGTGCTAGGTAAGTACCTAGTTTCTACCTCTGGTGATATCACTGACGCATAACTAAATCACAGTGTCAAAGGATGGCTGTTGAGTGGATTTTCACGTATATCAAATTTTCCGGTCGCTTTACTCCGCTATAGACTAAAATTAAATTCTAAAAATAAAACACGTGATTGTTTGCAAAAAATTTCGATAGGCAAAAGAGGAGGCTAAAATAATGCAACATTTTAAGGCAGGAATATTGTTCGTTTCTATAGATATGGTGATTTTAGTGCAGCAGGTCCCTTGAAACCAAATTGAAAAGCAAATAGTACATGTGCATAACTTTTTTCCTCGTCCGATGTTTATGGACCGATATTTCTTTATGAACGAATATTGCTTGCATAGGAAGGTATGAGGTACGCGCGAGTCAGATGAATGCGGTAAAAATCTGCGCTCCGTTATTTTGAGGTCGTAAAACACGCGAATAATTCGGCATCAACATGTTTTCTGTAGTAAACATTTTCAGAAATACTTCATACATATTAAACAAAGTCGCAATTTTTTTGTTCAATTTAAATTGAAAAATGACACCCAGAAGAGCTTCTTTGCCATATCCTGCACATCTTTCTATCGAACAGCCAGAGTGGGCATGAAAAGGCAACACGCTTCATGGTTGATATTATCGTACGAAGCACTTAGATTCTACTTTTATTGTGCGAACTGGTAGTCTGTGGAATACGCTGCCTGAGAATGGGTGTTCCCCGATGGTTACAATCTGGGTGTCTTCGAATCAGTAAATATGTTTCATCTAGGCAAGCGTGCTTTATCGTAGTCCGCATTATCGCTTAACATCAGCCGGTGAAGCTCAAACTCAAGTATATTAATAATGAAAAAAAAATACACATATATTCACAGTATATATAGAGTTTGCGTGTTTAGTGAGCGTATTGAAACATTCAGTCCGCCACTTGCCACTCGCCCACTCAGCTTAAATAAAATAAGATAGCTCTACGTATTTCTTTCCTGGGAAGACAATCTTCTGATAATGTCAAGAAGCATTCAAATGACCCCAAATATAAACACTAATCTTGTTGAAGGGTATACCTAAAGTACCTACCCACTCTAAATATCTATATTTCATCATAAGTGACCTTTATAAAGGCCTTCTGAATCCCCGCTATTTCCTCAAATGACGGAAGACTAACAAAATTACAGCAATTTTTCCATCCATCCGCCTAATAGAGGATGCAGAATGGAACATTCAAAAAACATTATTTACCCTTAAATCAACCCCCAGACAAAATAGATTACGCCGAGGCCTCTCGTTACACTTGACGCTGATGAAAGTCTTCGACGATGAAAAATTGAAAGACGTGCGATTAGCTGTAATTTTTTTATATATACAATAGATCTACGTTTGGCCTTAAACTTTCCTGATGGTAAGTGACGGTGTGGCCGAGGATGGAACACGTTGATCTAGAAGAAATCTAGATATGAGTTGTGTACACAGACGTGTCAGCTTACTTTGGATGCCTCAGCTTGTATTTTTGGGATATAATTTTTTCCCTCTATGACATAGGATAATCTTATGCTTACTATGATGCTTCAGTGTCTAATAAAAGTGAAATTACAGAATTCAGTATTTTTTTAAATAAACAAAAATTATGACGTTACTTAAATATATTCGAAATATGTTTTTTAACGGATAAATTAAAAAAAAAAACAGACAAGTACGAGTAGAAAAAAAAACAAAAAAAAAGTTGAAATATCGAAAGATAAACTTAACTTTGTAGTGGACAATAAGGTAATTCCATACATACAACTACAAACCAAAATAAAATATTTTTATATGATATAAACTTTAAATTAACGACTTTCGGATTTTTTCCTGTTTATGTGCTGTGTGTGAGACCTTGCCTCTTGCCAAATATCATGATCAACGAGTGCCCTATAGATTTTGATTCCCTTGTGAAATCGCAAAATATGCGACAATATGTCGTAAATATACTCGTAAACAGTCATATCTGTTAATCGTGTTGACTTATAAGTTTGATTTTTTTCACAGCCAAAAAAGGCCGTAGAGTGTTTGATATAACTCGATACTCTTATGCGTTTTAAAAAGAAGGATCTCTTGACAGACAGATAGTCAGACAGACGGACAGACGGAAAACAAAATGATCTTATAAGGGTTCAGTTTTTTCCTTTTGAGGTACGAAACCCTAAAAACGTATGTTTGTTTCAGTTTTGTCTCTTCTTTTACACATTCATGACAAATTCTACGTGCCGTTCCAATCCCTGAGGTATTTAACAATATTCAATTACTTACTACGCATCATGGTTTAGCTTGTTAGGTATTTACTCAAATTACTGTTAAAATACAATGAAGTCGAATTAGTTCAATTTCAGGAGGAGCGGCGTTTACGTCAAAGCTACGTTCGTGTATTTAGTTTATAGCTCTACTTAAAAGTAACACATGCGCTGTCTTTCTATAACAAATGATAATGATTTATTAGGAATTTGCGATAAAAACCGATAAAAGTATTTAAAATAGAATTAATATTGAAACAAAATACTTTTAATATATACTTTTGCAAATATTTTTTTTTTTTTTATATTGAGCTGTTTTACCCGACTACCCAGAAAAACTCTCCTAGTCTAGTCTCCTTCTAGTAGACTAGTCGGGTTTGTAGTTAGTAATGGTTTTGGGTGTAAGTAAGTAGGTATGCTTGTTACTTAAAAAAATATTTTATAAGTATATCTGTCTCAATAGTACCTCCTGTAGCTTTAAGGCTTGGCAAATTTTTAAGTACAAAGTGTAGTTAAGATTTATTTATAGCTTTTGATCGGAACGCACATAGCGACGCGGGAAATGATTCTAACGCAACGTCGAGCTTTTCTTCCTACCGCTGACTGCTTCGACGGAACAACAGTCACCGAAAACACTATCCGACATCGCATAATGATTACAGCAACGTTGTGTATTCCAATCAAAAGATCTCCGCTTCAGTTTCATTTTGAAATCCGGAGTGTTATAGGCTGCATTTTGCAGTCGGGTTTTCTTTTTCTGTTTAAAAAACAGTATCTAAATGAACTCAGAATATCAGGAGGCCCGTATGTTTACAAGAAACACGTAGGTATAAATGTAGTGTACATATCGACTATCGACTCATCTGTTGTCTATTATACGCTATAGATAAGTTATACTCGTACAAGATTCCGTAAACTCCCCCTTATTAATAAATGCTTTAATAGATACACCGTGTTCGTTTTTCTCACGTTAATTTTTAAACAGATAAAAAGACAAAACAACAAAAACATATGAAAGTCGGATTAAATATTAATGTCGGTATTGGAATGGTGAATAAAGACATGAGCCCGCTCTTAAAATAGTCTTACGTCACACCTGGCTAGTAGTGCACAAGGGAAATAAATATTTAAAATATAAAAAAAAAAAACTTTTTTGAAACAAGCTTTAAGGCCTTGGCCATATTGAATTTAGGTACGTCGTTTTATTTTTCGTATTCTTCTCAGAGAAGTCTTTCATTTGATACCTATATTTATTATGGAAGTGCATAAAAATAACTTCGCTTCGGTCCGCCATCTTTGGGAGTCCGCCATGTTGGATTTAGAATAACGTCACTTAGCTAACTATGCATTATCATCCAAACTAAACGTGTATGCAAAATTTAAGCTCTATCGATTGAGGATAACTGGGGCCTTACGGACAACTGCTATTGCGGCACCTAATCCGCTCAGTTGGAAAATCACGCGACCGCAAACCGTATCTGGGCGCGATAAGGTTCACGTTCGTGTGATTTTCCAACTGAGCGGATTAGGTGCCGCAATAGCAGTTGTCCGTAAGGCCCCGCAGGTCTTAAATCACATACATACAAACAAGGCAAATAAAATAAAAGCTTGTAAAAATCACCCCAATAGTACACACCCTTATAGTACTTACTGCAGCTTAGTAGTGTCGTAAATAATGACGCTCGAAAAAAAATTACGTAGTTACTATTCCACATTTATTAGTAAGAGAGTATGATATGCGACATGACTGCGTGAGATTAGCCCATCAAAACAACACAAAACACGTGCATCACTACTCACGACAAAACGTGGTTCCCGACATCAAAGGCTAACAAAACTAAATTGTTCCAACAGCCGCGGGTTAATTCCCCCGCGACATGCGAATAGCATTAAATATCAGTAGCATGCCAATTAAAGTCGTAAACTTTAATTGTTATTCATGGAGTCATAATGGGGTATGTAGAGCTGGAAACTTCCACTTCGTAGCACCCCTAATTGCGCTTGAAACGAGCGAACACCTGAGCGAGTCTCACAAATAAAACCCTCTTGCTTCTGAAATACCCATACACAATTTCAAACACTGTGCCTGTAAGACCCTCGGTTTTACTCGCGATTTCCCAGTTTACCTGAACATGTTAGGTTAGTACCTATATCCTCTTTGACCGAACGAAGAGAGATTTCAGATTCTATTCGGACAAGTTTTTTGTGTATGTTTGTATATTTGTTTGACGATTACTTGCGTATCTTTCATCCGATCTTCATATCCATCCATTTCGTTGGCAATTAGTACATTTCACCTTAAATTCGCAACAACATTAAGATGAACAAGACAAAATGTAATACTTAGATAAACGCTAATATATTGATATCGAACCAAATCTAATATTGTTTGTTTCCCGATAGATACAATCTGGGTGTCTTCAAGTCGCGAGTGAATCAGTTTCTTCTACATCGTACACCGCATCAGGCAATTTTGGCGGTAAAACGAATAAAACCAATTCAATATTTTTTTACATTTTTGCTTCTTTTAAATAAACAGCATATGTGGAAAACAATCTAACGGGCTTTTTTTTTTTTTTTAATGCTCATAAGTCCGCGTTTGACCACCAACTCGCCTGTTGGTAAGCGACGATGTGGTCGAAGATGAAGCACGCAGACTTAGAAGATACCTATTCACTCTGGCCTTGAAAAGGCCCAGGTTATATCTCTCAGGGAACAGGGAAGCTGGCAGGTTGTTCCAAACTTTGGCCGTACGGATTAGAAACGTAGAATCATAACGTTTGGTACGTATCCAAGGAAAATCCACAATGTATGGGTAGTAGCCTATAACAACAGAGATATATCAATTATAGCTACCGTCGGCATCGTACTGTGCAGATAAAGATGGGTTGGTAAAACAATTCGTTCCATACGACACAAACAGACCAAATCGTGCCGCTGCAAGACACCCCTCAGAAAATCGAAAGTTCTCATACCATACGTCCCAATTATTGGCAGCGCCTCCCTGGGGTGGTTGACCTATATCCCAACCCACACTCACCCAGAACGCTGCAAAGCAAAACAAATAAATCTATACCATATCCCCCAAAAATAAAGTCGCGAATAAATTAACACTTGTCTGTTTAGCATTCAGAAGCTCTCTGTCGTTCGTACCTATCAATTTGCTTAATAAATGACACTTCACACTTTCTTTTATTGGAATTTTTGTAATCGTAACCTTTAAGATGTGACTTGTAATTTTTCTTCCGGAAACGAAGGTCTTTGATTTACATTTGCTTAATTTTATGCAGACCCGTAAAGTTTTGCTGAATCCTACGGAGTTTTTTAATGTTCTTGCAAAGCTACAATTGTTACTGGCATAAAATGAATGAGGCACATTTCTGAATAGTTTTATTTTTAGTCATCTATTAGCTGCGCCCAGTGGTTTCACCCGCGTGGTGATTAAAATTGACGATGATGATGATGATAAAAAATAGCCTAAGTTACTCCTTATAATATAAGCTATCTGTCAGTATATGTCTCGTTAAAATCAGTCCAGTAGTTTTGTGGTCCATAAGGGCAAAATGCTGTTTCATACAAAAAGTCCCTGACACTCAACGAAATGTTGATTTAGCTGTTTTTTTCTGGGATTTTAGGGTTGGGCCCATATAGTAAAAGTTATTCATAATGATGAGTATAATGATCTTCCCAAATATTTCCAGTATATCACCAGTCGGCCTGTATTTATCAGAAGAATAAGATAAAGCAATTTTTTTAAACTTGCAAGAATCTTTGTTAACTAAACTAAATATAAGCTAACTACAAGCTTTGGACTGTCCATAGACCGTTGAAGGTCTGAAGACAATCCAAATGCTCAAGCCCACTACCAGTTGGTAGTGTAACCAGCATGCTGGTGGCATTATCACGCTGAATGGTAATGCTAGCAATGAAACAATGGTTAGAGTCACAAAAAAGATGATATTTAATATAAGCAGTAGAGTCCCTATAGCTGTTAAAATTTGCAAGTTGAAGTGGCAATTCGCTCGAAGAACCGATAACCGATGGGGAAGAAAGGTTCTGGAGTGGAGACTACGAACCGGAAGACGCAGCGTCGGGAGGCCTCCCACTAGATGGACCGACGACATTGTGAGAGTCGCTGGCATCCAGTGGATGCAAAAGGCAGGCTGTCGTTCAGTGTGGAAGTTAAAGGGGGAGGCCTATGTTCAGCAGTGGACGTCTTTTGGCTGATGATGATGTTGATGATGATGAGTAGAGTCCCGTGGAGGATTTAAAAGTTTTCTATTCTGGATAACTCTGCACCTGGTATGATCAAGCAGAACGTTTTAATCAGGGCTTTGGCTTTTTTATCTGATTATTTTATTATGCAATCATTCTCGTATAGAGAACGTGAAACACGTTCTCTAGAATGTGAAACACATTCTACGAGCATAAATAAAGTGTTTATCACATGAAAATTTACTATATAATTATGGTCTTGTTAAATTCCAGTCAATTGATCTCCATAGCGATTGTAATCTAATCTAATTGTAATCTAAAAAGAAACAGCTTTCAATCACAATTTTCCTAACTTTTAGGAAATTCTAAACTCTGAAAGGTTCGGAAATATTTTTCTACTGAAAGACAGGTAAGAAAATAGATTAAAGGTCGTTTTCATTTTAGGAGAGGTGAGACTTAACGATGACTTTTCGGCCTAAAGTTTATACCTATGAATATTTATGAGTCCCTTCTTTTTCCTTTCTTACGGCAATTCTTGACTTAATCAAGGTTTTGTTCAAACTCATCGTTTAATTACCAAATTGTTTGGGCGGTATACTTTTATTTTACCTGTCATCATCATCATTTCAGCCATAGGACGTCCACTGCTGGACATAGGCCTGCCCCATCGATCTCCAAAAGGGCCGGTTGGAAGCGGCCTGCATCCAGCGTTTCCTGCGGTCTCTTTTAGGTCGTCTGTCCATCTAGTGGGTGGACGTGGTAGGTGGAATTTTACCTGTACCTACCAAGATTTTTTTATGATCTTTATCTTGCTTACCCGTATATTGAAAATCATGAATATTTTATCATCTTCAAATCTGAAACTTAAATAATATCTCGGAAGTTTACTCGTTCAATTGGTACAGAGGTACTGCATTTTAATTAAATATATATATATAATATATATTAATTTTTGAGTACAGGCTTGCGCTTGGCCCTCATTTCACCTGATGCTAAGCGATGATGCGATCTACATGGAGCACGCTTGCCTAGAAGAAACCAATTTACACGCGATTAAAAGACGCCCATATTGTACCCTAGCTAGACAATGAATGCATTTCACAGTGTAGCGATTCGCACGATAAATACAGTATAGATGAAACGGTGAAAGTGCTTTGTCTGACCGTCCGATAGAAAAATTTACACTTGAATAACTTTTATCACTCAAGTTATCAAGTTCCACTTTTCCTTGCTACTGCACCGTCAAGTCAAGAAAAAATATTTTGTCCAACAGTACAAGCCTTCAATTTCGCTGACATGCAATTTTTTTGAATATTGTACTCGTACTTTCACCACATTCAAGCAAAAGATTTCCATCCTTGCTGGGGAATTTGCGAAAATGTAAATTTATTCCGGGGCACAATGAGGCCTCCGCAGTGCAAAAACTGAGGTTAATAGCAGGGCGACATGCCTCCATAGGATTACGAAATTCGTAACTCCCGCCCGGCTAATTCTAAGGAATTTGTCCTTTTGTATGTGCATATTTGCTGAAATGTGCTAGGGACTTATGCGCGCCCTTTATTTCAATTTGCATGAATTATTTTGTTTTTTTCTCGTGTTTTTATGCCGGAGGAAATTGTCTTGACGCGTCTTTTGGCTTCTGAAACTGTGTTCTTTTGTTTGATCAAAGTTAAACCAGAAACAAGATGTTTTGTTGAATCTGCAGCATTGAACAGATGTAACGTAGATACATCTTTCTGCATTCCTGTGAGTCAAAGATGATACGAAAAGAGTTCATTGAATTCACCATTTTATAACCAACTTTTGCCAAGGGACCCTAAAATCGCAAAAAAAAAAATCCTTACAATTTTCATGAGTGTGAATGATATTTTTCTATGAACTGTCGATTTTTTCCGCGGTTTCTGGTTTGGTTCCACAGAACTAGATATAGGTCTGTGGTTGGTTCCATAGTATAAGTTGTTTATAACTTCAATTGATTGATGGAGAGGAAATTAAAATTTTAAAATTATACATTAGAAATTAAGATTAATCATTAAAATAATGGTAAAATTAATTGATGTAACCCTCTTAAAACAATATTGCGTGTCCACCGTCGATATCATTAAAGTAACTACATAATTTACCTAATTCAAGTGACCGGAATCGTTTCGCGAATGCGGTAAGGACATGTGACCCGCAGCCTAGCTGCTGGTCACGGCAGCCCCTAAGGGACACGGGGTTAATCATAATGTTAATGGTGTACTGTACTATAAGGGATGTGTGGTTTATGTGTATACCTACAGGGTAACACGGAACGGTGAAACTTACTCTAAATTAGGGTTTCATACCAATAAAATTAGTTCGAAAGTGCGTTTTTTTTATTAGCTTGTTCCTCTTCCACGCATACTAGAACAAGGGATCGGGGTGATTTTTATGGTTCCGTACCTCAGATGGTCCCGGATATGTCCTAAAACTGCGACCAGAACCACCGGAGGATGGGCAGCAGCGTCCTATTAGTACACGGTGAACATACTGCGATCTCCAAGCCGCCTGCCAAGCGTGGGGATTATGGCAACACCCCTCTCTAAGAGGAAGGCCTTTGTCCAGCAGTGGATGTTTAATGGCTGCTAATGTGTACCTCAGATGGAAAAAAGGAACCCTTACCACTGTCATTAATACCCTGTCTGTAGTACCCTGTCTGTCTGTCTTGTCTTATTGTCAAAACCCTTTTTCTTGGGAACGCGTGGAGGTATCAAGTTGAACTTAATATCAAATACTCAGGTCTACAACATAAATCAAACTTCTAAGTCAACGCAATCAAAAGATACGACCGTTTAAGTCAAATATTTAGACACTTGCAAAGGAATCAAAACCTATAGAGTACTTCCTATTGACCTAGAAACATGAAATTTGGCAAGAAGCAATGTCTTATAGCACAAGTAAAGATAAATCAAAAAAATCATTTTACCCTAAATCGCAAACAATAAAATGAGTTTGTCCTTTGAGTTTGTTCCAATCTCGACTTTATCTCGAAAGCACAACAGTTTTTGCAAACAAAACGTACCAAAGTGTGCATAGTACTGTCAAAATACGCAACATGCGAGAGAGACTTACCTAGTCTGTGGAGAGCAGAGAAAAGAAAAAAAATCTGAAGAGAGACAAAAGGTTATTTTTTTTTGACAAAACAAATTAAATCCTAATGACGAAAAAAACAAAAGCGAGAATGAAATAAACTTAACAGAACCACAAAATACGTAGAAGAACGCATCAACCAGCGTCTTTGTTAATTATTCAAAATTGTAGTAAACATACAAATTAGCTGAACTAATAACAGACAAAATTGCCGCAAACTAAACCAATTTACTACAAATTGTAATTGTATTCACTAAAACAGCTTTATCTAGCTAGGCCTTTGCTAATTTCTGTTTCCGTACCCTATTATTTTATAGTAAATTTAGTGTAATAGGTATTCTGTATTTAAAGGGGTCTACCTAAACGTAAATAACAGTTAATCTGAAATAAAATCTAAAACCACGAGCTGTTTACTTATAAATTTATTCTAATCATCTATATCAATGTTTGGAGAGAGATACTAGAGATTCACGATTTACGTTTCGACTTTGTTTTCTATACTAATTATTATAAAGAGGAAAGATTTGATCGTTTGTTTGTTTGCATTGAATAGGCTCCGAAACTACTGAACCGATTTGAAAAATTGTTTCACTGTTGGGAAGCTACACTATTCCCGGGTAACATAGGCTATAATCTATACCCGTGCGAAGCTGGGGCGGACCGCTAGTATATAATATAAAAGCGAAATTCATATACTCATCTGCTCACTCACTCATTAATCACGAAATCTCGAAAACTACTTGACCTACGAAGCTGAAATTTGGCAGGTAGATTTCTTATGGGGTGTAGAGGTCCGCTAAGAAAGGATTATGCGAAAAGGCCGTATTAAGGAAGGGAAATGGAGGTTAAAAGTTTGTATGAAAGTCCTTTGTTTTGGATTATACGAAAAATGAAATATAGTGTTCAGGTTAATGGTTTCAAATAAAATAAATACTCTATTATTTATTTCCGAAAAAGACTGACTAAAGAGGTAAATAGAGGTTTTATTTTTTTGTTGACAGTTTTGTAATTAAGAAACTGAAATTTGGCAAGTAGATTACTTATGAGGTGAAGAGGTAAGCTAAGAAAGGATTTTGCGAAAGAGCTGAATTAACGGGGCAAAAAGTGGTTGAAATATTATACAAAAGTCTACGCGTATGAAGTTGCGGGCAACAGCTTTATATAACCTTTATTGAAATGAAAACTTCTTTAAGCACGTTGAACACTTTTTGGGATGGGGAAAAGCACAGAACTCTAGTAACCGTCAGGCTTAGATACTCGTTCGGGTAAAGTCGGCTCGAGTCGACTAAGGCAGCAAAAGAGATATAGTATAGTCAACCTAGGTGAAGTTTTCACTTCTGTCATGTAGTCTTAGTACACCATAGATTCTTGCTTTCTCTCTCTACGTAGTACACATTTTTTATTATCTATCTTTCTTTGAGAATCTCCTTTTTAAAGTCGGATGAAAAAAATGATGACCACTAACTTGACGTCCTATTTCCCTCAAACTTGCAACAAGCACTCTTATCGCCATTTTTAAAGCGTACATTTTTTGGAAGCTTTAATAACGATCTACTATTCTTTCAAAGGCTACGTTAGATGTAAAATATCGGATTCCCAGGACACCGAGTGTGCGGGTGACAGCATAATAATAACCTGTCGGGGAGCCCAGCCATTTCCTAATTTGTAAATATACGTAGCCGACGGCAAAGGGAATAGGATTCTGGACATTATCTCTGGCTAATTTTATTGTTTCAGCCCACACAATACAAATAAAAATAAAATAATAATTGAATAATTAAAATGACAAAGTCAATAATATTTTCACTTAACGGCCGGCTATCCGAGTCGCGTAGGCAACAAAACGCTCCCTCAGCCCCCGCGACGCCGCGCTTATAGCGACGATGTCTAATGCCACGCTATAGACAGGACGCCTGCGGGGGGAGTGCAACAACAAAAACGAGCATAGGTCCGACCTCGATGACGCCTGGCGCGGCACTAAACGCGGCGCGCGCAAATACTCGGGACCTTTTTACGCTTTTAATTTCACTAAAAAACGAAACTATTCACTATCAAAATTCTATCCAAATATTATTTTTTAAATAAAATTGGCTTTCAGTACATGCAATTTCCAGGTTGTTACGAGCTTTCATTAGAGCATAAAACGAAAAAAATAAACTGAATCGACTTTGTTTCAGATTTTTTTTTGATCAAGGAAAGTTTATTCTATCGTGTTTTGAACCAAATCACAGACTCTAACACAGATGTATCTGTGACATGTATTTTTTTCCAGCGCAAATATTGTAATTTTATTGTAAAAAAATTATTTAAAACCGTCAAATTTGGTATAAGATGCTCTTCCATCTACACTTTGCAATGGAACTAAACTAACAAAAATGCTTTCAGGCTCCTAGAATTGGTTTGAACCTCGTTATATTATATTGAATTCCATTATCTGAAAGGCACTCCAAGTAACTGTCATACTCATCTTCATAAACGTGCTCCAAACTTACACGATATTATAAATATACGTCTTCTAAACAAGAAAAAGCTTTTACATCACAAAGAAGCATTTTATGCTCATTATCTAAATATTCACAACGTAAAACACGGCTGAAGCTCATACTCTAGAATATGAGCATGTTGGCGTTTCATCTTTACGTTTCCATTTGGTGTCTTTTGTTTCTTCACATCCGCTTTGTATAAGCCGTCGCAGTTGCGGTGCATGCAAATGTTTACCTAGCCCTGCTTTGACGGCGCTTGCATAATTTTACGACCGCAGAAAATGTATCGGAGCCAACTTGGCTATCGCAACTCATTTACTTAACCTGGCAAAACTTTATCGAGTTTGCATTACATTTAACTTTTCTATTTTGTTTCAGGTACGAGACGCTTTTTGCCCATAAATCGTATAAGCAATTCTCCCCTCTGTAGAAGGTAAATAAAGGAGTCATAACATACCATAACTCATCGGACGTTCTCTAAATTCCCGATAGTGAGCAATACCACAAATATCTTTAGTCTATTTCTCGGTAAGAAATGGAAGAAACTAAAATAAATGGGGCATAGTCGGAGGCTCTCGGAGAGATGAAATTCCAGCGGACCCCTCATCCCGGGCGCGGCTATTGAATATGATCGAATATCTTGGCTGCAGTGGGCGGGTGCGTGTACCTACCTTATAAGTTTTTCGGCTCGGCTAACACGAGTTTTTTATGTTGACAGACTAGGCGCTTGACCACAGCTCACCTGATGTTAAGTGACAGTGTGGTCGGAGACTGTAAACACGCCTAGCCTGAGTGCCTAGTGCGAGTTTTACCAGGGGCCTTGCGGACAACTGCTATTGCGGCCCCTAATCCGCTCAGTTGGAAAATCACGCGAATGTGATCCTTATCGCGCCCAGATACGGTTTGCGGTCGCGTGATTTTCCAACTGAGCGGATTAGGTGCCGCAAAAGCAGTTGTCCGTAAGGCCCCAGTTGTGTTAATTAGGTATATATAACACGGTATGTTTTAAATGCTTATCGGGAAAACAATAAGCACTTAAAACGAATAAACGATAATTGTACTAAGCCATATCTCTCTTTTTTGTCTGAGGCCTAGTGTGCGTTTACATTTTCGATCACGTTAATTCGTCACGTTAAAACGTTATCAAGAAGAGCAGTGCCATATACATGGCACTAGATGGCGCTGTTCTTATTTCATACCAAATTGAATGGGTAAACGCAATTGGAAAAAGCACTAGGTACTCTGACTACACACAGAAAAGACACGAACTATCGAGTAGGTGTCATCACCCACTATGACAGAGTGAGGCAGGCGAATGGCGTGCCCTATCGACGCGGTTTTTGTCTCAATGATTGATTGATGCTGTTGTCTTCTTGGGCGACAGTATTGAACGTGATCCTTAGCTCTGTGACCTCGTTGCTTATGGTGCTATTTGATGGGTTCTGAAAGTATAGTATAGAAAAATATCCAAATAGATACTATTGGCTTTTGACATGATCTTGAGTTGCAGTAGGCGAGAAACTAACGATAGCTCGACGCGTGGCTACATATTTTAGGCTTTTCATTTCTTAAAATTTTGGATGGATATATTCCCATTAATCCTGCTAAAGTTTTCCCGTGTTTTTTTAACCTAGTGGTGTTACTGGACCACTTATTTACCACTCGTACAGTAAACTATTAGCATTTAGATAAAAACTAACTCTTAAAACCAGCCAAGTGAGAGTCGGGCTCGCGCACTCAGGGTTCCGTACCACCACAAAATACAATAAGGTTGTCCAAGTAGCTGAATTACCAGTTATTATAACACCTTCCAAAAATTTTCAGTATGATTTGCTACTCAGTTTGCTATACAAGCGCTCGAGTATAATAACTTGGTAATGAACAGAAATTTGTCAACGACTCGCACTTGTCCATTATTTATTATTTGTTGTTATACTTTAGAGTGTGTACTACAATCGTGGCAAGTTTGACGCTTGTACGTATTATCGTTTTGCATTAGAGCTAATACAAAAATACGTAAAAAAATACGTTTGTTGTATGGTGAACCCATCCGCTTTTCGGTTTTAGTTCCTGACTTTTTTTATTATTTGTTAGTTAATACGCCGTAACGTTACATATTCTGTGAAAAGTTCAACTATCTATTACGGACAGGCAGACAGACCACCAATCCGCACTGGGCCAGCGTGGTAGATATGGCCCAATCACCCTTTCGGGGGTAGGCTAAAAGTCCAGCAGTGGACTGTTAAAAGGCTGACTATGATGACGATGATGAGACAGACGGGCGGACAGATAGACAGACAGACAGACATAGTAGGCTTAGTAATAGGGTCCCGTTTTTACCCTTTGTGTACGGAACCCTAAAAACTAGCTAAAGATAACATGCTACTGTAATATTACTGTCACAAGCTTATAAGGGTAAAAAGAGGTAGACAATCTGCATATAACAGCAATGTCACCTTCTACCCGAAAAATAACACTTTACTGGACAAAGGTCAGCTCTTCGTTACATCTGATCCCCGTTATACAGCGTCTGATGCGAGCAGCCCAAAATAATATTGAAATATCGATTTGCCCTCTCATCTTCATGCTACATACTTATTCATAAAATAAAAGCTTCTGATATCGCTACATTTTTATGTTTGTGAATGAGATTGCTCGCGGATTCTCACGTTCGCATCGCATATAAATCTTTGAATGATAAATTGAGCTAAGCGTGAGTTGAAAGCGTATCTTGCATTAAAATGTTGCCTAACTGTTAGTGTCTCGCTAAAAATTCACTTATTTACACTTACCTAAATTATGGCATGTTCTAATTTCGAAGTATTTTAGACGTTACTCTCTGGTGTTGAAATTCAATTATACAAGGATGATTCTATCTCAAATTCTTTCTCTCTATCTTATCTTGATAGGCTGAAATAATAATAATGATATTTTTTTTTTATTTTTTTTTATTTTTTGGGGGCTTTTAGACAACATGTCTATGTCAGCCCCATAATAATGATAATGATGATGTCTATCTTAAAACTTAAACCATCGTACATTTAGATATTAAATTTTTTACTAGGTGCGCGATGCGGTTTCACCTGTGTGGGCATTCTCTCAGGAACCGTTAATTTTCCGGTATATAAAGTATTCTATATCAGCGGCCCTAAAACTATATCTATGCAAAAAAGTACGTCAATCCCTTTGGTTGTTCTGCTGCTGCGTGAAAGTAGAAAAAACAAACAAACCGGCAAATCAACAAACAAACACACTTTCACATTTATAATGTACTAGCGGTCCGCCCCAGCTTCGCACGGGTATAGATTATAGCCTATTTCAGCCGGGGGTAGTGTAGCTTCGCGTCAGTGAAAGAATTTTTCAAATCGTTTCAGTAGTTTCGGAGCCTATTCAATGCAAACAAACAAACAAACAAACAATCAAATCTTTCCTCTTTATGATATTAGTATAGACTAGCCGCGCCCCGCGGTTTCACCCGCGTAGTGATAAAAATGGTGATGATGATGATGAAAAGTAGCTTATGTCACTCTCTGGCTCTTGAACTATAACTATGCAAAAAATCAGGTCGATCCGTTGTTTCGTTGCAGCGTGAAAGAGGAACAAACATCCATACATCCATAAATACAAACTTTCGCGTTTATAATATTAGTAGGATATGATTTTGAAGTGAAGCTAAATATTTTAGAAAAATTTCACCAATGTCGCTAGGAACATAAAACCTATCAATCTTTATTTTCCAGTGTACAAAATCCAAAATCTCGATAAAAATACCGCATGTCATAAAAATTTCAATGAATTTATGCCTAGACATTCAGCCGCCTAGATTCCTCATCTAAATGCGTCCCACGCGACCCAGCTATCGAATTTTCAACAAATAAAAATTGGTTAACGTTTCTATACCTACAATAGACTGACGTTGTGGCAGGCCCAGCCGGAACCCGGGGCTGTACGTGCCAAACGACCGATGCTCTCGATGCAGTCAACACATAAACACAATATTTAGTCGTACCTCTTTAGAAATAAAGTTCAAAATAGCTACACTTTCACCGTGACTACAAATCACATGGAAAAATCACGATATCTTTCCAAAGAATACGAGAATTCGCTTCTTTTTCAACCGCTCGGCTCTTGTATGGTTCTTTGCTTTTTTTATCCGCAAAAACGGCCATAATGTTTCAACCGGTATCGAAACGAAAATGGAATAGTAAAATTACAGTTCGAAAGAATACGTCCAACGGTCGCGTATTGAAATTCCGATTTATGTGCATATGCCTCGGTTTTGCTTTGGAATATGATACAGAATATTTGATTGCTTGATGAATATTAATGGTTTTACCTTCGTAATCAAAGGCCCCGTCCGCATTAACTTAATAAAGTACAGGGTGTTCTCTGATATTAGTGGAACTTACGATTGGTTTATTAACTCTTACTTCCGAGTAAGTTTCCTTTTACTTTGATTGGCATATAAATAAACATATGCTTATTGACCCTTTAGTCCACCCAGATGATTTGAAAGAGTATGAATATAAATTTAACATTGATACAATTACTAAAATATAAATTTCATAGATAGATAGAACTCTTTATTTTTCACGCCAGGAATGACATACATAAGACAAAACAACTTCAAACTAGAGTAACAACGGCGGTCTTATCGATATAAGCAATCTCTTCCAAGCAACTTTAGCATGGAGAGGTTATAAAGAGGTAGAGGAACGGATATGCTATCATAATGGATTATGTGTTCATATAAAATACTAGTTGCGCCCCACAGCTTCACCAGCGGCGATTACTCTATAGCATCAGCTATCTGCCAGTGAAAGTCCCGTCAAAATTGGTCTAGCCGTTTCGGAGTCCATAGTGTACATACAAACATACATAGAGACGTACTCGTATATACATTTTTTATTTATATATTTCATATTAAGATCACACACAAGTACCTACTAGGTACATAGGTAAGCGTAAGTAACTTAAAATACATCGCATTTTATATTATGTATTATATTATAAGTACCTACATTCCAATACCGAAATGATATGTACAATATTATTATACATCGAAATTAAACACTTTTTACGGATTTTATCGCGTGTATTACACTTTTTTTTTCAATTTTAATATGAGTACATAATTAATTAAAATATTATATACATAAACACAGAGTGAAAGCGTGTCGTTATAGTAGGTATTCCGAGATATAGTGAGGTTTAACACGATGCTTAAAATCTTCCTGTAAGGCTTTACTTCGGTAGGTGCCTCATTATTAAAAAGAAAGACAAGAAAGCTAATGAATCTGCATTCAGTAGTGCATACTGACAAAACTGAGTATTTCAAAATAAATTGGGTACTATCTTAATTGAAGGGTCCACTGCAATAATGATGAATGTCCATTTTTTTTAAATCTTAACTAGTAATACCATTCGGTCTCATGAAATTATATTTAGAAATCTTGTTAGCAAACTTAGCAATATCGCTTGCAGTCTCGTGATAAATATGTTTTAAATATTTTGGCTACACGGCTAGAACGCTCAACATCACTGGTGTTCACGACAATAATAATATTTTTTTACACCGTTTATAAATTTAAAACACAATTATCTTAAAATAACAGATAAAGGACATTCATCGTTGTTGCAGTGGACCCTTCAATTATTATCATACAGTTCGATACTTGCTCACTCGCGCATGCCCATTGCAAACAATAACTCCAAAGCAGCTTGAAAGCCTATTCAGTCTCATTCTTCTGAGTCTATAACAGAGTTTCTATTAAAATCAGTAATGAAATATTCCACCAAGACCGCCACTTACTTTTTACGATATTAACCAGTAGGTAATAGAGTTTATTACAAAGCAATACACTTTTACAGGTGACCGTAAAGATAAAAGCAGTCATAGGCGATAAAACGAAACTGTCGAATCGAAATTAAAAGCAGACGGTGCATTCTCATAACAATTTCATGCGATATGAACACAGCCGGCCAGATAATCTCTGGCAAATCTGACATAGCCAAGCGCATAAATTGTTCTGAATCAGCGAACCATAAACAATGTACCCGCTTTTTAAACGACAAAATAAGACCACAGAATCGTCCCACAGTGGCTCGGCATTGCGCAAAAAGTTTTCCTATTAACGAGTTACATTGCGACGATCCAGTAGTGCATAATTCCTATATTATTGCGAAAGTTAATGTTTATCATGCAGCAATAAAAAGTTCCCTAACCGCTATTATGGCATACGAATTCTATGATATTTCATTTGGTAAATAAATGTCATCATTATGACAAGACTGTATAATAGTTTTAACTGATTAGCCGTTGCCCGTGAGTTCGAACGCATAGACTTCCGAAATTCCCCTCTTTTGGCTTTCTTATTCCAACTTTTCCGCAAGATCTTTTCTTAGCGGGCCTTTACACTTCATAAGCAATCTATTTGCTGAATTTCACCTTTCGAGGATCAAGTAGTTTATCTATTTAAGTATGTATTTAAAAATATATATGTTTGTATATCAGTTTCTGGCAGCCATAGTACAAGCTTTGCTTAGTTAGGGGGCCGATAACCGTGTGTGCAAAAATTTCCTGAATATTTATTTATTTAGTTTTCGAGATTTTGTGGCGAGTTAATCACTTGTCAGTAAATAGTGGTATTTCGCTTTTACATCTATACTATAATAATATATAATATAATATAATATTATAAACAGAAAAGATTTGATTGTTTGCTTGTTTGTTTATTTGCATTGAATAGGCTCCGAAACTACTGAACCAATTTGAAAATTTCTTTCATTGTTGGGAAGCTACACTAACCCCGGGTAACATATGATATATATATATATATTTTTTTAATAGGGATCCTTACTAAAACTCCAATAATGTAACCCAAGGTGTAAAAAAATAATATTTACAATTTTAACTTTCCGTGTTTGACACTTCTAAGACAGGACAACATCTGTCAGGACAGCTGGTAATATGATAATTTTATTTCTGTGCTCTTATTTTACAGTTATTGGAAATAGTCTAGTCTTAATTTTATTGTAGCGTGCGTTTTTCGACCTCTGGAAGTTATATTATTTGCGCATGGCATAGCGGCACTTCTGTAATCGATGCCACGTTCCCCGTAACTCAGAGAAACAAGCCTAGCTTTAGAAAATGTTCTAAATTATCTAAGAGCCTAGCAAAATGTCAGACGAGACTTAGCAAGAGCCCCTCGTCTAGTAAAACTTTTTCTATCACTGGAAAAATTAATCACAACAAATTTTACTACAAAATAAGATGAAGCTGAGGCCATGATGCGAGCGAGGCCGTGTTTTGTTCATGCAAATCTGTTATATTGTTTGTTTTGAATATTAACATCCGTCGGATTTGCGGTGTCGGTTAGTTTGCTCAGCTGTTATAGGTCAACGCTCAAAATAGGCCAATCATAACGAGCTCCATTTTGTATGTGTCGTTATAGCTATTAACAAACAAATAACAGTGCACTCAGCAATGCTAAAACAAAACTTATTAAATGAAACAGAAATAATTGTGCTAACTTTGTTATCCTACAGTGTACTGTACAGCAATAGCGAAGTGGAACTGTGCCCGTAATAAGATTAGGAGAATTCTGCAGTATGCATCCAGTGACGACAAAAAGGTCTCGAGTTTCATTAAACTTCGCTAACTTGGACTGTCAAACCAACAACAATAATAATATTATGTAGATGGTGACTTCTTTCATTTTCAATATCATTGTCGAGTATTTTTTGTCGCACATCAAAAATGGCGTACTAATATTAACACTAAAAATAATTTTACGTTAGTATAGTATAGTAAAGGGGGAGGCCTATGTTCAGCAGCGGATGTCTTCTGGCTGATGATGATGATGGCGATAATAGTGTAGTAATTTTACATTATTGTAGTGGTCTTTGAGACAAACAATCTAAACCTACAATAATGTACAAGAATTTGCAGATACATTATTATCCATCTATAGTATAAATATTACAATGTGCAAAGTGTATTTTGTTTTAAATGTTTATCGGGACTTATCACGTATTATTTTATTTAGGTAAAAAATATGTACCTTTCGCTCGAAGTTTCGACCATGTTACAATAGCCGTGGTCACGAGCTGACTCCTGTTCCTCGAGCTGTTTACAACATGGTGTTCAAATCGCGAAATTTTAAAAATTACTATTGTGTAAAGTGTGGTTGTGTGTTTATTTCAGTTTTTAATTTATTGTAATTTTTTTATTGTTTACGTGTGGTAGACTTTACAGCAAAAGAGAGCTGATGTCCATGGTCATAAGAAAAAAGGTCGTCTTCTTCGAACACATGTAAAGAGGATGGAGGAACACACCCCTCTACCAATATCCACGGCCGATCATTGAGGGCATATTTCCGGAAAATATGTGCCCTGGCTTTCCATTACGGAAATGGCTGGAGAACATCAAAGAGTTGACTGGACTGATCTACCAGCATCTAAAGAAAGCAGCATAGGTTCACAGGAAGTTTTGTGTACTCCAAACTTCATTGTGAAGACGGCACCTGACGATTATGGTGAGACATTGTTACTTCAAAATAGTGTTTACGTACGTTTTCCGTATGTCAACAAAACCTTATACTCAAACTCAACCAAGTTCCAGTCCTAGCAAGAGGAGTCTCATAAAAGCAGCGCGCCCTTTCACTTGCAATGTACCACCGGTGTGCTATTATTTCACCGTCATAAGCAATTTCATAGCATAAAAGCCACTGACCCATTTCACTTGCACGTGTGTTCACGCCAATAAGGTTTGTGTTAGCGCAAATGCGAACTATTTCCCTGCTTCATAAATTACAATTTGGTCCTTGAGATGTTTGTGAGCGGGAATATGCAAAATTTATCACGGATAGGGGTCGGGTCATGTGACAACTCGGTGGCACGCAGGGAGGCATTATGTGATACACACATTCTCCGTAGATAACTGATGCCGCCCGTCTAGTTATGCCACTGTTTAAGTTCCCTATTAGATTTTATATCCCTATCATGGTAGTTATGTAACTCCTTCGAGAGAACCCTCCTACCTTCATTAAGGTTAGGGTTTTGGCGATGCCCTTTTATTCATTATTCCTAAGTACTTGGTATTATGTTAGAAAAATGTCGGCCATTAAAGTCGGCTGTTAGTTTGGGCATAAATAGAGGGTCCCCTATTATTTGTTCGGCCTCTTTCGCTGTTATTTTCATTGTTCTAATTGGGCTGCCTAACATCCTTTGTTTAGTTTTAGCGAAGGGACCATAAGACGGGATATTGTTAGAATAAAAGGTAGATATTTCTAATATGTAAAGTCCTCTCTTTGACATTGGCTAAACTATATCAAAAACATAACTTGTTGAAAGTGGGCCAAACGACCGATACATAGGTTATGGTTATAGGAAATTGACATTTATATACGACTTACATCTACCACGATTTAAAATTTCAAGTTTCTTGGATAGCTTGAAATAGTGTTTTAAACTATCACGGTTGTTTACTAAAGTCATATGATTATTTACAGGATATTTACCGTGGTAAGGTTGTGGAATGAGCTCCCGATATTTCGGCGCAGGTACATACATTATTTTCACGGGAAGACTCAAATATGAGGCAAAAATCTCAAGACGAAATATCCGGAGCTCATTCCACAACCTTACCACGGTATATATCCCGTTAATAATCATATAACTTTAGCTTCAAAATAGGTTCGTTTTTTTTAAGTGAGTGAAAAAATTGGGTGTTTTTAGACAACCTTAGACTATCCAACCCTACGACGACCCTAAAATATAAAAAACAGTTATATTGCAACCAAAAGCACTTCTTGATAGTGTTGTATGAATGTAATAACATCATAATATGACAATACGAAATTCTAAAATGATACTCAGTTATACCTAAATTGTATTTGAAATACATATACCTATTGAAATAGTTACTGCTAACTATTTATTACCAATTCAACCTTGTTAATAACTCAAACGACATAATAGTCTTGAAAATTTGTCAGTCAATCGGTTCTTGAAAGTATCATTTAAAAAAAATGTAATAATTGTACTTTTGTGTGACGAAATCAATTTAATAAGTAACTTTTTAACTACTGTAAACGTCATAGAATAAAATAGTCTATCTATAAATTATCTACTATCATCACGAAATCTAGAAAACTACTTGACTTACGAAGGTGAAATTTGGCAACTAGATTACTTATGGGATATAAAGGTCTGCTAAGAAAGGATATTGCGAAAGGACTTAATTAAGGGAGGCAAAAGGGGGATGAAATATTATGTGAAATTCTACGCGCACGAAGTCGCGGGCAACAGCTAGTAGTACAATAAACGTTTAATGTACTCTGATAAGGAAAGTATTATTTTTTTGTTTATTTTTTATTAAATTGCTGTGATACTTTAATTTTGTGCGAGTAAATCAATTTATAAGAAACATTTCTAACTTTAGTAATCGTCATATTATAATATAAACGCTAATGAACCTATTTTTTTTTTCTCAAGAAATTATTAAAAACCTTGGTGTATTTATTTAATAATTATATTTCGTGATCGTCTAAGAAAATCTCGTAGTCGTAAGATTCTAGCCGTCCTTATTTATATCCTTCTTATAACCGTATGTTCTTATAAGATTTTTGTAAATAACGGTACTTTTTTTTAATTAAAACCTAAGCCTACTCAAACTCAAGATCAAAGATATACACACTAACACAATAAAAATGAATATATATTTAAATTTCTTCGTGCCCTGAGCATTTGAATAATTTATGAACAGGTCTGTATAATATAACTATATACATATTGCCCGCTAAACATAAAGCTTCTTCTTACAAACTTATGAAACTCTAGAGCACAAAGAACTGTTCCAAAGCCCCCTCCAAGTAAACAAGCGGAAATGACACTTAAGTTGAAGGAAACTGTTGAAACGAAGAGCTGGGGTGAAACTGGATGGTTTGCCTCAGCATTTCTCAATTTTAAAGTGCTCCCAAACAAATATTTGATCAATGGCTCTACTGAAAGCGCCAGTTAAGAATAAGGGCAAATGTCGACATTTTCTTGATCCATGGTGAACAGTAGACCTAATATGATTCTATAGTATTTCTTGCGAGAAAATAGCCACATGGATCCATTTTGTTGGATTAGCAAATCTTGAAAAAATAATTGTACATGAACGTATACTGAGTACTTTTTATTATTTTAGATATATTTTCATACAACGATCTAGCGCGGTTGGCAGACAAAATTTTGGCGTGGGCTTTGGCCATTATACAATTATGCAATGTGTGTGAAAGGGAATATGCAACTATTGTACAGTATAGGATTGAAAAATTATGAGCTATTGTGATGAGTTCTTGATGGTGTTGAGCTGGTTTATCATCATCATTCCAGCCGTAGGATGTACACTGCTGGATATAGGCCTATCGATCTCCAAAAGGGCCGATTAGAAGCGGCCTGCATCCAGGGTTTCCCTGCGGTCTCTTTTAGTTCGTCTGTCCATCTTGTGGGTGGACGTCCTACGCTGCGCTTACCGGTGCGTGGTCTCCGTTCGAGAACCTTTCGGCCCCATCGGCCATCTGTTCTGCGTGATATGTGCCCTGCCCACTGCCACTTCAACTTGTTAATCCGGTGGGCTATGTCGGTAACTTTATTTCGTCTACGGAACTCTTCATTTCTAATTCTATCTCGTAGAGAAACTCCGAGCATAGCCCGCTCCATAGCTAGTTTACGCTCGTTTACGAGCAATGCAGCAGCTGGTTTATAGTTTATCAATATTATTTATTATATTAGTACTATTGTTTCAGCTGTGGTCGGTTGTTCCTTTAGATAAATATAAATAAGATCTTTATTTTTTTCCACTCCTTCTAGACTGCTCTTTGATGGATCAGCTTTTTATATGGGAAGGCGTACCAAATAGTTAAATGATATGGTGGGGCTAGGAGCCATTCATGGTTCTTGCCCACGCTCATCCGACATTCGAATAATGTGATGTGACTGACCCAGTTCCAACTTTAATTTGCTTGCTTTTTCTCCAACGTTGGCGATTTGTGTCTTGCAGCGCAATGTACTGAGTACTGAGTATGCAATGTTTTTGTCTGATACATTATTTTATTCCGTTAAAGTCTGGCCTTAACCTCTATACAGAGTAGTAGTTCAATTTAGCCTAAGATATTGGTCAATAAAATGTGCCATTCTTGCAGATATTATGACCAAGCGAGCCATAAACAATATCGACTATTGGAAAATTAGCTCGCATATCAAATCTCAATGGAAATTATTTCTTACGACATAAAATTGTGTTAAATATTGGTGGATCGGCCAAGATCTTCGTCTGTCATGAGCCTGATTGTTCGGGAGACTCCCAAGTATTCAAGGACTTCCTGGCTTAAAAGTTAGTAAGGAACGCGGTTAAACGTCCTTTAGATTTAATTCCATTAAGTACCGACGATACTCCAGCTACCTTGTTTTAAACTAGTTCGCTTTCATTTAACTTTGCATTATAAAAACGGCTAAGATATGCGACTTTGCAAGTCCATCGGCATTGTTCTGGAATTATTTTTACAATCCAATTCTTTTACTGCACCGTCCAAGTCCGTGGGACTGTTTCATTATTTTTAAAAGTTGCGGCAGTGCCTTTGTTAATGTGGATTGCTGGGATCTAATGGAATGGAGAAGGCCGATCGATTGAAGAAGATGACTATTGAATTAAAAACCGCAGTCAAAAACTGAAAAATGCAGACCATCATAATACACCCGTATTACGATTGTACGATATTTACAATCTGCATTTTTTTTCTTTTCGCTTAACTTCTGTGAACAGAAATATGTCACCAGCTCACACTTGGCCAGAATTTATTATTTGTTGTTTCACTTTAGAGTGTTTACTATAATCATGCCAAGCTTGACGCTTATACGTATTACCGTTTTTACACTATAGAACAAATATAAAAATACATTAGGTGTATGTATGGGTTCTTAAATTTTTAGGATTCCGTAAGTACCCAAAGGGTAAAAACGGGACCCTATTACTAAGCCTTTTACTACACCCTATGGGTAAGGAATCCAGTGATCAGAATTTTCTTTTAGCTTGTCTCAATATTATTGCATCTGTCTCTTTCATTCTTTCAGCGGCCGCACTATATTCACTCTGACCTTGAAAATACCTAGATTGTGTAACTCAGGATACCAGGAAGTGGCCCGGTTGTTTATTCATTTTTTTACTGTACGGATTACAAACGTCTTACACGCATTCTCTCTAATAAACACACAAAATACGTTTTTGGCTTTAATAAGTATAAAACTTAATTTATCCTGCTATGTTTAACTTTAGATGCAGCTCTACACGCTACCAGCTACAAGTATCGCAAAGATGATTGAAGTAAGTCCACAGTATTCATAATCCTGCTCTCATCTACTTTCGCAGAGCTCTGTATGACGAGCAGAGTCTCTGCGTCTTAAGGAACATCGTTAGACCGCCATTGACTTAATAAATTTTGTAATTATGAACCTTATGAACACTCTCCGAGCTCTGTGTAAAGTGTTACCTACAAATTACATTGTAGCAGCTTGAGTCTTGATTTTCTCTTGGGCGTCGCATTATTCTTTTAAAAACGTTAATTAAGGAAGTTAGCTAATTAAAAGAAACTAAGTATATTTAGTTATAGTAATCTTACTTTGACTTCACCCTGAGTAAATTGAAGATGATCTTTTAAATTTAAGTATGAGTTTTCTTTGATTCATCTCTTGTTTCTTTAGTAGCGTTTGTGGCGTAGCTCAATAACCCGGTCTCAACAGATAACTGATGAGTGTTTAGGCACCCGCGAGTGGTAACAACTGATCACGGTGGCAATGTTTTGGATGGTACGTGTTGGCCACGCAGCGATAAAGCCAATCGTCCTACACCAGCCTCCTCGGTAGAGTGCAGCCTTTATGGGCGAGCAGGAGGCTGGCGAAGGACAACTGCCATGGTGCGTCAATAATTTTAAAATATTATCAATCGAATACATGAAAAATTGGAACGTTTTTTTTCTAAATAAGCACTTTTTAGTGTTAATAAACAGCCTTTTTCACTTGCTTCTGCACCCACCGGTCGATAACAGTACGGTCATTATTATTTGCCCTAGAACGACACTAATATAAGTCAGAAGGAAAAAGAGACGGTAGACAAAAAAACGAGCAATGGTGGCCACGGGAAGCGACCATCGGGTAGATCACCAGTTCTCTGGTCGGCCGATATCAGGTGGCAGAAAAGCAGTGGTATAGCAACAAAATGGTGTTTTAAAGTAGATACTTTTTTATGGTTGATTTTCTAGGCGTTTACCAAGGTTCACCAGAAGAGGTTTCTATGGAGATTTGGAAACAAGACGAAAATATACATGATTCACCGCGTTATATCAGTTACCTACACTCGAGCACGTCTACCAACACTTAAGAAATAATAACCCACCACTATTACGCATTAACTCGAAAATACACAAGTTAAAATAATACAATGAGACCACATGTTTTTTTCACGTTGGTGCCAAAACTCTATATTTCTTTTGCTCCCACAGTAAAATAATTATACTCTCTCATAAACAGGGTAATTATAATGAATACCCCGAACTTGTTATGAAGTAACCTCTCTCCCTATCCCTTCACAGAAATCCGTTTCAAGTCCGGTTATCCAGCCACTTGTAGTTTGTAATTTATCCCCAAGCTCAGTTCTGAGAATATTAGTTAGGTATCGATATTTAACTAGCTAGGTATGAGCTCGTCCTATAAATCGCTTTGCGCCATACTCTGCTCGCCAGTCGCCGGCTACCGCAATTTAGTACGTGTGATAAAATAGCACGTTCTATGCAGAGTGCTTTGGTCCATTTAGCGGTTTGTGCGCGAAATAGCCGTGACTTTCAGACATATTGTTGCTAAAACAGTTACTGTTGCAAGGTTTTGCATATTAGTCGAAATGGTCGTAGGGATGAGATCTAACAGTTTTATTGCACAAACATGTCAAAAGTTTTTTTATAATAAAGTGTTTTCACATTATTTCAGCCTATTTAGTCCCCACTCTGGGACACAGGCCTTCTCTCAGAGAGAGCGAGAGGATGGGCGCCAATCCAACACGTAGCATGTTGATGTAAGTCATGTCTTTGAACTTCTTAGATTCATGGACAATATGGACATACTGGTTCCTCACGATGTTTGGTTCTGGTTCATTCAGGTTTCAGATGACCACGTGTGCAAAAATATCCAGAATATTTATGTTATTTAATCCCGAATCGTTTTTGAGCAATGGCTTTGAACTTGCACATAATTTGAGTACTAAATAAGTCATTAGTGCAGTGCCGGGTGCCGTCAGATTCTAAAGCGCACATGCTACTGCTCAGCCACCAACGCTTACTTTAGGGTTTATACTATTTAAACAGCGGCTAGAACAATCGGGGCGCTTACCCGGACTGTTGTGCAGGTTTGTTATTTTTTATTTATTTATCCATATTATAACTATTATTACAGTATCAATGTACAGTCGTGTATTTTGAATTTTTATAACATTTAAATATTAACCATCATAATAATCAGCATTATCTTACTACACTGCTGCTCATTTTCCTTTACCAAAGAAAACCTGAGCCTGATTTTCGGCTTTTCGCTTGGGTGCATTGACGATATACGCAAGGCAGTTCTGTCAGTGGCTGGAAGCGCAAAAACACCTGATCTGAAGATATTGTTATATGAAAACTGCTCCTAAGCTCATATATCTTTTATATGTACATAAAAGATAAACGAACTAGTTTTGTATCAGAGAACGTGAGACAAAGAATAACAAATGATACTTATACGCGGGGTTAATAAACAACAAAAATAGGACATGCGTTAAATTCAAAATGCGATTACCCTTTGCAGTGTCCTTTCAGATTTGACCATGAAATACAATACTACAATATGAATTCAACATAATTCATATAATAAAAAAAAAGCTGTGGCGTTAAAATATATGCGGAGATATTTGGAGTGCTACAAACTGTAAAGAGAATTCATAAAAATACTATTCCAATAAAAACCACAAGCAAGTATCACAAACATTTCTTCAAAACATCCTGAGGTTACTCAACAAAGAAATACGTACACAATGAACAAATATAACAACACAAAACTCCGACATTAGAAGTAAACGTTTTATAGGTAAGAGTAACATTGGGTTAGCAAATTAAAATAAATCTCATAAATATGAAGAAAATTAGAAAGAAAGAAAGAAAATACATTTTATTCCACACCTTTACAAAAACTTATACATATCTAAATCAGTGTTGAAAGGGTCCGTCTAGGCATTAATGTTGAAAGTCGATGAACTATCAGCGCCGGTTTTCAGATGAACTCTTGAGTTTACAGTTAAAACACAAATTTATAAAAAAAAAGTATCTATATGCAATTTTAACAAATAAGACATAGGAAATAAAATAAGGTAGGACACAAAATATATATACTAAATTTACAGTATTATAATATACAGAAAAGGAACGGGAATAACAACATAACCAGACAAACTATACGTATAATTACAATAATAATGATAATTTTTAATAACAACATTTTTGCAAAGAATCACGTCTTTACCGAAAGAAATAGGGAGAAAACAAGGAGCAAACCTAAAAACCACAATACCTAAAACCCGACACTTACAAACGATTTATAGAGGGCAGAAACATCGGGTGCAGCTCGCACCAGCTAATTGACCCGGTCCCTGTTTGCGTTGGCGCGGCGCCTGCAATGTTTGCTCGCCGAAGCCTGATTGTCGTAGTCTACAAGCTGGATAAATGTTGGGAGAACTAGTAGCTTCAGTCAGAACATTAAAGGCCAAGGTAGAGGACTTGACCTGACAAGTGTAACGTTTCTCACAAATTTATTATCTACGTACAAATTTGTTATCGTATCTATCTACGTAGAGCTTTTGTTTGTAGCATAAGTAAAACATGAATGAATGAATCTGAATCGGGGCGGCTGAATCCGCAGAAGGCCTCATAAGGCGCAAATATGGAAGCCTAGATAGTGAGTTCATATTTGAGCCTTTTGAGGACAAAACTTTAGTTCCGCGGGGGCCAGGCGCTAAAAATATAAAATAAAAAAACGGCTGGTTGAAGATAGTGACAAAAATGTTGGCCGTTACCTTGCGCAAGGTTTCAGTACTGCAAACCAATGCAGCAATCATCATCAGCCAGAAGACGTCCACTACTGAACATAGGCCTCCCCCTTTAACCTCCACACTGAACGACAGCCAATGCAGCAATACAGCCAGCAATTTGGGAACGATGCCTACGGGCAGCGGTCTATTAGAGATTAGGGTACTCTTAGATACGTTTTTTTAAGTTTAATATTCTGTATGTATATTAATTTTTACGTAAATAGTTTTTGGATTTAATTTTCGTTCATATTTAACTTGTCCAGTAAAATATTTATCATCATCATTATCTGCCCACATCAGTCCACTGTTAGACATTTATTGATTCGAATGGTACCTACATGGCGTTATATTATATTCGAATCGTAATGGTAATAAATAGACTGCAAGTTATACCCCCTTATACTAGGAACGTTTATAAATTAAGTTCGTTCTATCTATATCAGTCCTAAAAAAACAACTTCAATAGTTATTAAGATAAGTGCATGAAACATTACACAATACAGTTTCAGTATAGATCTCAATTTAAAAGTGACTCTTGTACACGTGAAATGGAGATGTTTTTTTTCGCTGCACTCCTTGTTATCGTTGAATACGAATTTTAAAATGAAAGTGAGATTTCATACGTGACTTTTTTATTAAGTGTATCCTTTACATGTAACATTGGCCATCTTTCACGTTATAATGCATAGCTTGAGGTTGATATAGTAAGTAAATAATAAAACATATTTTTATTTGATTACGTACGTTCCGCTGGTGCAGTGACCCGAAGGTTATATATAGCCTCTGATACAAGAGAAGGTCGTCGGTCCCGGAGCCGCGCTGTCTCTCACCAGTCGGCGACATCCTTGGAAAAACGCCGTAGAGTAGGATCAGCGTAAGGTTTATTTCTACAAAAAAATCATGATGGTCCAATTTTATATAGCATCCTAATTCACTTAACGTTAGCATGAAGTAAAATAAAAAAACTCCATCCTAAATAACAAGCGCAGGAAGCTTCGCGAAACCCCATAATTATGTTTCGTCTGGTTGACTTATTTCCTATTCAAAACGCCCTTATGTACAGGCGTTATTAAAATTAATGTGTCTCGAAAGTATACCCACGAAGTGTATCCAACACGACGAAAATGTTACAATTTCGACAGGTGAAAGCGAAATTCCCTCAAACACATTAGAGCAGGCATTACTCCCCCACGTGTTAGGTAATGTAGATAAAACATTAATATGTATGAATCTCGTTGCTTGTTTGTGGGGAGAGCTTAGATTTTGAGGCGGTCTCGAGCCGCGATGAATAAAGAACGATCGTCCCAGTTACATATTGTGAAGAACACGAGCTTTCATGCCGTGACACTAATAATATAATCCTTCCTAATAGTTAAACGGTTAAGGTAAACATACTGGACGTGGATGGACTGTTTGTAAGACTTAATTGTATGAGAGTGGAAAGAATATACAAAAGACGACAGGTTGACTGAAGTGGAGAATGGAAACGTGCTACTTAGTAGGATAAGATCATGAGGACGATACAATACAATTATAATCACTGCGTTACCAACTGAGTCGTCGAGCAATAAACGTCGTACCATAAGACCTGTAAGTGCGAGCGAGATAGACAGATATGACATGTGGGTGCGAGCGAGATGAGATGAACACTGATTTATGACCTGACGACTCTGTTGGTAATGCGTTTAGTATATATATACACTTTATTTTACACTTCGAAAATATAAAAAAGATTTTTTTTTGACTACGAATCACTCGGTGAGCGATACTTATTTCTTCCATTAGAAATTGAAACCATGGGACCGTGGGGTCTGGCAGCACGGAGTTTCTTTAGAGAGTTGAAGAGTTGATGAGTTGTCCAGAGATCTCATAGATGTGACGAGTAACCAAAGAGCTGGCGCTTACCTTGGCCAAAAAATAAGTTTGGCCGTTCAACGTGGCAATGTTGCTAGCTTTTTGAGCACCTTACCCGCAGACAACAAACTTAACGGTTTTTTTTACTTATAGTATTAGCTAGTAAATTTAAAACAGTTAATAAGATTCTTTTGAAAAAAAAAAATTCACTTTTTCATATGTTTATTTGAATTATATAATGAACCGTCTTTTTGCCTAAAGGCGATGAGGTAACAGTGTATTTATAGCGAAGATGTTAAATTTTCTTACTTATGATACACTAGCGACCCGCCCGCCCAGCTTCGCACGGGTGTAATTTACGTGCGAAGCCGGGGCGGGTCGCTAGTTATATACATAAACCTTCCTTGAAAATGTATCTAACAGATGGTGAAAACCGCATCAAAATCCGTTGCGTGGTTTAGGAGGAGTTAGCGGCCATACAGACATACAGACAGACAGACAGACGCGGAAAGCGACTTCAATTTATACTATGTAGAGAAGAGATAAGCAATGCTGGACGCACTGCAAGTTCAGCAAATACTAATACTTCTTTGAAAAAGAAATCTCCTCGACCATCCCTTTAGCATTAAAACACAACCTTAGATGCTCTCTAAGCATTCCACCGCGCCATTTAAGCATTGCGTGACTAAAACGCGATGCTATCGTCCTGATACCCGCCCGCCCCTCGTTATCAGCGGCCCTTGGGCGGGAAATAAAACATTCAGCCACTAGTGATTACCGAATGTTAAGTTAGTAGACCAGGAAGTGATATGGCTCGAATGTCTTTATTTTTGTAGAGGGAAATAGTATTTTTTTACAGAGAAATAAACTAACACAGTTGATAGAATAATGTTAACCTCGGCAGTGGCCATATTTGATTTTATTTGAGCCGTTTGCGGTCGAAACATAATTAAAGATAAGTAAATCTCTGGCTCACTATTACAAGGTTCTATGTTATTTTCTTACACGTTCTGTAATATCAATTTAAAAATTTTATTTTTCATAAATACTGACTTAGCAGGGTTTATGCTTGAGAGAGATACTTTCACTCAAGCATAAACCCAGCTAAGTCAATATTTATGAAAGTAAAAAAAATATATATATTACAGAACGTGTAAGAAAATAACATAGAACCTTGTAATAGTGAGCCAGCGAAATAAAAATTCGACTCCCACAGTAAATCGCGAAGGTAATGAAGTATATTTGAGCTATTATTTTCAGTAAAATATTTTTTTTTATCACTACGCGGGTGAAACCGCGTTGCGCAGCTAGGAAAACGAATATTATAAACGCGAAAGTATGTATGTATAGATGTATGGATGTTTGTTCCTCTTTCACGCTGCAACGAAACAACGGATCGACCTGATTTTTTGCATGGATATAGTTCAAGAGCCAGAGAGTGACACAGGCTGATGACATGAGTCGCGCTCTTTATTTGACTCGAGATCTTTTTATCTATTACTAGTAACACAACGTATTGCATAGGTTATAAAACACAGATTAGCTAAAAACGGCTTTTGCCGTTTGTGGCGGTAGTGAGTTTTGTAACTATACTAGCTGCGCCTCGCGGTTTCACCCGCGTAGTGATGAAAAATGGTGATGATGATGATGATGAAAATTAGCCTATGTCACTCTCTGGCTCTTGAACTATACCCATGCAAAAAATCAGGTCGATCCGTTTTTACGTTGCAGCGTGAAAGAGGAACAAACATCCATACATACAAACTTTGGCGTTTATAATATTATAGTAGGATGTAAAGGTACATTGGGCTGACGTAGACTTGAAGACTAAAGCTCCAAAATAAAAAAATCTCACTTGTGATGCTCTCCAAATATTATCAAGTATTTCATAAATAAAGCTTCCCCAGAAAGCCGCTCCTTCAACAACCCCATACATATTAGCACTGTAATCAAATCCGCGTGTATATGCGAAACATGAACATCATTGATGTCATGAACCCTCGAAAAGGTACAAGGAGGAACGGTGCAAAAACATTTGCTTTTCACATCGCTGTTTGGATACGAAAAACAACAAGAGTGTGTATTAACGTACGTAATTTTGACTGGTCATTAAATACATGTGATATCATATCACATGTTTTTAATGACCACTAAAAAAAATAGAATTTTTTATTAATGAAATATAATAAAAAAAAATGATGAAATGTAATTTGCGCAGAATAAAAAGGATCCTTATTTCTTCATCACCATAGCATCTTCAGAACAGTTTCTTTGACTAATGTATATTGTAATTCCCAAATTCCTTATTGTACTTAATTCGACGTTAAAGCAAAAATACACTAGAGATTCGTCAAAAAAAATAACAATTTTGAAGTAAATTCGTATTACTGAGTGCCTACCTACAACATGGCTTGACTATAGTTGTTCTAGAAAAAAACAACCACTGCCTAAAGCGGTCACCCATCCAAAAACTCATTAGAGCATCCGTTGCTTGAATATACCGCAAGCGTTATACCGTAGGCCATTATCGTATTTGTCAAACAACTAAGTCTAAAAGACGTGGCCAAAATTATGGCATTTTTCTAGCTCAACGTACAAGTATTGCCATTTTAGGTGGCAATGCCGACTTGAGCATTGTTCTATGGGCAATCAAACTGTTTTTGTATAATAGGTTACGCAGCTCAGGGGCCTTACGACTGGCTCTTAACGAGGGCTCGAATTAGCGCTGTAACAGCGCAGTTCGAAAAATCACGCGAATGTGAACCTTAACGCGAAGAAATATGGTTTTAGGTCGCGCAACTTTTTGCACCACCTAAACAGAATGTCTTTAAACAGGTATCCAAGGTAAGGCCCCAGGAATTTAGTAATAACTTGTAGTTTGTTTAGTTAAAAGGCACTTAGCCGTTAAAAATGCTTACCGTATATGATAAAAAGCAGTCCAGATTTTCACGTAGCGTTTAGAATGTTCTTGTTAACTAAACATATATCTGTGAAGCAGATGTCTTAAACAAGCACATAGACATTGTTGGGATAGAGCGCTTACACCTAACTGTCCACCTCATTGCATAGGCAGGCGTACCAAAATGGCTACCGGTCTCCGACATTGGAATACAATGCCAAATGAGCCCAGATGGCCGTTACACGTTAAATTCAATCCGTACATCTGAATCCCTAAGCCCATGTACCTAATACCGTATTGTAAATAGGCTCGGACGAAAACATTTAGGGGACTGGGACCCATCCTTTTGCCTTTTCTGCAAATTAAATGAAAGCGCATACCCTAGGAAACCACATACACGTTTAGGGACTTTAAAAAAGGTTTGAGGGTGCCACAATTCATTTGTCTTAACAATTCCATTGTACAAAGTGGCTGTCTTGAACGACATTTAATTTCATTAATCAATTATAACTTCATTTAGTTATCATGCTGGGCTGTATACAAGGAGCTAGCGACTTTCCTTATTTAAGGTGGTACGTATCACATATGGCTGAAAATTCAACCTACAAGCTAGCTAGCTACAAGCCAAAAAACCTGTTTGAAATTTGAATTTCCGCTCATAGATGAACCGCATCACCTTAACTAATAATCCTAAAATAGGTAAATTTAGTTTTGGTTGTTATGCTAATATAATCCCTCCATCTCCACCATCCACCATTCACCGACATATACTTCCTCTATCTCGTCGAACCGGAAAACGCAGAGTAGGTAGACCTCCCACCAGATGGACCGAAGACATAGTGAGAGTCGCTGGCATCCAGTGGATGCAAAAAGCAGGCTGTAGTTCAAGGTGGAGGTTAATGGGGGAGGCCTATGTCAGCAGTGGATGTCTTCTGTCTGATGATGATGATGATGAATCCCTCCATCTTATCGCCTTATGCTTTTTAGCAATCTTTGCAGACTTAAACAGCTAATAACTCTTAGCAAGAAACCGCCAAGTTTGATTAAAGGCTTACAGCTCAAGTATCGCTAGAATTAACACTGAAGTCGTTGAACAAACACTAGTAACTTAAGTATAGACCAATTAAGTACATGTTAATAGCTTTAAGTTTGAGTCTTAATGAGCAAAGTTAGTACAAATTAAACCCCAATTCAAGGTTTTGGTCGGAACTACTCTAGACGTTTAACTAAACCTATAACACGATTGAGTACATGTCAAGATGGAATAGGTGACTCGTTTTACCAGACGGATCAAGAACTTACCTAAAAGTATGTACCTAACAGCTTAAGTAAGGGATTTATAGATTAAATCGATGTAGTGTCGGCTCAAGGAAATCTTTGCAGAAAAAACTCCTAAGTCTGGGGTCTAAAATATAGAGACTAAGAAGCATCTAAGTAAATGACAATTCGTTGTAATATTCTAAGCTAGTAGCTTAGAATATTAATGTAATTAATAATAAGTAGCGTGAAGTTATCTAAGTTATTGCAGTAGCCAGACTGTTGTGATTTATCATTGTCAGCCTATCATGTCCCCACTGCTGGGACATAGGTCTTCTTTCAGAGAAAGAGTGGACCACCATGCTGGTCCAGTGCATGTTGGTGAATGGTATGTCTTTGAACTTTTGAGGTTCTTGGACATGCCGGTTTCCTCACGATGTTTTCCTTCGCCGTTTTTGAGCGATGGCATCAAAACTGCACAATACATAATTTATCTGTATACTAAACTAGTAGGCCGCCCCTTCTTCTCACGGGCGAAGCCGGGATATATAGCCTATGTCAACCGGCGATAGTGCAGCATCCCAACAGTGAAAGAATTTTTCAAATCGGTTCAGTAGTTTCGGAGCCTATTCAATGCAAACAAACAAACAAACAATCAAATCTTTCTTCTTTATAATATTAGTATATATAAGCCATTAGTGCAGGGCCCAGGATTGAACCGGTTGCCGTCAGATAGTAAAGCGCACATGCTACCACTCGGCCACCATCTCTCACAAACTGCTATGATTAATGTCGATATAAAAAATCGATTGTTACCACAATACAAGATGTAAAGTTAGAGTTAGGATAAATACAGTTTAATATCCTGCTTAGCAACTTACTGTAGGATTTATTACAATAAATAATTTGAAAATCCAACACACAAATAGAGACAAAAAGACATAGTATTAACACAAATAGATTTAGTTTTCAGGAAATTCTCTAGAACGGTTCTGCTTTTAACTCGTGTAACCGAAACTGTTGATTTACCGAAGCCAATGCGGCAATACATTCTATGTACCCAATCTCGTGTCAACTCCAGTTCAATTCAATGCATTTTCAAACTACACCTAGCAAGCGTGTAGTAAATAGAATTGTTTCAATAGAAAATAGCGGAACTACAAACAACTTTACCTGTTTCCACACTATTTCTAAATGTGAAAATTTTATTTGAGTTTGACAGTTTTGTTTGATAAATAACAGTGAGAACTATCTGATTAGTTGCCGCCAAGATGCTGGATACGCTGCCAACTCTACGATGGCTATAGCATTTGGAATAATTTGGATTGTCTTTAGACCTTCAACGGTAAATACATGGGCAGGCTAACTCTTCCACCCGCATTCGTCTTTCCGTGAACAAGGCACATGAAACTATGTCCCGTTAATAATCATATAACTGTACTGACCAACCGTGATATTTTGTTTAGTTAATAAAAGCACTTGGCAGTAAACTAAAGTTGCAAAAATTTTCTAAACATACACACAGTAGCAACTACTTGAATATCGTAAAGCCACACGTACATCGTATAACGTGTGCCATACTTTCGATGCAACTTTCAAATATTATTTAAACAAAAGCCCGTCAGTATTTAACTTAAAACATAGGTCCATACATAAAGAAAAAAATCCGAAGTATCCTGATTCGGCAAAATTGGTCAAGCCGCTACAGAAGGTAATAAAATAAACATTAAAAAAACACAAACATACCTTCTTTCTTAGATACGTCTTACCTTCTTTCTTAGGTAGTCTGGAAAAAAGATTTTCATGGGACTGTGTGTACTGTTTTAGGACTAAGATAAAAATTACTTACAAATTGCTTTCAAAAAATATAAGCCCACAAAAATCAAAAGATCAAAATAAACCAACATTACAGTTGTATCTGATATTTGTGTACATTTTTTGTCTGTAAACTGTTCTTGATAAGAATTCTAATTGATATAGATAGGGCTAATTGTAGCCGCGGTCACTCTTTTTTACTGTACACTTAAAAGAGTATTTATAGGTTAATTTTACAGCACTTAAACGAGAATCGTAATTCCCACATTTAATTACCCAAAGCCCATTGTTCTTTAAGAGCCCTTTGAAAATATTAGATCACTGGAGATTTGCCTCTACTCTTCTCACTAAAGTGGACAAGGCGATGTCGCCTCGGGCCCTCTGCAAATAACTCAGCTGATTGCAAATTACATTAAAACGTACCTTTTTAACCCAACCACTTTTGTGAATATAATGAAATTAATGAATGTGTAAAAGATCTTAATGATAATTCCATTATAAAACAGGCTACATTTTCCTCCGTTTTAGAAAAAAGAAAATGATACGATCACGCCTAGAAATCTTTACGGCGTCTGGCAACAAAGAGACACAAGATGTGCTGTTCGTGCGAGGACAAAGCCTACATACAATAGTAAGACGCTGGCACGAGAGAAAAATGGAACACAATATTGCACACTTCACCTCAACAAATTCTCTTTATATCTCAACGGAGGCAGCGTTCAGAAACACTGCAGATGTGCTAGTCATTTCGTACAAATGCCGCGCAATATCGTGTCTCCATTGACTGAATCCAACTCCGAGCACATAAAGGGCATCGACGACAAAAGCGAAAGAAACGAGCTCCAAGTCATAGAAATTAAATTTTGTATCTCAGAAGAAGTTCCCCGCTTCGACGGCGCCGCGCCGGCTTTGTCCCACCAGACAATGCCCCACGAATAGCTATTCACTCATATTTCATTCTAATAACAATGACCGCTCTTTCGCTATATCCGATATTCGATGAGAATAACATCTAGCTTAATGGGCAGCTGTCAATGAAAATAAATAACGATACGACTAATCCGCGTAACATATTCCAGCTATCGCGGCTCATTCATTATGCATGCTCGGTGCCGCCGCAATTCCACCCTCTAATGTTTATTGTTTGCCCGAAAGTGACATAGGACGCCTTTCCATGCGTTCCTATTAATAACCTCAGACAAAAAGCTCGTAAAGCCAAGTGCGGTCCGAACATCGTTATCCGTTCGCCGTTCGTCAGCCGACGAGTTGCGACAACGGTCCGTCAGATTGCAAATTAAATTAGAACATCCAACCAAGCCTGTTTGTGTAAGGTCCTTAAATGTGAAATTTCAAGGGGATGCTTAATTCATGAATCTTTGCGGAGTTTGACCATTCAATTTACATTTTGAAACTGATGCTCGGGTTGCGCATTTGCATTCGCTCCGCCGCCTGCCGCTGTGTGTTGCATTTTTATTTACTTTATTTCGTTTTTTATGAGAATAGGAGAGGCGATTAAAGAAATGGGGTTATTTATGTTCGTGAACTCGATCCGTTGGTGTTTACCAGTAGAGCCCACTGCCCCTCGTAAATCGTTTAAAGGCTGGGCGTTCTCCATCCTCAAGATGAATGCCCTTGTCAGACTGATATATTTACTGTCCGCTACACAGCCCAACTCTACTCGCGCTGTTTTACATTTATTTGCTGTTTTAAAAAGAGCACGCGTCTCGAAACTGAATAAGTGGAGCTTTGAAGAATTTGTGTTGATTTTATCTCTAATGGAATTTCAAGTAGGTAAAGTAATATATAAAGTACCGTCCCGTCAGAGCTTGTCTTCACAAAAATAAATTTTGTTTTTTATCCATTTTTTAACATACCACTAACCACTACTCATATTGCACTTCCATATATTTAGGCCTTCCCTCGGAAAGAGAGAGGTTGAGCTATTCTGATAACAAAATTATAATCCACTATTCTGGCCCAGTGCATGTTGGACATGTTGGTGAATGTCATGTCTTTGAAGCAATGTTCTTGGATATACCGATTGCTTCACGATGTTTTGCTTCACCGATTTTGAGTGATAGCATCGAAAACTGCACGTAACTTATTTGAGTACTAAATATGTCATTGGTGCAGGACCGAGGATCGAACCTAAGACCGTCAGATTGTAAAGTGCATGCTACCGTTCGGCCACCTTTTTTTATAGAATAAGTGGTCACCGCTGCCTATAGACACCTACAATACCCGGGGCATTGTCAGTGCGTTGCCTACCTTTGAGGACTCTATTCACCCTTCGTTAATTTCTATCGCTCATTTATGTACATAAATATATATATGGAACTGCAACGCAGTATACATTTTTCTAAACATAATGTCGCTCTTTATGGTAAACATTCCTGTTATCCTTACTCCTATTATTTTTTACCCTTACAACTTACAACACAAAGCAATGTTGTCGTGTAAAACCGTAATAAAATCTAACTGTGCTGCAGTAAAACTGGCTTTAAAATCTTGAACCACTTAATTCTAGCGTGGCGATTGCCTGTTATAGTATAGACTCCGCCTATAAACCCATGTAAGGGTAAATCGTTTGATTCCCGTCACGTGAAGTTTTTTTATTAGTTTATTGCGTAATGGATTTACTCGATATAGCGCGGTTGAATCATACAATCGCTTTGAAGTCCCGGATTCGGGACCAAAACCTTTAATTTCGCTGGATAAACCACATTTGTTATTTCTTTAACCTTTTCTTGGGTAAACCCTTTTAAACATACATGTTTGGAACTTAACTTATCCATTTACGGTGCCTTTCGATTTTCACCGATCCGACAAATCAAATTCCTACACTGTAAGTAGAAAACCTTTCCTGAACATTCTAAGTCGGTTTAGAATTGTTGCGTTGGGAAGTGTTTTTTTATTTGACTTACGAGAATGTGATTGCTACAAGAAACTTGTTTTCTTTTTTTACAAGTTTTTATTTAACTTGCCTTGTTAGTTTGGGTTAAATCTTGCAACTGAATTTTGAAACAGTTACCCACCCCCAACCGATTCAGCTCAAATTTTGCATACACGTTTAGTTCGGATGACAATGATTACCTAAGTGTTATCATTCTAAATCGAATATAGCGGACACCCAAAGATGACAGACTAGTTATTTTTACGCACCTCCGTGATATGGAAATCAAATGAAAAGGATTATCCTTACTAATATTATGAAAGCGAATGTAACTCTGTCTCTGTGTCTGGATGTTTGTTCGGTTTCACTACTAAACGACTAAGCCGATCTTAACGAAAATTGAAATTTGGCAGGAAGATAGAATGAAGACGATGATTGGTCATGAAGACGGACTTAGGGTACCCCCCCTCCCCCCTCCCCCCAAATGCGGAAAATTGGAAAATCGCTGAGATTCAACTAGTATCATATATTATTATGCTAAGATGCTAAGACGCTCCAAGATGGTGGACCTTTTTTAAATCTGCCATCATGGCCATCATGATATGTGTATCAAGTAAAAGAAAGTATCACGTCATGGGTTTACTGAGACAAGGCTGAGACGAATACGAAAAAGTTTTTTTTTTTAAATTAATAATTTAATTATTTCAATAAGTTTTTATTGCGTGAATGGCCAGTAATGTCAGACTTTTGAGACCGCTCGAAGGCTTATTTCGGTGAATTTATAACGTTGAATGAAATATGAATTAAAATGTTCTATAATTTTAACAAAAGTCAAGCTCATTTATTAATGTTATCTGTAGAGCTTACCTCACGAGTCGGTGAACCAAAAATGTTTCAAGTTAAAACAGAAATGTGCGAACGTAACAAAGGTACGTAGGGTAACCTAGTACAATGATCCAACACGACCCTTGTCATCTTGTCACATAACAATATCTGTCTAACTTAATTCGAGCCCTTCATCTTGACTCGGAATGAATATGACTTGTCTGACTTTTCTAAAGTATTATCGTTGAAAGCGCGAGTGGTTTTTCCTGCCGTTTTCTCTCGTTTGCTGTTAAAGTACACGATATGAAATATGGTGTACATCAGCAAATTACCACGAGCTTTATCCCGTAGTACTGCATTTATCCTCCAATGGCAAGTAATCTGTCTTCTTCTTCTTCTATATATAAATTATATAAATGAAAGGCGATGTTTGTATGTATGTATGTTCCTTATGGAAACGGCTGAACCGATTTAAATGAAACTTTTAGGCAATCTTTAGATTATCTCAGCAATTAATCCTGTGAAGTTTGGTAGTGATCAGAAGAACAAGAATTGAAGTCTATACATTGACATACGTAGGTATTTACATCATAGAAAAAAAAGACATCTAAGTCAAAGGTAAAAAAAATAAAGAAATAAAAGAACCAATTATTTTTAACCAAGGAGGTTGCAAGGAACTACAGCTAGCATAAAGTCAATTATATAATCTAGATTTTTTATGACAGAGATCACTTTCACTAGGTTTCTGAACGTAAGACTGTAGCAGGTAGGTACTCCATAAAGAAAACTTCACTGAAGTATAAACTGAAATACTAAAGAAAATAACTCCATCCAGCTTTTTACAGTGTTATTGCAGCTGTCAGAGCAAATAAATGAATGAAAATAGTTTAATGCCTATTATAAGATAGATAGATAGATAGATAAACTCTTTATTGTTCACACCACACATTTCATAAGGTGTGTTAGTGTCGCATAACTGCCCTATATTATACAGATCAGCCTAAGTAGTTATAGTATTTGCCTGACAATCGTTTGCAATCTCTTGGAAATGGACCTCATGTTCAAACGTCTGACTGCTTGACCAATCTATCCAGCGAATATTGCAAGGAATATTTCAGCCTCTTGGGGCGTCGGTGCCGGCTGCAGCTCTTTCGTTGATCGATTCTGCATTCTCGCCGGAATACCACAGTAGGTACGTTGGAGTAACTAATCAAAATGAAATGTGACTTATGTTATTTTAGTGTAGTTTTGGTAATATGATAAACTCCAGTTGTACCTTTTCGAGCGGGATAATCCTAGACGCGAATTGAATGAATGACTTTTGAGTATCCAATCACAAGCGCCATACGATAGTGCTGGGATTTAGGCCTTCTCTTACACAGAGAGAGAGAGAGAGAGAGAGAAGGATGTTCTATTATATTTTCTGATGTGTTGTCCATGTTATTTGTGTGTTTATTGTATGTACTTCATATTACGAACGTTTTTCAAAAATTCTATTTGTAGTTCCGTGCGTCTCAGAAGGTCAGTGCTGAAAATCAGCGCTGCAGAGAAATCTGTAGCATTATCGCTGAGCACTGCCCTTTTTTGTCGCACTGGACACTACAGCGACAACTTAACATGTATTATTATTCACGTTATTTATTTTTTATCTTAATTTTTTTTTCGTATTATTATTATTGTGCACATATATTTATTTTCGTTCTTAAATTTAAGTTTTTTTTACAATAAAATATAAAAACAAAATATTATAAAAAAAACCTAAACCTAGAGTGCCGCCGGCAGCGGGGCAGGGCCCAAGCTACCGGTGGTTAGGGCTGCAGAGTGAGGAACCTCCTGACAATGCGAGCCGTGTCAAGAATTACCGCCTTCTGCATCTGACCCTTGACCCAACTGTCTAGCGAGAGCCTCTTAAGGTGTTGGTCGAGGCTCTTCGCTATAAGACCGTTCACCGTAACGACTATCGGGACAATGATCGTCGAGTCAACATCCCACATGGCGGTAACCTCGTGAGCCAAGTCAAGGTACTTGCTGAGTTTGTCCTTCTCGGCCTTCACGAGGTTCTCGTCATGTGGGATGGTGATGTCGACGAGCACTGCCCGGCGCTGGGAGCGGTCAACCATCACGATATTATTGTTATTATTACTTTGTTGTTTCTGTTTTGTAATGTTGATGTTGTAGTGTTTTGTGCGCAAAATAAATGTTTTCTTTCTTTCTTTCTTTCTTTCTTGGACATACCGGTTTCCTCACGATGTTTTTCCTTCACTGTGTTTGAGCGATGGCATCGAAAACTGCACATAATTTTTTTTGTACCAAATAAGTCATTAGTGCAGGACCGAGGATCGAACCCGGTGCTGTCAGATTGTAAAGCGCATATGCTACCAGTTGGTCACCATGACTCTGTCTATGTATCTATATAATATGTCAGCTGAATAAAATGATGGGACTTACAGACGGACGGACGGTTGCGACGAAACTATAAGGATTTTTCTATGGAACCCTAAAAATCTAGGACCAAACCACTTTCGTTTGGTTTCACCGAGTATTTGAATGAAAAGGTAATTAAATTTTCATGTTCTTCAGTTTAAGTATTTGCAAAGATAATTACGTATTATTTTATCTCACATGTCTGAGTAACATCTGCCAACCCTCGTTTCGTTTTAGCCTGTAACATTTCTGAAGAAATTTAGTGAAATGACGACGTAATAAATTTCCTTCTACGTATGATCCATAAAAGGGACTTCGTTGAGAGGCCCTAAAAGACGAGCTGAATATTTGGGGCATAAAACATTTGGATTAGAAAAACTCTTTTATATTCCTAAAATAACGTACATTTACTGTTGCTAGTTTACGATTTGGTTATTAAGGGTCACATACCTTTCTGAGTTACAACTTTCCTTTTAATACTACTAGAAAACAAGCTCGGCATATTTTTGTCTAAATTATGCTTAACCTATTATGAGCGTGTGTTTTAAATTTTAAGTTCTATATATACAACGTGGCCAGGATGCACCCTGATAGATGGGCCCAGAGGATCACACAGTGGGTGCCTGAAAACGGACGAAGGAGCCAAGGCAGGCCTAGAAAACACTGGCGCGATGACCTCGACACGTTCCAGATACAGTGGTCAAGTATGGCAGGTGATCGCACTGTCTGGAAAGAAATGGGGGAGACTTTTGTCCAGGAGTGGGACAGTATAGGTTAATAAAAAAAATAAAAATATACAGCTTATATGTATACAACTTATTCTTTTTTTAAGTCCTAACTGAAAATGTAAAAACCCTTTTTCATAGTTAACTTCAAAGTAACATAAGTATAATATTGAATTGTACAACAAAAAGTCAGGTGCAAAATTCTTAAAAAATTATGTTTTTTTAAAATAGATCATAATTATGTTACAGTCCTGTGATATATTATATGTAGTGCAGCTGGTAGTGTCATTGCAAAAAACTATATTTTAAAATTCTTATGAAAGCCGATAATCATCAAACGGCTTAATAGATTTTATTGTATCATAACTAAAAACACTCTCGATAAAGTCACCTTTCAAAAAAGAAAAACTAAATCAAAATTTAGCCTCTTTCTTTCTAATTTCAGCCGTTAAAGAGCTTCGATGCCACAAACAGGCACACAGATACACAGACACATAAACACACGTTAAACTTGTAGCTCCCCTCTATTTGTGTCAGGGGTAAAAATAGAAGGCCGAATAGGTATTTCAGTCACATTTGTAGCGAACAAATAATGCAGAAGTTGAAATAGTATTGGTATGGATCGCTGACGGTGCTCGGATCAGCTTTTAGCTAAATTGGATCGAACTGATATAAAAGCAATGTCCAAATGCAAAGTTCGATATCATTGACGATATTACCCTTTCTGAATACTGGTACTATTATTACCTTATAGGTGTACGTTCAGAAAATCGTATGAATGAAATTGAAGGAGATTATGATACATAGGCGTAAGATCATTGCATAGGCGTATAGTTGTTTGCTATATAGCGCCGGTCCGACAACTATAAGTCCGGCCGTTTTGTAGTCCATGTTCTAAAGTTTAGACATGGACTCCGAAATGGCCGGACTGATATTGATGAAATTTTCTGGCAATCTTAAGATTAGCTAAGTGAGTGATCTTGTGAAGTTTGGTAGCGATCGGATTAACAGTATTTTTTTTTGGTATTTTAATATTTTCCCTACAAAAAACAAGAATAATAGTAGTCTATACAAATAACATATTTTATATAATAGAAAAAAAAATTAAGTCAAAGGAGGTTGCTGTCGCTACCAACGATTGCTTCAAGGAGGTTGCATTATTTTCATCTTTCACTGGCAGATAGCTGATGTTAAAAAGAGTAGGTAACTAAGTCTTTTTTTATCCTGGATATAACGCGGATAAAACCGCGGGGCGTAGCTAGTATAATACTTACCTATTTTACTGCTATTTTATAGAGAACTCAGTATTTATACCTTCAATCTCCAATCAAAATAAGCGCTAATAAATTCGCAGCCTTATCGGCCCACGCCCCGTCCGAGCTATTACGAAGCTGTCAGAGTCCGCACGCACCTAGAACCGGCCAGATTTATACACCACTAACGTGCCGCAAAATAATTGGACTATCGAAAAATAAATCGTAGACGGTCTTCGATTTTGAAGTAGGGACCGGTCTATAAAGCTTCCACGCTACCTCATTTTAGTTGCCGTAGCTGTAGTATTTATCGATACTGGCGTCGATTCTGTCATACCACTAAATTAAACCAATCTGACAGGACTAAAATTATCTGCCTCTCTTTTCATTTTAATATGCGAGAGTAGGATAGCAACAATTTGAGAGCTGTCAAATTTAGTTTAGTTTCGAGTACATCAGAATCGATGCCAATTTGTCACGATTTTTAAGACCCCGGCGCAAAAGGGTGTTGTAAGTTTAACGTGTGGTGTCTGTGGCATCATAACTCCCAAATGCAAATCCGATATAGATTTATTTTTTTAAAGATGACGCGTCAACTGCATCGGAATCGGAGCGTACGCACCGTACGGATTTGTTGATTGAACTACGTGCACTGGATCGGCTAGAACTCAATACAAAGCAACAGATGTACACTCCGATTCCGATCCAGTGGACACGTACCTTTAGTTCTTCGTTTTGAGACAGAAACATATTAGTACAAGTACAGAAGTTTCACTTTGCAAAATAGCGAATATTGCTATACACAATAAAGTGCAGTTCAGGACGTGCGAGCGCTAATACTTACTTAAATTAACCTCTCTGTATATCGTCGCGTTATCTCTGTCTATGGCAGTTTTGACGGTTCCCGCCATGTACTTGTAGCTTCATACTTCATACCTAAAGAGCAGAGTGCGCCAGGCCTGGTTTTGATTCAAGAAAATCTGTAAGGGACCTTACGACCAACGCCTTACGCGGTCTCAAACTAACGTTAAAACCGCGCAGTTCGGAAAATCATGCAAACGTGAACCTTAACGCGCCCAGGTTCGGTTTGCGGTCGCGCAACATTTTTTCATCACCTAAACTGGATTGCTTTAAACAGCTAGCCGTAAGGTCCCACTAAAGTATTACGTAAGCACGAAAGGGCGTAGGGGGTCTCCATAGTGATATAAACTTTTTTATATGAATTCTTATTTCTAGACTCGTGAATAACAGGGATTAGATAGACGAGGGCAGAATGTCGGAGTAGGTAAAAAAAAGTGTTTATTGACAAAGATTCTTGTATTATTTTTAAGCCATGACCAAATAATTTCGACAATTTACTGTTGCCATTATATTCTAACACAATGAAATGAAAAAAACGCAGATATATTTATATTAAAGGTGCAAACTATTAATTTTAATTTATTTCAGGCATCAGGATTTTACATCAAATATTTTGGGTCCATATCATAACACAATAAAACCTAAAATACCTATTATATAAAAACAGTTATAACTCTTTCTTAAAAAGATAAGTTGACTATAATATAGTTTTAGTAAGATAATAAGTTTAGCTAAGGAAATCACACAAAAAATTAATGCTAACTGTAAGTGGTCGACGTACCTACATCTAACCTAACTCTTGTTTTTTTTTGTTGCAGGTAAAACACCTAACTACGTTGAATTGAGAAGAAAAGCACCTGTGTTCATCTTTCGGGTGATCGGGTTTATCATCAGACCCTCATAACATCGGTGTGGGTACTATTTACTGTAGTCATTAATTTCTATGCGAAAATATCAAGTAAAAACGATTCCCGCGAGTGAATCTTGAATCTATGTCCATCGTTTTTATCCCCAGTGTTTTCAAATAAACGGGATTTCGTTTTTCGAATCGAAAATACTTGAAAGACTCAAACCAAGATGCTTTCTTGCTGTAAGCACACACATAAGATAAGAACTATGTGATTTTAACCTAAACAGCTCAGTTATTAATTATTAGGTGTTAAAATTTGCAAGTTGAAGTGGCAATGGGCAGGCCACATCACTCGAAGAACCGATAACGGATGGGGAAGAAAGGTTCTGGAGTGGAGACCACGAACCGGAAGACGCAGAGTAGGTAGGCCTCCCACTAGATGGACCGACGACATTGTGAGAGTCGTGGGCATCCAGTGGATGCAAAAGGCAGGCTGTCGTTCAGTGTGGAGGTTAAAGGGGGAGGCCTATGTTCAGCAGTGGACGTCTTCTGGGTGATGATGATGAGCTCAGTTATTAGACACGCCAAGAAAGCTAAAGACTAGTGGGTAGGTTATGTCGGAAGCTTTCGAGCAAATTAAATCCTCAGATCTTGTCTAGAAAAGCATTATATCAGAAGCAACAAGACGTCTTGTCTGCATCCGCCTTTATAATGTGCCCTCGAATAATTATGGCTCAGAGAACTAATAACGTTTCTTGGCTTCTACGTAGATTAAGGGAATTAATTACAAGCACAGTACCGAAGTCCCATAATGTCTTTTGAATTGGAATTTACCTCCTAGAAGTAAGTAAGAACTAAGAACTAAAACTGTTCTTTTCAAGTAGACTACAAACTGACTTCTACGAGTATACCTACAACAGACCTAATAGTTCTGCGAGTATACCAATGTACGTGCGTGTGTTTATTTAGATTAGACTTATTTCACATCACATCACACATCATCAGCCATTAAGTGTCCACTGCTGAACAAGGCCTCCCTCTTAGAGAGGGGTGTTGCCATAATCCCCACGCTTGGCAGGCGGCTTGGAGATCGCAGTACGTTCACCGTGTACTAACAGGACGCTGCTGCCCATCCTCCGGTGGTTCTGGTCGCAGTTTTAGGACATACCCGGCTCCCCGGGGACTTATTTGGATAGTTATAAATAGTTTGACTTCATCTATTTTTTTTACTCTGCGCTCCGAGGGCGCGATTTACTAATATCCTAAATTTACTAGTATAATAAGTATTTGTTTACCAATTTCATCGCGACATATTCAGCCATTTAGATGCAAGCTTTTATTAGTTCTGATAGCTGCATTTTTTTTTTTTTAAACTGAATTAAAACCACTTATTCTGACCACTTTCGCTAGGTTTATTGAAATTGAGACGGTCGCAGGTACCCGATATAATTCAGTAAATGTTTAAAGGAAAACGTTTTTACTCAGCTTTTGTCAATGTTATTGCAGCTGTTATAGCAAATAAATGAATTGAAATAGTGTAGCAATAAATGACAGTATTATAAAGCGAAAGCAATTAAGTATATCTGTATGTATATATGTTCAAAAGTAACTTTGTTTATCCCTCTATTTCTCTGCTTCCCTGTCGTCAGCGTCCATTAGCCAACGCCTACCCGCGCGGTGTCGGTCTTTGGGCGTGGGAAATGAAGAGGGGAAACATGCATGGGAATTTTGAGTCCAACGTCACTTCACACTCTACACATGCTTCTTCATGAGGAGCATCTTTGCTCCTCATGCTGGGCCCGCTCACCTATAACCGTCCGTTTTTTTTTTTTACTTCTGACTAGGCTACATTTGACCGCGATCTCGCCTGATTGAAAGCGATGATATGGTCAAAGATGGATCAAATTTTCCCAGTAATAACCAACTAACCCTAGACTTGAACACTTCAAGATCGTAATGTTGCGAAAACACAGACGGGCGCAAGGCGTTCCATTGTTTAGCTGTTCTAATTAAGAAAGAGGCATAACGCTTGGTGTGAATGAACGGCATTTCGACCATGTAAAGGTGACGCTTTGCCGTTTGTCTGGACGTCCGCTAATGAAAAGGTGATGGGGAAACAAGTTTGTAATATGGAAGTGTATATGCGAAAGGTATTGAAACCAATGTGTACTTTGGCGCAATACTTAATCAGCTTTGCAAATTTTGTAGCAAAGTTTTGACCCAAATCATAAGGCAATGTATGACCGCAGCTTAAGGCCCAACACCAACGGAGAGTCAAGACAGCGGCGGCGTCAACACAATAATTTTGACATTACGGTAGAGCTAACATCATTACGAACTGTACCTAAAGCTCCGCACTGGCACAGTATTTAAGTTGCTGCACACTCTGCACAACGATTGTTGTAATCTGGGCATATGCCAGCATTTTGCCGGCAGTCGAGCCAGCAAGCACTTCCGTTGCAACCAAGCACTCAATTACCATTTTCAAACTAATTAACTGTTATAGCTGCAGTAAAATTGTATTAAAATAAATCCCAATCGGTATTTACATTATTTCCACTCATTGATTATCCGTAATTATAACAGTGTTCGTCATTCATTTCGGTTAAGTTTTTGTGATTTTCCACAATGTGGACAAAATATCAATACGACAATATTGTATTATTTTAACGGCTATTAACACATTTAAATCTATGTGTATGAAAGCGAATACCACTACTCACTGACTGACTGATTCATCACAAAATCTCCAAAGCTATTTGACTTGCGAATCTGAAATTTGACAAATAGATTACTCATAAGGCGTAGAGGTCCGCTAAGAATGTATTTTGCGAAAGGGTCGAATTAAGGAGATCAAAAGGGGGTTGAATTTTTTATAATAAAGACGCAGGCGACAACTAGTTAATACTTATAATTAAACTAGCTACGCCCGGAGTTTTACCCGCTATCCTATAGCAGCCGTTTATCTTACCGAGGATTGGTAAATCCAGGGCGATTGAGCTACCTCTATACCAAATTTAATACATTTTTTTTTACTGGAGGGGACAAGTGCCTTAATTTAATTAAAAGTGGACAAACATACACACTAACAGGCTTACATACTTACACACACTATCACATTTATAATAGCATAATGCCAATTGCCGTCGCTCATGGTACAAATCTGTGGAAATCGCACATTATGCGTTTTACGCGACCTTTTTTGCCTCTCATCTGCAATATGTGGAAATGACCTCCGGGACCTGCAGCATTTCGGAGTAACTGTAACATGGGGTTCTTCAAAAGGTTTTTTAATAGTTTTCATAGTTTCAATAGTTTTAAAAGGTCAGTAACGTATCTGTGATGTTCCAGATGTCCCTGGTGTTATAGGTATCAGACAACAGTGATCGCTTACCATAAGGCGGTCAGTCCGACCGAAAAAAGCGATTATTAATTTCTCTCAATCTTTGGTATGTTTAAAATTGAGGCAAGTGTTTCACGTTTTTGTAAAATCCAGAATTTCTCAAGAAAGGAAAAAACCTTGAATCGTTTGCGTTTTTAAAATCCTTGTTAATATAAAGGTAATTATCAAGACTTTCGCCTAAATAACCATAAGCTATTCACAGCTATTTATATTGTAAATGCAAAAGTATCTTGATCGCAAGATCAGCAGTCTTATCTGGCCTAAATTTGCCGTTTTCAGTCTATAAGGCCTCGTGTTCTGGATGTCTCCTCAAATCGGTTTAATTGCCTACGAGAATCGGACATAAAAACTCGCATAAACATAATTACGAGTGTAATGACCCTTGACGTTATAAATTGGCTTTTGGGCGAGCTGATTTCTCTAGACGGAAGTATCTCGATATAGTAGGAAAAAAGATTTCATACTATACTAGGAATCTTAGAGTAGTCGATTTTCAACAATTACAATTTTAGTTTTTATTTTATTAATAATAGGCTTGCGTTTGACCGCCAACTCGCCAGATGTGTAGCGATAAGATAAGATAATTTATTTGCACGAAACACGAGTATTTCATATACACATTTATAAATGCATGCACAATAATAGATGGGTTAGTATATGCGATCTACGATGGAGCACACTTGCCTAGAAGAAACCGATTCACTCATGATTTGATCAAATAAGACAAAGACCCAAATTGTAACTATCAACTAAGCTGTAATAATTTATATTAATTTACCTGTGTTGCCAGAAATTTGGAATTAATTTACCTCTATTTAATCCTGAGTGTGGTCCGTACCTTAGTTGCCAGGGAATAAGGAAGCCAACCAAGTCTGAAGGGTCTCCATTAATTCAGCCGCCATCTTATTACGTAACTAATTAGCTATTTATCCTCATTTTTGGAACGTTCGCGCAGCAACAATCTTATTTTAACCTAACACAGTAACCGTTTTCCATGGCAACCTTTTGGGATACTCTAATGAAAGTTTCCTTGAAGGATATCTCACAATGCTTTGGTAGCAGGAAAATTGGGTACACGAATGTATTGATACGTAAGGACTTACGTGGTCTATTTCTGTATTTTCCGATACGATTTTTCGATTTATTGACCCAAAAATTATGTAGAGCTACTTAACTAATAGACAGCACGACCAGCTGTCGGTAGAGTAAGTAGAGTGGGGCAAGTATTGTATTTCCTGGAAGATGGCTTCACGGGAAATAGGTAAAATTCTCAGATAAAACAAACAAGGGAAATATGCCTTAGCACGATTATTGTTCGTGTTTAAATGCCTCCATGTTTCACCAATATTTTTTACTATACCGTTTAAAACCGCTTAACGCAAAAACGGCACACCTCATTTTTCACGCACACTAAGAAACTTGCTGAGACGTCAATGAACAAACTAATAGTCCAAAAATAAAACCGGCTAAATGCGAGTCAGGCTCGCGCACTAAGGGGTTCCGTACCACATAAATTTTTACCTACTAAAGTACAAAAAAAAATGAGCAAAAAAACATCTGCAATGCGATTCTGTAATAAACTCTGTCTGGCAAGAATCAAAACTAATTTAGATAACTTAACTAGTCTATTTCAGTAGCACAAGACATCTCCAAATTAAACTATCTATCCCAAAATAAACGTTAATTAAATGACTTGCTTATATTACTGCTCTTAAAAGCCCAAAGGTGGCATCGGCACTTGCCATTTCTTATTAGATTAAACGTGCCTATCATGATTTTCAAAGTTAATTGGGTTCAAAAGAACTTTATCAGCTTCTTGTAGATTGTAAATTAATTAACAAACGAGAGAAAATATCTATAGTAATATGATGTCTATTAATAGAATGTGATACTCTTAAAGATAAGTTTCGAACTCACAAGACATTGAAAAACTACTTTCTGTCTGTACAATAAAGTAAATTTTTAGGGAAAAAACCAAGAACCGACTTCATCACCATACCTACATTTACAAACCTAAACTAAAAAGTAAAAAATAATTTAAAATTACTTCAAAGCAATGAGCATTAAAGGACAATCAACGAAATTATTGATACACTATAAATATACCTCCTTACCTATTTACAATTTATAATTAGTTATTTTTGGAGTCGGTGCCAGCGAAGGACAGGTTAATCCTGCCTTTGTAGGAAAACACTTTTCTACAGTCTATTTTGATATGTTTTAGAATTGATAACCTCCTCCTGAAGTCGGTTGCTATTGCGGTTGCGGTGTGCTAATTTACTGAATAAAACACCCCTCTTTTTTCGTCTGGGGTTAAAAACTATAATGGATGCTTGTTATTTGTATAAATTATCAATAGGTAGAGTCTGCAAAAAGAGAAACGTCGCGTCGTAGAGTTGAGGTCGCGCGTGTGCTAATTTACTGTTTTTTGTTCACCATTTTGCCACGACATTTCTCTTTTTGCACAGACTATTAAACTTTGCTTACTAGGCTTATCTAAAAGTTTAATGTAAACTATATACAACAGTTCTAAACTCATTTACATAGCTTACATCGCTACGTTTTTTTTCTTTCAGAAAAATATCTATTTTATTTATGTTAGGGTTGAAGTCTATTTAATATTCAGCTAGGATAAGATTAAAATAATCTGATTCCATTATTTGCCAATATTTTTTCAAAGCCCAATTTGCTTATAATTTACTGTTAACAAATAACTAGATATTTTAGGTATTTGTAAAGATAATTTGAGTTTCTTTATGAATGTTACCCAGAATTTTGTCTAGTATAACGCGAAATCTGTTTTATCTGGCAGTTTCTTTGGCTTTTGTACCTTTATAATCTATTTATTATTTTATCGATGACACGTCATCGATAAAATTAAATTTTTTGGGATCCGTAGCAAAACGTAGATTTTCTATGTCTTTCGGTCGGTCCACCCAATTGTTAGGTCATAGTCAAATGGCAACGTATACATACCTTTGGTACACGTTTGCATACATAAATAATTATAAATGCTACAAGTAAATCGTAAAATAGAGTCATAAAAAAATGGTAGGGGACACTCAATACAATAATACTAATATAAATGCAAAAGTGTGTTTGTTTGTTCCTCTTTACGCCACAACAGAGCAATGGATCGATATGATTTCATTTTATCCTAAATAGATTACGGTTCCCAAAGGAATGTCGCGGATGAAACCGCGTGGCACAGCTAGTAGACTATAAATTCAATTTCTAAGGATTTCATTTATAGTCCTATGAGGTCGGTTAGTTACTTAGAGGTTTCTAAAACTGATTTTCTAAATCACTTTCCTTTTATGCTTTGATTTTAAACATATAGAATACTAGCGCTCAGAAAAAATATTTTTACATTTGTCACTTTCATCAGTCAAACATGAGAGCCTATCAAGTTGATGCTTGTGTGGAGTCGAACAAAATAAATGTTCCGGAAAAACCGTAAAAACGACATTCCGTAGCTCTGTTATAACATCATGCTGTTTCGCTGTGATGATTGTTATTTATGTTTAATAGAGCTACAGAACCCGTGAGCGAGGCACGACATGCACTTGATAATTCATATTTTTCCGAAATACTATGATATTAACGGCAATTCCGTCATTCATCGACCATTCTCTAAAATGTACTGAGAGCACTAAAATTATCAGTATCTTTTAATTTTAATGCAATAATGATGCCCATTGGCTTCAAATTTTGTTTAGAAATAGTAGAACAGAATTGAAATCAATAAATCGTGGAACAGTGTTCAATAATCGCCAATTGTAATACTTACAGTCGCGGGCATCCAGTGGATGCAAAAGGCAGGCTGTCGTTCAGTGTGGAGGTTAAAGGGGGAGGCCTATGTTCAGCAGTGGACGTCTTCTGGCTGATGATGATGATGATGATGATGATGAATACTTACAGTCTTTTAACCTGTAACAACATTTAAAACATGTTAAAATACACTTTTCATGACACTTATTATTATGTCGTCATGACACTTGAAGAGGTAGTGCAGCATAATACCAAAGCATACCCTGTTTGTTGAAACATATGCAATATTATATGCATATGTTTCATGGTGCCACTTTGCTAGTCAGTACCAATAAATGGAGGCGCATTCTGCCCCACTTTTATTATTAGGTACAAACTATTTCACAGAAATATCAGGCGAGTGGCGGTGGAGAATCGTCGACATTTTCGGCATTTTCCGCCCAGTCCAGCGCTACAATTTTTATGAGGCAACCGCGCTTCGACGGTGGCGCTGAAGCCGCTTCTTTTTCTTTTTTCCCAAAATGGAAGAAACGAGGGCACATTTCGACAGGAATTCTGCACGTTTCGATCTACTGTCCCGTTAGAAAAATAAAGATTTTACACGCGCAGGTATTTCGATAGACTTTCGGACGCCTGCGATGGATTATTCGTTGGGGCTTGCACTTTTTTGCTATTTGGCTTCGTAACGAGTGGAAGCTTGATGAATGCTCGTCTCTTGTTGCTATTTGGGGAAACATTACGCTACAAGTGGTGTTAAGAGCTTAACCCAGCGCCTAATTGTCACAAAATTTTGATCTGTCAAAACTTGAAAACAAAAGTATAAATTTTTGTTTTAGTTATCCTACTAGTTTGCAATAATAAAGAACATGTTGGTCACTGAAAATCTAAATGTACCAAATACTACAAATTTTGCCGGATCAAAATGGTGTGCAAGATACTCTTTTTTTATCAAAATTATAGCAGATAGTAACCGTTTACAGATAGCGCCAGCATAGGCAATACCTTTTTGCAAGCTTTTCTTATATTTAGAAAATGCCATAGTTACATAAACAAATGTATTTTTTTTACTAAATAGTTATTAGTAAAAAAAAATTTGCTAAGCAAGCTTAATTATATTCGTTAGTGCCAGTCTTGAGTGCAGTAACCAAACCATGTTATGGTAACACTTAGAATACGTTATCATAATTGAATGCGTATACAACATTTTATGTCTGTACTACTAACCTGTGAAGAGTTCCTTAGTCAGGATCCAACCCTGAGGGCAGCAACCAATATGATCATCATCATCATCATCATCATCATCAGCCAGAAGACGTCCACTGCTGAACATAGGCCTCCCCCTTTAACCTCCACACTGAACCTGAAACCAATATGATAGCCTGTTTTAACCACCACTTAAAACTGGCTATCATAATAAAATGCGTACACAAAATTTCGTAACTGTGCTGTTGACCGTTAAAGAATTCCTTTATTTGGAGATAATCCTGGGTGTTGATTCAGGTCATGCTTACCATAAAAATGCATTGTCATTGGAACTGAACCAGCATGTAATTCAACTCCGAATGGAAGATATGGTTCTAATTGACCTTGCATTGACCTAAATAAACAAACTAACATACAAAGTTAAATAAAAGCTTGTAAAAATTTAATGCTATTCGTTGGTAAGCGCATCACTTGAGGAAAACTTAATCGATTTGGATTATTCTTTTTTTATGTTTGTAATAAATAGTCCGAGGTTCTTATGGAAAGAAAAATTGGAAAATTCGCCCGAAAAAGTAATGAACCTGTTGGTAATGAACCTGCCTTGTGCGCTTGGAGTGTGAGTTCGATTCCCACCTAGGGCAAACATTTATGTGATGAATATTTGTGTTTGCTCTATGTTGTATGTCACTATGGTAGCTTATTTCATCCAATTGTTAGCTCTATAAATATCTGGGTGTTAATATCTATTTAAGTACGTATTTAAAAATATATAATTATGTATTTATATCAGTCTCTGGCAGCCATATCGCAAGCTTTGCTTAGTTTGGGGTCAGAAGACCTGTGTGCAAAAAATGACCCAAACATTTATTTGTCCCGAGTGCTTATTTCTATGGGATGTTTATATGATCATAACCTTGTCGGACAAATTTGGACAGGACAACCCCTATCGGGTCAGCTAGTGTATGATAAAATTATTTTATCTAAAGGTAGGAAAGGTAGGTACTAGCTTGAACATGAGAGCCGTGGTAGCTCATTTGGGAAGCCGCTAGACTTGAAAGCGTGAGGTCGCGGGTTCAAGCCCCGGGCCCGTACCAATGAGCTCTTTGGAGCTTATGTACGGATTTTCATACCACGGGGTTTTCGGTAAAGGAAAACATCGTAAGAAACCTGCATACGTACGGAGAAGGAATTCAATGGCGTATGTGAATTATTGTGAATCCACCAATCCGCACTGGGCCAGTGCGGTGGATATGGCCCAATCACCCCTTTCGGGGGTAAGCTAAAATTCCAGCAGTGTACTGTTAAAAGGCTGACTATGATGATGATGAGGTACTAGCTTTACCAGCACCGCTATGACAGTAAAGTTGCGAACCCTATTCAAAGCAGATCTTTTTTCGATCAGACTAACGATTTTTTCGATCTTTCTTATTCCCAGAAGTTTCATTTTGAATGAACGTGCTATTAGTTTATAACGTCCTTGGTATGGACCACAGAAAAGAGAAGTAAACAAAAAAAAAACTTTTCAGTGATGCGGATAAACCATTTTAGTTTCCCTTGTCTAATTTTTTTTTGCGCAACACAGTCTTCTTTTGTTGAATCACTTTGCATATGTAATGTACTGCTTTCTACAATAATATATATCTACGCATAACAATTACCATTAAAAAGTACAAGCACGCAACCCACGAGACTTGTTACATCCCTTCCTTGCAACTCCCCTTGACACACCCTCAGTCGTTAACTTTCCATGCCTACTAGTAATGTTTAGAGATAACGTAATTCAAATTTACTGGAGGAAGACTACAGAATAATTATTATTATGATTGCGGCTAAGTAATAGAGTTAAGATAACCGCTGGGGTGTTGATGTATGAGACCACAGAATTATTTCATCATATTCAAATCTTTGTCATTGTAAAACGTACCAGCGGGCTCATTATAGAAGCTTGATTGTGATCGAGATAGCATGCCGTCCCGTTCGCATCAACTTACCACGCGCGTGAGTGAGATGGCACGCGATCGTGATCACAATCCAAATCACGAACGGACATCCATAATACCATACCAGGTTTTATTTTATTTTATTTTATCTTCATACAAGAACAACAGCACAAAAATATAAACATTAGTTTTAAATAGTTATTTTAAATTACAGCCATTAATACAACCATTTTATTTCTTGTTAGTCTGATCGGGTCGAAAGTGATAACTGCTACTTTTAAATAATCTTTTTAGTGTAAAGATGGAATATCAGTCTACATTTTTGTAGATAATGACCCCTGAATGACTTAGCTTCTCCAAACAAACTTGAGTACGCGAAGTTTTCAGATTAATGTAAGTCTTAAAAACTTTCCTAAAAGCATCTTTAGCGAGACACCTATTTTCTCGAAAATTACTTTAGAATAAAGTGACTATTCACTTGACTTTGGTGTGGACTTAAGTCTTATTGTAACTTAACTAGGCCAATGTCTACCAACTTTTTAGAATAGACAGTGTCACTGATTTATTTCGTTGCTTATCGTTACTTTAGAAACTACGTATTTTGCATAATGATATTTTAAATCAGCAAAATTTTACGTTTGAAATAGTATTAGTCATTTTATAATAAATAATTACATAATTTTATTACTTAAAAGACTTTGCGACAAGTTTGCAACAGGCTTTTTTGCTTAAGCCTTGAGGTTTAAATACCATCTGTCCTAGCGATGAAATAATCACGGTTTAAAAAAATTATACTCAGATGGTATTCTAGGAGGCATGACCATGAGAGCAGATACAACTCTTTGCGTGCAAGACAAAAGCCAGTTACAAACGTATCCAACCAAGTATGGAAGGCTTCTGTAAAGGCTACAGTTTTACAAAAAAAAAATATTTGTTTGATACTTACAAATTAAAAATAAAACATTTTCTGACAGAAGATACAGCAGAACTATCTCAATGTGAAAATCTACTGCAATATTATACATAAACTTAGTCGTTCAACGACTAAGTTGAAATACTTGCTGATACTGATGTCTGGCAAGAATTTGCACAGATCGAGAGCCGAGCCACCTTTTAGCAATGTAGGTCAAGCCAAGACACATTTCGAGTCGCTGTGCCAACAAAGTTAGTTCCAGACCGAGTTCAATTCTCTAAAAATACATAGCTTCCATTACCAATTGAAACTAAGCATAAATGTTTGAATATATAGTTTACTAGCTGCGCCCCGCGGTTTCACCCGCGTAGTGATGAAAAATGGTGATGATGATGATGATGAAAACTAATGTCACTCTTCAGCCCTTGAACTATACCCATGCAAAAAATCAGGTCAATCCGTTGCTTTGTTGCTGCGTGAAAGAGGACAAACAAACCAACAAACTTTTCACATTTATAATAATTATTAAGTACGTATGATTGAATAAAGTATTTATGTAAACTTTTGAGCATAGATTGAGTTATTTGATATAGATGATTGAAAGGTGGTAGCGCGATCAGACGTTGCGCCACAGTAAGGGCTCAAACATAATAAATCAGCCAAGTGCGAGTCAGGCTCGCGCACTGAGGGTTCCGTACCACCAGGAAATACAAAAAGTAGTGTAAAAAGACAACATTACGACTACGCGATCACCCATCCAACTACCGACCAAGTTAAGCAACGTAAGGGTTGCTTAACTTGGAATGAACAGAAATTTGTCAGTTTTTGGCATAATTATAGAGTGTGTACTATAATTATGCCAATTTTGACGCTTATACGTATTACCGTTTTTACATTAGAGGAAATACATAAATACGTAAATAAAACGTTTATTGTATAGGGACCACCCCCTTTAGTTTTAACTTTTTTTATTATTTCTCCGTAACATTACATATTCCGTGAAAATTTGAACTGGCTATCTATTACGGTTCGAAAGATACAGCCGTTTAAAGGTAGAACGGACAAACGGATGGACAGAAAGATAGACATCGTAGGCTTAGTAATAAGGTCCCGTTTTCACCCATTGGGTACGGAACCCTAAAAACAGCAATACTTTCGGTTGGTCTCGTCTAAGTTTTATAATCGACACCATTATTGAGGTAACCAGAACCGGAATAAAAAATAAGTCTTGCTACGCTGACCTGTATGTAGTCCTAGGTGGAACAAATGCCTCCATTACCATCTGGTCCAATCTAGTGGACAATAAAAGTGTTGGCCGTTGTTTCTGGGACGGGAGAGATGTGGACGCCATTGTGCTCAGGTCCATTGTGCAGCGCTGAATGTCGGCTCAATGGGAATCTTATCGAACGAGTTTTATGCTGGTATGTAGATATATATACTGTTAGAATAGGCATATGTCCTAATGTTTAATTTATCACTATCACTATCACTTCACTACATAGTATAAAACAAAGTCGCTATCGCTGTCTGTCCGTCCCTATGTATGCTTAAATCTTTAAAACTACGCAACGGATTTTGAAACGGTTTTTTAATAGATAGAGTGATTCAAGAGGATAGTTTATAGGTATAACTAGCGAGCCGCCCGCCCGGCTTCGCACGGGTGCAATTTACGTGCGAAGCCGGGCGGGCGGCTCGCTAGTTACAAATAACCAGCTTAGCAATGAATGTAACTAAATACATTACACATACTGAAAAATAATTTAAAATGGCTGATAAATCTTTGAGATATGAGTGTTTAAATTTTAGGTGGGGTAGAGAGGGGGATGCTCTATCCTTTTCTCGCAAAGCGAATGCTTATATCTTATCAATTTTTGAACTACTAATTTTAATTTTGTAATTTACTTAAGTAAATTAAAATAAAAACAAGCATAACTATATTAAAATAAATATATTAAACTACACTTATCTAATAAACCGCTGCCCGTATAAATATTGAAAAATATTAGAATTACATACATTATAATGGAACAAAAAAAATGATTTTTCATTTCATTTCTAGATTTCCGGTCGTTTTAAAATTCACTCTGAATTCCGGAGAAAAGCCTAAATTCCCGGACATGTTCGGAAAATTTCGGATGTATAGCAAACCCAACGTACTTATAAGCCCTATAGCCCTATAGTATAAGGCTTTGTTGGCTTTATTTGCTGAATTATGCTCTATCGTCTAAAATAATACGTAACCCAACCAGGGCTAGTTCTTTCGCACATTTTCAACACTTTCAAGAAAAAAGGGAAACTCCTTACGTCTATTGAAAATATTATTTTTTGATCTCTTACGCCAAATTGAAAATTTTCAACTAGAAAATTTGCTTAAAATATTTGCAATGTTATTTTAAGGTAATTCACAAGCTGTTTTTTTAGGATTCCGTACCCAAAGGGTGTAAACGGGGCCCTATTACTAAGCCTACGCTGTCTGTCCGTCCGTCCTCCCTTTTAAAGGCAATATCTTTCGAACCGTACCTAATAGATAGCCAGTTGAAATTTTACAGTATATGTAATGTTACGATGGATGAATCCATCCTAAGAAATAATAAGAAAGCCAAAAGTAAAGGGCCCGCAAAATACCCCCAAACATACAACAAACTTTTTTTAAACGTATTTTGGTTTTTACCGTAATCTAAAACGGTAATACATACAAACATCAAACTTGGCATGATTATAGTACACACTCTAAAGTAAAACAACAAATAATAAATAATGTCCAATAACGAGTCGATGACAAATTCCTGTTGACCGCCAAGTTAAGCTACGTCGGGCGCGGTCGGTACTTGGATGGATGACTCCTGGGCGTAGTATTATCTTTTTGGATTACTTTTGTATTTTATGGTGGTACGGAACCCACAGTGCGCGATCCTTACTCGCACTTGGCTGGTTTATTTTAATTCCCACTCAGTGCATTTATATCTTCACAAATGTTAGAAATGTGCGAGCGAAATAACAGTGATGGGAAGCGGGCTCTTAAGTTTAAAAGAATTCAAACTGCTAAGCACGCCATTAATATACCTTCGCGTTCGAGTAAAGCAGGTAGTTACCAACCTCTGAGCTCCCCGCCTTATCTCTGCCTCGGCTTTGGACTTGAATTAAACTCGTTCAATCGCCTTTTGTTCGCTGGAAATGGTCTGCTGAATATAACTTGCTAGGAATGGCAATTTGGGATCGATTATTAGGATAATCGATTGTTTTGTACTAATAAGATTACAAATTCAAACGGTATAGTTTGGTTTTTCTATTTTATTTTTTACAGAACCTGTTTTATTCTATTGCAGTGCTGAGCAAAAATCGTCCCAATTCCTTCACATGTTTCTATCCTGGGCCAACCTTTCAATCTTTTTCGATAACCTCGCAAAATCATCGAGGTATTTGTTTTAGAGATAGCGTACACTCCTTCCGTGGAGACCTTTTCTCTCATGTTATCAATCCACGGTTCTTAGTCTTTACCTTTTCCAAACTGTCCGTGTGCATTTGACTCACATGGCCCATCTGTTTTTTCTAATATTCTATATACTTTGTTTCACTAGCAAACTTTGGTCATGCCGAAAAGAAGTCATTGTACTCTTCATTATGAACAACTTTTACTATGGGACCAACCCTGAAATAGCGGGTAAAAAATCACCCGATCCATATAGAAAGCGGTCGGTCGAATTGATACGCTACAAAATTAATGAAACAGCAGATTTTTTTGCCGCGATTTCAGGTTTGGTCCCATAGTAAAAGTTGTTCATAATGATGAGTAGGTACAATGACTTCCTTTCGGCTTGACCAAAATTTGCTAGTGAAACAAAGTATGTATATAGAATATGTTTTAAATGTTTATTGGGACTTATCACGTATTATTTAATTTAGGTAAAAAATATGTACCTTTCGCTCGACGTTTCGACCATGTTACAATGGCCGTGGTCACGAGCTGACTGAAAATTGCGGGTGAGTCCGGCGAGAAGAGCAGGTGTTTTGTTCTCCTACCCTCAATTGATCTTGAAAAATCGCAGGGTTGTCACTACGACACACAGCACTGACTGTATCGGTCATTTAAAACACTTACACTGTGTTGGACATTTAATACATGTGTTCAAATGGCGAAAGTTTAAAAATTACTACATATATAGAATATTAAAGTTGCTCATTATGATGTGTAACAGTGACCTCTTTTCGGCTTAGTACAGTTTATATGCGTAACCCTATATAGGTACAGACTTTTATGTCGTTCGGTCCCAGTGTAATACTCTCTACTGTTCTTGTATATTATTACTATAACGAGTATATACATTGATGGAATTAGACTAGGCGCCAGGTGCGGCTCGGTCTAGTTCTAGAAGATATGGAATAGAAATAAAAGTGGGAATGGATATTATAATGTAGAAGCTACAATAATTGCGGATGGGACTGGTATTTCCAGTTGGATATCAAACATATTTGTGTTTATTGGTTTTTAGTGTTTACTATTGCAGGGGAATAATTATAAGCTAGTATGTCATGTTTCTGAAACATTACTGGGTCCCATTCAATTTTTTGCGTAACGGAAGACGTAACTGATTTGGTATGATACGCTGTCACAAACCGTCATGACGAAATTTATGAAAAGGGCAATTTGTACGCAAACTGTAAAATTAAGACCCTACTATGTACCAAAAGTCTCAAACAACTCTAAACTTTGAGAACAATTGCAGTTTTGAACCCTTTATTTTATGAATGCCACAATGTCATAAGAGATATCAAAATCTTTAGAAAAGAAGTCATGTCTAAAAAATTCCGTTGCTTATTTTCATTGTTTCAAAGACCTCTCCGAAGTTAACAGCGTCGTAATTTTTCATTTTTATCTCCCCAATGTCGTACAAAACAAGAAGAGAACGAATCACAACATTAAGATTGGCCAAATTAATTACCGCTCGAGGGCCACATTAAAAATACTGAGTCTCTAATTATGAGGAAGCCATGCTTGCGCCCCGGGCTTAATATTCTAACATTATTTTCCGTGCCGGTCTTCCTCTCGAATGACGGAATTCTGGAATGTTAGGGATATCTAAACAAGTGAGAGAGGCGGTGGAAGTGCTATTCTTTCTCTGCGAAATTATTTTTTATTGTACTTCCTGTGGCCTCGGGCCACGCTTGCTTGAACTTGGGCATGCCTGACATAGGTACATGTATGGTAAATGTTATCTTTTAGGCAATTTTAATAAAATGTACTATAATAAAGCATATTTTTTCATCTCTGCGTGGGATGGAATCAAATCCGATGAACAGGCTCATATGAAAAGATTCGAGAGCTTTATTCCCGAACTTTTCAAAAACCCCATTGTTCTGTACCAGGTTAATGAACATTTAAACCTTTTGTTATCAACTCTGAGACCCGCGTACCTACAAAGTATTAACAATAAGGTGAGTTTTCATCAATCAAACAAAAGGGCTCCGACCTTTCCGCGAATCAGCTGTATTAGCATTTCAACAATCTCAGGGAGGATTTAGAGTTTCGCAAAACGTAGCAATTGCCGATTCTTGCCTGAAAGCAAACTTTGTTTTACTTGAAAGGAATTAATATTCATTAAAAAATCCTTCTCGGCTCTCGGCATCCATACTGTTAAAACTTTGTAATCAGACTGTCAGGGGAGATCGGAGTATCCAGCCGGCTCTGGTGTCAGCGAATTTGAGACTTTACCAACTGCAAATGGATTTTTTCCACGGCCTTAATTCGAACAATCTGAGAGAACATTTTCAACTTCTGTCTAGTTCGCGAGTGACAATTCCAAGTTTCGATGTACTCGCTGTAAAGTTTTTAAAGTTAATTAATTACTTAAAGAATTTGAGAATCTGAACAGATTTTGTTAAATATTATAGTGGATTTAGTGAAGCCCTCAGACTGAGACCTGGCGGCGCACATAATTTGAAACTTTCGTTTCTCGAGGCTGATCATTTGTCGGAAATTTCCGGAACACATCTCGCCGACCTCACGTCCGATCCGAATTATATCCCTCTTTCCTTACCACACACGTACTTTTACGTTGCTCGCACAAAGCTCTTTGAGTTATTCCGGAAACTACGGCATGGTGGCTTCATAATGATCAAGTTTGAAACCACAGAGAGGCTTTCATTATCTGTGTGAGGAACCGAATTACTCGCTTTTGGCTCCTTCACAACAAAAGCCGGCGTAAATTGAAAGCAATCAACATATTGTTATTTTATTTTTCGTTGAGGCCGTCCCAATTTTACTAACACATCGCAATCCCTTCCCAAATGTATAAACATGATGTAATAAAGTGGCACTTTCCACAGAGACGGCCTTCCCTTCATTCAGCTGTAAGCGTAAAAAATTGTCGACTCGCCGGCGCCGAAATAACTTTTTATATTATAGGTGCTGAATCCTTGAAGGGTTGAAACATCGACGGTCGGATTCACAAACAGTACATAAAGATCCGGCAATCTCACGGTTTTTCTGAATTAAGCCGTGAAGGGACACGCGGAGCTCGGCCCCGGGTGAATTTACCTACTTCCCGGAGCGGCCGGTCTGCCGCTACACCCGCCGCATTATTAAGTGATTTCACCGAAACAAATCCTACGGAATTACTTTAAAAATTCCCCTAAAGAAATATACTTTTCCATTTACGTAGCATTTTTATGACAGCTCATTTGTGAAAGTTTACTTTCGGGAGCGCACGCCGCGCGTTTCAATAACCGTTTCCACTGAAAATCAGGATTGTGGGAAGGTCCCTTTTCATATTTGTTCCAATTTTTGCGGTCGTTATTTTAGGTAAATATGGAAGTCCCTTGTTTTATGCGAAGCTAATAGGAGCGGGGAGGGAATCCTACGCATCGTCTGCCTGGAACCCGTCCAATTGGGCTATTGTGGACTCAGAAATAAGTCAGCGAATAAACCTAACTTCCGACTAATAAAATGTTCTCATTTCGAGAAAAAGTTCTTTATTGTTTCTGTCCTGATTGTTAAGATTTTTAGCTATTCCAAATTATGAATTGCTTGCATAAAAACTTTTCTCAGATGTAATGAAGTAGACAATGTAAAGACAAAGCGTCGACATCTTATTATCATTATCATTAGCAGCCTATGTTTGTCCACTACTTGACATAGACCTCTCCTAAATTGACTTTAGTGGTGACCATTAGTAATCGCCACCAAGGTCAGTCTTCAGCTCTCGACATCTAGTTTATAATCCGTTTTACATAGTTCGTTACAATGCCTAGCTGCAGACCCTCCTACAGTACTTTTGCCTCATTATGAAATACTTAAACCGTAATGTACGCATGCGATGTTAGCACTCACGCAATGTATTTATTAAATCGGTGATGGTTAAAATATTTCAATTAGATTGTCTCGTCTCGATAAAAAACGTTCAAGTCCAACCAATAAAGAGATTCAGACGAGGCATTACAAGCGAAAGAACAAAACACGACAATACGAAGTCGCCCCGAGGCGGTCCTGTGAGAAACTAGGGGCTGCTAGAGGTTGCATATTAGACCCCTCGCTTCTTTGCCTCGTCGCCTTGGGCAAGGAACGTTTAGATTACATTTCGCAAACTTGCTTGACTGTTATGAGTTTTTAATGTCACTACTTTCTTTTGAATGGAGTTTGTTTTTGTAAGTAGAGTCAGCAGTGAACATTCTAGTGTGATTTTTAGTTTCCAGAGCCATTTATAAAACCTGCAAATTTGAAAACCTCGAAAACAAGACAATTTTTTTTTATTTTGTTTTTGTAAGTCGAGTCAGCAATGAATACTAGTGTATTTTTTATTTATTTATAGTTTTAGATAGGTAGTAAATTTTGTTTACATTTAAGTTAATTAGGTATCTTTTTAATTCTCCGGCCGTGGGCAAGGCACAAGAAGTGAAGTTATAATTTATTTTTTTTATATTAATTAGTGGTCCACCTATGTCCTGGACTCAGCCCATGGGGGTCATGCCCCCTATAACATAACCCCCCCCCCCCCCTGGATCCACCCTTGGCTTGTTATAATATAATGTTGAAATTATCGGACCAAAGATAACATTATGTTTTAGAATCGATGCCTGCAGTATAAACAAATACGTAGGAAATCTTAAATCACAAGTTTCCTTTAACAAACTCTAAGATAACAACACGACAAAGTAATTATTATCCAGCCTAATTCATATCCAATCTAGCTTTCGTACTTATTTATACTCTTTAATTAATCAACTTGGTTAGGCAAACTCTTTTCATATTCATCTGTTTCCTGCTGAGCTCAAAACTAAGTGTCATAAAACTAACCAACCAACCAAATTCATATCCGACTACGGGTTGTCTAACGCAAAAATGAGCACAAGCCAAACATCCGACCCCTTACGGTTGGCTACTTTAGCTAGTAATTACCACCAGTCGTCTGCAGAGCAAAGTTCAACTCAAATGTCGGACAACTAAAACGTCGTACAAGCACAGACTAGTAAAAGTCAGATTTACAACTCTGATGGGGATAAATGTTTATATGCCAATATATTTTTTTTTCGGTCCTGACCAATAGTCCTCCAGTCTCGGACCGGGAGTTTTCTGGCACAAAAACTTTGTGTCCCCAAAAAGGATTTATTCTTATTAATGGAACTCCACAGAGATAGTGGAAACTGCCACATTATATATTAAATATACCGCGGCTATATCAATGACTATTATACACTTTCTGAATAAAAGTACCATGTGTCTCAAAGAATAATCTTTACAGTAAATTTAATATAAATCAGGTAAACTGTTTGGACGCAATATCTAAGTCATTTGCATTTTGTTCCGCTTTTTACCCGCTTTCCTATAGGAATGGTAAGTTTTTTCTGAGATAAAAATATATACTTAGCCTATTTGTTAAGAGGCTCTTTACCGACTTTTAGCAATTATGGTCATTCTAGTTTAAGTGTGCATACCTACATGGTTAGCTTAAAATGATAAAAATGGTGTCATAACTAAATTGAATGTTTTATCTAGGAAATCCATGAGACCGAAACACGATTAAGCACATTTCGCTCGATAGAAAAAATATATCAAAGTAGCACTGATTTGCGCTTTCATCCCTGTTTTTTTGGATTCATTCAATTACCTAATTATTAAATTATGTCTGCGATATCTTAATATTTAGATTTGAACTATGAAGGAAACAGGTGAAGTACATTTTACTTTAGCTATACTTTTTGAAAAATATGATAAAAACCCCAAAAATAGAAGTAGCGAAACGCACGACTGTGTGTAAGCGCCATGATTTTGCTTCGCTAAATGCGACTTTAATACAATAAACCAAGGATTATGGTCATCTGTAATAATAATAGCGTCGCTTAAAAGTAGTAAAACCTCGCCAAGCTACCTCCAAACGAAATTGTAGCCATATCCTTTTAATATTTACTGTTAGTGTTATGTGATGAAACGAATGCATTGCATTATAAATTTTTGGTGGTTTTCCCTCTGCATAAATCTGTAGAACTAAACGTTGTACCAAATGCGTACCCGATAAAGTTGTCCACGGATGTTCGTATCGCCTCGGGGGGCACATTACTCCAGTTTAATACTTAGGGCTGTCGCGCACAAACGCGGACTTTGTGATAAACTCACCCCAAATGCGGATTCCAAATAGAAAGCGTTTTGTGATGACCGTTCTGTTTTTGGATCTCGTTTTGGCTGATAACCCGCCGTTAACTTTTCTTCAACGGAACGGAAAAATATAGCTATTCTTGTCATAGCCTTATTTTACATAAAGTTATTACAACTAAATAAATATAACTACACATCTAAACATACCCATGTTTATGTATGTGATGGATATTATGGCATACTGTTTTAAAAAAAAAACTGCTTTTAAAATCAACTTATATTTACACAAATAATCATAAATTAGTCTATCCTCCCAGACCGCAGGGAAACGCTGGATGCAGGCCACTTCCCTATGGCTGAAATGATGATGATGATGAGTATATCCTCCACACACAAAAAAAGTGACTATGCTACAGGCTTCTACTCATGCTTTTATGCCGTGATCTCGCCTAAAATCACTCCAGTGTGTCTTAGAATAGTACTACAAAAGATTGTGGTCTCCAACCCATATTTTTTTTATGTTTACTTTGATTATTTTACTACTGACTCCATCAATATTTTCAAATAAGTTTGATTCGGCAACCCTACAAATTAGTTGCAATTTCGCATGCCCTTGTCACCGCAAACAGCCCCCGTACAGCACTACCCCGTGAAGTATGTGCCACCCTGCAGCACCACCTAATGGAGGCAAACTTATTGCATAATGATAATTTTATTACTTTAGTTTAGGCAGACACTGGTGTTGATTGCACCATTTTCTTAACTAAACTAGGGGTGGTTCTGTCTATCTTTTCCTACCACATCGCCGTCAGAATGTTATTGAGTTGGACCTTGCACAGTTGCACACGGCGCTTCTATCTGCGCCTCTGCTTCTATCTTATAGTCTGCGCGCTAGAATGCACTTCGCATTACATACATGCATTTTGCTTTCGTACTCACGTCCTTGGTCTAAGTCGAGCAGAGTGCTTGCTTCGTGTGCGTACAATCAATACACTTTATAAAACAGAATCTAATCTCTACTCCACAAATTTGCTAGTTTTTTGCCTAAAACTCAGACCTGTGATATATATCTGATTCCTAGCCTATTATTATAGATATATATTATAGATAGCCCGTTGGTTCAGTTGGTAGTGAACCTACCATCTGAGCTTGGGGACGTGGGTTTGATTCCCACCTAGGCCAAACATTTATGTGATGAACATTTGTGTTTGTTCTATATCTGGTTGTTAATATCTATTAGAGTATGTATTTAAAACTATATATATGTATGTATATCAGTCTCTGGCACCCATATCGCAAGTTTTGCTGAGTTTGGTGTCAGATGACCGTTGCATGTGCAAAAATGTCCCGAATATTGTATCCTGCCTGAATCTGGTTGCTTCTTAAGATCTTTTACTAGGTAAATTAAACCTACAGGATTTTTTTATTTCTCTGGGCCTAAAAAGTATTAAATCCCCCTTATCCCCTTAAACCCCCTCCACGGCTAACCCACATTCATTAATTCTAAATTTTTGTTAACTTTATCTCCACATAAGCCATGATCTTTCAGTCCTAACCAACGAGTAGGAATAAAAATTACAAACTACGCTTACGTAAATATCTCTGATATTTATTTCTAAAAGATAGGTGAAAAGTAGGTATATACAATTTGCTCTGGACCGGGCAACACTTGTCCGCATCCAGTACTACTTATTGAAATTGTTCGGAACACCTCTAACTGCTGTACAGCAGTTCAAAGCCTTGAGTCATGAAAGCTTTAGCAAGCGAAGCGACAGGACCAATTGGCGACGGCTTTCACGAACCGAGCTATGAAACGTTCGAGTGTATAGAACGATTTAACTCGTATTACTCAAGCTGAAGGATATAAAGCATGTAAAGCTATTCGAAGGTGACCTATTCGTAATATCACTTTGATGAAACTTTGTAAAGTATATTGAACCTTAGATCACTTAACATATTTTCGAGTTACACAGTCACTATCATTAGTCATTTTGACTAACAAAATGAAAGGACGATATTTTTTTTGGTATTGTATTTACTTACTAAATAAAAATAGATGGAGCGCCTACATTGTGAGAGTCGCTGGCATCCAGCGGATGCAAAAGGCAGGCCTATGTTCAGCAGTGGTCGTCTTCCGGCTGATGATAATGACTAATTAAAAAAGTAGGTAGGTAGTAAAGATTTTTTTTTATGTTTTTTTGAAACTATAACACATGCCAACAAGGTTATTCTTAGACAGGAATAGTATGCTCGCCACAAATGGCCTTCTTACAGGAGTGGCAATACACTTTGGTCATCCTATGCCTGGTATGGGCAAACTGCGCAAATTTATACTACTTGGGCAGAGCTACCGAGTCCATGCCACAGAGCTATATCTTAGTAGACTTCAAAAGCTGTCCAAGCTTTATGAAAACTAACCTTTCAAATTTTCTTTTCGTACCTAAAAGTGAAGAGAAATATCTTTATTCTGTCGGCCAACTCTATTTGTGGTATTCCAACAACTCAGTATTGCTCAATTACCCATTTTCATTTCAAACTGACACGTATTGTCGCGGCACCGATTGAGCAGACTGGTTTTATCCGGACACAATTATGACTATTCGTCATAATTGTGTTGGAAATATGACATGCAAGATAGGTCTACTTGGATATAGGTATGTGGTCCATGCACATTTATCTTAAACATAAGCTTTACTTACTAAATTTCTATTTTGTTAGTTTCAATTTCCACGAGAGCGTAATAGAAGACTCAATATTGGTATACAACATCACGTCAACGGAGTGCGACTCTTAAGTAAAAAAAATGGATACAGATTCGATCGTCTGGCCGAGCTGACGAAATCTCGGTTTTACCTTCAAAAAACCTATTCAAAAAAGATCGTACTAAATCCACCTTCGTACTAAAATTGGTCTCATTTCGAGGGTAACTCCATAAAATAGCGATTCGTCCACGTCCCCGCGCAATCAAACTTCACTTGGCAATCAATTCGTAGATTTACGAGTGCACTTAATGCGAGATCGCCGGGATAAGTGTCCACCGATAGAATTTATTCGGGAACGACCTCTGGAATGGACTTGTTTCGTAACCAATAAAATTGCCAGATAGTTGTAAATACAATACAGATAGCCAAGTTCTTTAGAAACCTTTATTTATTTGCGCGTCGTAAAAGCAAACTAATTTATAGATCGAGAGAATGGAATTGCTTTGTAGTAATAAAATAGGATATTAGATTATTTATCAAAGGGTTTCCCGCACACTGTAATTTCCAAAATATCCGAAATTTTTTTGCCTAAGTACTTACCGTTACATTTAGCACTTCTGTCATTTTGTTTGTAGTATGTCCCAAAGATTGTATATATGTAATTGGATTCTGCACACAAAAATATACTTTTAAAATGAACCATAATTTTAATTACGTTAAAGATCAAAATTGTATTTAAACATATCCAAATTAGATATAGCAAATCACTGCAACACTGCACTGTTCCTTTCTGGCAGGCATGGGTAATACAATATGATATGGCAAAATATTATGTCAACAACGTCATATTTTGATTTAAATGAAAGAGACAGGGGGTGGCCGGACCGAAACTCGATTTCACATGAACAATGTGCACTTTCCAGCTTATAGCTATACATATATAGCTTGCTGTATATATATAGCTACATAAACTTGTCACCTGTCGAATCTTGACACGGATACGGAAATACGCTGTAATGTGAACGTAGCTTTCCAAAATCAACGACATCCAAATATGTACCCAAACATGGAGGTGCCGTTTCCTTCAAATATTTCGAATGAAACGTTTTTTTTTTTTTTTTTTTTATTATAAATAGGCTCGCGCTTGGCTTGCTTTGGCTTGGCTTGTTTTAGACAATTCTAAAATTACTTGCATGTAGCAAAAATTACAGATAGTGGTGATAGTGATAACTAGGTGTTAACATCTATTTAAGCATGTATTTAAATATATAATTATGTATATCAGTCTCCGGCAGCCATTGTACAAGCTTTGCTTAGTTTGGGGTCAGATGACCGTTTGAGCAAAAATGTCCCGAATATTTATACCGCCATCACCGCTAAGATTTTATTTATATGACAAGTATGACTTACGTATGAATAAGCCGGTTACTCCGACTATAGTTTCAACCGCATTCGCCTTGAAATATACCGCCGGATGCGGTTGAAACTATAGACGAAGTAACCGGCTTAAACATACGTGAGTAATTTCCCTGTCATATAAATAAATGTGTGAAAACCAGGTTTGTTTCCATAATAAAACGCTAAAATTGGTTGCAAAGACAGTTTACGAATTGGGAGTCCGACTGGAAACTGTACCTTACGAGCTAGAGCAATGGGGGCGTTTACTCCAGCCGTTGCGCAGGTTCAAGTCCTGTCGGTCGTAATTTTGAATTTAATATAAAAATTGTATATCCTAAACTGTGGAACACTTGAATATAAAATTACTATCGAGGTGTTCAAGTGTTCACGCGACTTGAAGACTCCCAGATTTTATCGATCGGGAACGCGTTTCCCGTCGCTCGGTAGCGGGTTTAACTCTAGGCAATGAAACCTTACCCGTAGTTATGAACGGAATTTTCACCAACAGAGTGAAACTTAAATTTAACTATAAGTTTAAAACACTAGCATTACGAAAGACGATGTATAGTTTTTTGGCAGTGTTGTTCTGGACTTTTTCCCGACTTAACCGATTTTGACGAAATTCTGAAAATCATAATAATAGACATTAAATACATTTTAACATGACAACGTTTTTAAAAAGGATTTCATACTAAGAGCTAGCAATAAAACGCTTTTTTCTGTCAAAAAAAATCTCGTGCCTCAAGGGTTGTTGCTAAATGTTGTTTAAATTCTGAAAATATACTACAGTACCCTTTGTACAAGTTTTGATAGTATTCGAAAACTTTTTCGTTTTCGTATTGTTCCATACATTACTGGGCTAAAAGGTATTCGAATACTTTTTTCGTATTAGAGTGAAGCAGCTAGCCGCCGACTACTACCGATTTTAGTTCCTCCACGTTTCCGATAGAGGCGCTTTACTAAAATGTATGGAACAATACGTAAACGAAAAAAGTTTTCGAAAACCATCAAATCTGGGACTAAGCGTAGTGTACGTTGCCTGTTAGTACATTTACGCCATCATTCGCCTACACAATTGAGCCGGGAAAGGGGGTCAAAAAGAGCCTCGAAATTCACTCTGCGCGTCCAAAGAATTAGTCATAACTCCACAACGGAAAGATTTACATGAGCTAATTGTTTATGTAGATATTGAGGTGCTCTAAAAGTTAACTAAGTAGAAGGATACAAAGATACAAGAAGGAAAAGTTGTGCCATGCCAATTCAACAAGAGATATTTTCACGCAACAAAACACACAAAAAACGGTATTATAGTGACCTTTTCTTGAGTATATGATATTAGAAAATTGTGAAAAATTAGCTGTAGGTATTTGTGTGAAAATTTAACGCAAGGCGCGGCTAGTCTTTCATGTAATAAAGTTATTGGGTATTCATAAATATTCAATCCGTTTGAATATATTTAATTGAATACTGCATTCATATTATAATCAAAATGTCAGCACTTGCATGTCTACTAAGCGTATTACAATGCGGAAACATAAGCTTATTACGTTCGTTTATTAAATTCAGCAGAAAAGCGCTCAAGCGTTCACTATACCAGTTCACTTGTATACTGCTTCCCAGCACTCCAGAAAAAGAGACAAACATATAAAATTAATGAAGGATTAACTCTAACAAGGGAACCCGGCTTCCCCACTTTGCTCCATGGGGTAAGAGAGGTTGTAAGAGCACCACTCCAAAGGGCAACTTTATCCGCATAACATCGACGTGACCTACTTACCTTCCAATTATTCCACTGCTTGAACACAAGCGTAGTTTTATCGGGTCAACAGTGAACCTACTTCTTCGTATCTTAAAAACTTAATCGGCACCTTAAACGGACTCATTTAACCGAGGCAAATGTTAGCGCAAGTAAATTTGTATGCTAATACAAGGACGGCCGACTTGGAAAGTCAAAGGCCTCTTAACAAACTGGAAACTCGAGCCCCGATATGATAAACACGTATTTCTGAAAGTCTGCCTTATTTTTTGGATTAGATTGGATTAGGTCGTTGATGAAACGAAGAGATTGCAGATAACTTTCGAGCATAACAATCTATAGAAGCTTTAGCCTTTAGCTATGTTTGGGCGTTATATTTTAATACAAAAAAGCCTCTACAAAACAATGTGTGTGGAGAGTTGATCGTGGTTACAAAATGGGTCTACAATATCTTCATCATTGTGGGTTGAACTTGGGCCCGTACCGGCACCTCTAACGCGGTTCAATTTAGGTGCTTGCAAAAAGTTACGCGACTGCAAACTGTATCTCAGTGCGTTACAGTTCACATTCACGTATTGTCCCGCAGTCACCTAAACTGAATCGCGTTATAGATCACGGTACGGCCCCAGGGGGGTTAGACAAGACCCACTTTCTGTTAGAGTTAACGCCTGCAGAAAGTTAAAATTGTATGAAAATTACATTGACAATGACATTATCTTGAGAGATGTTATCTCAAGATCACGTCATTTTTATACAATTTCATCTCTCCGCAGGCTTTAACGCTAACAGAAATCGGTCTTGTCTAACCCCCCTGGGCCTGATTAGATTTTAAGACCGAGGCAGAAGCCATAATATGAAACACCTAGACATCTTAGACCTCAACTGTGAGATGGCAAAATCTGTAAATTACTATGAAACAGTAAATCTTTGAACAATCCAATTAGGTGCTGCTAAAAATATATACTCAGCAAAACAAGACAAAAAAAACTATAGATGTTTCACGACAAAAATCAACCAAGTACCCTCGGGGGTTTCATCCAAGATAATTGGTGCCTGACCTAATGAAAACAACCCAAGCTGTCACTAGACACAGACTATCAAAAAATACAGATGTACAATTTCGCAAAAAAATGGTAAAACCGACATAACAATAGATAAACGATTGCTAGAGCTCAAAATTCACATTGCTAAACCTTATTCTTGTTTGTTCCGTAATTAAACAATGTTGTTTTGGTGCATGCACTATTGTGCTTTTCATCTATGTAGTATTCTGTTAGAAACAACAGTTGACCTTTTCTATTAAATTACGAACGTGTTATTGTTAAGTAGCAATTCCGTCGGAACGAATTGACCCGGCCCATTTAGATGTTATCGCCCAGTTTTACTAAGTCCCCTAGCCCGGAATAATCGAATGTTTATACGTCAAGAGTTGGGGATTAGGCTTCTTTTGTTTTGCTTAGACTGTAAATGGAAAATTAGGAGTAAATCTGGAATGTCGAAGATTCACATGGCAGTTTCATCTACTTAAACACTTAATACACATAATAAACAGATAAAGTATGCGAAGAAATGAAAATATATTTTATATCAGTAAATAAAATTAGTCATGCCTTTATTATAATATAACCCTCACTATCGTTTTTTTTTTAAAGAAACTTTCATCTAGTTTCGATGAGATTGCAGAAGCCTTAACTTTAACTCCAGCTATAAAGCAGGTCAGGTCGTAGACTTCCAAACATGTTTGTCAAACTTTACGCGTCTGTTTCTGCCTACGAACAAGGTATAGTACTGAGTTATATATTACGCGGAAAGGGTATCCTAAGCTGAAAGGGATCCGTTAAACACATCATTATGAATAAAACTTTTACTGTGGGAGCAACTCCGATATTGCGAAAAAAATATCAGCTTTTCCATAGAAAACGGTCATTCACACGCGATAAAATATATGATAGATACATAGATTTATTGTGTACACCAGAAATAAAAATTACAGACAGATAGAAAACACAAGCTAGTGCCACAAGTGGCGGCCTTGTCGCTAAAAGTGATCTCTTCCAGGCAACCATTAACACTAACCATTATGGAATAGCAACAGCTGAACAGATTTTAAGGAAATTTGACATAGTTATATTTTTATTTTATTTTGGTTTGGTATACTTTTTATCCCAGAAAGACATATAAGATTCCCGTAGGATATCGGGTAAAACCGTGGGACGCTGCTACTTATATTAAAATATAATGGGGTTTTTTAATGCTTGAATGTAGAGCTTTGATTGGGCAAGTGCCTAACTGATATTTTAATTATTGACCCCGTCCTTTACCTCTTTCTTCCGTATGTCCTCTCCATACTAATATTGCCTGGAAGATATCGCTTAAAGCGATAAGGTCGCCAATTGCTTGTCTTATGTATGGCATTTCAGCAGTGCAAGTACCGTTCTTTATCAATCGTCAAATTTGACAGTTGTAGTCGTCTAATTCGATAAAATGCCATTTGATACTCGCTATGATTGATTTTATGGCATTTTATCGAATTTTCCGATCGATAAAGAACGGTACTTCTTGCACTGCTGATGTGGACAATAAAGAGTTATCGATTTATTGTTTCGACTATATCACGTAAGCCGAGTTTTTTTAAATATATTAATTTAAGGCATTATGACACTATTTTTATGCTAGATTTATACGCAAAGCATTTTTTATTTTTATTTATATTAGGCTTGCGTTTGACCACCATCACGCCTGATGCTAAGCGATGATGCGGTATACGATGGAGCACGCTTGCCAAACATTACCCAAAGTTACTAATATTATTTTAACACCTTATTGTGCAATTGTGCATTCGTTTTTAAGTGTTGGTAATAGTGGGTATGATTTACTGGTGTTTTGTGCAAATAAATTAGCTATAACATTATAAACAACGTGTTATGAGTTATAGCGTCAATTAATATTTACGTAAGAAGCCCGTAATCCATAATTCAATCAGGCTAGTCTAGTAGGTGTTCAATTAATTTCCTCGAACAAAGGCCCCGGGCCTTGAGTGCCTTGTTCTAATTTTATCAAAATTAAGGAAAAAGCTAACGTCGCACGAAATTACCTGACAGACACAGTGGTGCGGCAACGTGTTTGCTTGACAAACTTAACAAAGGATTCGAGGTTTTCGATTCTATAGAAAATAAGTTAAATGTTATTAAAAAATAACATATTTTAAACAAGCTTTTAGTTTTAGCAAATAAAATGTAATCTTAGAGCGGCGGCCATATTGAATTTAGACTCACTTTATCGTTTTCTACTCTTCAGGCCTTATGTTAACAGGGTTGACAAAAAATATGTATCTATCTTCTGCCATCTTGTGGTGCCGGCCATTTTGACATTATTACAATATTGGGTATTTGTATTGTCACCAAAACTAAATGTGTATGCAAAATTTCAGCAAAATCAGTAATAACGAACTGAAACTAATTCAGCTTGCAAGATTTGACCTAAACAAACTAAAATACAAACTTTGCAAGTTTAATAGAAGCTTGTAAAAAACATACCTACTGTACGTACATATTTCTAATTCTGTGAATAAAACTGTAAATGTCTGTAATGTATGCAATTGAAATCTGCTGCCTACACAATACTCTGAAGAATAAATGAGATCAAATAGGCTGTGCGGCCCTGATGTCAGAGCTTTTAGACAAACAATCTTCTCAATGAAAAATTAAGAATGATAAATATTATTCTTTGCCGAAGTGCTTCTCGTAATCCTAAAAGAATTGCCCGCTAACTCTTTTCTATGAGTAATAAGTATTGATAACTTCAAGTTTAATTTAAATTATTCTTTTTTATTGATTTGAGTATTCCTTTTAAATTTTGTTAAAATCCTACAATACGAAATGAAGATATATTACGTCACTTGATGGTGTCTTTATTTTGACGATATCTTTAATTAACCTACTTCAGAATGGGATGTTCCCAATTCGATCCGGTTTTTTAATGTATTTTAATACACCTGTGACGATTTTAGTTTAGTTGGTGCTATCGCGGCGGCAATTAACCTAGCCACGTGGCCTAGTTAACCCTATTTTATCTTACCTATTTTTCTAGTGGTCGATTTAACCCATAGTGAAAATTGGTACCTACAGTCAAAGACATAATCTTTTAATAAAATTTATTTTAACTGTTATATAGACAAAGCATGATTTGACTTCTAAAATAAAGCAAAGTCTTAACTTTTAGATTGCTAATTTTGAGGCAGGTTTTTAAATTCATCATTATTATAGACCACGTTACGCCAAATTAAAATATTAATTAAAATTAAGTCGATTAAACAAATTTTGCAAGAACATGTTTTTTTCTACACTGTTTAGGGAAATAGATTAATGTACTCATTCAGGCTTCCTGGCTGCTTCTCCCCTGTGAATAAAAAAACAATGAGTTAAAACTCCATCAATTCATCTGCAAACATACTGACCAGTAACTGCGCCTTATTGATGGCATTTTAAATGGACGTGCTTGCTCCGGCCCGATCGTTAAAATTAAATATTCCGTTGCGATCAATCAGGGCTGTCACTCTGTCCAAAAGTGTTGTTCGACGTAGCTGGCATGCAATCTGGCTGCACTATTAATTTTGAGTTGTTCAGTTTTGCGACACCAATGCTTACGAGTTCTGTGTACGTTTGAATCAGTGTATTTTTGGCGACGGAAAAATTGAATTTTGTGTCGCGTCAGTTTTGCCGAGTTTGTTCGGAAATGGGTGGACGACAGCGACTGCAGTACGCTTAAACTAGTTCTGAACTGTGGTTTGCGTAAAGACTATCGTATTCCTTCACTTTGTTACAAGTTTGTTACATGGCTCGGTTATTAAACTGTAAACAAACTATCGGACGTATCCGTAAGCCGCGGCTGAGGGACGCGACTAATGAGTTAGCACAGTTGTTTTGACGCGTCTTCCGTTGGCATTTGGCGTGCCAAATTGTCCGAGGACGTCCGTTCGCTCGAAGTCGAGCAAGATCACGTCCGTTTTTTATGATTGATAGTATGCTCAGTAAATTAATAGACCAGCCGTCAGCCTGTGTGTTTGCAGCTTTTTCTCGTAAGAATGCATAACCAAGTATGTACAAAGTAAAATATTTCCAATAAAAATTATTACTATGTATGGATTAAAAAAATCTGCTAGTAGAGCACGCATTTTAAATAAGCAATAGAGATATTTTTAATGCATAAACCGCCTCCTCCTTCAGGCGCTGGTTCAATGCTGAGTGTCACGATGTTCCCAACCGACTTTCTTGACAATCTGCCGCCATTTATGCCGATCAGTGGCGTCATTAATGGCATCAGTGACCATGGTGTCACGGTGCTGAGAATTGGTTCGGGCTCCGATCTCAATCTTTTTATCCACCTTTCCATATTTGTCTATGAGAGAATAGTTTTGTTCGAAACGGAAATTGCATAAGTACGTAGAAAATAAAAGTTTCTTTCTAGAGTGGAGACCACGAAACGGAAGACGCAGCGCAGGTAGGCCTCCCACTAGATGGACCGACGACATGTTGAGAGTCGCTGGCATCCAGTGGATGCAAAAGGCAGGCTGTAGTTCAGTGTGAAATTTAAAGGGGGAGGCCTATGTTCAACAGTGGCGTTTTCTGGCTAATGATGATGATGATGATGATGTAGGAAATAAAAGGAATTAACAACCGACGGTCTTGTCGCTTTTAAAAAACCTTTAAATAGAAAGCATTATTAGTAATTAAAACTTCCGCATTAGAACCAATCACTTCGAAAGACTTAACAAAAAGAAAAAAATTCATATTTTATTTTCATCTTAACTTGGCCAAGAAAACATTTGAGACACACAAGTTTTTTATGCAGTCAGATTAAACGTTTCTCCAGCCTTTATTTTCTTACCAACAGTATTGCCTAATCTGTCTTACAGCCGTTATAAAGTTTCAAGTGTCTCTCTTAACAGGCATACCTACTGAGAGTACCTACTTAGTTTTTTCTCCGAAATGAAAAAAGTTTCATTGCGTTGGCCCCTGGCGCCACATTTCAACAATACAGAAGTTTGTAGGTCGCACTTTATTTACTAAGGCACAATTCGCTAAAGTATTTTATAGATGCTTGTACAAACACTAAACTTCTTCGTATAGACTGAGGCCAGTTCTATTATAGAGTTAGTCAGAGGCTTCAGGCTTCCCGAAGTGAATGAAAAGTAATACAATCATCATCATCAGCATCAACCATTTTCCACCCACTGATGTGTATAGGTCCCCTCTTCAGCGCGCCATATTTTTCGGGCCTGTGCTAGTCTTGTCCACTGCTTTCCTGCTGCATTAACGATGTCGTCCGACCAGCAACACAATCATATGTAAGAAATACTGAGGAGGAAAAATAATTGGATTATGAAAATGTTGCAAATTATGTTAATCGGAATGGCCGTTAAGGAATACTTAAAACGTAATTTTTAAAGGTGTGGTGCAGTATGAAGTTTAGTCCGTCACTAGTGTGAACATGTAAACATCAGACTAAAAAAAAGGCTCAGTAAACTAATTACCTTTAACTCCGGAATACTAAGACGAAAAAGTTCGAATCAGTTCGATCATCGGACTATGTAATCGGACTACTGCCATACTAGGCCAACCTGAAGGCTAACATAATCATCCGTTGCCTACTTCGGTTGGATTTCGACAGGGATCGGATTGAGATTTTTAGGGTTCCAGGGTAAAAACGGGACCCTATTACTAAGCGTACGATGTCGGTATGTCTGTCTGTCCGTCCGTCTGTCCGTCTGTCCTACCTATTAACGGCTGTATCTTTCGAACTGTAATAGATAGCCAATTTAAAGGCCAGTTTATTGTTATTAGTTTCATCCTTTCAACTTCCAAGTCACTAAGTATGGGTGCGGCCATAGAGTATATATATTAATACTTATATTACAAGTGTAACTATGAGTAAAATTATTTTTAAATTTAATGTAATGAAAACCGGCAACAGCCCTTGGTGTTACAGATAACAATAGGCAACGGTTATCGCTTACCATCAAGCGCCCCGCTAGCTTGTTTGCCACTTAAGGCATAAAATTAACATGAGCTATTCACCAATTACCTAGTTACTATATACTAGTTTAAGCAGATAACTGCACACCAGTTTCCCGGTAGTACCTTCTCAACTTACTAGAACAAAGGGCGGGCTTAGATATTCCGTTATCAATAAAGGGATCCAATTTCCCCCGAGTTACGCAGAAAACTGACACATCATTACGTGACTACACCTTTCGACACCTCGCATAATAATACGACCGTGCTGATGGAAGTTTGACATTCTTCCTTAAACATTTCGTTTCGTTTTTAGCATAGTCGATTTTTATTCACTCCTCGTCTATATTTTGTGTATAATGTGAGTTTTTTCAATTGCGTTAATCTACTTCGATCGCGTTAACGTTAACTATGATTCGTATGAAATAAGAGCAGCGCCATCTAGTGCATGTAGATGAAACTGTCCTAATTTCAAACAAATCGCAACGCGAACAAGTAAACGCAATCGGAACTAGCATAAATTGTAAATTTAAAGAACCCGCTATAAAAGAGCTGGTAATCTTCAAATGGCTGAACCGATTTTCTTGAATCATAGCTAAGAACACTCTCTATGAAGATAAACGTGTGTTCCTGTTTCCGGCAAAAAAAATATTTAAGGGTGTATTGATTGAGTATTCTTATTTGATTGAGAGTTCTTAGCTTTGAATCACAAAAATTGTTCAGCCATTAGAAAATTATCAGTTCTTTTATCGGGGTTTTATTTTATATTCAATTTATACTTGTTTAAGGTAAAGTGCACTCGCGTCTCCGTCTGCTTTAACTGGCTTAATCTTATAGTATTATTTGAACAAAATGTATTGTGACTTATATGTCATTCAATCTGTCGCATAATAAAACCAGCCATAGCATAGTGGAAGCATCATATTTTATGACACCGCCCTGGTTTTTTTTCAAGAGCAAAAAATATCTTGCGCACTAACTAAAAGTGTTCAAGAAATTCAAATTCCATCAAAATCCTTTCAATAATTGCTCTAGGAAAAATTAATTGAAAAGCCTCTTCGTAAAGTTTAACTCAGCCCGTAAGCTTTGATAATTAATTAAACACAACAGATTGAGCGCGAACTTCAAGGCCTTCGCTCTCGAAGGCCAACATTGTTTTAAGTTATTTTTGGAATGTAATTTTCTCTCTAAAGTTTTAATATCTCCTCGATATTCGTTTCAATTTATTTGGTGCTCTATTCTTCCTGTTCTGTTGTACTTATGCCCCAGTTTCTGAAGTCCTTTATCGATGGTTTATCTATTCAATAGCGCTATTGGTTCCATAACTTTACAGATTGCGTTTCCGAACACGCAATAATAAGTTATACTTCGTTTATACTTCAGATAACATATAGCCCGCTTATCTATTCGATAAATATTTGACGTTAGATATATTTAGATTTAGATAATTAAAAATTAACAAAGTTATAGAAAATTTTGTTGAACCAATAGCTAGCAATGATTTATCTACGAACCTCAAAAACCAAGCATTAGACAAGTAGATTAAAACCCAAAATAGGTTAATCCTGTATTTTCCATGCATTACAAGGTAAGTGTGATCGAGAACGATGACGTCACAAACCCCATTATAAATTGGGTCTCGTTGTTAAAACCAACCTTCGTTTGAGAGTTATCAGGGTGCTTGTAGGTATGTATAAAAGTGTAGGGCTTAAAAAATACTAATAAAATGAAATAAATGTATTCTAGAAGAGTAAATAGTGATGTCGTAGCACTCTGACGTAGCTTGTAGCGGTAGCTACAACGTCTACGCATGCTACGATTACTACATCTACGCCAGCTACAATCACTACAAGTCTACGGATCGATGTAACGTGAAACATTATTAAACCAATAAATTATTAATTAATTAAACAAATAATTAATTAAAGTGTAATCTGGGTCTTTTCAAGGTCTTCTAAGTCTACGTTGCTCCCAATAGGCAAGTTAGTGAACAAACGCGGACTAAAACGTTACATTAGGGCTGCATATTATTAAACTATTATTAAACCGATGGGGAAGAAAGGTTCTTGAGTGGAGACTAAGAAGCGAAAGACGCAGCGTAGGTAGGCCTTCCCACAAGATGGACCGACGACATTGTGAGAGTCGCGCGCATCCAGTGGATGCAAAAGGTAGGCTGTCGTTCAGTGTGGAGGTTAAAGGGGGAGACCTATGTTCAGCAGTGGACGTCTTCTGGCTGATTGTGATGATTATTATTAAACTCCTTTGTATTATACAAGAGTTTGCGCGCGAGTGTTAAAAACGCTATCACCATAATTATCTAACCTAGAAAACACAATAATTAGTATGTCAAGTTTCAAAGCAACAAAAACAATGCATGAATATATTATAATAGTATAATGCCTATGTTTTTACGTAAAATCTTACTTTCTTAGCACGAAATCATATCATTACGCATGCTAGTGATATAGAATTATTCACACAAACAAAGGCATCTCTTATCCAAGTTTGCCGAGAAAAATCTACGAAACATCTGCAAGGGCAGCGAGTCGACCGTTGTTTGTCTAAATAATTATACAATATTGCTGTGCCGTGGCTCAATCTTGACATTGCGGCATTATAGCGAGATCTAAATTGTTTTTTTTCTCTAGTAATAGCGAACGAGTTCGAGCGAGATTACGCAAAGAGCGACCTTTAGCTCTGGGCGTTTTTTCCGCCCCAGCTCTTTGGCTGAGGTCGCCTCTGACGGTTTCTTTCCCTTTGAGCAATAAAAAAGCTCCCACTTTGTGTTTACGTATGCACCAGGATACACAACCAACGGATATTAATTGAAGCTTTTAATATTTAAACTCGGATAAATGCTAGCAATAACCAGCTCTGGATAAACCAGAAAAGTGTATAGGTAGGATACACGCAGAGAGTATATGATATGACAATTTATTGTAACTTTTTTGATTATTTTTATTACATCATCATCAGCCAGAAGACGTCCACTGCTGAACATAGGCGTCCCCCTTTAACCTCCACACTGAACGACAGCCTACCGTCTGCATCCACTGGATGCCTGCGACTATCACAATGTCCTCGGTCCATGTAGTGGGAAGCCTACCTACGCAGCGTCTTCTGGTTCGTGGTCTCCACTCAAGAACCTTTCTTCCCATAGGTTATCGGTTCTTCGAGCGATGTGCCCTGCCCATTGCCAATTCATAGCTATGTCGGTGACTGATTCTTCCACGTTCCGGATTCTATCGCGCAAAGAAACTCCGATCATAGTTTACTTCTATTGCCCATTGTGTGACTGAGTTTTTCCAAAAAGCCAAGATTTTTATTACATACCTATACTTAATTATTAGGTAACAAGTAATGCATTCTGTACTTCCTTAAAAAGTTCCATTTAGCTAACATTAGTGATTTTTTATCTTAATTTTTTTTAATGTGCTAGGGAGATAGCCGCGTGCCTATAGCTAATAGATTAAATGTAACGTGTTAGCTTACGAATTAAATATATTATTACTAAACCCGTATCCATCTTCCGTCATATGTACTTCCGTACTTGACGCATTTCTATTGCAAGGAAAATGTTTCACCGAAAATACTCTCCATGTTTTCGTTTCGCGGTAGATGTGGAGGCATAATACATTTCAATGGAGGGTTCGGGAACTGGCGACGGCACCGCACCGGTAGACATTAATCTCTTGCACAAACATAAGAAGCGGTAACCATCTGCCGTTTTATAAAGACGAATTCGCCAAAATAATCTTGATAAGGCGTGTTTTCGCGTGCTCCCCGGGCGGCGACTAATTGATGGGTTGCGAGGTGAAACGTGTCTTTTCCACGTCAAATTTGCACAGATTATATGATTTGTTAATGACGTCACAGAATTTCTGAAATACTTCCTTTGTATTATTACAGTATTATAAGTATTTCGTGTTAGTACGTGCTATCCATTTTATCGGTCGCGTAATGAATGTGACACATGGTTCTGTGAGATTTTGATAAAGGAATATATACGGCGTGTAAGAGGAACACTCTCGAAGCCAAAAGAAGATAATTGTACTCCCCATCATCATTATGAACAACTTTTACTATGAGACCAGCCTGAAATCGCGAAAAAAAAATCAGCTGTTCTATAGAAACGGTCATTGACACTCGACAAAATGTATGGAACAGCAGATATTTTTTTTCGCGATTTCAGGGTTGGTCCCTTACTAAAAGTGGTTCATAATGATGAGTACAATTACCTTCTTTTGGCTTCAAGAGTATTCCCTTTACACCCTGTATAATCTGACCACGGAGTGAAGTGTATCGAGAATGAATAAATTTTCGTAGATATGTAAAAAGCAATGGTGACCGAGCGTTAGCATGAGCGCTTTACAATCTGATGGTTCCTGGTTCGATTCTCGGGTCTGCACCAATGACTTATTTGTTACCTAAATACGTTATGTGCAAATTATGTGCAGTTTCGATGCCATCGCTCAAAAACTGTGAAGGAAAAATATCGTGAGGAAACAAGGAGGTCCAAGAATATCAAAAGTTCGAAGACATATGACATCCACTTACATGCACTGGGCCGGCAAGGTAGAATATGGCCCATCCTCTCTTTCTCTCTTAGAATAGGCCTGTGTCCCAGTAGTTGGAATGTTATAGACTGAAATGATGTAAGGATTTCGCTTGTTTAGAAGTTTTGTTATAGTAGGATTATTTTGTGCAGTTCATCATGAGAAGTACAACACCGTTGCCAGTTATTCCATCGCCGAAGAAGACTAGCAAGCATTACAATGCACTGGATTGCAAATTTTCCAAATAAATTACTGATCACAAAGCGATTTAACATCTTAGTTCTCAGAATGACGAGTGGCATGCATAAAATTGCATCCTGTGTGGCACTAAACTATTACAGGCAACCGTGAATCTTACTATCAAGCAATAAATCAAAAATCAAAAATATTTGAGGATCTTATTCTCCCTAAGTCATCATATATCGTATAATGTGGCTCTGCTACCGTAATATAATACAGATATTCTCGTAATGAATATAATGAATATAAGTAGACTGCCCCGGTGGCTCAGTTTGTAGTGATCCTACCTTTTGTGCTTGGGGGCGTGGGTTCGATTCCCATCTAGGACAAACATTTGTGTGATGAAATTTGTGTTTGTTCTATGTCTGGGTGTTAATATCTATTTAAGTATGTATTTAAAAATATTTATGTACGTATATCAGTCTTTGACAGCCATATTACAAGCTTTGCTTAGTTTGGGGTCAGATGACCGTGTGTGCAATAATGTCCCAGATATTTATGTCCCAGATATTTAATTCAGATATTCTCGTAAAGTCATTACGAGAATATCTAAATTATATTACGGTAGCGGAACCACATTAGAGCGCTCTGCAGCCTTATTCTAATTAAGCACCCAGAGCTAGCTCACAAAATAAGAGAAAAATCCGAGCTCGGTGTAGCAAATCGTTAAATCCTGCTTACTGCCCGATAACCTCGCACAAAGAGCTTGATTACAAGCGGTTTGCATGCTCGCTTTAACTCACATAACAGCTACCATTAAGCACAAACACGGAATAAAAAAACAGGACTGCACATCTGTTGCAAATGTTTCATACGTCATTGTACCTTACCACACAGTAAATAAATATTAAATCAGGTTGCGCAAGCATTTTGTAGCAGTTTTGTTGACGTACAAGCGTGACACGTGGCAAATTTGGCAGGACAGCTCCGGGCACGGGGTCTATTTTATCATAACCCGTCAATTTGTTACCGTGACTGATGAATGTGGGTTACGTAGAGGGTTAAATAATGTAGTGTGTGTAATTTCTCACTTTTCATGCATTATGCAAGGATAATGGATGAAGACCTTTACTAATTCATTTATGAGGCATGGAACTAGAGAACTCGTTATAATTCGCGAAGCAATTGATTTTTACTAGTTAAAATGCAAAACAAAAAGCATGAAAAATAACATACTGCGATATTTTATTTTTATATGCAAAAATAAGAATATAAAAGCAGAAGAAGAAAAAAAAATACCTAAAGCAAAAGCAGCAAATGTAGAAGCAGTGTAAAGCATTTTAGAAGTATTTATATCATGTAAGGTAAACCCATCCTAAAAATTTTTCGTAGTATATAAGTTTTAAAGCGCGATATGTCCATATTAAAAGCGTCTGTAAAATAGTAACCAATGTTATCAAACGGGTCTGTTTTTTTTTCGTTTTCAAACACTAAACGAACACAAAATTACAGAAAACATAATGTTCTAAACACAGAAAAGAGAACGATTTTTTTTTCTGTGCTCTTAAATTGTCACTTTATCGAGATAATTGAACATAAAGATTTCAAAGTAGCTCTTAATATTTTAAAATATTTTGTGTTCGAAATCTCAGCGATGCGTTAATACATATGCCAAAAAAAACAAACCCCTTTCACTGGCTCACTGGCTTACGTACATATAAGATACCTAAATAAACATGACATTTCAGCATACAAGCAAATCGTCATTTAACGATTTAATTTCCCAATGGCACAACCGTGTTCCCACTGACATACGATCGCAATCCTTCCCAAGCCCCAGAACGCCAGAAACTAAACATTTGAAAAATCACTCCACCCTCCTCCCCCGTCACCGCAAAGGGGACCTTTTAATAGGATTCGGGAAGTTACGACAACTGATATTTATTAGCGCTGCCATATTGTTGTTAGTGATATATGTGGCCCCATTACGACACTAGCTCGCCGAAGCCGCCACCTGACGTGGAATTTCATTTAAAGAAGGAGCGGCCCAGCCCACTTGCTAATTTTGCAGAAATATGAATCACCTTTATGAGACAGCTACATTTTTGTGCGTGTATTCTCGCGCTCTATAAAATTGATTTATTTATTTATTTTATCATTTACTTGAGAATAGATTGGCGGTTTGTGTTTGCGATTTATGAAGACATTTGTGGGTTCTAGCCGATTTTTTTTGTTAGTCTTTTTGCCAAGTAGGTAGGTAGGTAGGTAGGTAGGTTTTTGGCAAGGTAGTTTTTACCGTCGAGTATCATAAATTAAACTTAGTTTCAGGTTTACTCATTCGCATAATATAAATGACAATCTAAGAATACTTTTGGAAAAGTTACATTGAATATTTCATTTTATAGGAACATTTGGTAACCATCAGCACTAGGCTAACATGATACATAGCGAGTAACTTTATGGTAATGTCAGTGATTTAAAACAGTGATTTTTATGGATTTTTTCATCATTATCTGCCTATCATGTTCCCATTGCTGGGATACAGGCATTCTCTTAAAGAGAGAGGACGAGCCCTAATCTACTATGCTGGCCTAGTGCCATGATTTTTATGACTTGTGTATTCGATTAGGTACCTACATTTTCGCTTTACTTTTTGATTTGAAATCATTGTTTTTGTAGTTAATCTCGCAGACCCTGAAAATTCTCTTTTATGGAGCTAATCTGATCGTTTTTTGTCAACAGGAACAGTCCCACAAGTCGTATCGTCCGCTGACGGTGCTGACCTTCCGATGGAACTATGCAGTCCACGGGCTGCAGCCGGCGGGGTACCACCTCGTCAACCTGCTGCTGCACGCTCTCGTCTCTCTACTCTACTACAGGTAAATACAAATACAAATTAATTTATTGGGCATTATAAAAATTTACAAAATAATACAGGAACCGATTGACTCCGAACTAGTAATAAATACTGTATTTAAGCTACGCTGTGTTTTTCTGTGCTACGTATAATACTAAGAAAGCTTAAAGATCCATCATCATCATCATAAGCCAGAAGACGTCTACTGCTGAACATAGGCCTTCCCCGTAAACCTCCACACAGAACGACAGCCTGCCATCTGCATCCACTAAATGCCCGCGACTCTCACGATGTCGACAGCTTAAAAACGCTTAAGCTTAAAGATAGTCGGTGTATAGCTTAAATATTGCGGCTTACCTAAAACTATTAAATGTATGAAATATGAATATAATGTATAGGATTCCGTAAAATAACTCTTTTCTAGGTATATAGGGATAGTATACGAAAAGGAAAGGTTACGAAAAGAATTGTGACTTCGCGACCCTTATATCTCCGCAATGCCTGGAATGATTTCGCTTATATTCAAATTAAAAAAATTGGCAGTCATAGGGACTTCCGATCGAAGTGAAAACTTAAAATTTTGGAATAACTGTCACAATAGCATGTCGGTGACGCGAACCCATAATTTTTGCCCCTGCCAAAAATCAATCAACGCGGCCAAAGAAGTTTTCACTTCAAAAATATGAACTATAATAAATAACAAATGAACTATTTGTCTATAAATTTTTATGACAATCGGATCAACGGTAGTCAAGTTAACGTCGGACAAATATACAAACATAGAAACGCCGAATTTTTCCATTAGAACCTAAGACCTCTCTTCGCTCGGCGTTTTCTAATGGTTCCTACCATTAGAAAACTACCTCTTGCAAAATTATTTGTGTTTGTGCTCAGGGGATAGAGCAAGGCGATTCCTAGGACTCTTTCGCATAATTATTCCTGTTTGTCCCCCTGAGGGGATGAGCAAGGGGATAGACCGGAATAATTCTGCAAAACAGAACTACCATTAGAAAACGCCTTTCAAAAATGTGTACTATCTCGCATATGAGTCTGCCAGAACACTCCGAGAACACACACAAACTAATGCACTAGTCCCGAGCTTCCTAGAAAGTGGTGAAAACAAACTTTCCACGCACATTACAGTATTGTGTACGTTCCCGCCCGCAACACATATCTCGTGAAACTCAGAGCAAGGTGTGAAAAGCCCCCCGTGGGAATAATACCAACCACTTTACGAGCATGTTTAAAGTTTTCTCACATCACACACTGGTGGGCAACTTATTTAACAACTTACCGTTTTGCTAAACTTTCTGGATTTGTATATGTGCAATAAACATTGCATTGAACCAATCAGATAAACTAGCAACGGCCCGTGGTTTCACCATATAGACCGTTCGGGATAAAAATTGTCATCATCATCAGCCGGAAGACGTCCACTGCTGAACATAGGCCTCCCCCTTTAACCTCCACAATGAACGACAACCTGCCTTATGCATTCCACTGGATGCCAGCGTCTCACACAATGTCGTCGGTCCATCTAGTGGGAAGCCTACCTACGCTGCGTTTTCCGGTTCATGGTCTCCACTCAAGAACCTTTCTTCCCCATCGGTTATCGGATAAAAATTATTTTAAGCTAGAATACCACACCTCCACCAACCACCACTTGAGGGTGACGTGAGGATTTGAGGTACCTTTAATTACCTCTATGAATATGGGGGTAAAACACAAACCAAACCACTAACCACCAAATCAAAGCAAACTAATACCCAAACCACCTCCACCACCACTTCCTTCCACATCCTTGTGGGATGTAAAGATGTAAAGGCCCGCTAAGAAGGGAAGGGAAAATGCGTAAGCGCCAAATTAATAGGGGCAAATGGAGGTTAAAATTTTATAAAAATCTACGCGTACGAAGTCACGAGCAACACCTAGTATTTTTATGGAATTAACGATCGCTTTTGCGACTTCTAGATTATTCATTGAAGAAGCTAAGTGGGTATGATGAACCAGTCAAAAAATACTCAGTAGTTCGTAATAGCCTGGATGCTATCTTCACTTTTGCAGGCAAAGCTTTATTGAAAGAGTCCTCTTTGCCTCCTCCTATGAATTCATTCGCAAATACTTCCAGTGAGGCGTGAAATCAGAGCGATTCTGCAATCAATGAAATCTTATGCAAATAATTTTCCTTTCGGTTCCACCGAAAATCGTAAACGCCAATGTAAATAGCGTTTTTTAATATGAAAGCAAAATTTGTGTGCGGTCTATGTCTGAGCTATTATGAAACGGTAGCAGCGTCTTACAGTATTACCCGCTATCCTATAAGAACCTATATTTTGGAAAGTAGTCTATGCAGGGTAAAGGTATATCCATTCTATATTTCATCCGAGTGGTGTTTCCGTGTAGCTACAACATGGGGTTCTTCAAAAAGCGAGTTAATAGAGTCCTTAAGGGTCGGTAACGTATTTGTAATGCCTCTGGTGTTACAAGAATCCACAGACGACGGTGACTGCTTACCATCAGGTGACTCGTCTGCTTATATGCCACCTATGGCCTTAAAAAAACTAAATCTGTTTAGCAAGTTATAATGAGGAACAAGCATACTTTCACACTATCATCGGATAAGCTATAGGACTATTTCCGAAATCGCTAAAGCAACATGGGGCTGGGTACGGAACCCTAAAAATATATAAACATTTATTATGCTTGAAAAATTTGAAAATTCGGGAAAAACTGATAATGTTTTTTTTCTATAGGATTTTTGTTAAAACCATAACACAAACAAATTTATTGAAATTTGGACAGGATAACGTCATTTGGATCGGCTAGTTTAAAATATTACTGTGAATAATAAATACTGATGTGTACAACGACCCTCTTTCAGCTTAGCATACCCATTCCAAAGAATCCTAGTTGATTCCATGAGCAATAGCTAATCTTCCGCTAGATTGGTGCAAGAGCTTTTTGTTTTAATCTGAAGTAGAATCGTGAAGAGATGAGGTCTCTAATCGAAGGGGAAAGGTCGACGACTCTAAGCAGGCAAATGGGATTGAATAAGGAAGGAAGTAGGTACGTATTAATTGGATGAGAATCGCGCGTAGGTATAGCTATAGATAGATACTTGGGGTAGATTATGTTTGCTCCCGCTCCCTGATCCTGGATTAGACTGAGCTCGAGAGTACGCCTTAATAAGACAAAAAGTTCAAGCGATAAATTTGAGAAAATAAGGAAGAAGCAATAATGAGTTTATTAAACACCTTAAATGCAAAAACAAGTAAGTCAAAATAGAATGCTAATCATGTGAAAAATAAACTAGGGCTTTTTTTCAATATCTATTCATTTTCTCAACACTCGTCTATGTTCAGATCGCATTGATTGTTTTTTTTACATAAAACTTTTCACCGTGCCGAAAGCGTGCATTTGGAAACGTCCTAGTACCACAGAAGACATAATAGACTGCTAGTACTTCAACTTGATAAATTATTTGAAATAAATAAAGAAAATATAGAGAATTAATAAAAAGAAAAAAATAAAAATATAATTACACAAATTTTAATTTCTGTTTTTTAATTTTCTGATATATTGTTACAATATTTATGGCAGACACAAAAGATACATAGACATTGCGAGTTTAAAAAAACAAAATAATAGTTTCTATCACAAGCCGGTCCCAACTCAGCGTAGTAAACAACCGGCGCTGGTCTTCCGGGGAACCGACAGGTGACGTCACGCACGTCGAATATGTGTGCGTTGCTAACGCACATTGAGCATTGGTATTGGGTAACCATCAACGACCTTTAAAACTATAGATTCAACATCGACTCGTCAAAAACCCAGTGCTGCCCGAGAGCAGTCGCGCATTTGAGAAATTAGTCTTAACGTTACAGTAATGTGGTTGTTTATGTAAATTATGTTTTTTGTTCTTCAAAATCTGACTATACCATAACAATTTATGCGTCAAATTATGCGTATGGTAGTGACAAAATCCGCTAACGTCTTCATTGTACGGAAAGTTAGGGAACCAATTACGAGTGAAGCTTAATTATGTTTTGTTTGATAGGTAGCAAATTTTGTATTTTTTCTCATACGAAACCAATAGCGTCTAGCGTATACATAAGTTACGTTTATTTAAAACATATTTTAACATATTTTATTCATAATTCTCTATCTCTATCTCTATCTCTACATAGTATAAATTGAAGTCGCTTTCCGCGTCTGTCTGTCTGTCTGTATGTCTGTATGGCCGCTAACTCCTCCTAAACCACGCAACGGATTTTGATGTGGATTTCACCATCAGTTAGATACATTTTCAAGGAAGGTTTATATATATAACTAGCGACCCGCCCCGGCTTCGCACGTAAATTACACCCGTGCGAAGCCGGGCGGGCGGGTCGCTAGTAACTGATAAAACTTTCATGTGGAGTGCTTACAATGCGATTCTAATGATACAAAAAACAAATGAATATCGAAAAACGACAGATGTCAAAGTAGCCGTTGCCAATCTACAAAACCCCAAATCTTCAAAAATCAAAATCTTTTGAATCACCAAAAGGCATTGACAAAATTGCGGCAACACCGCAAAAGCCACGAAGAAAGTTAAACTTGATAAAAATTGTACGTAAAAATTCAATTTCAATTCTACATGCAATCATTACTCAGTACATCCAAATCTGTTTCCATGGTTCCACTGGGAAGGCTTTAATCGTTAATTGAATACAAAACTTTTAATTGTAAGGTCTCAATGATCCGTCGGGGCTGCGTTTAATTATTCAGTACAATGCGGCCCAATTGGTGCCTTCAGGTTGTTTACGTCGTCATCAGGTGAACGGTTGTATTTTAATTTATTTTTACACCCTATAAAGTGAAACCTGCCGCGTCGCGATGATGCTTTTAGCGGATGTTGTGTACTCTTCGACCAAAATAAAATGAATGGACGAGCCCAGAAGAAGCGCATTTTTGAAGATTACAAAATGAGCGCCGGCGCTGACTTCGTTTGAATCGGTCTCTAGCCATAAGAAGTTCAACACAAGACTATTGTTACATGATAACGAAACATCTGACAAAATTAAGCATTCATGTGATTTCCCGAAGTGTAAATACACAATAATAAAAAAACGCTATCTATATTTCGTAACAAATGTACTGTACATGGTTAATCTCTACATAGTATAAATTGAAGTCCCTTTCCGCGTCTGTCTGTTTGTATGTCTGTATGGCCGCTAACTCCTCCTAAACCAGCCAACGGATTTTGATGCGGTTTTCACAATCAGTTAGAAACATTTTCAAGGAAGGTTTAAATATATAACTAGCGACCCGCCCCGTCTTCGCACGTAAATTACACCCGTGCGAAGCCGGGCGGACGGGTTGCTAGTTGGTTATAATTAGGTTTTGAAGTATATGTCCGAAGGTTTTGACACGTTTTTACTGAGCAAATTCAATGCTTATCCGGCCCATCCATTCATTTTATTTTGGTCGATGTGTGTACTTCAGAAATCGGTTCGATTTTTGGAAATGAGAGAATACGGTCGGTATTTCAGTATTTATGCAAGTTCGTATGCATTCTGTCATTTCACAATACAAAGAATATCGACGGGTTAATTATTTGCAAACGGGTTAATTATTTATAAACGTAAATGTATAGTAAACCTTCAGACAGTTGACGAATTTGTCTACCTCAGCACCAGCATCTGCAAATAATGTGCGACGGCGCATCGGAATGGCTAAAAACGCTGTCTCAGCTTTAGAAGATATGGAAAAACAGAGGAATTAAGCTGAAATCATAAGTTTGTATGGAACCCTCAGGGTGCGAGTTCTAATCACACTTCCGCAATCCGTCGGCTGCTAACAGTGGGAGTCACAACCCTCAGACATGAAGAACACAACGAGAATAAGAGTGACAAAACGAGCATATCGTTGACCTGTTCTTTTAGTTCGATCTTCATTGGAGTCGATTAACATGAGCCTTGGGTTAAAATAATTAGGTTACGACAATTAATGTCACTTAATTTACTTCCAGCCGTTCACATCCTATTTACTTTATCTTCATTATTAATTTCGTTATTCCAGGGCGAAGCAGTTCTGAATTGGTAGCAAACTGATTAACTATTTACGATCAAACTTGCGGGGCCTTCGAATCGGGGACGATTTAAGGCCGTCTTACTTTAGATCCACTCAACATTAACCAGAAAACAGAGAAATATATACCGCACAGAGATTATTATAACACCAGCTTAGAGTATGGTAACAACCTTAGAATAACTATCTAAGGTTACAACTTTGTTTAATATAATTCCTTTCCGTGCACGGAAAGGAAATAAATTAAACACGTTACAACTTTGTTTAACGTAAATTAATTCCGTGCACGGAAAGGAATTATATTCAAAAGATAAAACCACTGAAAGAGATCACTTTAAGCGATAAGGCCGCCTGTTAAAAGCCTAGATAATATTTTATTCTAATGTTTATGTTATAAAGAGTTATTGTATTGTATGGTATAGTAGTAGATGAACTCGCCGTCCCTGATAAAAATTTGTGCTATACTCCGATCAGACAAAGAAACAAAGAATAGACTTAGTACTTCCAATGCCACTTGCACTAAGCAAAACGTCGCAGACGATACGTAGTAGCTACTTACAAGTTCTACTTGCTACTTCTACTACGCATTGTCTGCAAGAGCCCTAACGCATAAAATGTAAGTGCGGCACACTTACTTATTTTTCACGCACACTCACTAACTTGCAGTGACAACAGTGAACTAAAAACATGCAAAAAAGCATGCTAAAGTCTACATGCAAAAAACGGTGGTAAGGTTTTCAGGGTAAGTTCGACTAAAGGCATCAAGCCTGATTTAGGCCTGATGCGTTCACACCCGCCACGCCACCTTACCATATACCCCTTATTTGTCTGATGTTGAGTTAGTGATCTAAAAGCCTACAGCCTTTCAGCTACGGTGTACTGCATTAATTTTTGTCTTGGTATATGTATAAAGACTTACATTATTTCCCCGAATCCAAGTTTTATGGCGTACTTTTTTAATGAGAGCGTTTGTTACATTCTGTTCTAGAAGTGCCCAAAGTAATTATTTATATTTTTTATTTAAAACAAGTAGTTTATTTTTAATGTAGTTTTGTACTGGAATACAGAAATGTAGGACATGAAATAACAAACCATACGTAGCAATTTAAACGTTAAACCCTTATGACAATAAACCAAGATCCCTCCCCCGAGATACCCTTTTGGAAACTATCCAACTCTTAATCTAAAATAGCTGATCGATTTCGAATTAAAACAGGCGGTCCGGAGACCGGTTTAATTTAACAAAACGCAATTATACCCTCTAAATTGCTTTCGAGTTAGAACTGCAATAACCGGAGATGTTAGCGTTAATAAGTAGTTAGAATTTGGGTCATCCGCAACCGTTGGCGCGCCGGGTTGCAGGCAGACCGCGCCTGTTTGTTCGTAGCCGTTGATTACAAGTTCACAAGTCGGACTGCCTTATGTAATTACAGCAAAACTATCTCTGTCTTTGATAACAAAGATTGGTATTTCGAGTACCTAGGCTTTGTACAGTTAATAGTCAGATGCACATAGTAGCATTGCTTTAGATTTTGCACAAGCTTACAAGTCGCATAAAGTTATACAACTACTGCAAACCTATCCTCTACTATGTGTAACTATGTCATTGTGTCTTTTATAACGAGCATTGGTAATGTGTCTTTATCACACACTTAATATAGCAGGAATTGTTTAAGATTTAGCTTATTCTAATTCAACACCTTCCTTCTCTCTCTCTCTCTCTCTAGAAGAGAATAGGAGTACCAGGCGTGCTTCGTTTGATCGCGCGTATTTTGATATCAACCTTATTCACATGAACATGGTATAAAATTAAATTGAAATAATTTTACACGTGTTTATATAACGTAAACGCCATTATTAAATGTAACACCAACCAACCAACTAACCAACGCATAGATTGATTACAAAGACAACTCAAGAATTCGGAAGCCGACAGGAAAGCTACCGTAGCCTCCGGACGTAAATAGGTGGTAGTACTGGTAGTAGTACTAGTAGTAATAGGTGGGTGCGTCTATTTTACTCACGATTGGACGTAACGGAATATTGTTCGTCAAACTTTTGAGTTGTCTATTCCAAAGAGACGAAAACACTTCGACTTTAAAAAATTATGCTTCGAAAAGTTACATGATCAAAATGCTTGCCGCTTGTGAATTTGTACATTCAGGAGAACAAGTCCCAGTTAAGCCTATTTTAATCAGCCAGCCGGATCCTGCTAATTACGTATACCTACTTGGTGTGTCCACCGCGAACTTAGCCCGGCTTTGCCCGATATCCAATTTGGCGGCATAATCCCATTAACGATATTGGAGCTCATTAGCATTTCCATTCCGTTAAATACACGTTAATGTAGTTGTGAGCTAAACATGTTACTTAACTAGCTTTAAAATATCAAATAACATGTTTTTGTTTAACAAAAAGCAATGGTGTTTTTAATGTATTTTGTTCAAAATTCTGTTAATTAGGTAGGAAAATCTGTCAAGTTTAAATTCTGTTACCCGGCAGCCTCACTTAAGAGCTAATCTCCATTAACCACACCGTCACTTTACATCAGGTAAGGTGTGGTCAAACGCCTAGCCTGTCAACCATAAAAAATGAAGTGTGATGTGTTTATGAGTTCTAGTTTTTTTTAATTTTTAGTGTCGATCCCAAAGGACCGCTATAAATGAGCCTACTCGATCTGTCTGTCCCATCCTACATTAGAGGACTGTATATTTTGGCCCGATAATAAAGCTTGTAGAATTTTTCATAGAATATGGAAAGATAAAATACCCAAAAAAACATTGAAATATTTATCAACTGCATTAAAACACTAAATATTTTATACTACAGTACTGAGTCATAAAACAGTTTCGTTCCCGACCTCTGTGATGCTCTCCTAAATTGTTACTGCGCAAGGTGCTCCCATTAATAGGTGCTAAAATTGCCGGCTCGCCTGTTTCCATTTAAGTAATTAAGGCGACTATAATCTATTTTACGACGTGCAAACTTCCTTGAATTCATTCATCCGACCCGATTAATTAATTTCAATCCTGAATTTACATATCTCTATTTCTGACTATATTTGAGATATTCAACGTCTCTAGTCTGTGTGACTTTTTCGTATTTTCTACAATTCTATAATCATGCATACTGTTACAACACTCAGAGCGCAAATACGGGAAGTATTTGAAAAACAGCATTATATTGGAAGGAAAAAAGCCATGGTAGCCTATTGTGGAGACCGCTAGACGAGAAGTGTGAGGTGGGTTCAAACCCCGAGCCCGTACCAATGAGCTCTTTGGAGTTTATGTACGGATTTTCATACAACTGGCTTTTCGGTGAAGGAAAACATCGTGAGGAAACATGCATACGTACGGAGAAGAAATTCAATGGCGTATGTGAATCCACCAACCCGCAACTAGGCCAGCGTGGTGGATACGGCCCAATCACCCTTTTGGGGTTGGCTAAAAGTCCAGCAGTGGACTGTTAAAAAAAGGCTGATTATGATGATTGGAAGGTTTTGTCATGTATTGTTTCTCTGTGGTAACAGAGGTACAACTCCGTTTTGTCTTTACCATAAGGCACGACAAACCTACTAATAATAAGTACCCAGGTAATAATTTTGACATATTCCGGTTTTTAATCAAAAACCTGATTTTATAATAAACCTGCCACATATGACACTCGTATTGCGTGTACCGTCTCTACGAGCCCAGAACACAACACAAAACAATGGTAACCAAAATAAATAAAAAACGTCATTGAGATCGCCACGCCAGGGTTCCTAGAACACTGGCAGAATTAATTACCCCGCTGTATTGCATATTATTCAACTTTTTTGCGAAGTACAGACTTCGCACAAAAGTTGCGACTCAGCACCCAGCTTTGGAATCCCTCGAGGCGAGGACCAGCCTAGTTGAAATGTCCTTGTAAAACTTTTTTTGTATCAAACTACCATGCACCCAGAGTCTCTGCAGCTAGCGCAACAAAACCTTATTTGAATACAAAATTTAATCCAAATCGTTAGATCCGTTACGATGGCCAAGTGCGAGTCGGTGACAAATTTCTGTTCATTACCAAGTTATAGTTGTGTTATACTCGAGCACTTGATGTATCAAAATAATTAACTGTAGCAATTGCTTCGACAATGTTGGAAGGCGTTATAATAAATAACTGGTAATTCGGTTACTTGGACAATCTTAGTGTATTTTGTGGTGGTACGGAACCGTCAGTGTGCGAGCCCTTATCGCACTTGGCTGGTTTATGTATAATAAAAAAATCACTCGCGTAGCCTATTAACGGAACTTTAAGGGCAAAATCCATTCAGCTAAATAATATAAACAAATCTGCCCACTCTTCCACAACATCTAACTTCCACCGAAAGCTAAAATCCGATAATGGTTCAATAGCCAATCTATTCAAATTACATTCAAACAAGTTGTTTACGCCACTCAAAAGTTGTAAACGTACTTAGTGCCCAATCACATTAGTGTAAGGCCAACTTTTAGGCCCGTACATATTTTCGACTTGTGAAATTTTCAACTCACAGAACTTATAATGGAATTACTTCCAAATATACGGCGCAACTTGCATGCGAATGTCCGCGTATGGACATGGCTTCCATGTTTTTAATGTAAACTGTAAAGTTTAGAAATAATTATTGTTTGAGCGTACATTCATCGAATCAGAAATGAGGAGATCCGTAGACGAACGAAAGTCACCGACATAGCCCACCGGATTAGCAAGTTGAAATGGCAGTGGGCAGGGCAAATATATCACGCAGAACAGATGGCCGATGGGGCCGAAAGGTTCTGGAATGGAGACCACGGACTGGTAAGCGCAGCGTAGGACGTCCACCCACAAGATGGACAGACGACCTAAAAGAGACCGCAGGGAAACGCTGGATGCAGGCCGCTTCCAACCGGGCCTCTTGGAGATCGATGGGGGAGGCATATGTCCAGCAGTGGACGTATTATGGCTGAAATGATGATGATGATGATGGTGAGCGTACATTTAGCTAGAAACAACTATTTTACATGTTACCCAAAAAAACAAAAGACTGATCAGTCGATAAGTTGAATTAAATGAAATCCTAACATTTTAATTGTCGAACTACATGACCTTTCGATGACAACGCAGTTTTAATTAACAAATGGCTTCATTATTTCAACAGCGATACTTACTCCATCGTAATGAGTAAATTTATTACAAAATGTAATTAATTACTCGCATGCGAAGATAAGACAAAGGACCGACGTAATTAAGGGTGGGTTATGAGTTTATGACGCGCAGCTCGGTGTGGGCCGCTATGAAAAACTAATTTAACTGTGTGGCAAAAAGTTGCCCGGATTTCTCGCAGACGAGCCCCGCTTCATTACTTTGTGAATGAGCAAAAAACACGTTGCGTACCCTTCGTGCTTTTGTGTTAGAGGAACGAGTAACCGAAAATTTTGACGAAAATGAAAACACCAATATAATTATAATAATATGACATAACTTTTACATGTGACATGTTTTGTTTTGATATTTCAACGGATTTCGTAAAGCGTATTATTTAAAATAGGATTCATTTGTGTAGCTATATTCAAATATCTATATAAATTCAAATTCAAATTCATTTATTTCAGGCTATAACCTACACAGCTATAACCTACAGGGTAAAACTTATTTTTTTCCTATACGTAATTTAGTTCTTCATACTTGGATATTAATATGTTTAACTAGTCATTGCTCGTGAATTTCTACGCGTAGACTTTCATATAAACTTTCAGTCCCCATGTGCCTCTTTCGCAATTTTTTTCTTATCGGACCTCTACATCCCATAAGAAATCTACCTGCCAAATTTCAGCTTCGTAGGTCAATAGTTTACGAGATTTCGTGATGAATCAGTGAGTGAGTGAATGAGTAGATGATTTTCGCTTTTTTATTATTATTATAGATTTTAAACCGGTGTCTTACCGAAAAAATATGAGATTTCGGTCCCTGTTCTGATTTCGTTTTGTAGCCAGGCCGACGCTTCGCGAACGCGTTGCTTCATCTGTTGTTACAAATCTTGTTCCGGTTTTGGAACTTGTGCCGAATGAGTTTGACATTCTATAATTTCGGTACTTATTTGGCACAGTTTCAAGATGTTTGTGATTTATGGGAAATGCGGAATGGGAATTCTAATATTTCCATTAATTTCGTAACAATAAGGGTGGTGTAGCAAAGTCTTTTGAAGTAAACTCATAAATTGAAAGTCTGTTTTGAGAGACAATAATAAAAAAGGTAGGCATCGTACTTACAATGCCCCGGGTATTATAGTATCTATAGGCACTAGGCATATATATGTAACCACTTACCATCGGGTGGGTCGTCGATTGTTTTCTAGTTATTCAATACTTGCGACCCACCCGCTCGGCTTCGCACGGGTGTAATTTACGTGCGAAGCCGGGGCGGGTCGCTAGTTATATATATAAACCTTCCTTGAAAATGTATCTAACTGATGGTGAAAACCATAGGCCTCCCACTAGATGGACCGACGACATAGTGAGAGTCGCTGGCATCCAGTGGATGCAAAAGGCAGGCTGTCGTTCAGTGTGGAGGTTAAAGGGGGAGGCCTATGTTCAGCAGTGGACGTCTTCTGGCTGATGATGATGATGATGATGATGGTGAAAACAGCATCAAAATCCGTTGCGAGGTTTAGGAGGAGTTAGCGGCCATACAGACATACAGACAGACAGACAGACGCGGAAAGCGACTTCAATTTGTACTATGTAGAGATATAAAAACCAATTACTGTATGTGATAGTACCTAATTCACATAATAACTTAAAATAAACAAAACAACTACTCAAATATTAATACATTGATATTTTACAGACCAAAAATATTTCACAAACATGGGCGAATGTGCAAATACCTACTGATAGTTTTCCTGTACAATTCAATCACTATCAACTAATGAATTATTTGCAGCGCTGGTCTGGCTATATATTGACTGTACCAAATAGGTAATTAATTAGTTCATTTTGGTATCACAGCAATTAACTTAATAGTTAGACCATAACAGTGTAACCATATCGAACAATGAAAATGTACGAAAGGCGCGATGACGCTTCTTTAGTGCTGACTTAGTACTAAGCCTACGATGTCTGTTTGTCTGTTTGTTTGTCTGTCTGTCTGTCTGTCTGTCTGTCCGTCTGTCATACCTTTAAACGGATGACAGAGAACCCGTACGATTTGATTCCACATTTATTGTGCGAACTGCTAGTCTGTGGAATTCGCTGCCTGAGTGGGTGTTCCCCGATAGTTACAATCTGGGTGTCTTCAAGTCGAGAGTGAATAGGTTTCTTCTAGGCAAGCGTGCTCCATCGTAGGCCGCATCATCGCGACAATAAAAAAAATATGTACAAGCTCTAACATGATCTAATAAGTCTTAACTAATTATAATAATTATAAGACCTTCATGATACCTACTATTGTTATTATGTCTTCTGTGCTATTGTTACCAAAATAGCATAACAAATAATATACATAGACTACAATATACGGTCTATATATAGTGATTCCATGTGGAAACTCGAAAACATTTGAGTAATGAATCAGCATATTGTCCTGATTTGATTGATTGTGTTGCGGTTTGGGGCGTTTGTCGAAACCAGACCTCTAACTGCAAAGGCTGATAGCTAAACACGTATACACATTATAGACAATATTCATATATCTCTATCTATAGATTTTTTTAATGTGCCTTTAATAACTAAACAAAATACAAGTTAAAACTATCACTACAAATACAGTTAGAACGCCCATAGACCGTTAAAGGTCTAAAGACAATCCAAATGCTCAAGCCCACTACCAGTTGGCAGCGTACCCAGCATGCTGGCGCCATTACCACGTTGAATGGCAATGCTTACGCGTTGAGCCCGAAACACGCCAGCATTTTGGTCACGCGTCGCATTAACCAGGCGCTCTGAAAGATTTTTGAAAATGAGGTGAGCTCCCGGTCCCCAAGGGCCCAATTTAGTTAATCGTCAAATTTATTTAATGGATATCTCCATATATCCATTAACCAAATCTGATTAACTAACTAGGGGAACTAGTAGTATTTTTTTTATAATTAGCTTGGGTTTAGATGTTTACAAATGCGTATACATTTATGGGAAAAAGACTGGAATGGTGGTAAATATACCAAATGAATATTTATAATTCTAATAATGATGACACTATAAATAACTTTTACTTTGGGACCAACACAGATATCGCGAAAAAAATTACAGTTGTCCAATAGAAAAATTAACATCAACAAAGTACAACAACAGAACTGTGTATGGAACAGGTGAATTTTTTTTTCGCGGTTTCCGTGTTCTTCCTATAGAAAAAGTTGTTTACAATGATAAACAAAATAATATATCCTCAGATAAATGTCCTTCGTGTAAAACAATACTCCGTAGAGTAGAAGTTTACCTAAATCCTGAATTAACACGACCAATGTTAAATTTTGCCGCCCCTACAGCCCTCTACACGAAACCCTAGTTCACAGCCATATTAATTATAAAAAATTGTCAATGAATTTGTATCTTTATAATTTGTGCGCTATCGTCCTAATTACACCACCTTTTCCCCGTAATTAGTATGATTGTGAACCGCATTGATGTGTCAGTTCTTAGATTATTCGTGCAGACAATTCGACCGACACATCGAACGTTATTGTATCCGGAAAAAAATACATGTTACGTGACTTAATTATGTTAATATATATCATTTTTTTAATGTTTAATTTTAACTAAAGCTAATTAGTGTTCAAACGGAGGACGCTGGTGCCTGTAGTACAGTTTAATTACTAGTACGGGTGCCAGCCAGTTCCACAAACAAACAACATTGTAAATTTAAATATTATCATTATGTCCAGTTCGATTGCTTTTTAACAATATTGTTGTCTTTTAATTTTTGATCAATAAACTATTACTATTAGTAATACTTATCGAACGTTCCTGTGCCGAAGCGAAACGCGACTACGCATATTGTAATATTTTTTTAAACTATATTACATGTTGAATTGTTTGTGTAGACCTAATAGCATTTAGGTATATAAATCTTTTTTCATAACTCATACTCGGAAAGTAGGTCTACATTTCAGCCCTAGGGAGAATCACTTTCAACTGACAGTGACAGTTGACGACTGACAAACACTCATAATATGAAAATAGTTCTATTTTCATATTTATATTTTTTTTTTTTCTCCTCTGAGAATTATGTTCCCGCACTTCTCGTACAGTTGCCTGTGTCACGTTCCAAAAAAAAATGGCGGTTTATCTGATGCCGATATGGATTTAACGCCTCATTTCATATGAGAAGAGGCTAAAGCAAAAGCAGTAGTGGAAAACCTTTTACCACTTAAATCAAAAGAAAGATACTAAAAATCGTACAACAATGTTATGAAATAAAATTCACTAATATTTTCTTTAGTCAGTTCATGTTTTTTTGTTTAGGTTCCTTGTATTAGTAATGAAAAGCACATTGTTTACCTCGGGGTTAAAGACTTATTTAGTCCCTCGAACTATAAGCGCCCACGCTGCGCTCGGGCGCCCAACCCCGTCTCGGGACTAAATAAGTTACTTTCACCCCTGGGGTAACAATGTACTATTAATTTCTAATAATAAAAAAATGCCGCCTGTAAAATCTGCCGCTCTAGGCTCCAGCCTACTCAGCCTGCTGCCACCTCTGAACTAGCTACTTCAAGTACGGCAGGAGATCATGTTCAATCTTCTTTTCTAACATTGCGCCCAGACTTGATTATGCTTCTCAGGTACCAAGTTATTATAAAGATTCTGCGAGCTAATTGAGATGGAACAAAGCGCGCGTGACCTATCAAAGTCTACTAAGTTTTATCTCAGACAAATTGGGTGTAGCAAAGTTATCTTAAGGTTTATCGAGCCTCCAACTGTTTTAACTTAAGATAAATTGAAGAAGATAATTTATCACATACTTAGATTAATAGAGAAATTAACTAATTTGTCTAACTTTCATTAATGACTTTACACTTGAAGGGAATTAGGTATGTATTTGCTTTTTTCTTTGCACTTAGGTATTATTTGTAGTCATATTCGGTCTACGCAGTTTATCGTAATGGATACGAACCATAGCTCAGAATTTATTTTAATCTCTAGTGATAATAATATTTTAGTACCACTAATTAACAATAGCATTATGTTCCATAAAGTACTTAATATGTAATGTCTCTCAAGATTAAGTTACAGTTAAGTTATCAAGTTACCTACTGATATAAAAATTTAAGGATAACATATTTAAAACTAAATTAAAATTATGGCTTATTTCCTAAGGATACTCCTAATGATTATAAAGAAAGATTTTTGTCATACCAAGTTATGCCGAACGCACTCTGCGTTCGCTAACTAGTCCGGTCAAGCTGTAGAGGTCAAAAGGCCACATTTTTTTTTGTGACTAAATTACATTTTTGGTGTTAATATCATCATCATCATCAGTCAATATATAATTAATATAACTATACAACAGTTATTTTTAAGAAAGCATAATACTTTCTTTACTTTATGTTATTGTATTTATATGCTCGTAAAGGGCAGACTATTGATACCACAGACCTATATCCAAGTAGACGCCACAAGTCGACCTACCTTGCATGTCATATTTCCAATACAATTATGATTAATATTCATAATTAAGTCCGGCTAAAATCAGTCTGCTCAATCGGTGTCCCAATAACACGTGTCAGTTTGAAACGAAAATGAAGATATAAACGACATAATAAAGATATTTCTTTTCACATTTAGGTACAAAAAAAATTAAACGCTTAGTTTTCATATAGTTTGGACCGCTTGTGAAGTCTACTTAGATATAGGTCTCTGATACGTCCACTATTATGATTGCATTCTGCGATTATGCTTTACCATCTTTTGTACACAGTTTTTAAAATAAATGATTTCTGAATTTTCTGATTCTGATAAAATATATCACGAAATACATTGGCACCTTAGGTACCATTATTAGGTACTGTATATCTTTGTATGGTTAACTCAGGTACGTTGATAAACAAATCGCAAAAGTAGGTACGCTTGAAGTTCGCTTGTTTAACATTGTGAACAGAGTTTGCAGTTCGTTACACGTCTCTCGACGTCGAACTTCCAATGTTATGCTCATGCAATTTCGTAACGTGTGACATACCTAGGGTTACCTCGTCTACCTCTAGATGAAAAGTTTTTAATTTAATTTAGTTTACATGGATATCAAACATCTGCTAACCAACATAGTATAAATATGATATAAATAGTAATAAATATAATTTACCGGTACTAACAATATTTCAAATCAAATTACCGGTATTTATAAACCAGCCAAGTGCGAGTCGGGCTCGCGCGATGAAGTTTCCGTACCACTATACAATACAAAAATTTATGATGTGTGCAACCCCAAACCGCGAAAAACATATTACATATTAAAAATGCCGTTATTTCTAAAATGGAAGGTGGCGTTTGTTGGTACCAGATTTATAAATAACTCTAAAGAAACGGCAGAGCTTTTTTTTATACAGCTTCGGTATTAGCTTTGCCCAAAATAAAATGAACGGACGGGCCATAACCATTGAACTAGCTCAGTAAAAACGAGTCAAAACCGTCTGACATATACTTTAACAGTTCAACACCTATTTATAACTATGTACAGTACAATTGTTACAACAAATAGATAACGCTTTTTTGTTGTGTATTTACACTTCGGGAAAGCACACGATGGCATAATTTTGTCAGATGTTTTGTTATCATGTAACAATAGTCTTGTGTTGCATTTCCTACGGCTATAGACCGACTGAAATTAAGTGAGCGCCGGCGCTCATTTTGATATCTTCAAAAATTTGCCTTTTCTGGGCCCGTTCATTCATTTTATTTTGGTCGAAGGGTATTCGTTGTTTAATTAACGCGTATTCTGCGATTCGTAGAAACTGAAACAAGGCAGCCCGATGACAGTTCTGATGAATTCCAATGTTACGAATTTTCAAAGCAAATCATAACAAAACAAAAAATGAATGCAGGAAAGTTGTTAACGAAACTGACACGTTTGACGATGGCGAACACAATTTCAACTTTGTTTTTAACATTGATCAGAAAGTCAGCGGATTTACTTTTGAATCTTGCTTTGCTGGAGTTGGGTAGTAGCTTGGTAACAAAATACTTTGTTTGACTTGTTAATACTTTTTGTGCACATTCTTTACATACTAGCACCCGCATTATGAGGCACACTGTTACGGTGTATACCATCAGTAGAGAAGGTGCCAAAATGAAAATCTATACACCGTCAAAGTCACGGAAACTACAGTACCGAAAGTATGTATATTTTTTTTATAAATAATAAATAGGCTTGCGTTTGACCACCATCACGCCTGATGTTAAGCGAAGATGCGGTCTACGTTGGAGCACGCTTGCCTAGAAGGAAGGATTTGATTATTTATTTGCTTAATCTAAGTTATCTAAGTATACTTAAAATATGAATCCTAGATTTATTTATTAAAAAAATCTATTTATCCTAAAAATAATAATATGTACCTACATGCTACAGAAATTAAATGAACCAAACCAAACCTATATATATTAGTTCAATTTGGTTTCGTGACTACAAAATAGCGAAACAAAATTCGTGTTTCTGTTCAGTGAGATTGTAACCAGGCCGCGCATAGCCAAACAAAGTAAACCGGGAAGAACTTACCAACTATCAAGTCACTTGAGGGCTCATTACGTCCCAACTACTATAAATGTTTTTTCCCCAAGTTTGCTGGAGATTTCGTCGGTCCCGCAAAAAGTTGCTAACGAGTGCTTTAATTCCGTCCGGACGAAGTTGGGGCACCTTCGCGGCGTTAGTCTCAATTAGTCCTTGTTCCTGACTGCAAGGCAGTGGACTAGTGGTTTATAGTAACTAAGGTTGCTTAATCTAAGATTATACTCTTGGACTCAAACTGTCTAATGTCTTTGGGCTGCTGCTAAACATTTATTGACAGTACTATTATGAACCTTGATTGTAGAGCAGTAGAAGTATCTGTGGTGGCTCGACCACATTTTGTATAATTTTGAGCTGTTCACTCCCGTCCCGTGCTAGTTTCTAGTCACCAAAGAATGTCGTTGAAATTTCACCGCCAATGTTTAAACCTATAGTTGTTCGCCTCGAACTGTGACCTTGCAACACCTAGATCGATTTTTTTTTATTCCGCAAAAAAAGACAAACTTATCCATATTCTAGCTTTGTCGCGTCTACGCGTGGATAAAAACGGTGGAAAGACGATTTGTCCACGGCCCGTGCTAGGCCTGCAGCAGGTATAGATGAAAATATGAAGTGGAAAAAGATTGCAGAAGCTAGCATGAACTTGCGCAAGATAGGGAAGAGTGACGTTTATTAGTATCGGTGCCAATACACATTTTGGGGCGAAGCGTCATCATAAGTAGGTAAGTAAAATAACTTGCCTATATACTCTTTGGGTAATTTACTGGCCTGGCTATCCATCCAATCCATTACTGAGTTCCAAAAGCAAAATTTCATCCGCAAACCTACACCAACGTGAGCTTGAATACTGCTGCTCAGTCAGTTCTCGCCCTAGAATCTCCCCACACCCCACCTGTGGACAAACTTGCCCAATTATTGTCATTCGACGCTGCAGCTTCGCAAAGGAAAAAGTTGGTGCTGATCCGGGATATTGGCGCTGCGGTTTGGACTCTAAAATTGTAGGGCTGCCAGTGTTTTTTGTATCGGATGTTTTTTTTTGTGTTGGAAAATACTGTAGATAACATTTTGATTCCAACTTTTGTGTTAAAAATTGTGTACGAATTTCTTGCTCAGGCATATTTAGTGATACGTAAGATAACAGTTTTCTTCTATCACACACATGTTTTATGGATGCGGAAGTAGCTCTCTCTGTCTGTTAGTTACTTTTTCTCAGCTACACCACTGAATCAGTTTTGATGAGATTAGACAAAGGAATTGGCATAGTTCTTATATGGACTTTTACCATAATATTATACAGAGGTAATGTTTGTAAGTTTGTGACTTTATTAGGCAAATAGGCAAAGCCGCGGGCAAGATTCTCGGTATAAATGTGGAAAATCGCGAATGAAACAGTGGAGGTAAGCATTTATAAAATACTTCCAGGGCCTCTAGTCAATACCACACACAGTTAAGTATCTGGAATCTCTACTTCTTAACCATATAACCATCACGACTTTCGCGGTCATGCAGCCGATCTCATCCTACTAATATTATAAACGCGAAAGTTTGTATGTATGGATGTATGGATGTTTGTTCCTCTTTCAAGCAAAACCTACCGAATGGATTTTAATGAAAGTTTACAATAATATAGCTTATACATTAGAATAATACATAGGCTATAACGGGTTGTAGTAGCGAGGCCGAAGGCCGAGCTATACGCGTAATAAGTAGCGGGTTTCAGCTAGTTTATAATAATTCCCACATTTTATGATTGATTAATTTACACATATTCGAATGAGCACCTCGGAAATAAAAGGCCCGATCATGCTCAGTGACCCGTTACCTTAAGCTATTTTGGAACCCATTGCTCACTCAACCGTTTACATGTTTACATAAATTGTGTATGAAATTGAATCGCTAAAATTTTGCTACCAAATTGTATAATACTTTAGCTTCGTCCCGTGATTTCAACCACGTGAACATTCCATCAGGGACCGTACATATTTCCGAGACAAAAGTATCCTATTATCACTATCTGACCCACCAATTATATCTAAGCAAAATAAATTAATAGTAAAAAATCATTTTTAACATCATTTTTTTGAATTTTATATATGTATTCTAATAATCAATTAATTAAGGTAATTTGTGTAATAATGGATGCAAATCTGGCTAATAAACATTTCATTTCATTTAACTAGGCTTTTTGTGCCTTCAAATTTAACCGTTGCGGAGTTCCATCGTTAGGAGCCATTTTGAGTTCAGTAGCCATGTCGTGGTGACATTTAAAACTGGCTATCTTAATAAAATGCGTACATAAAATTTCGTGATTTTTCGTTAACCGTTGAAGAGTTCCTTTATCTGGAGCTAATCCTGGATGTCGATTCCACACCATAAATACTACCAGTAAGAAAGAGGAGGCTTACACCCAGCTATGGTTGGGGATCCATGATGATAAGTTAACGCGAATTAAGTAGCAAAAAAAACACTTTAAAAGCGTACAAAAATAAGACAATAGACGATGGTCAAATTTTTATTTATAGAAGAAAAAAGAACATTATTTTGAGAACTAATGAAAACACACACATTACAAATTGTTTGAGCAAACCTTGTTGACGTGTTCTATATTATAGTGTAGTATCAGCCTATTATGTTCCCACTGCTGAGACACAGATATTCTCTCAAAGAGAATGGATGGGCCCGAATCCACCATACTAGCCCTGTCTGTGTATCTCGTTTGTTTTTGGATTTTTGAAGTTCTAGGACATTTCACCGGTTTTCTCACGATGTTTGCCTTCACCGTTTTTGAGCGATGGTATCGAAACTACTGCACATAATTTATTTTATTACTAAATAAGTTATTGGTGAAGGGTCGGACCGGATGCCTTCAAACTGCAAAGCGCACATGCGACCACTCGGCCGCCATTGCTCAAGTGACCTATATATAATACGAAAAAATAAAAATGTTGTCATGTTTAGTTTATCATCGTTTTAGACAGAAACGAAACTGAATCTCTGTCGTCTCATCATCATCATCAGCTAGAAGACGTCCACTGCTGAACATAGGCCTCCCCCTTTAACCTCCACACTGAACGACAGCCTGCCTTTTGCATCCACTGGATGCCAGCGACTCTCACAATGTCGTCGGTCCATCTAGTGGGACCTACCGACGCCGCGTCTTCCGGTTCGTGGTCTCTACTCAAGAACCTTTTTTCGGCTATCGGTTCTTCGAACGATGTGGCCTGCCCATTGCCACTTCAACTTGCAAATTTTAACAGCTATGTCGGTGACTCTGGTTCTTTGGCGAATATCCACGTTTCGGATTTTATCGCGCAAAGAAACTCCGAGCATAGCTCTTTCCATTGCCCGCTGAGTGACTCTGAGTTTTTCCAAAAGGCCAACATTTAAGGACCACGTCTCAGTACCATATGTCATCACTGGCAACACACACTGGTCAACAACCCTCGTCTTGAGGCACTGTGGTATCTTGGACGAGAAGATGTCAGACTCTGTCATCTATTAGGTAAAAATACAAAAGTGCTGAAATACAAAAGAATGAAGTGTTCTCAGAAACTCTGAGTCAAGAGCGCGCTCATGAAAGTTATTGAAGAATCTGCCAAGTGCCAACATCAGGAGCGAGGTATCGAGCCAAGCGCGGAACTTTACCAACTACGACTGCAGGTGCCGAGGTTACTTTAAGCACTGAAAATATGATAGGTGTAACGATATTTCATAAAGTCGCTACTAAATCAGCTAAATTGCAAAAGTAATGTGAAATGGCGCAAAAAAACTGCGAGCTAGTATTAGAATAAGCGACATTGAATCTGTTGCCGTCTTTCAGAACTCCTCAAGAACTTACAATACGATCCTAATGAATTTTGTTTGCCTACATATTACAGCAACTTATATACAAGTCTAAATTTACTGGGATAAAGATCCTAATGAATTTTGTATGCCTACATATTACAGCAACTTATATACAAGTATATATTTACTGGGATAAACGCTTATAGAAACACGGCCATACATATTTTGCATGTCCATGTTCCTATACGCGACTACGTCCCGTAGATGTTATGTCATACTATTCTGCGTAACTAAATGTTAACGTCATTATAATTTTTTAGGTTATTCGAATAAAATACAAATAATAGGTAAGCGAGGGCTTTAAGTACCCAGCTGGAGCCAAACAAAGGCTGGAAATAAAACTTTGGAGCCACATTCAGTGAGTGACCCACTTATTCGCGCAGAGTTACGAGTGTGTTGGACCAGCTCTGAATTTGAACTGGAATGTTCTGGACTATTTGTTGAGGCTGTAATTTATAGGCGTAACTCATGAGATATCCTACAACGTGCCGTGCTCTGTGAAATCGGGAAAAGAGAGTCTAGGACTGAATTCTAATTTGTAGTGAACATTTAGGTGAATTATCTGTATCAAGTTTCAAAAAGGTTTTGATTTGAGCGAAACTTTCTACGAATATGGATTGCCTCTATAATGATAATTTTCTTAGAAATTTAACTAAAGACATTCCACTTGTAGAACATTTATACCTAGTGTAGGCTCTGATGGCTAAACTATCAGATCGATGACTTTAGGCTACTGACGTTTTTTTTTTTTTTAGTAAGCGCTAGCGTTTTTTGTGTGGTAGTGGAGACAAAGTATGGATTCTTGTTTTTATTTTAGTGACAATTTTCCCACCTTCTAATCTTTAGACCTTCGAACGGCCTAAAAATCTATGACACTACAGGTAGCTCTACTTAGATGGTATCTATATAGCGTCTTATATACCGACACTGCTTTTCACTTAGTCGCTAGATAAATTGGATTAAGTCCAAACTCGCGTCCTTAATTAAATTAACAATTAAGTATATTATCTCATTAATGAGATCATTCATATTTGTTCCAGGGTGTGCGCAATGTTCCTGCCGGAGTTTGCAAGTTTCGTCGCCGCCATTTTGTTCGCGGTACACCCGATACACACGGAAGCAGTAAGTTTTTATCGCATTAATATTAAGTCTAATGCGCAAGACTAATGCAAGATGCGCAATTTATAATGCGCAAGTTACTATCTTCGCCTGTTTTCTTATTAGCAAATTTAGATATGGAATTGCTGAATCTATCTTGAAAAAATTTGGCAATACTCAATAATTTATTGCATATTATGAAATTCATATACCTAATAATATCATAATAATAGATCATCCAGGTATCACATATGACCCCAATAAAATGTGGAGGGGATTGATTTATTCCATAATTGGTTTGTCTTCTAAATACTCGTCTAACATTTTACAAGCAATGTGACATGTGATGTTGACTTTTAATAATTTTATGTGTTAACTTATTTCGTTTTTATTTCATTTATGTTAAGTTTGATCCAGCCGAATGTTTTGTAATTATATTTTTACTTATTTTTATGGGTAGTATGAAGCAGAAATAAATTAATGTCAATGACTGTCGTTTAGGGTTTTGGCAATTTTTCATATTACATATTAGGTACCTAATAATACCATTCATAGATCATCCAGGTATCACATATGACCCCAATAAAATGTGGAGGGGATTGATTTATTCCATAATTGGTTTGTCTTCTAAATACTCGTCTAACATTTTGCAAGCAATGTGACATGTGATGTTGACTTTTAATAATTTTATGTGTTAACTTATTTCGTTTTTATTTCATTTATGTTAAGTTTGATCCAGCCGAATGTTTTGTAATTATATTTTTACTTATTTTTATGGGTAGTATGAAGCAGAAATAAATTAATGTCAATGACTGTCGTTTAGGGTTTTGGCAAATTTATTTTCATTTTCTATGTAAATAATTATGTACTGTGAATCATGAAAACAGACAGGATACTGTTTATACCGGAAATGTAGGGAAATTGGATAATCGCGGGTAAAATTAATAACACATTGTAAAACTCTTGCTCGTAAGTAGTGTTCGGCGCTTGATTTTGGCCACTCGATTTCCATACCTTTAAAAGTCACATCACTAAATTAAATTTCTGCATAAAAGTTGTAGAAAAAGAAGTAATTTATTCAGTCTTCACACGATTTATTTTTATAATGTAGTCCTTACATGTTCCGCTCACTTTCACATTGTATAGTAAGCGATGTTGATTGTGTTGGTGACGTTTAAAAAGCCCAACAACCCCGAAACATCCCTAAACTCCGAAATCCAATTACCGAAACCACAGCATTCATTCAACACGAAACAAACGGTCTAAACTTATAACCCCCCCATTGTTCGAAACAAAAATGAATACCAGTAAAAACCGGATTTTATGCGAAACGGTTAGATGGACGATTGGTCCAGTCTCATTTTCATTTCCGGCATGGATTGAAAGCTTCAACTTTGATCCGGCGAAATGTGTCGTAGCTGTACAGTGTGATTTTTACTAAAATGCAAACCAAAAGCGGTTTTAGGGGTGGTGCTTTAGTAAAAGTTATTCATAATGATAAATCCTCTTGTTGGCTTATTATTACCGTTTATATGAGACTTATCCCGAAATCGTGAATAAATATACTTTAAATTTTTTCAGATATGAAAAACGTTATATGTATACCTATACAACAATTTTTTTCAGCGTCTGTCCGATGCATGTTGTTCATAATGATTAGTACAAGGATCCCGTTTTCCGGTATGCGCTATATCGAGAATCACACTGTATTTGACCGTAAATATACGGCATTTGAACGGCATATACGGCTTTGGGTATACGGTTAATATTCGTCCGGGAAATTAAACGTTTTATTTCGCAAACAACAATCAAGGATACAGGACAAAAGTGCCTCGCGTTTTAACAAAAGTGCCGGGCATTTTTCTCCGATCTACTGTTTTGTTCGACATCGCCATTAAAATGTTCATTGTTATACGAAGTACTATACGATTTAATTCTGAGCGATTTAGAAGTGTTTTGTTATTTTTAAATGTTTTTCGGCTTGTAGGTACTTCTGTGTGAAACATGAAGTTACTTTTTAAGGTTCCGTACCCAAAGAATAAAAACGGGACCCTAATACTAAGCCTACGGTGACTGTCTGTCTGTCTGTTCGTCTATCCTACCACTACGTCTGTATCTTTCGAACCGTATCTAATAAATAGCCAGTTGAAATTTTCCCAGAATACGTAATGTTACGGATTAACTAAGAAAAAAAACCGGCCAAGTGCGTGTCGGGCTCGCGCACTGAGGGTCCCTTACCACCACAAAACACAACCAGCTATTGCCGGTTTATTTAATTATCCATTTGTAAACCAGTCTGTCTTTTAAAGACAATAAATAAGCTTTATTTTGAACTGGTGTCTTAAGTGACGCGTATTGTGTGGAATGCGCAATTGACGGATCCAGCCTCATAATTTTCCTTATTTTGTTAAGTCTTGGGGTATCTTCCTTTTAAGCCTCCTTGGAGGCATTCTTGACACTAACATCTTTGTTTTTTTTTTTGTTTTTTGTGACTTGTAATTTTTCATAAGTTAGGGTGAGTTAGGGCGTTATTTCTTAAGTTTAATTGTTTATTCTCGTTTCAGTTTTTCTAAGTATAGGTTGTTTACATAGATATTGAAATGGATATTTATTTAACTATGTGCACACCAAAAAGGTGTAGTCACATATATAGGTCCCCAAAAAGAGATGGTAAGACAAATCATTAAAATCGGTTCACAATCGGCAAAAATCGTGTAACATACACATAAAGAAATGCATTCAGTAGATATAGATTTGAGAACATAATTGACACACACACACTCCCACCCCTCAAATACATCGCCATTTAAATCCTCCCATTCCTTAAACGCCGTTAAGACACGCAACCTCTGGACTGAGACAGAACACAATAAGAGTTGGTTTTAAGGGCCAGGGGCCTTACGATACCTCTTAACGCGGGCTCGAAAAAATCACGCGAACGTGAACCTTCACGCGCTGAGTTACGGTCGCGCAACTTTTCGTATTACCTAAACAGAATCGCTTAAAACAGTTAGCCGTAATGCCGGGTTTCTCATAAATCTTGCATATTTGCTTGAAGATCATGTACTAACTCTTTAATTTTAATTTAGTCTGTTCATTGTTTGTTTTAATTTTTGCTTTATATTTTTTGTTTTTAATTTATTTAATTAAGGTAAATGGGCGCAATAATGTCGTTAGTATATTATCCTTTTCGGTACTCAAGATACAGGCTAGTTAGCAATTGCCTGAGGCCCTCAGGCAATTGCTATATTGAATCATTATCTTATGTGAAATAAATAATTTTGTATTGTAATTGTTTGGAAGTTGGTTAATAAACCGCCCAAGTGCGAGTCGGGTATGCGCACTGAGGGTTCCGTACCACCCAAAATTCAAAATTAAATGAAATTACCAGTTTATAACTTAATAATTAACAGAAACGTTTCACCGATTCGCACTTGGCCGTTATTTATTTGTTGTTATACTTTAGTTAGAGTGTGTACTATAATCGTGCCAAAGACGCTTGTGCGTATTATCGTTTTTCCATTAGAGCTAAAACAAAAATACGTTTGTTGTATGGGGACCCCTATTTTGTTTTTATTTTTTTACTTTTTTCTTGGTTAATCCACCGTAACATATTCTGTGAAAGTTTACAACTGGCTATCTATTACGGTTCGAAAGATACAGCCATTTAAAGGAAGGACAGACAGAAAGACAACGTAGGCACAGTAATAGGATCCCGTTTTACCCTTTCGGTACGGAACCCTAAAAAGACAGACACACCAATACACATGTTATGTTTATAACACCCATTTTTGTGCGTCAGGGTTAGTTTAAAAATAATCATGCACTGATCAGATATTATTTGTGTTTTTAGGTGACGGGTGTGGTGGGTAGAGCAGAGATGCTGTCTTCATTGTTCTTCCTCGGGGCACTGCTGTGCTACGCCCGGGCGTCTTGCAGACGGAGGTACACAGGTCAGTAAGGATTTAATTACATATTGTGTCACTGTCTGTCAGTACCTGCTTCACAATCATTGTCATGAGGGAAACGAGTGACATCCTTAAGCAGTAATTTTAATGAATGATCGGCAAAGAAGCATGCGGTCCGCTTGATGCTAAGCAGAAACAGCCGCCAGGACACCTGGGGCCTTACGACTAACTCTTTACGCAGTCTCAAATTAGCGCTAAAACAGCGCAGTTCGGAAAATCACGCGCACGTGAACCTTAACGCGACCAGACAAGGTTTGCAGTCGCGCATTTTTTTTTAAAAGTGGCAATTAGCTACGAGCCATCTGATGGTAAGTGGTCATCGCTGCCTATAGACACCTACAATGCCCGGAGCATTGTCAGTGCGTTGCCTACCTTTGAGGACTCTATTCACCCTTCGTTTGAAGCAGTCCAAATTATACGTCGGAGGAAAAACCGAAAACTTTTTCCATCACTTAAAAATAATCGCTTAAAACTTCTAGCCGTAAGGCCCCTGCAAGATTAGCGGTGTTGATGGTGCTTTGCCAGCACGGAGAAGTAGAGGTAGTATGCCCGATTTGTCGGTTCTTTTGTCCTTCTTTCATGGGATACCCTTATCCCTGAAAAATTTATGATTCCTGAGATAATATCTACGCGAGTAAAACCGTGGGACGCAGCTAGTTTCACACAAAGGTTGGATAGCTGTCTGAACATTTTGTTCATTGGAAATCAGAAGAAAAGAGAGGGCGCTGGTCAAAATCTTGCGCTTGTTTGGCTAAATCTGGCACAGCCGATTGTAACCTAACAATAATGACAACTGAAACTGGATTTATACCACTGATTATAGTACATAATTATACCGATTATTTCCGTCAGCCGGCTGACGTAGAATCAGATTCAGCCATGCCTATGAATCAAGGCAAATTAAACCAAATCGGGATGGCTAACTCTCTAATTACAGAAACAGTTGGTTAATACCAATCTGCTTGCTTTGGGCAGGTTAACTAGCCAATTTGGATAAGGAATAGATTTATTAATCAATTATTCGAGTTTATTTTGGGTAGATAGTTGTACTATTGATAAGGAGTACCCAATGAAAATGTTTGGTGCTTGAAGCGACGTAGAATCGGAAATACACTAGAGATTCGAAACAAAACCAGTTTTCAATGTACTTATACTTGCAAATTGTCTGTACAGATAACATTTTCGTCAGAAATTGTTTTAAGTGAAATGTCAGTATACCTAATAAAGGGAATCGGCAGTCACTGGAAGTGAAACTCCGAAGATCGAACTAAGTAGCGTGCCTTGGGAGAGTCCTTTGTCCTGCAGTAGATTGCTGGAGATAGGCCTCTAACGCCCACCGATTTACATCTAAGCTGCCTTCGCTAATGATATCTGAACTTAGTGAGTCCAAGAGCGAACGGTTACAGACAGACTTTTACTCGGCAGATAATCTATCGTATTCTACTCTCGCAGACCAAAAATCTGTCGTCTGTACTAAGCTTATCTGTGCTTAGTACGTACTTATCTTCGCGTCGCAAGCTAATCAATACATATTAGCTATGCTTAATGAGTATGTTCATCATTCTAGACTGGCGATACGTGGCAGCTTGCACCGCATGCGTTGGTATCGCAATGCTGTGCAAGGAACAAGGCATCACAGTCACTGGCGTCTGCGTGGTTTACGAGCTCTTCGTAGCACAGAAGGTAATAACTACAATCTTTGTGTCTGCCAACGTCTTATAGCTAGTTCAACGCTCAGCTACCTTGAACGCAACTGAGAGACGAAAGCTTGGCGAAACGGTGATGTGGCTCGGTAATCTAAACCCAGAAGACCACTCATGTAACGTGATATGACATGACAAATCTACACATGAAAAGAAACATTTTTTTTTGTGGAAAAAAGACGAATAAGAAAAAACCAATTAAAAATACAAAAAAATACGTGAGACAAGCAATGCATGTAAATTATCAGATCGCATGGCGTGTTGCTTATATGGGAACTGCCGGTTATATGCACTTTTTTGTAACAGTCCTCGAGGAGAACATGGCAGAAGATAGGCAGCCCCTGCCTATGGGTTCCCTTCACGATCTTAAATTTCTTCGCTGTATATTCTGTAATGATAATCATCCCGTTTTCACAAATGATACCTTTCTATCTTTGGTACAAAAATGGCAGAATTGTCTTAGCAACTAGTTAAACGTCGTTGTCTTTAACAAAGACAAAGTTCATAATCTGTCGGAAATTTTCTTTTTCAAGAAGTAGTTTTCTTTTAGAAGAAACAGTTTTAACGCTCGGCATATCAATGCTGTGACGGCCCTGGGGTGGAGCGAGAGAAGCGGTCGCTCTAGGCGCCAGGTAGCAAGGGCGCCAAAATGCCAAATGCGAAAAATATAAATTTTATGGGCGCGTTTTGAGAGGCGCGGGGCAATTTATGATGTGAAAGATTCGTCCAAAAAAAAGGGCGCCGAAAGAGAATCTTGCTCTACTTTGATTATGGGCTAGGGCCGCCACTGTATAAATGCATAATATTTCCTTGCTGATTTCCCTAATTTGTTTTAAATTATAACAACAACTTCAAGTTCAACAAAAACGCCAACGGTAAAACAAATACTTTTACGAAACAAACACAAACTTTTAGCAGAACGTGGCGAACCCACAAATTCGTGAAACACTCAGAATTCCCCCTTCTGAAATAACATTCCGTCCTCAATACGTGAGCAACGTGACCTTTGTGATACCTACCCCGTGCAACCCCTTGCTACCCCATGCCTAATTAATTTCGCCTATAGTCGCAGAAGTAGAGATATAAAGCGCGGAAGAATGCCATAATTATGTAGCACCCGCGCACCCGCTGCTTTTACCAGAGCACCTACCAATTAGACAGTAGCTAAGTTCAGACCATTGTAGAACTAGCTGTGGCAATTTTATACGCTGTTCTATTGTTATATTTTTTTTTTTTTGGCATAAAAATTATAATTTTGTCCTTTCATAATTCACAGCACCTCATTTATAAAATTCATCAAGGTCACAGCTAACTCTCGTGTCGTGAATAAGTAACCAGCAAACAAAATAGGATCCATACTCAAAGAAAGAAATAGAATAAGTTGTCCTACCCATAAAACAAACAAACAGATTTACATTTATAAATTTAGTATGATAGTTTGTTGGCACCTAAATACCAGACGCTTAATTCCATTGACTTCCTGAAAAAATAATACTAAAAGGTAAAAAATGCGCAGAAACAACAGATCGTTTCATTTCAACAACGAAATTTCTACGATAGGTATGCCGATGTATGAATTATTACGCTTCAAATATTCGTAAGGGTGGATATGATACAAATACTGAAGAACATAATTATCTAACGAAGCAAATATTTGGCCCATTTACAAAATAATCGTTTCACTCGTATTTAGCAGTAAACAATGTATTGTAGTTTTGTAATCGTCCGAACCAAAATTAAAATAAATTATATTGGTGACCTTTGACGAATGTACATGCACCATAACTAAGTTGGTGACACAATAATCATTGTTGTGACCTATATTTAAAATGATCTTAAATCATTATTTGCCCAACCAAAAAATAATTGTGAATCTTTGATTATAAACAAAGATGCATAATTATACATTATTTACTATAAGTGTACGTTGTTTTGCTATGGAACACAAAAAAAAAGTAGTGCAACTGCATTGATTTTATAAAAAAAAACATAAAGTACACGTAGGTAGTTTTAGAAGGTAATATTATGCTTAATTCTGTCCACACTTTATTAGGCATGAGACAAATCATTACTCATTTTACTCTACTTGTGAATATCAATATTCATGTAGATCTGAATCTCTGTCTTACAATTCTATGGCACCTCAATCCTCATTCGTCGTATTCGCCCCTTCCGCCGTTGGCGTAACGACAAGGAAGCAAGACGAAGCCAAAAGAATATCTACATCAAAGAATATTCCGGATTTTTTTGTTACACTTTGTTATTTGGTCCTTGATTTCTGAAGGTATAAAAGAAGGATGCGTTTTACGTGCTCAATTTTCTTTCTTTTATAAATATAAACAGAATGACTCCTGTACACTTGTTATTCCATTCAATATTCAGCGGTTAGTACATAAGGAAGTCATCTAAAAATGGTTTAAACGTGGTACGCCCCGTTTTTCCTACGTTCTTATTTTGGGAGGAAATTATTTTTCGGTGTAAAGACGCTGCGTAAACCGGAGTTACCGGAGTTGGTTAGGTACTTTTTTCTTGAACATATACCTACTACTATTTTTAGCTATTGTTTCTAACGAATCTTGTCGGTGGAGTATTTTCTATGATTTACAGACTTTTGCCAGCGTTTTCAGATCCCTGTACACGACATTTACGTTCTCTTTTATTTGGTCTAACAATTCTCTTCTCGGTCTTCCTGATCCTCTTTTCCTTCCAGTTTTCCCTGTATAACAGTTTTCATTAATCTACCATGTCGTAAAACATTTGAGTCGTTAGTAGTTGCCACGTCGAACATTTAAGAGCATATATACGTCACGTGCTTTCACTATCTAGCTCGCACATTTCAATATTTCTAAAGATATAAAATTACTGAATGTACTTAAAAAAACCTAATAAAACGTAAGAGAATACACAGTCATTCAAGTCAAGTCAAATTTTATATTGGTCCAAACATTTTTTCATACATAAAAATAGGTTCAAAAACTTTTTATTCCTCTTTTTTTCCCATGTAAACTTGTTTAGACGAACATTAAATTTTTGTTGAACATCTATGATGTTATTCTTGAGGTCTTGTTTCTTAGAGTTTTCGTAAGTGCCGTCAGTAATTTGATATGTTCAGAAATGTTAAAAAGTGCGAGCGAAATAGTGAACGCACGTGGCTTAAGCTGCTTAAACTTAAGCCCTGAAAAATCACTGGCAATGGCAAACCTTGGTACATTAGATAACTGTTTATCTATCTACTATCGAACTTACTAAAATTCTCCTTACATTTCTCCAGCGTCGGAGTTCAGGCGGCACCAGCAGATGGTCTTGGGTAGACGCGTGGGGCAAGGGCTCTGGTTGGGGCTGCGCTTGTGGAGAGGCGGCGAGGCGAGTGGCCACCGTGTGTTGCGCGACCCTGGCCCTGCTGGCTGCGAGACTCCACGTGATGGGAGCGCAGCTCCCTGTCTTCACAAGGTTCGACAACCCTGCTGGAGCGGCGCCACCACCTGCCAGGTAAATAACTATATGGAACCAACAAAAGACGACGCAGCGTAGGCCTCCCACTAGATAGACCGATTACATTGTGAGAGTCGTGGGCATCCAGTGGTTGCAGATGGCAGACTGTCGTTAAGTATGGAATTCAAGGGAGGAAGCCTATGTCCAGCAGTGGACGTCTTCTGGATGATGATGATGAACCAACAAAACTATAGTAATACTACTTTGTTCGAAACTTTTATTTCACTTCCAATGTTTGTGTGTTTGTTTAGGTCGAATCTTGCAAGCTGAATTAAACCAGTCCTTCTAACTGATTTTGCTGAAATTTGCATAAATATTTAGTTCTGGTGACAATACAGATGAAACCGTAGGGTGCAGCTAGTATTAGATATTAAAGCAAACAAGAGGATCTCAATAATGAAATATGACTTTTGCGCGTTCTTCATCCACATTATATCCGTGCCAACTTGGGTCATTAGCATGACGTAACGCGCTGTCTGTCTAGAAACGAAATGACGACTTGCTCGTCCTTTACTCGCTAAAGAAGACTTAATGAAAGATGTCTCTAATGTTCTTACTCTGTAGATCTATCCCGCTCGGGTCATTAGCTCGAAACATAACTGTCAAGTCAGCCAGATTCTCACACTAATGTTCGGCCCTAGTTCTTGTATCTCTAGACGAAATAACTACTTTTCCTTTATCGTTAGCTTAATGAGGGTAAAGGATAATGCCTGCCTTTGACAAGCCGTTGCTAAGTAAGGCAAGCAGCATTAATTTTATGACGTCATCCACCTCTTATTGTTGAGGAATGGATGCTTAATTTGTAGTTCAGTGAATGATATGGGTACTTCAATGAAATTGTCGGACATGGACTGTTGAATAAATTAGTTTTGCTCATGTTGCGGAGAATCGAGCATTGATGATTTACGGTGACGAAATTATGATGACGCTTTTACTTTCAGTCGGCTACGACATACTTCTTTATTAGTCAGTTTAGTTTAACAAGACTCATGCCAAGCACACTCTTATTATGGTGGAAATTCCATTCAAATGCACTAAGCGTTTCTAATCCGCTTTTTTGAACAGACCACACTACACCATTCGGACGCACCAAGTGTTTCCAATCCACATTTCTTGAACCTATTATTAAATTAAATAAAAATAACAGCAGAGGTGTGGATGGTCTTATCTGCGTCTATCTTTCCTTACGGCTACCTCTTAACGCAGGCTCGAAACAGCGCATTGCGAAAAATCACGCGAACGTGAGCTAATAACGCGCATAGAGATATTTTTTGGGGCCGCGGAACTTTTCGCGTCACCTACAATCGCTTAAAACCGAATAAAGCCAAACAAAGTATTGGCCAAGCTGTAGATTTATAATGTCGCAGCCTAGGTTTATAATAAAATCAGGAGTTTCATTAAAACCTAGACTTTTAATCAAGAACCGGATGAAGACAAAATTATTACTTCATGTAATCATAAACATGGGGCAATCCGGTTTTTTTTTTCGCAGATGTTTTCGAATTTAAAGTATTAAGAAAAAATCAAAATATAAAGAGTCCCTTTGCAATATTTATCAATTATCTCCGTAACGTGATACTTTAGGACTTTACTGTTTTCTGTAATTTTTTGTTCATATGTCCCCAAAAATATATGTTTCATTGCGCGACGTGCTTTTCAGAAAAAAATAAAATAGTAGATCAGGACTGCCAAAATTTTCAAACTCCTTTGTGCGTAGATATATAAGAAACTCTTTGTATGAGTGTTATTTCTTTATGATCCTGAATCAAAAAGTTCTTCATGAACCATGCATATCTCATAAATCTGATCATTATTGGTCCATCCAATTAAGTCCTACTAAAAATATTCTCTCTTTCACAGACATCTCACCTTTGCCTACCTGCCAGCACTCAACGCGTGGCTCTTGACGTTACCAGAAGCCTTATGCTGCGACTGGACCATGGGCACCGTGACCCTCCTGAAGTCCTGGAAAGACCCTCGTAATCTGGCGACTCTGGCCTTGGCTATGATACTGATCACCGCTGCTGTACACGCTCTGAGGACCAGGTCTTCAGCACTGACGATGGTATATGTTTGTTTTCAGCTAGACTATATCAAATCCACTAATACACATGTACCTGTCTATATCTATATGTTTTTCTCAGTCGTTTAGTATCGATTCCACTCATATTGTGTGAACTGCTAGTCTCTGGAATGCGCTGCCTAAATGGGTGTTCCCCAATACAATAGTGACAATATGGATGTCTTCGAATCAGTTTCTTATAAGCTTATAAGCAAGCATGCTCCATCGTTAACAGCATCGTCTCTTGACATCAGGCGAGTTGGCGGTCAAAGGCAAGCCTATTATTAAATTGAAGATTTGAGTGAATAGGTATCTTCTACGTTTGCATGCTTCATCTTCGACCACACCGTCGCTTACCAACAGGGGAGTTGGTGGTCAAACGCAATCTTATTCTTAAACGTACTGGGCAAACAAATTGTAAATCAATCCTGAATTGAAAATTCATAATAAAAGCGTATAACTAACTCAGTTCAAAAACATTTCAGGGTTTGGCTCTACTAGTCCTGCCTTTTCTCCCGGCGTCAAACCTGTTCTTCCCCGTCGGATTCGTGGTGGCGGAAAGAGTTCTCTACATGCCTTCCATGGGCTGGTGCCTTCTCATAGCCCACGGCTGGAGACTTTTGTCCAAGAAGAGAGCTAAGCTGGCGGCAGCAGCACTGGCCTTCATCCTACTAGCCTTCAGCGCAAAGACTTACGTTAGGAATTGGGACTGGAAGACTGAGTATACCATCTTTGCTTCGGGGCTAAAGGTAAATTCGAATTATTTCTTTTTTATCGTATCTGTTGGTAGTTCTATATTCAAAAGTTAATTGTTATGACTTTCTTTGTTTGAGTATTATGGTTAATAAACCTTGCTGGTTAATTGCATATTTTTAATTTTTTACTTGTAACTTTTCTAGGTAAACCGAAACAATGCCAAACTCTACAACAATGTTGGCCACGCTCTAGAAGCAGAAGGCAACTATGGCGAAGCACTAGAATTTTTCAACACAGCTGTCGGCGTACAACCAGACGACGTTGGAGCCCACATAAACGTCGGTAGAACTTACAACCACCTCGGAAGATACCAGGAGGCCGAAGACGCATACGTCAAGGCGAAATCTTTACTACCAAAGGCGAAACCTGGAGAGTCATACCAAGCGAGAATTGCCCCAAATCATCTGAATGTGTTCCTAAACCTAGCGAATTTGATATCAAAGAATGCGACGAGGCTAGAAGAAGCAGATATGCTGTATAGGCAAGCTATCAGCATGAGATCTGATTATACACAAGCGTATATTAATAGGGGAGATATTTTGATAAAATTGAACAGAACGAAGGAAGCGCAAGAGGTTTACGAACGGGCTCTGCTTTATGACAGCGGGAATCCTGATATTTATTACAACGTAAGTTGCTATCAAGTGTGACTCATAAACCTTTAATAGACATGGCGTTACTTAATTGAAAAACTTGCCTACTATGGTGCCCAAAATAATCCACCTAATAATCAATCCTTACCACTTCTTCGCTTACCATCAGGCGAGTTGGCGGCCAAACGTAGGACTATCACTACATAGTATAAAACAAAGTCGCTGTCGCTGTCTGTCCGTCCCTATGTATGCTTAAATCTTTAAAACTACGCAACGGATTTTGAAGCGTTTTTTTTTAAATAGATAGTGATTCAAGAAAAAGGTTTATATGTATAACTAGCGACCCTCCCCGGCTTCGCACGTAAATTACACCCGTGCGAAGCCGGGCGGGCGGGTCGCTAGTTGTATATAAAAAAAACCTTTCTAGACACCTAGTGCTCTAACAACAAAAATAATTTCTAACGGAAGAACAACTTTTACTATGAGACCAACACTGAAATCGCAATAAAAATATCAGCTGTTCCATGGAAAACAATCATTCACAACTTGACAAAATGTATGAAGCAGCTGATATTTTTTCGTTATTTCACGGTTGGACCCATAGTAATTTTTTTTCATAACGGGGCTATTTCGGCTTAACCTTTCCGCGTAACCTTATATAATAAATAACATCCAAAAGAAGTTTTATCGGAAATTAATCGCCTCTGATTTCGCTTTCTACAATTTCTTAAGCTTTCTACGTAAATAGTTTTTTCATTCGTCTGACACGCACCAAATATCTCCTCGCCTTACCTTATCTAAAGCATTAGAAGAATCTGCAGGATTCGAATTTAGATTTAGAGTAGGTACAACCTTATTCTTCAAGGTGACCGAAAGCCCAGATGTCCAATGACCGAAAAAGCGTAAAATTTGGTGAACAAATCAAAACAGTTGTTCACGCTTGTTTTAGGTAATAAGAATTTTGCATTTATTAGACATGGATATTATTCGATAAATAGCTTTCTAAGTATTTTGTCTTTATTCATATAGGTATCCCACCCCATTTTACTAGTACCTACCTAATTATTGTAAGAATAGAAACGAAACTCCTACAAGAAATAATAAAGTAACCCTCCATCGTCTCTCTCTCTCTTACAGCTTGGAGTAGTCCTCCTAGAGCAAGGCAAGGCGTCTCAAGCGCTGGCGTACCTCGACAAGGCGTTGGAACTGGAGCCGGAGCACGAACAAGCTCTTCTGAACTCCGCCATCTTACTACAGGAGCTGGGAGCCGCCGACCTAAGACACCTCGCCAGGCAGCGGCTGCTCAAACTGCTCGATAAAGACTGTGAGTATCTCTGGCCTATCTCAACAAAGGCGACATGACTCTCTCCTCAAATCAGGCAAACAAGGAAGATATCATCATCCTATCATGTTTCCACTGCTGGGACACAGTCCTTATCTCAGAGAAAAGTATGGACCCTAATAAAAGGCATCATGCTGGCTCAGTGCACATTGATAAATGTCGTAAGTACATGTCTTAGAACTTTTTGAGGTTAGGAGGAGACTTTTAGAGAGTAGGAGGACATAACGATTTCCTCGCGATGTTTTCCTTTACTGTTTTAGAGAGGTGCAAAAAAAAACATCGAAACTGCACACAGTATTTAAGAGTCCTCTCACATTTTTTGACGAAAAAAGCAACGAAAACCTTATTTTGGCGTTCTGAATCTATCAAATAGAAAGATCTATAGAAAATTTAGTTTCTGTAATAAATAGATCTGTATTTTTATTGAAAGTAGCAGCTTAACATTTTGGAAAAACTTAACTTATCAACTTTTTTCCTCCAATTTCCAAAAGTAGTTTTTAATATAATTATAGAAGGAAAAGTTTGAGAGTGGATTTTACTTAATTACTGATGTAAAATAAACAATTTGATGTTATGCACGCGAGTTCAGTGCTTTTCCCCATCCCAAAAAGTACACAACGTGCCTAAGGGAGTTTTCACGTCAAAATGGTAGCATTTTTTGTGGTATCGTATCGCACTCACCAACGCTATCACCAGTCTTCGTTTTTGGGAGCGTTTCCCTCACACCTTGTATAATGTTTCAGCCACGAACGAGCGCGTCCACTTCAACCTGGGCATGGTGTGTATGGACGAGGGTGACGCCGAGTGCGCCGAGCGCTGGTTCCGCGCCGCTGTACACCTCAAACCAGACTTCCGCTCGGCGCTCTTCAACCTCGCATTGCTACTAGGTACGTATACACTCAGCTCCTCTCATTCACTTTTTGAGGGAGACATAGAATAAATACTACTTAATTGCTTTTTGGTACATAATATTTACAAATTGCGAATGATGTTATTTATATTATTATTTTTTGACGAGTCCATGTTGAAGTGTTAGTAATATTTTATATAATTATGTAAAATGTCTGTTAATGCAACCACATGATAATAAATAATATTCTATTCTATTCTCTAGGGTTTTTTTTTTAAATAAATAATAGGCTTGAGCTTGACCGCCAACTCGCCTGATGTTAAGCGACGATGCGGTCTACGGTGGAGCACACTTGCCTAGAAGAAACCGATTCACTCGTGATTTGAAGACACCCAGATTGTATCTATCGGGGAACACCCATTCAGGCAGCGCATTCCGCAGACTAGCAGTTCGCACAATAAAAGTGGTAGGTTCGTATCAGGGATGCTATAGAACACTCAACTTACGAAATAGGTATTCAAATTCATCATTCAAGTAGGTATCCGGTCGGCCGGAAACAGAACTAAACCGCACCTGCTCAAGTGCTCAAATTGAAAAAATCTAAAACAATATCACAATGGTAGATCACTTCCTAGAGCCCCCTTCTCCCCCATTTTTTTCATTTTGTGTCGCTTTAGCGTCTTACTAGGAAAAAATTGATTGAATTTTCATAGAGCATTTTTTTCTATGCTGTACCATTTTATCCCTAATTGTCCATCTCTAATGTAAACCGAAGCTTATTTAGAACACCTATCTAAACCATAGAGTATGGTGTATATTTTCCTACTTGTTCTATTGTCAAAACCAGTGGTTGAATTGGACTTACACCGGAACGCATTTCCCTTCAAACCTTGCGAACTATAAACGACTGTCCAAGGAGGGTAATGTTTTGGGTTGTATTTAAGCATGTAAGTGTGTTTCTGGGTTCTTTCCTGTAGTACTTCCTGTAGCCTAAACGGCTTGACCGATTTTGACGAGTGAGGTGTCGTTGGATTCCTTTACGAAACGGTAATTACACGAACCGGAACGGCGTTCCGGTGCGTTCCGGTCCATTTCGAGCACTGGTCAGAACAAACAGTAGAACAGGTGGTAACGACCCTAATCAAAATGTCCCTTCTATTCTAGCTGATAGAAGGAGGCCTCTGGAAGCGGCGCCCTTCTTGACCCAGCTAGTCAGGCATCACCCAGACCATGTGAAGGCGCTGGTGCTTCTGGGAGATATCTACATCAACTCCGTGAAAGATTTGGATGCTGCTGAGAGTGTGAGTACTAACCCAACGCCAACTGGAAAGTCGAGGCTACATTTCGGCGTACAAATAGCCGTAGAAAAGTTATCAAAGGGAATGCAACGGTTCCTAAGTATCTTAGGCTCATTGTTTTAAATAGGTATACTGTCTACATGTGAAAACTCATGGCAAACCTCTTGAACTCTTGAATCCACGCACTGAGGTACCAAAGTATAAACATAGGAATTATAATTACATATATCATCATATCATCATCATATGAATGATGATGATGATGCCACCTCGATCCACCATCTAAGGGATCCAGCGCAAGGGTGGCTTAGCAGGCGCCGGGCACACTTGCATTGTTCGTAACGAGCATACAATTTTGATGTGGTTACTATTTACTGTTTGTTTTATCCTATCCTGGATTAGCACATGGAATACTTTTTATCACGGAATCGATTCCTGTACGATAGTTATCATAAATGAAACGCGCCGAAAGACAATCTTGCTCTACCCTGATCAAAGGCTAGGGCCGGCGCTGTATTAGTATCTACTTTTGCACGAATACCTTAATTTTTTTAAATCTTTACAAATATAATATTTTAAGAATAAAATTCAAATTCAAATTATGTCAGTACTTAGGTAGGTACGTATAATAACGTAGGTATACTAGGTATATATTTTTTCCTCAGGGTTTGATTTTTATGGCGTCATAGTAACAATAGGCATGATGACTGATTTTCAAAATCTATTCTATGTTATTCAGAAGTATCCAATATGTCAAAAATATATCATATTTCTATAAAAAATAAAGGTTTTTACGGAATAAAATGACAATAAAATTTTAAGTTTCAAATTCACGCCAAAACGCTTGCCGGTGTCATGGCGTCTGTCACTACGTCACGGGTCAGTAGTCTCAGTACCTCAACGTCGTCAACAGTAAACATAAAACCTCCTTCAATCGCATCATTATAAAATTTTATTTCTGTAAATAATATTAAATTGTAGTTATTTTAATATTGCAGCCCTATAATATAAGTAACATAATAATTGTAATAGGTGTTCATTTTGTTTTGTTATAACATTAATTCACCTCTGTATTATAATATAAAAGATATTATTTTCTTTGTTTCAGCTAATAGATTCTAAATTCCGTCTTCTATTTTCTCTCTTCAGCAATACTTGCTGCTGGCAAAAATGTTATTTAAGCTTTTACCACTAAAAAAAAAAAAAAAAAATTTGGAGCCTATAAAGTCTATAAACCAAGGATTATACTACTATAAACTAAATCAAGTTATTTTGCGCAATAAATATGACTTCGAAAATATATAAGTGGTGTGTAGTCTGTGGTCCCTCAGTGCAACAACACATCTGAACACATCTATAAAAACTCCAAATATGTTATTTGTTTACGTCCCAAAAAAACAAAACACCCATACAGAACTTATGTTACATTTTAAACGCTTACACTTTTGGATATATGATGAATGAATGTACTTACATAGAAGTTTTGACGCTTCTAAATTCCGCTGAACAGAAGTCTTTGTTTGAAGCCAGGAACACTCCGATCATCAATGAATCAACTCTAGGCAAATTAGTGGAATTTGCCTTGGTAAATCCTTGTTCCATGGCTGATGTATGTTGTGGGAATGGATAACAACGACTATTAAGTGTATTTTAGAGACAGGTAAAGCGAAATCAATATTTATTTGTAAAAAATGCAGAGATTCAGTGTATATTTATACGAAACAAAATGATGTTTACCTACCCGTGACGTAATTCGCTCTGATTGGTGTTTAAGCTAGTATGGCCGATTGTTGTATTTTGTAGATTTATTTTACCAAATAAATTATTAATCTCGCCATTAAAATGAGAATAAATGTATTATTTTAAATCCTGGAATCCTATTTTATTAGATCAGTTAAATATTTTGGCGATACTTGATTACTGTCATCATGCCTATTGATTGTATAGGTATACGAGATATAGTTTGGCGTAGGTAGGTATGTTTTATGTCCGGACAATGGTTTTGGATTTTTAACTAAGTTTCTAATTTTGTATTGTTTCCATGTTTCAGTGTTATCGCCGCATATTAGAGCTAGAACCGGACAACGTGCAAGCTCTCCACAACTTATGCGTGGTCGCGGTCGAGCGAGGTAAGCTCGTCATCGCCGAAGAATGCCTCACGAGAGCTGCGCAACTAGCGCCCCACGAACACTACATACAGCGACATCTAGCGGTGGTACGGGCGAGACTCGCTGCAGCCTCCGCGACAACCACGCCGTCTCCCTCTACCCCGACAGAAACCGACGAGGTGCGAGCGAGATGGAACTACATCCCCCAACAACCCCCCGACCCTAACGAAACAGACGACTCATAGCGACATGACCTATTCTAGAACCTTCGTGATTGTAAATAGACTCGTTCAAACTCCTCGAACACCAAATCGAAACGGCCAGTTGATTTGATTATTTTTACCAACAATCAGGGTATAAAAGTTGAGTTCGATTCGCCTGTTTTGTGATAGGACTATTGATCTCCTAAATGCATTTAATTCGTGATATTGTTTGTAATTGTGTATGCCATATTAATAGTAATCGAGTAGCGTTATATTCGAATGAGCTTTCGTCATTAGCCTGGTATACGGATTGTATTGACAATTAATTGTAAAATTACGGAAAATAGTGCACTAGATGCGGCATAAAAACTGTTCTAACTCTAGTCACAATTAGGGTTACCATTCTTTTAACTAAAAAAGTGCCCAGATATCCCAAAAATGTCTGGACTCTGGTCAAAAAACTATTCATAAATAATAAATTCCGCGCGCCGAGCAGCGTTCGTTTTTCCTCTAACTCAAAAAGCTGAACAACATCGAAGGCCGAAAGTCCGGACAAATCCGGATAGATGGTAACCCTAGTCGCAATGCAGTGTTGATCTGTATAAAATTGTTTTAAGTACTTTAGTAAAAACATTGCATTGTAAGTAACAGACCTACAACCCCAAGCTTTGGTATCTAAAGTACGCGTAAGATGTCCCCCTATAAAATAAATAAAAGTAGACCTACTAAACGCTTACACTCAATAGCAGACTGCTGCATTTCTCAAACTTTTTTACTGTTGAAGTAAAGACACGAGTGCCTGAATTCAGACGTACTTCTTATGATTTTATTTTTTTAATCTAGGTACGGGGTCGAAAAACAGAGAATTATTGTGTCAATAACCACTGCTTTTACAGTTTTTTTTAACACAAATATGAAAAATAAAACCTGGCTTATTTTAAAACAGGCAGTTACCTACTGTAAATAAGAAAATCCAGCTTAAGAATTCAAATTGACAATGTAAAAACATTATTTTCATAAATGCTATGTAATTACATTATGTGATTGACCGTTAATAGATTTAGATGTGAAAAAGTGTAATGTTGTTAAAGATTTAAGGTAAAAAGTAACTTTTGTAAAAACAGAATTTTTTACGTCTCGAAAAATTTCTGACGGTGACTCTGACGAGTCGATGATTCGTAAGGACCCCGAAATATTGTAACTATTTGTCGTCAAAACGTTTATTTTTATAAAATAAAATGATGTTTGAAATGAATGTGTTGTTTATTTATGTTCCTCTCGTATTTCTTGAATTTTTGGCAAAGGCGGGTTGAGACCGTGTCATTACCACCTGTTCTAGGTACGCTTTGTTCTATCAATAGAACAAGAAGGGACTAGGGGAAAAAATCTCGGTTCAACCCTTAAAAAATCCACTTAGAGCTACCGGTAGGGATCGTTTATTACAAACAGACCACCCAAACCATCCACCTGGGTGGTAGGTTAGGAAAACTTGTAAGGTGACTTTTCCCTTCTATGAAAATAATTTTTATGTGCAATCCAATTGGAAATAACATTCTTGGTTGTAGAACAACCGGTAACTTTTCTTGTTCTACTGGTAGAACCTTCGACCAAAATAAAATTAATGGACGGGCCATAACCATTGAACTTGTTCAGTAAAAACGAGTCAAAACCGTCGTACAGTACCATGTAGGTACAGTACATTTGTTACAAAAAATAGATAGCGGTTTTTTGTTGTGTAATACGTACACTTCGGGAAGGCACAGGAAGCTATAATTTTGTCAGATGTTTCGTATCATGTAACAATAGTCTCGTGTTGCACTTCCTACGGCTAGATACCGACTGAAACCAAGTGGGCGCCGGCGCTCATTTTGTAATCTTCAAAAATGGGTTTCTTCTGGACCCGTCCATTCATTTTATTTTAGTCGAAGGTTCTACCAGTTGAACTAGAAAATAGTTAGGTACCGGTTGTTCTACAACCAAGAATGTTATTCCGAATTGGATTGCAACATAAAAAATATTTTCATAGTAGGAATAAGTGAGAGAGAGGGTAAGTGAGTGAGAGTTTCCACCTAACAAGTTTTCCTAACCGACCACCCAGGTGGATGGTTTGGGTGGTCCGTTAGTAATAAACGATCCCTACCGGTAGCTCTGAGTAGATTTTTTTCCACTTATCCCTCCCAAAGTATACTGGTGTACCAGCTGAAAAAATGTATGTCTAATTCAAAGTGGGGGTGATAAGACCTGCACTGACATCCCGGTTGGGGTTTATTGTGCATTTGCCCGCCAGCCTACACAAACCAGCCGAGCTCCTTAAAGTAACGAAGCACGAACTTATATCTTCTTATATTATACTAGCTGTTGCCCGCGGCTTCACTCGCGTTGTATTGAAATCTATACTCTACTACCTCCCGTCTTTTTAGTTTCAGTCTCGCATCCGTCCTGTATTCTACTCTCCTCCTGTACCACCCTTTCCGGTCCAGTTCTGCATTCGCCCCTAAATCCACTCTACTACCGTTTGACTCTTTCCGCTCCAGGCCCGAATCCGTCCCTTAATCTACTCTTCTTCCATCCCATCCTTACTGCGTCAGTCCTGCATTTGTCCCATAATCTTCTCTAATACAGGCCCATCCTTACCGACCCAACTCGGATCCGTCCCGTAATCCACTTTACTCCCTTTCCGCGTTTTTGCAATCCAGCCCCGCATCCGTTCTACAATCCAATCTACTTCAGTCCCACTCTTCCCGATCTAGTCCCGCAGTTACCAGTTATAACTTGGTAATGAACAGAAATTTGTCACTGACTCGCACTTGGCCATGATTTATTCCTTGTTGTTATACTTTAGAGAATGTACTATAATTGTGCCAAGTTTGACGGCTGTACGTATTACCGTTTTTACATTAAAACTGATACAAAAATACGTTTGTTGTATGGGGAACCCCTTTTATTTTTACTTTTTGAGTTTATTATTACATTTCTTAGTTGATCCGCCGTAACGTTACATATTCTGTGAAAATTTCAACTGGCTATCTATTATGGTTCGAAAAACCGCTCCACCGCAGGACACTATTGTTGAAGGTAGTCTGGAAGAGGTCGCTCATAGCGATAAGGCCGTTTTTTGTTCCCATATCTAATGTAATTTTCTTGTAATATCTTAAAGAGTTATTTTATTGTATTACCTACTTATTACGTGCAGTATGAAGGCGCTGCGCGGATTATTTTGGTCACGTTATTTTAATTTTACATTATCTCATAAACTGTGCGACTAAATCACAAACTGTAAACGGCAAACTTTATCTACATTAAGTACTCCTAAAAATGAATTCATTTATTTTTGTAAAGATTCAAAAATTAGATTACAAAACTGCATCTAAACATGACCATATAATTTTTATTTTTATTCTGAATACAATAACCGGTTATTATCGTTATTGTGGTTTTCTTATAATAGTTAGGTATATGCTATCGCGGACTTTTTTGTAAAACTATTTAAGTACTACATTTTTGTCAAACATTGTATTTACTTATCTCAAACCGTTAGGACAGCGTACGCCGATAAAGAAGCCAATCAGCTTATGTTTCTCCAGCATGTTTTACTAATACGGTTATTTAGTGTAGAATATTAACTTTTATCATTATAAAACATAGCCTATGGCACTCAGGAATAGTGTAGCTTTCTATTAGTGAAAGAATTTTTAGAATCGGATCTGTAGTTTTGGAGTTAAAACAGAACAAACAAACTTACAAACTTACAAACTTTACCTCTTTATAATATTAGTGTAGATAAAAAGCGATGCGTGTATGTATGTTCCCTATGGGCTTCAAAACGGCTGGACCGATTTTGACAGGACTGTCACTGGCAGATAGCTGACGTTATAAGGAGTAATCCACGCGGGTGAAACCGAAGGCGCAGCTAGTATTAACTAGCTATACCCTCTAGTAACGTATAACCAGTTTAATTAAATCTATCAACTACATGAAAATTAAAACTTTTTTTATTACCTATTACATTGTAATAATTGGTAATAATAGGCTTTTATTCCTTCCTCTGTGAGAATTTTGGCGTCGTACTCTTGTGCATTTGCCAGTGTCAAATATTATAATTATTATTACAAAATTTGATAATATGTAGTCAAACTCAGTCAAAGTCAGAATCAAGCAAACTAAGTCACGGTCAAGTCATGGCCTAGTAAAGGGGTGGAGACTTTACATGAGGCTTCTATGCAACTTTGGAAGCAACACGAAAATACATGTTTCACCGGGTTATATCACTTTCCCACGTCCACGGAACACTTAGTAATTAATAATCCACCATTATTACGCATTAACACTCGATAATACGAGGCGTTTTATTCGTGTTGGCGCCAAAAAAACAATTGCGTTTGACCGTCAACCCGTCATCTGCCTGATGATAACTTGACATTGGCTAAATCACGGCTAAATAGACGTTCTAGTGGAGCCTAAACTAAAAAGGAAAAATACTGTTTTTTTTTCTTCCGTGCAAGGACAGGTCACATATCTGTGTATATCTGTGGGACAGGTAGATTATCGGCATTAAAATTTGTAGTATTGTGACATAATTATGTAAAAAAAACAACAAACAATTTTGTGTAAAACTTTCACTATATTGTTTTGTACATCACTTTCATTTCAAAACAATATCGCCCGATTACACTTTCCATCTGATTTTCCCGTCTTTTTCTATCACTTATCATAAGGTACAATTGAATCAATCAAGTTGATTGCATAAACAACAATAGTAATAAACTAAATAGTTACAAAAATTTATTAGGTAAGGGCCATTTCAAACTAAGAGCTTTACCAACCGATAAGCTTATAAATCTTATTAAAAAAAAAACTATTTTCTAACTGCTTTTAAAACACTGGCCCTGTTTGTTATATAAGAACGACGGATGTTATTAAATATCCTTCAGAAATTAAATTTACCCGTAAAATCGCGTCTGGTCGCATGTTAATAAAGTGGGGGGGGGGGGACTTAGCTCATGTATCATAAACAAAATCGGCACACATCTAAACAACTTTAACCTTTAAAAACTTTACAGCCTTTGGAAACACTGCATATCACTACATAGTAAAAAACAAAGTCGCTGTCGCTGTCAGTCCGTCCCTATGTATGCTTAAATCTTTAAAACTACGCAACGGATTTTGAAGCGGTTTTTTTAATAGATAAGAGTGATTCAAGAGGAAGGTTTATATGTATAACTAGCGACCCGCCCCGCCCGCCCGGCTTCGCACGGCTGTAATTTACGTGCAAAGTCGGGCGGGTGGGTCGCTAGTATGCATAATAATAACAGTTAAATCTTGTAATAGCAAGGAATTGAGGACTTTAATTTCCATAAACCGGACGGCGGATAGTTCTAAATAAGGCATTCCAACTTCAGGAGTCTGCAGATTCTGCAGTATACTTATATATTTTGAGAGCCAGAGCGAGAGAGATGGGTTGCTAGGTAAGTGAGTAGGTACTAAGTAGTGCCAGCTGCGCTATGGCATCAACCCTCAGCTGTCTGATGAGAGTACGTTGATGTCTCGTCCTCGAAGACGTCTCACTGTATGGTTTTTTACACTGTGCTAATGTTTAAATAAAATTTCGTTGTTTTTTATGGCGTCGGTGGAGACCGAATAAAACAAAAAAAAAATATCGCTTTAGCTCCGTAAAAAATTGATTTAAAAACGGTTATATTTTATTTCCACTTAGTGATATTTTATCTTCAAAAAAGTTTAAAATTAACGAGAGTTATCACTACCAACTATCGGGACAGACCAACTGAAGAGCTAAAATTGTGGCACTGTACATTCGTGATGAAAAAGATTTCAATTCCAGCGCATAACAATGAATCAAAAGTAATAACGCATCTTAGTTTGAAAGTAGCCCAACAGAGTTCAAATCCAGTAAAAAACCTACCACAGAGGTAACAAACGCATTACCTTTCATCGGTAAAGGCAAAGAATCTAGCGGATTCTACAAAAGGTTGGTATTTTCAAGTACTGTATCACTTACATTTTAAGTACTATCACGGTTTCCAGTCATATTTACAGTATGATCACAACGCAAAAAAAATCTTTAGGCTTGAAAGAATCAGCGGTCACAGATGTCCCGCGAAACAATATTCTTTTTAGGCTAAACTAATACATAACATAAAATAATATCTAGACAAAATAAAGGAATATAATTTAACTATACATTCTCAATAAAAAATAACAAAATCTCACTCATTCACGTTCCAAACTTACATCTAAATTTTTCTAAGTTGAAAATACTAATCGACTTATATTTCACTATATCTAAAATAATTAAGACGTTTCGTTAAAATGATGATCCAAAATAATAAGGCCACACATTTTTATCTAAAAATGTCGAGTCAATGACACAAGACGCCTTCATCTTACCAAATAACGTAAACAACCAAAACTATAATAGGGATACACGCAAACAACAATACAATCATTTCATAACAAAATAAGATCTAAACTTAAACATTCACGTTGCAGACCATCGGCAAAATCGAAAACCGTTCAGACACAGTAGATATATAAGCTAAAACAGTAGGTTGAGTTCAAACAAACGCTCGAATCAAGTGACGTAATCAAACGAGCGCTTCTTCCCCCGCCCGCTACGGCATGGTATAATAATATATACTTCGCCAGGTATGGCATTTCGAGTCAAGACACAGTAGATATAATTATAAGCTAAAGCAGTAGGTCGACTTCAAACAAACGCTCGAATCAAGTGACGAAATCAAACGAGCGCCCCTTCCCCCGCCCGCTACGGCATGGTATAATAATATATACTCCGCCAGGTATGGCATTTCGAGTCAAGACACAGTAGATATAATTATAAGCTAAAGCAGTAGGTCGACTTCAAACAAACGCTCGAATCGAGTGACGTTATCAAACGAGCGCTTCTTCCCCCGCCCGCTACGACATGGTATAATAATATATACTCCGCCAGGTATGGCATTTCGAGACACAAAGATCACGAGGGTGACACAAGCCTACGTCATACACGCCATGTTACCAGTAGCGTGAAATCACAACTCCCCAATCTCCGTGTATTACCACGGAGTGTATTATAGTTTTGATTGAAATAGTATGTTGAATTCGTGTTTAACTTGAATTGCTTTGCTTAAGCGGTGGTCTGCAACGGGCTTTAGATTAGAATAATGCACTAAACAGGTCAAACTTAGTCAATTAATATTGACTCAATAACCTAACAATATTGAACAAAAAATATATTCGAGTGAGCCAATTATAAAAAAACTTTTAGCAAAATAAACGCTTAATTTTAATGAAATTATGTTTGTTCATTTTGTGTTGTTTTAAAAGTAGATTCGTAGTTCAAAGTTATCAAAGGCGTTTGTAATTTCTACAGGATGTTAGATAAGACGACAGGCATAGTTTTGGAAAGTATTCAGTGTCTTTACGGTACTTGTCTTGGCTTACCTTTTTGCGATCACTAGTTTGTCTTTTAGGGTTTTGGCAAATTTATTCCATTTTCTTATCTGAACTAACATTTCGAAAGATTGTCTTTTAAGGTGTTAGGATATTTACTATCATTTCGAAATCAGTATGTCTTTTAAGGTTTTAGGATACTGTTTCAGTCAACATACTGTATAGACTTGTTTTCGAAAATTTGAAGCCATTGGCGTCGATTCTGTCATACCACTCATAAACTAAACCAATCTGACAGGACTAAAATCATCTGCCTCTCTTTTCATTTTAATAATATGTTGCCATCCTTCTCACACGTATTAAAATGAAAAGAGAGGCAGATAAGTTTAGTCCTGTCAGATTGGTTTAGTTTAGTGACTAGAGTATGACAGAATAGGCCTCATTGTTTCTCAACAGCTTATGCAATGAAGTCCGCTTGAATTTTTCTAATTAATCATTATTAACTGCTTCTAATATCATTTCTTCTAAAAAAATATGAACTATATTCCTCAAAGCGTTTTTGGTGTAACTATCCGTGTTTTCTAAAACTGTAAGTCGTGGACTCTCGTTTTTGTGAGAACGCAGAAGACCGCTGCTATTATTCTCTTTAACAATCTTGTACACTGATGCCTAGTGAATGCCCACGCTTGATGCAACAGTTTTTAAAATATCATTGTTTGATGCGTTTGGTGTAGCCTCAAGGAAAGCATTATACATATTGTGTATCATAGTTTTCTCAGTATACGAAAAAGGACGTTGCCCCCTTTTAGTGATTAGGATGGCCGTTGTGTGTTCATGCCGAGCTACGACGTAAACAGGAACCAGTCCAATAAACAAGCCAGGTCAACGTTAAATCAAATACTGAGGACACAAGTAAAGAGCACCAAACGACACGTCCGCACAGCACAAGAGACAAATAAAACTGAAATTTGCTTGCAGCGTGCACACTGCACGCACTTTATGTTCATTATCTTTGACCAATGACGTGCAATCCTAGATTTCCCTATTAGACATTCTCAGTAAGCAGAGTATAGGATATTATAATCACTGAACAAATCCGTTGTCAGACTAGGTTGCAGATTTGCCGAGCCAATTTGCTGGCAGAAGTCGTAAAATAGTCTTAACTTGTATCGCATCGCTTAGACCGTCTTTGTGCGGATGCTTAAGTGAATATCCATGTTTTACCACACACAAGACCAAATTGGTTTATCAGTAAATAATTTTGAAATAATATTTTTATCGTAGTATGCAGCCTAAATTGTCGTATCTTTTAACATGTCAATCGTCTATCTGTACACCTGTATAAAAAAACCGAGGCGTTGAATGGATAATGTAAAATAATTTTCCTAATTTTGCTTGCAGTTTTTAATTATTCCATTTTGCTCTCTTGTTGTTGAATTCATGTTATTTAAACTACGGTTTTTCTAAATAACATGTTGAAACAATTAAAAGGGAAATTATAAACGGTATACCCTAACTAAAGTTAAAATTAATTTGTCTAAGAATCTGATATAAACTGCCAGTGGGAAAACAACTATTAACTGATTTAAAAGAAATATTTTGAACAAATGCCGCACTGCTGAGAATCAATTTTGTAAAGATATTCGTTGAAAACCGTCATTTCTTAAATAATCGTAAAATTCTAAGTGACACATCATACATACATATTATTTTAAGTATTGCTTTCATACACATTTCAAAAACGCTGTCTAGAAAGTAAACAGCTGCCTACAGATCCAGTTTAAACATTTAAAAACACTATAAAAATCGGTACCAACGGTAAAACGGACTTCAGAATTTTCACATCACTTATTTATTGACAAAAGTTTGTTCACTATATGGGCTGGATCAAGCCGTGGTTTGATGGGCTTTATGGTTTTCATTTGAAGCCGTCGTCAGCTTCGAAATCTGCGCCATCGTCGTCAAGTTCCAGGTCTGGGTTGAGAGGCTTGTTTGTCAATGCCAGAGGTCCTTTCTTGTATGCCGTCATTTCCTGTAAATGATAAGTATTTTTGATCATTATCAGCCTATCTTGTTCCCGCTTCTGGACACAGCCTTCTCTCAGAGACAGAGAATGGGCCCTAATCTACCATGCTGGCCCAAGGGGTTAGACAAGAGCCGCTTTCTGTTAGCGTTAACGATTGCGTAAAGATGAAATTGTATGAAAATGACATTAGCTTCAGATAACATCTCTCAAGCTAATGTCATTGTCAATGTCATTTTCATACAATTTCATTTTTCCGCAGGCGTTAACGCTAACAGAAAGTGCAGGCTCTTGTCTAACCCCCCAGTGCATGTTGGTGAATGTAATTTCTTTGAATTATTTTCTTCTCTGAATTATTTTCATTTTCTTTGAAATATTTTCTATCTAACTCTCAATTATAACTATGCAGCTCCCAAGTATGACTACGAAACACCCAAGTATGATTACCAACTCCCAAGTATGACGAACTAACTCTCAATTATAACTATGCACCTCCCAAGTATAAGTACCAAACATCCAAGTATGACTACCAACTCCCAAGTATGACTATCTAACTCTCAATTATAACTATGCAGCTCCCAAGTATGACTACCAAACACCCAAGTATGATTACCAACTCCCAAGTATGACTATCTAACTCTCAAATATAACTCTCCAACTCCCAAGTATGACAATCCAACTCCCAAGTATGACTACCCAACTCCCAAGTATGACTACCCAACTCCCAAGTATGACTAACTCTCAAGTATAACTATCCAACTCCCAAGTATGATAATCCAACAGATTTTAACAGTAACTTACCCTATCATATCTCGCCTTATCCTTCTCGGAGAGCGAGTCGTATTTAGACTTGGTTTCTGGATTGGCCGCTGCCCAGCGCCGGCCCAGCTCCTTAGCGATGTCTCCCATAGTGTACTCGGGGTTTGCGCCCTTCACTTTAGAGCGCTCATCGTTGCAGAATAAGAAGAACGCCGATCTGTGTGTTGGAAAAAAAATATTATTCTATGGAACAAATTATATTTTTTTTCGCGATTTTAAAGTTAATCCCTTTAGAGTAAATGTTTTTCATAATTATGGATTGTATGGACCCCTTTCGGCTTAGTACACCCTTTCCGCGTAACCCAGTATACATTTTTCGAACTCATTGTTCTGGTAATTTAAAGAGGAATGAATTATAAAAATAGTCAATATTTTATTCGTTAGATGCTGTTAGTGGTAGGACTCTTTTGCAGAGTTCGCCTGGGGAATTATAACACGTTTGTCAGTTGTTAACATTTTGTAGTCTAACTAGCGGTTCGCCCCGGCTACAACCGGGTATAGTTATATAGCCTATTAAAATAGCCTATATTAATCAGTGATAATGTAGCATTCAGATGGCGAAAGAATTTTCAAAATCGGTCCTGTACTTTTTGAGCCAATTCGTTACAAACATACTTACATACAAATCTTTCCTCTTTAATTTAATATTAGTATAGATTTAGAAGAAAAATAGCAATGTAATGAGCAACTTAATATAAACCTAACATGGGTTTAAATGTACCAGAACAGAATTTTACAGAGACATTAGTCAAGCAACAAGGCGCCCCTGTCTGTATCTCTACATAGTATAAATTGAAGTCACTTTCCGCGTCTGTCTGTCTGTCTGTATGTCTGTATAGCCGCTAACTCCTCCTAAACCACGCAACGGATTTTGATGCGGTTTTCACCAACAGTTAGATACATTTTCGAGGAAGGTTTATATATATAACAAGCGACCCGCCCCGGCTTCGCACGTAAATTGTACCCGTGCGAAGCCGGGCGGGCAGGTCGCTAGTTTATTATAACTTGATCAAGAGAACCACTCTGTCTGCTGACAATACGTTTGACTAAAATATGTTCATAAACGGACTTCAAGCCGTTGAACTTTCATAGATTGATAGGAAAAAAAATAGTTTCCTTTTTTCTTTCTTTTCTTTCTTTTTTTCACAGGTCTCCCTCAGAGAGGAAATGGAGAAACGAATGATAAAAAAAATATTATAAGGTGGAGGAGGGCAAAAGAGAACTCTATCTTCTTCTTTATCCGACTTTAAATAAGGAGAAAGGGAAAAGGAGATGTTTCTTTTTTCTTTTTGCACCTCAGTTTTTTTCTTTACTTCGCACAACAACTTTACTTTTTTATTCGCTTTTTACATTGTTAATTCAGCTGTCAGAGCAAACAAATTCTTGGACCGAGTCAAGTGAGAATATTCCGTATGTATATATAATATATGTTTTTATGTATTTATGTTTGCCTATTTCTATATTATCTCCTGTAGATCAAAACGGCTTGACTGATATTGAAGTGTGAGATGCTGTTAAAGGCGTATGTATAAATAAATAAATATTCGGGACATTTTTGCACACATGGTCATCTGATCCCAAACTAAGCAAAGCTTGTAATATGACTGCCAGAGACTGATGTAATGTAAATACATATATATTTTTAAATACATACTTAAATAGATATTAATTAACACCCAGATATAGAACAAAAATAAATGTTCATCACATGAATGTTTGTCCTAGGTGGGAATCGAACCCACGCCCTCAAGCGCAGGAGGCAGGTACACTACCAACTAGACCAACCGGCTATCTAGTATGTCAAAAGTCATGACCTATACTCACAGCGATCGCTTTGGCGCGTTGGGGTCCTTATGCTGGTTGCGCTTGCGGCCGCGAACTTTCACGTCCTTAGGCGGGACATAGCTCGCCATCTCGAGGTCGAAGCGCCGCTTGTCCTGTTCAGCCATCTCGTGGAAACGGGTCTTCTCCTCTTCAGTCATTGTCTGAAAGATAAGTTCATTAGGCTTTTAAAAATAACCTTGATATAACTGAATTTTGTCAGTGTTGCCCCGAATTATCAGGCTCAGGGCAGTGGGGTCAGAGTGATGGCAGAGCGGTGTCAACTACAAAGCATTCACTTTTAAGAAACAGTTCTTAATTACAGCAGGACTGGAGGTGTCTATAGAAATGATGCCATAAGTAAATCTATATCTACATCTACACTTAATATTATAAAGAGGAAAGATTTGTATGTAACGAATAAATGAAGAAGAAATGTGGAATTGTATGTTGTATGTTTGTAACGAATTGGCTCAAATAGTACTGGACCGATTTTAAAAATTCTTTCACCATTTGAATGCTACATTATCACTGATTAATATAGGCTATATAACTATACCCGTGCGGAGCCGGAGCGGACCACTAGTCTACACTAATATAATAAAGAGAAAAGATTTGTATGTAAGTATGTTTATAACGAATTGGCTCAAAAAGTACTGGACCGATTTTAAAAATTCTTTCACCATTTGAATGCTAAAAGTTTCAAAAAGTGGCTTCACTTTTCGGGTTCGCGGTAGTCCCTCTGTATTTTTATTTGCTCTGAGGGACTTCAAGACACCCAGATTGTAACTATCGGGGAACACCTGTTTACGCCGTGATGCGTTCCTTGCTTGACTAGGAAATTTAAAAAACAACTTTATGTCATAACTTACATTCCACCTCTCAGCGCACTTCTTAGAGAAGGTAGCGAACACCACATTCTCTTCAGGGTGTTTTTTCTTATGTTCCTCGCGGCATGTCTGTATGAAGAACGCGTACGCAGTGATACGTCCGCGAGGCTTGTTGCATGGTCTTGCGCGCGGCATCCTGCCTTGCTTCGCTTGGGCAATTAACGCTTGTTGCTGAGCTTGTTGCTGGAGTTCCTACAAACAAATAATAAAAAAAATATAATAAAAGTTGACCCTCAAAAATAATTGTTTTCTATCTGCGATTGTGAATGGAGCTTCTAAATATTCATATGCTTGTAAAACCACCTCGAACCTCGACCAACCAACAAAAAAACCTCGGCCACCACTCTGTTAAGACCTTACTCCACCTGTCATCACTGCGCCTAGCAACGTGTCCTGCCCAGCTCTACTTTAATTTCATTACCGCGATTCCGACGTCTCGAACCTTTGTTCTTCGTCGGATTTCGGTATTACGAACTCGGTCTTGGAGTTTAATGCCTAGCATGGATCTCTCCATGGCTCTCTGTGCTACTCTGATTTTGTGCACAGCCTCATGTGTGAGGGTCCATGTTTCGGCACCATAAAATAAAATAAATACTTAAAATAATTGTTAGAAATAATCCTTTCGTACATTGAGAGTAATTATTTTCTATTATAGCATGATGAGCTCATGTAATCTCCATGTTTTATTCCATTACTAGCGACTCGCCCGCCCGGCTTCGCACAGGTGTAATTTACGTGCGAAGCCGGGGCGAGTCGCTTGTTATTTAAATAAAGCTTCCGTGAAAATGTATCTAACTGATGGTGAAAACCGCATCAAAATCCGTTGCGTGGTTTAGGAGTTAGCGGCCATACAGACATACAGACAAGACGCGGACGCGACTTTAATTTATACTATGTAGAGATTTTGTAGCAGGCAAAAAACTTCATGGACAAATGTTTACATGAGGCGCGAGTGGACGCGAGTGTGCATGTCAATGTCTCATCATCATCATTTCAGCCATAGGACGTCCACTGCTGGACATAGGTCTCCCCCATCGATCTCCAAAAGGGCCGGTTGGTAGCGGCCTGCATCCAGCGTTTCCCTGAAGTCTCTTTTAGGTCGTCTGTCCATTTTATGGGTGGACGATGATAATGGTCTCCATTCGAAAACCTATCGGTCCCATCGGCCATCTGTTCTGCGTGATATTATTATGTGCCCTGCTCACTGGCACTTCAACTTGCTAATCCGGTGGGCTATGTTGGTAAGTTTCGGTTGCTGGTAATGTCAATGTCTGTCAGTGCCTACTGACATCGTTGAGCTAGGAACATCAGCTTAAAACAAGCATGCTAAATGAAAGTAAATGTAAACACCTGAAGAACATGCTAGTTTTTAGTAATAAACATGCTATTTAAGTAGCTTATTTGTCAGTAGTTTTAAGAGATTATGGGAAGACAGAAAGAAATATTTTCTTACTAGCTGCGCCCCGCGGTTTTACCCGCGTAGTGATGGAATATCGTGGTGATGATGGTGATGATGATGATAGCCAATGTCACTCTACGGCCTATACCTACGCACAAAATCAGTTCGCTACAATGCTCTGTTGCTGCGTGAAAGAGGAACAAACTTACAAACAAACTTTTGCAATTATAATATTAGTATGATTTTGCTTTTGATGACGATTTTTTACTGGAATTTTACAAGAATGAATATGAAATCTGAATTTATCAGAAAAGAAAACTTTAGATTTTTACTGGCAAATAAAGGACAAAAATGAACAAACCTGCAAAGTAGCAGATTGCCTTTGTAAAGCAGCTTGGATATGTTGTTGTTGGACTGCTTGCAGACTAGCTTGCAATGTGTGATGCTGTTGCTGCAATGACTGAGCAACTTGCTGTTGCAATGCTGCTTGAGCCTGAACAATAGCCTGGGCTTGCGCTTGGCTGACTTGAAGAGTTTGTTGCAAGCTTTGCTGCAACGCTTGTTGCTGCTGTTGTTGCTGCTGTTGCTGTTGTTGTTGCTGTTGTTGCTGCTGCTGTTGCTGTTGATGCTGTTGTAGCATCTGCTGGAGTGTCTGCTGTTGGCTTTGTTGTTGCTGTTAATTACAAATTATGTTTAGTAAAAAAAAACAAAAAACTGAACAGTTGTAGAAATCTACTTTCCATAATTATATTTAATTGGTGACCACATAATAGCCATAATAACATAAACCATTATTTCCCCCAATGAAAGACAGGAGGCGCTTCTAGGGTAGAAACTGCAACTTAGCTATTGAAGAGGACTACTATTTACCTCCTGGCTCCATCACATCAGACCAAGAGATTCGGACCAGAGAGAAATTCGGTGGTACCAAATTATTGTGTTGTCATCTGAATTATGTATACTGACTTGTTTCTGTATACTATTAAAAGTAGTTTAAAATTAACCTCCAAGATTTGTTTACATAATACGTAGTTAATTACAAAATGAAACAAAAAACATCTTAAGAAATAAGATCAGCCATATCATTAGTTGTTACATTTGAAGTAAGTATTACGAAGGTGAATACTTTGCTGGTATCTGGTCTACCTTTATATTTCAAGAGGTTCTATATTTTGAATTATCTCAAGACTTTAAAAACTCATCATTTAATATACCTGCTGCTGCATAGATTGTTGTTGCTGTTGTTGTTGCTGCTGTTGTTGTTGCAACACTTGTTGCAAGTTCTGCTGTTGCAACTGCTGTTGCAGCTGGCTCTGCTGCTCTTGCTGCAGAGACTGATGGTTTTGCTGGTTACCGTTTGACTGCTGATTGCTATGTTCAGAGTCAGGACTCGCCTGATTTTGAGACTGTAACAAATAATATCCTAAATAAGTAACTTTAGTGTATTTTTTATGGATATGGTAAATATTATTCCTTGAAATAATATGTGCACCTATGTAAATGGTCTGAAAAAAGGAATATTATTTTTTTTATAAATAATTTGATTAAAATTGTATGATTTTAAATTTTTACTTGCGCTCAAAATAATTCAATGAAAATAGCGCACTTCTTACGGACCATGAAAGTCACATGTGACTGTCTCGTCTAATTTATGTATTTCTAAATTACCAACAAATGACTGATAGATCCTGACAGTTTTTACTTGCGCTCAAAATAATTCAATTAAAATAGCGCACTTCTTACGGACCATGAAAGTCACATGTGACTGTCTCGTCTAATTTATGTACAGTAGAATCTGTATAGAACGACCTTCAAGGGACCGGCAATACTATGTCGTACTAACCGGATGACGCACAAAACGGCAGGATTATTTCTTGAGTACATTTATTATGAAACCTAATTTGAGTAAACAATATCGTCGCTAAAACAGGTTAGTCGTTATAAGCGAAGTCGTTATATATGAATTCTACTGTATTTCTAAATTACCAACAAATGACTGATCGATCCTGACAGTTCTGTTACTGATGTTCAGGTCAGTCAGTCAGTCAGTCGTGTGGTACGCACCCACTTGTCTGCATGGGACAGATCGGATTGCGCCGAATTCACTCTAATTACTTACTAGCTGTGATAAATTGCCACAGCTTAGTAAGTAGTTAGAAAATTCGGATCCCTCTCATGAGTACAATGCGAACAAGTGGAAGCTTTTAATCTTCGATCAATAAGTACAAGATCGAATGTTGCAATATATAAAGAAATATATACATAGAAATAAACATCATCATGGAATAGAAATGAAGTTCATCGTTCAATTGAATATTACATAGAAATAAATCAATTACACGAGATAACAAATGGTGCACAGACCTTAAGCAGCCCTTGGATGGAGTTGGTGTTAAGCTCACAGCTCATAATGAACCTTTCTTGGTAGCTTGGATAAGGTGCAGTATGGCCGTTAAATAAAGATAGGTTTTGGAAAACTGATGATGAATTACATACTATTAGGTACAACACCTACTACAAGGTATTTGATACTGGTGATACGGCTGGTAATCTATGATTACCACAAAGGGCTCCTGAACATGTAAAGGCAAAAAACTATCCTTGTCCCATAGTTTTGTAAAAGAGGTTAAGTGGATAAATAGATGTTTTATTCTGTTGTGACCTCAGAGCAAATAAATATTTTTATTTGCTCAGAGGTTGTGCCAATTACATTCCTCAATTACTGCATTTTAAAAATCAATGCCTCTCCGTCAGTCAATAAAATAAGTACTTAGATACTAATTTCTAATTTCGTCCACAAAAAGTAAAAGAAATAGAAAATGAACGCAGGCAGACTCACTTTATCAAAGCAACACAACAGACCAATGAGTAGTTAAAGGGGCAACAGACAAAGATTTTCTAATCGTCAAAGCACACAGTTATCTACTATACTCAACAAACTTTAAGTACTACGTACTGAATTTCAATTCGTTGACTATACTAGTCGGACAAAATTACTGAAAAACGAAAATTGAAATGAAAACAAATTAGTACCAAGACTTTTTTTTTTTTTTTTTTTGGGTTTTTGGTCTGGCTACAGAGGCCTTTGGACCATGTCTTTATTTTGATCAAAACAAAACACACAATCAGTGTTGCCAACCCTTACAGAATTTTTCCCCCAAGATCATTTTAAAATCCCCCCAAAAACCCCTAAGTATTTTTTTAGTACCTAAAGAAAAATAAACAAAGTCAAGACAATCGGACGGTGTCAACGGGGTCCCCCCCGTTGACACCGTCCGATATTATTTATCTCTAAACTTGTAAACCTGACTACTGATTACTAATACCTGACTGTATTATACCGACTGAAGGAGTTCGTAGCTGTAATCAAGAAATAATTTAAAAAAAACATATGCGCCGTGGACTTGGTGATTTGAATAACCATGCTGTAGTGGAAGGAGCATGATACCTACAGTAGGTATCATGGGAAGGAGTAATAGTGTTCCTTGACCGTGGCACAGAAGACTTATTAGACAACCGTGGACGAGAAATCCGGTAAAACATAGACGAGAAGACAAAACCAAAAATAATGTGGCTTTGGCGTGTCTCGACACGCTCTTGGCCAGTTATTCTAAAACATTACTTTTATTTAGTTTTAGGTTTAATTTTTATTTCTATTCTAAATATGTCTTATTTTCTTGTTTGCAAATAAAACTTAATAACATAAACATTCAATGATTCAAAACAAACAAACATAAATCAGCTGCGCTGTCTGTCTTTGCCATGCAAACTTGACATGACATTGACATTTAGAAATTCCAATAGTTTGCTGCAATAGCCCGGCAGTTGATAAATCATCACTGCTTTTTAGGGTTCCGTACCCTAAGGGTAAAAACGGGACCCTATTTCTAAGCCGTAATGTCTGTCTGTCTGCCGTCTGTCAGTCTGTCCTACCTATTAACGGCTGTATCTTTCGAACCGTAATAGATAGCCAGTTGAAATATTCACAGAATAAATGTAATGTTATGGCGGAAAAGTCAAAAAGTATAAGAAAAGATTTTTGTATTAGCTCTAATTTAAAAACGGTAATATGTACATAACAAGCGTCAAACTTGGCATGATTATAGTACACACGAAAGTATAACAACTAATAATAAATAATGGCCAAGTGCGAGTCGCAGACAAACTTCTGGTCATTAACAAGTTACAATTGTGTTATACTCGAGCGCCTGTAGCAAAATAATTAACTGTAGCTGCGTAGCAATTGCTTCGACTATTTTGGAGGGCGTTATAATAACTGGTAATTCGGTTACTTGGACGACGGTGGTATGGAACCCTCAGTGCGCGAGCCCGACTCGTACATGGCCGGTTTATTATATGATTTTTTTCTGAGCTTTATATAAGGGCAGAGGAGATTGTTTGTATCAATTTCATTCATTCGTTCGTTCTCAAACCCTTTTTTGTCCTTGAAAGTAAAATGATAGGCTGTGAACACAACACAACATTTTAACATTATACGAATTACAAAGTATGTTTAATGTATATTTTGAATCAGAATCAAATTGAGCATCAGTATTTCAACCAAAGTATGAAAAATGAAGGTAACTTATGTTTTTGTCATTTAGCAGGCCTATTCCTGTACCTTACCTAATGCCATGTCATATTGTTATTGTATTAATTAAGTATTTGGAAAAAGAGTTTCATAATAATGAATGCGTTATTATGGTAGGTAATAATTAGTACGTGAAACAAATTTGTGTTTTGCGAGCGAGGTTGTAGTTGTGTTATTCAAAATATCGTACTCGGATATCAAATATTTATTTGAGTCTGCGCTGGTTCCTAATAATAATAAAAATAAAGTTAAACTCTTATACTGTTTAAAAAATAAGAACCAAGCTCTTTTGTCACGACGAAAACATATTTTAGATTCATACCGTAGGAGACGATGTCGGTTGTGACTCAGCTGAACCCGACGCAAACCACCATGGTTGCTGAGGAGAATCATCCCTTGTGTTTGAATTTGTCATCAGACGATAATCATAACCACTGTTCGATGTATCTCCAGTACTGTTTGAGAATCCTCCAGTCATTTTATAAGAATACAGCTGATGAGTTGAAGCTGCTGTACTTCGGGCAATCTCCTCATTCAACTGTTGTTGGTGCTGCAGTTCACCTGCGCCACCCGGCCACCACGAGGCATCGTCGCGCGCACCCCAAGCGCCCCCCGTCGCGCCTCTATCCCCCATCTTACAGTTGGCGCTTGCGGTCAATCAGTTCTTTTAATATATCTTTTGTTATCTTAGAAGATTGTCTGCACTTTGAATGTACATAAACTCATTTTCTAAACAATAAACGAAGCAATAAAAATAACACAACTTATTGATTTGTTTTCACTGATATCACTATTACATGTAATTCACACTTGTATCCATCACAAAGACTCAATGTATTAACGTATTCCACATCGTTTTATTATCACTCTTATTATCAAATTGACGAAAAAGCACAAAGCCAGGCGTGTTGTTTGATCAAAAAGCTACCGGCCGTAAGTTCCAATCCACACGCGTACCTACGTTTTGTCTTCGTTTGTACTTAAGTCAATAAAGTTGGCAACGTCGCATAACCAGACGCTAAACAAGTGAACACAAGCGCCCTCAACGCGCAGCGGCCAATACGAAAACTTCTGAACTTATACGAACATGTACCGATTGTGCACGAGCTGGCAACAACCTCGTCCAGCAACCGGTCAATAAGATGATTAGCGCACCATAGTATTTTACTGTATAGAGGTCTTGAAAATCTTTTGTTTGTGATATTGTAAAATTTATTTATAATTATACTATCTTGCGATTCCATAATAATGATACTTAGATCATATACGTAAAAAGGTACCAGTAAATGAAATAACGAACACCTTAGTAGGTCCTATTATAACAATGAATTTTATAATAGTTTTAAAAGCAGATTTTATAATAGTTTTAAAAGCAGATTTAAAATTTTACCTACAAAAATACCTAAGCAATATAATTGACAAAATTAAACAATAATAATGTATTTTAATCACAATAAAAACTATGCAGTGAAAAAAATATAGAGAATTTTTACCACACCACATTTTTTTCTTATTTACTCCTGCAACGGTTTAACAGGGTGTCCCAGTTTAAAGGTTTTTTTTTAATGTCATGAGATCACATGCCGAAATCTGCTTATAGTGTAATTTTATCGAGCTTAACCGTAGGAGTTTAGGTGGTAGGTATTGTATATTTCACGTATTAATCACGTACTTAGCCAGTGAATTATATTAGAATTATGATAGAAGATAGATTAATTATTATAATGTAATCTGACCTTCTGAAGTGTTCTGATTTATATTGTAATAATGCCTTTACAAGAATGTTGAGATAATAAGTTGCTAAGATGATCTGAAAAAAATAGAACATGTACATCAGATTGATTTTTAAGCCTGTGCCCTTGTGCCTGACTGCAGGTCAAAGACCAACCAATGAGGTATGCCAAACGTATGAGGTACGTATACGTAGGTAGGCGTAGGTAAGCTGACTAATCAATTTATACAAATAATTATAATAACACATTTGTAAATTTCCAAAGAATGGCACTTTGGAAACGTACATACTAGTATTAAAATGCCGTAAATGTACATACTAGTATTAAATGTCAGTGCAAAGCGAGACGCAGCCGCGCGCGCGCATTCACCTTGAAAAAGGCCGTCTAACGCGGTTGAAACTATAGTCGGAGTAACCGGCTTTATCTTACGTGAGTAATTCCCGTGTAATATAAATAAAAAAAAAGTATTAAAATGCTTTGCCCATAAATTTCTTCAAAGTTGTCTGGCATCTTAGAGAAATCTGGCTTTAATTTACGGAAGTTCAAATACTATTTCATAACATAATAATAATAATTATCCATCTTCGTCGCGTATTCAACCGACCGGGTGATAGATCGACAAAAGTCCAAAAAAGTGTTTTTCAATTTAAACTCTAGCTTGCAGACACACTGTCGGTGTACTCGGTGTGGTGAATGCCATAAATGGACTGTCATTTCTCTACGTTGATGGAGTTCAAAGTGGGCAAATGGTTAAACCTGAAATTATGTAATATTAGCCGATACCGGTAGTATTCCGTTTAAAATTCTCGTACTTGGGGCACAGGATAACCAAGCCAATCAAGAGGATGGACAATTTGACACGGATATTGAGAGTGAGCGTTGTGCGCTTGCAGCAAACACTTGTTGCTACACTGAGTAGCAAATGTTGATTTGGTGGGTTCATAATTTCGTAGGTTAGCAAAATGTCCAAGGTATATGAAGCTGACCTTATTCAGTGTCTACTGGCAAGCTTTATACGCCTAGCCATTGGATTATAAAATAAAATTAGACGACCACACGACAGAAGCGAAAACTTCATGAAGGTTGACTATTATCTCTCTCGCTCCCTTAGTGGATTCGAGCTGACTTTAGCCGAACGAGTATCTGGGCGTGACGATCACGAGTTCAGTGCTTTTCCTCATCCCATAAGTGCCAGAAGAAGTTTACACTTCAAAAATTGAACGCCCTGCAAAATTATTTTCCCACGCATTTTTTGGAGCTGTTGGGGCCAACTCGGTAAAAGTGCCATGCACTTGTACCGAGTCAGGCATGTTTACACAGGCATACATAGGTGATTTTGTAGCCATTATACAAAAGGTTGCCTTTCTGATGCGGCGAATGCGTGCAGATTTCGATATAATTTTATTTTGGTTTGGTGTTCATTATGTTAATGGGCACGTGATGGCATATCTGATGTAAAGTACTATTACCTGAAATATAAATGATTTGATTTGACTATGTTTCTGATATGTTAGTATTAATTTTAAATTCAATTTTTTAGGGTTCCCTGCCCAAAGGGTAAAAACGTGACCCTGTTACTAAGCCTAAGATGTCTGTCTGTCTGTTCGTCTATCCGTTCTACCTTAACGGCTTTATCTTTCGAACCGTAATAGATAGCCAGTTGAAATTTTCACAGAATATGTAATGTTACGGCGGATTAAATAAAAAAGACAAAAAGTAAAAATGAAAGGGGTCCCCAACGTATTTTTGTATTAGCTCTAATGTAAAAACAGTAATACGTACAGCGTCAAACTTGGTATAATTGAAGTACACACTCTAAAGTATAACAACAAATAATAAACAATCGCCAAGTGTGAGTTGATGGCTGTTCATTACAAAGTTATAACTGGTAATTCGGTTACTACACGTTACGTTCATGAAATATATGATAAGGTCGTCCTATCATTTCTTTCACTGAATCAAAATGCCATATTTTACTAATTTTGAAGTTGGGTTTTAAATTGATAATTATTGTATTTTGTAGTATTCGGAAATTCGGAGGGTACGGAACCCTCAGTGCGCGAGCCTAACTCACACTTGGCGAGTTTATTCATTCTTTTATTTGTATTGCATGGTTTATAAATGATTACTGATTAGTTGCATAATCTACTCATTGTGTAAAAAAGGATTTTTTTGTTGCAATTCAACAATACATCCAAGTAGTACCTACTTACCTAAAAAAATTACCTATTAATATGAAGCTAATGCATCTATCTAAATTGTGTTATTTATTAGGTATTCCTAACAATTAAAACATTCAATTAATAATTTATTATAGATCATTTAAGTATTGTTTTGTGTCAAAAAAGAAGTAATTTTTATTTTGTTTGAATTGTTTTGAACAGCTATCACCCTAGCAAATTCCACTAACTAAACAATTAACTTATTCATCATCATCAGCCAGAAGACGTCCACTGCTGAAAATAGGCCTCCCCCTTTAACCTCCACACTACCAACTACTGTTAACTTATTATTATATGCATATATTAATTAAAAAGCTTAATCTATATATTATTATGTATAATAAATAGGTAGGTTAAAAAAATATACACTAATATGTCAAAAATTGTTTGAGAATAGTAATTATAATTATTCATACACATTGATGTACCTGCTCAGCCAATTACTCATAATAGGATTGATGCCCGATTCGTCCCTCAGAGTTATAAGATATTTATATTTGCACACTTGGATATGTTTAACCCCTGACGCAAGAAAAGGGGTGGTAGGTATAAGTTTAGCGTGTGTATCTGTATATCTGTCTGTGGAATCGTAGCTCCCAAACGGCTGAAATGATTTTGATTTAGTTGTTTTGTTTGTTTGATCAAGAGTTTTCCTAGCTATGATCCAAAAACCGTCTGTTGAAATCTGTTCAGCCGTTTGGGAGCTACGATTCCACAGACAAGACAGACAAGATTATCAGCTCTTTCGTCGAGGGGTTTAAAAACAATTTATACTTGTTAGAATAATATTCCACAAGAAAAGTGCCTTCTACTTAGAATAACTACCTAGGTAGTTATTCTAAGGCCTACTTTTATCATATCAACCTAATATCATAAATTATTCACAAATATATAAATAAGTCATTTTTGTATTACTCACTCTGATATACTTAGTTTAATAACATTGTAAACAATAAATTATTGATTATTCTATTAAAATGCAGTACCAGAAAAGATAGACATACGAATTCCGAACATGAACAAGGCTGTTTCTAATGATTGTGTTGGTGTATTTTGATAAGTAGTTTACGTACATAAACACAAACACCTACTGTATAGCCTATCTGTCACCTCACGCAGCGGCGCACTCGGCAGCCATTTGCTAACAAAATTAGTAAAACTATAAATATCACAGCAGGCATAGTAGCATAATATTTTTCAGTACGAACAAATGAAAATGTTTGACCCACGTCAATGTGTAGAAATAATTCACTATTTAATGTAAATTGTAACTCACCGAGTTGTTATTAACAAACGAGCACACGATTTCAGTGCTTATTACGTAGGAAACTTCGCGTTCCTCGCACTGAATACATGAGCACAGGCGATAGCAGCGGTAAAACCGTGTGATTGGTTCAACTCAAATACCCCGCCATTTTCCAGCCAATCGCAACACTTCACTCAGCTTTATTTTTTGTTTATGCTACGTCTTCGTTTTGCATCTATGCACACATTCACAAAAATAGCTCTTTGCATTTCACGATACATCGTTCCCGTTGTACGAAAGTGTGCACTATTCCTTACCTCTCTAAGTGGCTTTCAGAAAAAACATCTGTGAACTTGAGTGAATGAATGAACATTATACTACTAACAAAATAAAATAATTCTATTTTGTAATTTGTAATGGCGTTGAGTTCGGTCGGTCGGTACGAGTGCGAAACGAAAGTCCTATTATTTGGCATCAGATATTCTGTATTTTAATACTTCTTCTTGATGGAGAATTTTCTGTCGACTCTGGAATCCTCGTTTTAAGTTGTTATGTGATAAAGTTGATAAAATAAAGCTATTTCGTTGTTATGAATTAGCAATGGTCAAATTCCCGCTTGTGTCGCTGTGAATAAAGAAATACAATATTCTTAGAGAGACAGTCGTGCGAAAAGCTGTGGCGCCCAGTGCCTGGTGACATGGATTTTATTTATTTTGTAAAATCTGACTGTGTTGTTATAAATCATAACCTCAATCGTGCGTCTTTGTGAATACGTACGTCGAACTATTTTCAGTAACCCGGTGCAAAGACTGGTACGAGAGTTAAATTCATTTGTTATATATGATTCAACGGGAGTATCAAATGAACAACGGGTTTAGTACAGGAGAAGAAGATTCTCGAGGTAATTCGGATCAAATATGTTGCCTTGTGGATGACGGCGATCGGTGCAGGCGGCCCGCTGGCAACGCGTCGTACAGCAAACGCATCCAGAAGACCGTCGCGCTAAGGAGGCTCAAACTGAACATTGACGCTCAGGTAATTAGTACCACCTGCATTCTACACAAGTACATTCATAAATAAAAAAAATCCTAACTAGGAAAACCAAGTTTAATTACTCACTTGCATGCATTTCAGGCGAGGCATACCTACATTTGCGACCATCATAAAGCTATGATTCAGTGCGCTAGGACGAAGCAGAGGAGGCCCAAGGACTCTGATAATGACAGTAATGACGCTGAGATGGATTCTCCTGAAGTAGACTGGTTCCAGCTCCAACTGAACACACTGAGGAGGTACAAGAGGCATTACAAGGTGCAAACTAGGCCAGGGTTGAATAAAGCTCAATTAGCCGATGTAAGTACCAATAACTATAAAAATAAAAATTCGGGACATTTTTGCACACACGATCATCTGACCCCAAACTAACCAAAGCTTGTGATATGGCTGACAGAGACTGATATACATACATATATAGGTTTAAATACATACTTAAATAGATATTAACAACCAGATATAGAGCAAACACAAATGTTCATCACATAAATGTTTGTCCTAGGTGGGAATCGAACCCACGCCCCCAAGCTTAGAAGGTAGGTTCACTACCAACTGGACCAACGGGCTATCTAAAACTATCATAACATTATAGATATTACAAAATATGCAAGAGTCAATGTGTTACTGTACCTGTTTACATGACCTGTAGGGCCTGTTTACAAATAAATTACAGCTGATCTTTATAAAATTTAGCAAGGAAGTAGGAATTGGCATAGTTTACTTTATTTTAATATAATATTAAACTCGTAAAACATAGCTAGTCAAGGTATATTTACAAATAAGCTGCAAAATTGTGTATAATAGTATAATACCTACATAATGCAGTAATAAGCAATCAGAAAATAAGATGTTCACCTAAAGTTTAAAGTTGGTCAGTATGCGTGGCATTGTTTTAGGAATTAAAAAACACAGGCTAAATTAAAACAAATGCAGGAAGTCTCTTCCATGTTTTGATAGATTTTGGCGGAAAAATTAACTAGCCAATAAATGCTAATGATACCCAAGTAACAAGTATGCTAATGATTTACCAAGTATCAGGGGCCTTACGTACAACTGCTATTGCGGCACCAAACTAACGTTAAATCTGCCCAGTTGGAAAATCACGCGAACGTGAACCTTAACGCGCCCAGATACGGTTTGCGGTGTTTTTAATATTCTTATTTTAATAATTTCAATCTTTCAATTCAATCAAATGTATAATTTATGCCTATACATACTCAACATGCAACTCTAAGTTTACAAAAACCATTGACACACATCAGCAATATCAAATTAAGTAGGTACAAAAGGCTGACCCTCCAAAAGTAGTATAATAGTGAGTAATAGAGATTCTTACATATCATTAGCTGCCATACTAGTTGATGGAACTATTGTGCTAGTAAATGGTTACTCTCACTTTCAACATGCTCTTTTTACTGTTTAGTAGGTTAGTTTCACATAACCACTTTCCATCTTGATTTAGTTATTATAATCAACTAGCAGGGCCTTGTGGTTTCACACTAATCCACTAGCAGGACCCTGTGGTTTCACACTAATCCACTAGCAGGGCCCTGTGGTTTCACACTAATCCACTAGCAGGGTCCAGTGGTTTCACACTAATCCACTAGCAGGGCCCTGTGGTTTCTCACTAATCCACTAGCAACACCCCCCCCCCCCCCTTCCCTTGGTTTCACACGATAACTACCACGCAAGTGACTGCAAGTGGAGTGTCGTGAGTTTTTAAATGCGCGGTGTAAGGCGCGATATTCAAATAAACATTCGTATTAGTATTTCAGACCGTATTTTGGTCCCATAGTAAAAGTAGTTCATATTGATGAATATAACGGACCCCTTTCGGCTCAGTTCACCTATTCCGCATAACCCTGTATAGATAATTCATGTATTTTAATTAATAAGTTAGTAAAGTACTTTGTTGTTATTTTTTCAGGCTATCCAGAAGCACTTCAAGTCTTTACCAGTAAATGAAAAGGAAATAATGACTTACTTCATATACATGGTGAAAACAAACAGCAACAAGCTCGACCAGAAAAATGGAATGAATTCAGACTCAGTGTAGTGTGTATTGTGACTTTTGTTATTTATGAAGTGTAGGTTAACTAGGATAAGTAGTTTATAGATCAACTGCTGTTTCTTTGAAAAATTATCATAATTATGATCACAGACCCTTATCACGATAGACCTTGCGAGCACAGCCAGTTGTATGAAAACCCAGCATGCCGCATTTTGTATAGGTAATATAGCTGACCAAAAGCGTGCTGAGACACGCATTATGATAGGGTTCTGTTATAATAGATAGTATTTTTTCCAACATACTGCAAAATTAAGTTATAGAATTAGAATGCGGCTTTTCGCAAAAGCATTTTGAAAGAAAACCTTGTGGACTTAGCCTAATTTCAGAAATACTTGGAAAACATTCTTTGCTAAGATCATTTTACAAAAAGGTCGTTGACCTTTGAGCTAAAACGCCTTGAAACTTCGCAAAAAATCAAAAATTTTTGATCACACTGTTCGGAATAATTTTAAATGAAGGTTTTTAATATTATCTATTAGCATTCAAAGTTACAACTTTCTAAGTCTAATAGTTTAGAAATGCAGGGACTAACTTTTTGCCACTTTGGCAGGCCATAATTTGCAATATACATTTGATAAAAAGTGCTGTATAAAACTTTACATTAATTCAAAAGTCCTATTCAACAAAACTACAATAGTGAGGCGCCGCGTAAAAAAAACTCAAAATTGTCAAATTAAATAATTTACATACTTTTAAAATTTAGATCTATACTAAAACTCTAAATTTTGCAAATTTTGATGGATTAAACAAATAACTATAAAAGTTAGAAGGTTCTTAAGAATAAGGATAGACAGATGGACAGAACAAACTTTTAAGGGTTCTTTGTAGTACTACAGAACCTTTTTTGAAATTTTCTTTGGATTGAGATCTGATAAGCTACTGCCAAAACAACAAAAATCGACCTGACTTAAGCAGCCTGCTTGTTGAAACACTGATCAAACTTTGCCTGTCTTAAATTTCATCAATGTTTCAACAAGATAAAGATATTTTATATGCACAAAACATGAGGAAATCATACACACATTTCAAACGCATGCACAATTAGGTGGGCTTAAAATATAAGTCACTTTGTATCATGTTTTGCTTAGTTAGTAGGCATACAAACAGTACAAATCTAGAGAGATGGCGTGGTGCAAATACCGTAAATATTATTTACTAATATAAATATCTTGTTATTAATACCGTAAATATTATTTACATAAATACCATGTAATTAATCTAATTAATCAGCAGATAGGACATTTCTATAATTGCAAAATAATTAATTTAACCTACTGCCGCCATAACTAAAATTTATTAATTATAAAATCACTAACTTTGTAATTAAAAACATTTCTCGAATAAAAGTTTTTTAGTTTTATCTTAAGAAGCATATTACAAAATGCATCGTAAAATTTTAGGCATTTGGAATTTCAGGTATTAAACAATGAAATTAAGTCATAATTGTAAAGACAAAAATATAAAACAAGTAAACCATAACATTAAAATTGTTTATTGTATGTTCGTAATTAAATCTACACTTAAAATTTCCCTCCTAGAGTTACGTATAACTACTTTTGTTAATTTGAGAATTTTCAATAAAATATACCTAGGTACATTTATAACAGAAGTAAAAAATCGAGTTTTCGTTGCTTTTTTTCATCCAAAAATATAAGAGAGCCCTTTAATAGACTCGTTTTTAAATCCCTTATGGAATTTGGTATAGTGTTGTAGATAATCATAATCATCTTTATTTCATGGATAAAAAAGCCGATATCACAAAGAGATAATAGAAATATCTTAAAATATAAGTAATAATAGATCCCGTACACATTATACTGTGGTTTATTGAGGTGGTTGTCGATGCACACCAACATGCAAACTAGGTGATCGCATCGTCTATCTTAATAAAAGTCTGTGGTTATGACAAATTGTGGAAACATGAATTGAAAGTTTTAGAAGTATATTACTTCAGGCCAAATTGTTTGTTACAAAATTGATGAAAGCTTTATGAATTATGTGTATAAAATGAATGTCTGATTCTTTATAGTATTCAAATATTATTGTGAAGATCAAAATGTAGTATTTATTCATAGTTTTATTAGTTATTACATGTATGATATCTGCAATGATGTGATATTAATTTTCTTCCTGTGGGAAATGCAATTTTGGAAAGATTATAAAAAACATCCAAAAAAAATTCTAGTAAGATTTATTCATAAAATATAAAACTTATCAATGTCAGTCTGTTTCTGATTCTGATGACACTTCTATCCATTTGGACGATCCTTTCTTTGTGACTACTTCAACTGTTTTCGGAGCTGATGATACCACTGGAACAATGAAGACACCTTTAAGACACTCTTTTCTGATTTTTAGCAATAGGCATGATGACTAATATTTAATTTATTATAAATAACTGTCTTAGCGATTAATATAACCATATAACTAAATATATTACACATACTGAAAAAAAAAAATTAAATTGGCAGATAAATCTCTGAGATATAAGTGTTTAAAGTTTTAGGTGGGGATAGAGAGGGGATGCTCTATCCCTTTCTCGCAAAGCGTGTGTTAGTATAGCATTTGTATGGCGCACCTGAGCCGTGACGTCATGGCTCAGTATAGTGCGCTCTTTGTCTGGCATGAAATTACTCAACCCGAAATTAAAGACATCATCATCATCAGCCAGAAGACGTCCACTGCTGAACATAGGCCTCCCCCTTTAACCTCCACACTGAACCACAGCCTGCCTTTTGCATCCACTGGATGCCCGCGACTCTCACAATGTCGTCGGTCCATCTAGTGGGAGGCCTCCCTACGCTGCGTCTTCCGGTTCGTGGTCTACACCAGAACCTTTCTTCCCCATCGGTTACCGGTTCATCGAGCGATGTGGCCTGCCCATTGCCACTTCAACTTGCAAATTTTAACAGCTATGTCGGTGTTTTAATAGTCCACTGCTGGACTTTTAACCTACCCCCGAAAGAGTGATTGGGCCATATCTACCACGCTGGCCCAGTGCGGGTTGGTGGTATCTAGATTCAACCTTGTTTCAATTACTTAGCATTCGCATTCCTTTAACGAGATGACCTATGCGTCTCACGTGATGCAGAGGCGTGCCGCGGCATCACGTGTCTATTCGTGTTGAAATAAAGGAATGACAGTGCTTAATTCATTGAAACAAGGTTGAAAATAATTTTTCAACGAAAATGTCCTATGTCGTACCGGGCCTCGCCGTCTGTGAGCGTCAGCCCTTAAATGTTATAAACTATTTAAAAAAAAAATGACAAGCATGTTTCATACCGGTTCAAGCCGGGTAAACAAGACAGCTCAAGCTTTATAACTTAACATTAACGGCTTTTTTGTCAAATTTTTTACTGTCTATAATGTAACATTTAAATAGTAAATCCTATAGTGTACAAGTTACAAATTGTATTTTTTTTTAAGTGTTGATAATATTTAATCGGCTAAATAGATTTTAATAAATCATAGCTAAGAACACTCAATAAAGACAACTTTCATACAAACAAACAAACTAAATCAAAATCGGTTCAGCCGTTTGGGAGCTACGATGTCACACACAGACAGAGATACACATGATAAACATATAATACCCCTCTTTTCATCTGGGGTTAAAAAGAACACTAGTATGATAAACATTAATTTCGATTTAGTTAACTGTTCATCAAATTAGAGGCTTATTTTGTGACATAAAATTGGCCAATAAGAAAAGTAAACACACACTGTCCATATCATCATCATCAGCCTTTGACATAGGCCTCTCTTTAATCGTCTCTATTTGCATAGATTCCTTGCCAATTGCCTCCATTCATATCATGCTGCCTTTCTATGAATACACACATATAAAGGTTTTTTTAAATATTATTTTATTAAATAATAGGCTTGCGTTTGTCCACCATCTCGCCTGATGTTAAATGAAGCTCCAAATAATATTTATATTTCTAATATTTGAATTTAGTTACGAGTTTGTAGAGTACACCAAATTACACTCACCATCATATTTACTAGGTTCCACAATAGCGATGTCATCATCTGACATTTTAGAGTCATCTTCATTCGTGAGGTCTTCAACGACAAATTTCTTTAGCTTGAGGATTAGATTCTTTTGACTGAGAGACAGCAGATGATCTTCAGTGATGATGTCACCAAAGTTTACTTTTTCCCGTTTTTGCCTGGAAAGAATGCACAGTGCACAAATTATACACGATTTATACAGGGTTGTAAGAAAAGAGTACGCTAAGCCTTCGACGAAAATAAAATGAATGGACGGGCCCAGAAGAAGCGCATTTTTGATGATTACAAAATGAGCGCCGGCGCTCACTTCGTTTCAGTCGGTCTCTAGCCGCAGGAAGTGCGACACGAGACTATTGTTACATGATAACGAAACATCTGACAAAATTATGCCATCGTGTGCTTTCTCGAAGTGTAAATACACAACAAAAATCGCTATCTATTATTTGTAACAAATGTACTGTACATGGTTATAATTAGGTGTTGAAGTATAATGTCCGACGGTTTTGACTCGCTTTTACTGAGCATGTTCAATGGTTATGGCCCGTCCAATCATTTTATTTTGGTCGAGGACTTCATTAACACTTTGTTCAAACCTACTTTATTATTCTAGATATGAACTATTTCTCAGAGTAACTAGATTGGAAAATTATTATGTGGTAAGAGATGTGGTTACAGTTATGTTGTTCAATGTGTTATCAATTAATGTTTAGTAATAATACTTTGCTCAGCAATAACAGCTTGTGAGCAATTTAATTACATAACAGTTTGAATAGTTTCTGAAAAATAAGCCTTGAATTTATTGACAGAGAACAAACTCGACTAAAGTAATTAGTTTTTTTTTAAATTACTTATACCTTCTGTATTGCAGATCTAGTGATCTGTAGATGTATTTTTTAAGGATAATTTTAGATCAGATTAAAAGCATTTAAGGTGGCAACTCAGCATCAAATTTTTAACACGTTTTTTAATGGTGCAGCTCTACTGACTCCGGGTCCATGTTCTTTGTCAACTTATCCAATATGTTTCGTTAACTATTGTTAACATAACGTAACGCAAATTTGACACAATAAAATGTTCTCGATATTTTTGTTTTTAGGGTTCCGTACCCAAAGGGTAAAATGGGACCCTATTTATTAGACTACGATGTCTATCTATCTGTCCGTCCGCCTGTCTGACCTTCCTATTAACAGCTGTATCGTTCGAACCGTAATAGACAGCCAGTTAATTTTATTACAGAATATGTAACGTTATGGCAGATTGACTAACAAATAGTAAAAAAGTCAAAAAGTTAAAACAAAAGGGTGGTCCCCATACAACAAACATATTTTTGTATTTACTCTAACGTAAAAACGGCAATACGTACAAGCGACAATATTGGCATGATTATAGTAGTAGTGATTAAAGTTAAACAACAAAATATAATAAACACTGGCCAAGTGCGAGTCGGTTACAAATTTCTGTTCACCAAAGTTAAGCAACGTCGGGTGCGGAAGTTCTTGGATGGGGGTGACCGTCTGGGTGTGATGTTGTTATTTTGCACTACTTTATTGTATTGTACTTTAGTAAGTAGTAGTCAGTGCCTTAAGATGAAAGTCTTCGACCAGTGTGTGTTAGCAGTGATGACATACGGCACTGAAACGTGGTCTCTCACTATGGGCCTCATAAGCAAGCTCAAAGTAGCACAACGAGCTATGGAGAGGGCTATGCTCGGGGTTTCTCTACGAGATCGAATCCGAAATGAGGAGATCCGTAGACGAACGAAAGTCACCGACATAGCCCACCGGATTAGCAAGTTGAAGTGGCAGTGGGCAGGGCACATATCACGCAGAACAGATGGCCGATGGGGCCGAAAGGTTCTGGAATGGAGACCACGGACTGGTAAGCGCAGCGACCACCCACAAGATGGACAGATGATCTAAAAGAGACCGCAGGGAAACGCTGGATGCAGGCCGCTTCCAACCGGCCCTTTTGGAGATCGATGGGGGAGGCCTATGTCCTGCAGTGGACGTCCTATGGCTGAAATGATGATGATGATAATGATTGTATTGTACTTTAGTAGTTAACAATTTATGTGCAGGTACGGAACCCTCAATGCGCGAGCCCGACTCAGATGGTTTATTTATTTTACCTCCTTGCATCGTCTTCAGCTATAGCATTCTTCACATAATCCACTATTTCTTTACACTTCTCAGCCGCGCTCATGATAGCCTTGTGTACAATGTTGGGGCTATCTATAGCTGCTCCAGTGAGGTTGAGCAAACAAATCTCTTTGTACTGGTTCATGCCAATGACCATTAGACCACCTCCTGTGTTGATGCCTTCTTCTGTATTGCTCAAGCACACAAACTCTTCTAGGAAGCCTGGATCTGATACTACAATGCTGAAATAGGTACATAATGTTATATATTAATAATAGAATTTTTTCAGTATCAGAAATCTGTAATCTTTTACTCAAAATCTATAATTCATTTTGTAATCACTGGCAGACAATGTACAGCCTAAACCGCTGGATCCAGAAGCATGATATTTTACACACAAGTGTACCTTATAAACAAAAGTGAATACAATTTTTTTTTTGAAAATTAATCCTGTTGACGCCAGGGTTTTACCAACCGGGACTCCCGCTAAAGGGGTTAAATATGGGATCAACACCAGCAGGCCTAGCAGGGGCTGTGGACAATGTGGAATGTCCTTCAGCTGAAGGTTGAGCCTCATCAGCCTCACCCTGATGAGCTTCAACATGAAGGGTTTCAAAAAGGATGCCTCCAACTACCTTTCCGGGCTGGCAAACCATCAATAACACCACTAGGTTGTGGCCTACAGGCGGCGGCTGCCGCTTACCATCGTGCGGACCGCATGTTTGTTTAACAATCTTTTTATAAAAATAATATTGGGGTGTTGGATAAATCTCACAAAATCCATAAATTTACATATTAGCGTGTTGATTTAAATGCATGTCACAAAAACTTAGAAATATAACACGCCCAAGCGTGCAGTCTTGCACACTAAGGCCAAGACGTAAAAGTACTTTCAGGGGAGTTCAAAATAACATTAAGTGCATATACACTAGTGTACTGTCGATTAGTACATAAAGGTTATATCTACTTAAAATTTATTGAATATTAAGTACTTAATATTATACTTACTCATTGCCAATGATAGCAAAAGTGCAACAGACTGGATAGTGGTACAGAACAGTTGGAATGGGGTCTTTCTCAGCCATAGTGTGTATTGTAACCCTATCACCACTGCGGGTAATGTCAGGCCTTTTGAAATGTGCTAAAGATGTGAGCGTCGCTATACTTGCACATTCTATGAGGTTCCCATCGTGATTGAGAACTTTGATGTCCACTCTTATTGACCATACCTGGAAAATCCATAGAGACAAGATTTAGAAGATTACTATGCTGTGACAAATGAAGAGTAGTGAGATCTCTTTCTAATCACATGTTAACAGTGGCAGTATACCAGGCCCTTAATAATATAAAAGTGCGAGTCGGGCTCGGCACTGAGGGTTCTGGACCACCACAAAATACAATAAGGTCAATAGTAATTTTAAAACTTTCACGATAAGAACAAAAAAAATATGTGATAAGTCCCGATAAACATTTAAAACATACAATAAGGTATTTCAAGTAACCAAATTACCAGTTATCATAACGCTTTCCAAAATAGATTGTTATCTATCAGATTTATGAATACCTACCTTTTCCTCAACTACGATGCAGAGTGATTCCAAATCAAGACATTTGGAGTCTTTATAGCATTTTTCTAGTAATCTGTTAAGATATACTGGCAAGTCTGACTGGAACTTGGCTTCAAACTGTGGGCCGGCCATTGGACCAACCTCAGCATTTATGTATAGAATTCCCTCATTTGGTCGGATTTGTTTGGGTTGTGTCACTTCACATGATACTTGTGCTAATACTCTGGAATGGTGAATGAATGTATTAAGTATTGATGAGTAAGGTGGTATATTCCAAAAAGATGTTTTTGATCTATAAGATAAAATCTATTTATAATGATCTCCTTCTTGTTTATACAAAGTTTACAGTATCTCTAGAATCATATTATTTTTAGTAGTATTCCTGTTCTTTATCTTGGTAGGAGTATACGAAACAGAGCACCGAGGACTTTGAAGACTTTGGGGGACTGAAAAGGGAATTTTTCATTTTTTTTTCCATTTTCCCTTTTTTATTTTTGTCAGAGCTTGAGGTCGAAAACTGATGTCCATTATAAAGGTGTCTGGTGTCTTGCAACTCACCCGACTTGAGTTCGTTGGGTTTTACTTGAGTGACAGATCGGACACGGAGCACCCCGACTAGAGTTGGTTAGGTTCTTCATGAGTGACAGATCTGCCACAGAGCACCCGGACTCGAGTTGGTTAGGTTCGTCATGAGTGACAGAATCAGAATCAGAATAAATTTATTGCAAAAACTGTGTACAAAAGATGTTCTTAGTAACAAGAGTATCAACAGACAGATCTGACACGGAGCACACTGACTTGAGGGTCAAGGTCAATGAACTCTGGGGGTCAAGGAAATTTTTTCATAGTGCCCCATTTCGTATCCTCTGACCCATATCTTAATCATCCTTATTTAAGATATAAAATAGTAATGACCGATGTTGTTTTGGTTGGACCTACTTTGTTTCCCCCAATGTCACGATGCAGCTACCATATTCGGACCCAAATGAGATATCGAGTTTCCTGCTTTCATTGTAGTTTCTCCCATCTAGACGCTGTAAAACAAAACAATTTTACTGTAGTACAAACAAAGTGCAAGTAAATTGTTTACAAAGTTGAGAGATATGAAGGATTACATGGCCTTCCGATACGAGTTTCTGGATGAAAGTTTTTTCACAGTTAGACAATACAACGTCCCTCATTTTTAAAACCTCCTAAATATATTATTTTAAGTATGTTTTGGTAAAAATAGAATTTATTTTTTTAGCATTTGAGGTTAGGTAATAGGTTACATTCAAATTTCAAATCAAATGTCAATATTTTTTTAATGTTTTGGCCCATTACTGGACAGACACAAGGTATTTTGGTCATACCGCCTCGTTTTACGTATTTTACTGAAATTGTTGTATGGCTCAGTACAGCATTGTATGATATTATGACATTGTATATTAGCGAGTTTTTTTTTCACGTTGGTGGCAAAAAAACCGCCAACTCAAACAAATAATAAATGTTAATTTGACATTAAGTTTTATTTCTTGGCATAAATTAATGAAATAAACCTCTTTAGTTTGTATTCTCTTTGTTAAGTTCCTTTTGTTTGTAGTTTTAGTTTTAGCTTGTATTTTGTTTAGTTAATAAAGGCACTTGCCCAGAAAAAAAAAAAAAAAAAAAAAAAAAAAAAGTTTAAACAAAAACCTGTGCATTGTTAGCCAGGATTTGGGTGGATTTTCCTACCCAAAATCCAATTTCTTTGTCAAAACCGTTCCAAATCCTTGCAATTACAGTATATCTACGTGACATTGGCGGAGCCATGAGCCATCTTCACACAAAAGTCACATTATATACGTAGTATAGTATGAAATCTTTGAGCCACAAAGAGTTGAAGTTGAGTTCTTTTTAGTCGATTTTACCTTGAACCCTGGAGAGTCATCACGGGCCATCTCTATCCATCCGGAAATGTATTTTTATCTGTTATTATCAGCCAGGCCGGGAAATTTAAACAAGAAAGTAGATAAAAGTTCAGCTTAGCTTACAACAAAAACATTTCTACTGTAAAATGAAAACGTGAAGATTATGTTTGGATGGATGGCTGTCGGGGCCCTCAGTCGTCTTCCAAAACTACAACAAAATTAATTTCACATCGGTCTCAGCGGTCAGTTCAGTGGTTACCCATCCGAAGGCTGCCTGGGCGATCTGATACATATAGGTACCTACTAATATCTGTTGAGCTTTTGGAGCGCCACAAAAATAATTAATAGTAGGTGGGGTAGAATAGAACTACACAACCAATGTTTTATTACTTCCGTCGCCCCATTAACTTTATTGACTGTTTTTAAAGTAAATATTGGAACATCATACATACGTTGGATTAGTATGGACGGGGCTGCATTAAAACTAGATAAATCTACTTCTTACATCATAAATCGTGGAACAACTGTACAGGCTGGAACTGCCGCGACGTACCTACTCATGCTGAAAACCTCAGACGGCACAAATAAATATGGATTTTTAGATAGGGTGTACACATTTGTGCCGTTTAGGGTCGAGACCTTAAGACCGTGGGGGCTGGCATTTATTCAGATTATACAGGTATGATTGATGATGATTTTAATTATTTATACAGGGACTTTAGGTCAAATGCTTGGTGGAGGTGACACGTGACCGGAATGCTGGCGCCTACTTTGGTCAAAAAATTTGCTACCAGCACCTGACACATTTCTTTCCACGGGTGGGCTTTTGATTGGTTCTTTTTCGTGATTTTTTATTTATTTTAATTTGTAAATAGGTAGGTACCTACTTAATATAATATTTAATAAGTAGGTAGTAACCTAGACAGGTAGGTAGGTCGGACCGGTAAGTGCAGCGTAGGACGTCCACCCACAAGATGGACAGACGACCTAAAAGACCGCAGGGAAACGCTGGATGCAGGCCGCTTCCAACCGGCCCTTTTGGAGATCGATGGGGGAGGCCCACGTCCAGCAGTGGACGTCCTATGGCTGAATTGATGATGAATGATGAGGTAGTAATCGTTTTTAAATATCTGTGCTTTAAATATTTTTTGCACACTTTACACTAATATTATAAATGCGAGTTTGTGGGTAAGTACCTATGTTTGTCTGCACTATACTCCGTTACGGCTGAACGGATTATGGTGAAATTTGGTATGGAGGTAGCTTATACCTTGGATTAATATACTAAGTAGGTACTTTTTATCTCAGAAGAATAAGGAGAAAGCTGGTGTAATCGTGGGGTCGCTCAAAGATTTATAAAAAAAAAACTATTTTATAAAAACAATATATATTATTGTACATATAACAACATTAAATAATCAAGGTTATAGGGATAGGAGAGATTATGACGAATTGTTATTCCGAAAATAATACAGGCGTGCAGGATAGCGGGTGTAAGTTCGACTGTTTGTCCTAGGTAGACGTACCTACGCGTCAGAACTGAGTTCCCAACTGATACTGGGGTGGGCACAATACAACATGGATATTAGACATGACCTTTGTCTTGCCCATGTTCATCTTAAAAGCCTACTAAAGGTCCAACAATTCACTTTATATTATTTTCTGCTATATGTACCTCGACATCAGGCCTGCGTGGCTGTTTTCTCAGGTCGTCGCTCCACCTTTTACTAAAAGTGTAAAAGTATCTACTTAAATAATTTTCAAAATTAAATAAAACGCAGTGCGCGCAATCCCCTATAATCAACGTTGTCTTTACATGTCCATTAATTCTTTAATAGTTGAATGTCACATTTTATGTACTTTAGTGTCATATCTATGTTATTACCATCGTGCATTAACCCTACATAGCGTGTTGTCACTTCGAGCAAGCCTAGCGCATCCTCGGTGGGGCTGGGAATAGACGAGCGCAATGTAGGTCGCGTTTTTCACGTCGTCGTGTAATTAGTAGGCAGGGCTGGGCAAAATACATGCTTTACTTTAATTGAAATACAAATTAAAAAATACTGTACCGCAAGTAATTAAAATACTAAATACAAATATCTTTAAGTAAGGTATTTAAAATATAAAATACAGTATTTTAGCTATTTTTAATTGAAATATGAAATACATATTACAAAATAAGTAATTTAGACCAGCACGGGCTGAAAAATAGAAGGAAACAAGATTAATATTATCAGTAAAACCAGAGTTTCCTTTCATGAACTCTCAGACAAACATTACAGTCTCGCCTCGCACTCACACTCACGATCGCTAAATGAAGGTTAAATGTATTTAATGTTAAAATGTATTTTTAAGCCTCAAGTAGTATTTGAAATACTATACTAATTACAAAATACCTCGGCGTCAGGAGGTATTTGAAATACGAATTACAAATTACATTTTGAGGAAGTAATTGAAATACAAATACCAAATACGTATTTGTATTTCAATTACGTATTTTCATCATCTTCATCATCACTAAACATCATTACGTATTTTAATTACAAGTTTTTCAAATACTGCCCAACCCAGGTAGTAGGTAGGTATACTTACATTTTTTTTCTATATACTTTGTTTTAAATTTCAGAATATACTAATATTATTTTGTTGCAATAACTTGTGTAAATAAATAGGTAACTACGAATGAATATATAGGTACCTACCTGCTAAAAGGTTCTAATAATACCTGTTTTGTATAAAACCACATAGAATTTCATGCAGATTTCGCAGCGCTGTGTAAGCCGTGTTGCATGCACAGTACACAGCAAATTCATTGCAGGCAGTTGCACGCTGAATGTGGTACAGTAGAATAGCACTTCGTTTTGAATAATAAAGCCACAGAGCCCCCAAGAAACAGGCCTTGTGCCTAGTTTGGGGTTCACCGCTAAACTACTCTAAATATAGTACGTTACTGCTAATTATACGATGTTTTAAATTCGTACGTACATCGCATACGTACTTCTTTAGTATATTTCTCTATGGTAATACGTAAATAAATATTGTATTGTATTGTATAACTGTTGCGTTGCGATCCTGCGATGCCCCGAGCTAGAGCAGTAAACTTTTTGTCAACGCGCGAAAAAGATCCGCCGCCGCACGGCCGCCGCAGGCTTCCGTCGCATCACTGCCGACTAAAGATAAATATTATATCGTCAGACTGCCGACCAAAGAAACGAGAAGCAAAAATTTTTTTTTCTATGCTTCCGACGTTATACATAGTAGGTACCTAAGACCAGGCCCAAAGCCAGAGAAATATAATTAATCATAGGTATCAATGGTGCGTAATTTTTAAATACTTATTTTACTGAAATATGTTACTTCATGTGTCCATAATTTGAATAACCCTCTTCTACGAAAATTGGTCTCGACCTAAAAGTAACTAATAGGCGGGCAAGTTTTGTCTCTTCTAAAACCTTGTAGGCAATTGCTTACACTAAGAGTAATGAAATGTAATGTAAAGAGGTTTAATTACTATTATTTTTACGTGGACAGGCTCCCGCAATGTTTGCAACTGCAACGTAAAAAACGCTACCGGAGTTTCGTCAGTCTAGCTTCAACCTTGTACCTACAAGTAAATGCCCAGGCAGCATAGGTATCTACTCTAGGTCAGTCAGTTGTCATTTCACCACCGAGCGCGGTGGATTGTCATCCATCATGTCATACCTTCGGAGAACTTCATATAAAGAAGTTGTTTTCTAATAATGAACGGGCGAAGAAATGGCTGGTGTAGATCTGATCATCTCGGCGGTATGCAACGCAACGTTCTGTGAACCCGTGTACGATAATCCTATAACAGGTAGGGGTTTGTCTTGATAATAATTCAGAAGGTAACTCAAGACTCTTGAGTTGTTTATTGAGGAACCTAGTAGGAACTATCTAGTGGTTAATCAAGTGTCAGATACCGAAGGCAGTCCTCGACACGGCATGCATTGTCAGGAGATCCTTTGTGCTTCTTAATTAAGTAGGTATATAATTTGTTCCCGACCATCGGCAGCTTAGGCACAGAAGACATAGCTTAGGCCCTGTCCCGCTGTCGGCTCTGTTTTTTACAGAATTTGATATACCTATTCGATAATAATATTCTCATCCAGAATACCTTAGTGCGCCTTAAGACGAAAGTCTTCGACCAGTGTGTATTACCAGTGATGACATAGTACGGCACTGGAACGTGGTCTCTCACTATGGGCCTCATAAGCAAGCTCAAAGTCTCACAACGAGCTATGCAGAGGGCTATGCTCGGGGTTTCTCTACAAGATCGAATCCGAAATGAGGATATCCGTAGACGAACGAAAGCCACCGACATAGCCAACCGGATTAGCAAGTTGAAGTGGCAGTGGGCAGGGCACATCTCACGCAGAATAGATGGCCGATGGGGCCGTAAGGTTCTGGAATGGAGATCACGAACCGGTAAGCGCAGCGTAGGACGTCCACCCACATGGTGGACAGACGACCTAAAAGAGACCGCAGGGAAACGCTGAATGCAGGCCGCTTCCAACCGGCCCTTTTGGATATCGATGGGGGAGGCATATGTCCAGCAGCCAGCAGTGGACGTCCTATGGCTGAAATGATGATGATGATACGCTGAGTACGGTGAAGGAAAACACGGTAAGGTGTATGAGTAAGCACCGCACCTTAGTAGATTTTTGTTTCTAGGTACCTACTATGACAGCACCGTTAACACCACATTTTTCTCCTATCCATGGTAAGGTCGTAGTTCGTAAAATAAAATGTACCTACGTAGGTATTCATTACCTCGAAGACAAAATAGACCCACCCGCCCTATTAGTATAAAATTACTTACGACGACCATTACCAAATAATAAACTTGCCAACTTTATTATACCAACAGATATTCAGCTAACAAAGAAACAGACCGATTTATTACACCTGAGAAAGGAAATTAATGGCAAACATCTCAAAATAGCAACTTATAATGTAAGTAGCTATAACACGTACCTACTTTAATATACACACCGAAAATACAAATTAAACTTCAATAAAGTTTATTGCAATATAATTGCGAGCAATTTTTAGGGCACTGTTTTCAAATTTAGGTAAGTATTTTAGAAACATCCATTTGAAATGACCATACTAAAAATCGTATACGGTCTTTTATAGAATTTGAATACAATATTGTGCTTTATAAATTGCTCGCAATGGCCACTTTATCACATTAAGGTAGGAAGCACAGAAGTAGGAAGGTAAATATTTATGTCTTAACTTTACTTACTTCACTAATATGTGAAAATTACGGTCTGAGCTAAGCCCTTGCTTATAATTGATATATGTGATTTTTCAATTCATTTTCTCTCCGCCACTAAGACACAGAAACATAATGAAATGAAATGAAAATGTTTATTAGCCAGATTTGCATCCATTATTACACATTGTTAGAATACATTTCTAAAATTCAAAATTACAGAAAATTAAAAATTGAAACTTAGCATAAATACAAAATAAATAATAATTAATTAAGTGATGGGCTTAATATTAGTACCTGTTTATTAGGTACCTACCTACTTGCTGTAACTTTCTCAGCTGTGTTGATTTTTCTAGAACTATCCTCTAAGCTGGGTAGACAAAGATGCGAATGGGACCCTCATCGGCCAAGGCGTGGCGTTCATCATCGTCGACATCCTCCAAGAGAGATTTAACTTTACCTATGATGTTGTGGTGCCGGAGCAAAACTTCGAGATGGGTGGTCGCAGTCCCAGCAACTCAATAATTAATCTTCTCAACTCTAGTGTAAGTTTTTTTATTTAGCATGTAGACAAATTCAGAGAGATATATAAACGCGGGACTAAAAGTACCTACTACCTATATCGTCAGCGCAGGGCCGTAAATAGCCGCCTTTCTCGTTGATAAAATGGTAGGTACCTATTATTACCCTTTTTGTCAGATGGAAAATTCGTTATGAGTACCGATAGCCTCGGAAGGAGCAGGATGGTTATGTGGGACTCCCTCTTGAATGGAGACCGATCGCATAATAAATAACCTTGGGGTTGTGTAGTTAATCTAAGCTTGGGGTATACTATCTCTCTCAGTGCATTATCTACGTCGGGGCTACGAGCTTGACAGCGCTGCTCCTGCTGATGAAGGCGTAATCATTCAAAGCATAAGCATAATCAGCTTTTTAATAGTCCACTGCTGGACTTTGACCTTCCCCCGAATAGGCGGTTGGGCCAAATCCACCACGCTAGCCAAGTTGCGGGTTATGGTGGATTCACATGTATACACCATTGACTTTCTTCTCTCAAATATAGGTACCACGGCTTCAAAACCTGAGATGCAATTCACAAAATTCTTGATGCTTCTTGATCTTTTATCGCATTTACCTACAACGGGAAACTGTTTGATCTGATGCCGGCTTCACGGTTTTATCATCGTACTAGCCGCCACCGCCTGAAAGTTCATTCACACATGATAGATCAGAGGAAATCACACACTGTGCGATTCACACGATCTTTCTTGTCTCATATCTGCAAAATGTAGAATGAGCTACCTTCCGCGGTGTTTCCTAGAAGCTACAATATGGCGTTCTTCAAAAGGCGAGTTAATAGAGTCCACGTAATTTTGATGCCTACCAGAGGTATCAAAATTACGTTAAAAGTATCCATAGGTGAAGGTTACTGCTTACCATCAGGCAGCCCGTCCGCTTGTTTGCCACCTATGGTAATAAAAAAAAGATAATCTACTCCTGAACCTGATTACGTCGGTTGTCAATCGCAATCCTGCTATTGCAAGTGATAGAAAATGTAATCAACCACAGATGCATGTGCGCACATAAGTATTGTTTATTCCTATGTACCTATCACATCACACACACACATCAGCAGCCAGTAAACGTCCACTGCTGGACAAAGACCTCCCTCTAGAGAGGGGTGTTGACATAATCCCCACGCTTAGCAGGCGGCTTGGGGATCATAGTACGTTCACCGTGTGCTAATTAGAACGCTGCTGCCCATCCTCCGGTGGATCTGGTCGCAGTTTAAGGACGACCAGGGGCCTTACAGACAACAGCTAAATGCGGCACATAATCCGCTCAGTTTGAAAATCACGCGACCGCAAACCGTATCTGGGCGCGATAAGGTTCACGTTCGAGTGATTTTCCAACTGAGCGGATTAGGTGCCGGAATTAGCTGTTGTCCGTAAGGCCCCAGGACGGTAGGCATAGGTATCCGGGTGTACCTATGCCTTCCTATTATATATATCCATCTTCCTTACGCTAAAATAATATTGTTTTATAACAGCAAGCAGACATGGCAGCGGCATTTCTCCCGAAATTCCCCAAATTCATCAACTTAGTGTCATACTCTGAAGAGCTCGACGAGGGTGTGTGGACGATGATGCTGAAGCGTCCGACAGCATCAGCGGCTGGCTCTGGACTGATGGCACCTTTCAACAGCTTTGTGTGGTAAGTAATTCCAAAAACTTTGCAGGTTTGAATTACAACGTGAAAAACGCCATTTATACATTTCATATAGCTATTCTGCCGTCCATTATCTATAATGCCGTTAAGCCTCAAAACTAAGTTTCGAGATATCAGCAAAAAACGCGGTAGAATTTTAAAATTGTTGCCACTTCAAAACCATTAGACATATACGAGATTTATTGATATTAACATATTGCCTTTTAGTCGTACTTTCAAATAGATATACTTCAAAATTAAAGAATCTATGTTATAATAGATAAAATTCATTTTTTGAGTTATAGCTATGCTTTAAATTTGGATTAACACTTTAAATCAAGCGCTTAAATGCGGCTAAGTACACCTTAACGACATTTTAGTGTAGTATTAGTAGGTAACTGAATACTGAAATGCATGTATCATAAATTTAACTGATTTTACTTAACTAAAATGCCGTTTAGAATGGTAACGGCAATATAGATACGCATTACAACTTCCTTTGTGATGATCTGTCCATAGCTAAATAGCCGTTAATGAATTTTAGCCGCAATTTTGACAAGAATTATGGAAAAATTAATTTGAAACTTCTTTTAAACTTAACTATAATGCGGTTAAATATTTAACATCTTTACATAGCCACTTTTTAGCTAAGCATTTACTACTTAATAATTGAGATTATCATTAAAATTAAAGTTAACTTCTAAAATCAAACCAAGCAAATATTCTACAAAAGATGTTTTTATCAATGAATTTTTGCTATTCTGCTATACTTACCCATAACTGTTTCGGTTATAGAGAGAATAAACCTTACAAATTAATAAGGATTCTACTTTATATACCTCGATAACTCTAGGTATCAATGAGATACAATTAAGTAAGCCAAGCCTCTCCCATTAAATGTTACTAACTAAATGCCTAAACACAGACTAAAATAATAATTATGTACCTACTTACACGTAGATATGTATCACACGTAACAAACAAACAAAATAATATATAAACTTTACAATAAAATTATAAATTTTCGCGATTTTCATGTTTTAAATGTTTATGTATTAATAGAGGAGTGACGGGTAAGGTAAGGACTTCGCTAAAAATACTCTATCAATACGATGTCTACCTCTTATTCTTTTTTAAATAATAAGAGCGGCAAACAAGCATGCGGTAAGCATGATTGTAAGCAGAAACCGCCGCCTATGGACACCTGCAACACTAGCGGTGTTGATGGTGCTCTGCCAGCCCGGAGAGGTAGTTGTATAACCCCTTTTTGAAATGCTTCATATGGAAGACCATTGCGGGAAGGATATTCCACACCTTACAGGTCCCCGGAATAAATAAGTGAAAGAATCGGACGGTGTGAGATTTCCAGTTTTGCAATATGTGGGGGTGAGCTTTTTGACGGTGTCGGGATGTGCGGTAGTGGAAGTCTGATGCATGAATAAGATCCAAAACCCCTTCAGAGCATTCCTCGAAAAACAAACGCTAAAAGATGCAGAGGGAACCAACATCTCTACGGAGGCTAAGAGGATCCAGCTTGCTTGGGAGCGTTAAAAATTGTAGTGGCTCGCCTCTGTAGGGAGTCAAGAGGCTGCAGCTGGTATTCCGGTGCGCCATTCCAGAGGTGGGAGCAATACTCCACGTGGGGCCGTACTTGTGCTTCATAAAGAAGAAGCCGCTGACCGGTGTTAAGTATCGCTTTACTCTATTAGGCACACCTAGCTTCTTGGAAGCGAGTTTAGCTTTGGCCTCTAAGTGACCCCGAAACTGGACCTCACTAGAAATTTTAACGCCGAAGATCTCCAAGTTCTTTAAAATGTTCAAGGGAATGCTCTGGAACCGCGTATCTGCACTAAATGGATGATTTTTCTGGTGAAATTACTTCTTTACACGTCAAATCTATATGTCTCTCTGACATATTTTATGTCATAGGGAACATTTTTTGTTATGTATTTATGTGTGGATATATGTATCAGTCATGTGATAGGAGTTATATGATGTTTGTGTTTCACAAAAATTGCCAAAAATGGGTCCTGTCATGGAATACGGCTGCGCATATAATTCATTAATAAATTAGTTTTAAAAACTCTACGATTAAAATACTGACAAACTAACTTGGAAATAAAATAAAGACTGCATTGTATGCAGTATTTATCTAGTGTTAGTTGTCTGGTTAATGTTAGTCTTGTATGATGAAATGTCCAAAATGTGTAACGACTTAGTACCACGGCGTTGCTGGTGCCCATAAAAAAATTGCCTAGTGCCATGGCAAGAACATTGACAGGAATACTCTCCGACGCGACGTTTGCTTACTCGAAAACCTTACTCGAAAAGCTGACCTTGTTGATACTAAGCTAGGTCTGAGATCAATTAAAATAAAGTCCTTCCAAAAGCACGCGAACGCGTGGGTATTGGCACGGCACGGGGTACCAGCAAATAACTGCATTTTAGTGCAGGAATGCTGCTTAACGTTTTTTTAGTGGAGGAAACGTACATAAATATTTTTGGATTCATCTGTGAATTTCCATTGATGGCTATTAAGAGTAGTAAATTATATAATAAAATTAGGCGAATACTTGTCTTAAAAGCGGTTAAGCGACTTTAACGTAGTTTTTTAAGGAATTTCTATAATAATTACAATAAAAACTCAACTTAAAAGCAGTTAAAGCACTTTAACTATGTTTTAGGATACTAAACACAATTAACGGCTTTATAGGCAGGCAATAATTTGTTGATTATCAATACATTTATGTGGTTATGGGATTATAGCGGTTTTTTAGTTAAGTAATGATGGATAACGACTTAAATAACGTGTAAAGTTGAAAATAAATGTCACATAGCGGCATTATCGCTATTTTTATTTCAGAAACTAAGACAGTTAGGGATGCGATTCTTAGACAGATCGATAGAGAATTTTAAACTCTATCCAACCATGTTTAAAAGTAAAAATTGACCACCTGTGGCTTAACGGCATTATAGATAGCGGACGGCAGTATTGTTATCTTGCTTATATCTTTGGTGCAAACCAGCTGTTTTATACATTTTCTCGTGTGTCGATTTATCTTTTTCTATGGAACATTATTATTTTGGCGCGGTTTCGCGCTGTGAGAGTTGGTAACATGCTCAGCGCAGATCAGATAAACAAGGGAGATATGATATGGTAAGGTGGCGTGGCGGGTGTAGAGCAACACAGTAGAACTGATGGTACTACCCGGCTGTGTAATTAAGGGACGGGTCGCGAGGGGAAAAACCTCTTCATGGTTCATGCATTCCTGGTACTTGGATTTGGTAAACCATTTTTTTGCATGTGGACTACTAGTTAGTTTGTAGGTGTAACTACAAGTTTCTCAGTGTACCTACGTGATAAGTAGGTAAGTAAGTAAGTGAGCCTTACTTACAGTTTTTAAAAGCGGCGCCAAAGTATCGACACAAATTGCGTCCCATACTAAGGGCCGCCCCAACCTCCAGGGAACAAGTGTCATACCGTCAGGCCTCTGGTTAAAAGGATAATTATTAAGGCCCTCTATCACTTTGCTGCCAGTGACCCATCTCCAAGTTTATATAATTATATACCTACCCTTATTTGTCCTTACTGTTACTTTCCCACCAGGTACCTCACCCTAGCAGCGGTTCTCTGCTATGGTCCTTGCATCACTTTCCTTACTCGCCTTCGCTCCAAGCTGCTCCGAGACGATGAACGTCATCTCCCACTGTCTCCGAGCTTCTGGTTCGTTTATAGCGCCTTTATAAAGCAGGGGACTAACTTAGCACCTGATGCAAGTGAGTATGCAGCCGATGATGAAATGATATGCTTTTAGGCCTGTCAGACCTAAGCGAAATTCGCTACCATTGTCGGTAGCGAAAAATACCTCGAGGTATTCCGCTGGCAGTTCATACAAATATCCGGCGGAATGGAGTGCGGTATTTTTCGCTACCTACAGCGGTAGGCTAATTTCGCTTAGTTCTGAACAGGCCTTTTTTTTTTTTGTAAATAATAGGCTTGCGTTTGGCCACCATCACGCCTGATGTTAAGCGATGATGCGGTCTACGTTGGAGCACGCTTTTTACCATGTTTTTAGGGTTCCGTAGCCCGACAAGGAACCCTTATAAATTCGTTTTGTCCATCCGACTGTCTGTCTGTCCGTCCGCCTGTCCATCCGTAATTTTTTTTTAAAACCTTCTAACTTCTACAGGCAAGACTATCTACGTTTGGAACTTTGCACAATTACAGTTTTGGCGGTTTTGGTATAGATCTCAATTTTAAAAGTGTAAAAAAGAATTTAATTTTGTCATTAGGGGTGGTATATGTGAAATTGGAATGAAATATATTTTTTCGTTGCATCCCCTTTTGTAGGATCGTTGAATATGTCAGGTTTTATACATCACTTTTTTAGCAAGTGTATATTTTGGTATATCTGATAATTGGTATAATATTATTATAGCCCGCCATAGTGGCAAAAAGTTGCCCCCCTCTCCCTGCATTTTTAAACTATTAGACATTTAACACAAAATTATTTCATACATTTCCTGATTATAACTTTTTAAGTCAAGAACGCTCTCAATCACCTTTCAAACAAAAGAAACTGAATCAAAATCGGTTCAGTAGTTTCGTTTGGAAGCTACGATGCCAGACAGACACACGGATAGGTACACATGGTAAACTTATACCTTAACTCCCCTCTTTTTGCACCGGGGGTTAAAATGACAGACCTTTTTTCGCCCTTGCGCTCCATTAAATGGTGTTTGTGTACCAAAAATGTCATCGCGATAAGCAGACAGCAAACACCCCATGAGGTCAACCTAATCGGGTAGGGTAGGTATACGTACTAACTAATATTTAAAGTAGGTACGACAAATATAGTAAGTAAGTATTATACCTACCAACTTGGTAAGTATTATTGGTAATTTATAACAGACTTTAATCAGTCGGCCCCGTGAGATCACCTACTTTGCATGTCAGTAACCTGTATTAATTTGGACCAATGCTCCAACTAGTACGCATCATGATTCAGTTCAATATCCGTTGTCTTGGCAGAAGCACGTCAGAAATCAATTAAAAAAAAACGAGAAAATCTAAATAAAAAAATAACTCTCCCCTCTCCTGTCTCCGGCCTTGATAATGGTGACTTTGAGTTTATTTTTATATTGATAATAAGTGCGCTCCGCGGTTTCACCCCTGTAGTGATGAAAAATGACAATGATGATGATGATGAAAACCCTTTGTCACTCTCTGGCCCTTGAACTATACCTATGCAAAAAAATCTTTGCAAAAGAGGAACAAACAAACACACTTTCGCATTTATAATATTAGTATGATTGGTGTCTTTTCTAGTAAATGTCTGGTTATCCCAATCACGATGGCATCGCCGCTAATGGCCTACGTCATCCATCAAGTCACACCTGCCATCAACCTTCCATAATCAACGTGTCCTACACGATTCACATTTGATAAATTAACGTCGAACGTGTTATTAAATTCGTTGATCACAAAGTGATTTCTTATCGTATGTCATAGCAAGGGCATTAGGAAAATTGGGGTAGGTATGCAAGTAAACAATGTAGAAATTATGTTAGGCAAGTACCTGAAGTACCTACCTACTTCATTTTGAATCTAGAATAGGTACCTACTTAAAAACGTTTCAATAACTAAACAATAAACTTTTTTTACGTTAAAACAAACTCTAAATAAACGGTTTACTAGCTAGTTTATAGCAATTAAATATTTCCACTATCCACCTCCAGGCTCCTGGCATCAAATCAAAAGTGATTCATAATCATCATCATCAGCCAGAATGTCGTCACGTCCAAACACGTCTACTGCTGAACATAGGCCTCCCCCTTTAACCTCCACACTGAAAGATAGCCTGCCTATTGCATTCACTGGATGCCAGCGACTCTCACAATGTCGTCGGTCCATCTCGTAGGCCTATCTACGCTGCGTCTTCCGGTTCGTGGTCTCCACTCAAGAACCTTTCTTCCCCATCGGTTACCGGTTCTTCGAACGATGTGGCCTGCCCATTGCCACTTCAACTTGCAAATTTTAACAGCTACGTTTCGGATTCATAATGATGGGTACTAAGTATGGACCCCTTTTGGCTTAGCACACGTTTTCTGCGTAATCCAGTATTATATTCCGGGTGTGTACTCGAGCGTTTCCGCATGCTCCACTGGTTTAGAGGACGGACATGTCTATTCAAGGATAATCACAGTAGGTAGGTACTCTTCATTAGGTTTAAAAAGTGTTATGCATTGATTTACAAATACATGGATGTTGTTTCACTAAACAAAAGTCTAGTTTAACCAGATTATTGAGAACCGGAAATTTTTGTGCGCTGACCCGACATTTAGGTACTACCTATTGTTTTGAAAATGTCTTTGGTACGTAATCATGCGTGATTGGATTGAAATTTATGTACCAACCTAAGTATTTACGTAAAAGTAACACACCTAACACACATACCTCACCCCCCTAAATAACTACTTAAACGAACATTCACATCTTTTTTGTAGTCTGTAAAAACTGCTGATGTTTCTTCGACAGACACGACTCGAATCCTCTTCGCTACATGGTGGATGTTCATAATTCTTCTGTCTGCGTTCTACACGGCCAATCTGACTGCTTTCCTCACGTTGTCCAAGTTCACACTGGATATAGAGACACCAGAAGATTTGTACAAGAAGAACTATCGCTGGGTGACTGCAGATGGCGGAGCTGTGCAGTATCAAGTTAAAAGCGTGAGTTGGCCTGAGTTGATTCATACTTTTCGTTTAGGCCACTTCAGTGCCGCCTCTTATGTATGCCATAGGTAGAAACAAGCTGACGGGCTGCCTGATGGTACGCGTTCACCGTCGCCTATGGATACCTGCAAAACCACTAAAAACCTCTCCCGCCATCTCATTCAATTACCTAATATTTATTCACAAGGGACTTGTTAATACTTATTACGTGACTTGTGACGTTATTACGTGATTTGTTGCTTGTTTTACGTTCATAACCGCCAGCTCTTAGAGCGAGATTGTCTTTCGGCGCCCTTTGGTCAACGCTTTTCAATTAGAGCAGAGGGGGGCAAAACGAGATAGATACCCATCTCAGGAAAACTGAACTTTCTGCAACTCAAATAAGCAAAATTTTCTTTGTTTTACAATTGTATTCAAAGTGCCTGCCTAAATATGAAGAAGTTTTGTTTTTATTAAATAAATTTAATCAATAAAGGAAAATCCTTTACAAACAATTTAGGTATAAAATTAATAGATAACTTTAAACGTATTCAATAAAAATAAACACAAAAAAAATTTTTAATTATTGTTTATTTTTCAAAAAAATATTTGGAATTTTGTCCTTTAGACAGCGGCGATGTTCGAGCAAGAAATGGGAAGAAGATTAATTAAATGTTTATTTTCATTCTAGGCAGCCCGTGCATGTCAAAAGACGTCATAAAAAAATATTTTTCGCTCGTAATTATTTTTCGCATTTAGCATTTTGGCGCCCCTTGCAACTTGGCACCACCTCCTCTCACTCTAACTTAGGGCCGCCGCTGATAATTGCGTACGAACTAGTATCAAATCAAGCGAGCATCATAATAATAGTGCTAGTGAATACTTAGTAGATTTATAGTTCAACATACTCCAACTTCGGCACATAATCATCAGGCGAGTGCTTCCAGTTGAATCCGGAATTCCAGTCCGTTGATCTATTCTTCATGAAAAAATATCAAAAATTCGACTTCAAAATGTAACACGACAGAAATAGGTACATGCGCCACTGCGGTCACAATAAGAGCACTAGCAGTCCGCGCCAGATTTCTCCAGCGCATATTTAAAACGATTTAATTGTTACCTTTTTTTCAGCCCGTTGAAAAGCTCTACTTCCTAAACAAAATGATCGTTTCTGGGCGTGCAGAATTCCGCAACTTCCTTACAGAAAATGACTACCTTCCGCTAGTCGACGGAGGAGCAGTTTTGGTCAAAGAATCAACCGCAATAGACTACCTCATGTACGGAGATTACCTGAGGAAGGCCAGGGAAGGAGTTAGCGAAGCAGATAGATGCACGTATGTGGTAGCGCCGAAAGCTTTTATGACAAAGCCTAGAGCATTTGCGTTCCCGCTTGGCAGTCCGTTGAAAATGCTTTTTGATACTGTGTAAGTAGCTAAATCAAGAAAGGTAGGTAGGTATGCATCCTTCAGAAAAGAAACACAAACCACTGGCTCAATTTTTTCAAGCATTGTAACTTCATAATCATATCACAAACGTAGAAATGCGCCTTTGAAATCGCCGCGCGCGCTTATTATCCACCAACATTCGTTACTAATGCAGCCTTTATATTCCAGCTTTGTGTCTATCATCCAAGCCGGTATAGTAGACTTCCTAACGCATAAAGAACTGCCCAGCACTAAGATCTGTCCCCTGGACTTGCAGTCAAAAGACCGCCAGTTACGGAACAGTGACCTGATGATGACTTACTTGATCATAGTTATAGGACTATGCGCCGCCGCCGCCGTTTTTGTTGGAGAGGCAAGTGATATCTTCATAGGTTTTTATACGACTAGGATAGAAATAGGAGGGATAGGGGCGATGGTGGCTGAGCGATTGCATTACAACCTACGGGACCCAGTTCAATCCTTGGCCATGCACCAATGACTTATTTAGAATTGAAATAAATAAATTATGTGCAGATTTGATGCCATAGCTCAAAAACGGTGAAGGAAAACAATCGTGAGGAAAACGGTATGTCCGAGAATCTCAAAAGTTTAGACATATAACTTTTACCAACATGCACTGAGTCAGCATGGTGGATTAGACCTCGTCCTCCCTCTCTCAGAGAGAAGGCCCGTGTCCCAGCAGTGGGGACATGAAACGCTGATAATTATGATGATGAGTAGAGATAAAGTCAGTTGGTGACCGGTTTTAAGTAAGCCTCTGGTGTTTTTTTTTAAATCAGTATGTCACATAAATAAGTATAAATTTAAACTTTTTGAAAACCATCGAGATAAGAGTTGTTAATTTTCAATCGGCTGAACAAAATTCCTTGACTCATAGCTAAAAAAATCACGATCAAGTCAATAAAAAAAAAACAGAATCGGTTCAGCCGTTTGGAAGCTACGATGCCACATACAGACACAGATATAGGTACATACCGGTTAAACTCATAACACCCCTCTGTTTGCGTCGGAGACTAAAAATAATGACAAAATAGAAAAGAAGACTATAGTCCTTATGCTACTCACAAATGGTTCTGCCATTTCTAGAAAATCTGTTCAGTCATTTAAAGTTTCATCATCATCATCATTTCAGCCATAGAACATCCATTGCTGGACATAAGCCTCCCCCATCGATCTCCAAAAGAGCCGGTTGGAAGAGGCCTTCATCCAGCGTTTCCCTGCGGTCTCTTTTAAAGATTATTCTTTTGAAGATTATCAGGTCTTTTATCTGGGGGTTTCAAAAAGAATTCAACGTATACTTGTTTCTTTGCAAGTTTACTGTTATAATTTTGTTTTCAGGTCCTAATAAAGCGATACGTTCAGGGCAAGCATCAGAAACAAGAGCTAGTCAAACCGAAGCTAAAACGCACTAAAAATCGGTCAAAACGCATTCATTTCGACGACGGACGACCGCCACCTTATGACTCCCTCTTCGGAAACTCTCGATACAATCTTAATGAGAACTCCAAACGGAAGATGGTAAACGGCAGGGAATATTACGAATATAAGTCTAGTGGTGGCGACACAAGGCTGATACCTGTGAGAGCTCCGTCAGCTTTCTTATACCGCTAGATACTCAGATGGGGATTAAAGTTGGTCCAATTTACTGTACTATTATATCACATTTGACATCGTATGTCTTAGCAAAGTTAAGTCAAAGCAAATCGTAAAATTGCCTTCTTTTGTCATTATTACAATATAAATTTGTGTTTTGAACTGAAAAGTTAACCAATAGTGCAGATCTAACTTAGAAAAAAGGTTACGATATTGATTTTTGATGAAAGTGTCAAATGTGACTTTTTAAATTGGCCTTACTTTACGTTTGTGGCAGTCGGGAACCCCGCAATGCTTTAAAATGTTGAAGCGAGGGGCACTCAAATAGCCCACCCGCCACAAACGACTATCTGTAGTCTGTCACTATACATGGTCCTTCGAGTTTTGACATTCATTGTTAATGTCATGTCAAAACGGGCTGCCTGATGGCAGCCCGTCTGCATGTTTGCCACCTATGGCATAAAAAAAAATTAATGCGTGAAAAATACCTTGGCCATATTTTTTTGTTGTAATTTGGCTATATTGTTACGACCAAAAAGCTAACAATCACTTTTGTTAGGAATAAAAGCCGTCTACAGATAAAATTTATGTTTTTGAAATCCTTGTGTAGTAAAATATTGTAGTAAACCTATTAGAGGTAAAAGTGTGAGTAATTCTTAAGAGAGTTAATAGTAGTTACTTAGATAATAAATAAAATTACATAGATTAGGATTAAGTATGATTGGTTTGGTGTTATGAACACTGATCACAATGCACTGTAGAATAAAATGGGGCAGAACTAATAAATGTTATTGAATAAAACATTTTGTTTCAATACATATTTTTATTTTTATTCACTGTGAAAATGCTTTTCCACAATTTCATTGCACTAACATTCAAAAAACTCCAACAGTTATTGCTTATTTAAATAAATATAAAAACAAATTCTATAACACATTTATACAAACAAATTATGCTATGCGGGTATCAAAATTGATTTTATTTGATTTAGGTGAAATAATTAGTTAAAAGTTGACCCATTTTTATGTAAAATACGTATGTTATAGTTGTATCTTAGGTCGTTCAGAATATATATAACACATCTATTTTCTGCCCTGTAAGTACAGAATAAGCGTGAAAGTTGTAGTCTTATTTTTTTTTTATTCGATATGCAACCAATTTATAAGACATCGGTTCTGTTGTGTTATTGGTGGGCTGGGTCGACCCATTAGCGTAATAGCGCTAATGAGATTTCTGAAAGTTCTAGTCTGGCCTTGCACTGCAAATAGACATAATCGAAACAAACAGTATTTCACAAAAAAATTAGCCACGATAGGTTTCATAACTAAAATCATCACAATATAATTCATATTACATCTCACTTGTTTCTAAAAAAATAAAAGCGCTATCTATTTTAGTTTACTTATACACTGGCAAGTATTTTCTGTTCGGATAGTAAGAGCTGTTCAGTGTTCTAGGTTATTAGAAGTAGCCTTAAAAATAACTACAGAATATATTGCTTATTTTTCTTTAGTAAAAATGAAATGCAAAATAACAGCCCAAAGAAATAAATGTCAATTTTAAAAGTTTCAGCTGACGCATACTAAAAGTGTCGCTGTCTTCTCATAAACTAAAATAAAAAAGACAGCGATATTTTCAGCTACTTTGGTTCTGTCAAATAAAAACTTCAAAATCGACATTACTAATTATGTATACTGTTAATTACATTTGTACATATTAATTCAATATAGGTACAATTACATATTGAGCTGAGGTCGAACCACAGATTAATCCATCAGTGGCCGACTTTCATGTGTAAACTAAGATCTTTCAAGCAAGTTGCAATAGCTTTGGCACTTGGTGCAAATCGTGTACGCACACGGCAACTTCTTGCTGGTCTAAACTCAACTTTAGTACATACTTAATTTATCCAAAAAAACTTAAGATTAAAAAGTCTCAACATTTATCCTCAACATAAACGCTCCATCTATGCTATAACATGGTCTGTAAAAAAGATTAGCTTATCGAGTGATTATGCATTCCGTTAAAATATATGAAAAACAGTATGAAACGTGCTAGATCAATTTGATTTCGAATATTTGAACACTAGAAACACAGTCTTAAAACTAATAATTTGCATGCCATGACAGTAGAATGCTTTATAAGAAGAAAGAAGAAGAGTTAAAATAGTACTAACTTTGAACACGAGTAAAACTAAGGCGAGTAGCCTTGAGTGCTTTTCGTGAAAGGAGTCTACCAGACGTCGTTTATCAATCACTATCAGTATCATTTCTTGAGTAGCGCTTTTAAGGAACTTTAGGCATCGTACACGACTCTTTAACGATGGCAAATTAATAAAAATCTCATTAGCTTCCAAACACAGTAACAACACCTGACAACTACAACATGGAAATTTTGTTCCACTGTTTGCCGCGGACTTCGTTCATGAAAAGCACTCAAAGCATTTCCTAAAGTAAGCATTTTGAACAGGGTATTTCCAAAAAAATCTCTATTGTGATGAGATATAAGATCACGTGACGTGCGTCACTTTGAATGCACAAAATGGCGTCTTTATGATGATGTATTGTTTTTGACAGCTAACGCCGAGTGCGTTAGCTGTCAAAAACGATAAATCATGCATCAATCTTGGTAGGCATTCCAAAATGGCCGACGTGCCGCTAGGAGAGGGATCTCTAATTTTTTTTAAATTATTTGTGGAACATAGGAAATCTAGACAGAATTGTTACTTATTGCGCTCTCTATAGAGCGTTCTTGGATGAACTACATAAAAGAAAGTGACGATAAACATTGCCATTAGGAAGTACAGTACTTGTATTTTTCCCAGTGCACACTGTAGTGTCTTTAAATTTAAAAAAAAACATCTACAAAGTGTTTAGTCAAATTGCATATGGCGTGCGAAACGGTTGTGTTATAAATGTTAAACTACTAATAAGCTAACTTTAAATAGAATCACTCTACTTTATACTTTTACTAAGTCATAAGATTTAATTTAAAACTATCTAACGATAAATCTTTGAAGCTTATAAGCCACTGTTGTAGTTAAAAGTACCTACGTTAACTTGTAAATATAGCTGAACGTTATTTTATTGTGTATTTATTTCTAGCCTTCGACAAAAATATGCTAAGGTTTATTTATTGAACAATCTCAACTTTACGGGAAACTGCGGTCTGATTACACATACAGTCTATGTTCAATCGCATTGGATTTAAAAATAACATTTCCATTCGAATATCCAACTTAATTTGATAGTAGAAGTTCATACGGGGAGGCTCGAATGCGATATATGCTTCGCCCGTACGAATTATTTATTCTATTCTACACTTCACATTTTGGTCGAAAAACTGAAGATTGGAATTATTTTCTTTATCAATCCTATGCGATTGAAACTTGACAGTGTTCGGAATCAGGCTGCCGGATTAGACACAAATGGAAGATTGTATGACTAATTAATATGTGACATAGGCTAAACAAAATGTGATTTAACTACCTACCTAATAAGTTATTGCAACAAGTAACCTGCACATAAGACTACTTCTAATTATAAAAAGCTAGCTTTGAATTTCACTACATGACATTTAAAGGTTCGCCCACATAAGGGGGCATCCATTAATTACGTGAGATGTTTAGGGGGGGGGAGGGAAGGGGTCGAGTCGATTCTCACTAAATCTCATGTGGAGATGAGGGGGGTCTCGACAAATATCACGGACATTTTTATTCAGCAAGAAACAGTGTAAAATTGCGAGAAAACTAGGTTAATTTAAGTAAAACATGTTTCTCCACTTAAATATGCCTAAATCCTACACAATGTTTTACAGGTTACCGTATTTACATTAAAATACGTATTTTGAAAAATCTCACGTGAGATTAGGGGGAGGGGGTCGAGCCAAATCTCACGACATCTCGACAAGGGGGAGGAATGGTCGAAAAATCGCCAAAATCACCTTACGTAATTAATGGACGTCCCCTAAAGAGGGTCGCTGCGGGTCGCAAGGCATGTTTTGTAAGTAAATTGCGATCCGTTGCGACCGGGCTGATATCAGCTGACCTTTATACGTAATCACAATATTCATACTAATATTATAAATTATAATATTATAAGAAAGCGTGTTTGATGGTATATTTGTTCCTCTTTCACGGAACAACTTTTGAAGTAATTGTTTGCTTATAGATTGTTTTGTTAGTTTTTTCATGACCATGGATGCAAAGTCCTTCGGTCGTAATACTAATCAAGTTTACATAGTCATAAATAGCGTCAAACAAGTCACGGTCAGAGTCAAGCAAAGTCGCGGTCAAGTCAAACTCATGCCTCAGTAAAGTGGTGGAGGCTTTACAAGAGGCTTCTATGGTGTTTTGGAAACAACACGAAAAGTCATGTTTCACCTCATTATATCACTTGTCCACACTCGAGCACGTTCACGAGCATATAATAAATAATAATCTACGATTATTACCCATTAAAACTCAAAAACACACAAGTTTAGGAAAACAATACAACGAGCCGACATATTTTTTTCACGTTAAAACCCACAGATTGTTTATGCGCCAAAATGTGACATGTGAAACTTGTTATCCGGAAAAAAATATTTTATAAATTACAACGTCATTATTATGTTAGATGCATGGTGTTTTTTTTTTTGTAAGACACATTATGATCCTATTTGGTCCTTGCAAACGCAATTAAAACCGAAGTGAAGTATATATTACGCTACAAATCTACTAGGTGCATAATATTAACGTGAAGTTGCCGAAATGAGACAAATTAAGAGTAATTAGGCGTCTTTTGTGACATATTATGCGTGCGTTCATAAAAATCACCCCACATAATGTTTTTGATAGAAATATTTTATAGTAATTCGAACTGCTACTAGGCGTTAACCGTTTCATTTTTTTCAAGATAAGTAATATTAATTTTATTGGTGTTTTAATTTCATAGCAATCAAGATTATCTAAACTCGGTCCAAGCATTTATTTGCTCTGACAGCTGCAATAACATTGTAAAAAGATGTATAAATACAGTTTCTTTTAATATTTTATGACATATATCGGGTACAGTCTTATCTTCAAAAACATAGCGGTAAGTGATCAGAATTCCTGATTTTCATTAAGCCTCAGAAGGTAGACTTCCATACATCGCGGCTGAAGAGATTTGAAAATGTATGGCACAGCTTCCAAATTCTGCGTCAGACGCGTGCGGCCGACTGATGTCGCCATAAATTTTCAAGTCGCATCAACCGCGCGCGGCAGCGATCGGTCGAATGCAGGGAACTCAACCTTTACAATGTTACTGCAGCTGTCAGAGCAAACAAATGTTTGGAACGAGCACAAATATGTTTTTTCATCTCTTATTATTTCTATTGGTATGCTTGTTAAGGTGTTGGGTTAGATACTTCTATCGGTACAATAGGCTTTAGACCAAGTACTTAACATAATTACTTAGATACCTACTGATAAGGTTATACAATTCTGATTTCCGTTCTGATACAATTCATACACGTGTCGAATGTAATAGGTTCATTGACCCCGATTAATCGTAGATTTCCACACAATTATTTTTGAAATGTAATGTAGAAGACATTGTACTTAATAGAACACTGTTTTTAACTATCACGGTTGTTCACTACAGTTGCATGATTATTAACGGGATATTTACCGTGGTAAGGTTGTGGAATAAGCTCACGTTATATCTGCGCAGTGACATGCACCATGTTCACGGGAAGACAGAAGAATGCGGGTGGTTGGTCGAACAGTTCAAAGTTAGGTGCAGACAAAACGATCTACCCTCTTTCTTAGTCTTCGACCAACCAACCGCATTCTTCGGTCTTCCCGTTAACATGGTGCATATAATTGCGCCCAAATATCGGTAGCTTCTTCCAGAATCTTACCACGGTAAATATCCCGTTAATAATGATATTACTGTAATCTGTATTATACTTAATGACGATAAAATGGAAGAAAATATTTAATTGCAAATAGGTAATGGAAGATTTTTAAGACGTGCAGTTTATAAAAATCGAAATTCGATGAGACATTTTGGTGTCACAGTTTCGTAACACTAAAATATTGTGAGTTTCTTGTGTCTGGTTAACAATAGTTTCTGCTGAGATATAAATAATAAAGGTCTGTGCAGATCATCGTGCTTAATACGCAGCGTTCACACGGAGGCGATCAGTTGACACAGTTCCGGGAAGTGATTTGGCGTCCACTGACAGCATGATCGCGATGTGATCGCGTAAACTTAAATGGGCCTTAATTTACGCGATTCCTTGGTACGTCGATTTTATTCTAGGGTTAAATAAATAAAAACTATTTCATGTGTTCTATTTCATGAATCTTATTTTTTTAATTTCTACTGATTATCTGGCGACTTGAATTACGCAATATTTATAGTACCGCTAAAAATCCTGCCAACCAAAGTTTTACTGTAACCAATAGAATTGTGACCGACACAACAAACGCACAAGTTAACCTTATGTCTTATAGACGACAATTATTATTATTCATACATTTAAATCATTTATTTCGACCTCAAATCGCTTCTGAATATTAATCCAAGAACACTAAAGGAATGGATGTTATCGTTCCGGAAACAAATGATGAAATCGAAGACTTACTTTAGCTTTCTTGTAATAATATTTCAGTTTGACATTATTTACTACGCAGCATTCAACAAAATTTGGTATAGACCAACTTCATACATTCTATATTAGTCGTATCTACATTAGTGATGCAATTCACTTACTGCGATTTAGTTTAGTGTTCTCACTTGTAAAGGTCCCACTTCTAAGTACGCGACCGAGGTCACGTAAATCGCTTGCACTCGAATATCGACCAATTCACCTGAAAATAACAGAGCAATCCGGTGTAGACGCGAGCCAACGCGGCGCAAACTGAGTCGTTTGTCTGCGCAACAGGAAGGAGTAATGAATCGAATGCAGCGAAATCCTATTATATATCGCTGATCGAAAGCCACCTTTTAGTCAGGCGATTCAGTGGACAAGATATTTGCGTGCGGGCGAGTGACCAGGGTCGCGTGACTTTGGTCGTCTATATCCAAATGGTACCTTAAAAGTACGTAGCATTGGGTCGCTTCAGATAGTAAATATTTAATGAATTTGCGGCGCCCAACGGCTCTTCCTCGTTGGTCTGTCTTCACCTTTAATTACGCAAAATCGTATTATTGGAAATACTCGACATACAACATATTTTTAACAATCTATATGCTTAGCCCTCAACAATTTATAAGTACCCAGCTAACCTAAGATTCATATTTTTTATCTACGTATAATAATTTTAGTCAACTATTTATATTATTATTTTGTAGTTTTTATAATGGAAACGGTGCTATGTTTTTATACAATTTAGGTAAGATGATTTCGAAACAGATTTATACTACTCTATATTTATTTAATTTTAAATATTTTAAGAGACAATTTGTTATCACAAATTTTTGTTTCTCAGTGTAGAAACTGTTTTGGTTAGAATAGAAACTTGCCCTTTATTTGCCATTATCCATCTAGTTAAAGACGGTAATTCTACACAACATTGCAATCACATAGTGCCACTATTCAGGTGGACAGAATTGGAACTTTTGTATGCAATTGAGTCACGAGACGAGCATGTCGTTCGCCTGATGGTAAGCGCCACGATAGTTCACGTCAGTTCAGAACTGTAATATTAATATTTTAGCTTAGACCGTCCTTGTGGCTGGGCCTTAAAGGCCTAACAGACGTGTGGATTTGGTACGCCGGACCGCCGCTAGACCAACGGGAAAGAAAGAAAAGATTTTATCTTTCCCTCCCGTTGGTTGGACGGCGGTCCGTCAACCAAGTCCTGACACGTCTGTTAGGGCTTTAACATTCATAGACGCTATACAATCATATAATAAATTGATATAGCGCTCTCCCTCGCACATCTTTGGTCGATATACGTTTTCGATCTCAGCGAGCAGAGGCAACAGGGTCCGAAGATTATTTAATACACATTGATTTCAGCAGACTTTCGGCGAACGACAGTGACGTTTTTAAGGACGAAGAAAATAATTTTATTACAGCTTTCCTTCACCACTAGCGATGCCGTTAACTAATCAGATAAGACGATGCCACTGTTTGATTATTTTATATTTATTTTTGTTTTGTTATTCACAGCTATTTATGTAAGAGTGTGTTGATAAGTCCATTCTACCACGGAGAGCTGTCAAACAGCCAGCCCGTCTTGCATTGGCGATGGGAGCAGCGAACTATAAAAAGACACAATCATTCATTACCCCTGTATGCATTTTAGTCGATTAATTAGGACGTCACTAATTATTCGATAAACCATAATTATGATAATTACAGGTACTTATGATTGAATAACTACGTAAACGAAACGGAATGGCCATAATGGCTATACCCTGCCCTTTGGGCAAACGAAAAAAAAACTATCAAACTGAATGATATTGCGAACTGTGATTGCGAAGGATCATTAATCGTATTAATTTTTTTACTTTGAAAAAATAATTAGACAAGGTCAAACAGTGTACTTATTATCGATTACATTCAGTTGAATTCATCGATAAAAAAATGTGTGCATTCAGTATGCACGATATCGGTAGATTGCGTGCCGAGTGTAGCGTGATAAAACAATTTTAAATCAACTAAAATTAAACAAATTTCAAATAAGTATACCTACGTAATCATTTGTTTTGAAACTTACTGTGCTTTTCTTTTGTCCTTAAATTTAGTTAATGTATTGTAATAAAGTGTTGTACGCCTCCAAAATATATGGCAACGTTATAATTTTGTCAATAAAAATAAATACATAATTCATTTTGATAAATTATACATACAAAAGTCAAATAACTTAAAAATAAAATTAAAAACAAACAAAATAAAGGAAACGTTTCGTTTTTGCGATTCTTGAAGCTTGATGGAGTCCAAACGCACGTAGAAACTATAAGTTGCTTGTTTGCGGGTTGAGTGGTGACCGTCCTTTTAGGCTGGCCAAAGGCCCGTGGCGTAGGCAAAGTTCATATCTAGAGGCCTGTCTACACGTGCAAGGTCTACTCTACTAACCCGCACTCGAGAGCCTCCAGATTCCATCCGATTGGTCTCGGGTTGGCGGGGTTGGAACTCAACGAGTCTGGCCTAGATCCCATGGACCGCTGGCGGCAGAGGTACGGCGTGACGGCAGGCGACGGCGTTGTGTGCTCCTGAAACGTAAAATAAATCTGATTAAGAGCAGTTGCGTAGTGATTGTATTACAGCTTTTGGATGGGATATGATCTATTATACAGGGTTATGTAGAAAGGGTGTACTAAGCCGATGGGAGGTCATTGCACTCATTACTATGAACAACTTTTGCTAAGGGCCGAAACTGAAATCGCAAAAAACAGCTGTTCCATAGAACATTTTCAGTTACTATCAACAAAATGTATGGAACAGCTGATACTTTTTTCGGGATTTTATGGTCGGCCCAGCAGTAAAAGTGGTTCATAATGAAGAGTAACGGACCCCTTTCGGCTTAGTACACCCTTTCTGCGTAGCCCTGTAAGAATGGTTATACTATTATATACACTATATATATATATATATACACTACTATACTATTAGGACTATTATACTATTTAGGAACAAAATACCAATAAGTAATACCAATTACTAATCGTCTTGGGAAGATCGAAATTAGATTTTTCGAAATATAGGGCATTTAATACGAAAATCTAATGTGATATATCTACTGGTTCTTTTTTGTACTACACATACAATATAAAGTATTGCACAATTTTGTGATACCAAAAAGTAAGAGAGGAATAGATAATGACTGTCAATTTCGTTAAACTATTATTAATGAGTACATAAATTTTACTGTAAGTACCTATATAAACTCTTCTCGACATAACCAACGGATCAAAAAGTGTTGATGATCACAAATTCTTAGCTAACTCATGTATACGATTAAAGCGCTATTTAAAATATACACTGGCAACACCTTAAAGGCAACATTAACTATAACTATTGAACAAATTATTCAAATCGCTACTAAAACAGTAAATTCATATAGTATTATGAAGAAAAGTTCAAATAGTAAAACAATTTGTTCAGTAAGTATACATTGAATTTAAAACTAAGATATCATTTGATGCTTATTTGAAAACAATCTACATTATAATTCCACCGATTACCTGAATAATGTTGGCATTTTCTAGCAAATAAGGTCTTTGATGTCGGCCATTTTGAAAGGTCACCCCCATTTCGTGCTTTGAGAAAATTGCCATAGCTCAATAAATAAAGTATGCTTCGAAAGGTGAAGTTGATACTAGAATAACAAATGTACCTTTCTAGTCTGTATTTTCTTCAAAGTAGAACTGTGTAAACAAATAATGGCGGGCACACAACTCGTCACCAAAGTAAGTGTAGTACGTACGTATTTTGTACTAAGTGAAGTCGTTATTGATTATCATTGTCTATCGGACATTTTTGTTTACATAGTTGAATTATAGAGAAAAACAAACGGTTTAACTTTGATAGCAGAATGTCCTAGCTTGTGTACCCTGTGTACATATTGTACATAAAGTTGTTTTGTTGTTCTACTTTTGCAGTTGTTTATGCTAATATAGTGCATTCGTTATTGATTCTCATTGTCTATCAGCCTTTTTGTTTACATAGTTGGATTATAGAAGAAAAAAACAGACATTTTAACGTTGATAGGAGTCCTAGCTTTTATACCTACTGTTTCCATATTGTACATACAGTTGTGTTGTTGTCCTACTTTTACAGTTGTTTGCGCTAATAGTGCAGTGGTTATTGATTCTCATTGTCTATCAGCCATTTTTGTTTACACAATTGAATTATAGGGAAAAACAGACGGTTTAACTTTGATAGGAGAATGTCCTAGCTTGTGTACATATTGTACATAAAGTTGTTTTGTTGTCCTACTTTTGCAGTTATGTGTAATCAATGTCTGTGTAACCTTATGGTAGAATTTCATGCATTTATGATTGAAATTATTATTTGTATATAAATATAAGTTTACATGTAACGGTGGCACTAAGTAAAAGGAGTACATGTTTTTATCTATAAATCAACCATGTAAACAAAAATGGCTGGTAGACAATGTTAGCTTGTGTAGTGTGTATCTACCTACTGTGGACATATTGTACATAAAGTTGTGTTGTTGTCCTACTTTTGCAATTATGTGTACAATGCATTACATATAAATAGTATTTCATGCATTTATGATTGAAATTATTGTTTTTATATACAAGTTCCATCCATCTTACATATCGTCCATAGATGGACAGACGATCTAAAAGAGACCGCAGGGCAACGCTGGATGCAGGCCGCTTCCAACCGGCTCTTTTGGAGATCGATGGGGGAGGCAAGCAGTGGAAGTCTAATGGCCTAATTTATATTAACCTATTATAAATATATATACATATTATTTTTCAGTGCCTGTACGGAGACTAAACAACTAAATATTTAACAATACATCAATTAGACATTTATTATGTAAGCGTGGATTCTTTATTATTATTTTTGTTTTTTATTGCCATAGGTGGCAAACATGGAGACGGGCTGTCTGATAGTAAGCAATCACCGTCGCCTATGGATACTTGTAACACCAGAGGCGTCACAAATACGTTGCCGACCCTAGAACTCGGTTGTAGCGTTACTAAGAAAATATGTTGAGTGTACTGTCTATCTACCTAATATACATGTGTGTGAATATGGATTCCTTAGTGTGTCAAGTGTGTATGTGAATGTAGGCCAGAGATAAATTAAAGTCATATAGGCAGTTTCTTATAAATATTTACTATTTTTATAAACTTTTTTTACACAATAACACAGCCTTGGTTGATATAAAAATTGACACAAACGGTTTAACAATAATCAACTAAATAAATACTATGAACAATATTGTCACAAAAATATAATAAAACGACTTAATTTTTTGTCTCATTTTCGTTATATATCTTCAAAATGTTGAATTTTTCTAGCCCCGGGCGAAGGATATCGTCGCCACTTATCAATCGCATCTCCTTGAAAAAGATTTATCGAACCCTTATTGTTTCTAAACTGAAAAACTGTAAATAAAAATAAAACAGAACACTTCTGAGAAACTGAGAGATCTGTATGATTTAATTCCCTCCTGCCCTTTTTTCTATCGGACCGCCAGGGCGGGCACAAAAAACCGACATCGTTTTATGGTTGATATTCCGAGAACTCGTACGAAGCGCTATGATTCCACATTTATTGTGCGAACTGCTAGTCTGTGGAATTCGCTGCCTGAATGGGTTTTCCCCGTCAGTTACAATCTGGGTGTCTTTAACTCGAGAGTGAATCGGTTTCTTCTAGGCAAGTGTACTTCATCGTAGACCGCATCTTCGCTTAACATCAGGCGAGATGGCGGCCAAGCGGAAGCTTATCTACTATACAATAAAAAATAACTTTACGAAGAAAAAAAAAACAATACTAAAAGCGATTTTGATGGTATTTCACACAACTCTAGTGTAGAATGATGTCTGCCAAGCTATTATGCACTCTTAAGATTAAGCAGCCTGATTAAGTCAACAAAAATAGCACACGCGTTCAAAAAATTTGTTCTGTGGTCTAAAAGGTATGAAAAACAAAAATACGTAAGCAAATGGTAAAATATTTATAAACATAAAATATATTTTTTACATAGGTAAATGGTACATCATATGACCTAACATCACACCAGTTTATAATAACATCCCCATGAACGTAATTATGGACTGATGATAATGATTAAGGAAACACATTGAACGCTATATTAAGACCGCGCTCAACGGCCAGAGCCAGCTCTATACAAAAATTTGGTAAATAGGAAAATAATATATATGAATTTAAAAAATGGACTTCAAAGTTAGTGAATTCGCAATTGCGTTTACTTGGACGACTTATTTTTTCAGTTATTTTGATTTAAACATCAAACTACTGAGGCCATCAAATTGATGTTAACTCCGGTATTTTTTTTTTATAGGCTTGCGTAATTAAATAGCATTTCCCCCCACATTTATTGCTGCTTGAATCATAACTAAAGGTAGCATTCCAATCTTGGCAACTGCGACCCACTGCTCAGTATGAATTTATATAGTGCTAAACAAGGCAGCGATCCACACGTCACGTGAAACGGTCGCGGTCCGCAAGTAAGGTATGCTACCTTTATATTGATAAATGAACGTCTAAAACGGGGGGGCTAAAATTTTGAACATGAGCAAAAAGTTTATATGTGAGTCGGAAAGTGTTTTTTTGTGAGATTTAATTCCGTGAAGACAAACAGACCTGCACCAGAAGCATCGATATACAATACATCGTCAATACAAAGTCACAATCGTGCCAAAAAACGTCCGAACCAAAACTCGGCGAACGCTACGAATTGCACAGACTTCTTGGTTAGTTACAAGGTAACCGCGATCAGACTTCAACGCCGCGCCGCGCTACGATGAAATAGCGGACAACTAACGTTGAACACTATGCAAGCGCATAACGTCTAAATTGGAATAAATGAGGCATTGTGAACTATATAATTGATACAATGTATGTACAATGACGCTCGGACGTTTTTTGACTGTTTTCACTGAAAGATTGTGACTTTATAAGAATTGTATCTCGTTGACAACAATTTCCTCACATGAAATGACAGATTTTTGGTTAAAGTCGTGATAAGTGTGGCAAAAGCCCTAAAAGTTCACAAACAAGGTACGAACCTGCTGGTTGGGCCCGCAGCACGTCGCGTTGTGACAGAGGTCGTTGGGCGGACAGTGGAGCGCACACGGAGCCTCCGCTGATGCACTAATCACCTGCGTACAACAAATTAAACGATTAGCATTGTTCGAAGAATAATTGGAGCGATGGTGGCCGAGCGGCAGCATGTGCGCTTTACAATCTGACGGCACCCGGTTCGATCCTCGGCCCTGCACCAATGACTTATTTCATCATCATCATCATCATCAGCTTTTTAACGGTCACCTGTTGGACGTAGACCAACCCCTGAAAAGGTGATTGAAAGAGAGAAAGAAAATAAATTTTATTCGACACCTTTACAAAAACTTATATCTAAAGGATCCAACCAGTATCGAATGGGTTCGTCTCGGCATTAATGCTGAAAGTCTAGGACTATCAGCGCCGGTTTTCATACGAACCCTTGAGTTTACACTTAACACAAATTTACATATAATTTTTAAGTATCTATATGCAATTTAAGCAAATAGGACATAGGAAATAGAATAAAGTAGGACACAAAATATGTATACTAAATTTACAGTACTAAAATATATAAAAAAGGAACAGGAATATCCACCATATTGGGCCATATCCACCACGCTGGCTCGTTGCGGGTTGGTGGATTCACATACGCCATTGAATTTCTTCTCCGTACGTATGCAGGTTTACTAACGATGTTTTCTTTCACTGAAAAGCCAGTGGTATGAAAATCCGTACGTACTCGTATACTCCAAAGAGCTCATTGGTACGGGTCCGGGGTTTGAACCCGCGACCTCTCGCTTTCAAGTCTAGCGGTCTCCCAAATAGGCTACCACGGCTTTTTAGAAGCGTCTTATTTAGTAACAAAATAAATAATAAGCAGTTTCAGTAGCATCGCTAAAAAACGGTGAAGGAAAATATCGTGAGGAAACCGGTATATCCAAAAACCTCAAAAAATCAAGACATGACATTAACCAACATGCCAGCATGGTGGGTGGATTAGGCCATCCTCTCTCTCTCTGAGAGAAGGCCTGAGTCCCAGCAATGGGAACATGATAGGCTGAAATTAAAGTAACAGAAAGTTCGAGCTACGATGTCGTGGTGTGCTAATAGATGAACAGCGGGCTGATGAAGATTACAAAGATTATGCCGAGATAGTTTAAATCCAGGAAGACAGACTTATGCTCTTTGCTTCTAAATAATTTACAGTTAACGTGTACGATGTTACGGTAAGGTTCTGGAGTGGAGACCACGAACCGGAAGACGCAGCGTAGGGAGGCCTCCCACTAGATGGACCGACGACATTTTGAGAGTCGCGGGCACCCAGTGGATGCAAAAGGGAGGCTGTCGTTCAAAGGGGAGGCCTATGGTCAGCAGTGGACGTCTTCTGGCTGACGATGATAATGATGATGAAGTTACGGTGTTAGTTCCATCAGTGCATACTAAATGAAGATGGTTAAAGTCAGCTTCTATAAATGGAGATTGACAACCGCTCAGAATATGGCTCAGCGGTAGCGCGTCTGCTTTATAAGCCTGGTCCCGGGATTCTAGCCCCGGCTGGGCAATCTTTGAATTATGTATTTGAATACAATTATAGATTCCGGCTATGTCCTAAAACTGCGACCAGAATCAATCATCAAAAAAGACAATTTATATCAACTGCAATTAGAATAGTTAATAAAGCAGTGCGTTTCTAATCGCAAAACCAACGCTTACATAGCCTAGCTTATCTCAAGAGCTATGTTACGAACGAAAGTGGCTGCGAATGTACTATCGCCTATTTATCGATAAAGTGGTATTAGATCTATCCAATAGATACAGTATCTAAATTATTTTATGATATATATAACAATAAACAGCAACACTATTCCATTGCAATAGGTCGGTATAACTTCGATAAGACAAGGATCTAAATCGATGTCACTATGGTAGCTTTATTTTTTATACGATATGCGAATACATTGTAATTTATCAGTTTAATTTATTTATGACTAGCGACCCGCCCGCTCGGCTTCGCACGGGTTTAATTTACGTGCGAAACCGGGGCGGGTCGCTAGTTTTATACCTATATAAACCTTCCGTGAAAATGTTTCTAACTGATTGTGAAAACCGCATCAAAATCCGTTGCATGGTTTAGGATGAGTTAGAGGCCATACAGACATTCAGACAGACTGACGCGGAAAGCGACTTTAATTTATACTTTGTAGAGAAGAGATGTAGAGAAGAAAATATGTCTGAAACAGTATTACATGCCAAAATGTAATATGAATCAATATCGATCAAATCATCTTGACACACCGTATCCGTATTGATTCAACCTAACTAATATTATAAAAGCGAAAATAACTCTGTCTCTCTGTCTGGATGTTTGTTCGGTTTTCACGACTAAGCGGCTAGGCCGATCTTAATGAAAATTTGCAGGGAGATAGGGTGCATCATGAGAGCGGACTAATTGTTTCCAATTCTACATAATTATTTCTATTACAGACTCCAATTATTATATACTTTTATCTTTTTTTATCGCGTCCGCGTTTGACCACCAACTCGCCTGTTGGTAAACGACGATGTGGTCGAAGATGAAGCACGCAGACTTAGAAGATTCACTCGAATTCATTCTATTCACCCTGGCCTTGAAAAGGCCCAGACTATGTCTCTCAGAAAGCTGGCAGGTTGTTCCAATCCTTGGCTGTACGGATTAGAAACGTGGATTCCAAAGTTTTGGTACGTATCCAAGGCAAATCCACAGTGTATGGGTGGTAGTGGGCCGTTTTTCTTCTTGTCCTGTAGTAGAAAGGGGATGACAGGATAAGGTCATGTAGCTCTGATGCACATTCTCCGAAATGAATCCTGTAGAAAATTAACAGACTCGCTATTTTGCGGCGGTGTTCTACACTGAATACGGCTTATATACGGTATTTTGTCACCGTATCGGTTCATAGACACTTCAAATACTTTGCCCAGTCTCCTTTGATTACTGTCTACAAACATACCTCGTTGCCGCCGAGCGGCAGTTCCACAAACTCGGGCTGTATCGTCGTCGAGTGGATGCCCTCGTTGTGGAAGAACTCTTTCACCTTCTCGGCAATCTTCATGTACTCGGATAGGTTTCTACATCTGAAACAATAACGCTGCCAATTAGATCACGTCTACACTGCTATAAGCAAGTTAACGTGGCAGTGGGATGGTCATATATGTAGCAAAATCGATAACCGCTGGAGGAAAGACTTTTTTTATACTACGATTTACGTTTGGCCACGAACTCGCCTGTTGGTAAGCGACGGTGTGGCCGAGGATGGAACACGTTGATCTAGAAGAAATCTATTCATTCTAGCCTTGAAGATGTCTAGATTGTAGTTCTCTAGAAACTAGTATATATATATTTATTTATTTTATAAGGAGGACGGCAGGGAGTTCCATTCTAGGGCAATTCGCATCATAAATGACGATGCAAATAGTTGAGTATGAATCTTTTGAATTTCCACTAGGAAGGGCTGGTAGTGTGCAGGTGTAAGGGCTGGTATTCTACTTGTCCTGGGGTCTTACGTCCAAGTCCTTATGCGGTCTCAAACTAACGTTAAAACAGCGCAGTTCAGGAAATCACGCGAAAGTGAACCTTTACGCGCCCAGATACGGTTTGCGGTCGCGCAACTTTATTCTTCACCTAAACTGGATTGCTTATTTATTTTTTATTTATTTAAAACGGTTACACCAATTAAATCATAAGAATTACATTACATTAATTAAATAATAAGAATTTCAATAAAATATTTATAATTACAATAAAATTATTTAGTCAAGCGTTTATTTACAATTTTTTTTAAACATCTTGGCGATAGGCCCCTGATGTAAAAGGGGGAGAGTAGAATAAGAATTGCTTATATAACGTGTTCTAGAGTGGAGACCACGCGTCTTTAAACGCAGTGTAGGATGATGTTTGTTGTGAAGATATACGCGCGAAAGATAGCAGTATCAAGAGGCACAAAACCAAAGACTGGGCTGCTTTGGGAAATAGTCATATCTAACAGTGAACTGATAATGACACTGCTATGTTTTAAAGGAATTGTCCAGTGACACGGCAGCTCATAAATTCATTTATGTAAATTGCTGTGCTTGAATTCACACATTGTAATGAATTGATCTGATTGGGTGACGAACTCATTCCAGTGCCGCTATATGACTTGGTCAATTAAGGTAAGTTACACAATTCTGCGTGCAGTTTAAGTATACAGTTTTATTGCTATAACTCAAAAAGTTGTAATTAAGGTTTTTATGATAACCTATCAGCATGGCATGTTAAAAGTTCATCCTACTTAATATTATAAACGCGAAAGTTTGTTTGTATGTATAGATAGGATGTTTGTTACTCTTTCAAGCTTTTTTTTTATAAATAACTAGTAGGCCGCCCCTGCTTCGCACGGGCGAAGCCGGGATATATAGCCTATGTCAACCGGGGATAGTGCAGCATCCCAACAGTGAAAGAATTTTTCAAATCGGTTCAGTAGTTTCGGAGCCTATTCAATGCAAACAAACAAACAATCAAATCTTTCCTCTTTATAATATTAGTATAGATAGGCTTGCGTTTGACCACCATCACGCCTGATGTTAAGCGATGATGATGATGATGATGTCAAGCTGCAACGGAACAACGGATCGACCTGATTTTTTGCACGGGTATAGTTCAAGAGTCAGAAAGTGACATAGGCTACTTTTCATCATCATCATCATCATCATCATTTTTCATCACTACGCGGGTGAAACCGCGGGGCGCAGCTATTATGTCTAATAGTTTTGAACTGCAAGGGGGTGGAAAAAAACTTACTTACACATACCTATTTAACGTATGTGGTTTATACTTATTTATAACACACGAGGGGGTGCAGCGAAAAAAAATACATCCTCATTTCACATGTACCATAGGTACACTTTCCTACCCTACACTACCCTATGATATTTCTTTTTGTACTTTTAATATTGACGTCTATACCAAAATTGTAATAATGCAATATTTGATTCAAGTTTTGAAGAACAGAACGAACTTATAAGGGTTCCTAGTAGTACTATAGAACCCTTAAAAGATAAATAATAATAAAAAAATATTCGGGACATTTTTGCACACACGGTCATTTGACCCCAAACTAAGCAAAGCTTGTGATATGACTGATATACATACATATATAGTTTTAAATACATACTTAAATAGATATTAACAACCAGATATAGAACAAACACAAATGTTCATCACATAAATGTTTGTCCTAGGTGGGAATCGAACCCACGCCCCCAAGCTCAGAAAGCAGGTTCACTACCAACTAGACCAACGGGCTATCATATGCATCATAGTATAACAGGAAAGAAATAACAAATAAACGATTCATTGATGTACCTTTTTAAAACAGTAATTGCAAATAGTGTAATCTTCTTATTACGATGTCTGTTCAAATTAATTTAAAATATTATGATACGGATGGACAATACTCACGCTTTCCGTAAACAAAGGTGCGTTTATCTTCAATTGTTATTACAACAACCATCGACAGTAAGAAATACAATGGAAGGAGATAAATCAAAACTTACGTACGTACATCCGACCAGCTTATCTGTAAAACAGGCCTGCCAGAAAATTTTCAGCTAACCCATGATTAGAAGCAAGTTTTCGTCAAAAACGCATGTTTCATTAGAAAGAATAAATACATTTTTACCAAATGTACGTGAAAAATAGGTGCCTGTGATTAGTTATTTTGTAGTTAGGATTTAATTTGTTTTTTCTTTTGTTTTTGTAAATAATTTTCAACATTAAAAAAAAACAGACTTCACGGAAAGTATTTAAACTTTCCGTTTTTATTTAAGTAGTAAGTTATTTAAAGAGGTGGAATTTTCTTCAAATAATGGGGTCAACCTTTAGATACACTAAGCTTTTTTAATAGAAATGAATGACTATATAATAATATAGTTTAATAGTATAGATAGTTTTTTAATCCCCCGATAATATAGCTGATAATCTTCAAACTGTTGAACAGATTTGCTTTAATCATTCAGCTTATTTTTAAACATATCAATACTTAAGTCTCTGATATTTTTAGGAGTTTTAGTATATTTTATAGGAGCCATATAAAATACAGTTTTTTGTATGAGTACATTTTTGGTTGTACGCGGGCAAAATTTCATCAGTCCATCTACCAAACACATGTTGATTTGATTTTACAAAAGTAGCAATTTATAGTAAGTATGTAATGAGATGATACTGTAAGAATTCTGTTTAAAAAGTATAACTTGCAGCTATGCTGCCCTAACATTGCCCTGACGCACCTCATATGGGCTTTGAAAGCAATCTTTTTGTCAGTAGACTTCCCCCCAAAAATAATGCCGTATCGCAGAACCGATACTGCCATACTATAATATGCATTAATAAAGCTTCTTGATAAATTCCATTATTTCCCAGTTGGTAAATTCCATTATTATAAAACCAAAAAACACATATCCAAAAACAAGATCTTTGCCTTACTTAACTAATGAGATACACGTAAAAGAAAACCTGCATTTTGCCCAACATATCCTCTTAAACTGATAATTTAAATAGTGCGTATGCCGTTGATCCCATTCTTTTAGTTAATGTATCTATGTGTGCTTTCCAATTAACTCTATCCATGGTCAATTCAAAAACAATTTAGTCGTGTCTACTTCCTCTATGACGCTACCATTATTATTACAATATTATATTCTCACGTACTTGTAGGTACGCTGCCAAAAGTGGAATATGTTCGTTTAGTCCAAATTTATTTAAATTATTGTCATCTAGCCATTGAATCATTGATTTTAACATTTTATTTATTTCATTTCATACACATTCATGTGTTTTTATTTGTACAGCTAATTTTATTTTCATTGTGCTATCGCCTGTTAAAGAGAGTCGTAGGTTGGTCAAGAGCTTTAGATAAGTCATAATATACCCTATAAATAGAAATGGTATTAATAGTCACAGTAACAGAAATAGTAGAGATCTTCTGTATTAAGTTGTTTACAAATTAAGTGTTAAGGAAAAGTAAGCGAAAACATCTGCGGTTAAGCCGCATCTTGTACAATAGAACTCTATTATATGACGATTTGGCTACGCCGCCGCCGGGGGGTGGTCTGAATTATTACGGAGAGATTAGGTTCTGACGTGGGCAAGTACCATAGATCTTTAACAGGATAGACACCGCAAGCACGCCAACTTGTATGAAAACCCAGCGTGCCGCATTTTGGTACCTTATAACCAAAGATTTTAATTCTTAGATCGTTGCTTATGACGTTACGAGAGCATTTTTTTATTTTTGACAGGTTAGTCGATGGAACTATGCAGTTCACCTGTTGTGATAGTGAGGTCGAAAATGGTAAGCACGTTTAGCCTGGAATGGGAACTGGCTCTCACGTGGCTCTCACTGACACCGCACCGTCATGTGCTTGGCGACAGATTTTCAATTTGAGGATAGTAGCTAGCCTACGAATGGTGGTAGGGCATTAGAAAATGCCCTACCACCATTCTATGGTTTCCTCAAGATATGTGTCACGAAATTGGTGGTGGTTTAACTCAGTTCGCATCTCCAACTGCTTTTGAAGAGTTTTAACAGTTTAATAAAGCGCAATTTGAGTAAAGGTGTCCGACATGCTACTGCCAAGACGACGGAAATAGAACTGAATTGTGTGGCATGCTAGTTGGAGCAATGATCCAAATTAAAGCAGGCCACATACATTCAAAGTAGGTGAAGTCACGGTGTCTATTCTTATAAAGGTCTGTGGTAATTACTAATTTCCTCTTTTCATCCTTCCATGCAAAAAGTCATAAGGAAAACCGCATTAAAACCCATTCACCTACTGGATCTTGCTTGATTGATGTGATTTCTATTTTTATGGTAGCCAGTTTAGATAGGCCTTTACGCTAATACTATTGTAGTCTACTCTCTCTATTAGATGGTAGGTTAGGCAGGGTTTTGTAGGTGAGTTAACTGCGTTATTTATCTATATATCTAAATTAATTTAAATCATATTGTAGTCAGTAATCGGTATTGTTATAAATCAGAGAGCGCTGTTAATCAATTGTAAAAACATCGTACGTAACCAACGAATTCAAGAAGGTTTTTTTTCCATTCCAAGCTCTTGTTTTTTAAAGCAACGGTTGTGAGAGCGTTCAACTTGATCAGACTTTTGGCCAAAAAGTTTAATGGAATTTGGAAAACTGAATACTTGTAGTGTATTTTTAACCAACTTAAACAAAGAAGAAGCCTTAATCAGACTGTATTTTTTGTATATTCATCTACAGAGTTACGGGGAAAAGGTTTACTAAGCCGAAAGGGGTCCATATAACCCATAATTATAAACAACTGTTGCTATGGGACCAACCCAGTAAGAGCGAAAAATTTGTTTGCTGTTCTATACATTTTGCCGAGTGTGACCTTTTTCTATGAAAGCTTATATCCTGGATTTAGACTACTAATCCTGAAGAAAAATATACAGCTTCTATAGGATTGCGGGTGAAACCACGGGGCTCAGCTAGTAATCCGTAGGAGTTATTTCCTAGCTCACATTCTAACTTTAACATATCTAGAACACCTACTCAAAAGCCACACAAACAAATCACACGGTACTAATCAGAGAAAAAAAAATGTACAGGCGTCTTTGCATTGGTTCATTGACATTGATTCTGGGACAAAGACTGAATTGGGACCGTGCCAAGGCGATATTCACGTTTGAAAACAACGTTACTTTTGAGTTAAAACATATTTTCGGCGAATTATAAATAAAAGAAAATCTTATAAATTGCAGCGATGGTGTGAAAAGCGTAAGTCGTTCGGTAAAAATAGGTCGCGAATTTTATGCGACACCAATAATAGCATCAATGCTCATGGGCAAGCATTTCTCCTCCCGCACTATGTTGCATAAAAATCCCCCCCCCCCCCCCCCCCAATGAAAAATTTCACTTGAATGTTTATCAGCACATTTTGGGTGCGCGTCTATTTGTGCGATATGGGCAAGAACAGATAATGCAAATTATCCGGCTTCCTACTGTCTCTGAACTTTGATCGTAATAGAAAGAGATAGACGATCCTGCTGATGAGTAAATGAAACAGATATAAGACAATTTTCAACGTAAAACCTACAAGGGGTATTGTCGAGTATTATTTGCATTGTGATGCGGTGAGACTGAATATGTAGATACGCTCATTTTCTTATCTCCCGTGAGTTTTTGCACGTATGTATAAATGGTGTAACTTAAAGATTAGACAGTAAACAGAATACACTGCCCTCAAAAAAGGTTGTCATTTACGCCTGTCGCCGCCCGTAGTGGCCAAAATCATACTTCATACAAATATTATAAAGAAAAGATGTTTATAGTGTGAATAATAAGAGTTGATCTATCTATCTATAATAGATGCAGCAGTCTATAGTGTGTTTTTACGGTTCCATACCCAAAGGACCCAGGACCCTATTACTAAGCCTACAATGTCTGTCTGCCTGTCCGTCCGTCTGTCCTGTCTGTAAACGGCTGTACCTGTCGAACCGTAATAGATGGCAAGTTGAAATTTTCACAGAATATTTAATTTTTCACGGAATATTTAATGTTACGGCGGATAAAAAAGTCAAAAAGTAAAAATTAAAAGGGGGGTATGAAGCCCCATAAAACAAACGTATTTTTTTACGTATTTTTGTGTTCGTTTTAGTGATTTCGTGATGAGTCATACATAGATTGGCAACTATGAGTTTTAATATGACCTATACTTTAGTGAAAACCCAATTAATATGTTTTTTTCCCCCCCAGTTTTTCATGTGAAACTAGGGAAGGATAACAACACAAAAAGGTTCACTTTTAAAGTTTTAGCGGTTCGAAGTTGTGACCAAAATAAAATTTTGATCGGATTGAATATCAGGTACTGAGTTGCCACTATAAATCTAAAAATGCCTTCCATATTATGGTATCGACGGATATCCACAAAAAAACTACCTTCGAACGCAGTTGATAAGCAGAAAAAGGAAAATTACATCTAAGTAGCCACTTAAAAAGCCTAGCAACGAGAAAAAGATAAGTTATCACAAACAAATTATGCCAAAATCAGCCTATTTCCAAGAAAGCACGCAATTGTTGTTTATTGATAAAGAATCAGCCGATAGGCAAATTTTAGCATAATATGCCTCCTGATAACGATAAGCTGGTAGTCTGGTAGTAACTTCTCTGACTGTTTCGCCCAGACGTTAATAAACACCCACATGTTTATATGGGCTAGATTTTTTGGCTATAACACAGACTAAAAAGATACAGAGGAAACTACTGAAGAGAAAATATAGAAACATGCAGTAACAAAAATACGGCTGAGTTAAGAACTTATTTTGAAAGATGAAGAAAAAAATGCCGAGCTTAAGGGAATTTCAATAAACGGGATTCACGACCAAATTTTCCACCTTCACAGGTAGAATATTTAATTCAAATTTCAATGGGACCACCAAAGAAATAAAGCTGATTCAATAAAAATAAAAAGGTTCTCAATTAGTACCAGACAAAACCTACCTCGTAACAGACAAAAAACAGGCTAATTGAAACCAATTTTTTGGGGTCTGTTGAAAAAGCTGAATAAAATTATTTTTAAGTTAGTCGATTTCCTCAGTAAATTATGTCGCACAGGTTGAAATAGAAATTAGTCACAACCAAAATCTATTCTGGATCGATGGGGAAGAAAGGTTCTGGAGTGGAGACCACGAACCGGAAGACGCAGCGTAGGGAGGCCTCCCACTAGATGGACCGACGACATTGTGAGAGTCGCGGGCATCCAGTGGATGCAAAAGGCAGGCTGTCGTTCAGTGTGGAGGTTAAAGGGGGAGGCCTATGTTCAGCAGTGGACGTCTTCTGGCTGATGATGATGATGATGATGAAATCTATTTATACGGAGGTAACGGAGGTACGGCGGTACGGAGGTCTTTCGCGGTTTTCGAAGTTATCTCTCTGCTATCGTGTATCTAGTCTAGTCAATTGTATTTTCACTATAAGCATAGCATACGGTAGATCCCTCGTTTATCTTGTTATTTAAACAAGATTTAGGACATTGTCGCGCTTTCTGTCAAGGTTGTTATTTTGGAAATTTATAACAACAAAATATTCTCTACTGTTTTGTTTTTCAGAAATTATTCTTTGACGTCACTTGCGTCGGAGGCGACATCTCGTGGACCAATTTACATGACCGATTTAAAAAAAACTATCGACTGAATTTACTGAAATTTTGTTTATTTGAGAGTAATTGTATTTATCCAGAGTTATTTTTATTACGTTATGAGTTTAGCTTAAAAAAATGTGACTATTTGGTGCTTAGTTTTCACACGCAGTTAACGCCATGTTTTGATTATGTTAAACTTTCGAAGTAATATCGATTATCTATACTAATATTATAAAGAGGAAAGATTTGATTGTTTGTTTGTTTGTTTGTTTGCATTGAATAGGCTCCGAAACTACTGAACCGATTTGAAAAATTCTTTCACTGTTGTGAAGCTACACTATCCCCGGGTGACATAAGCTATAATCTATACCCGTGCGAAGCTGGGGCGGACCGCTAGTTATCAATATACCTATACTTATTAGCAGGGAGCGGAATCTAGTAGCAAAACATATGAAGTGTAATAGAGGTGGGTCATTGTTCTTTATCGAGTATTCAAGCAATCTATCGATACTTTTTAACTGTATTGCTCAACTAGCTGCGCGTGCTGTTTCACCTGCGTGACCAATTATGAAAAATATCCTAAGGTCCAAGACGTATTCCGAAATATTTAGAAAATGAACTTTTCTAAAAATATTCTGAAAACCAAAACAACTTTAATGTATACGTACCATTCAAAAAGCCCTTTGTAAGTCAATAATTTCGTTATTAAAGTTATAATTAATTAAATCTGTAACGACCTTCTAACACTTCGACTCTATGACATTGACATAATACAACCTCCGTCGACATAGTTTTCTGACCTTAACTAATCTAAATTCTATTGCCGGAAGACAAGCGCCAAATCATTCGAATTATTTATAAATACATACTAGGTGCTAAATACGGGACTGATCTACCGGCGGTAGTTACTACCGGTATTTTTGTTCCGCAATTGGCACAATACTAGCATAATAATCTCCGAACACTCAATTTGTGGATTTGTCATCAGTCTGCATTGGGTTTGCTTTCGTGCTAACGATTCTATACCGAGTGTAAACGACGGAAAAATTTAGCATATTATTGATTCATCATTATAAAAAACATTTACTTTGTGGCCAACATTCATCATCATCATCATCAGCCAGAAGACGTCCACTGCTGAACATAGGCCCTTTAACCTCCACATTGAACGAGGGCCTGCCTTTTGCATCCACTGGATGCCCGCGACTCTCACAATGTCATCGGTCCATCTAGTGGGAGGCCTCCCTACGCTGCGTCTTCCGGTTCGTGGTCTCCACTCCAGAACCTTTCTTCCCCATCAGTTATCGGTTCTTCGAGCGATGTGGCCTGACCAACAGGCCAACATTGATATTGCGAAAAAAAAAACTACTGTTCCATAGAAAATTTTTATACACTCAACAAAGTGTATGGAACAAACAACAAATTTTGGCTTGATACTCAGTCACACACACGCACGCGCACACACACACACACACACACACACACACACACACACGCGCGCGCACATTGGTTAGAAATTTTACTTCATTTACTAATTTAGAACAGTCTAGGCGCGACGTCTAAGGAATGATACTATCTGAGTTCTTGATCAGTATTTTTGTTTGCACCTAGCTTACAATATAATATTAATATAGCCCTTACTTTGTTGCATATCTCCGAAACGCAATCGTACATTTTATCGGTCATCTGAATGACGCTTTTTGTTGCTAACCCAATATTGTTTCTGTGACATAAGCAGATACAGGTTAACCAGTGCTCGATTGTTGAAATTACTTATGCGCGCTAAAAGAATAGAAGTTTCTCTACCAGCAGGTTTTTAATACTAAAGAAAAGCTGTGGGTAAGCTGAAACAAAGTATCTATAAAAAAAAACGTTTAAAAATGTTAACGGAAAACAATTTGTAATGTGTGTATTTTTTATTAATTCTCAAAATATGTGTTTATTTTTCCACAAATAAAAATTAGTCTATTGTCAACGGCATTTTTGCTAGATCATATTTAGCAAACGGTAAGTACACCTGCCCCCGTACCATCATCTCAAAAGCATTCTTAAATTAATCTTACATTGATCTTGTCTTGCTCTCGTATTGTATCCGGGACAAAGTTTTTCATTAGAGAGGCAAAGTCACCGACATAACTCAGAGTATTAGCAAGCTGCAGTGGTAGTGGGCCGGTCATATCTATCGCAGAACCAATAACCATTGGGGAAGACGTTTTCTAGAGGGGAGACCTCGAATCTGCAAACGTAGCGTAGGAAGCCCTGAGAAGCCATGGAGTGAAAAGACGAAGATGGGGCTGAGCGGCGTGCCTGGGAGAATGCTATGTCGAGCAGTGGATTAAGAAAGGCTTATTGTGATTGTAAGCCTTATCAATACGACATAAAGTGCAAAATGTGGAATGAGCTACCTTCCACGGTGTTTCCGAGAAGCTACAACATGGGGTTCTTCAAAAGGCGAGTTAATCGAGTCCTAAAGGGTCGGCAACGTGTTTGTGATGCCTCTGGTGTTACAAGTACCCATAGGCGACGGTGACTGCTTACCATCAATCAGCCTGTCAGCTTGTTTGCCACGTATGGCATAAAAATAAAAAAGTGCAATTTTCTCACCTAATATGCGCACTGGCGATGATCCTGTCACCCGCTAGTTGCCAAACATGAAACTCGTGGACCGCCAACACTCCATCGACCTTTTCCAATAGACGCCGCTGTATCGCGTCCACCTGGACAAATATAGATATGATAATGTTAATCACAATAATAATATTTAAAATGCGAAAGTGTGTTATGCGTGTAGCCCTAGTGCGTGAGGGAGACGGCTGTCTCGCTGGCACTTAGCTGACGTTACTGTTGGATTATCACGAGCTATATTCGGCCAAAGATTTTTTAGGCAGTTGCAATCACAATTAAAAAAGCCTTTCAATATTTCACGTAGCTAAAGTGATCTGAGTTTACAAATTTCATTCAACTATTTATAATCTTGTGCACAATTGTCAGAGCAATTCCCGGCGCAGATAATGTATACACACATTCTTAGCTGGCACTAAAACATGCCTTTACGGCTGTTACTTTAGGGTTGTCTTCTACAGATATATTTCTAAAACCCGTAAGAAGGGCTTGATTCCACTTTTATTATGCGAACTGCTGTTCTGTGGAATGCGCTGCCTGAATGCCTGCGCGGGTGTTCCCTGATAGTTACAATCTGGATGTCTTCAAATCGCAAGTAAATCGTTTTCTTCTATGCATGCGTGTTTCGTCGTAGACCGCATCAGTGCTTAACATCAGGCGAGGTGGCGGTCAAACGCAAGCCTATTATCTATACTAATATTATAAAATGGAAAGATTTGATTGTTTGTTTGCATTGAATAGGCTCCGAAACTACTGAACCAATTTGAAAAATTCTTCAAAAATTTCTGTTGGGAAGCTACACTATCACCGGGTGACATAGGCCATATTATATATTTTTTTAAATCAGTGATCCTTACTAAATCTCTAATAATGTAACCCAAGGTGTAAAAAAAACCTATTTTTTTTAAATACCCGTGCGCCGGGGCGGTCCGCTAGTTATTAAATAAAATGATAAAGATATCTGACTGTAGTACTATGTAAAATTGTACTAAAACCTGATTACGATTTCACGGTTGGTCATATAATAAAGTTGTGTATAATGGTACAATAACCTCCTTTCAGCTCAGTAGCACCGTTCTTTTTTAACCATAAATACCTAAGGTAAAATCTCACCTGTATATGTGTGGGCACAGTTTGCAGCAGTATAAGTGAGGATTCCCTCAGCAGCGGCCACACTGAGGCTAGGATTAGCATCACCAGCACTATACTTAGGGCTGGGTCAATGTAGTACTTGTACTTCCAATCTGTCAGCCAGACGACTAGAGCTGACCCTACCACTATTATGGATCCTGGAACAAAGAAGCGTTGTTTAGTACTCAGTTTATAAGTACTCAGGAAGTAAGTACTCAGTTCTTTCTCGTGTTGATAGATGGTACTTTTAAAAGTTCTTTGACTAGCCAAGGAACGACTACAAACCGTCGCCGATTACCAGTGGGTACTCAGTTGATAAGTACTCAGATGGTAAGGTACTCAGTTCTTTTTTGTGTCGATGATCATTTGATCTACTAACTGTCGTCGACTACTAGTACTCAGATGGTAAGAACTTCACTTCGCCCCGTGGCACGTGATTTCTCGGAATACCAATTTGGGTGAGGTGAGCGCCAGAATCGAATGGAGCGCGGATCACTGGGTGAAGCTCACTCAGTGAGGCACATATTACAGAATCGCATTGCTGAGGTCTTCGTGTCGATAGTTCTTTTAAATGTTCTTTGACTATATATCTACATCGTAAAATATAGCTTAGTGCTCGGGGAATTTGTTTACTGCAGTTGTATTATTTTTGACATATAGTTAGTTAATTTATAGAAAAAAAAAAACATACTTCAAGACTATACCTATATGTACAAACTAAAAATAAAAAGTGGAAAAGACAAAACAGAGATTGAAAGTCCTCATCAAAACTTTTGCTGAAAGGAACCACAAACTAAAACGTCATCTCTGTAAATATTTTTTGTTTTTGTTGGATTTTTCTAAAAGCGCAGAATAAATTTCGATAAAATTAATATGAGAACACTTCTGAAGTATGGACCGACCAAACTAAAAGTCAATTCACAATTGGCGGAGTAATCGCGTAGCAAACATACAAAAAACATACAGTCAATTTGAGAACAACTGCATTTTTTGAAGTCGGTTAAATAGTGTTTTAAATGTTTTTTCTTTAATTAAAGATATCCTTATAACAGCCAGTTTAAGTAATTACTGCGTGAATATAAAAAAAACAGTTTGATTTATGACCCAAAACGATGTAGTTATATTAATGAAGCGAGGTAAAAGCAACTACGATAGGCAAGTCATGTTAGTACGAAATTAATGGGTTCGCGGTAGAGGTAAACATTAGGGCACATACCTACTGCTGATGTAAAGCTATCAGCTATTTATACATTAAACAGAACTGCTATTCTGAACCGAAAGATGTCGTACTCGTCAAACAACAACTTTAAGGGGACTAGAGTCTGGCTAATGAAAGTAGAGACTCAAAACGCACGCCAAATTTAAAAAAAATTGCGTTGCTACCCCAAAATTAATATGATATGCAAACATTACTGTGCTTTGGCTGTGTTACAATAAAAATTAATAATTTACAAGTAACAAATGAGATTTTTCCAAGCATTTCATACTAATTTTTGGAGTTTCAATTCTGATATTTTTAAATTTGCCGCGCTTTGTCAGTCTCTACGTTCATTAGCCAGACTCTAACAACGAAAACGCAAAAAAAAAACGATGGTCCATTCGTTGGTCAATAAGCTTTTCCTAGGGAACTGTATTTTTTTTCGCTATTTCGAGTTATGCCGATTTTTTTTTTTTTTAATAATAGATTTGCGTGTGACCGCCACCTCGCCTGATGTTAAGCAATGCTGCTGTCTACGATAGAGCACGTTTGTATAGAAGAAACCGATTCACTCGCAATTTGAAGACCCAGATTGTAACTATCGGAGAACACATTCAGGCAGCGTATTCCACAAACTAGCATTTTGCACAGTAAAAGTGGAATCAAAGCGCTTCGTACGGGTTTTCGGAATATTAACAATAAAGCGATGTCGATTTTTTGTGCCCACTTTGGCAGCCCAATAGAGAAATAGGTAGGACTCATGCAGACTCAATGCACAATCTCTGAAATGTATCCGAAAAAAAAAAACATCATAAAAAAACACTTTCTAGAGCTCGACTCTAGAAAGTGTTCGCTGGCTGTACCCTCATGTTGTAAACATGTCGCCAACAACTAACGTTGTACTCCAGCAGCTTTATTTGATAGCCAGTTCCGCTTCCAGGCTAGGGGTGTTTACCACCTTCAAACACCGTCTTATCACTAGGTGAGCTGAGGTCGAAAGCATAGCCAGTCAACCATAAAACATGTAGGACTTATTCAATGTCACCAGGGTGAAATTTTAAAGGAACTCATTTTCAACCACCGTCTTAACACTAGGTGAGCTGAGGTCCAAAGCATAGGCAGTCAACCATAAAAAATGTAGGACTTATTCAATGTCACCAGGATGCACTTTTAAAGGAACTCATCTTCAACCACCATCTTAACACTAGATGAGCTGAGGTCGAAAGCATAGCCAGTCAACCCTAAAACATGTAGGACTTATTCAATGTCATCAGGATGAGCTTTTAAAGGGACTCTTATTAGAGTTGTTTGTCCAGACTGTATGTCAAGGTTGTCTTTATCACCCATTGCAAGGTCGTACAAAGCAATAATGTTATATTCAAGAGATTACATTTGGATTTATCAATTATACATATAAGTTTTGCAACAACAACCGGGCGGCGCCCAGTATAATCCAAGAAAACATTGTTAGTAATAGTAACCTTGACGGTGGATCTTATGGCTGTTTCACTACCTCTTGATATTTTTGTTAATTCAAGAAATGCTTGCGTTTTTTAACATCTTGCCTGATGTTAAGGGACAATTAAAGAACTCTGACATTACATTTTTTTTCAAGAAAAAAAAAGAATCCCTTAGTGAGAATAAAAAAAAGACTGGGCTTTATCTTTAGAATAACAAAATAGTATAAAGCAATTTTCGTGATAATATTTTGAGCTTTATAGACTATAAAATTTTAACAACTGACATACGTGTTGTAATTCCTCAGGTGAACTCTGCAAAAGAGTCCTACCACTACAGCATCTAACGAATAAAATATCGACTACTTTTATAATTAATTCCTCTTTAAATGACCAGAACAATGAGTTCGCATAATTTATACTGGGTTACGCGGAAAAGGTGTAGTAAGCCGAAAGGGATCCATACAATTGTAACCATAATTATGAAAAACATTTACTCTAAAGCAGTGGTTCCCTATTAGTGGTACGCGTACCCTCAGGGGTACGCGAAGTTGCATCAAGGGGTACCCGACGTGCGGCAATATCTTGACTTTAATTTTATCAGTATCCCGGTACCACTATTAAATTTTTTATTTATCATTCCTGAAATAAAGGCTGGAGTGGACCAATTTCAGTTGCAGTCCGGTCCGGTGCAGACGCACTTTGTGAGGACCAGTAAAGTACACAATTCTATGAGACGTCACGCCTTATGCAGTCTGTTTGTAGTCCGTCTGAATCCAACGGACTGGATACAGCGTGACGTCTTTCAGTCTTTCATAAAATTTCATAGTTTACTGGTCGACACAAACTGAACCGGACCACCATATGGATTTGGTGTGATTGAGCTGAGCTCGAGGGGTACGTGAGTTTGAGGTCTTTCTTGAAGTGGTACGCAAGAAAAACTAATTGGGAACCACTGTTCTAAAGGGATCAAAATTTAAAATCGCGAAAAAAATGTCAGTTGTTCCATAGAAAACGGCCATTCACACTCGACATTGTATCGAACAGCTAATATTTATTTCGCGATTTTAGGGTTGGTACCATAGTTAAAGTTGTTCATGATGATGGGTACTAAGGACCCCCCTTTCGGCTTAGGTTTCGAAATGTAGGTACTATCAACTTAAATAGAAGCAAGATATTAACATAAAATATTAATGAAACGGTTATCTTTCATCCCTTTGACGCTTGCGTAGACCCTTGAATAGGGAAAACTCTGGCTAAAATATTATACATAGAATATTCATAAACTGACCACTTAGACTTAACAGAACGTATTAAACTGTAAAGTAAGACGAAAATTTAAAATTTACGTTTTACATTACAACTTCATTTATTTATTAGTTATAGTTAATCGGAGATCGTGCGACAGTTAATTGATAAAATAAAATACCAAAACGTTCGATGCAATTGATCAAATTATACTGATAAGATTCCTTACAGAAAGTGGCACAAGGCCTCGAGTTGTGAACATGAAAATAATGTCAATGACAGTTAATGGCGGCAAGGCAAATATGTATCGGGCAAATCAGACATGTTTCTAAATTATATATTAATAAAATAAAAATAAAAACAATCATTTAGCTTTAGCAAAGAAAATTTAACCCGGCATGGCCCATGGCATGATGACACTTAGAATGGTTTATTATAATTGAATGCGTATACAACATTTCTTGTTTGTGCTTCTAACCATTGAGGAGTTCCCTAGATGACCCAACCTTGAATGCAGCAACCATGTCATGGTAAAACTTAAAACTGGCTATCATGATAAAATGCGTACACAAAATGTCGTGCCTATTCTGTTGACCGTTGAAGAGGTTCTTTTCTAGAGCTAATCCTGGATGTCGATTCAGGTCATGCTTAGGATAAAAATGCATTGTCATTAGAACTGAACCAACATGTAAAAATTCAACTCCGTTGGATAAGAGGATTCTAATTCAGCTTGCAAGATTTGACCTAAACAAATTAACATACTAGCATTGCAAGTTAAATAAAAGCTTGTAAAAGCATGATTTAATCCTTGGTGGCCAAAAAGCAAACAAAAGTAAGTTCGTATAGGTTTAGTGGCTTGCCCTGAAGCCCGAGTTTTTAGGCCATCTGACAAATAAGACTTCGTGGTAAAGAATAAAAAGAAAAAAGTATACAGATAATGATTAATCGCTTTAAGGTTTTCTGCGTGTAATGAGTTTAAAAAATATTTTAGATAGAACTGCATAGAGCGATAGTTTAGCAAGAAACATCGAAAAAATATAGGTATATTACCCGCGACTTCGTACGCGTAGATTATTTATATAAAATTTCAATCTCCCCTTTATTTGGCTATTTCGCAAAATCTCTTAGCGGATCTCAACAAACCTTATAAGAAATCTATGACAAATTCCAGGTCATATAATTTTAAAAATTTCATGATGAGTCAGATTCAGTGAGTGAATGAGTAAATGGTGTTTCTCTTTTGTATTTATATAGATACATAATATATATGTACCTAAGAGTATGCGATGTAAATTTTTCAATATCTTTTGCGTAAGGATGCATACATAAATCGTGGGCATTGCTAGGATTTTTTTGACTGAGATTTACCCGCGTCCCGTGCTGTATTAGCTTCGACAGCACGACAGTATCGCTTGCATACATATTGTATGTACACGCTATACAGAGCTACACGGAACAGTGGTACTAAGCTGAAAGGAACTCATTGTACTCAACTTTTCCCGTTCAACCCTATATCAGCTGTTCCATGGCAAAAATACATTCACATCAGAGTCACGGATTGTATTGGAACAGATGATATGTTTTCGCGAATTCAGGGTTGGTCCTATAGTTGAGTACAAAGAGCTTCTTTCGACTTAGTACCACCGTTTCTGTATAGCATAATCTAAAATGATCGTAAAGCCCCCAATTCAATATCAAAATGTCCATTATTATTAGCGGAAAGTTACTCCCCGCATCGGACTTACTTAATAATTATGTCAAGTAAAGTTACTATTGAACTAACAATGCCTAAGCAAAGCACACACCTTGCCTCGTGAGACGTTCAAATATGTACAAAGAATAGTCATTGGCGGCTAAGTTTATTACAGTCACGAAAACCTGTCCAGTTCTCAGTAGCCAATTTCTTCGTAGACATTGTTTACCAAGGAAGGTCGATTCAATCATAACGCACTTGACATTAATGTAATAAGGTTGAATTTTGTATTCAAATTATCTTTAATGTTTGTTCGAATAGGCTAACTCTATTGTCAGAGTTTTAGGGTGCTTTAAGGTCTCCGACTTCAAACACGGTTGCTCAAATTCTCATTGTCAAATTAAGCTGGGGGAAAATTTGGAATAATAGTCAATTTCTCACCATGGGGGCGTAGGTGGAAGTTTTTAGGGGGGGGGGGACTTGGGAAGGTAGATGGAACAAGGCTACAATGGATTTAGTTATTTCTCGCAAATTTTAAGTATCCTGTTAGGCCAGTCTACCTTATATTTTCATCCACCCTCTTACTTCCACATCGTCTTTAGAATCTTTAATTTCATTCAAACAAATTACGTAATTATTAAGTTTAAATCCGGGTTTTAAATTTATTTATCAACGAAATCTAATAAATCGGCTTCCTTATGGAAAGTACCGTCAATGTCAAGGTGAGCGGGTTAATTACTACGAGGGTTATTTACATTTGATCAATGACCGGCAAAGCTGACGAAATCAAGAGGCCGTGTCACTTGGGTATTACGAAACAGCAGAAAAAACTGGGGTACTGAGTGAGTCATTGTGGTTTCTAGAACATATAGTAGAAACACCATATACGCATAATTTGTACTTATCAGAACAAATTAGATTTGGAAGAGTAGATTGTATTTCTGCAATTTTAACATCTATTATAAATAACGAATTATCAATCCTAAGCTCTTGAAGTGTGTGAATTAGGCCACCACAGGCACCACACCAGCTCAAGGGAAATTGCCCTTTAGTTTTTGCCTATCAGGTAAGTTTAGGCAGCAACGGAACAGTAAAATGTTGACTTTTACTATTGAATAACAACAAAGGACGGTTATTATTTTTGTGTGGCGAACATTGCACCTTCGAAAGTCTGATATGTGACGCCATCGACAGAAACGATTGTTTTTCAATTACCAGTTAATAATGACTAATAACATCGCCATTTTCATGGCGAAAATCTTGAGGCTGGCCAAATTTTGGGCATCACAATGTTATATATAGGTTTTGATAGACGTTTGCTAATAATATTTGGTATGAACGAGATAAGATGATAGGCAGTTATCAAAGTAGGTTGATGGTGGGTGGAAACTGGAATATATGGGAATTCCCATAGCATGTTAAAGCCTAAACCAAGACAAAGAAAATATATTAACTGAACTGGTGAATGAGCGTGCTTACTATCCGGTGCTTGCAGTTTCACCAAAACATGCATAGCGTGTTTTTTCCCGAAGGCACTGTCTGCAGGCTGCAGTCACTGCTGGACATAGGCTTCTCCCAACGCACACCGAGGCTAAGGCGATTCTTCGGCTTTTCGCTTCAAGCCATTGCCATTTGCCAGCGGCCGTACATCGTTACTCCATCGAGTCCACTCTAGAACACGTCTACTCCAACGGTTATCGGTTCTGCGACATTATATGACTGGCCCATTGCCACTGCAGCTTGCTAATACGCTATGCTATGTCGATGGCTTAATTTGGCTTTTTGGTGAATTAAAAATATAGTCATTCACCTTGAAAAATACTGTCTAGTGCGGTTGAAACTAGTCGGAGTGACCGGCTTAATCTTACGTGAGTAATTCCCCTGTAATATAAATACAATATAGTCCTTCTCATCGATTTTAATGACCACTACCCCCACCATTAATTATTGTTGGTAAAAAAAATAACTATTATGAGCCCTAATGAGACTCGCTAGGCCAAACTTAGTTTTGAAGACCCGAACGCAAACTGTGCAGTAAAGTTGGCCAGAAGAATTAACGGTATAAGAGGGACTTTCTTTTTGAATTTGGCGTTTATGATCTAGATTTTCAAGACGGTTTTCTTCAAACACTAGACCTTCTTATAGATTGTATTTCGCCACGATGATCTAAGTGTTGCAAGCTCCTCCCAGCTACCAGAATCAATGCCGCAGGCATTGAGATGTCTTTTAAGGACGTCTTTATATCGAAAATGCTAGCCTCTTTGCTTAAGCTTACCATCTGCCGAAACAGAGTAAAAGACAGCTTTGTGCCAAGCGATGATCTTCCATACGCAGTAAGTGCCCACACCTTCTAAGTTGGCGCTTCATAAGCAAAGCTTCCAAGCTGTAAATTACTTCTATGATCTCACAGAGAAGTCGAGCATAGTTCTTTCCATAAATCGCTGAGCAGCACAAAAAGCTATGCAATGCACTGTCTGCATTACAGTAAATTTCTATTAGACATGAGCCTTAGCGAACTTACCTAAAGCATCAGAGAGGACATGCAAAAACACGCCCTTCATGTTCATATGTCCAGGATCACTACCCGATCTGCAAGGCTGCTTGTTGTTATTGGGTGTCTTGTCGGATTTAGGTGGTACCATCATCTCGTCGGTTTCTTCTGTGTCAGTGGCGTTGTGCCCGAGGGCCATGTCTGCGTTGCTGTTGACGATCTCTGTGAGATGTCTCACGTTAGATGGGGGTGGGACGCCGCCGTGCGAATGGCCGTGACCATGATCTGAAATAAAGCTCAGTGTTACTTTTTTATAGGCTTTGACCGCCACTTGGCTAGCTTCGTTTTGCAGTGTCATCTATGAAGACATTCCCTTTAGGACGTGTACATTTTCCGGGATGTAAAGTATACTATGTTACTCCCTCTATGCAAAAATCACGCTTGTCTGATTAAGTTTATCATGATTTCAGTTTTGGTCCCATATTAAAGTTGTTTGTGATAATGACCTCCTTTTGGTTTAGTACCATCATTCCGGTAACCTTGTGTAATTGTGTAAAGAGATAAAGTAACAATATCACAATATAAGAATCTACAAGGGTATATTTTGAATTTCGATGTATCAAAAAGTTATACAGGGTGTAAGGGGAATACTCTCGAAGCCTAAAGAAGGTAATTGTACTCATCATTATGAACCACTTTTAGTATGGGACCAACCCTGAAATCGCGAAATAAAAATCTGCTGTTTCATACATTTTGTCGAGTGTCAATGACCGTTTTCTATAGAACAGCTGATATTTTTTTCGCGATTTCAGGGCTGGTCCCATAGTAAAAGTTGGTCATAATTATGAGTACAATTACCTTCTTTTGGCTTCGAGAGTGTTCCCCTTACACCCCGTATTATCAAATATTTGTATAACATAAGTCATTGTACCTTGATTAGTCGCTTCATTCATTGAACAGAATTAATAAACACCAAATGATATATTAATGAAAAAGTTACGATGTTTTTTTGTGACGAGGTCAAACAAGATTAGTAATCCAGTAGGTAAGCTAAGTAGGTGGTATATTTTTAAAATTGTTTTTGTGTTATCTAGCTCTTGCTGTCTGGACGTTGGGAACTAGGTTTTGTCGTAATACTGCTTTTATATTTAGAGTTCTAGATTCTTCAGAGAATGCATATCGGAGTTGTTTGTAAACTAGGCCTGGGGCTTTACGCCTAGCTGTTTTAATCAATCAAGTTTAGGTGATAAAAATGTGCCGCGATCGCAAACCGTATCTGGGCGCGTTAAGGTTCACGTTCACGTGGTTTTCCGATATTAGCTGTTTTAATTTTAGTTTGAGACCGCGTAAGGAATTGGGCGTAAGGCTCCTGGGCCCTTATTCTCTAACTCACATGAGATTCTTTGCCACAAACGTGTGGCGACACAACATGAAAATGTAATTGAAAAATAGACTCTGTGCCCTAATGATCTATGACTACATAAATTCGTAACGCGACTGCGTTTCGTTATCTACCTACGTGGAATTAGTAACATCGCGTTAGCAAACGTGTCAAGTTTGCTAACGCGATGATATTTCTAACTCGCTCGTTTTAATCTGTCAAATTAACGTGGAGCAAGCTAGTGCGCTACGAGCGCGTTTGTCATGAGAATGTAGTATTCAATCGGAAGGCTTGTTCGATTAGTATAATTTTGTAACTATGGTTACCGTGTAATTAACACGTTTACAGCGTGTTATTCGTGTTTTTATTGAAAGGTTTACAAAACTATATAACTATGTACTACTATAGGACATACATATGAAGACATCCATCATACTATCCTACTAATATTATAAACGCGAAAGTTTGTATTATGTATGGATGTATACATGTATGTATAGTGTTTGTTCGTCTTTCACGCTGCAACGGAACAACGGATCGACCTGATTTCTCATCGATCGATTCGATCGATATTTTGCATGGGTATAGTTCAAGAACCAGAGAGTGACATGGGCTACTTTTTATCATCATTATCACCATTTTTCATTACTACGCGGGTGAAACCGTGGGGCGCAGCTAGTAATAAATAAGTGTAAATTGAAGACACGTGCACATAATGTGTACGCCCTTCTAGTTGTAAACACAGCAAGCTTAACAAAATCATTGTAAATAGGTACCTAATGAATTTAAGTTAGAGTAGAGAATAAGAAAAGCGAATAGGAGGGAGTAAAAGTAGACGAGTAGAGGAAGATTGTACTGGATTCAACATCCATTTGTTAGTAAATCAATGTGTTTACAACAAAATGTAAACCATACAGTTTCCTATCCATTTAGCAGTTTGTTTTGCGCCTCAATAATGGTCATGTAAACTAAATTGTGTTATTGGTTTAACATGAATGCCTATAAATACCAGTTCTGAATAACACCTGACCTAATAGCCTAAATAACAAACATAATCACGCGTTTTTTAATGCCATAGATGGCATACAAGCAGACGGGCTGCCTGATGGTAAGCAGTCACCGTCGCCTATGGATACTAGTAACACCAGATGCAACACACATACGTTGGCAACCCTTTAAGAGTCTATTAACTCGCTTTTTGAAGAACCCCATGGTGTAGCTTCACGGAAACACCGCGGAAGGTAGCTCATTCCACATTTTGTAGGAGTGAGGCAAGAAAGATCGCGTCAATCGCACACTGTGATTTACAGTGATCTATGATATGTGGATTAACTTTCTTATTTTTTTATACAGAATAGATCTAAGTTTGGTCACCGACTCGCCTGATAGTGGCGGCTAGTTAGTTAGTTTTTGTTTAGTAAACAGTGCTTAAAAAAAAATATTATTCTATAACCTCCTCCTGAAGTCGGTTAAAAATAAAAATCCTTCGCTGATGATAATAATAATACTTCATTGGTTATATTTCTAAGATAACTTTTTTTTCTATTTTTTTTTTCTGTGTGCCGCATCCGATTTACCTATGTTTAACAACAAGCAGCGCCCCGCGGTTTCACTTGCTACCTTACAGGATCGGCCCGAACTCAGCATAATGACGGCTGTTAACCAGCGCTGGTCTTCCGTTGGATCCATTTGGTGAAGTCATGGTACAAGCACATACACTGTACACCACTAAAAAATTAATAAACTAATCTAAAAACATATCAGTTTTTTTAGATTAGGTCTGTTAGCTATGTTTCCAAATATGTATAACTTTCTTGTGTAATTAATAAATATTTTAGAATAGCATAATACCCATAGTAACATACAAACTTTTGCATTTTATAATATTAGTGAGAATCAGTCATTACGAAGTTGAGTGTTAGTTACACTGTAATGTTAATAGGGATGTCAATGTATGTTTGTTACAATTTCACGGCTAAGCCGACCTTGATGAAATTTAGCAAGTATAGATAATCGAGGGATTGGAAATATAAACTTACCGTGGAATAGAAACAGTCCAACAATATTGAGCAATAAGCCGAGAGCCCCGACGGCTACTAGCATCTCGGCATCATGGATGACCTCAGTCTCGATGAATCTCTTCACAGCCTCCACGGTGATGCTGAAGCATAGAGCTACGAGGAACACAGCGTTGACCAAAGCACCTAGTACTTCGGCTCGCGCCCACCCGAAGGTGTTCTTTGACCATTTCTTTGGTGACATCTGGGGAAAAAACATAATTTGTAACACTAGCGACCCGCCCGCCCGGCTTCGCACGGGTCTAATTTACGTGCGAAGCCGGGGCGGGTCGCTAGTTATTTATATAAACCTTCCGTGAAAATGTATCTAACTGATGGTGAAAACCGCATCAAAATCCGTCGCGTGGTTTAGGAGGAGTTAGCGGCCATACAGACAGACGTAGAAAGCGACTTTAATTTATACTATTTAGAGAAGAGATAGTTTAGTTAAACTGGGCTGGCCCCAGTACCCACATTTGCCGGAGACCCACTGAGGTAGAGAAGTTTTTATAGTGGAGACCACGGAATATGCAAACGTTTGGAACGCTCTACGGCTTGGTAGAGTAACAACCTTCATTCAGTGGGGCAGAAACTGGATGCACAGAGCATCTGCGCTATTCGAGATCTACATTCTCCGTCCCTGTCTATTTTTTTAAAATATAATAATAATTGTAAAACATTCCACCATACTCTTGGAAGCAGCGCCAGCCCAGGGGTAGAGCAAAAAGAGCGGTCTCTCTAGGCGCCAGATAGCAAGGGGAGCCAAAATACCAAAAGCAAATTTTTTTTTAGCGATAAATAAAATATCGATGGCGCCTCGCCGCGTGGAAAACTTGAATTATTTGAATCCAGCATAAAAATTTGATGTGGAAATACATCCTGGATTAGCACATGGGCTACTTTTTATTCCGTAAAAATTAACCAGTCCTGTACGATAGTTTTCATAAATAAAACGCTCCGAAAGATAATCTCGCTCTACCCTGATCAAAAGCTAGGTTCGGCTATGCTTGGAAGACGCTGCGTTTAGCAACATAGTTTTCAACTAACGCAAAAGGCAGGCCTACAATGTTTTGTATTGTTACCTATTTGTGTTTGCAATAAATTATGTGTATGTCAACATGTATGTAGTGTAGTGACGGAGACAGAGAATGTATATCTCGAAGCGAAGCTTTCCGATTGGGTTCGGAATACAGCAGCTGAGGCCCAAGCTTGATGGCGTCCGTTAGGATAGACCTAATTCTAATTGGTAGTGATAAAACCCTCTACTGACGTCCCGGTCCGATAGCTCTGTCATAATGCCCAGCAGTGGACAAATATAGACCAATGTTGACAAAGAAAATGTGTCAAGACTAGACGAAAACAGAGAGGACTATGTAAGGGAGAGGCTTATACACTGCAGTGGGCGAAAATTAGCTCATGGTGATGACGTTGCCATGACTCATCAGTGTTATTATATCTTTGCAGAAAAATAAAATTTGTATTAAACTTAATGACTTAACTAGAGGTTCGAGGGTTGGGATTATATAGGCTGGATCGTAAAAAGCCAGATTTCATCATCATCAGCCAGAAGACGTCCACACTGAATAACAGCCTGCAGTTTTAATCCTTATGATATCACCAGGAATATTTTTAAAGCTCCGCTCCACGCAGCGACTGGTTTATTGAAATCAAGGCGTTTTGTTCAAACGGTTTTCGTGCAACTGGGATGTTTTGCCTACATAGTCTTTCTGGAATCTAGACTTTTTGCAATTTAGACATTTTACCTACACAGTCATTCTGCATTTGAGTCATTTCGTTTACACATAGTTTTTACGATCCAGGCTGTATGAGCCTAACCCCCATACCGCGTAGCGCGATACCTCATTATTTTTCATTCAATTGAAAATCTTGTCATTTTAGTATCTCTCCTAAATGAGACAAGTTCAATATCGAATTTAATTCATGATGTCAGACTATTCGAAAGAGACTACAACTGATTTAAAATAAACAACAAAACAACTTACTATATTCGAATCGTATGTTAATTTACATAATCAAACGATTTCAACGTAAAGTATTGCTTTATAGATTGGTAAAATACCAGTTCAGGAAATCTGAGTTACGTTATTCTGAGAATATAAAAATCACAAGGATATCCCCATGTTCACTTCCCGTTATTGGGATGAGTCATCGAAATGTGTTGGAAAAATACATTTTATGGTATGCAAGGTGCCTATAATATACTACCAATCTACTATGATACTTATCTATACTATGCTCTATGTATTATATGAATAGAGCATAGAATATGTCATGACATGTGATGATGAAATTTTCTGTATATTGTAGATCAGATTACGATTGAATCCTAGCTGAAAAACTGTTTTAAGCAATCACGGTAAAACTAAGAAAGAGGGTAGATCGTTATGTCTGCACCTAACTTTTTAACTGTTCGACCAACCACTGTTCGCTTTCTTCAGTCTTCCCGTGAAAATATCGGGAGCTCATTCCACAATCTTACCACGGTAAATAACCCGTAAATAATCATATAATCCTAGCTGAAGTAAGACAAGACCGTCAATATCTCTCCACGTTCAGCTGAAGATTTTGGTACAATAGGAATGTAAACAAGAATACCCAATACGCAAATAGACCTACATTGGAAGAAAATAACTCTATAATGACGAATTCCGGGCTCTTATGAAGCTACCGCGTTACTCCAGTTCGACCAGCATGTTTGCTGAGGCTTGGCTGTTGGCTTCATTCTAGCAATGCTTGCGTCGTCGTTCCACTAGCAAAATACTCGAGGCTATCTGATATCTCTGACGATATATAAGGAGTCCAAGGTTTAGACATTGTCCACATGGACAGTACTTAAGTACTTAATAAAAAATTACTACAGGACTATTGTGCATTTACGTTTTTTAAATACTTATTTAGAAAATCCTCTGCACGTCTTTGGTTAGTCAGGAAAACTCTCAAATAAATAGTAAACATATTCTCACTACTTGGACAGGATATTGGCAGTTACTTCCTCTTTTGTCAACTCTAATAATGTATTCGTATCTTTTTTACTAGCTTTTATTCGACTTGCACTATTAGTATGTACGTTCGAGGTACGTGTGGGACAAATCTTGCAACTGAATATTTGACCAGTTATCCTTAACCGATATATCTGAAATTTGGCATACTTCTGGTGACAATGCAATGTTATGGTACCATCGAGCTGGTCTGATGTTGGAGACAGAAGGTGGCCATAGGAACTCTTAAACGACGTAAGCTCGTCGAGTTTGGGTTCGTTGGATCTGCTTCCCAAGCACTTTGGTTCAAAATGAGTATATGCTTAATTTCGTTTACTTGAATGAGAATTTTTTTCCAGTTCTTAATTTTGTTTTAAAAAACAAACTACTGACCCAATTTTGATGTAATTTCTATGGGACCAATCTGAAAGTATATCCTTTCAAATAAAAAATATAATTTTCCAAATCGGTTTACATGATGGAGTTCTGAGGTAACAAACATTTAAAAAATACAACCACATTGGAATCCCCTTTTTTTAAGTCAGTTAAAACTGAAAACTACACTTTTTTATACTTAACAGATAGGCTTGCGCTTGAATGCCATCTCGCCTGATGTTAAGCGATTATGCGGTCTACGATGGAGCACGCTTGCCTAGAAGAAACCGATTCACTATCACTCTCGATACTTTGGTCCTATTATAATATTTTGCAGATACTATTAACTTTATTTAAGTACTACTAGGTATTCACAACGGAACTTAATAAAACAAACTATGAGATAATTTTCCAAGAATAAAACACAACGAAGGACAAGAATTACAATGAGCAGTGACTGCTTCCATCAATTGGGATGCTTTAAACGTAAAATATCCGAAAGTAGGTAGGCTTAGCTCTACGGTAGCGCATAGGTTATTAAAATCAATCTCACACAAACAAAGCCAGCCTTCTGTATCTATTTATTATGTGTTTAGGCGAGGTTTTCCTACTTTTAAGCAACGCTTATTACTACAGATGACCATAATCCTTGGTTTATTGTATTAAAGTCACATTTAGCGGAGCAAAATCATAGCTCTTACAACCAGTCGTGCGTTTCGCTACTTTTATTTTTGGGGTTTTTCTCATATTTTTCGAAAAGTATAGCTGTAATAGTGTTTCGGTCTCATGGGTTTCCTAGATAAAACATAAAATTTTGTTACAACACCATTTTTATAATTTTAAGCTAACCATGGAGGTATGCACACTTAAACTAGAATGACCATAATTGCTAAAAAAAAAAGAGCGGAAAGTCATCGGAAAAGAGCGTCTTAATACTTACTTTGACTGATAAAAATGCGATGACGAGTGCTGCGACATCGCTGAGCATGTGAAACGAGTCTGCGACTAGGGCCATGGAGTTGGTGATGTATCCGACGATCAGCTCGACAAAGAAGAAGCCCCCCGTCAGCCACAACATCGACAATAGTCGACATTTCTTCCCCGTGTAGCGCCCCATTGTTTCTGATGACAATCAAACACAAATTATTATATACTAGCAACTCATCCCGGCTTCGCACGGGTGTAAGTCTTATTTTTTTTACACCTTGGGTTACATTATTTGAGTTTTAGTTAGGATCCCTATTTTTTGAAAACATAATATAGCCTATGTCACCCGGGGATAGTGTAGCTTCCCAACAGTGAAAGAATTTTTCAAATCGGCTTAGTAGTTTTGGAGCCTATTCAATGCAAACAAACAAACAATCAAATCTTTCCTCTTTATAATATTATACTAGCAGCTCGCCCCGGCTTCACACGGGTATAGATATATTATAGCCTATGTTACAGTGAACGAATTTTTCAAATCGGTTCAGTAGTTTCGGAGCCTATTCAATGCAAACAAACAAACAAACAAATAAACAAATCTTTCCTCTTTCTAATATAAGTATAGACTAGTGACCCGCACTGGCTTCACACGGGAGTAATTGACGTGCGAAGCCAGGTCTGGTTGCTAGTTATATATAAACCTTGCGTGAAAAATTATCTGATTGTGAAAACCGCATCAAAATCCGTTGCATGGTTTAAGAGGAGTTATCGGTTATACAGACAGACAGACGCAGAAAGCGTCTTTAATTTATACTATGTATACATAGAGAAGACGAAATATTTTATTTCCCTTAGATTATTTATGAAACTTGTGCAGAGTAATGAATCCAAAGAAAAGACAAAGGTAATGTACTTAACAAATGATGTGGATGAATTATCTGTCTTTGTTAGTTTTTAAACACAAATAGATATTTTTAGTTTCTTTGTGCAATAAGTCAAGTAAATATAGCAGAAAACAATTGATTGATAATTATGCATATTTTTAAAATAACCTACCTTTTACAGGTCAGTTCTTTAATTTATGAGAATAAAGATTTTGTTGCTTAGCAACTATAATGCTGACTCAGGTTCATCAGCCTATTTGTACATGACTTTACTATTTGCCTTTTTAGCCTGTCTAGCATTCGTGCCAGGGCAAAACAATGTCAACTCTTTGTTGTGTGAGAAAGTGCTAAGGCTATGATTGTGTACAATACAAACATCTGTGTATTTTTATAACTCTATACAATATTATAAACAGGAAAGATTTGTATGTAAGTATGTTTGTAACGAATTGGGTCAAAAAGTACTAGACCGATTTTTAAAATTCTTTCACCATTTGAATGCTATATTATCACTGATTAATATAGGCTATTTTAATAGGCTATATAACTATACCCGTGCGGAGCCGGGGCGGACCGCTAGTATAGTATATAATAACCAGTTTTATTCTCAAAAACTACTTACTCATCCCATTTTGATAAAACTTGATTTAAGTATATTTAAATTGGCAGCATGAATTTTTAATATGAAACCCCTCAATGTTTTATTTATTGGTTTTTCAGTAATGAAAATCACATTAATTTCATGTTTCATGTTAAACTTTCAACTTTATCCAAAATTGAAAAAAAAATGTATTTATTTGATCATTATAAAAATTACTTGACTGATGACAAAATAATAATTGTAATGAAATTGTGCTATGTTTTTATGTTAATTAAATTGGACATGGGGTTTGACATACATCAGTACTTGAGTGAATCATAATTTGTAAATTATTCAATAAAAATTTATAAATAGTGAATCTAAATAAGTCCTTTCATTGTCTGTCTTATCATGATAATCATTTGTTGTTAATTAAAAGGTAACTGATATTAAGAATACCTACTTGAAATAATTTGTATAGGGTTTATTGTAGCATTACTAAGTAGTTCTAGTTGATGCATGACTCACAACTCACAAAGTGCTACATAGAAAGTGTTTGATATCAACAATAGAACAATACATGTACTCACTTGGTATTAAATTCCCGTTTTGGTTGTTGTCACTCTCACCAACGTTGCCGAAAGGGTTTGTGTCAGAAGGCCCAAGAAATATGCATACTCATTTCATAGTAGGACAATGCGCTACAGTATCGATTCAGTGTAAACCATGCACAAACACAACACCAATACTTGATAAGGTAAACATCTAACACTACAAAGCGATTTGAAAACAAATCTTTACCACGAAATTACGCGATGATTAGAAATTCTCGTGTAGTATGAGCTGATGTGATATTTATGATGAATTTATTTTACTAAAATTTTATTCACGCGACCAAAGGACAAAGGAAGTTACCGAACGTTTAGCACACCGTTTTCGATTTGTTAGAGCAATAATGAAATGGATTTTGTGACGAATTTAATTATTTCGATCTGCTCAAGACGAATGAACTCCACACACAAAATGTCACAATTTTTAGATTTGACATTGACTTATTGACAGAAGATAAACGTCGTTTTTACTAGGGATGCGATTACAATAATCGACTAAAGTGAGTGGCCGTTACGTGCTCGTCGATTCGAAGGAGTCCTGAACCAGCGTAATTCAGATTTATAGCATAAACCTTGACAGTCGCTGTCATTTTGTGATCTGTCATCTGTCATTGATAAAACATTTTGTTTTGATAATCTTTCAAATCAAATGTCAAATGTAAAGAAAAACTTTAAAAATAAACGTAGAAAAGCCTGAAATTGCTTTTAAATAGATGTTTTGTTTGAAACGAATTAGCCGATTTATGAACTTAAAATGGCCCAAGTCAGTTATGCGTGTTTTTGATTTTGAGAAGTTTTTATACCTATGTTGATGTGTTTAGAGGTTATTGACCAATATTATTGAAAATCTACAAAATGACCTTTTTCAAGATCATTGGTAAAACCGTTGGTTTTATGGGCTATGCGTTACAATACGCGTGTCTTACACACTGCACGTTTGAGTATGTAGGGGATTTCGTCATGGTAAGTTCTAATAAACCAACCTACCCCACCTGCTTATAAACTTTATCATCATCATCATCAGCCCTGAATAACCCACTGCTGGGTATAGGCTTCCCTCTTTGTTTATGCCACTCTCCCCGATCTCTTGCTTGTCCCATACACTCGTTTCCGACAGTTCCTTTGATGTTGTCAGTTCACCTCATCCTCCGTCAGCCCATTTTCAGCCAACCTAGTCTCTAACTAACTCTTTTATCTTTATATCTCTTCTATGTTGTTCAGCCAGTACAAATTAAAAATATCAATCTTAGTAGCTGTATCCAACAGTTTTTTTAATTTTCTGGGATCAAAAGTGGCCTTTATCTTTCTTCTTAATGCATACTTATTACTTACTGCACTTCAAGAAACAGGTCCAAAAGAATTCACGTACAGATCATCGGTGGGCAGACAACTTCATCATCTGAATTTCATTATGAAGAATGCTTTTTCATCTTCAAGTTTTATCAAACTCGGTGGTCTTAGAAATGTAACTAATGGAAACAGTTACTTACGTTAGTAATTTTTGTCTGAAGTTGCAAAGGAAACAGAGTTACTTTCAGATTAATAATTTTTATGTGAAGTGTGATAGCATTTGCAAACTAATCAGAGCTATTTTTCTTCATTACAGTGCTCCGGCCCTTCAATGGAACCGACACTGGAGTCCAACAACATTCTGCTCACAGAACACATAACACCACGACTTAGCAGACTGCGACGAGGAGACATAGTCATCGCCAAGAGTCCATCTAACCCTAAGCAGAACATTTGCAAAAGGATAAGAGGTTTGCCCGGTGATAAAGTCAAGGGGTACTTTCCTGGTCGTAGTCAAGTAGTTCCTAGAGGCTATGTATGGTTAGAAGGTGACAATTCTAGTAATTCATCTGATTCTCGAATATATGGCCCGGTGCCAGAAGCTTTGATACGAAGTAGAGTAGTTTGCCGTGTCTGGCCTTTAGATAAAATTACTACTCTATCTGACGAGTATTAGTATTTAGTGCCAATTTATATGAAATTGTTGGGCTGGGTACTCCTATTATTGTACTATCAGAACAATTTGTGTATCCCACTTCTGAAAATTTTCAGCAGTATATAGAACAACAGACATGACAGCGAACAAAAAAAGCTTTCATAGATAAGATAAAATCATTGTAGGTGTTACGTACAATAGCTTGGTTTATTGTCATCTGGCTGTGTTGATAAGTACTGACTATTTATAATGTACACGAATTGTATTCCATCATGTTTTGTCTGAAAATGACTTCTGACTTAAGTAAACCTGGGCGATTAATCTAGCCTGCAAAAGTTTGTGATAGAAATGTTTTGTTTGTAAATAAATCAGTTGTTATTGAAAATATATAATTTTATTTGACTTAGATTAGTAAAAACTTGCACATGATCGAAACGAGAGAATAAACTGAAAGCAAAGATCAGATGTGCCTTATCAGAGTTAGTTAGGGTTGATTTCAATGGTTTTGATAGATTGAGCCTCCAACTTAAATTCTATGAATGTTGTCCTTGTAAACCGTATCCTTACGTTGAGTTCTCGTGATCGCCTGTCAACAAAATAATACTGTTAAAATGTATACCATGGTTTATTCCTGCCCCCACTGTAAGGCAAGAAAATGGGGGCATATATTTGCGGTGGCCGCTATCCCCACAGAGGATGCGTTGGAGTAAATACAAACTTCTAAATATAACCTACAGATACAAAAAAAAAAAGATACAGTGTATAATAAAGTCAAGGTAAGTAAGTTAAATGATACAGTTCACATGCTGTGTAGTTACCAGCTCAACACAATTTGGTCACCAGAATGATAATAATCATCAATGACCTACCTAATTACCTAAGTTTAACAAGTAAGTAATTTAGTGGAAGGGTAAGTGTTAAGTAGTTAATGCTAGTTGCTTTTTAGTTAATCTAGTAGTTGCTGTGCGATCGATACCTAGAGTTTAATTATTACCTATAAGTAACCTCTTAATATCGATATATTGATACCAAATTTTTTTTTTTACCTACGTGTTGTTGATGTTCAGGATTGGGTGGGGCATGTGGTGCGTATGCATGTGTTCCGACTAAAGGGCTAAGATCGTCATACAGTGGCTGTCTGAGGGACAACGCAGAAGAAACACTGGCACTAGGATCTAGTCTCATATCGGAGAGATTTGCAGGAGGTTGCGGAAGACCAGGATCGAAGGAACTGGCAGAGACCTTTGCCCAGCAGTTACACATTAGAGGTTATAATAAACCTACGCTATACCACTCTCGGGCCAGTCTTTCTGATACCTAATAAGATGCATTACCGTTAACACATATAACACACTTTTTGTACATCACGTCAACACCTGGAGCATCATGACATGCTCCAGGAGATTGAACCTCATGTGCTCTGGACATTGGGTGTTACCAAACTGCCAGTTAAGATCATAAATTTACTATGCGCGTTGGTCATATTACAAACCTGTTTTGGAGAACCATAACATAGTTCCCGTCTGGTTTAAAGAAAGCGACGTTTTCGATGCTCACAAGACTTCTTCTCGATACCCTGATTCTTCTAGATCCTCTCGGTATGAACTTTGAGAAATGTCCCATCGCGTAGTACATAGGTTGCTTGATAAACTCATCTTGGTCTCCATATACTAAGATTGGTGCGTCAACATAATTGTGTGCCCAGTTTGGACCGCCTTCTGGGTCCAGGCAGAGATTCCAGTCAATCCAGCCGACCACATAGTTGTTTAGATCCTAAAAGCAATAAGTTTAAATAAAATAATCAATCTTAAAATGGTCTCAGTATCTTCTGATGAAGTTAATGCCAGTACGTAAATTGTATGATATACAGGCTAGGCGTTTGACCACAGCTCACATATTATAAACGTCTTAAAAGTGACGGTGTGGTTGATAATGGTGGACACACTTGACTAGCTAGCAAAAGTGGGAATACCGGAATGGTTACTTGAGAATGGTGTTGGATGAACCAGCAAGTTCCCTACCACCATTATATAGTTTCCTTCCGATGATTTTCGTCTCTAGGTGCTGAGTAATTGTTGGTTTGGTCGGTATAAAAAAAACTGTCCCCATCTTGAAAGATTGCATACGGTTACATCGACCACAGAGATATTCATCACATCAAAATGACTAAAATTAAGTTATTTTGCTATTTTTAACCAACATTAGAAGGGAGGTTCCTTATTCAGTCCGTATTTAATGTCTATGACACCGATTATTCCGACATAATAATATGTGAACCGATTTACGTGAATCTTTTTTATCATAATTATAAGGGAAGGTGGTCCCACAAAAATTTCATATACTTTGGCTCTGTAGTTGTTTAACTAACTAATAATACGAATATTTTTTCTCAAACGCCTGTTGATTTGGCTATCAATAATTTTGTTGGAGCACTTACTAATCTTGAAGTAAATTTTTAAATAGATAATTATAATGGAACAATTTTCTATTGTATCGTCATACCTGCATAATGCTAGTTGTGTATCTGCGTGCCCTTCTCCATGATCCAATTTCAACTTTGAGCAAGTCCCAAGGCATTGGTCCTTCGCAAGCTTCAGTCGACAGAAGAATCTTGTCCGGGTATCGGTTTTGTAGGGCCGTAAGAATAGAAGCAGGGAAGAAGTTCCCGTAGTAGTGGATGGCAATTCCGTCAAGGTATTCAATAGATTTCGGGTCTTCTCTCTCCATCTGTCAAATATAAATCTCATGAAGAAAGTGCCGAAAATAGGTCTTCGAAACTTCTACTTTACTTTTAACTCGTAAGGAAAAATTCCTTTTTGACTTCAGTGGGCAACGGTGACTAGAGCGACAACAACGTTATTAGCATGGAGTTACACTGCTGTCACCCCGTTGATTCCATAAAAATAAATTCAGATTGTCAGTGCTATTCGATAACAGTGCTGCTTTGACCACATTCCGCCGCCACTGCTCTCGCCCCGCTGCCTGTTGGCCAAGAACGTGGTTTAATTTATACTTACACCAAGTAACCAAGCTGGTAAAATGTATCTTTGATCATCGACAGCGAGGATGAGGGTTTGATTGAACCGAGAATTTCTTATCGTAGGTCCCAAATTATTAGCTACCCAGCGACCCTGAAATAGAATACGCCAGTTCCATCAAGGTTATTTCTTAAAAGTAGGTACCCATATTGTGCTTTATTTGTGTCGTTTTAAGTAGGTACCAGTTGCGCAGGAGTCCACCCCAGTGAGTTGAAATCAACGAAAGGAACAATTCCGTTAATCGGTTCATTTGTGGTTGTGAGCGCCCAAATTTTTACTTCTGCTCTTTCGTAAGCCTCCATGAATCTGTAAAGGAAACACGCTAATATTACAAATCTGAAAGTAACTCTTGTCTCTCTATCCCACTTTGAAAACTCTATTGTATGGGACACTGAATAGGGCTTAAGTTGCAAGCTCAAGCTTTATCATCACCATCATCATCAACCATAAGACGTCCACTGCTGAACATAGTTCTCCCCTTAAAATGCCACACTGAACTACAGCCTGCCATCTGCATCCAATGCATGCCTGCGACTCGCACAATGTCGTTGGTCCATCTAGTAGGAGGCCTACATACACTACGTCTTTCGGTTCGTGATCTCCACTCAAGAACCTTTCTACCCCATCGGTTATCGGTTCTTCGAGCAATCAAGCTTTACAATAGCGTTTTTTTAACCTATACTGTCCCTCTTCTAGGCAAAGGTCCCATTTTCTTTAATAAATCTCGGTCCTCCGCCACCTCATGGCAACCTCTCTGACTAAAAACAACCACTCTCTTACAACACAGGGTAGGTGTTTAAGATTAACAATAATTACTTGATATGGTAGTCTGCATAAGCCTGATAGTATTGCGGTCTTAACTGCCCAAAGCCGGTAATCCTTTCGTTAGTCTTCATCCACACTGGAGGTGACCAGGTACTGGCTGTGATCTTAATCTCGTCTGTAGCCAACATCTGACTCCTTTTGATCATAGGCAACTGAAAACAATCACACACATATCAGGGTGTAATCTAATTTCTGTCTTGAATACCTCATTCATTTTTATAGATTACCCAAGGAAAGAAACTGTTTGTTTTCTATTGGACATGGGTCGGTCCTAATGAACGCCACCAAGCTAGCTCTTTAGTTTTTTTGCGTCTATTTATTGCACGTCACCTGGCTGATATTGCAGGGTAGTACACTACTATAGCCGAAACGTGGTCACCACTTTAGAAAACTTATACCCCAACGGTTATCGATTGTTCTGAAAATAGTCCAGTCTACTTGGTACCTTAATGCTTTGAGCTATGTTGATTACTCTGGTTATATGCCAGATCATTGCATTACTTACGTACCTACCTTGAAAAACAGATCTTCGTCGGTTAACGAAAAGTTGGATAGAGCTGCATCATGCCATGGGTGTTCGTTATACGTGTAGGGGTGCGTCGAAAAGTCGGATCCACCAATTGGAACTCTTATCAAATTGTACTCGATACCATTAGGTCCAAAATAAGTGCTGCAACAAACAAAATCATGTCATGTACTATGTGTGCCTAAAATAGTTAATTTTAGTATTAAACGCAGATCACTGTGTATCTATTCTGTTTCCATTGAAATCAAAGAGCGTAACAACCGATATCAAGGACTCAGGGAAACGACGGCATATCATATTCACGAAGAATTTTAAACTTCAAAGCAGGTATGAATATATATATTTTCAAAAATCTTTCAGAGCGCCTGGTTAATGCGACGCGTGACCAAAATGCTGGCGTGTTTCTGGCTCAACGCATAAGCATTGCCATTCAACGTGGTAATGCCGCCAGCATGCTGGGTACGCTGCCAACTGGTAGTGGGCTTGAGCATTTAGATTGTCTTTAGACCTTCAACGGTCTATGGGCAGTCTAACTGTATTTGTAGTTTTAGTTTTAGCTTGTATTTTGTTTAGTTAATAAAGGCACTTGCCCAGAAAAAAAAAAAAAGGTATATAGGTACATGCTGCTGCTACTATTATGGGCGGCTCGTGGACTTACCACCAGTCAAATGATTTGCTCGTCTCATTACTTCATTCTATTAATAATATTTTTTATATTTCAGTGGCTTACTTGATGAACTGTGTCTGGGCTCTATCAGATAATTTTCGCCAGTTAATTGAAGCTGCGTCTGTGACTGAGCCACCGAAACCTTCTATGTATTGGTGTCTTACATTACTGAACACTCTTAGCCCCACTCTATTCCAAATTGATGCTGAAAAACAATATATTTACGCATGTTATATAAGTAGATATTTATTGTTCAAAAGAGGATATTTTCACTTGATACCTGATCTAGGTTACATATGATTACACCCACTAATAGCCCCTGAACCCTTTACTCCATCTTTTACAGAGCGACTCTAGATTTCTATAGAGGAACGCAGTGGAGCTCGCTTAGCGCTGCGCTTCAGTTTCTGCTGAAACAGCCAGCAGCGGTTCCGAAATCCCTCCCCGCTCGGAGCACGCAATGTTGTCGTCTTTCCTTGGCTTGTTTGGCTGTATGATCAAATATTAAGCATCACTGAGTAACTACCTCTATGATTGCGATGAAACGTATTCTGATGTCCTATAATGTTTGAGTATTATGCACTTACGGTCAGCATCTTCCGGTATGTCTTCGTCTTCATAAGCCGAGTCAGGTAGTTCTTCATCTTCATCCACGTCAGCTTCGTCCTCGTCAGATTCGAACCAACCTGGTGGGAGAGTGATAACTCCCTCTATTTGTTCCTCTGACGACTCTTCGGATTCCTCAGATTCCTGCACCGTCTGAATCACTCCGAAGCTTTTCTCGAAACGTTGTCCTGCCTAAAAATATTATTTATGACATTTTGCAATTGTGGAACATCAAAAGTTATCATTATTGAAATTCTCCTGCAAGCCTGAAGACAAAAGCTATTATATTTGTGTTTGCATGCAGTTATAACGGTTTGTCTAATTCTTACATTACTGCTTGTATAAGCCACGAAAGTTCCTGGTACTGGCGCCTCTCTGGTGATAGTGTCGCAGTAGTTGGCATCGCATACGCAAACTATAGATCTGCCTTCGATTCCGACGTCTCTTGCACGGCAGGGTAAATCATCTGCAATTTAACTTTTGTTATTTATTGAGATACTAGCGACCCGCCCGCCCGGCTTCGCACGGGTGTAATTTACGTGCGAAGCCGGGGCGGGTCGCTAGTTTTACATATAAACCTTCCTCTTGAATCACTCTATCTATTAAAAAAAACCGCTTCAAAATCCGTTGCGTAGTTTTAAAGATTTAAGCATACATAGGGACGGACAGACAGCGACAGCGACTTTGTTTTATAATATGTATTGAGATATTTCAATTAAATTGACTTGCTTATGGTCTTAATAATCATCATCATCATCGGCCTATATCTATCTACAAGATATTTTTGATGTAGGGTCCGAAATAATCTGCGCTCATGGGAAACCTGCTCGGGAGCTACAGATGCAGTTACATTTTTCCACTCAGCTGAGCTGTAGTGGATGTAGTGACCTCCCCTTGGATGCTACATCGCCTGGGACTAGGGGTAACGTAGGCATGCCCTGATCGATGATGGTCGATCGGTAGCATGTGTGCTTTACAATCTGACGGCACCCGGTTCGATCCTCGGCCCTGCGCCAATGACTTGTTTAGTACTTAAATTAATTATGTGCCGTATCGATGCCAACGCTCAAAATCGGCGAAGGAAAACATCGTACTGAAAACCGGTATGTCCAAGAATCTTAAACGTTAAACGATATACGACATTCACCAACATGCACTGGGCCACCATGGTGGAACCCATCCTCTCTCTCTGGGAGAAGGCCTGTGTCCCAGCAGTGGCTGAATGATGAGGCATGCCCAGAAACTTCAGCCACTCGTCATCCAGCAGGATCCACAGGTCTGGCGAGTCGTTACTTGTGGTGCTGGGTAGGTTGGAGGACCTGACCCGTGTCAATAGCAATGTTAGTTTGAATACTATTGTAGTTGCTACAATTATTGAGTCAAGATGCTTTAACATTTACGTATTTATTTAGATGATATGAGTATTTTCGAAGCCTACCATACGTAATAAAAAATTACGTAATCGTAAATTATAAGTATTTACTTACCAGAATTTCCCAGAGATATTAAGGATAGAAGAACAAGTACTGCTAGACTTTTTGGCCTCCCCATCTTTAAATTTATTTTCAATCGGCGCTACCTAAGATATGTAAAGCCGGAGGAACACATCGAGAGTTTATGTTTTAGTTATTTGTTAAAAATATTAAATGCCGGAATTTTATCAAGCGAATTAACTGATAATTGAATTGATTGATCGTGGGATAATGCTGTTATTGATAAATGGTTATCAATAATAGTTCAGTCAGTAATTAATTTATCCTCACGCTCACGAGTTAATTATTTTAAGGGATGAATTATTATCACTTGATTCTATGACACTTTAAATTATTTTCCCTTTCAAATTTCAATGATGATACATACTGAATACTTCGAGATTTTATAATAATGGCTGGTAGAAAGCACGTCACATAATCGAACTCGTACTGTTGTAGCGCAAGATAAGTCCCGCATGTTGCTTATTTATTGTTGCGTCGGTTATTGAGCTAATGATTCTGGCCATCGCATACGATAAACAAAGTCTGCGGGAATATGCAATGCGTGCAAAACGAGAGGTTTTTTGAGCGAACAAATGGATTACTCGATGCCAATAATAGTGCTAACAGGCGCACGAACGCGGCTGACGGACCGCCGTTTAACCAACGGGAGAGAAAGTGAGAATATCATATTTCCCTCTCTCCCCCATTGGTCAAGACGGCGGTTGAGGTCTGTTAGCACTATTACTTAGAACAAGGGCGTGCGTACGAGAGGAGAGTGCGTGGTACAGGCTAGTTTGTGGTCAAACACGGGGTAACTCGCGATAAAAAAAAAATACTTATCTGTAAGTGCTTGTATGTTATGATATAAGCATTTATAAGATAATTGTATCTTCTCTCTAGTTGCGCTGCTTGGATGTACCTTGGTAAAGACCCAAAAAAGCGTGCACTTACAATGTACTCTCATCTTTCCACCGGAATCAGTGTATTCGTTTGGGCTGTTATATTTGCGGTTTTTTCGTACTTTTTATGCGGCTCCGTACGCCAGATTGCAAGACGTCAGCACACTGTACACCGGACTTTAAGCCTGCCGAGTACACTACGCACTCGTCAGACTAAAATTATATAGTTTTGTTTTACGTGCAAAAATAAAACGCACAAAAAGTTTGTCGTGTGTATTAGCCCGCATAAATTGTGTATTTTTATCACGTGGTTTTGCTATTTGTATCGCCTTTGCTTTCCCTAAGTAATAGTAATAGTTTATTGATCAAAAATTAACAACAAATTAATCAACAATATTCTTAAAAAGCAATCGAACTGGACATAATGATTACAATGTTGTTTGTGTGTAGAACTGGCTGGCACCCGTACTAGTAATTAAACTGTGCTACAGGCACCAGCGTCCTCCGTTTGAACACTAATTAGCTTAAAATAAAAAATTACATATATTACATAAATACTGGGCGTCTTCAAATCACGAGCGAATAGGTTCCTTATAAAAATAAAATAAAATATAAGTGAATATGACTTTAGATTCTGAACTTTATATAATGATAATTTAGGTAAGTAGTGTCAATATTTGCTTTCTAGGACCCTAATCACATTCGCAGGGGTTGGCAACGATAAGTATTGATAACGCTATCGGCTTACCGAGATTAAATAAAACCGCAGGTGGTATTATGAAGACAATATAATTAAATTTTCATACAAATCTTTAACGTAGTTTATAATTAAAATACTGTACACACGTCGACTTATCTTGCAAGATCTCATTTGTTATCTAGGAAAATAATATTGCTCTCAGTAACGAATAAATTTATATAATATTCGAGTCCTATACAAATGATGATCTTACAAACTCGCCGACTAATTTCTCTTGATTTTCATATTGATATGGCAGATTGTCGATATGAAATTCATGAACAGAAACAAACTTTAAGGTAATTTACACAAACAAGAGAAATTATAACAATTTTCCGTTTAAAGACAAGATAGTGTTGTCAATGATTATTGCCACAGGCTCCAAACAATTTTCTGTTTATGTTAAACTTACAAGCAAAAGAGTAGAAGTTGAATTAATCTCGTCTGAGTACATAAGAATTATACAATAAAAATAATATAAAAAATCACAACAGAAACAGATCTCTTTTGCTTTACAATAAGGACTATGAAGTCGTATTGCCAATCGATTGGGTCCGTCAAATACTTATTGGACCACGTTATTTCAAACTTTAAGATAAAATTCGATACTTAAATTGCTTCACAAAAAGTTGCAAACGCAACAAAAATTAAGTTCTTCCACTTAAGTACTATGACAACTTTACCTATTTAACGAACGACCATCGCCATACTTGAAAAAGAAAACCTTAAAGCTATTCATTTTACAATTTATCTAATATAACTCTATCAAATAAATACAAAAAAATCTCTTAAATTTACTATTATCTAAGATAATAATTTCCTATCTCATGTCTTGATACTAAGCACTATTTTAATGCACATAAAACTTAACTGCGTAAACTAAAAACTGTGCACGGGAGCACGCTACGATACGGGTGACCCTAAAAATATTTGACTAAAAGAGAGATCAAATCATTGCCACATAAAACACTTATTATTGTAATAAAAGGCAGGCCGTTTGAGTAGCATTCGCATACTCATTTGTACTTTGAAATTGAAGCAAAAGCAGTCACGGTGCAGTGAAAAATTAAAGACAGAAATTGGAAAGAAATCCGGCTAAACAGAATGTGAAAGCTGCCTCTTTTCTTAATAGTATTCCGCGAATCATCGCACCTCATGTTGTTAATTTGAAATTAGATATGTACAGAATTAGGTACGTAGATGCTTAGATTTTTCTTCCGTTAGTATGATACAGATTTATTCCTAGCAAATCCTTAAACCTGGCAAAACATGTGAACACATGAACGCTATTATTTTACAATTACGTAACATTAAGATTATGTACATTTAACTGTACAAATACTTCTTCCTTAACAGTATTCTGAAGTGGCAAAGACCGCAATGATAAAAATACCTGGCAAAAGATATAAAACTACCTAAATTTAAGCGAAATGCTACGTCTCAAAAAGACCTAAAATACGAATACTAAAAAGAAAAACATAGCAAGTAAAAGTAAACAAGTAAACGTAGATGCCAAAATAACTGAAATATAAAAAAGATTGGACTGGTTTATAAGACGTAAACAAAACGATGAATAAAATTGTACCTCGAGGACTTAACAACTTGTAAAGATAAGTATTAGACTCTCCTTAATAATTCTATTCTTACTTTAGCCTTATATTTCACGGTACACTATACTAAATTTTAATCTTTTCACTGCTACGTTAACATCAAATCAGTGAAAAGAATAAACTTGCTCAAGTAATTTATGTTAATGTAACATAATTATAGAGGCACTGTGTGTATTCATCAATCTATATCTTTATGATATTAAATTTATTATCTTTATACACGCGAAAATGTATCTTTATTGAACAATATTTATAATTTAATTTAGTTTAACATTGAAATGTTAATTATTTTAAACTGCTTCATTTACCTACGTTTCAACGAGGTGTAGAAAGTTGTCCAGGGTGAGAGAACAGATTTGTTAGTTATAAGAAATATAAGTTAATACAGTGAAGACTTGCTATTGACAAATAACAAAGGTATTAAGAATACTAGATATTGAAAATTGAGCGATACAAAACACTCATTTACAAAAATATGAGCAGCGCTAATTTCAGATCACATTTTGCTGTCACGCTACCATAAATAACATTTCTCGTCTTTGTTTCTAACCCGATAATGAAAGGTACTTGCCAGATAGAAATAAGGACGGCATTCGTGAGCTTTCGGAAGACGTACCAAGGACTTTTAAAGTAGTACACTTACGGCTACCTGTTTTAAGCGAAAAGTTGCGCGTCCGCAAACCGTATCTCTGCGCGTTATTTGCGTGATTTCCGGCACTGTTTCGAACCCGCTTTAATAGGTTGCCGTAAGGCCCCAGGTGTTCGTTTTAAACCAATTGTTCTATTCATAATACGTATCGTGTCTAAAACAGTAAAACGCGCTATAAATTCAAAAGGTCCGTATTCCACGAGAACGATAATTTTTCACATTTATCTTTCTTCGGGTGTTCATTTTATCTTTCTGCCATGCTTATTTCGATCGACGCTGTTTTGTAAGAGGAATGGTTTCAAAGAGCCCTCGGGACGCGTTCAGTCTTTAACTAGCCTGTAGATGTGGTGTTGAGCTCCGTGCTCACTGTTCGACACTTCAAACACGAACGCCGCACATAGTAACGTCTCTTGAGTATCTCTGTTTGACACCACCTGTGGAACAAATTTTCTTTTAGTAAAAAGGTTTTGAAAATTAAGGTGTTCATACACTAAAGAGAATGTCCTCCAGAAACTCTTTATTCTATTGCAATATTTTTCAAAATATAGAAGCATTTTGTATGCATCGAAAACCACGTTTTTCCAGAATCGGGTGGGAGTGCAATTGATAAAGGAAGTTGAAGTTTTTAGGGTTCCGTTCCCAAAGGGTAAAAACGGACCCTATTACTACGCCTACGATGTCTGTCTGTCTGTCTGTCTGTCCGTCCTTCTGTCTGCCCATCTGTCAGTCCGTCCGGACGAGTTTATTTAGGTACTTTCAGGCGTGGCGCACTCCGCACTTTAGGTATGAAGCAACAAGTAGCCGACTTGTCGGACCCGCCGCGCGATAGACAGAGATGACGCGACAAGAGTTACGCGATAGACAGAGGCAACTTCTAGGTTAATATAGCTGTAGTTAGCGCTCGCACGCCCTGAATTGCACTTTATTGTGTAGTAGCAAGAGTCGCTACTTATTAAAATGATTTTGCAGAGTGAATCTTATTTACTTGTACTTATTTGTATTCTGTGGCACTGTTTACTGTAAATAAGACAAACCTGTTAGCAGTCACAGAATGGTGGCCGCGGAACGGAAAGCGACCACCGGGCAGACCATTCAGCAGGAAAGCAGTGGGCTAGCACAGAACAGGAAAAGATGGCGCGCTGAAGAGGAGACCTATACCCAGCAGTGGGTGGAAAATGGTTGATGATGATGAATAAGACAAACCTGAAGGATGGTGAAGTTTTCTAAGACGCTGTTCATCATATACTTCTCGGGCAGGTGTTTGAGCTTGTGTATGAAGTTGACCATGTATTCGCACATGGGCGACCGGTGGATGCGGTACACGAAGCGCCCGCCTTCAAACCGCGCATACTCTGTCTCCACCTTCTCCACGACTTGCTTGCCGAACGAGCACACTTTTGTGCTGCACGTTATCGTCATGTTTTCATTGCTCTCATATCTATAAAGGAAAAACTTATTGGTGTGAGTATAAATTATTTTTGACGTGATAACTTCTTATAAATCGATGAACGCCGGCTGCACGCACGAAAAATTGTCACGTTTCGTCTGCGCCGCGCGTGAACAAGCGATAGAGAGGCACGATCGGCCTAAGCGTTATCACGTAAAATTATAGTCCGAAACTGACTTTACAGACAAACAAACCCCATTTTTTTACTCGCGATAAAAGTGCTCATAATCTTCAAACAGCTGAATAGATTTTTCGTCTAAATAGCAAAGAAGTGCTTAAAGTTTGGGATGCAGGGTCGATTTTTTGTGTACCTAACCTATATGTTAAAAACAACTGGTGTGAGTAGGCTCCCTTGTGAAACCCCGTTTTCCTGGCAGCGACATCTACTTTTTCCATGGGGCAGATACACTTGAAAGTTTTTATGCCATAGGTGGCAAACAAGCGTGCGGGCTGCTTGGTTGGACGCAGTCAAGTATTTAATACTTAGTGCATATTTTAGTTACAAAATTGGTATCATTAATTAAGTTATTGATTGAATTATATTCAACGGACATGTCTTTTAGGGCCGAGTCTTCTTTATAGACATATAATAGAAATAGACATCATTTATTTGTGGCAATTTTTTTTAAATATTTATCAAGGTAAAAAAAAAACTTGAAAAATCTTATATTGGTTTCGAATCCTTAAATAAACTGTCTAAAACACTGTTTTAAACTATCACGGTTGTTCACTAAAGTTATATGATTATTTACGGGATATTTACCGTGGTAAGGTTCTGGAATGAGCTCCGGATATTTTGTCGCAGTTACATGCACCCAGTAAATATCCCGTAAATCATAATCGTATATCTATAATCATATATCTTTAGTAAACTAAGTCTAAGTTTTGGGTAACATAACTTGTCAGGTCGGGTCCTATATAGTTTTGCTTGTTCTGGAATGAGAGTAGGTTGTCATAATAAGATTATCTATGTACTTAAGCTACTTAGATCAAACTTTAACTTACACACTGGTAACCCCGTAAAAGGCGCCGGGGTCGTCGAGATTATTTGTGTTGAGGTCCGCCCAAAATTTGACGAGGAAGAATGCATTTCTGGGTCCTTTTTCGTATAGCTCTTTGAGGCCGCCTTTTTTCTCTGGGAATTTGTCGTTTATCTGTTGCACGTCTACTGACTGAAAATAATATACATTTTAAATTAATTGAAGGCCAATTGATTGGGATTAATTAAATTCTTTTTTTAAATATAATATGAAGTCTTGAAAGATTTTCACTGCAAAGTAATTGCCCGTGATATGCCATCTTTATTTATTTTGCGAACATTGAAATTAACATGGAAGGGTAAATAACACTATGACATGAACAGACTAATATTATAGCTGCCATTACAAATATATATAGAAAGTAATATTGATGGTATTCAGCACCAGCCCATGGGTAAAGCGAAAGGAGCGGTCACTCTAGGCTCTATATCATATAGCAAGGGAAAACTAAATGCCAAAAGTGAAAAATTAAATTTTGATGGCTTTTCGCACCTCGGGGCGGGAGGGAGCGGGGCGTGGTATACTTGTATTGTTTTAGTCAATAAAAAAAAAAAGAAGTGAAATAATGTTTTAAATTTTGATGTGGAAATAGCTTATAACCTGGATTAGCATATGGAATACTTAATATTCCGGAATCGGTTCCTATACGATAGTTTTAAGAAATGGAACGCGCCGAAAAACAATCTTGCTTCTACCCTGATCAAAGGCTAGAGCCGGTGCTGACGGTATTAATCATTATTTTAATTGTAAATAAAGATTTTTAAGACGCTAGCCTACAAAATTATGAACACTGTTTTAAACTATCACGGTTGTTCACTAAAGTTATATGATTATTATGATTATGATAAGTTATATGAGATATTTACGGGATATTTACCGTGGTAAGGTTGTGGAATGAGCTCCCGATATTTCGCCATATCCCGTAAATAATCATATAACTTTAGTAAAATTATGAACACCGGCAAACTAAAGTAGCTAACAGACATGACGGATGTGGTTGACGGACCGCCGTCCAACCAACGTGAAAATAAGAGAAAATTTTCTCTTTCATTCTCGTTGTACGGACGTACGTTTGTTAGGGCAACAAGCAACTAATATACAAGGCTTATTATAGGTATAATAATAAAAAAACTCGCACATACAATGTAAAGTAAAGAAATATTACATATTATTACTTACTTCTAATAAGGGATCTGCGTATGTAACTGTACCACCTATATGAACGAAAAGATGCTGCGCTGGTGCTGTACTCGGTGGATACTGAAACGAAAAAAAAAGGATAGGTATACGTCAATGAAAAAAAGTATGGGCAAATATTTGGCAGTCTCGTAGAAATATTAATCGAGTGGAGATATATATGTATAAGAGTATTACGAGTCGGACGAAAAGCTCTTTTAACTATTTGGATTAACATTTGATTAAAAATACATTTCAGTAAGTGGGGTTTCGTCAACAAGATTAGATACACATAGTTTGGTCCTTCGAGCCGATAGAACAGTAACCTCTCCGAACTCAACGCATTCAAAGTTCAAGGTAAGTAACTTTCAATTATTCATGCTACCACTGATGGATTTCACGTTTAAAATGTCGTGCTTTGAGTGCATTCATTTTATTATGTCGGTAGGTAAGTACTGAATTTTAACGAAAAATATACCTACTTTGAATATGACTAATAGCTTGCCTTACTAGTTACACAAAATAAACAGGTACAGAAGGCCGGCTTCGGCTAACCTTGATCTTAATAACCTACGCGCAACCGTAGCGCTAGGACTAGATGGCGAAGCAATAAAATTACAACAATAATAATATTATGTGAAAAGTTTTGATGTGGAATAGATAAATTTACTTTAAAACAGATTTATTTCTAATGGAACAGGGAAACCAAATTAAAGTAAATTGGTTACCCAAATGTACTTTTGTCGATTACGTACGTACGAATGGCACGATTATTTTATTTTAGAGGATAATAAAGCTTTATTCTTAAATAAAGTTTTTTGCAATGGAAAAATCATTGTAAATTATGACAATTGTCACACGTAAATTACATTTTATTTTGTTATTTTATTTTATTTATTGCCGAAGCGCACTCGCGGCTGGGCGGTCGACCGGCTTGATTCGAGATCGCTGTGCGTGCTCGTCTTTGTGTGCCTGCGCCTGTTAACACTTGTTATACGGAGCCGGCGTCTGTACCTATTTATTTTGTGTTAGTTGTTACATGCTGCGAGAATCTGGATTTGCGTGCTGTTACCAACTACGTCAAAACTACTAAATATTTTAAATGTAATGTTTGCAATCTGCCTGCTTCTATCAGCCAGGCTAAATCTATTCTTATTTTTCTATAAACATTATATTTCTTCATGTTTAATTGACACGTATAAATGTATATAATATTATAACTAATATATTTGTTTTAGGTATGTAGTGTATAGATGTATGTGGGTATATGTATCTTGTGTGCACCACCGACCGTACTTACTACAATTCTTTAGTCTGTCCATCCAAAGATTGCCTAGATATCGCTTTATGCAATAATGCTGCCGTATTTTTGATTGATGTTAGTCTAATTTTAATTTGTATTTTCAGTGTGTAGGTAGGTACTGTGTAATAAAGAAATATTGTATTAAATTGCTATAACAAAGGCTTACACTTACGATTATGTTCATCGGTCGAGTCGAGACGATCGAAGCCAGAAACGCGCGTATTCCCTGTTGAAGGAGCTCTAATGGCTCCGAAACCGGTCGATCGTCTCGACCGATAAACATAATCGTGTATGTAACCATTGTTATGGTAATTTATAATGAATCCGCACGCGAGTTTTTATGAAATATTGTATTGTAAAAATCGAGTGCATCCTGTATTGCGAACGGCTGTCAAGGCATTTTAGTAAGAAATTTGTTGTAGCCAGTTGCACCCATATAAACGAAACGTCAACCATTCGAAATCAGTTAGCAACTGTGATGCGGACAAATAACTTTGAGACCTAACCCAAAAAGGTAAGGTTACTTGTCCAAGTTCTTTGGATGCGGAGTTCGACGCGTTGACATAAATAAGAATGTTCAATTAGGGTTTTGTCATAATGCCTGGCGACAGTTATTATGACAGAACCGACAGAATTTTCCTTTCTTGAAGTTTTCCTTTTAATTTCCGTTATATTTACTTCTCTTTTCTGTGGTCGGGACACGACGACACGGCTAGAAATCTAAATCGAAACTATGCCACTGTTTTGCTTACCGTTTCAGGGTCACGGGGATGTTCGACGAAGGCAGAGAACTCTACGAGCCTAAGTTTGTGGGTGGCGATGGCTCGGCCTTCCCACGGGGGTGGAGGCGCTACGTCGGTACCGGTCGGCACTCCTACGCCAGGTACGCCTTTGTAACCAGCGCCGGGGAACGGTTTCACGCTGAAAAATAGGTACGTTTCTTATATTATTTGTTATCAAAAATTTATTGGTTGTCATATGTACATTTTATGCTGTTCTTTTGAGTTGCATACAATAGGCATGTGTCCCATTGTTTAATTTATTACAAACAGGCTTAGCGACGAATATAACTAAATACATTACACATATTGAAAAACTAAATTAAATTGGCTGATAAATCTCTGAGATATGAGCGTTTAAAGTTTTAGGTCACTTTAGGTCACTTTCTCGTGTATGTTAGTATATCATTTGTATGGTGCGCCTGAGGCGTGACGTCATAGCTCAGTATAGTGTGCTCTCTGTCCAGCAAGAAATTAAAATACTTAGGTATAACTTATTTATTTTTTACAAATTATAATTTTGTTTTTGTTGGTGGGCTCTATTTATTATCAGCTTTTTATGAAGTAATAAAAAAATATTGGTCATTATGCCTATTATCAAATCACTAGCTGCACTCTGATTTTCAAGTTGGTCCGCATTTTTCTGGGATAGGCTTGTGTCCTAATGTTTAATTTATTTCAAATAACAGGCTTAGCGAAGGATATAACTGAATACACTACATATACTAATTTTTTTTATTAAATTGGCAGATAAATCTCTAAGATATGAGCATTTAATGATTTGGTGGGGATAGAGAGTGGATGCTCTGTCTCTTTCTCGCAAAGCTTGTATGCGTATATAGCATTTGTATGCGTGACGCACGGCTTGACGTCATCACGTGCATGCTGATTTGGTGGGGATAGAGAGTGGATGCTCTGTCTCTTTCTCGCAAAGCTTGTATGCGTATATAGCATTTGTATGCGTGACGCACGGCTTGACGTCATCACGTGCTACAGTGCGCTCTGTATCTTGCATGAAATTAAAATACTTATAATTTATTTTATGAAATTTTAATGATGTTTTCGGTAATGAGCTCTATTTATGATCAGGAGATATTAAATAAAAAATAGGATACAATCCTATTATGCATATAATAGGATTGTATCCTATTTTTTATTTTGTCCGGTGTCCCCATGATGCATAATATTTTCATATCCGGCAAGTTCTTTTCAGCCGTGAAAGGATTTAAAAAAAAAAACATATTTTTCTTTTACTTTATGCGTATGAAAAAAAGTAAACGTTCATCAAAACCAACGACCTACGACGGTGTAATATTGATAATTCTTTAATTACAACAAATTAAAAGAACACTTACTCTTGTGAAGTTCCCGCCTGTAGTCCGGGTTGCCAAAATTGCTGTAACAGTAATTTTAAAATTAAATATCATCGCCATTTTATTACCGGGCTAATAAGCTTAAAGTTGTTATAAGCTTTCAGTTTCTACACACTCAATTAAATTACATTGAAGCTTTATTTCCTGATTTTAGTGTAAAAACAATGTAGTAGGTTTAGATTGGCGTCCTTTAAATGAAAACATTTATTTAGTAAGCCATTAAGCTTTCCTAAAAGTAGTTTTCTACTTTGCCTATCATAAGTAGATTAGATCCAAATGAATTGCTGCTAAATTTAAAAACAACATATAAATTCAAACGTCAGTAAAGCGTGTTCAGTCATCGATTAGTGTAAAGGATGATTCACATTACGTCCGGCACTGTCCGGGCCCGGACGGACCCTGATTTTGAAATGTGTACGTTTATCGTGTTTTGTACAGCAGAATTACCAATGACAAACTATTTCGCGTCATTCGTGTGTAACAAATAAAAAATCAGATGAGCGTTTAAAAAGAGGTTGGCAAATTAATATGGGAAGTGGTATATGAAGTAAAAGCGATTCGTTTGTGATATTTGTGTATAGATACCTCAACTATAAATAGCCTAGTGCAAAGTAGTATCAAAATCATACCCGGCAGAAGCCCGACATAGTTTTAAGCAATAGAATTTGAATCGTAAAATACATTTCCCTTACATTTTAGAACAAAATATAATAAGCTAAGTAGTTTAGATATTTACTTGTATTTTGTTTAGTTAATAAACGCACTTGTCTAAAAGTAATTTTCATATTTTTTTTTAGTTTATTAGTTTCTTGTACTTTATTTTAAGTTGGTTTCTTGGACTTAAGTATAAAAAACAGAATTGAACGGCATATAAAGTTGAGGCATCCCAATATAAATACTATATCCGTGTCACTATCGGTCCATAGATCATATACGCTTAGTTACCTGTCATTAAAAAAATCTGCTGTTCGAGACACGATTTAGGTTCTCATTTCAAAGTCAGGGGCCATCCAGGCACGGACCGGGCCCTGTGTGATGTGAATCAACCGTTGTATGGTCATCTATTCTTGTGTTACGTGCATTTGGCAACATGCCTATAGAAGCAACATGATTGAAAGGCGATTTAGTTGTTTTTCGAGTAGTAACACAAAGGCATGCCTTTTGCAAGCTGAGTACCGTATGATGGTACGCTGGGTGTGGTAAACCTGCAACGATCTGTGCACTCGATAGCGTGCTCATTGACTGCATCGCCTTTTCTTTCATCACCCCACCGTCCTAAACGTTATTCATATATTTTTAATAATTGATTTAATCAGGCGATACTTTGCAGAATTTTATCTTTAATCTGATTCTTGTAAGAATCTAGTGTAATCAATAATAATTGATCTCTTATTCTTATTGTCATATAATATAGCAGCATTACACTAGAGATTCTCTTAAAATTCAGATTGTTTTTATAAAACTTAAGCCGTTTGGTGTCTGTTCAATCCACGGAGACGCCTCCCAACATATCTGCAAATATTACAATACAAGTGTGCAATGTTCTAGAATAGAAAAACTTAAGTTGCATAACTGGTACCGATATAAGTTGTTACAAAATACATGATTAAATATCACGGTTATGTCCTCTTCAGAAGTACAATATTTCCAGTTTTTATTTTCGTTTAGATGATAACTACCAAAATATATAAGGGCTTAAGAGCCCTCACACATTTTACGACGAAAAATTCAAAACAAAAACTGGATTTTGGTAATAAATAGATCTGTATTTTTTTATTGAAAATTCCAACTAAAAATTTCGGAAAAACTCAACATATCAACTTATTACCTCCTATTTACTAAAGTTTTTTTGTAAAATTCTAGGAGAGAGTTAAATTACTGACATAAAATATGTTTTTTTGTTGTTTTATATTCGTCTTGATAATTACGGCTTTATTTTTTCGTTTTCCGAAATCGGAACTTTTTGCTGATATCGGAAATTTTAAGCGTATCGGTCTTTACCCGAAAATCCAGATACCCTTAAAATTTTACGATTGCATTTTGTAATATGGCTACTAACATATTCGGGGATCGGTTAGAAACACATAATGGATAATATAAAATAAAAAAATGGATGGATAATCTGGATTTTACCACTTGCACACTGGTAATGTAAGTTATTAGGAGACAGGTTGGGGTGTGTTTACATTGATCAACTTGTACTCGTTCTTATTAAAAGAATCGTAACTAAGATACTAACCACTTTAAGTTTGGCCTGAATTTCCCTTAGTTTTCGCCTAGCTAGCACCTGTATATGCGATGATACTTGTTTTCTCGTCCGTGTTTTGCCTGTTCTGAGTTTTATATACCTCGCTATCAACTCGTTTCTGCCTGAAATAAAAAAATAGTTCAATCTCTGTTGCACCACAATTCATACAGGGTAATTAAAATATGTAAAAGCGAGAGCCAATAATTGACATTACACGCGAATATTTAGCATTGTTGTTTCAGATAAATGCTCGATTCACAACGCAATGCCGGCACAGATTCGCTGCCGATGCTGTTATGAAACAATTTTCAAAATATTTTGAATAGCTATTTTCAATCGTTGAAACTGCAGCCGGCACGGAATGCGGGGTGGATCGGGCGAAATAAATACAGTATGCTGTTGTTAAATAATTTTACCTAAAGTAACGGAATTAATTTACCTATAGCTATAAAAGTATAAATAAAATGTTGGACAGAAATAAATACATAACGCTGTTCTTTGGTCTTCTTTTTTTTAATGTTTTGGCTCCAGACTTCTTGTCTAATTAGCCAGTGTCAAATATTATAGAATTTAAAAGTATCTGATTATTTCATTTTTTTTTACGTTAAACTAAGTCAAGTACGATACGGTCAAGTCCGTCATTCCTCAGTAAAGCAGTGGATTAATTTACCTATAGCTATTAAAATAAAATCGTTGTATATAAAGTTTTGTTTAAATAAATAACACTCTTTTTTTAAGGAGAGCAAACTTTTTTTTGTTTGCAACACTACTAGATATTTTAATCCTACCTTCTAGAACCTTTACAATTATTATCATCACCATCATCATAATTTTAGCCATAGGACGTCCTCTGCTGGACATATGCCAGGATACACATACAATTATTATAAAATACATTTATTTATTTGTTGTAAAATATTAATTAGTAAAAATTATAGACACTGCCACGAATAAAAAGCAAATAGGTTCTCTGACGCATAGTTACACTTAAATCTAATTTAATTGACCTTGTGTCGATGTATTTAAGTAGGTAACAGTACGCAACAGTGTTTTAATTGGTGAACGGCAGAAGAGGGCTCGATCAGAGCAAAGTAAATTGAAATCTCATTGAATTCGGGGAATGTGTTGGCGACGAGAGCGTGCTGGTGCGAATTTAATTAACCCCTTGCTTGCTCGTTGAAACGTACATACATTATAGGTATATGTTCTGAACGAACTATGCATACATTTCGGAGAGTGTGCATCGGATCTGCATGATCTAATTCCCTCCTGCCCATTTTTCTATCGGACGGCTAGGGTGGGCACGAAATGGCGAGACCATTTCATGGTTGATATCACAGAAAAGAGATGTAAATAGAACGGAAATGAGAAGGAAAATCTGTTACCAGACGAAGACATTATGAGTGAACCTTGATTGAACATTCTTATTTAGATCACCGCCTCGAAGTCCGCATCACGACCTAACTGATTTCGAATGACTGACGTTTCGTTTAAATGGTTGCAATTGGCTAAATCACTTTCTTACAAAAATTACTTGACAGCCGTTCTAACTTAAACAAAAAAAAAAACTGGTTGATATTCCGAAAACCCGTACGAAGCGATTTGATTCCACTTTTATTGTGCGAACTGCTAGTCTGTGGAATGCGCTGCCTGAATGGGTGTTCCCGGATGGTTACAATCTGAGGGTCCTAAGATCGCAAGTGAATTGGTTTCTTCTAGGCATCCGTGCTCTATCGTAGATCGCATCATCGCTTTACATTAGGCGAGGTGGCAGTCAAATGCAAGTTTATTATTAAACTAGCGGTCCGCCCCAGCTTCGCACGGGTATAGATTATAGCCTATGTCACCCGGGGATAGTGTAGCTTCCTGTCAGTGAAAGAATTTTTCAAATCGGTTCAGTAGTTTCGGAGCCTATTCAATGCAAACAAACAAACAATCAAATCTTTCCTCTTTATAATATTGGTATAGATAAATAAAAAATAATAAAAACCATTCATACATTCAGATACTTAATGGTTTATTTTATTACGTACTTAATTTATGCGGAAAAAAATACAGACATGCAAATAAAAATATGGACCATACCAGATTGCATGTTTACACCAACATTGATTTAAAAACTCATGGATGTTGTATCCTGTACAAAACACGAGAAAGTTGCCATGTGTAGACCTTTATAAAATTTAGTAGATACATTTTAAAAATACCGAAAAACCAATTGAAATGCAATTTTGTTATGACAATGTCTAATTTAGCTTGTAACAAATGTAGGCCAAAATAATATGGTTTCAATCTGCTTTGGGTTCGAATATTTTTCAATGATAATCCGAGATCCATTATTTTAAATGTCTTTGATTTATAATATCAGAAAATCAACTACCTCTTAAAGTTATCAAATTTTTTGCAATAACACAGATAAAATCACTTTGAATTACAAAAAAAGTACTACATAATAATCGCTTTCAAACTTCTAAACAGATTCCAAGATCTTCAAGATATTATTACTTCTTTTCATATTAATTTAGATGAAAAGCCGAGAAGTTGGGAAACAAACTCTTGAACGTCGAACATTCTTGAAATTACTCGGAAATTATGGCACTGCCGTAAACTTTTCACGGCGGGTGTTAAGCTAAAATTAGTGAGTGCGACCACTCTAACAAATTGCTGTTAGCACAAATTAGTGAAGAGAATATAAACGCCGTATGTTATTTGTAAACGTAACTTCCATTTGTGACATCTTTGCCCGCGAATTGAGCATTAAGAGTGCTTTCACCCGAATCGTCGTTGTGTGCACCCTTCTATAAATAGTGCGGTGCAGAGAAGGATCGCTGGAAACGTTTCTATTCCACAGTGGATAGAAAAACAAGAGATCATTATTTATTAGTTCGTTAGTTGGCTAATTTGGTCCATTGCCAGCGCGACGCGGCCACGCTCTCGCGCACTTCGCGCGGATCAACTGTGCGTGTGCGCTTCTCCTGCTTGCATTATGAATATTAACTGTTTTCTTTCCTGACTAAGTATTTGCTTCAACATGACTAATTGTATTTTTAATTAGAATATTAGTTTGGCAAACATGCCCACATCGTGTTGTCTTCGAGTTTGTGGCTCTGCCGAATTTATGAAATAAGCATATTTTCTGGTCTATTTATTCGACGAAACTGGAAGTTATATTGAAGATCCATCAGAAACACATTAGCGCTCATCAATCTGAGTCATGACCCCACGACTGTTTTTGCAAAAAAATGGGTTCTTTTCTTGAGAATGAGAGTAAGAAATTTTAATCACTTTGTATTTTATTCGTTATTATGCGTTGTTTTTTATATATTGTATGTTTAATGTTGTTTTAAAAGCTTTTATCTAAATTTAAATAAATAATAAACGTTTCAAAATGTCTAAGAGCATAAGGTGCTATAAAAGATATTAAACTTTGTACTGTAATTCGGATCGTAGAATTTCACGCTGACCCAAACAGAAGCTATGCGAGGCAAATCCTCGCGGAAAGGGTTGAGTTGCGACAGGTCTAAGGAGGATTTCTCGGGAGACAATCGGGAGTTATGCCCGAAGGCGGGCGGGGCGCTAAACAACGGGCGCGGGCGGCCCGCCCCTTCTTTATATTTTCTTACTGCGTTCGCCGCCTAGCGGCGCGGCCGGGCCCCTTACACGCTCGCTCGCTCACTAATTGCGCATTCTTCGCATAGTTTAGCCCTCCCGGCTAACCCCTCGCCCGCCTCCCCCGGACCACGTGAAGCCGTGCGCCGTCGAAACTTTCATACTCCCAGGATATTGAGCGGTTTTGAATGTCTTAACTCACGAACGTGCCGGCAGCAGTGCACAGAGCCCACAGCACTAGCTTTGTTGGCGAACTGTTCCCAACTACACACCGCAACGTGTGAGCTTTACTCCGCTAACTTGGTTCACGTGCAGTGCCAACTCGTGCAGCTATGACACCGCAAATAACCTTTGAATGCTATCTCAATGGCTTGATTGGGTTTGGGTGTGAGCACGGTGTATTCAAAACAATAACAATAACTCGTCAAATTAGAAAGGGGTGTTCTAAAGCCTGACATAAATTTTACGACTTACATTAGTAGCGCTGTTTTAAACTATCACAATTGTTCACTACAGTTATATGTCACGGTAAATATCCCGTTAATCATATAACTGCAATGTATGGCTTATCTTAGATGAGCCGAAGGTTCCTTGTAAAGTTTATCAAACTCTACCATCTGGTTTTCAGAAAAATAAACCCTTTCAGGATTTACTCAAAGTGACAATTCTGGAACGTTGAAAAATAAGAACAGTTTCTCTTGAATGCCTGTTCCAAAACCGTCCCAGTAAGGGTGAGGGTGAGAAAGCACGGACGGACAAGGGTGACGCACTTCCAGTCTCTAGATTAAGCGCGGGAGGACACGTCCTCCCGTAATGTGCTCATATATATTGTCCGGGCGCTCAACGCGTGTCCTCAATTATTGCTGGACCTATGTCTTTTATATTCATTATTAAGGACATTCAGCTTCACTAATTTACTTTGGCCTTATACGGACACAACACCAAGAGCTCGATAAGAGACTATGATATTTTAGAAGGCATATTTATTAATTCATTGAAGAAATTAAAACACCTAAAGTGTCTACTTGCATAATAATATATTTGTAAAGAATTCTGAAGTTTAGTGAAAATTAGAATCGTAATGAGCTTGTGGAACTCCACGATTATATCCGCTTCCACTCTCGGTAAGGCCGTTGTGGATTGAAGCAATTTAAACATCGCATTTCTTCACGCCTATTAAATCACTTAAGGTGGACACATCGCCTCTGTGGTAAATTTGTTTAGCAATTCCATTTGGCACTAGGATGGGACTCGGGCGGGCAGTCCTTTAATTAAAACCGGGACGTGTAATGTCGGCGTTTCCCGTAAACCTAATGTGTGTCCGGCGGTATAATGGCTATTGCCCTCTCTAATAGTTCTCCACGTCAATTTTGCTCCACAACGTTCGTGACATCACGTTTTCCAAATAAACCAAAGTGGGCTCTTAATGACAACAATCTTAATAACCGTCAAGTTACAGAAGCTGATTTCAGTTGGTAGTTTGTTTAAAAAACGTTGCTTTAAGGAGCAATCGTCACGTACGCGTTAACGAGCTTCCCAAGTTAACATTGTAACGTGAAAATATTCGCTCCCTACTCCCTACTAGTCCGAGCATTTAAATAATAGGTTTTGTTTTAATATTCCGTTTAATGCCTGTAGGTTTTTTTTAAATAGCGGACAAATAAATCATCATCATCATCATCATTTCAGCCGTAGGACGTCCACTGCTGGACATAGGCCTCCCCCATCGATACATTTTTTTTTTGATAATGGAAACTTGAGAATCTTGAATGAATAGGTCTGTGTCCTAATGTTTTATTAACCCGAGAAACGTTGTCCGAGTGTCGTTGAAATGTTGTTGAAAACAGCTCTTTGAGTTTTTCAATTGTCTAGGAAAATTTTAATTTTTTTATGCAACCCTGTATATAGGAGAGCAAAATAAATACAAAAATCAGTCGAGCCGTTTCTGAGTTTTAGCGAGACTAACGAACAGTAATTGATTTTTATAATAATAAGAAGAAGATAGATAACAACATTATTAAATACTTACATTAAATATTTATAAAAAAATATAAAAAAATATGGTACTTTTCTGATATATCTTAATATATATAAATCTCGTGTCACAATGTTTGTCCTCAATGGACTCCTAAACCACTTAACCGATTATAATAAAATTCGCACACCATGTGCAGTTCGATCCAACTTGAAAGATAGGATAGTTTAAATAATTATATAACTAGCGACCCGCCCCGGCTTCGCACGTAAATTACACCCGTGCGAAGCCGGGCGGGCGGGTCGCTAGTAAGCTTATAAAATTTTGGTGGGGATTAAGAGTGTATGGTCTGTCCCTTTCCCGCAATGCGTTGTTAGTACAGCATTGGTATGGCGCGCGCTAGGCTTGAAGTCATTACTTGCTATAGCGCGCTCTCTGTCTAGCATTAAATTAAAATATAACTTATTTATTTTTGGACACATTTTAATTTTGTTTTCGTTGATGAGCCCTATCATATGATCAGCTTTTTATGAGGTAATAAAATAATTAAGACACAGGCTATTATAAACATTGGGTGTTCTCCTATAGTTAGCATCTGGGAGTCATCAAATCGCGAGTGAATTTCTTCAGTTTCTGAACAGTTAGTTCTAGGCAAGCGTGCTCCGTCGTAGACCGCATTGTCGGTTAACATCAGGCGAGTTGGCGCTCAAAGGCAAGACAATAGCTGTATTAAAAAAATACTTTTTATGATTATGTTGATGAACATAATCATAAAAAGTATTTTTTTAGTTAGTTTTTTTTTTTTTTTGTAGTAGTCTTTATATTTTTGAATTTTCCTTTTGATGAAAAAGAAAATTCAAAAATATAAAGACTACTACACTCCTTGTTGGTAAACTTCAAGATGTTAGTGGCGCGAACAAAGCCACTACTCTCGCCTTCTCCGAATTGACGACATGGTGATCAGAGATAATAATTGTCGGTTCACGTCTTTCCATGGAATCTTATTGCGCAAACCGCTTTGTCGGCCGCCATCAATACGTATCTACATTGGCTTTGTCTCGTGCCACAGCCATTGTTCATTTCGGCGATGTGGCCTTGATATTGCTTTATTATTCAACAAATATAATAACATGTACGAAAATTTAACGCAAGGCTGTCTGCTATATACCTTTACTTACATACTTGAAAGTTTTGACACAAAATCTTAAGGCCCTCTTTTCTCACTTTTGCAACTTTGGCCATTCTAGTTTTAATTTGTATATTACTATGGCTAGCTTAAAAAAATGGTGTCATATCGAAATTGAATGTTTTATTTAGGAAACCGAAAAGACAGAAATACGGTTAAGGAGATTTCGATCGATAAAAAAAAAACGAAAGAAACGCTGATTTAAGTTTTTCTCCCCGTTTTTTGGATTCATTCAAAAACCTATGTACTAAACCTTTAAGAAGAACATTGAAGAACTTAAAACGATGTCTACGATAATTAAGGCGGGAACTGTAAAGGTAAATTTTACATTACAGTCTGTTATAGTTTTCGAAAAATATGATAAACATAGAAGCTGCGAAACGCACGGCTGTGTGTAAAAGCCATGGTTTTACTCCACTAAATGCGACTTCATACAACATGTTAAGCCTCATTGTCATCTGTAGTAACAAGCGTTGCTTAAACGTGAGAAAACCACCTTAAATAACTAATGAAAGTCTTATATCTTCTAGTATGTTCGGACTCACCGTACATCTTGCCCTCGTCGGAGAGAATAATCTTTCGTCTGCCACATGGCGGGTATATCGCAAGAGCTTCTTGGAAACTTTGCTCGATGTCGGGGCTCCATACTCCTTCCGCATCGGCTGCCGATAAATCCTGAAAACGCGCAAATTTTTATTACGACAGATCCCTTGTACCTTTCTAATTAATATTAGCCGATTTTATTACTGAAAACTAATACAAACAAGATGAAGGTAACGGAGTAAACTATCACACTAAAGTAAAGACTAGAAAGTTACGTACTCATTAACGTATAAATTATTAACTACGGTTACAATGAGGTAATTTTAATATGAAACAGAATATTAAACAGGTGTTCTCGTTAAGACGTTATGTTCGCGGACTCGGTTATAAATCGAGTAGTGCGTCACTACAATTAATAGACTACCATCTATTCTCAAAAGAAAATAAAAATAACGCGTTGCCTGTCCAATGGCGGCGACTATGAAAAACAACGTGAATCATGATTCTTTGAAAACACTCGATGCGTGTTTCTGGTTTTGTTCTATAGTCTATAGTCAATATTTACTTTAATTGCTCACAAAACATGCACTCGTGTTAACATAAGCCACAGTAGCATTCGTATTCAAAATAAATAACAGTATACAGATTTGCACTTGTATTTTGAACTGTAAAACATGGTATTTAAACGAATATTCAGTTTGTGTCAAACTGTTACTGTTGTATTTTTTTGTGAGTCTCTGTGCTCTCTGTGATCATAATTGCTGTTGACTTTATTGCGCTGTATTTTATAGCCATACAATAATTGGTAAGTTTTAACGTTAGTACTATAGCAGATTCTAAATAAGAAAGAAGTTCTTAATAAAAATACACGATTCTTTTCAAATAAAATTGTAGAGTCACTGTTACTTTTGTAATTTTTCCTAAGCTTCTGCTGTTTTAATCTTAATGTGCTGTTGATTTTATTGCACTGTATTGCATAGCCATAAAACAATTGCTAGGTTTAAATGTTAGTACTTTAGTAGACTCTACATAAATGAAAGCACTCTTCTACAAAAGTACACGTTTATTTCAAAATAAGATTGTGGAGTCACTGTTACTGTTGTACTTTTTCCTAAGCCTCTGTTGTTTCCATCTTAATGTGCTGTTAATTTTATTGCGCTGTCTTGAAATAATTGCTAGGTTGTAACGTTAGTACTCAAGTAGATTCTAAATAAGAAAGGATTCAAAAAAAGGACACGATTATTTTGTATAAAATTATAGATTTACTATTACTGTTGTAATTTTTCCTAAGCTTCTGCTGTTTTCATCTTAATGTGCTGTTAATTTTATTGCGTGACCATAAAATAATTGCTAGGTTAGTTTAACGTTAGTAATTTAGTAGTTTCTAAATGAGAAAGCACTCCTTAATAAAAGTACACATTTATTTTCTAACTAGAATGTAGAGTTACTTTAGAATCATAGCTACAACTTGAAAAAACTCGATCAAGTAACTTTAAAAAAAAAAAAAAAAAAACAGCCAAAATCGGTTCAGCCTTTTGTCAACTATGATGCCACAGACAGAGGCGCAGATACACACGTTAACGTTTGGAATATAGTAAGGTGGCATGGCGGGTGCGAACGCATCTGGCCTAAATCAGGCTTGATGTCTTTAGAAGACGACTTTGTTATCCTTTTTACATGTAGACTATATATTATTAGTTCATTGTTGTCGCTACCAAGTTTCTTGAGAGCGTGAAAAATGCGTAAGTGAACCTTACCTTTTGCGTTAAGGCGGTTTAGACGTATAGTGAAACTTTTTTATTAAAATGTAGACATTTAAACACGAACGATAATTTTACTGAGGCATATCTCCCTTGTTTGTCTGATCCGAGATCAGGACATTATTGTAGGTACATAATTGCATCGCACTTTTACCGCGATAGTGACAATTTCATCGACCCGTCACGCAGCCAGACAAGTAACAAGTAGATTATTAAACAAAATACCAGCCTACAAAATATTGTCTACAAGTTGCACCCCGCGGCTTTGCCCTTGTTGAAATTGATTTGTCGCCAGTCCAATTTTGTTTGTCCTATGATGCCTATGTGTTATTCCAGAACTTAAACTACCCACATTTCAAATTTCATTAAAATCGGTTTAGTGATTACGGAGATACGTGGTAACAAACAATCACACACACAAACTTTCGCATTTATAATATTAAGTAGGATGACACTGGGCATGAAGACGAATCTAACGACTCCTAACACATTAGAATCAAACATACGAGATAATAAGCTTGGGCTGCATTATGCTGAAAAGATGTCATTGTATTCTTCATTATAAACAACTTTTACTATGGGACCAACCCTGAAGATGAGCTGTTCCATAGAAAAACGTCATTCGCACCCAACGCAATGAACCAGCTGATTTTATTTATATTAATAATTTATTTTATTTATATAAATAAAATGTGTGAAAACCACGTCAGTTTCAATAATAGAACCAGCTGATATTTTTCGCGACTTTAGTGTTGGCCTCATAATAAAAAAAGTTTACAATGTCTGAATGAATGAATAAAAAAATACAAACAAACACGCATACGCCCGAAAAGCATTTCTTTGGACAGTCGAATAAGTCTAGAGCCGCTCAACATGCGCTCATCTTTTATCACATTTACAACGGGGAGTGTTCTGAAAAACAGTTTGATCTAATGCTGCATCGCAGTTTTACTATAGCACTAGCCGCCAGCGCCACCGCCTGAAAGCTCATCCACATATCATAGATCAGTGGGAATCGCACACTGCGATTCACGCGATCTTTCTTGCCTCACACCGGCAAAATGTGCAATGAGCTACCTTCCGCGGTGTTTGAGAAAAGCTACAAAATGGGGTTCTTCAAAAAAGCGAGTTAATAGAGTTTTAAAGAGTCGGCAACGTATTTGTGATGCCTCTGGTGTTACAAGTATCCATTGGCGACGGTGACTGCGTACCCAGGCAGCCCGTCTACTTGTTTGCCATCTATGCCATAAAAATAGTTTACCTTCTCATCGTCACTGGCGTCACCAACGTCGAGGTGCTTGGCGTCGGCGCCCGAGCCGTTGGTGTCGGGCGCGCCGGCCGCCGTGCTCCACGGAGACGCAATGGTGCCGGCTGCGAGCGCGCCGCTCGCTGAAACAACGCATTACTACACATTAGTCAAACCAGTCAGTGTGTGTTCCTTCGACCACTTTGTGTTACCAGTGATGACATACGGCATACGACATACGGATAAAATATTAATTTGTGTTAAGTGTAAGTGTAAACTCAAGGGTTCGTCTGAAAACCGGCGCTGATAGTCCATGAGTTTCAGCATTAATGCCGTGACGGACCCGTTTGACACTTATTGTATCCTTTAGATATAAGTTTCTGTAAAGGTGTCGAATTAAATTTATTTTTATTCTTTCTTTCTTTCACTGAAACTTTGCCTGTTACTATGGGCCTCATAAAGCAAGCTCAAATTCGGACAACGAGCTATGGACAGGGCTATGCTCGGGGTTTCTCTACGAGATCGAATCAGAAATGAAGAAATCCGTGGACGAACGAAAGTCACCGACTTAGCCTATCGGATTAGCAAGTTGAAGTTGCAGTGGGCAGGGCACATAGTTATCACACAGATGGCAGATGCGGCCGTAAGGTTCGGGAATGGAGACCACAGACCGGTAAGCGCAACGTAGGACGTCCACCCACAAGATGGAAAGACGACCTAAAAAAGACCGCAGGGAAACGATGGATGCAGGCCGCTTCCAACCGGCTTTTTTGGAGATCCATGGGGGAGGTCTATGTCCAGCAGAAGACGTCCTATGATGATGATGATAAGTCAAAAGTCCGTTAATAAACCAGCCAAGTGCGAGTCGTGCTCGCGCAATGAGGGTTCCGAACCGCCAGATAAATTTGTTAATACTAAAGTACAAAAAAGTAGTGCAAAAAGAAAAGTAACTGTCTGTATGTCTTAACCTTTTAATAAAAGGTACTTAAACAGTACGGTTCAGACAGACAGCGTAGGCTTAGTAATAGGGTCCCGTTTACTCCCTTTGGGTACGGAACCCTAAAACGGCACCTAGGGCTATGCCTAAGGGTTTCATAGGTTAGGCGTTGTAACTATGTAAACCAAACAAAATATGTTTATATCTATCTATCAGTAACCTAGCCTGTTCCCAAGCATTATTTATTACAATGTATCGAGATATCGAAGTTAAATTGTAACATTAGCTAGAAATGATCAGCGTCGAGCGTCTGACGTCAGTCGGTCTGTTTGTTTACCGCCTCGGATGCGAGCGGAGTAAACTTCCAAGCGTATTGTGATGTACTATAATGCATTTAACTACTGGTACTATTTGTTAATGTGAAATGGAGTTTCCACATACCAATACCTACTTATATAGTTTCATGGTGGATTTATATCGCAATCTTGTTCAGGTTTGATGGGAGTTTTTGTCATACATACATAGATCTATATCCAAGTAGACGCCACAAGTCGACCTACCTTGCATGTCATATTTCCAATACAATTATGATTAATCGTCGTAATTGAGTCCGGGTAAAATCAGTCTGCTCAATCGGTGCCACGACAACACGTGTCAGTTTAAAACGAAAATGGGTAATTATGCAAATCCTGAATTGTAAGAATACCACAAATAGAGTTGGCCGACAGAATAAAGATATTTCCTCAAGTACTTTTAGATACGAATATAAATTTGACACGCCTAGTTTTCATACAGTTGAACCGCTTGTGAAGTCTACTCAGATATAGGTCTGTGCATACATATAAGATAGGTGGTTTTGAACATTAAAAAATATCAAATATTTTTTTATTTTAAAATCATTTATAAGATGAGAAATCCAAAGACAGATGCTTGCTGATCTGAAATTTTCATAAAAACGAAAAATTCTAATTTCCATAACTTATTTCATCCATATCTTATTAATATTCCCATAATTCATATACAATCATATATTCATATACTGAAGATTTTAAAATATAAAATGAATTTTGATTTTTTTAATAAATTTTTAAGAGGAGAAATCTAAAGACATGCTTGCCGAATTGAAATTTTCATAATAACGAAAAATTCTTATTCCCTCAAGATACAAGAGAAGAACTGGTAGGCATTCCGGAAATTTTCATATTTACCGTTACAAATATGCAGGTACGAAACATTTACAATATAAATATAATATCAAAACGGGAGAATTTCTTTATGAAGATCGGATCGAGAGTCGAGAGAGTAAAGTATGCGCGCCAGCCTTCAAGACGCTGTCCTCGCGTCGCTACTTTATAAAATCCTATTCTGGAGCACCTTTATTTATTTTCACTTCAAGAAACATAACTTTCGCTAAACGTTTTCAATCAGTTAAACATTTTGTTACATTTTTCTGAATATACTTTCAATTTCTACAAAATAATCAACGCTGGATGCAGCGCTTCCAACCGGCCTTTTGGAGATCGATGGGGGAGGTCAATGTCTAGCAGTGGAATTTCTATACCTGAAATGATGATGATGAATCAACATCCTTCTTAAAGTGATTATGACTGCAATATTTCATACTTCCTAATATCATAAAAGCGAAAGTAACTTTGTCTGTTTGTTTGTTTGTTCACTTATTACGATTAATCGGCTAGAACGAAATTTTGCGGTATGATAGTGTACATCGTAAGGGTGACAATGGACATAGAGTACTTTACAGAACATGCGGAAAACCAGAAATTCGCGAGTAATACTACAGGAATCAGCTATTTTGCTTATATAGTTAAAAAACATGATGAAGAGTTTATTTACTAGAACTCTGAATTTTTGAATTGCGTTAAGATTTTCAACAAACAGTATCCATCATGCACAAAGCATCATATGAAGGATCTTCAATTAGGACATTGTTATTCGGCAGAGACTAATTCGGCAGTCCCGCGGTTGGCTGACAAAGGGCGTATCGTGGCCATGCAATAATTAAAATAATAAAGCATCTCTTTATACCCCGCACTCATTGTGCTGATATGACAAGTGTTCGCAATAAGTGGGCCCCTTCGTGGGGTCGCTTACTCTCCGGCGGCTTCATCTATTTTATACGTGCACGTAATGGGGAGATTTTGGCATGAGTTCAACCATGAGATGATGATAACGAGAAAATATGAATTAATGTATTTGCTTCTATTCTTTTCTATATCCTGAATTCAATTCCTCGTAAATACTAGGCTGTTCAAATTTTGATGTCTATTATTGGATAAAGATAAATAGATAAAAACTCTTTATTGTGTACACCAGAAATAAAAATTACAACACTTGATAAATTGTTTAACATAATGTTTAAGTAATCAAAACCTTTGTCTTAACACTATTAAAGATATAAAAGCAACTATTCCTACTAAATCGCGACTAGTTCTGGTACTACGATATTATTAGCAAAGCCATAATATGGTTCGAAAATAGAAATAGGGTAAGCTCTCCGAAACATTTATAAAACGCATATGAGCAGCTGGTACAAAGGATTGATTATGTTTCTCTAATAAAACATCTTGATGGACTAGATATTCAAATGTCTTGAGATTAAGATAAAATGTTAACAATGATCTACACATCAGAAATTAATGTTTTAGTTATCACACTAATGTATAAATAAATGCAAAAATAATATCTGTTTGTCTTTTCATCACTAACCGGCTGAATCTGAACTTGATAAAGTTAGACGAGAAAAGACAGTAAGTAAATAGTACTCTCGTAACTCTCCCCACTAGAAATTCCTGTGTAAGCGATATCATTGAAAACACACAAATACACAAATAAATGGACACCCATACTCAGAGCAGATATCCACACAGACCCACAGCATCATGATGATGAAATTGAATGCAGGAAAACTAAGAACACGATGCGCAGCCAATTAGTGAAAACTTAAAATTGCTTTCATTTGCTTGACGATATAGTCCATAATTTACCTAATGGTATGTAGGTAACATTTATGTTGATGGTAGAGTTCATTGGAACTATTACGGAACACACACTATCGGAAAAGTTACAGTTGGTTTAGGCTATGTTTAAAAGTTGTGCACATACATAGGTGGCTTGCACGCGATTCCTGAAACAGGAATGCATTTAACATCAACAACGGAAAATTCCGGTAATTTAATGCTGTGTGGCCCCTCTATATCGCGTGCCCCTTGTAAAATCTATAAAAGTACTTCGCATGTTCTATATGAGTCGTTTAAATTTCTTTCTAATTTGTAAACAGCTTATTACGGCTGATGTGTGGCCTTCAAAGAAGTAACCTAGTTCGATCTTTTCTAATGTTGCCGCCTCATCTACAACTGCAATATTTGTTATTGAGTATTTGTTATGAGTATTTGTTATGTTATATAATTAATTTATAAATTTCATAATGATTTTACTCTCCTATTCTTTGCCGAAGTTAAAACAGAAACAATATAAATCGTAGAATGAAACTCGCCCCCGTTATGAAATATTCTGCATTTATGAACGAGATACCAAATGACATTAATAGAGTGTGGATTGGCAAAATGATTGCCATTTTCATAACGTTAGGGCTACCGCAAGATTTGGGTTAAAGTCGATAAAATTGAATTACATGGATTTAATTGTACCATCTTTATCAAATTGTTATCGGGATATTGGGACAATAAATTGCACAAATACTGTGAAATTGATAAAACAGATCAAAAGGAAGTAACGAGAGCTAATAAAAGCCCAATAACACACACGATACGAAAGCATGAAAAACAAAGCGGCAGCTGCCATCAAAAATCGATGTCCGTATAAAAAAAATAAAGCAGACAAAATTATGTGCTCAATCCGTGACAGTGTCAGCCCTGGTGCAGGGGTGTGCGGGAGTATGACCGGTGGAGGGTGGGAGCCACCTGTGCGCCGCGCGAGGGTTGCGCGCCAAAGTATGTTAATTAATTTTCGGTCGGACCGTCCACTGCTACATGGGTTTGCTCAAATCGGCCCACCGTGCGGTTTTCATGTATTTTGTTTTCATATCGAAAGGTCAGTTATGTAACCGCCCATTAAACTTCACGACCACAATGCGCTAGCGGTATGTAAGGTAACAACTAATAAACGACACTGGACTTACCTAATAATTGTATAGCTTTCAGGACTCAACTCGTTATATAAGTTACGTAAACTGGTCAATTTGAAATGTAATTAGGGGCTAACACTAATGACTATTCCAATAACATCCGATAAATAGAAATGCTCACATAGATGAATAAATGAAAACCAATAACAATGTCATGTGGCCGTCGATTTTAATTTCGTCGACCCTGTTCGATTAATTATTCAACAGACGGAACTCGCTTCTCGTTTATTCGCTAGGAAATAGGGCAATAGGTTTTTATTAATTCCCCATCGGAATATTAAAGTGAGATAATTAACGGTCCGTCTTAATAATAATATTTATTGGTATCTGCACGTGCGGTCTCGCAGTCGATTCTTGAAGATGTTTACCTTCTGGTGTAGATGTTTACTAAACATTACCGATGAGTAGGTGAGAGTCAGGAGGATAAAGATCAAGTGCAGTAAATATATTTACTACTGTTTAATGTGTATAGTGATACAGTATAGATGTTGACGTATCAGTTCAACCGATAGATAAAGCCGTACAAAAATTCTACGTTTACTTGAAAACAGTTAAACAACTTTAAAATCAATTTGCGATGTTTATACAAGATGACCGTTGACCAATTTTCACAGTCAATGCCCACCACAGAATGCCTCTACGTGACGTACCCGACAGTTGCCGGCCACCGCAGTCATCGTAGCAATACCGTCACCATAATATGTATTAACCATACGATTTTGCAACTAAACAAAATCCATTGTTACTTTTGCGTTTGTGCAATGTCATAAGATCAAAACGTGATCGATTCTTATTTTGTAACGGAAACAATGACATTTTGGACAAAGTAAGACAGAAATAAAAATGACATATCGAGCTTGTTTATAAGATTCTTGGTAAAGATATAGGAAAAAAAAAATCTCTTGTCTCTATTGTCGTAGATTTTCAATCGTGAGTTTTTCCTCTTCTATAAATATTTTGGTAATTTTGTCATCTATTAGTACCTATATGACTGTATAACAGATATTGCTTACGAAATAACTATTATCTGTAATACTGCGCCTGAAAAGCTGATCTTGGGACTACACCTCTGAGTCACTGATACGCTTGCCAACTTCTAAATTACTAACACAAAAAGAAGCATCTTCACAATTCGTGCCATGCAAAGACCGACATTACGCTTACGTTGGTAAGAAATAGATTGGAGTAGATACCTATGTAGAGTTAATGAATCATCACTGTTAGTTCGCCAGCTGCGAATTAAGATTCAGATTGCAAGTTCTTAGCAAATGTCGCGGCTTAAATTACATTATTAAGCTTTCGCTGAAGGAAAACATCGTAATGAGAACCTTGCATGGTGGGCAGTTTCTGGGGATAGAGCTATTATCTCTATAGAAAAATAAAGCTAAAAGTTAGAATTTAGAATTCAGAAATGGGATTAGAAATGTAAGTTCTTAATAGTTAATACCAGGCTAGCATAATTTACACGTCAAACACCACTGCTTTAACGAATTGCCTCTCGGAATTAGGATAAGATCATATTAATTCCAGTAACAATGCTTCTGATACCTTCCCCTGCACATAATAAGGATATCTATGGTAGCCATATATGCGTTAATCGGTTTCGGGTGCTCCGAATTTGACCCTTTCAGAGCGTCTCTCCAATAAAGCCGTGATATTACTCAAATATGATATAGATGCCATGCCAACAAAGAGATACTTATGAAATTAAAGCGATAAATCAGCGAGGTCTGAGCGAGCCCGGCTATGAATGAGCAGGAACAACGACTTATATGTAAATAATGTCGTACGCCGACGCCCTGTCGTCCGCTCGCCTGAATATAAAGTAATATGTCACAGGACATAACACGGAGTTGATCGAGTGCTAATAGTCCTTGTATCTGCGACATGCTTGTAATTGATGGAAACTTTCATGTGTTCTTGTGCTATAAAGGGTTTGCAAAACGGACGCTTAGATTACTGTTGCAATGGCGTAAAGTAGAAGCGACAGCGCGGAACGCTGCCGACGCAACATGAGATAAGGAACTTGTGTGTGATGACCAGAAAACCATAACTGCTATAAAAATTAACTGGATAATACAGAAACATTGTGTGTTGACAAACTATAATGTTATACATAAGTTACATAAGTGAATTATTAGTAAGCTTTTTTTTGTCATCATCATCATAATCAGCCTTTTAACAGTCCACTGCTGGACATTTAGCCTACCCCCAAAAGGGTGATTGGGTCATATCCACCACGCTGGCCCAGTGCGGATTGGTGGATTCACATACGCCATTGAATTCCTTCTCTATACGTATGCAGGTTTCCTCGCGATGTTTTCTTTCACCGAAAAGACAGTGGTATGAAAATCCGTACATAAGCACCAAAGAGCTCATTGGTACGGAACCGGGGTTTGAACCCACGACCTCACGCTTACAAGTCTAGCGGTCTCCCAAATGGGCTACCACAGCTTTTTTGTGATAACACCAAATAACGAAAATGCAGAGGAAGTAAGAGAAAGAATGGAAAAGTTAGAGAAAAGGTTTCTAATATAGAATATAACAACATAATATGCATGTGATTTGTAATAATTATCAATGGTCAGCAAGCACAACTATCTGACGTAATCAACACGCTACCCGAGCGGCCACACTACGCTGGCTATGTAGGTCCGAACGCGTCCAATTCTCGTCTTACGCTTTATCGATGTAAACACTATACCACTAACGTATCTCACTCATAGAAAAAATACAGCTTACTACCAATATGTCATTAGCAACAGCGCTATTTTAACGTAGTATCATATCTATTACTCACTCACTATTTTCGCATACAAATCGCCATGTACAATGTACACGTCCATTGTTATGTCACTCAAATTCATGTCATGATTCAATAATAATTATGGACGTAGTTATTTTATTACATTCATATTTAACAGCGAATAATTCTAAAAACTCCATTCTCTCTATATAATACGTATAAAGTATGGAGCTTTATTATTCTCGGACCGTATAGACTGTAAACGTGACCTGAACTCTTTCCTATTGTGGTTCAATATCACACGACCACGTCAAAAACAATGAATTCATGACCAACTTCCAGCGCAGAGTGCGTGAGCTCAAAACGCTCGCGCCTGCCTTCTGAATATTGAGTAACATTAATGTAGTTAGATATTATTAGATTCGAAACTTCTAACTTCACAATGTGTGCTCCGAGGAGCTTAACAAATATTACTTAGTCCCAAACTACGTTAGATCGTGTTTGTTCCATTATACCCACAGACGCTTCTATGTGTGGGTACCTAATGAAGGGAATCTCGTAGCTGTAGAGATCAAGGTGCGCTGATAATCGAATTAATTTCAACTGCACCGAAGCCGGCAATGTTGCCGACGGGGGTTAACTAAGTTTATGACTATGCTATGTACGCGCTTGGCGTGCAACAAGTTTGCGAACGTCTTGAGTGCTTTGAAATTGGTTAAGCCTTATTGAGCCATTCACGCGTACAATGGCTTCTGTATTTAGATGTAGTCGATATTTTGCTACAAGCGGTTAATTTTGCGGATGCACGGTGAAGGGCTATAAAGTGATAGCAGTCGATGCAATTAGCAGTACTAACGGTTACTGCATAGAGCCGCACTCCGCAGCTGCGTTGCGATGGCGACAGACAATTGCTGCCGACAATTCGCGAGGGTTCAATGACCACTCGGACGACGCAAGACGTACTCGGACCCGATCGTTATCATCTAGAAAGTTTCATCACTCCGACGCATCAAGCCGATGCAAAGAATTGCGTGCCTACTTTATTTTGAGGATCGCTAAAAAATTTAACTAAACCAACAAAAGCATTGTCATCGCTGTCATTCGAGTATATTAGGTAGAGTCAAGAAAAGTATAGGAATATAATCTAAGTAACGCATCTAAAATAATGTCAACAGCTTATAAACTGTATTAAAGAATTTGGTTTAGCAAACTGTTCTAAAAAAAACTATATAAACACAGGTCAATTTTAATGTTGGCTTGTTAAATTTGAATTTTCAATGACAGTTCTAAGAAATAAATGAGGCAATATAATTTGTTGTGGTATAAAATGCAGTAAAAAATAACCTTCAATAATGCAGGAAATTCAAGAGCAAAATGCCTATGCAATACAGCCTTACTTGGGCAGCATTATAGTCCGTTTACGATTCTCACAGCAATTATGCCAGCATATACAAGAAACAATTGTATCTATAGGTACCTATATAAATCAGTGCAATAATATTTCTCGTCAGTATCAGGTATAATTGGATCGCAATGCGAGTACGGAGCTTCTATGCGGAAGAAATGGAGCGACATCTCTCGTTACATTCTGTGTCTTATTCCAAGAACACCATGGGAATACTTGCTGGTATCTAGTGTATTTATACAATCCTTGACACGAAATGTACTGAAACATTTTGTGTCCAGTAAATAGATATATGTTTTAAAAATACCATATCCTACAAAATAATGTGTAGGTTCTATAATTTATTACAAAGTCGTTTAGAGCGCATGTTGCAGCGCATTAGGATTTTTTCGCCTTAGAACATGCTAAAAAGAGACGTTATCTTCTCCTCAACATGAGCAATGACAGACAGAATATTAGTTACCAAGAAATGAAAATAATAATTACGAACTAGACTTTCATTAACTCTTAAGACAGACCTGAATTTATCAAGAACATTCTTAAAACTCATTCATTTTCTCACAAGCAAGACCTTAAACAAAATATTTCCATTAAAATCAAGCGAGTACAAGAGGTTAAGTGAAAAACTTAGAACAAAGGCCTGGTACGGCCGGTGTGTTATTTAGTATGCATTTGGAAAGGAGTTGAGGCGAGAGCAATAAGTTTGAGCCGGCGATTTGCATAGATTGTAGCGGCTCGACGACGCCGACGCGACGGTGCTGGCACGGGCGCTCTCGTTGATTTACTCAGGTCAAAATCATGTGGGTGGTACGTGTAACACCTGAATTGAACGCGTACAAAGTTACAAACCAGCTATCAACGTTTTAAGAATCAGGTCGATTTGTAAAACAGTTCTTTTATCGGCAAAAAGCCAAACAAGCGAACCTGGTTCCAGCAAAATTACACTCATTTAGTGCTGTAAGCTGCAACAGCGTCCGTGGCATGTACGAAATGTTGCTAGCGACGATTAGCAGAATTCCTCGACCGCAATAGAACATATAAACGCTTAAAAACCAGGTCCTTGTCGCTCATATATGTACTTAATGAGTGGATAGGCAGTTGTGTTGATTTGCCATTTACGTTCTCATTCCCTTGTGTGATGTGATGCATCAACTGCCTAGTAAGATAATGTTCTACGCAATTGCGTTACCCTTTTTTATTTACCGAGAATTGTAATTATAAATGGCTGACAGATGATCGCTGGGAGATCAAAGCAGTATGATTGTGCAGATTGATTTAATGATTACCCGTTGCCTTGTTGCTAAATGTTAAGCAAATAGAATTATTGATAGAGGCAATTAGAGAATAAGCGACAGACTACGCGCGATCCATGGAGTTTCGACATAAGCAATCACCGGTGCGTTCACAATGCGGGTTATTATTGCAGTTGCATTCATGAGCTATTGTTAACTATTTTCTGTTTTATCATTGCTATTACAACCGCATTTTTCACTTTTACGGCAGTTATCGTGGCCAGTATTTTTTGTACCTAGACGATTTCGTCGCGAACCGAAAGATTAAAGTATTCCACTCTCACTCAACTGAATGATTCATATTCATGCTTTAGTTAGTTGGTAGCTTCCCTCGTGTCGAATCATAACACCTGTGGCTACTATTTCATCACGAGTCATATAAAAACGAATATAGGATGAAAAGCTCTTCTTAATGATGATAATAAAAAGCTCTCCGGAGCGAACGGCAGACGGCGGCGTCACAACTTTATTGTGGTTACATGGGGCTCGCGTCAGAAAGTTATTATTGCAGATTGCTAGCGGCGTACCATAATAACAAAGCATATCACCATAGCACATAAATAAATGCCTTGGTAATATTCCTACAACATAATATTGAAATATTTATTTATGAACTTGAAGCTGTGCGTTTTTTTCGTTACTCATAGTTGTTTTACCGAATTTATTAACATCGTGCTTAAATGTAGAATGTAGGATATATTGTTTGCTGCTGTCTTTGAAGAATTAAATAAATCTAAAAGTCTGTGAACTTCATCTGTATGTAAAGTAAAGGCGTCGCGTCGATCACGGGCAGTATGCCAGCCGCAACAGTGTTTCGCTCACGTCGCCGCTTCCGCACCGGCGGCTGGTCTCGCCAATAAGCGGTCAATCATTGGCCCTTCTACCGACTCTTGGTTTAACACTCATCTGTGATTTGATGGTCACCTACGCAAAACTCGTATATTTTGCAGTTTCTTTATTAAATCATGAAAACCATTAGGGGCCTCTATTTAATTATCCTTCTCTTATAGTAGTCATTTACGACTTTTACGAGTTATAAATCACTCCTATTCTATGTCTTTAAAGCATTTCGAAGAAATTCTTATAAAATTACCTACTTGCTTTTGAATGACTACATTTTATTTAAGTTACATATGCAATCTGTTCATTCCTTTTATTTCGATTAATTATTGTGTCAACAATGTTAGTAGACTTAAGTATGTTTTTAATATCTCTCACGCAGTCCTCCTACGCCAATACCTACGCCTTTGTGTATCTATCGTACGCAGCTTATGACGTCAGACACTATTAGATGATGTTACGACTTCATAATAATTAGAATAGGAATTACGCTAATTTTAAATATTGACATTGAAGCTAAAAGGCAACTTTTGTTTGTTTTAGTGAATATAATGTTGTTGCATGTATATCTTGTGTATCAATGATCAAACAGCTCTCTTGTAACAAAAAAGATCCTATATCTGTTAGTATCTTGATTATTGTTTGCTGTTGAATGAACGATCAAATTGATTTTATTGGTGCATTAAGCTTTTGCTTTGTCCATAGACCGTCGTTACGACTCCTTGTTTGATCTTTGACCTTTTGTCAGAGGCACAGGCGATAGATTGAACTTATACGAATAGTTCGTTATTATACATTTTATTTATTACTAGCTAAGATTAAGTCATAAATGATTTTAAGATAAGACATACTTATTTATACAAGAATAAATAATTTCAGTTCTGACGGCGTTGATAAAAAAGTTTAAACAGTTGTAGAGTTCATTAAAACAACAACAAGAACGCACGTGTACTCAAAAAGTGTAAAGGGTTAACTCATAAATACAACAGTGACAAATACTTGAGTACTTAAACACCGTATGTATTAGTGCACGACATGACGTAAGTACAAAGGGTGCAGGCGTCCAAGTTGTCAAACGAGAAGTTTTTATCGGGCGGCCTGTCGCCGTTGAATAGAAATGAGCCTTGAATAATGCATGTGTGCCGCCCCCCGCCGCACGCCTGCCCTCCACAAACTGATTTGTTGCACCCAACGTCGCAACTATACGATCTGGCAACACAGGTGCTTGCAAACGATACCTGACAAAACCTTATATCTAGTAACAAAATAACACCGATACGTACGTAAGCTGATAACGACGACACACGATTCCGATCTCACGTGGACTGTGCGAAATTGTTCCTCGGGCCTAAAGTATTCAAGAACAATGATATAATAGTCCACCATGATAACACGTCCAACGATATGTAAACAAAACTCGAGTGACTCACACACAGCTCATAGCCGGCGTATTACATGAATACGTAAAGTTAGCGGTATGATAATTGGCATATAAACATAAATAAACAATTTACCACATGAAGATGACATGAGCACTCATGAGATAGTCGGGCTGGAGATAGTTGAGGTAAGTCAAGCGGAACAGCTTAATTTCAAAGCCTAGGTTAAGAGCTCGTGAAATCTAAATACGCGTGTACAGTGGGTCGAGTTGCCGCCGGGGCCAGTTTCACTTCCTGTGCCTTCCAATTCGTGTACGCTGTGAATTTAGATATTTATCTCCTCAGTGACCACTTGATGTTAATGAATAGCAATAATCTAAAATTGAAGATTAATAATAAATGAGGACAATAATATTATATGGAATGCCGTGAAGGAATGGTTCCGCGAAATCAATAAGTGGCCATTGTTATTCGTAAGGCAAGTTGTCCCGTTCAAATTTTCATCAGACTTGTGTCTGTGCAGGGCTGTGCAGCGTGTGCAGCACTTACATAGAAGTAACGGTATATTAACTGGCTCATCGCTGGATTGGGTACGAAGCAACCATTTGTTGCTAAAGCTCTCGTTTCAAATCCATATGATGGCTAATATTAAGGAAAGGCCAATGTTGAAGCAAATTTCTTCAAAAATAATAATAGAGGAAGAATAGGGTACCTACAAACTTTTAATAAACACATACTGTTTATGATTATGAGTAAATAGGTAACTATTGTTAATTCAAACATTATAGGTATTAATTAGCTAAGTGTCACCAAATACGGACACATTGACGCAATTACCAATCTGTTACAGGAAAACGTTCCAAGTTTTTTGTTTGTTTTAGAATTACTGATTTATTGGATTCCTATTTGACATGAATATATTACTCATCTCCAGTGATAGAAACATGCCAATGATGTTTGATATGACGTTGCAAGAGTTTATTATATGCAGGATTATATTTATTTTGATGTTGTATATACAAAAACAAAAAAACATTTTGCTGTATAACTCTGGCTAGAGTCACAAAGTGCATTGACTCCATAAACGAAGATAGTCAAACGCATAGAAAACACTTACGATGCAAGTAATACCTATCCACTTTCACAGGTAAAACTTGCGGGAAACTTTACTGAGAGTATTACAGAGGAGGCGCTAATTGCTAATAGACCTCATAAACAAAAATAAGAAAAGACAAGATTTACAGTTTACTTAGTTTTGTAACGAATTTAGGTTTTAGTTTAAATCATTTAAAGTTACAATACTTTGATGATTTATTCGTTTTAAATACAGTACAATTTATATCTGTAATTACAATTCGTGTATTCCTGACAAAACGCCTTTCATTCAACTAAGTTTAATCGGAGTTGAAAGCTTAATAAAAGTTTAAATTTATGTACAATAATAAAACTGACGTAAAAACTTCGTAACATTCAAGTTGATTACCTTCGGATATGAGGCATAAAAAGTAGAGAACTGGGGAAGCAGTAGTTAAACTACGGCAAATAAATGTTGCAGTGAAGATTAAATCCAGGGGGGATATTTACAAAACATTCTTCTCATAACCGTGACTGTTAAAGTTCTAAGGCGTTTTGTAACCCAACAGCGATCTATTTGGTGAATATTATTCTTACCTTATAGGTACATCCGTTTTGATTATTTGACAGAAACCTTGCCTGTTATTAAGCAATTATGAGGTCTACGATAGAGTACGCTTGCCTAGAAGAAACCGATTCGCACGCGACTTGAAGACACCCAGATTGTAACTGTAGGTGTTTACCCCATTCTGGCAGCGTATTCCACAGACCAGCAGTTCAAAGTGGAATCAATGCGTTTCGTACGAGTTTTTAGCCATGAAACGGAGTCGCCTTTTCGTGCCTGCTCTCGCCGTCCGATAGAAAAATGGGCAGGAGGAAATTAGACCATGCGCATCCAATCACCGATGCACAGATTTAAACTCAATTCGTAATTCAATTATATAGGTACTCAGAGGTTTACTATTGCGTTAGAATATAAAATCAAAATAGCATTCACATAGAGCTGCAGTGAACGGATCTATTACAATGCCACGGTGAGAAAGCTCGATCGTGTGCGGAGCCGAGCGAGTGCGCGGGCGCCGGCACAATGCTCGCTCACGTTTGCGACACCGAACCGACGCGACGTCGAATTTTGTGTACCGATCTATAAAAGGTCACTAGATACAACTTCGCGTTTAATATGTACACTTGCTGTTTCCATACCGAACATTGTAAAATCATGAATCATGGGACGATTTCGCTTTGATCCCAAACAGTACAGTTACCAATGCCAGTTTTTAATCTCTTGGTCTAATGGCACTTTGTTTACTACCAGAGAGCATAAAATGTCTAGCTTTGACAACGGGCGCCAGATAAGATAGAATGACAAGTAAAAGAAGAGATAGAAACCGTACAATCGGATAGTTAAACTGTATAAAAAGTTTGAGAACACCTCTATACACAAAGCATCAGGTAAAGCAAAAGGATCTGTTTTTAAAAGACCCGCAGGCCGTAGTTCAAGAAAACGCGACGATGGCGGGCGACGTCGTCACAGTGAAAGGTAAACAGTATGAGATATAACAATGAAGTCTTAATGAACTGCCTGTTTCGAATTCTACCAAGTTAACTTTTGCGCAATTGCATTGTTTAGAAGGAATTTACTCTCTTGCTTTTCTAGCTCCAATGAAATCCGCTCGCAACTGCATAATTTACATAATTGGTTATTATTTAGCGACTGACTGCAAGTCGTGTAATGCCGGATAATTTGCATCTCTGTGCAGCAGTAAGTACACAATCAAGGTAAAAGAAAAAGTCGAAGTACGGTAATCTAGTGTGAATAGATAGAGGCAAGCTCGCACAATAAGCTCGGCCCACGCGCGATGAATCATGCACTCGCGCAGCCGGGCCGCTTGCTGCAACACACACAACAGCAAAAACATTACCTACTTTTGAATAAGATCCCTTTCTCTTTCTACACCTCCGAGCGTGCTCCAAGTTTGGCGCCATCCGTTTTACATGTCGATAAACAACAACGAACTCTACCTGTTAGTGTCTATTTAATAGTTTGACTTTGACCATGGTTCAAATGCAATGTCACACAGACAATATTCGATACTCACTCATATCTGTTCCTACATATTTACTATTTTATCCATTGTCTACTTCAGAATGAACTGAATGATCCATGCTCGTCTTGTTTGTTTAAAAAAATATGTAGTAGCGCACAGTCATCTTGAAAGAAATGCATCCAAAGATTGGTGGATCAGTGCAATAAATTCAATTTTGATGCAGTAAGCGACTGAGCGAGTTTTGCGAAAGTTTTTAATTCAGCCGAACTTACTGAGAATTCTCGGTGTTTATACGAGAACATGCCAAATGGCACATAAACGTTTTTAAGTGCTGTAAATTTTTCACTTAATCTCGATGTCATGATGACAGATAAAACGTCCTTTCACCTGGGAGACGGTTCAAAATAAAAACGAATTAAGTATATTTAAATCTCTAAAATTGAAACCCACGTACACGGTGAAGATGTTAGTAACTTAAGAGACCTGTTTAAGTAACTCATGTTATTATTGGTTTGTATGAGTAACGAGTTGGCATCATTTGAGTTAAAGCTACTTTTTCTGTTTGTAACGAAACCGAAACACTCCAGTGGTCATGATTGTACCTAAGTAGCTATTGATTTCGAAACATAACGAACCGGCCGGGTACAGTTTTTTGTCAGAAATCTATTTACTTATTAGTTCGGACATTAATTTATTGTCGCATTAACGGCCAGTCATTGCAGGCAAAGCGTGACGAAGTTGAACGAGTGGCCATGAAGTGCGTAGAGCGGCGAGCCGGTGATACGTAGAAACGGTGACTCACAGACAGAGACCGAATATATGCACAACCGTTTACAAGATAAGGACACGAAATGTCAGAAAACAGGTTTGAGATTTCGAGTTTCGATCCAATATTCTCCTGCCTGTGCCAAGTCGACATCAGTTGAGTGGAGCTCGATACTCGTGAAGCTGTAGAGCACCGGCTTTTTACTTCACTTTTTGAGCGGTCTATTTCAACACCCAATTCTTTTTTCTTTCTTCATTCACTAACCCTACTTTTATAGAGATCGATTCACTTCCTTCAGAGTCACTTTATTTTAGTTTTTTATTGGCTATATTATTACAAATCTTATTTTGTTGTGTATTAGCAAATTTGTTATCTTATCTGTTAAAGGTTACCTACTGAGCACTTTCTTTATCAAGCGGTGGTCTGTGCCGGGTGATGTCACCAGTGCTTTGGTGCCCTTATCTTGTCGGTGATAAAACGTTGTTAGGAATGTTCTACAGACGTTGGCTGGCCAATGAAATGTACTAGGAATCCTGCCTACTGCGTTTTATCTTTCTTGATTCATCTTAATTCTTCTTTGCAGTTTATTTGTGGCTGTATCATGTTGTTGTTAGATATTGGTGGTTTGTTTGTGTTTTATTAACTTAGATACGCATTTTATCACGTAGTTTACTTACCTAGATTGTTACTTAATTCAAGATAACTTGATTAATTTAAGAGAAATCATGGTAAATCAAAGAAAAAAAGAATGAATGAAAACAACTAAAAAAACGATTATTGGTTTGGAAACGTGTAACAAAACACGCTAAACGTCAGACTCGAGTTTCACGTATCCGAGCACTATCAGGCGGCGAAGCGATCTCTGAAGAAAGTCTCCTCGCTGCGTTTCGCAGATTACAGGAATTTTCCGACTCGCTGGAAACGATCGCGCCTCGGTGAATCATTATGTGTTTTTGCACGCCGCACCGCCGCCCGCGGAGAAAACTCGCGATTCTCACATATTCATAAAACTAAACATCAAAGTCGATTTATATTGGCATTACAAATTTTCTTAACCTTTCCGTTTGCGCGTGTGACGAATATGAACGATACGGCTTCAGTATTATTGCAATAAAAAAACCTATATGTTCGACATTTTGTAGACTTTACGTTTGTTTTAGTAGATTTTTTGATAGTTAGAATTTGAGCATCCACGTTATCATTGATTATTTTATCATTATCAGCATCATCGATAATTTTCCAACTAAGTACCTACTGATGTGTAGGTTACCTTACTTCTATGTACTAGGTATTTAAGTTTTTTTAAATGATATTAAGTTGCAAAGCTGGACTTCCTAGATAAATAGACCGGTTTCTTCTAGTCAAGCATGCACCATCGTTAGGTGGCGGTCAAAAACAAGCCTAATATGCAATTTTAAGAATTTAAAAAAAAACCTTCTCTACATTCTTTATACTTGTAAGTATGGTAGTAAGTAATAAATATTTATTCGCTAATAAACAATACACAATGAATATAAACTAATATAAAGCTACGCTGCGCTGGTTACTACAGTTAATAGAAGTATAAGGAATATACGTCCGTAAGGTCATGTCATGTTTTTTCAAATTATTAAATAATTAATAAGTTAAAATGTTATTCAGTTAAAGTTTTCTTATAATAAGCTATTATCCGTGTAGCGCTACAGTTTTATCGTGGCTCAACAATCGTCAAAGCTACTGTGCCGCTGGTAACCGGTTCGTCCGCTCCCACTACCGAATCGGCGCCAATCGTAGCTCCGACTAACAATCCAGTTACTGGATTACGAACTGGATCAATATATTCGGCCAAGAGGCATAGCTTTTGTCTATTATCCGTTTTAATTATTCCTAAAGTTTGTTGATCTCTATAGTTGTAGTCGTATATATATTTGATTTTGTTTCAATTATGAGTTTTGAGTAAAAGTTCTACTTCTACTAAACATCCTTAAATTCGTTAATTTTTTATTTATCGATTATATTAGGTGATTGAAGTTTGTTTAAGTTACGTACATTAACCCTATTTAACTGATAGCAAATCCCATCGGGCACACCAGCTCGAATCAAAATGAATAATTAAATATCAATAAAGTGTTATGATTATTTACGGGATATTTACTGTGGTAAGGTTGCGGAATGAGCTCCCGTGAACATGGTGCATGTTACTGCGCCGAAATATCGAGAGCTCATTCCACAAACTTACCACGGTAAATATCCCGTAAAAATCTTATAAATTTAGTGAACAACCGTGATAGTTTAAAACAGTGTTTTTTTAAATATCAATAGTGTAGGATATTTATATGATGCCTTTTATTTTCCAACTGTGTCTAATAGACGACCCAATCTAAATACCTTATAGACATACGGTAGACAAAGATCTCAAGATTTCAGATTAAAATTTAATTTATAATATGTCACTTCGCTCAGGGTTCTACGTTAGAATCCTTCGCTGCGTTCTGGATTCAAAATAGTGCCTTCGCCAAAATATTTTATTTTGCTCCCTTGGCATACAATTTACCTACTATTAAAACGTACGCGTTGTTATTCTAAAAACAATGCCAAATCGTTTTGTTTTTATTCCTACTTAGCGAATTTTTATCTAGAATGTTAAAAATGTGCGAAAGAGATATCTCTAGACGGTGAGCTAAGTCCTTAAATTTGCGTTATTATAATATGACTAATAGACAATCATGCCACATGTGATGCGGTAGCTGAGAACGATAATGCAAGATAAATAAGTGTAATATCTACTACTTAAATATTGTAGCGCCGTTAAGTCATTTTGCGAATGTTATCATTGTCATACGGATACAGAATCTACCTGCACAATTTTAATTTTGTAGGTAACGTAATTTTCGAGATTTCGTGAGTGGTTATTTCGTGTTATATATAATTCGGATGAAAATTGAAAATCAGTAATTTGGTACAATCGAACCGATCTGATGATGGAGCCAGAAGATGGATCTCTTCTACAGCTACCAGTTCCTAACCTATCGAGTGTGGCTCATTTGTTATATTTACCGAGTTCTATACCAAGAGGTATTAGATAGATAAACTAAACCATAGAGTTCCACTTTCCACTTCCCATTATAAGTAATCAGATCTTCATCTCGTCACCAAGTGTCCAGAGTCAGAGCCTTTGAGTTTATTTTCACTAATGACATAAGCGTTTTTTTAAACTAAAATAATTATCAAAGTTATGTATATAGATGTTGAATTCCAAGATTAAAAGTATTTGTGAGCAACACAATTATTAACTCTATAAAACCATAAACTCCAAAGTGTTAAACCATTGATTGTTTGTTGCTTGAAGCATGTGCCAAGTCCGAGTCGGGCTTTTAGTGTCTCACACAGTGTCAGTTGCCCTATAAATTTGTCACACATCCAAAACAATGTGTTTTTAGTTTTATGATTCTTCTATAATAGCTACTTCGCATCTAAATAGAGTAGACACCAGCGTAAAACTGCAGGTTTTCTATCATAGAATTAAGTGGTTTCAACAGAAACATTCTAACCATTTCACTTTCTGAAATAGTTTGAGCGATTTTCACTAAGGTTTGTTAATTTCAAACTGATTTTAAAGTACCTGGTACAATCGAACTTTCGCAGATATTTAGTAGACAATGCTTGAGAAACAGTTTATGAGGCATCTTTCTACTCGTATGTATTAGTTACTAAAATATCTAATGCATTTTTAATTTGCTTGCAAAATATGTTGTTAGTAAATATGTATAGGTATTAAAAGTGTATTAATATAATTGCAATAGCATTATACAATCATTGGCAGCAATCACAGAATCTCCCATCACAAGCTGAAATTATCGCGTGCGTTGGTGCCAATAGCGGACTGATTGACGGTCGATTTGAAGCCGACGGGCGCTCTTCGATCCGTGATACATGCATCTAGATTGACAGCCGAATTTGTAACTACCTAAACCTATGGCGATCAAAATAAGGCGAAAGCGCTCCCAAATCTTGACTTCCTGTGAAGCCACCCAAATTATCCGAAAGCGCAACAGCATCGGCCACTGTAAATTACCATGTGGCGTGCTGAAAATTGGCGAGCAACTATACGCATTTAAGATTGGGTAATCGCCGTCAAAATATAGCGCTCCGGGGTGAGCACCTGCGGGCGCGGAGTTTCATTCATGAGAAGAGGCGAAATGAAGCGGCGAGAGGTCGAGAACAATCCGAAGCCGATAATAACAGTTGGCTTTTCTTAGAAACAGTACGGCGCGAAGGCTTCGACGGAGGGAGTGTTTTGGTCCCTCTCGCACTCGAGGCGAGTAAGCGAGAGCGCGTGGGCGGGGCAAGTCATGTTATGTCACGTTGGCTATGGAGTATAGGCGTCTGAAGCGAGCAGCGCGACCTGGACTGCACTCGCTGCATCCGACACACTTCCCGATTTTTCATCATTAAGCTCATTAATAGAGCGCTCAGCGCGTCTTGCACTTGCGCACTTAATAACACTGCAGATTCATGAAGAAAGCGTGTTTGTTAGCTGATAAAGTAAACACCTATATCTATCACATAACAGCAATCAGCAATTGTATAATTTAGAGTTTTATTTAGTTCATTTAATTTAGAGACCATGACTGACAACAAAAAAAAATTACACCTTAATAAGGTAGAATATTTGTAACACACATTATTATATATCATCATATAAAACAATATTCTCACAAATAAATTGATTTTGATTTTTTGATTTTGAGTTTTTGAGTGTCACCTGTATTAACCTGAAATATGCTATTGCTACTGCTGTCGCGTTGTAGTATTATTAGTGGCTTCCAACAATATTCAGAATTGGTGATTTGAACAAAAATAGCCTCGATTAGAATAGAAACGCACGATTCAGCCGCACATGGCACAATGCTGTCGATTTTATTACAGCAACCGATGGTTAGGCGACGTTTATAAATCATACTTTTATGGTTATACTTAGCGATAAAGTCGACGATTCTAAACTGGATATGAACGCGTGCGTCTGCAGGCGACCCGCGTACATACAATGTGCTGTTTTGCATTTCTTCAAAATTCAGGCCGCGGGAAAAATAAAACAATAACTTGAAAGTTAATTTAGTAATACCAAGAAAATAACATAAATAGTGCAAATTGGAGAAGTCTGATTCACTCACATACGACTGGCAACATTTAGTTTATCATCAATACGAATGGCTTTATACCTATAGGTACGAGTAGTTAACTTATCGGCTGAAACCTGTAACTATTGTACACCAATATACTAGATGGTCGAATAACCTCCCAATTGTTTAGAATTATTAGCGCGAAAGACGCAATTGACTCATTTACACTCAATTAGATAGTGAAAGTGTTGATTTATTACCTTGATGATTATATGCTTGTGTTCAGTCAATAATTTATTGCGACTAAGCCACCGGGATAAAATTTCTATAGAGTCACAATATCTCAGTGAAAACCGCAGAAAAGTAAATTAAATAGAACGGAAATGAGAAAGAAAATCTGTCACCAGGCATTATGAGTGGACATTCTTATTTAGATCAACGCGTCGAACTCCGCATCACTGTTGCTAACTGATTTCGAATGACTGACGTTTCGTTTATATGGGTGCAACTGGCTACAACAAATTTCTTACGAAAATGCCTCGAAAGCCGTTCTAATTTTAACAAAAAAAAAAACTTTTCTGTGGTGAAAACAGTCAAAAAAGTCCAACCGTCATTGTACATACATTGTATCAATTATGTACTTCACAATGCCACATTTACTCCAATTTAGACGTTATGTCGCTTGCATACTGTTCAACGTTGTTAATGTTCAACGTTAGTTGTCCGCTATGTCATCGTAGCTCTGGCATCGCACGGCGTTGTAGTCGGATCGCGGTTACCTTGTAAGTCTTGTAACTAACCAAAAAGTATGCTTAATTCGTAGCGTGCGCCGAGTTTTGGTACGGACATTTATTCGGCATGATTTGTATCTCGACGGATTACGCAAAAGAAGAGCTAGCAGTGGGAACACGATAGGTTGAAATGATGATAATGAAACAGAAACATATTTTAGTGTTGACCTGCAAACATCAGAAAAGCACTCGCGGACCAGTTCTGGAAATAAACTAAAAAAGATTTTATACTAAAACGTTTATTTAAGTTAGAAAGACTAATGGCCGTCTGAGCGAAATTGTTTCGGGAACCGAGGAAGCATTAGTGGTGTATAATTGGCCAATCAATCGAGGCTCTCGGTTCACAACAAACAACCTGAGTGCCACAATTAAGGAAAGCGCAAATGTAGTGTATCGCCGATCATTTATTAACCTTTTCTAGTGAACTTTAATGAAATATGACTAAATAGTTTTGTTTTACTTGTTTCAATGATATAAACTTAACTATTTAATCCCTGGCAAATAGCCCTGGATTTATTTTAAGAATTCAGCTTTTGTTTCAGAATTTATTATACAAATATCTTAATGAACCTAAAATATTATATAGCAAAGCAAAAGTATAACTCTGATATCGAAATCTATGAATATTAAGTCGGTGCTCATTAGACTACTGCAACTGTTGCTCGTTTAAAAATGTATCCAAATAAAAATCAAAATCTTAAGAAAAAAATATATGTATATAGGTTAAAAACTCTGAACACTTTTCGTAAACTTTACCTAAATTTAACATCCAGCTTCCTGTACAAACGTAAATCAATGATCACAAGAGAAAGTTTTCAGTACGATCACAATGTATGAATCGAAACTTTGAAGGCAAGTAGGTAGTAAAAAAGATGGTAGTTAAATTTGCTATTTGTGCTATTATTTATTTTGTGAAGTTGCACAAATAAAAGAAGCGAGGCGTCTCCTAATCCCTTTAGTAAAGACAGTAATATTGTTCGAAGGTAGCACAGTCCCTAATAATACACATTTGGAAGGTCGTCAGACAGGCCATCGTCATCAATTACGGGATAGCATTGAGTTAACAGTTTGACTAATAGTTTAAAATGCTAATTCTGATACATCCAAGGGATTACAAGATTACAGGACATAAAATTAAAAGATTGTCGTACCCGTTTTCGTTAATCAATTCGTTACAATGATTTATTTGTTATCTTTATATCTTTATCAAATTCATCAGATATGTTTTTTTTTATTATAAATAGGCTTGCGCTTGGATGCCAACTCGCCTGATGTTAGGCGATGATGCGACCTACGATGGATCACGCTTGCCTAGAAGAAACCTATTCACTCTCTCGACTTGAAGACACCCAGATATATGACGTGTATCCTAAAACTAATATCGATCATTAAAATTGTGATTATCTTGTTGGTAGAGCAAATATTATGTATCGCCATTACTAACAACCTGCAGTTTAAAAATATATTTTTATATAGTATTTAATTAGCTTAGTATTTCAAATCTATGTAAGCAAAAAAAAGGTGTAGTCGACATTTGACCTATTCCCAAAACAAATTACCCATAAAATAAAGACCTATTCGCCGAATGGCTTATATTGTTCAAAAGATAATAAAAATATTTTAAATAGGCAAGTTGGTATTAGTAGGTATCATAAAGAGCTGTGTGCAATCATTTATTTTAATTTTATATATAAATTTTAATTATTTGATCAGTATTGTAGCACAGGTGTATCGATCAATAACTCTAAAAAAGATAATAGTTTTCCATCAGCAAGCGGCAATAGAACAGGTGGTCATTTCACATATAATGCTACCAACCGATCTATTTTTGTACCAAAACCAGATTTTGTGAACATTGGATTCGACTTCTCTGTGATCTGACTTTTCTGTGATTTTTCTCGAAACAATTTTATGATAACGTCATAAGTTTTAAAACTTAAACTAAAACATACACTTTAAATCTTATAAAAAAGTGAAGAACGTTAAAAATATTTAAAGGATGGGATGTAATTACTAATCAATCAATTGAATGACATAAATAATAAGTAAAAACAATTGAATTGAAAGTAAAGCTTTTGATGCTTATTGAGATTACATAATATTACTAATTATTATCGTAACGTCATAAAGGAAAACATCAGGCGACTTCGCAGAAAAGATAAGATTGATAAGAATATTTTAAAGTAGGAAAAACTTAACGACCAATTAGGTAATATCGACACGGAGCCTTCTCTCGCTCAGGTAGCGTTTAAATAGATTTGGAAATTAGTCATCGTGTCAATAGAAGGGCAATACCAAAATCAAGTAGTAGGTAGGTACCTAATTACCTATGATTTCGTTGGTTAGGTAGATAATTAATTAAGTACATATTAATAAGATCGTGTGATTTATTACGAATATCAATGATAATAGCTTTATGGATATCATTTTTAAGTTAGCTCATTTCAGAAATATCAAGATAGTATAGATGTGACTGGCTCTAAACTTAGGAGAGTGCGGAATGAAAACAATTTGCCTCCTCAGTAATGGCAAAAAAATGTATATTAGTACAGTTGTAACACTTACCGTTAATCCGAGAAATGCCTCTTTGTATAGTAAAATTCATGAATATAATGCCACTACTATTTCTTTCCATAAATACTTAGACACAGACGCATAAACAGTCAAATGAAAACTTAAATTTAAAAATTTTTTTGCTAAGTCTACATTCCTTTTATCTTTCTTTTATTGATAATTTTTTCCATGATTATTTTCCTATCGAGATTAGCAATTTGATAATCATTAATAATGACTAAATAAATTATAGGGACAGATATTTTCCTTTACTAATTTTATTGATTGGCAATTTTATAATCCGCTTTTTAGGATTCCTTACCCAAAGGGTGTAAACGGGACTTTATTACTAAGCCTATAGTCTGTCCGCCCGTCTTACCTTTAAACGGCTGTCTTTCGAACCGAACCTGTTGAAATTTTCACAGTAGGTATAATGTAATGTTACGGCGGATTAACTAAGCAATATTGATAAATTCAATAAAATAAAAACAAAGGGGGTTCTCCAAACAACGAAGGTTTTTTTAACGTATTTTTGTTTTTTTATCTAATAGTTGATTGAATCAGGCGTTACTTTGCGAAAGTCAATTTTTAATTTGTATATGTCGAATTTCTAGTGTATGTAGTGTGTGTGTGTGTGTGAGTGTGTGTGTGAGTGTGTGTGTGAGTGTGTGTGTGAGTGTGTGTGTGAGTGTGTGTGTGTGTGTGTGTGTGTGTGTGAAATTTATCTAATGTAAAAATGGTAATAAGTACTACAACCGTCATACTTGGCATGATCATAGTAAGTATACACTCTTAAAGTAAAACAATGAATAATGGCCAAGTGCGAGTCACTGGTGATTCGTGACAATTAAGTGGGTGACAAATTTCTCCACCAAGTTGCTTACATCGGGCGCGGTCGATACTTGAATGGGTAACCGCCTGGGCGTGATGTTGTATTATTGCACTTATTTTTGTATTTTTTGGTGGTACGGAACCCTTAGTGCGCTAGCTCGATTCGCACTTGGCTGGTTGATTACTAATATTACACTTGTATTTTGTTTTGATTCTGACATTGTGGTTCATCCTTATAATCTCCTGATAGCAGTGATAATACTTACATAGATATGTATCTACTTACGTGCTTATATAAACTGATTACCATTAGTTACTTTGGTTGAAATAAGTGACACACAAACGACTTCAGGGGGGCGTACCGCAATCTCGAAATCATTCATAAATTAATTTTATATTGAGGTTTGTTTCGCTCTTTCTGCTAATGAGAGAGCAAGAGTTTTTTTTTATATATAAGATTAAAATAAGAATGTTTTTCAGCTTGTGGTAGCCCTGTAACTATAGGCTCAATTACGCTGCGATGATTTTATTAAGAACTTTATAAAGTAGATACGTTATCTACATCTGATATTTATCAAGCTTCTGTCTGCAATGTTCAGTTCTTAAATAACACTGACTCTTTTTGTAACATTGAAAGTAAAAATACCTTGAATTTAAATACAATCTGACAATCTATTCTGTCAATATCAGTAACCATTTCGACAACTTGCGACAAATTTATTTATTTGGATTTCCCAACATGCGTAAGATTTGGCTTTACTTAGAGACGATGGCATTCATTGAAGCTGTTGTTTTAGTCAATCCTCGTCTAGAACATCACTAGGCGCTACGACTGAATTGGTATTCTGCAGGACAACTGTTACTTGGACGTCGCTGGTACATTCATGAATGAATTTGTTTAGATTTCCTGTCGTTGCCTTGTATACTTGCATTTTCTGACATCATTATGTTAACGACGCAATTAGGTCAAATCTTTTGATAGAAAAAAAACCGGTGACGTCAACGACGTAGCAAGCATAATTACAAAACACGGTATACGGGATATTGAAGTTTATATACAGCAGACCATTTGTCTAAAGGCTATCGCCCATTAGACCAACTAATCACCAATGCGAGTAAACAGTAAAGCATTGAAATGAGAGCTGATGTTAGTGAAGTACAGTAACATTTCAAGTACAAACAGGCTGTTCACGCGTTGTAAACACGATGTTATCATTATCATCATTTCAGCCATAAGACGTCCACTGCTGGACATAGGCCTCCCCCACCGATCTCCAAAAAAGCCGTTTGAAGCGGCCTGCATCCAGCGTTTTCCTGCGATCTCTTTTAGGTCTGACACGATGTTATAGTCACTTGAAATTGAGATTTCCGTAAAGCTCTTGATAATACGGGATTACGCGGCAAGGGTGCCCGGGTGTAATAAGCCGAAAGGGGTACGTCATACTCGTTATTATAAATAACTGGGACCAAACCTAAAATTGCGAAAAAATATCAGTGTTTCCATACCTTTTGTCGAGTGCGAATGTCCGTTTTCTTTGGATGTTCGTTAGTCCCTTATAAAAAATGTTCATAATTGTGGGTATCATGGACCCGCCAACGGCTTAGTAAACCCTTTCCGCTTAACTCTGTATAGGGCTCTCATTTTGACGCTTTCGCCGGGTTGGTATTGATGGGTCTAATAGGCGATGTGATGACACCTCTTCTCCCTACGTTTTTTTTAAGTTTATTATTAGGCATGCGTTTGATCGCCAACTCGCCTGATGTTAGCGATGATGCGGTCTACGGTGGAGCACGCCTGGCTAGAAGCAACCGATTCACTATACCGTATTACAGTAAGATAGAAAGAATCTTACCCAGGTTAGCGTAGTACCCGGCCGGATGCATCATGAGTGCAGTGTTCACGGTACTAGTTCCATTTGTCACTTACCTAAAACGAACAGAAATCACGTGAAAAATAATTTCAAAAGTAATAAGCTTGACACTAAAAATGTATCCACCAACACCAGAAGTGTGTACACCTCAGATCAGACAAGATATGGTATGCTGGCTTGGCGGTTGCGAGCACATCAGGCCTGGGCTTTGATGGCCCTCGAACTTAACCTGGAGACGATCTTGCCGCCCATTTTTTTTGCATGAGGACTGTGCGTGAAAAATGAGTAGGTTTGCCGAACTTATAGTGGTTTAGCGTTATAGTGAAAAAAGTGGGTAAATCATGGAAACATTTCGAACTTGTACTAAAGCATATCTCTCTTATTTGTTTGATGATTTGAAGCATAAACTTATTATAACCATTATCTATTCATGATTAATTTTTGGCAGAGTTCAAAACCCACGATTGCATTACTTAAATGATTGCCGTATGTAAATTGTTTGCAACAAAACAAGTAGGTACCTACTTATCGCTATTAAATTTCATACCGAGCGTGGATTAATTAAGCATATTGCCTAACAATAACGTATTTGAGGACCGCAGAATGCTCCTATATTATACCGTCATAATAACAGTACAGACATACTTGTAGCATAAATTGTATTATGTTGCAGTTAAAACGCGTTTTTACTTAAAACGTGTTTTCACTATTTAAAATTAGTAAAGTTCTATGATTATTTACGGGATATTTACCGTGGCAAGGTTGTGGAATGAGCTCCCGTGTTAGTTTAAAACAGTGTTTTAAAATTAGTTTTTACTAGATGCTTACGCATATAGACTGCACTAAGCCGAAAGGAGGTCATTGTACTCATAATTATGAACAACTTTTAACAACCAACCCTGAACCCGCGAAAAAAATCAGCTATTGTATACATTTTTTCGAGTGTCAATGACCTTTTTTAATGGAACAGCTGATATATTTTCAGGATTGTTCCCATATTAAAAGTTGTACATAATGAATATAATGATGAGTACAATGACCTCCTTTCGGCTTAGTACAGTCTATATGCGTAAACCTGTATAAGGAAAATTGAGTTAGGTAGGTAATAACTAAGTGGGTATTTTCGCCTTTTAATTTTTCCGTCAATTGTGTTATCTGCACTTACCTACTTTTTCATTAGGTACCTTGCTAGAAGGTTTTTAATACTTATTGCGGAAAACTGAATACATACTTAGATTTCACCAGTAAGTTGATTGAATCTTAGGCGTTACTTTTTAAGTGCGTGTGGAGTTCTAAGAGGGAGACCCATGTTCAGCAGTGGACGTCTTCTGGCTCATGATGATGATTAAATGTACGGTTGGTACGTTTATATAACAGTTGGTACTCAACGTAAAGCCTGTCTGGTATTAATACAGATTTTATCTACAGCGTACATTATTGGCATTTGTGGGACGTCATTGTTTGTCTACATAGTTGCAATGTGAAATGGTAATCGACGTTTCCACTGTATCGCATTATTCCGTACATTATTTGCTTCCAATGTGCAGCGAATATTCGACATAGGGGCCAAAATTCACGTTGCAAGGCGTGCATATTCCGTCCGAGGCATGCGGAGGCGAGCACACGTGGCTGCCACGGCTGCTTCCCTCGGAATCTGACCAAATGCCCATCGGTCGATTGTTAGCTAAATAGCAATGGCTTATTTATGAGCTCGTGCTTCTAGAAAGCAACGGCTACAGGTGAGAGGTTGGCATTTTCAGCTCAAATACGGTATGTAATTCCTACACAATTTTAAGCATTCCTTGAGCTCGGTTCGAATAGAATTATCTTAAAGTTTGAAGGAGAATTTTGTCACGCATTTCGAGGCTAGTTTCTAGGGATCCCCAACCAATTTCATATGTACAAGTAGTCAACACAATAATAATTGAATTCAATATTCTTGAAGCTAAGGATTGATTCAGCAAGAAGTATCTACCTATTGCTAATCACCTTCCCAAAGCCAAGTCACACGAAACGATTTACACTATTTAAGTAAGTGTAGATAATCCTCATAAATAGCAATTTGCGTCGTGACAAACGATCAGCGCTGTGACGTTTAGTTTGGAAATCGCATATAATGCCGCTATTGTTAATTATACAAGTCTCCGCGTCGCTAAACATACGATTTATTGTCAGCAAACTGGAACGGCAATACATCTAGCGTGAGATTTGTGCGCCAACACACTGTTA